>CM070646.1:9259463-10751001 GCA_036346575.1 Dendrocalamus sinicus | reverse complement strand
CGGTCGGTAATTTTAGAGATCGGATCTGCCCTTTCGGATCGGGGGTCGGACCGGTATATAGCCGCGATGCGGCGGCGGCAAATGACCGGTCAGACCGGCCCCTCTGCGTTTTGTGCTGACTCTTGGTTTTTTTCTCTTGGGTGTCGATCTCCATTCTCTTTTATGGTTTCTGGAGGTTCCAGAGAGCTTAAGTCCTCCTCTTCATATTTTCTTGTAGCCATAGGAGAGGAGACTCGTTGTAAGTACTTTTCGGGGGTGTATTTTTTTAAAGAGGCACCATTCATCCCCCCTCTGTTGCCGATTTCGATCCAACAATTGGTATCAGAGCTGGTTAGCTCTTCCTCATAGATCTTAACCGAACTCTAGAGCCATGGCGACAGATAAGTACTCGACCAAGCCCCCGGTTTTCGATGGGATCGACTATCCCTTCTGGAAGAGCCGGATGGAGACCTACATCCAGGCTCAGGGCTACACCATCTGGCGCAAGGTCAAGGTCCGATATGTTGTTCCTGCCGATGAGAACATCAACGCTGGAAACATGCTTGATGTTGAGGCGAACGCTAAGGCGAGGAACATCATAATTCAGGGTCTGAGCAGAAGCGAGTTCGATCGCATCTCTCATCTAACGTCGACCTTCGACATCTGGGAGACCCTCGATGCATACCATGAGGGCACCACCCAGATCAAGACGGCTCGACAGGACCAGTTCAAGCGAGATTGCAACAAGTTTGAAATGCTCGCTGGTGAGTCCCTTGATGAGTGCTTTGCGCGTTTTCACAAGATTTTGAGCAACCTCCGAGCGGTCAGTCTTACATACCCCGACTAGGACAATGTTCGATAGATGCTCATAGCTCTTGATTTGCGTGTTTGGGATATGAAGGTGACTACCATCAAGAACACCACCGATCTCTCGACCTTGACTCTTGATGTGTTGTACTCACGCCTCAAGACCCACGAGATTGACATAGTCTCTCGTACGTCGAAGTCGCAGTCGATGGCCTTAGTCATCAATTCCAGTCTGATTTCTGGACCTTCTTCCGAGTCGATTTGTGGATTCTCTCTAGCTGCTCTCTGTGACATAACTGATGATCAATTAGAGCAGCTACCAGAGGACCAGTTAGCCCTTCTAGGCAAAAAGTTTTCCCATGCGTACAAGAGGGTGAGGGATCTAAAGAGGATTGGTCCGACCATTTGCTTCGAGTGTGGTGGCCCCAACCACATTCGGGCGAATTGCCCCAAGCTAGGGAAGGGCAAGAACGACTACAGTGGCGTGAGCAAGAACGACTACATCGACAAGAATCGCAACAAAAAGCCCTCAGCTCATGCCCAAGGCAAGAAGAAGTTCCGCGACCTTGGCAAAGCCAAGAAGCTTTTCCATCGCGTCCTCACTGCCTTCGACGACCTCGACCTCAGCGAGGTGGAGGGGTGGAGCGACGATGATGGGACAGGCGAGCAAGACCCCAAGGGCGGCGATGACTTCTCCGGCTTGTGCTTCATGGCCCTTGAGGGCGAGATCAGCGACAGCGAGCTTTACTCCGACTCCGACGAGGTATACCCCTCCTATGACCAGCTTAATGATGATTTTCTTAAGCTAGGGAAATTCCATGCTAGATCTAGAGCTAGGTGTAGCTAGTTGGAGAATGTTAGTCTTTTGGCTGAACTAGATATGAGTAGGATTGTTACTCCTTCATCTACTGTTGTTGAGACTACATCTTGCACCTCATGTGAGGATTAGGACAATGCGTTTAGAGGTCTTTATACCATGCTCCTTGATCTGCCCGAGTCTTGTGAAAATTGCAATAATTTGAAATTGAACTTAAAAAGTGCAGATCATAAAATTGCTGAGTTACATGCCTCCTTGCTTGAGCCAATTGCTTCATGTATGAATTGTCCCAAATTAACTACTGAACTTGAATCTATCTCAAAACAGTTTCAAGAAATGATTGGCCACAACAAGAAAATGGCTCATTATGCTTCTAAGGATCCTGTTAGCTCACCATGCAATAATTATGAAAAACTAAAATCTGAGTTGATTGCATTAGATGACAAATGTGTGAAGCTAAGTACCTTCTAGAGAAGTCACAATCTCCTTGTGATGTGATTGCTGGTGTGGAGGAGAAGCCCAAAGGAGTAGAGACGCTTAGGCACGATGACCAAACATCTAGAGGTAGGATTGTCCCTCCTAGTCCTTGTGAAGACCTCGATGTTGAGGCGGCTGTGCGTGCACATGTCATTCCTTCTTCTGCTGTTGGTTCTTCCTCTTCTCCTGCTACTGTCTCTTCTTCCCCCTGCTCTTCTTGCACCTCTCTCGGGAGTGTCACTATCTTATGAACACTCTCGTGAGGTTTGTAGGAGGCAAGAAGAAGCTAAATCTTATTCTAGACCAATCTTATTCTAGGATATGATTTTTTTAGTATGTTAGGAAGCATCCACCTACCGTGCTCAAACCCATAGCCGTAGGTGTGATCGAGGTCAAGCCCAGAACTGAGTTTGTGGGCTTTGTCTAAGGGATTTCTGACAGCAAGGTGATTCGACCTGTTGCTTCGGCCTCTCAGAAGGCGAAGCCTCATCGTGCTGCTTCTACCTCTCAGGAGGTGAAGTATCCTTGCACCTTCTGTCAGAAGGATGGACACTTGGTAGAGCGATGCTTCAAGCGCGCCAAGATCGCGCGGAGAGATCGTGTTCGCGATCTTAGGAGTATTCAGGGTCAGCCCCAGACCTTGAGTGCACCTAAGACCAACACGAGGTCTAGGTTTGATCACTCTGAGGGTTTTAGGCAGTATCGAGGACTTGGCCTTTCCGGTATTTTTGGTTTTCGTCCTCAATATGCCTCTGATCGTGACTTTTGCCGTTCTGAGGGTAGATCTCATTTTCCCTGTCGAGATGACTACCCGCGGCGTGATCAGCGTGTTGTTGGTACTCCGACTCGCTCTCCCATAGTAGTTGGACCCAACAACAGCTTCAGGTCTGCTCGTGGACCTTCGGACTTGTTGAGCGACAGAGAGCGTAGGGTAGCTAGAGGTCAGTTGTGTGTGGTTACTTCTTCTACTCGACATGTTACTCAGTATTGGGTGCCAAAATCACTCTTGATTTACCCCAGTACTGAGACTTTACTCTCTCGTTGACTCAGGTTCGTCGGGCGGGGAAGAGAGAGGTTTGGCTCGTTGACTCAGGGTGTTCTCGACACAAGACCAGAGACTCTCGTTGGTTCTCTTCCCTAGCTCGTGCTCCAGGTGATGAGACGATCACCTTCGGAGATGTTTAAATGCTGGGCGCGTCATCGCCAAAGGTGCAGATCTTGGCGTTAATGAGTCTTTTATTTTGAAAGATGTTGCCTTGGTTAGTAAGCTGCGGTATAATTTGCTTTCTGTTTCTCGACCACCGATGACGGTTTTGAGGTGAGCTTTAAGAAAAACGCTTGCAAAATTCTTGATTCTTTGGATAGTCTGGTTTGCGGGATTTCGTTATGGGAGGATCTTTCGTGCTGATTTTTCCGAGTCTTCTGGTGATCCTCTCGGTGTTTAGTTGCTTCTAAGTCCCGTGACCTTACTTTCTGGCATAGGAGACTTGGTGTAACAGCCCAGCTGTTTATTTCAAAATTTCAGTAAGAAAAAAATAATTAATTTAATTTAAAATAAAATAAAGTGTTCTTTGGTTGCCTAAATTTTGAAGAATTTATTTGCATTTTCTGTGTTTTTCTGAGGTTTATTTGGATTTATCTGGAGTTTATTTCAAATCCTAAAGCAAGAAAATGAGTTGAAAATATTTTATTAAAGCTAAAAAGAGTTTATTTTGCTTTTCCTAGCCTTCCCAAAAAATTTAATTAGTTTTTGAGATTTTTCTGGAATTAAAAATCAATTTTAAAGGTTAAAAAGTATTTTATAAAATTATTAAATGCAAATCTGAAATATAAAATATTTTTCCTAAGTCTAAAAGAGCTCCAGGAATATTTTATAATTTTTCTGGAATTTTTTAGACATTAAATATTATTTTCTAAGTGTTTATAAAGCTTCTAGTATTTTCTGAAATTTTATTCCGAAAATAAAAACAAATTCATCCAATCCCGCCACGTGTCGCTCTCAGATTGAATCACGTTCTCTCCACGTTTTAATCCTAGCCACACATGATCACTTACCCCTTCATCTCCATCCAAAGACCATGAAACACTCACTTGCCGCGTGTCAACGATCCCGGCCCACCTCCCGCCGCTGCCCCATTTCTTCCGCCTCCTCCTCCTTGCGTCGCCGCCGCCGCCCCGGGTCTCATCGCCGCCACCGGTAAGCGCGCCGCAGCCCCACCTCTCCCCGCCGCCACACGCCGCCCGACTCGGCCGTGGCGAGGCCGGCGTGCGCCTCCTGCGCGTCGTGCGTGTGCGCGTGGCCGGCCGCTCGCGTGGTCGCCATGTGGCCGCCACCTCGCGCCGCGTTGCGCCAAATGTCGGGCGCCACCTTGGCCGTTGTTTCCTCCCGTAGACTTGGTTCACGGTAGACCGGGCCCACCGGTCATTCAAATATTTTTCCGCTCGGAAAAATTCAAAATGGATGACGTCATAAATAGTATTTTTCAGTACAAAAATAATTCCCGAAATCCGGCTTTTTCCTTTTTCCCTCCTTTTAATCTTCCGAAATCCATAACTTCTTCATTTTAACTCCGATTTAAGCTGTTCAAATTTCTAAATTCTTCTAAAATCATAAACTATCCATTTATGGACTCTTTTTGAATTTTTGAATTTTATTTGAATTTATTTGTTTGGTTCTTCGCGTAGATTTAATTAAGTCGGAGAGAACGACGCAAACGATTCGCACAGGTCTTGAGCAAGGCAAGTTACACCTTTGATCATGTTGAACCTAATATTTTAAATTAATTATGTTGTTTTTAAATTATTATTGCATGCGTAATTTTATTCAAGTTAGTTTAAATTCAGTTTTGAACTCTAGTTACACCCAAATTCTTTGGACAACCAAATTTGATATTACTTACCATTATATCTTGTCAACCCTAGATAAAACCTAGTTAGTACATTAGCACTAACTACAAATTTTGTAGAAATGCTTAGCCATGCTTATACTGATTATGGTTTGGGATGACCTTTCACATAAAATGATAATCCTTTTAACATAAAATGATATGTACTCTTGACTTTGGTGAGTCAAGGAGGTTTACGAATTATTTTGAAAGCAATATATAAAATCTGGTTTAGACTTAGGCACATGGTTAGATTGGTGGGTGCAGGCATGCCCTGTTGGTTGGAGCCGCAATGGTTGATTGTCGTGCACGGGGGTATGTGGTTGGGCCTAAGTAAGATTAAGGACCGGTCTGTGAGCTACTATTGCAAAGCCCTATCGTACTACCACAAGTCTGGTATGGGACAGACCTGGCCAAATAATTTGTGAAGTTCCAACATGATCTCGCTATAGGCTGAATGTGAGCGCGGCGTAGGCCGTGAGAAGTCTCACATGGCACAAGAGGGGGCTCCAACATGTGGATTCATGTTGTGGTGAAACCTTAGTGGCGGCATGATTATGTTGACAACGGATCATTGTAAAGGCCTTGTCATGATCTCCCCGCCGCACACCTAAGGAAGTGTGTAACTCGCGTGGCAAACCGGGATGATCCTGTCTTGTGGGGTAAAGCTGTACAACCTCTGCAGAGTGTATAATCTATCCTGGATAGCCGTGCCCACGGTCATGGGCAAGCTGAGTGAAGTTTTTCACGGATTAGATTTTGGTTTTCTAGATGGTTTGCGAAAGCCTTGTGGATGGATGGAATCCATGAGAGATTTTAAAAGTGTATGGATGGATGGAATCCATATGATATCTTTTGGAAAGATGGTCCGGGTGGGATGCCCGTGGATAGGTTAGTGTGGGGGATGGACCTGCACTAACGGTATCTTTTGCTTACAACATTGTTTTACTTAATGTATTAAATTCAGCTTTTGCACTTACTTATGATATTTACTTCAATGTCGCCTTTTATGCAAATTAACCATATTATGCCTTCCTTTGATACTCCATATGCATGCATCAATTCTGTTAATCTCCTGGTGTAACTTGTGGAGTACTTTTTGTACTCATGTTGCTCAATTTAACTCTTTCAGAGGAAGCCTTCGACGACTTCGGTGAGGATTGCGACTAGGCCACATCTTACAGTCATTCGCCTTGTGGGAAGGCTAGATGGGCTGCTGCTTTATGTATTTCTTCCGCTATTTTCTTTTGCTGTTATTGTAAAACTTTGGCCATCAGGCTCATAATAATTAAATAAGGTTGTCATTACGCATGATATTTGTCTTTGTTATTACTGTGTGCACTAGCTTTTCCTGGGATAGTGCGATTTACACAGAGGGTTCTGGAGTTGTTGCTCCGGGTCCCGACACTTGGTCATATTGGATTTGACCATTTGACCCGAGTTAGCGGCCACGATCTCATTCGTGGTCTGCCGAAACTCAAGATGGTCAAAGATATTGTTTGCGCTCCTTGCCGGCACGGCAAGATGGTTGCCGGTTCTCACCCTCCGATCCACGGTGACTATGACCGATGCACGGGACATTGCTCCACATGGACACAGTTGGACCGGCTCGAGTGCGATCGGCGGGAGGAAGTGGTATGTTCTTTCCGTGGTCAATGACTTCTCGAGGTTCTCTTGGGTGTTTTTCTTAGCCTCGAAGGATGAGACGTTTACACATTTTCGAGGTCTTTTCAGTAGGCTTTCTGTTGAGCTCCCAGGTGCCTTACGACCGATCCGCAGTGAATGACACGGAGTTCAAGAATTCCTACTTTGAGAGATTTTGCGATGAGACAGGTGTAGAGCACCAGTTCTCTTCTCCGCACGTTCCACAGCAAAATGGAGTCGTGGAGAGGAAGAACCGTGTAGGATCGGAAATGGCAACAGAGGGGGGGTGAATGGTGCCTCTTTTAAAATAAACGCCCCTCAAAGTAACCACATGCGATTCACCTCTCTCAAATAGCTATGAAGAGATATGAAGAGGAAAGCTCAAACTCTCTCTGGAAGTTCACTGGACCACTACGAGAAACATGCAAACACAACAAGTACCAAAGAACAAAGTACCAAAAGATTAGACAAGAAAACAGCATTGATGCAAGGGGCCGATCTAACCGAAGTGTGCTGGCCAGTCAGACCGCCCCTTTCAAGCCGGTCATGCCGCTCGCACTACTCCGGTCAGACCGGTGGTGTAGGGGCGGTCTGACCGCCATCTCCAATCCGGTCAGACCAGTCCTCACGAGAGCGAGCGAGCGATCGAGAAAACAAGCGTAAGCTGAAACTTGGTTTTTTTGATTTGGGAAAATAGTGGAATCCTCTTGTTCTCTTCAGACTAAAACAGTAAGACCTTGAACTAAATAGCAATGGGACCTAAAGAACCAAGAGTATTCATCCCTAGAGCAAGAATCAAGGATTTTCATTGAAATCTGAAAATAGACTTGGGAATAATGACAATTCCCAAATTACTCGTTATTCTCAAATCCATTGCTCAGGAACTTTTGCAATCTACTTAGCAATCATCTCAGGACATTGCAAACTAAATCTCAAGCCATATCCCAAAGGGATAAGAGAGATTCCAATATCCCCTGTCTTGGAAACCCTAGAAATGCATAACAGAGCAAATGGGGCAAAATGGAATCTTTGGTTCTTCCATTTGATTCTTGGGAGTTTGTTTGACCAAATGGTCTTGTGGCATGCTCCCAACAAGGATCAAACAAGAACCAACCAAATTAGCTAGAAAAATAACTCGAAATCAATTCTTGCAAGGATGAACAAAAGGATGCAGAAGAACTGAAATGAGCTGAACTGAAACATAAAAGTGCTCAAATGAATTCATTGCACTAAGAGGATTACATAGGAGTCCCCATGAATGATTCATACAGAGGAATGATTACAATAGATTTGACTGCATGCTTCATTCACACATAGGAGCTCTCACATAGCTCTACACTGCTACTGCTCACTCCTATTTCTTACACTCTCCTGGAATGCATGTGAATAAGCTCTCTAACCTGAATGGATGCCCCAACACTGCTGCCTTGCCTCTCCTTTTAACCCCCAATACTCACACCAAAAGGGGAATTCAAGAAGTGGCATACTCCACCCACTCAAACCTCACACCACAAATGAGGAAAGTGGGTCAAACCAGATTTTTTGGAGGGAAATCTGCCTCCACCTCCATTGCTTGAGTCAAAATACCATTTTGCCCCTCAAGCACCTTCAAAGCTTCCGCAGCCGGCGCTTTGACCGGCGGATCTCAACTCCTCCACGAGCCTAGTCGATGCTGTTCCGTCACGTCGACCGCAACCGACATCAACCGTTCTGGACCTCCAACTCCTTCCTGAGCCTAGTCCCAGTTCTCTCATCGTCGCTCGTCGTGTCCGTCACCGGTAGCTCCAGCTCCGGTTCCTCGTCTCCCGACTCGCAACCACCTCACCAGCCTCGATCATCTTTGGCATCACCGACCGTTTGGACCTCAACATCTCCCGTGCCTAGTCCCGATCCTCCTCGCCTCACCATGACCTAGCTCCGAAGTCCTGCAGTCACACAGACAAGCAAACCGTCACATAGCACCGCACGAAACAGCATAAACAGTATTAGCATAAGTAAAGGTACTCAACCCTAGAATACTCAAAACAAACTCAAACTCACTAAACCACCGTCAGTTACTCATCACCAACATGGGGATACCTCCACATGGTCTCTCACCGAAAAAGCATAAGAATTGAGTTTGTTTGGAAGTCAAACATGGTCCAAAGGAAGAAAGAGATGCTAATGACCATGTTGACACAAGGAGCAAAAGAAAGAGCAATTTTTCCTCAAAGCTCCCAAAACTCCCAAAATGTGGCTTTTTCCAACTAATCTCCCCCTTTTGGCAATAAAGTCATCAAGCAACTTTGGAGGAAAATAAGGCATGGTGTGGCTGAATTTTATGCAAAGCTAAGCAATTAGAGCCATGAAGATTATCCGAAATGACCATTAAGTACTACACCAAGCCATAACTCAAATGAATGCTATCAAGATCATAACGAAATATGCATAATCAAGCCAAGCCACATAAGTATGAATCTGAATATTAGATGAAATTTTGAGCATGTCAAGCCATTCAAGATCAAAGTCTAGCTAAAGGTATCCAAGGATGATGCAAGCCATGTCAATAATCTAAGTGGAACTAAGAAGCTAGAATTGAGCCATTTAGAGTGCTATAAGTTCGAGAATGAATCATTTGTTCAAGCACTTTAGTCATTTTGTATTTAAGCAAATTTAGCATAATGAATACATGTTTCTTTGAAGCTCATGGTCGTTTCCAACCAAAATTTTTGTCATGTGCTAGATCTCAAGCCTTATGCGACCATTCCAAGCAAGAAGCTTAAGGAGATGATCTTGGTCATCCAAAACTCCCCCTGAGTTCATGCCTAGTGCAATGGCAAGCAGTCTCATGAGAAAGAATTGGTGAGATCAGTTTTTTTCGCACATAAAAAGAGATCTTTTGCTTTTTAAATAGTTGTACTAACTCATGATTTATCAAGAAACTATCATAGCTCAATATAAGACTCAATTAAAGATTCAAAGCTCGACTTAGCCTATTTGACATGGCATAAATCATAAAAGGATAACTAAAGACAGACTAGTCTCAAAAGTAACATGACATGTCTTAATTCAAGTTGTGCAATTTTAATTAATTCAAGTTGTAAACATGTCAACTAAGGATAATAGCCAAGGCTCTATGCAATTATATTACAGTGCACAAGCTAAAATGCAGAAAATCCAACTCCTCCTCAACATTAGATGTACTTTTAGTTCAAGTTGAGTTATGTCAAGTTAAGCTCTAGAAGCTCCCAATGAACTCTCCCTGAACTAAAGCTATAAACTAAGAAGCTGGCAAAGAAAACAGAAAAGACAGTCCTTAAAGCATAGAAAAGATATAGAGGATACCAAGGCTTAGACTGACTCTCATCTACCCCATATGACACTAGGACTATCAACTGCTCTACTAACTCACTAAGGAGCAAACACGTTCCCTGTCTACCCAAGGGTGGCCCAACTCTTGCTAGAACCTATAAGAAGTGAGTGAGCTCGACCTAGTGAGAAGAGGAACAGCTAATAAGCAGCATCCTAGATCACAAGATGAGAGGAAGAAATCTAAGCCACTAGACAAGAGAGATACTCTAATCTATGCTGAGAGGACTAACCCAAATGCACCCAAATGCAATGCAATCAAAATGCGAACAGGAGCATAATATACAAGATAAAGCAGTGAAGCACAGAAACTCCCCCTCACTACAGTCCATAAGGACAAACCACCCCAAGCTCTCCCCGCAAGGCTGAAAACCTAGAGTTATCCAAAGGCTTGGTGAAGATATCGGCCAACTAGTGGTCACTCTCCACAAACTAGAGCACTATGTCACCCTTCTCCACATGGTCTCGAAGGAAGTGATATCGAATATCAATGTGCTTGGTCCGGGAATGCTACACTGGGTTCTTAGCAATGTTAATAGCACTAGTGTTGTCACAAAAGAGTGGAACACTGTCTATAACTAACCCAAAGTCCCGCAGGGTCGAAGCCATCCAAAGTACATAGCTGCAGCAACTGGCTGCGGCAACGTACTCGGCCTCTGCGGTGGACTGTGCAACTCCGGACTGCTTCCTAGAGGACCAAGAGACAAGAGAAGTGCCAATGAATTGGCAGATATCAGAAGTGCTCTTCCTATCTATCCTACAGCCGGCAAAGTCTGCGTCCGAGAAGGCTCTGAGGGAAAGACAGGAAGAGGAAGAGTACCGATACCATAGTCAATGGTAGCTCGAAGGTACAGAAGAATGCGCTTCATCGCTGGCGGTGAGATACGCGAGAGAAGCTCAAATCGAGCACAAAGACACAGAAAAATGTATGTCGGTCTCGAGGTAGTGAGGTACAAGACGAGCCGATCATGCTACGTACTCTTTTCGATCAACTAGCTCGCCATCCTCATCCGGGTCAAGTGAAGTCAGAGAAGCCATAGGAGTTGACACCGCTTACCATCGCTCATGTCAAAGCGTCTCAGGAGGTCACGAGTGTACTTGCCCTGATGCAAGAAGGTACCCTCCCGAGTCTGCTTGATCTGGAAGCCAAGGAAGAAGGTCAACTCACCCATCATGCTCATCTCAAACTTGGTGCTCATGACATCCGAGAAGCGTGAAGCGAGCATGAGAAGAGCGCCAAAGATGATGTCATCCACGTAAATCGGGACGAGCGGAAGGTGCATGCCATGCTTGGCGAATGAACAAGGTCTTATCTACCTTACCCATCTCAAAACCATGACTCAATAGATAGGACTTAAGCCTCTCATACCAAGCTCTAGGGGTCTGCTTAAGTCCATACAAAGCTTTGGAAAGCTTGTAGACATGGTTTAGGTATTTGGGGTTCTCAAAACCAGGAGGCTGTCTAACATAGACTTCTTCCTCAATAAAGCCATTGAGGAAGGCATTCTTGACATCCATCTGGTAAAGTTTGAAACCCTTAAAAGCTGCAAAGGCAAGCAGAATTCTAATAGCCTTAAGTCTAGCTACAGGGGCAAAGGTCTCCTCAAAATCTAGACCCTCAACCTGGGAGAAGCCTTGAGCTACCAGTCTAGCCTTGTTTCGAACAACCACCCCATCCTCACTCTGCTTGTTCTTGAACACCCACTTAGTCCCAATAACATTGTGACCTCGAGGGGGCTCAACAAGTGACCAGACCTTGTTTCTCTCGAAATTCTCTAATTCCTCATGCATGGCATTGACCCAAGACTTATCAGATAGTGCATGACTAACATCCTTGGGCTCAAATGAGGCAATGAAGGCAGAATGGAGACAGAACTGAGACAGTCCAGACTTTGAGCGTGTGACACGCTCAAAAAGGTCTCCAATAATCTGCTCAGAAGGATGGTCCTTTGGGATGTTTCGGGGAGGTCTAGAATGAGATGAAGAAGTGGCCTCTACCTCATGAGCTGAAGAGGTAGGAACAGAGCCACTAACTCCAGAGGAAGCAGAAGGCATGGGCTGATCTCCTCGAGGTGCGGTGGAAGAAGGCACCTCAGGGGGTGGAGGATGAGGAACTGGATCGGGTAGACAACCCTCATCTCCGTCGTCCTCAGCATCCACAAAGATAGTCTCGGACTGCTCTAAAGAACCTGAGATATCGGGGCTAGTCCCCGGACTGGCCTCGTCGAAGGTCACCTCATAGGTCTCTACCATTTTACTAGTCTCGCAGTTCCAGACCCTATAAGCCCACGAAGAAGGCGAGTAACCTAGAAAGATCCTATCACAAGAGCGTGACTCGAACTTATCTAGGTTCCCGGACTTCAAGATAAAGCACTTGCATCCAAACACACAAAAATGAGATACACTGGGCTTTCGCCCATATCTCAACTCATAAGAGGTGCGATGCAAGTGTGCCCTAAGAAAAACTCGATTGGAAACATGGCACGCGGTGGCTATAGCCTCAGCCCAAAACTTCCTCGGTGTAGAGTACTCATCAAGCATCATCCTGGCCATCTCGACCAGGGTATGGTTCTTCCTCTCCACAACGCCATTCTGCTGAGGGACGTATGGAGAAGAGAACTGGTGCTCTACATCGGTCTCACTGTAAAATCTCTCAAAGTAAGAATTCTTGAACTCCGTGCCATTGTCACTGCGGATCGCTCGTAAGGCACCCGGGAGCTTAACAGAAAGCTTACTAAACAAACCCTGAAAATGGGTATACGTCTCATCCTTCGAGGCCAAGAAAAACACCCAAGAATACCTCGAGAAGTCATCGACCCCGACAAGAACATACCACTTCCCTCCTGCTGACTGCACTCGAGTGGTCCAAGCGTGTCCATATGGAGCGGTGTCACAGTGCATCGGTCATAGTAACTGTGACCGGAGGGTGAGAAGCGGCAACCATCTTGCCGTGTCGGCATGGAGCGCAAGCAAGATCTTTGACCATCTTGAGTTTCGGCAGACCACAAATGAGGTCGTGGCCACTAACTCGAGTCAAATGGTCAAATCCAATATGACCAAGTCTCCTATGCCAGAAGGTAAGGTCACGGGACTCGAAGCAACTAAACACCGGAAAGGATCACCAGAAGACTCAACAAAATCAGCACGAAAGATCCTCCCATAACGAGAAATCCCACAAACCAGACTACCCGAAGAATCAAGAATTTTGCAATTGTTTTTCTTGAAGCTCACCTCATAACCGTCATCGGTAAGCTGAGAGACTGAAAGCAAATTGTACTGCAGCTTACTAACCAAGGCAACATCTTTCAAAATAAAAGAATCATTAACGCGCACAGTACCTTTCGCGGTGACACGCCCAGACGAAGCATCTCCAAAGGTGATAGTCTCATCACCTGGAGCACGGGCTAGGGAAGAGAACCAACGAGAGTCTCCGGTCATATGACGAGAACAACCGGAGTCAACAAGCCAAACTTTTCCCTTCCTAGCCCGGCGAACCTGAGTCAAGCAGAGAGTAAAGTCTCAGTAATGGGATAAATCAAGAGTGATTTTGGCACCCAATACTGAGTAACACGTGGAGCAGAAGAAGTAGCCACACACGACTGACCTCTATCTACCCTACGCTCTCTATAGCTCAAAGAAGCAGAAAGTCTATGTGCAGACCTGAAGCTGTTGTTGGGTCCGACTGCTACGGGGGAGCAAGTCGGAGCACCAACAACATGTTGATCACGCCGCGGGTAGGCATCTCAACGGGGGAAATGAGATCTACCCTCAGAACGGCAGAAGTCACGACCAGGGGCATATCGAGGACGAAAACTAGACAACTCAGTAAAACCAAGTCCTCGATGCTGCCCAAGTCCATCAAGCTGGACAGTCCTAGACCTCGTGTTGGTCTTAGGTGCACTCAAGGTCTGGGGCTGACCCTGAATACGCCTAAGAGCCTCAACACGGTCTCTACGCGTGATCTTGGCGCGCCTGAAGCATCGATCGACCAAGTGTTCATCCTTCTGACAGAAGGTACAATGGTACTTCATCTTCTGAGAGGTAGAAGTAGCATGATGAGGCTTGGCCTTCTGAGAGGTCGAAGCAACAGGTGGAATCACCTTGCTGTCGAAATCCCTTGGACAAAGCCCGCTGATTTGAATTGCACTTTATCAGATCTGGGCTCTATCTCGATCACACCCGCTGCTAAGGGTCTAAGAACAGCGGGTGGATGCTTCCTCATATCCTCATAAAAATCGTATCCTAGACCTTGATTGAACTTGCAAATCTTTGATTGGTCTAGAATAAGATTAAGCTTCTTCTTGCCTCCTACAAACCTCTCGAGAGTGTTCATAAGATACTGACACTCCCAAAAGAGAGAGGCGCAAGAAGAGCAGGGGGAAGGAGAGACAGCAGAAGGTAAGGGAGTAGAAGAAGAGGAACCAATAGCAAAGGAACGAATGGCTTGTGCATGTACAACCGACTCAGAAGGGACAGTCCTACTGCTAGCCAATTGGTCCACGTCGCTAGGCGTCTCTACCTTACCCTTGGGCTCCTTCCCAACACCAGCACACGCATTACAAGCAGATGGTGACTTCTCTAGAAGGTCCTTAGTTAGCTTCACACATATTTCATCCAATGCAATCAAGTCAGATTTTAGTTTGTTATAATTGTTGCATGGTGAACTAACAGGGTCCTTAGAAGCAAACTTAGCCAATTTGTTATTGTCATCAACTAATTCTTGAAACTGCTTAGAGACAGCTTCAAGCTCAGCATTCAACTTAGGACAATTCACACATGAAGCAATAGGCTCAAGTAGAAAAGCTTGTAATTCAGCAATTTTATGATCTGCCCGTTTTAGGTTCATCTTTAAATTATTACAGTTTTCACAAGTCTCGGGCAGATCGAGAAGCATGGTATAAAGACCTCTAAAAGCATTCTCTTTGTCCTCACATAAGGTGCAAGAAGTAGTCTCAACAATAGAAGATGAAATAGTAGTAGTCCTACTCATCTCTAATTCGGCTAAAAGACTAACATTCTCCACCTTAAGCATATCAAGCTCAGAAGACAGACTATCATGCGAGGTCCTTAATTTCTCCATGTCACCAAGCAAAACACAGCATGTATCACAATCGTCACGGGAGGGAGCAGATATAAGTGAAGTAAGCTTTCGTGCCAATCTCTCTACTTCCTTCTCTAACTCGCTACACCTAACTCTAGATCTAGCATGAAATCCTCCTAGCTTAAGAAAAGCTTCATTAAGTTGATCATAGGAGGGTATACCTCATCGGAGTCGGAGTTGAGCTCGCTGTCGCTGACGTCGCTGATCTCGCCCTCAAGGGCCATGAAGCACATGCTGCTGAAGTCCTTGCCATCCTTGGGATCTTGCTCATCCTTCTCATCGTCGTCACTCCACCCCTTCACCTCGCTGAGGTCGAGGTCGTCGAAGGCAGTGAGGACGCGATGGAAGAGCTTCTTGGCTTTGCCAAGGTTGCGGAACTTCTTCCCTTTGCTTGCGGTCTTCTTGAAGCGATTTTTGTTGGTGTAGACATTCTTGCTCGAACCGCCGACGTCGTTCTTGCCCTCCAGCTTGGGGCAGTTTGCCCGAATGTGGTTGGGGCCACCACACTCGAAGTAAATCACTCGTCCTCCTCTCTTTCTCTCTCTAGCCCTCTTGTAAGCATGAGAAAATTTTCTGGCCAAGAGAGCTAGTTGGGTCTCCGAAAGCTGATCTAGATGCTCATCATCAATATCACACCGAGCAGTTAAGGAGAAACCCGAAAGAGTGTCAACAGAAGAGGCAGGACTGGGATCGGTGACTAACGCCATCGATTGTGACTTCGACTTGCGAGAGACAATGTCAATCTTGTGAGTCTTGAGGCGTGAGTACAACGCATCAAGAGTCAAAGTCGAGAGGTCCGTTGTGTCCTTGATGGTGGTCACTTTCATCTCCCAAACGCGTAAATCAAGAGCCGAGAGCATTTGGCGAGCGTTGTCCGAGTCGGGGAAAGTGAGACCGACCGCTCGGAGGTTGCTCAAAATCTTGTGGAATCTCGCAAAGCACTCATCAAGGGACTCTCCAGCGAGCATTTCAAACTTGTTGTAATCTCGCTTGAATTGGTCCTGTTGTACCGTCTTAATTTGGGTGGTGCCCTCATGGTAAGCATCGAGGGTCTCCCAAATATCGAAGGCAGACGAAAGATGAGAAATACGATCAAACTCATTTCGGCTCAAACCTTGAATGATAATGTTCCTTGCTTTCGCATTCGCCTCAACATCAGCCATGTTACCGGCATTGATGTTCTCATCGGCAGGAACAACAAAGTGAACCTTGACCTTGCGCCAAATCGCATAGCCCTGGGCCTGAATGTAGGTATCCATCCGACTCTTCCAAAAGGGATAGTCGATCCCATCGAAGATTGGGGGCTTGGTGGAATACTTATCCGTTGCCATGGCTCACAGACTGGTTAAAGATCTATCAAGAAGAGCTAACCGGCTCTGATACCAATTGTAGGATCGAAAATGGCAACAAAGGGGGCTGAATGGTGCCTCTTTTAAAATAAACGCCCCTCAAAGTAACCACATGCGATTCACCTCTCCCAAATAGCTATGAAGAGCTATGAAGAGGAAAGCTCAAACTCTCTCTGGAAGTTCACTGGACCACTACGAGAAACATGCAAACACAACAAGTACCAAAGAACAAAGTACCAAAAGATTAGACAAGAAAACAGCATTGATGCAAGGGGCCAGTCCGACCGAAGTGTGTTGGCTGGTCAGACCGCCCCTTTCAAGCCAGTCAGACCGCTCGCACTACTCCTGTCAGACCGGTGGTGTAGGGGCGGTCTGACCGCCATCTCCAATCCGGTTAGACCGGTCCCCCCGAGAGCAGAATAGGTAGTTAGCAGAAAACAAAGTGTAAACTGAAACTTCAGGTTTTTGCTGATTTGGGGAAAATAGTGGAATCCTCTTGTTCTTTTCAGACTAAAACAGTAAGGCCTTGAACTAAATAGCAATGGACCTAAAGAACCAAGAGTATTCATCCCTAGAGCAAGAATCAAGGATTTTCACTGAAATCTGAAAATAGACTTGGGAATAATGACAATTTCCAAATTACTCGTCATTCTCAAATCCATTGCTCAGGAACTTTTGCAATCTACTTAGCAATCATCTCAGGACATTGCAAACTAAATCTCAAGCCATATCCCAAAGGGATAAGAGAGATTCCAATATCCCCTGTCTTGGAAACCCTAGAAATGCATAACAGAGCAAATGGGGCAAAATGGAATCTTTGGTTCTTCCATTTGATTCTTGGGAGTTTATTTGACCAAATGGTCTTGTGGCATGCTCCCAACAAGGATCAAACAAGAACCAACCAAATTAGCTAGAAAAATAACTCGAAATCAATTCTTGCAAGGATGAACAAAAGGATGCAGAAGAACTGAAATGAGCTGAACTGAAACATAAAAGTGCTCAAATGAATTCATTGCACTAAGAGGATTACATAGGAGTCCCCATGAATGATTCATACAGAGGAATGATTACAATAGATTTGACTACATGCTTCATTCACACACCTGAGCTCTCACGTAGCTCTACACTGCTACTGCTCACTCCTATTTCTTACACTCTCCTGGAATGCATGTGAATAAGCTCTCTAACCTGAATGGATGCCCCAACACTGCTGCCTTGCCTCTCCTTTTAACCCCAAATACTCACACCAAAAGGGGAATTCAAGAAGTGGCATACTCCACCCACTCAAACCTCACACCACATATGAGGAAAGTGGGTCAAACCAGATTTTTTGGAGGGAAATCTGCCTCCACCTCCATTGCTTGAGTCAAAATACAATTTTGCCCCTTAAGCACCTTCTTGGAAGCTTCCCGCAACCGGCGCCTTTGACCGACTGGACCTCAACTCCTCCCTGAGCCTAGTTCCGATCTGTTCCGTCACGTACGACTACAACCAACATCAACCGTTCTGGACCTCTGACTCCTCCCGCAGTCTAGTCCCTGTTCTCTCGTCGTCGCTCGTCTGTCCATCACCGGTAGCTCCAGCTCCGGTTCCTCGTCTCCCGACTCGCAACCACCTCACCAGCCTCGATCATTTTCGGCATCACTAACCGTTTGGACCTCAACACCTCCCGTGCATAGTCCCGATCCTCCTCGCCTCACCGTGACCTAGCTCCTAAGTTCTGCAGTCACACAGACAAGCAAACCGTCATATAGCACCGCACGAAACAGCATAAACAATATTAGCATAAGTAAAGGTACTCAACCCTAGAATACCCAAAACAAATTCAAACTCACTAAACCACTGTCAATTACTCATCACCAACATGGGGATACCTCCACATGGTCTCTCAAACCGTACCTTGGTCGAGATGGCCAGGACGATGCTTGATGAGTACTCTACACTTAGGAAGTTTTGGGCTGAGGCTATAGCGACCGCGTGCCATGTTTCCAACAGATTGTTTCTCCGGGCACACTTGCATCGCACTTCCTATGAGCTGAGATATGGGCGAAAACCCAGTGTCTCTCATTTTCGTGTGTTTGGTTGCAAGTGTTTCATTTTGAAGTCTGGGAACCTAGATAAGTTCGAATCACGCTCGTGTGATGGTATCTTTCTAGGCTACTCGACTTCTTCGCGGGTGTATAGGGTCTAGAACTGCGAGTTTAGTAAGTTGGTAGAAACCTGTGAGGTGACCTTCGACGAGGCCAGTCCGGGGACTAGGCCCGATATCTCAGGTTCTTTAGAGCAGTCTGAGCCCATCTTTATGGACGATGAGGAGGATGGAGATGAGGGCTATCTACCCGATCCAGTTCCTCATCCTCCCCTTGAGGTGCCTTGTTCCACTGCACCTCCAGGCGATCAGTCCATGCCTTCTGCTTCCTCCGGAGCTAGTGGCTTTGTTCCTACCTCGTCATCTCACGAGGTAGAGGCCACTTCTTCTTCTCATCCAGGACTTCCTCGACATATCCAGAAAGACCATCCTTCCGAGCAGATGATTGGAGATCTTTTCGAGCGTGTCACCCACTCAAAATCCGTCATGTCCTATTTCTGTCTCCATTCTGCCTTTGTTGCCTCATTCGAGCCCAAGGACGTTTGTCATGCTCTTTCTGATGAGTCTTGCGTCAATGCCATGCATGAGGAGTTGGAAAATTTCGAGAGAAACAAGGTCTGCTTGCTTGTTGAGCCCCCTCGAGGTCATAATGTCATTGGGACTAAGTGGGTGTTCAAGAACAAGCAGAGTGAGGATGGAGTAGTCATTCAGAACAAGGCTAGACTGGTAGCTCAGGGTTTTTCCCAGGTTGAGGGTCTAGATTTTGAGGAGATATTTTCCCCTATAGCTAGACTTGAGGCCATTAGAATCCTACTTGCTTTCGCAGCTTCTAAGGGTTTTAGGCTATACCAGATGGATGTTAAGAGTGCCTTCCTCAATGGTTTTATTAAGAAAGAAGTCTATGTGAGACAGTCTCCAGGTTTCGAGAACCCCAAATACCCAAACCATGTCTACAAGCTTTCCTTGGTTTCCAGATCAAGCAGACTCGGGAGGGTACTTTCTTGCATCAGGGCAAGTACACTCGTGACCTCCTGAGACGCTTTGACATGAGTGATGGTAAACCCGTGTCAACTCCCATGGCGTCCACAGCTTCTCTTGACCCAGATGAGGACGGTGAGCCAGTTGATCAGAAGGAATATAGCAGCATGATTGGCTCCCTCTTATATCTCACCGCCAGGCGGTGAAACGCATCCTTCGGTACCTTCGAGCTACCATTGACTATGGTATCTGGTGCTCTTCCTCATCCTGTCTTTCCTTGAGAGCCTTCTCGGATGCAGACTTTGCTGGCTGTAGGATAGATAGGAAGAGCACTTCTAGCACCTGCCAATTCATTGGCACTTCTTTTATTTCTTGGTCGTCTAGGAAGCAGTCCGGGGTTGCACAGTCCACCGCAGAGGCCGAGTACGCTGCTGCCACCAGTTGTTGCAGTCAGGTACTTTGGATGGTCTCGACCCTGCGGGACTTTGGGTTAGCCATAGACAGTGTTCCACTCTTTTGTGATAACACTTCTGCCATTAACATTGCTAAGAACACTGTGCAGCATTCTCGGACCAAGCATATTGATATTAGATATCACTTCCTTCGAGACCATGTGGAGAAGGGTGATATAGTGCTCTAGTTTGTTGAGAGTGACCACCAGTTGGCTGATATCTTTACCAAGCCTTTGGATAGCTCTAGTTTTTTTAGCTCTGCGAGGAGAATTTGGGGTGAGTGTTCCACTCTTTTGTGATAACACTTCTGCCATTAACATTGCTAAGAACCCAGTGCAGCATTCTCAGACCAAGCATATTGATATTAGATATCACTTCCTTCGAGACCATATGGAGAAGGGTGATATAGTGCTCCAGTTTGTTGAGAGTGAGCACTAGTTGGATGATATCTTTACCAAGCCTTTGGATAACTCTAGGTTTTTAACTCTGCGAGGAGAGCTTGGGGTGGTTTATCCTTATGGACTGTTGTGAGGGGGAGTTTTACGCTTCATGCTTTATCTTGTTTATTTTGCTCTTACTCCTTTCTGTTGCATTGCATATGGGTGCATTGGGGTTAGTCCTTCTAGCATAGATTAGAGTATTTCTCTTGTCTAGTTGTTTAGACTTCTTCCTCTCATCTTGTGATTCAAGGATGCTGCTTATTAGCTGTTTCTCTTCCCCATGCTTGTGATGAGTAATTGACGAGTATTCTAAAAAGATTGAGTTTGGTTTGTGCGTTTCGTGCCATGATGGCATTTGACTCAGTCGGGTTTGGTTAGTCGGACTTGAGGCGTATTCTTCTTCCCGTTTGAGTTTTTGGGCTATTTTATGCTTGAGTACGATTCATTGATGCTAATCGTGATTACATGTTTCGAGCGGTGCTATGTGATGTGTTTCTTGTCTGTGATGGCTGCAGGACATCGAGGCGGAGTCGTGGCGAGGCACGAGATGACTGGACTAGGCGCAGGTGGTGCCGAGGTCAAAGCGGTCGAGGTGTGCCGAAGACGGCGTGAACTCGATGTGGTTGCGAGGCTTGGACGGCAAGAAACGAGGAAGCTTCCTGAAAGGTGCAGGAGGGGCGTTTTGGTGAATTCGTAAAGCTGCACTAAAGGAAGTGAATTATAGATAAAGCATTGGAGTTGTTGAGGCTTAATGGGTAATGCAAATTTCAAACCCTTTAGTGGAAGCCTATATAAGGAGGGGATGTCTCCTGGTGCAGGCATGGCTTTTGAGAGGGGTTAGAAGTTGTTTTACTTTGTACTTTAGTAGTTGAGAGTTGGTGAGAGGGACAGAGTGTTGTTCATCTCTCCCTGTGTGTGTTCTTGGGTTTCTTGAGCTTGTGAGAGGGAGAAGATGAGTTGATACATCGTGTAATCATCGTGCTTGCCTGTTTTCTCTTCGTGTTCTTCTCTGCTTGATTTATCAGATTCTCGTTTTGGTGTGGTTTCTAGCTGAGAAGTACCAAAATGGATTGCTCTGTGATGGGATTATATTTCTAGACCCTTTGGTCAGCTAATTCCAAGAGCAAATTGATTGAATCACAAGAATCACATTTCTCTCCTTCCTGCGTTCATAGTTTTCCGGTTCTTAAAAATCTAGGGTTTGGTGATGTTTTCATTTTCTCCTCTAAAGTTGGTGCACTGAGATGAGCATTTGGGTCCTAAGACTATTGCTTAGATAATCTCTTAATTTCATGGTCAAAGGATCAAAGTTTAGAGGGCAATTGGAGTTTTGGTGCTGCTCTCTGTATTTTATCAGGTGTTGGCTTAAATCTCCATTTCATGTTCAATTGGTGAATCCTTTTGATTCCTAAGGTCTTATGGGTATTTAGTTTATGCTCTTGATGTTTTTGCCTGAGGAGAAGAGAAGGTTTTCTCTAATTTCTCTAAATCTGCAAGCCTAAGTAATTTCAGAGCTTTTGTCGTGCGCTTCCGCTCTCTACCCCTATCTGAACTTCGAAGGCCAGTCAGACCGGATCTTTTGGGGCGATCAGACCGGTATATAGCCGGCAGTCTGAACGGCGGCAAATGACCGGTCAGACCGGCCTGGCTACTGCGGTCTGATCGCCCAGCACATTCAGGTCAGATCGGCCCCTCTGCATTTTGTGCTGACTCTTGGTTTTTTCTCTTGGGTGTCGATCTCCATTCTCTTTTATGGTTCCTTGAGGTTCCAGAGAGCTTAAGTCCTCCTCTTCATAGTTTCTTGTAGCCATAGGAGAGGAGACTCGCTGTAAGTAATTTTCGGGGGTGTATTTTTTTTAAAGAGGCACCATTCACCCCCCCCCCCTCTGTTGCCGATTTCGATCCAACACATGGTATCTTCCTGTAATTCCCCGTTTGAAGCGGATTTTTATGAACCCGAAGGGGGAAAAACTACTACATTGGCACTTCGAGGATCGTAAGAAGAATGGAATGCTAAGACACCTTGTTGATTCTGCACAGTGGAGAAACATCGATAAGAATTTTGTAGACTTCAGTGCAGAATTGAGGAATATAAGGTTTGGATTGTGTACAGATGGAATGAATTATTTTGGTAACATGAGCAACCGACATAGTACTTAGCCCGTGACTCTCTGCATCTACAACCTTCCTCCTTGGTTTCATATAAAGTGGAAGTATATTTTGCTATCATTCTTATCCAAGAGATGAAGCAACATGGAAATGATATTGATATCTACCTAGCACCGTTGATGGAAGATCTAAAAATATTATGGATCGAAGGGGTACAGGTATGGATGCGTACAAATGAGAGAACTTCACTTTACACTTCTTGTTGTTCTGTACCATAAATGATTATCCTGCCCTTGCTAACCTATCAGGCCAGAGTACAAAAGGGGTCAAAGCATGTACTCGCTGGTTAGATGATACCGAGATTGTATGGTTGAAGCACTCGCGCAAAACTGGTACATGCATCACTGTAGGTTCCTTTGGAGGGCTCACCTATACCGTAGGATGAAAAAACAATTCTATGGAGAGAAGAAGGACAATTCAGCTCCAAGGCATTTAAGTGAAAAAGAGGTTTATGATATAGTTAAGGATTTATATGTTGTGCTCAGGAGACCCGTGAGAAGAACGTTTAGAAGAAGAGATAATATTTTAGGACTTATCTTATTAGGAGCACCTAGAAGTTCATCATTACATTGACGTCATACACGTAGAGAAGAATGTGTGTGACAGCTTAATTGGTTTCTTACTGAACATTCATGACAAAATAAAGGATGGTGTCAACGCACAACTTGACTTGGTTGATATGGATATTAGGCCTGAGTTAGCACCAATAAAGACTAATAAAGGGCGAACTTACCTTTCCCCTGCTTGTTACACTATTTAAAGCTGAGAGAACTAAATTGCGCCAGTGCTTGCATGGTGTTATAGTTTCGTCTGGTTACTCCGCCAACTTGAATAAACTGGTTTCGATGGAAGATTTGAAGTTAATGGCATGAAGTCTCATGATTGTCATGTGCTGATGACACATCTCTCCCTATTGCAATTAGAAGTATTTTGCTGATCAAGGTCCGAGAGATAATCATAAGGCTGTGTTATTTCTTTAACACAATTGCTCAGAAGGTTATCGATCTTAAAGGACTAGATGCTCTGCAGGATGAGGTTGTGGTGACTTTATGTCATCATGAGATGTATTTCCCTTCGTCATTTTTTGATATCATGGTCCATCTCGTTGTTCAAATTGTGTGGAAGATAAAAATGTATAGGCCTGTGTTCCTACATAGCATGTACCCATTCGAGAGGTTCATGAGAATTCTCAAGTCCTATGTATAAAATCAATCCTAACCGGAGAGCAGCATCATCGAAGGTTATGCAACCGAAGAGGTTATTGAGTTCTATGTCGATTACATAGCTTAGCTTGAATTGATAAGTGTGCCTCAATCTCGCCATGAGAGGAGGCTCAAGGGTATCGGGACCATTGGAAGGAAAGCAATCACTCCATATATGGATGTGTCTGCACCAGTCATATCCACTACCTGTGTGTGTTGGTTAGAGGAGTGAGCATTTCTAGTAGTGCGCGGTGTGTGCTGAGTCATAGGGAATCATGGCGGTAAAATCAGATCATAGGGAGTCTAACTAGTAGAGTTAGTGGTGTAGTTAGTGGCTGCATGTAACAGAAGCATTAGTGGTGGTAACACACCATCAAAGATTTGTAACTATTTATTATATTCAGTAGTATAAATAAGAAACGAAAAAGGAAAAGCTACATGGCATTATGTAGCACCAAAACTCTTGTGTATCTTGAGTTGATTTAGAGTGTTCATATGTGTCATGACCACCATGTGTGGGCCTGTTCTTTTCGGCTGCAGCTTATGGATTTTGGCTGAAATTTTTGAATTTTAGCTGTTTACGGTACAGATTACAGAGAGACAGATACTCACTTGCGATTTTGGTTGGTACAGATGTTGAGCTTTTAACGTATAGATCGTTTAACTTGTAGACCTCATCTTGAGAAAATACTCCGTTTGAAAGTTAGATACTGTAGTAAAAGACAAAAACCGCCGGCTTGTGAGGTAAAGAACTAGGCCAACGGTATAGGCATGCCGGCAGTTGCTTCACGACCTCCCCTAGCAGTACCTCCCCGAGGCAGACGGAGCACTCGTCGTTGTCACGTACAGGGGAAGGATCACGACGGTGGCTGCCCTGAAGCACGTGCCGACCACGCGTGGTGGCCAGCTCACAGGGGAGCGCAGCTATGACAATGATGGTGCCTGGCTTCGGCTGCGACAGTTCTTGGTCCTAGAGTCCTGCCTGCCTAGTGCCACGGTGGCGTGACCAATGGGCATAGAGGACGATGGCCACAACGCCCAAGACTACGTTGGTGACATACAGGAGGACGTAGGCAAGGACGGCGAGGAGGGAAATCGTGAGCACACGGTTGAGGAACATGATTGCTTCTTTTCCCTCTTTGAAGTGACATGCTATACATGGTTGTTTGTATGAGTGGTAAAAAACGCGGTTGATTACCACAACAAGTCAGCAAGTCTACCTGCTGGCAATGTCATCTGGTAGTGACAAGCCGGACTCGGCATACGCTGCCAGTAACTAAGGTGCCTCGACAGCTGTTGGATTCAACATAGAAGTCTGACTAGTGACTTTATAGATCAGATCCTAGAAAATGAATCTTTGAAGGATAACAGATTGATTAGGGGTGGAGCTATGAATTTTTATACAGAGATTTAAGCATAAGATAAAGTGATCTAGCCAGCTCTTCTTAGGCTGAGCCCTCTATTCCCTTTGTATTTTTGGAATTTTTTCAAGGACTTCACCAGCTTTTGGTCCTAGCTAGGCTCGATGTTGAAGCCATGGTGCTGCTATGGATCTAAATCTATCCCTGCTAGTACTTAAATAATTTTAACAAATTGGGGGTTCAATTGAACCCCATGTTGCATGGGGCTTCACCATTTCTATTGACCATGTAATTGGTGCGACTTAACTTTTTCCTTTTTTAGATTACAAAGGTAGGTCAATGTTCCATTTTTGTAGGTTCGTCATGATTCTGATGATTGGATCAAGATTCTGGAAGTTGCATGAGGGTGACTATTCCGATGATGAAGATCTCATCTTGGCGGAAATGGTTGTTGTAAATAATCTTGTTTAGGAGTCAGGAACAAAGTTTGGATGTAATCGAAGTCGAATTGTAGCCGCAATTCAAAGTCGAAGTTAGAAAACGAGTCAAAGTCGTAGTTGGAATCCGAGTCGAAGTCGTATGAGACTCGGAGTCGGAGTAGGTTGAGAACCCGTGTTAAAGTAGAACAGCCGGGTATAAAAAGAGGCTTAGAACCATGTATTCTGTACACCAAGCCATTGAGAAAATACCAAAAAGAGGGAATTACACAAAGCATTGTTTTGTTGTGTGATTGTGCAAGGCGTGGTCGGAAGGACTCACGATCACCGCAAGCGTGATCGGGAGGAGTTACGACCACGCAGAGTTCAGCAGCGTAGTCGGGGCGCTACGACCACGGCAAAGGCGGTGTTTTTACGACTACGGCTAAAGGAGCGAACAACGTGGTCATAAGGGATCGACTACGCAGGAAGGCTACGACCACGGTGAAGGTGGTCGTAAGGAGTCGAAGGTGGTCGTAACGAGCTACGACTACACGGGAAGGCGAGCGTGGTGAGCGGCCCGACCACGTTGAAGGAAGTGAGCGAGTCGAAAGAGTGTTCGACTACGGTGAGCGATGATCGCCGGCATCAACTGCGTGATCGTAGAAGGCTTCGATCACGGTATCTCGGCGGTGAAGGAAGTCGGCGGCGATATCGCGGAGCGGTCGTAAATTGCTACTGAGAAATTTACGACCACGTTAAAAAGCGATCGGAGGAGATTGAAGCGTTCGAATTGGTCGTAAGTACTCGAACCGATCGTATTTGATTCTCACGGTCAGAACGAATCTATTCGGTCGTAAAGGTCCGGGAGGTCGTAAGACCTTTTCAACGATTGGTATCGAGCCTCGGTGAACCATGGCGGAGGCTTCAAAGATGAAGGAAAGCGTGTCGCTGCGATGCGATCCTCGGTTCGGACAATTACCCGATCTGGGCGATGAAGATGAAGGTCAACATGATCGCACAGGAGTGCGGGGTCGATTGAACCAAAGGAGAAAGACAAAGTCGTTGATGAACGACTCGACAAGATGGCGATGGCGGCGATCTATCGGCCGTGCCGACTCGATGATGCGGCGGTGATCGGTAAGAGAGACGGCGAGAGGCGCCCGGACTACTCTGCAGATAATGCACCAAGGAGTAGATCGAGTGAAGGAAGTTCGACTTCAAACATTACGCAGTGAGTTTGAATCTTTGAAGATGGGAAGAGACCAGACTGTGGAAGAATTCTCTGGGAAGTTTAATGAAGTCGTAAACGAGATCAAATCTCTCGGCGATGACTTGAAAGATGAGGTGGCGGTAAAGAAGTATCTACGAGTACTGCCGGAGAAGTTTCTCCCGGTCGTAACTACGATCACGTACTCACAAGACCTCTCGAAGATGAAAGTCGAGGAGGTAACTGGGGCGCTCAGAGCACACGAGCAGCTTCTGAAGAGTTACCAAACCGACAATGAAGGAAAAGGGCCTTACAACCAACAAGCATTGTTTGTAAAGGATGACACGAGGAACCGAGGAGAATCGTCATCAAGGGGCGGTCATGGACGTGGTCGTGGCCGCGGCGCGTCTCATGGGCGAGGACAAGGACGAGGCTATGGTCAAGGTGGTCGTGGAAGAGGTGGTCGAGGAGGTCGTGGTGGTCGTGGGGATGGCAATCACCGACGGACAAATCGACATCGATGCTACACATGCGAGAAATTGGACATTCTGCTGCCGAATGTCGGAGCCATATCGATGCCATAAGCGCAAGAAGTATGGTCACTATGCTGCAGTGCGAGTAAGAAGAAAGTAGAGGAAGCAAACCTAGCTCAAACGGATGAGCACAAAGAGCCGACATTGCTTTGTTGTCGCTCTACTCGCTATGACGAACCAACAATGGTTCTATTAAACGAGGAGAAAGTGTTTCCGAGTTTGTTGGAGAAAGGAGAGCGAGACTCAGAGCGGACGGCGATCGGTATCTCGACAACGGAGCGGCAACCACATGGCGAGTGCGTACTCGATGTTTTACGAATTAACTAAGAATGTGCTTGGAAGAGTACAGTTCGGAGGCGGCTCGACCATTCGGATAAAAGGGAGAGGCACGATCGATGCGATGCAAGGATGGAAGCGGAGGAGATTGTCGAATGTATACTACATTCCAAGTCTACGAAGCAACATTATAAGCCTTGGACAATTGACTGAAGAAGGTTGTCGGATTGAACTCAAAGACACCTATCTGAAGATGTACGACCACACTGAGCGACTGCTGATGAAAGTACAGAGAACGGTAAACCGTCTGTACAAAATTCAAATTGAAGCATGCAAGCCAAAGTGTATGAAGACTACAACCGATGATGCGGCCTGGCTATGGCACGCAAGATTCGGACATCTGAATTTCCAGAGTCTCAACACGATGGCGGGAAAAGAGATGGTGGTCGGATTACCGACAATCGACCACCCGGAGCAAGTCTGCGAAGGTCATGCAGTGGCGAAACAAATTCGTAGCGACTTTCCACACGAGACGAGTTTGAGCCGCAACCACTCGAGTTGGTTCACGAGATGCATGCGGACCAATCACACCTCGCATGCAGATGCCGGAATCAATACTTCATGTTGATCGTGGATGACTATTCAAGAGCCATGTGGGTGTACATGCGAAAAGCAAAGATGAGGCAAAGACGAACTTTGAAGTTCATAACTCTTGTTGAAAACGAAGTCGACAAAAAGGTGAAGTCGGTCAGGTCAGATCGAGGAGGAGAATTCCTTGCGAAAGAGTTCGACTCGATTTGTGAAGAGAAGGGTATTGCAAGACTCTTCACGGCTCCATATTCACCTCAACAAAACGGAGTCGTAGAAAGAAGAAACCGGACCGTGGTCGAAACGGCACGAAGTCCGTTGAAGAGCCGATTCTGCCGGAGACTTTGGGCGAAGCGATGCGACATCTTTGTCTATACGCTAAATCGTGCGACCATGCGATCACCGGATGGAGTCACTCCATATGAAGCAGTGGTCGGAAGAAAACCCAATATCGAGCATCTAAGGGTCTTGGATGCTTAGCCCATGTGAAACCATCCACTTATCTCAAGAAGCTAGACGACCAGGAGGAGCGGATGATTTATCTTGGCTCGGAACCGGGCACCAAGGCGTGCAGTGCTATGATCCGGTCGAAAAGAAGATTCATGTGAGCGAGACGTGGTCTTGAAGAGAACAAACATTGGGAGTGGGAAGAACACGAGGACATTGAGAAAGACATGTCGAAGTGGGTAACCTTCAAGTCGAAGCGATCGATGCGACAATACGGAAGAAGCTACGACCACATCTCAAAGCCAAAATTCGATCGGTCTTGATGATCGGAAGTCTCACCTAATGAAGAAGAGTCGATGAAGAAGATTCGAGCGATAGAATATCGAAGATGAGAAGCATAAGTGAGATTTATGCACAAACCGAACGATGCGATCGAAGAGCTTACGCTTTACATTGCAGAAGAACACGGAAGCTATGAAGAAGCAAAGGAGATGCATCTTGGAGAGCAGCTATGCGGGAAGAGCTTAAGTCAATTGAAGAGAATGACACATGGGAACTCACCGATTTGCCAAAGGGTCATCGAGCAATCGGTTTAAAGTGGATCTTCAAGGTAAAGAAGGATTCCAAGGAGAAGTCGTAAAACACAAAGCACGACTTATGGCGAAAGGGTATGTTCAAAAACAAGGCATCGACTACGAAGAAGTCTTTGCCCGATGAGCTCGTATGGAGACTATCGACTACTTCTTGCATTGGCGACAAGCGGTGGATGGGAGATTCACCACATGGATGTGAAAACGGCGTTTTGAGCGGAGACATTAAGGAGGAAGTTTATGTCTCTCAACCGCGGGTTTTCAATCCAAGGAGCAAACCGAGAAAGTTTTGAAGCTGAACAAAGCTCTCTACGGACTTAAGCAAGCACCACGAGCATGGAATTTGAAGCTTGACAAAAGTCTAACGGCACTCGGGTTCGGAAGAAGCAACTCGAACATCTTTGTGTACACAAGGGAGATGCGAAGAACGATCGATCGTGGCGTTTACGTGGGCGACTTGATCATTCTTGGATCGAGTTGAAGGAGATTATGAGGTTTAAAGAAGAGATGAAGAGGCTGTTCAAAATGACCGATTTGGGACTTCGTGCTACTACCTCGGCATTGAAGTAAATCAAACCGACAACGGCATAACACTTTGTCGATCGGGATATGCTCGAAAGATTCGGAGAAGTCGGGTATGGAAGAGTGCAATCCATGTCAAACCCCAATGGAGAATCATCGAAGTTGAGCAAGACAGGCCCGGGATCACGATTGATGCCACGACTTATAGGAGCATTGTCGGAAGTCTACGGTATCGGTGCACACCGACCGGACATCTCGTTTGCGGTCGGATCGTAAGTCATTTCATGGAGAAACCGACTCAGAGCATATGAATGCTGTGAAACACATCACGAGATACATCAAAGGTACTTTGAATCTCGGATTCATTACAAGAGAGGAGGTGGAAAGTCGTTGCGGTGACGGACTCTGATGATAGCGACATGGCGGGAGATGTCGATGATCGAAAGAGCACGACATGCATAATGTTTGTGCTTAGGAGAGTCCGATCAGTGGCAATCTCGAAGCAAAAGGTGGTTGCATTATCTTCGTGTGAAGCCGAGTACATCGCGCGAGCGCAAAGATCTTGCCGTGAGTCCGCTCGCTCGATTGTTGAGTGAATTGTCGGATGAAGAAAATCGAAGGTAACGCTCAGGGTTGATAACAAATCGGCTATTTCACTGAGCAAGAATCCGGTTCTACATGATAGAAGCAAACACATAGACACAAGATATCATTATATCAGAGATTGTGTCGAAGAAGGGAAGATCGCTATCGACTATATCGATGCATGAGATGAACAAAAGGCGATATTCGGCGAAGTCGTTGGGGCGGATAAAGTTCTCGGAGATGAGGAGAAAGATCGGCATGATTGAAGTGGAAAAACAAGATTAGGGAGAGAATGTTGTAAATAATCTTGTTTAGGAGTCAGGAACAAAGTTTGGATGTAATCGAAGTCGAATTGCAGCCGCAATTCAAAGTCGAAGTTAGAAAACGAGTCAAAGTCGTAGTTGGAATCCAGTCGAAGTCGTATGAGACTCGGAGTCGAATAGGTTGAGAACCCGTGTTAAAGTAGAACAGTAGGGTATAAAAGAGGCTTAGAGCCATGTATTCGTACACCAAGCCATTGAGAAAATACCAAAAGAGGGAATTACACAAAGCATTGTTTTGTTGTGTGATTGTGCAAGGCGTGGTCGGAAGGACTCACGATCACCGCAAGTGTGATCGGGAGGAGTTACGACCACGCAGAGTTCCAGCAGCGTAGTCGGAGGCGCTACGACCACGGCAAAGGCGGTGTTTTACGACTACGGCTAAAGGAGCGAACAACGTGGTCGTAAGGGATCGACTACGCGAGGAAGGCTACGACCACGGTGAAGGTGGTCGTAAGAAGTCGAAGGTGGTCGTAACGAGCTACGACTACACCGGGATGGCGAGCGTGGTGGAGCGGCTCGACCACGTTGAAGGAAGTGAGCGAGTCGAAAGAGTGTTCGACTACGGTGAGCGATGATCGCCGGCATCACTGCGTGATCGTGAGAAGGCGATCACGGTATCTCGGCGGTGAAGGAAGTCGGCGGCGATATCGCGAGCGATCGTAAATTGCTACTGATAAATTTACGACCACGTGAAAAGCGATCGGAGGAGATTGAAGCGTTCGGAATTGGTCGTAAGTACTCTGAACCGATCGTATTTGATTCTCACCGGTCGTAAACGAATCTATTCGGTCGTAAAAGGTCCTGGGAGGTCGTAAGACCTTTACAACAATGGTTGGAGGTTTGAAGGCGGAATTTCAGCCATCTCTTGTTTCTAGCGACGTTTTGAAACCTTCACAAGGTATTGGAGTTCATTTTTCTAACTCTTTCTAGAATCTGCAGGTTGTAGGTTGGAGATGAGGGGGTCTCGGGTCTTGGGTTTGCTCCAAAGCTTTTGAAGGAGCTAAATTTTGAAGCGTGAGGAAGTTTCGACGAGTTTGATGGAAGTTCAAAAATCTTTTGGATCAGTAATCTCTCTGGATTCTTTTTGCCTGATCTTCAGGAGTTAGGCTCTAGGGTAACTGGGCTGGGCTCAGTAGAGGCTTACTTAGATGTTGTTTCACTGGTTCAACCCATCAACAAGGGGATATCCTGGCTGTGTAGATTTCTTCATCACAATTGGTCAGTAGCCACATTAAAACCTGAAAAGTTTCCTAGCGGCTGGGTGAGGACTGCAACCGGTGATCATTGTTCTTTCTTTGAAGTGCTTCGACAGAGCAATTACATGGAGTTTGGACGGGGTCAGGTGGTCCTAGAAAAGACCGAGCTTTGGTGGAGGACCAGGGGCGGACAAAGGCATTGAGCAATTTACTATAGGGGCTAGGCAATTCTCTGTTAATGGAGGTGCCAGTGGGCAGATTGCTAGGCCAGGTGGAGCATTTGGGAGGCAGTGTGGTGAGCTTGGTGCACATGAATCCAATGTCGGCTTCGGCGGTGGACAAAACCCGGCCAAGGGAGGCACTGAACATGGCCAGGTTGTTGGGTCTGGTGGCATTATTGGCAGGTAGGGAGGTGGTTTGGCGCAAGGCAGTGGAGGTACTGGCCAACTCTCCAATAGTGGTGGTGGTAGCGGATAGTCAGCTAGGTCTGGTGTTGTTTTGTATGGATAGGGAGTTTCTCAATTGCAGGTCATGGTGGAAGGTCGACCATGTTCCAGTGGCAGACTCGGGCGCCCAACAATGGTTGTGGGCATTTCGGAGTAGGCATCAGAGGTCGGGGTCCTGGCCGGTTTGGTGGAGGCAGTCATAATGCCGTCAATGGTTCCTCAGGTGATGATTCAAGCTTAATTTTATTTAGATGTAAAGAAAAGGGGTATGGAATTGCTAGCTGCAAAGCTATTTTAATATGTGATATTTGTGAGGGAAATGATCATTTGGCAACTAAATGTCCATTGTTGATGATGCCGAAACCTATCGCAAATCTGTGTGGGTTTGTGGCTGATGGATTGGGGTTCTATCACATCCCAACATCAGGAATGAAGAAGCTGAAGAAAGATAATAATAAGACAGGGCTTGTTAAGATCGTTGGTAGTTCACTGTCTGCTGACCTTCTTATTACCGAGCTATGAAGATTAATTCCAATGAATTGGCAACCACACGTGGAGATTCAGGGGAAAATTCATTTTTGCTTCACCTTCCAACAAGGCTTGATATGCTTCGTATGGTGGCGATTGGTGATGTGCATGTTGTTACAAATATTGCTCTTGAATTCTAATCTTTATTTCTTGCAAATATTGCAATACATAAACTGGTTACAAGCCTCTCAATTTATATGCCTATAACTCCTAATAGCACACGACTAGAACTTCGAATTGGACACTACTTCAACTCGAATTACAGATAAAATCGAACTCAATTACGACTAGAACTCTTAAGTCAAGATTAATTTTAACAATCTCCCCCTTAATCTTGACTTTCTAACTTATTTCCATCTTGCTTGAGTTTGGACGGCAACACATCTCAAACGTCCCTGACTCAACTCATCTTCAGAGCACTTCATCTTTCTTTGGAGCGCCGGCAACAAGCGCTTTCTTCGTCTTGGCTTTTGGCATTCGAAGCAAAGTGTCCATAATCATTCTGATTATAACACCTTACTTTTGCCATATCAAACCTCCGACCTTACGGCCTTGGCCATCACCTGAAGTGTTCTTGCCTTCACGCCGATGATTGAGCCTCCCACTCAGCGAGTCAACAAGAGCTGTCCTTCACCTTTGTTGCTAGTGTCATGGATGCGTTCCTCATATGCCTTAAGACGACCGATGACCTCCTCCATGGTCATTGCCTTTAGGTCTCCAAATTGCTCTATGACTGAAGCAATCGGGAGAAAGCGTGAGGAATAGCACGAAGGAATTTCTTCACCACGCACAACTCTTCCACCTTCTCGCCAAGGGCCCGTATCTTGTTGACGATGACCGTCAACCGGACGGCGAAGTCATTGATTGACTCCGTTTCCTTCATGCGTAGCACCTCGAACTCGGTTTTGAGAGTTTGTACCTTTGCATCCTTCACACGATCTGCGCCAAGATGCATCGCTTTCAACGCCTCCCACGCGGCTTTGGCCGTCTCCTTTTCGGCCAGTAGGAAGAGCGTCTCCTCGGGGATGCCCTGGTAGATGGCCGCCAATGCCATCTGATCTTTGCGCATATCGACGTTGCCGTTCTCGATTGCATCCCACACACCTTGAGCCTTCATGTACACCTTCATTTTGATTGCCCATGCTGCATAATTGCTCTCCGTGAGCATCGGATAATGCAGCGAGATGGCGGAACTCTCCTTTGCCATCGCACGGGATGATGCCTCGTTGCCGTCGAGACCGCTTCCCGAATCACGCGACATGATCTTGGACGCGGATCAAGAAACTCCGGCTACTTTGAAGACTCTTGGACGGAGAGAAACGGAAGGAAAAATTACTGTTTTTCCTTTTTCTCTTTTCCTTAAATTTTGCTCTTGCTTTTGTTTGAACTTGCACTCTTACTGCTCTGCGTTTGGGGTCCTTTTATTAGCGTCTGCCTAATTTCATCTCGGAGACGAAAAACTGAAAAAAAAACAGTTCGAGTCGGAGAAGGGCAAAAACACGACTCGGACTGCCACGCATGAATCACGCCGATGGAGAATCTGAATCTGCTTCTCTTCTGCCTCGGGAACAAAAAAAACAAGAAACCTGCTTGTCTTTGGAAGCTCACTTTCCTGGCTCAAGTATCCATCCAAAAAAGCAAAGTACTATACCTTTTTCTCTCTCCTGTCCTTGCTGCACTTTTCTTTGTGACTTCCTGAGCGCAACTTGCTGCCAACTATCTCTACTTTCTTTTCTGCGCAAACAGTGCTTCTTTGCACATGGATCGAGGTTGATAGAAAAATGAAACCTGTGATCTTGCTTTGCCTCAGTTCACTTTTCCTCTCCCTGCTGACGCTGCTGCATGCGCACGGGTGGAGCAGCTGTTGACTTGTTGCACGCAAAGCCGCAGACAAATCAGGAACACGCGAGAAGCTCCGAGGTGACGCGCGATGAATTCGGCGATTCGACAACGCCGAATTTATTTCTTCTCAACGGCGTCGGCGTGCAACGGTGGCCGCCCCCGGGAGTGGAGATTGCTCCTCCCGGGGGCAGCGGAAAGAAGAAATCTAGGTTTGGCTCTCGATCTCTCAAGCTCTGATACCAATTGTTACAAATATTGCTCTTGAATTCTAATCTTTATTTCTTGCAAATATTGCAATACATAAACTGGTTACAAGCCTCTCAATTTATATGCCTATAACTCCTAATAGCACACGACTAGAACTTCGAATTGGACACTACTTCAACTCGAATTACAGATAAAATCGAACTCAATTACGACTAGAACTCTTAAGTCAAGATTAATTTTAACACATGTGAAGGAGCATAAAGTGGTATTGCAATTCTCAGAATGGAACATGAGACCCATGCCTAAGTACCAGCTTCAGAAGGTCTGGGTTTAGGTTTTAGGGGTGCCTTTTTAAGTTCATGACTTTTTGAGCCTTTGTGCTATAGGATTGATCATTGGTTCAGCAATGCGAGTGGACATGGAAAAGGTCCATAAAAATGATTTGGTTCGAATGCTGGTGGGAGTTCTGGACATAGATGCAATACCTTCTAGCAAAGATGTTGAGATGGCAGATAGAGATTCTAAGAGATTGAAGAATAATGCTAATGTTAAATCAAATTCTTCAGATAGCTGTGTGGGACAGTCCACCTCTATTACTAAGGGGACTACCTTAGGGCTTTCGGTTTTGGACACGATTTGGGTTATGCCTAGGGCGGTTAAAAGGGGGGGCAGCCAATGTAGTCAGTGTGGAGGCACAGTTGAGGAGGACAGTTTGAACTCAGATAAGGAGGCTTTAGTTAAAGTGAATGGGTTAATATCAGAGGTTGGTCTGGGGGTGGTCACTAGTGTAGAGGTAAAGGATAATGCGGCGGCTATTTAAGTGAGTCCCTTGGAGCAGATTCTTGCTTCATCGTCCAAGGTGTTGGGTGACTCCCTGGCAGCAGGAGTTGTCACCTGGCTAGCGATAGAGTCGTCGTCCAAGGTGTTGGGAAGTGCTTCTCAGGAGGTGAAGGGATGTATCCTTGATACCAAGCTGGGTAATGTTGGGGTGATCTCTGAGTAGCGGAGACGGTTTTGTTAACTCGTATGGCTGATTCTATGGATAACGGATGGGAGGCTTTGATGGGTACTGATTCTATGGTTGTTGGGATTGCTAAGCTAGATTCGGTAAACAAAAAGGTGGGCATTCAAAGATCAAAATTAGTTGGGCTTTTTCGACCGGAGTGGGACCCTATTAATGAAACAGTGGAACTAAGGTAGAGTGAACGTATCAAGATACAGAAGTCTGGTGATGAAAACTTGGTCCAGAAGGCTACACGGCGTGCTAAAGTTCACAATCTCGAAATTGATCCAAGTAAGACTATTAATAAAATTTCATTTTTGTCTTTTTCTGATGAGCAAGTTGTTGAAAAATTGCTAGCATTGGAATTTCTTTAGGAGGGGATAGAGCAGAGATTGGTAGTATAGTTAATAATCTTAAGTCTCTTGAATTAGAAAGATTAAAAAAAATAAAGAAATTGTAGATGTTGAGGAGTTAGAGGATGAGAATTTGGATATCTCAGGCCTTAATCATTTTTTTGATGATTTAGATGTTCATTTACAGGATGATCTCTCTACTTTTACTTTAGTAACAAATAAAAAGAGGTCGAAAAGGAAAAATGTTCATAATAGGTCTATCAAAGTAAAGTTAAAATGAAATGTCTTTTTTAGAATACCAGAGGTCTAGGAGACTTGGCTAAACATCGTTACATTTGTGAATTGGTTAAGGAACAACATTTAGATTTTGTGGCCATTCTTGAAACTGGTAAAAAAAAAGACTTTTCAGTAGTTAGCCTTAACCATCTTTGTGGTGAATGGGATTTTTTGTGGCATTTCTCTCTACCACAAGGTCAGTCGAGGGCATCCTTGTAGGGGTGGACCATCGGGGGTATGATATTGGGTCTATTGATGAGGGTGGTTTTTACGTTAAGTTTGTTATGAAAACAGAAAGGACAATTTCCAATGGGTTCTTGTGGCTGTTTACGGTGTAGCTCAAACTCAATTCAAGGAGAGGTTCCTTACTGAACTTAGTTATGCTTGTAGGAAGAAATCACTTCCTATTTTAATTGGTGGTGATTTTAATATCATCAGGCAAAAAAAATAATGATAATTTTGAGTATAGGTGGCCTTTTTTGTTTAATGCCATTATTAATAATTTGGAACTAAGAGGAATAGTTTTATCTGGTAGACAATTCACTTGAGGCAATTCGTTAGGTAATCCAACTTTTGAAAAGCTGGTAGAGTCCTTATGAGTACAGAATGGGAACATAAACTTCCTTTGGTCAAAGTTAATGCTCTTGAAAGGTCTCTATCTGATCACACGTCATTGATTTTAAATACGAGAGACGGTCCTTATAGAGGAAGTCAGCCTTTATTTAAATTTGAATTATGCTGGTTATGTAGGGAGGGGTTTAGAGAGCTGGTGGTGGCTGTGTTGAATAAGGAAGTTAGAGGTCATTCTGCTTTACATATTTGGCAATATAAGAATAGAGCTCTTAGACGTTTTCTTCGTGGTTGGGATAGAAATACTAGTGGCACTTATAAAAAGGAAAAGAAAGATCTTAACTTGCTAATTGATGATCTAGATAAAAAAAAAGCCGAGCTTTCTAGGTTGTCTTATCAAGACCTTAACCTTAAAAAAGTTGCTAATGAGAGATTGACACATCTTTTAAGAGAAGAAGAAATTAAGTGGTATCAAAGATCCAAAGCGAAGTTTCTTTTGGAGGGTGATCAGAATACATGTTATTATCATTTAATTGCGAATGGTAAGCACAGAAGACAAATGATTTTTCAGCTCGATCAAGAGGAAGGGATAATTCGGGGTGATGTACAGTTAAAAAAGTATATCACCAATAATTATAAAGGTTTGTTTAGACTAATGGAAGTTAATCATTTATCTATGGTTGATGCTTTTATGAATGATATACCTCAAGTTTCGGATGCGGGAAATACTCTCCTTACAAAACCTTTCTTTGAAAATACTCTCCTTACAAAACGTTTCTTTGAAAAGGAGGTGAAAGATGCAATCTTTCAAATGGAACATAATAAAGCACCGTAGCCAGATGGATTCCCTGAGAAACCATGTGGAGGTCAACCCATGTGTGTGATGAGTAATTGACATCGTTTAGGAGAGTCGAGTTTGATTTTGGTGGTTCGGACCTTGACGTTGCGTGGTGCAATCGGGCTCGGTCGAACTTGGTCAAACCTGGTCAAAGGGCTTAGGATGCATATTCTGATGATTCGACGAGTTTGGTCTTAATGTGGTTCGAAAATGGTATCGACGGTTAGAGTCGTGGCGCGAGGTCTCGTGTGCGAAGACGGCGTGAACTCGAGGTCGAGTCGTGGACGACAAGAAGCGCGAAGCTTCGGGGTGGTAAGCGAGGCTCGGTTCCGTTGGATTCGCCTCTCCGTTAGCCAAGGGCGACTGCATGTGGCTTTGCTTTGTTTATTTTTTTGATGAGTTTTGCTCCTTTTGGTTTCTCTGTTCTTTGTTCTTGTGTTTGGGAGAGGAGAGGTTGTGCCTATTTCCTCTTGTTCTAATCGCATGCGAGTTTCTTCATTGAGAGTCTCGTTATCTTCTTCATAGCTTTCCATAGCTATTGGAGGAGAGTTTTCAAGAAAGTACTTGAGGGGGTTATTTTAAAAGACGACATTCACCCCCCTCTGTCGCCATTTCGGTCCAACATTCCCAATCGAGTTTTATTAGGTGTTTTGGGAAGTCATTAAAAAAGACATGATGACCATGTTTCATGATTTTAATAATGTGCTTTGCCTTTGTTTAGTTTGAATTTTTGGATCATTACACTACTCCCCAAAAAAACGGATGCTACACAAATTCAACAATATAGGCCTATATGTCTTTTAAATTTAAGTTTTAAAATTTTTACTAAAGTGCTTACTAGTAGACTTATGGGGGTAGCTCAGAAGATTGTTAGACCATCTCAATCGGCTTTCATGCAAGGGAGATTTATTCTGGATGGAGTTGTTATCCTTCATGAAACCATCCATGAGTTACATAAACAGAATTTGGATGGAATAGTTTTCAAGATTGCTTTTGAGAAAGCTTATGACAAAGTAAAATGGCCATTTCTTATTCAAACGTTGAGAATGAAAGGTTTTTCTTCTAAGTGGTGCTCCTTGGTGGAAAGTTAAGGGAGGGAGTGTTGGAATAAAAGTTAATAATGATCTTGGTTCTTTTTTCCAAACTCAGAAGGATCTTAGGCAAGGTGATCATATGTCCCCATTCTTTTTAACCTTATAGCGGACATGCTTGCCATATTCATTTCAAGAGCTAAAGAAGAAGGTCTTTTAACAGGAGTAGTTCCTCACTTAATTGATGATGGGTTGTCAATCTTACAATATGTTGATGACATGATCCTCTTTTTGAATAATGATTTAGAACAAGCAAAAAATCTCAAGCTTATCCTATGTGTCTTCGAACAATTATCGGATTTAAAGATTAACTTCCATAAGAGTGAAATTTTTGTTTTGGTCACATTTATTTGGTTGTGAAGTGGGGACTTTTCCTTTCAGGTACATAGGAATCCCAATTCATTTTTAAAAAGTTAAGGAATCGTGATTGGAAAGGGGTTGAGGCTAGAGTTGAGAAAAAGCTTAGTAGTTGGAAAGGAAAAAATATGTCCTGTGGGTGGACGGTTAGTGCAATTAATTCGGTGCTCAACAGTCTGCCAATGTATATGTTTTCTTTTTTGAGGTTCCTAGAGAGGTTCTCAAAATACTAGACTTTTATCGATCTAGATTTTACTGGCAGAGTGACAGTCACCAATGTAAATATAGGCTTGCTAAATGGAGTCAAGTTTGTTCGCTCAAAGAGCATGGCGATCTAAGAGTTCAGAACTTAAACACAAAAAATAAAAGCTTGCTCAGGAAATGGTTGTTTAAGCTGCTTAATGAAGGAGTTTGGCAATCTTTGCTAACTAGGAAATATATGGGTGACAAAAGTCTTTCGCAAGTGGTTAATGAACCTGGGACTTCTCATTTCTGGTCGAGCCTTATGAAAATTAAAGATCAATTTCTTTGCTTTGGTTCATTCCAGATTAAAAATGGAATGCAAACTAGGTTTTGGGAAGATATCTGGTTTGGTGATTCTCCGCTGAAACGACAATATCCAATTCTTTATAATGTAGTAAGGAGAAAGGACAATACAATGGTGAATATTCTGAGATCGACTCCTTTAAATATTTCATTTCGCGGACCTATTATTGGGCCTAAGCTACATGCTTGGAATGAGTTAATTTTAAAAATATCTAACTTACAATTAAGCTCTCAAAAGGATGTGTTTAGGTGGAATTTGAATAGGTCTGGACTTTTTCGATATAATCTTTATATGGGGCACTTATTAGCAATTATCAAGCCCTAATTAAGAATTCCTTTTGGATAATTAAAATTCCTTTAAAGGTGAAGATGTTCCTATGGTGTCTCAAGAGAGGGGTAATATTAACTAAAGAACCTGCATAAAAGAAATTGGAGGGGAAGCAAACAATATTGTTTCTGTATTAAAGAGGAAACAATTCAACATCTTTTTATTGACTGCCCCTTTGCACGTCTTGCATGGTGGGTTGTTCAATGTGCGTTTAATCTTTCTCCTCCTGTGAGTATATCACACATGTTTGGAAATTGGTTAGCTGGTATTCCAAAAAATTTAAAATCACATTTCTGGTGGGAACTAGTGTCTTATGTTAGTCTATTTGGTTATGTCGGAATGATGTTGCTTTTGACAAAAAAAGCGTGTCTCTAATCCATTACAGACTATCTTTCTGAGTGGGCATTGGTTGAGTGTTTGGGCAAATTTACAAAATTCTGCCCAGAAGGAGTCCATATTGGCTGGAAGTATAAGGTTGGAGATGGCGGCGAAGCAACTCCTCAATATTCATAGGTGGCGGCTTAGCCACAAGATTTGCAATGTTTGAACTTAACCTCCTTCGGTGTTTTGGTTGAAAGGCTCCAAGCCGCTCTTAACAAATTTGATTATTTTGATACTCTTGTTCTTATAATAAATTAGGTTGTGTGTATCCTTGATGCAGAGGCTAGGAGAGGTCCTTTCTCTTTCATTATCTAAAAAAAAAGATTACGAAGGTAGCGTAAATGCATACACTACAGTCTATTGTACATATATACCACACAAAATGTTAGATGGCGACCAACTTGTCAATCAAAACCAGGATAACCAGCATCAGTTTCTGGGCAATGTCCAAGCTGGCCTAGTTCAGATATCTGATCAAGTGGATTTTTCGACTCTACCTTTGCACACCAGGGCAGATGTTGGTTCTTCGGCTGATGCCATCAGGCTTTGGGCTCGTTACCTCTCTCCTATTGGTAACCTCCCTCTGGTTGACATCCCTGTGGAGTGGTCTAATTTTTTTTACTATGGTGCTGCTTTCTCCAACGCATTTTACTTGGGCAAAGAATTTTCTGTCTTCTACTGCTTGGGAATTCTTTCGTTCTCAAGGCCCCAGTATTCAGTTTGCACTCCCTCTGAAATGCCCAGTTGTTGAGCCAGTCAAATGCTCTTCTGTTTCTGATCCTGTTTGGGATGCGAAGGGAAAGGCAGTGATTGAGGACATAACTCCACCACTCACCCCAACTTACATTTACAGTGCATCAGGCAGAGAATTTCTCTTCTAAACACATTTCAAAGAAGAGTTCTCTTGTGGATACAAACCTGCGCCGCAGTCAGCGTAAGAGGAGCTCTGTAGATGGTTTCAAGAGTACAACTTGTACTGAGCGACACTGTTTGGCCTGTTCCACTGAAGGACCGCATTTGACCCCATCGATTATCGAAATCTTGGGGAGACTTTCTGTAACATTGATCTGAAGCTTTCGAGAAGGCTCTTTTAGCAAAAAGAAGCAGCCCACGGAGGGAAAAGAATGAAGCTTCAAAAATTCAAGCGAATCTGTCAATGACAAGCCCAGAAGCCAAAGCCCACTGAAAAGCCTAGTAAGGCGAAGGATAAGCCCAGCAAGAAGAAGGCTGGCAACTGATTCATCTCAGGCTGATTTAATCAGTGCTTTTTGTTGCAAGCTTCAGCTCCTTTGGGTGTTAATCTTCACTGATTCCAGCTTTACCTCCAGTTTGTTTTAAGCCTGTGTTATGTCTATTGCACAACTATGTTATGCATAGAATGTTGCCTCTACTCCATATATTTATTGTTTGTTATGAATTCGCAAATAAGTAAGCGCTCTTGGAAAGTTCTTAGTTGGAATGTTCGTGGGCTTAATTCGGATAGAAAATGGAATGCCATTCGTGATAAAATTATAGAAAGCAACTGTGATATTGTTTGTCTTCAAGAGACTAAAAGAGGTTTTCTTGACTCAGCTTCTCTTAAAAAGTTTTGCCCATCCAAATTAAGCAGTTTCAGCTATTTACCCTCTATTGGGGCGTCTGGGGGAATGCTTGTTGCCTGGAATCCTTCCCTCTTTTGGGGAGATTTAGTCTTCTCAAACGAGTTTGCCATGTCAGTAGAATTTTCTTCGCAGCACTCTGGTAACAGCTGGCTGTTAACAAACATTTATGCTCCATGTACTCCAGACAGAAAGAGAAGTTTTCTTAATTGGTTCAAACAAATCCAAATGCCTGATGGTATAGAATGGCTAATTGTGGGCGATTTCAATCTCATCCGAAAGCCACAAGATAGAAATAGAGATGGCGGAGATATTACAGAAATGTTCCTCTTCAATGAAGCTATAAGTTCGCTAGGCCTCACAGAGCTTCCACTCTTAAACAGAAAGTATACATGGTCAAATAAACAGCATCCTCCATTGTTAGAAAGGCTGGATTGGTTCTTCACGTCCAATGTTTGGAACATCTCCTACCCAAACACTCAAGTTTGGCCCTTAGTGATGGAGCCTTCAGATCATACTCCATGTGTTGTCAATATTTCAACAAATATTCCTATTGGGAGCAGGTTCAGGTTTGAAAACTTCTGGATGTGCCATGATGACTTCCTCCCAGTGGTTTCCCATGGCTAGTCTGTTCCTTCGCCACATTCTGACCCAGCAAAAATTATTACTGGCAAGTTTAAGATCCTTCAGGGGGTCCTCAAATTCTGGAGAGCAAATATATCTAACCTGGCTGCTACTATTGCTAATGTGAAATTAGTAATTAATTTTTTAGAAGTTTTAGAAGAATTCCGAGATCTTTCAATTCCAGAATGGAACTTCAAGAATATCCTTAATGAAAAGCTTCGCTCTCTCTTGTATCAACAGCAAGTCTATTGGAGGCAAAGGGGTACTATAAAGTGGGCACAATTAGGTGATGCTCCCACAAAGTTTTTCCATGCTAATGCAACAATTAGACTTCGAAAGAATCTTATTACTTCACTCTCTGATAGTTCTGGGGAGGTTTTTAAAGATCATAAAAGTAAGGCCCAGCTTTTATGGACTGCTTATAAAGATAGACTGGGTAAATCTGAGTTCACACAAATGCACTTTCATTTGCATGATTTGCTGGATCAACCTTGTGACCTTTCCCCATTGGAAGAACCTTTCAGTCTGGAAGAGATTACTTCTGTGATTAAGGAACTGCCAAGTGATAAATCCTCAGGGCCAGATGGTTTTAACAATGAATTCCTGAAGAAGTGTTGGAGTCTGATCTCTGCTGATTTCTTTAAAATGATAGAAGCCTTCTTTCATGGTAGCATCTGCCTCCAAAGTCTTAATGGCTCTTTGATCACGCTTGTTCCAAAGAAGGATACACCAGTGACAGTCAATGATTTTAGACCCATCTCGCTGCTCAATTGCTCTATGAAATTAATTACAAAGCTTTTAGCCAACAGATTACAGCGCTTTATCATCCAGTTAGTGCACAAAAATCAATATGGGTTCATCAAAACAAGAACAATACAAGATTGCCTTGCCTGGTCTTTCGAATATCTGCACTTATGTCATCATTCAAAGAAGGAATTAATCATCCTCAAACTAGATTTTGAGAAGGCTTTCGATAAAGTGGAGCATGAAGCTATATTACAGATAATACAAGCTAAAGGATTTGGCTCTCGTTGGTTAAGATGGATGCAAACTATACTTAGCTCTGGCACTTCCTCAATCCTCTTGAATGGAGTCCCAGGGAAAACTTTTCATTGCAAGCGAGGGGTTCGACAAGGAGATCCTCTGTCCCCTCTTCTTTTTGTTTTGGCTACTGACCTTCTCCAGACAATACTTAACCGAGCAACCTCCCTTGGACTATTGAATCTGCCCATCCCAGTCACTCATACATCTGAATTTCCCATTGTGCAATATGCAGATGACACCCTGATAGTAATGGAGGCTTCTAGCCGGCAACTTTTTTTTGCCTCAAAGCCTTGCTTAATACGTTTGCAGATTCAGTGGGTTTAAAAGTTAATTTTGCCAAATCTTTGATGATACCAATCAATGTCTCTCCTTATAAGATGGAGATTCTAGCTTCAACTTTTGGGTGCTTACAAGGGTCTTTGCCTTTTACATATCTTGGGCTTCCTCTTGGTTTAACAAAGCCGAGAATTGTTGATCTATTGCCTTTGGTCAGCCGTTGTGAGCGAAGGCTTGTTTCAACCTCTTCCTTTCTCTCACAAGCTGGGCGACTTCAACTGACAAATGTTGTCTTCTCATCTTTACCGACATTCTATATGTGTACGTTCAAGCTTCAAGATACAGTTGTTAAACAGATTGACAAATATAGGAAACACTGCCTTTGGAGAGGGTCTGATATCAATAATAAAACTCCACCCAAAGTAGCCTGGAATATGGTTTGTAAGCCAAAAAACGAAGGTGGACTGGGAGTCCTTAATTTAAGAACTCATAATACAGCTTTGTTACTCAAGAATTTTCACAAGTTCTTTAACAGAATGGATGTGCCATGGGTACACTTGATCTGGGAAAAACATTATTCCAATGGAAAGCTCCCAAGTCACATTAGCAAAGGATCTTTTTGGTGGCGAGATATTTTACGGTTGCTAACAGCTTTCAAAGGCATTGCCTCTGTGCAAGTGAATGATGGTCAGACATGTTACTTCTGGGAAGATATGTGGAATGGCCTAACTCTTAGTCATTACTTCCCTGAGCTCTATTCCTTTGCAAAAAACACCAGGATCACTCTCCACAAAGTGAAATTGACTGCAAATATGCAAGACCTCTTCCATCTGCCGTTGTCAGCCCAAGCTTATACACAGTTTCAAGAACTCCATTCCATTCTGGAAGAGTTAGTTCTCTGTGTAGACAAAGATAAGTGGAGTTATATTTGGGGCTCCACTTTCTACCAAACCTCTAGAGCTTATAGAATTTTAATTGGCCACTCACCTGTTCACCCAATGCTAAAATGGATTTGGAAATCTTCCTTGCAACCTAAGCATCAGGTCTTTTGCTGGCTACTCTCTTGGGACCGGCTTAGTACCAGAGCACTCCTAAAGCGCAGAACATGTTTCTAGCTTCTACGAGTGTGTTCTTTGCGACAGCAATTCGAGAATCTGTGGTGCACTTGCTACTTTCATGCGTTTTGCACGAGTTGCGGCACTCGTTGGGATTGCACCTTGGCACCCATCTCAATCTAGGGATCTTTTCTCAAGTTTCAAAGCTCAGCTCATAGTGCCTTTTTCATGGAGGTAATTGGTTTAATGTTTGGAGTGTTTGGATGTCTCGAATGACTTGATTTTTCGTGGGATTCCACCTTCTTTGCAGAGATGTAGACAGATCTTTAAAGAAGAGTTTGCTCTGGTCATTCATCGGGCCAAGAAGAAATATTTTTCTCAAATCGTTCATTGGCTTGAAGCTCTTTTGTAATCTTTTTTTGTTTGTGTCGTGAACCCTGTTTGTTCCTCTTTGCTTCTTTGTTTATTTATATATATATTCAGTAGGGGGTAACCCCTCCAACGGCGGATCCAGCGGTGGGGCGGGGGGCTCGAGCCCCCCTACCGTTACCGGACCCTTGGAGCCCCCCTAAATTTTTAGCTATGAATGTATAATGTAGAAGGGGCTGAGGTCGAGCTGAAGATACTTCAGCCCCTCCAAAAAATTTTCCTGGATCCGCCACTGAACCCCTCCTGTTCATTCAAAAAAAAAAAAGTGTTCGTAACATAGGCCAGGGATCACGCTTTTACACTAATGCATATCCACATGCAAGTAAATATAGATAAGCAAGGTTTGAACCACAGTGATAAGTCATAGACGTAAGCGACGTCTTCTACGGATAGATTGTTCCCCGTCTGGTGTGACCAAAGTGTGGCTTTTATCCATGTACTACGGAACCGATCTACTGATTTCTCGATGGGCAGCCTCGAATGATGTGCTGTCAGCCGTCACAAAAAACGAAAAGAAAAGAAAAGAGAAACATAACAACAATTGTGCTAACTGCTCATGTGACGATCTTTGCGGAACATCTCAATAACATGTAGCCGACGAAATGTAGCGATCTCCAATCTGCAAGAAAAGATGTAGAGATATTGATCATAGAAACTTTCTAAAATGTTTGCAGTACTGTTGCAGAATAGTCACTTTCACTTACATCACAAACATGGCATTTGTTCATTTACTGCATGGAAAATTTTCGTTCCAGTGGGACGAGCGGTAACTTACATCACAGATCGACGTTTAGCACTACCTCCGGTGGCCGTTCCGGCGGCGGCAGCACGCTGCACCGGCAAACCGGGCACGTCGAGTGCGCGCGCAGCCACTGGTCGATGCACTCCCTGTGGAACACGTGCAGGCACGCCGGCAGCCGCCGCGCCATCTCCCCCTTCTCCACCTCGCCGAGGCACACCGCGCACTCGGCGGCGCCGTCCCGGTGCTCGTAGATGTGGTCCGCGGCGAGAGCAGCCTGCAGCTCGCCGCGGACCATCACCGTCTGCTCAGGGTGTCGGAAGTCGTGCGACACTTCCCGCGGCGATTCTCGGCCGCCGCCGCCGCCGCCGTCCTGCTGCTGGCCGTCGCCGCGCGCGTCCGTCGACGCCGACCGCCAGCGGGGCCAGGGCGGCCGCTTGAGGTCGGCGTAGAAGCGGCAGCAGAGGACGAAGCTGATGGTGGTGCAGAAGGCGGCGAACATGGCGAAGAAGATGGCTTGGCCGGAGGGCGTCCGGTTGACGAGGTGAAGGACCGCGACCGGCGCGGTGATGAACCCGCTGACGAAGATGGCGTGCGCGACGGCGAAGTCGCAGCTCCACCGGTAGCAGGTGTCCGGCGGGACGGACATGCGCGCGCGCGTACTTGTGCTCTTCAACGTTCGTGCACGCACACTCCTCGATATATGCCAAATTGCCAAGCTTGATCTGGCTTTTGAGTTAAATTAACTCAATCATGTGGATGGATAGATTAGCCTTACATACTAGAACGGAGGCGAGTTAAATTTAAGGCGCGCGGCGCGGTAAATAATTGAGCTGCTTGGACGTACTACTACATCTCAGTGTCCGTCTAAGTCCGTTGTAAGATGCGGCGCTGGAGATGCAAACTATGAGCTTGTACGCGTTTTTGTATTTGTTTGGATTGTATTGTATGCCCGTACGGTCTTAATTAGGAGTAGTATACCTATCCTTGTGTCTTCTTCAACGCATGAAACATAGTTGTCGCTGTTGGGTTTAATCTTATTTTATATATGTTTTGCTAGTGTATTCTATACCTGTTGTCGTCACGACCAGTACTAAAGTTATATCTAGTATTGTAGCTGAGTACTCCATGATCATAACACCGTGGTTGTTAGTTGTAGTCGACAGTCAACGGTCGTGGTCGATAGTCGACAGTCGATGGTTGTAGTCGATGGTCAATAGTCGATGGTCGTTGGTCGATAGTCAATGATCATAATCGATAGTCGACAGTCGATGATCGTAGTCGATAGTCAATAGTTATAGTCGAGAGTCGATGGTCGGTAGTCGTTAGTGCATACTCGGAGGAGTACTATGGGTGTTATACTCGGAGAAGTACTGTGAACGTCATACTCGGAAGAGTACTGTGGACGCCACACCCATAAGAGTACTGAAGCACCCGGAGTGATGAGGACATCACTTCTATGCATACAACCAATAGATTTGAACCTATATACTTGCAAGGTCCAATCACACGAGCTCGCGCACAACAATTGAACTATCAGATAACTTCGTTTCTAGAAGCATGTCTTATTTCTCATGAGAATATGCTACTACCTAATGCATGTGATGTTCTTTTACTTAGGAACTTGGGAGCTGATCATTAAGACACACATGAGCGATTTAGTTCGGCCTCCGATGACAGCACCAACTTTAAACGTGCATAACTTCACATACGGAGTCCGTTTGAGGCCCATGAGTACTCGATGGAAAGCTTTTCTTGTCCTCTTTCCAATGGATCTGGCCTCATCTCCAAATTTCTCCTGTGCATATCGCAATCACTCAAAGAAGGTGCTGCGTCACCTGTTTGGGCCAACTCGGATCTTGTAATTCTTGGGCCAAAGGAGATGCGCCCCCAGGCCCATACTGTTCACGGATTACTGTTCACATGAACAGTACCATGAATAGTACAATCTCATTTATCTTAGTTTTGTGCATCTCTCCCTCGCCTATTTAAGGAGACTGCACCTTTCTAGTTTGCTTGGATTTCGTTTGCTTAGTTTTTCCATTGTGAAAACTATTGTTCTTCGCTTGTGTCGACTAGACCAACTGTAAAGAACCTCAGCGGAATCCCACCTTTGTGAACTCAATTTAAATATTTATAATTTCAGATTGCTTTTGATCTTGTTCTTGCGTGTTCTTCGGTTGCATACAGGAATAGACCTTCGTGGTCAGGTCAACCGCGCTTTTGGCACGGTTGATAACGACTCGGTGATTAGTTCAGCGATTGCTTGGTTCGTACGTGATGTGTTCGTAGCCTGGATCGTGAGAGTTGATCATCGCCAATCGAAATTATCCTTTTCATCGAAAGGTCGGGACCCCATCGCCTCATCAATTGGTATCAGAGCTCAAGGTTGATCGGTGAGAATTTTCTTTACCTACAGTCCACAAAAAGCCACGAAACAAATTAGGGTTTGTTCATCCTGTCCCAAACCAATCTGTGCCTTGCAATTTTCTTTTCAGTAATTCGCTTGTTGAATTTTTGGTTGCATCGTCGTGTCTAGTTGCTGATTTCTAGTTCTAGTTTTTATCTAGTTTGCATCTTGAAATCTTGCTACCACCGCTGCCAATCTCTGTCATGGCAGCCGAAAATTGTTGTCGCCGCTGCCAATCCCTACTCTACCGTGGCCGCCAAAAGAAAAAAATTTGCTGCCGTCACTCGATCTTCCTTGATGTGGCAGTCCAAGTTCCCCCTGCCATTGCTACTCCCTTGCCGTGGCTGCCACTGATCGCTGCCGCCATTGCCTCTTGTGCCGCGACACCAACGCGTCAAGCCGTTTTCCGCCGCTGTTTTGACGTTTTGGAAAGGAGCAGGCATCAAAAGGGGAAACCCTAATCAGTCGGTGTCGGTTGCTCAAAAAAACAGAGAAAAAAAGAGACAAAAAAAAGAGAGCGCCTCCTTTCCAAAAATTGATAAGCACATCAAATTTGCTCCAAAACCGGCAAAAATTGGTCAAAACCTTATTTATATAACCAAAAGCTTCCACAAACAAATTCATTAAGTTGGTCCACGGGTTTAAAAGACATGGCAATTTCAAGTTGAACCCGAGTCGGTTTCTACTCCGAATAGGAATCCAATTCCGAGACACCTTCAGTAAAACGGGCATGACTTTTGCATACGGTGTCCGTTTTCGACGTTCTTGTACTCGTTGGAAAGCTAACGACGATGCGCATCTGAAAATATGACACATGAAGTGCCTGTCACCCTTCAAGAGCCTCAAAATCGGCCATCTTTAGCCCTAAAATCGCATCGCAAGTTTTTGGGTTCTGTTTTTGTCCTTTTTCTTGGCCTTCCCTTCGAAATTTGGGTTTTGCTTCAACTGGAAAGTTGTAGATCTCGTCGAAACCTTTCAAACGAGTATATATAAGCCATATTAAATTTTTCCCTGCCTTTCTTTGAGAATAGCTATTGTTTCTGCTCAACTAGGCTTGAATCAGCAACATCGACTAGTACGTTGAACAGTTATTCAACTTGCAATTATTGATTTGATTGTTGCTATTCCTTGCTACCATATTGAAGCCTTCCAAGCTCCACTTCCTACTAACTCAGCAGGTATCGTTTCCTCGCAATCATTGGGCTATTCATCAAGTGAGAGTATCACGGACCAGCCACCGGTTGTGCCACTTCCTTGCTGCATAGGTAAAGAGCTCGTAAGAACTTGGTATAAGCTTGAGTGTGAGTGACTTTTGAGCCTCCAGAACCTACTAGTTAATAAGGACATATACATTGTGTTTTGTTCTTTGTTTTCTACTAACGATGGCAGGTTCAAAATCACAAGGGGAGAATAGCCACCAACGTTGAGGAAGATGCATTTCTGAGACCTCATGCGAGAGATTTTTCCGCTTGTTGAGTCAACATTCGAGCGTCTTGAGATGGTTTTAGATCGCACCAACAACGATCTTGCAGTGATCGCTGCTCGAGTGGAGCAGCTCGAGAGAGCTCCACCTCCTGTTGCCGCCCCACTGCCATCGACGTTACACGACCACGCCGTGAGCCATCTGTTGTTCGCTCTTGGGCTGATGAGGTAAGAGATGAAGAGAGCCCATATGTTGCTGATACAGAGGCTAAGGATGGAGTCAATTTCAACGACGTCCGTGAAAATCTGCAACGACGTTTCAATCGCCAAGGTATGAGAAGAGATCCACCACGTGAGGTACGAAATCATGATGATGCACTTGGTAAAATTAAGTTCACCATACCTCCTTTTGCTGGTAAATATGATCCTGATGCTTATCTCACATGGGAGTTAGTTTTAGACCAAAAATTTTCATGCCATGAATTTCCAGAAAATAAAAGGGTTAGGGCTGCTACTAGTGAGTTCACTGATTTTGCATCTATTTGGTGGATATTTGGTGGAATGAATTGTGCCGCAATGAACAACACATACCTAGAACATGGGATGCCTTGAAGAGAACTATGAGACGTAGATTTGTACCTTCCTACTACTCTCGTGATTTGCTGAATAAATTACAATGTTTAAAACAAGGTAGAAACACCTTAGAAGAGTACTATCAAGAACTGCAAATCGGTTGTCTACGTTGCGGGTTAGTAGAAACTGAGGAGGCTAAGATGGCTAGATTTTTTGGGGGGCTTAACAGGGACATTCAAGATATTTTAGATTATAAGGAGTACAATTCTACTACCCGTTTGTTCCATATTGCGTGCAAAGCTGAACGTGAAGTGCAGGGAAGACAGCTTCGCTCCCGAGGCTCTTTTGGAGTTTCTTTTGTAGGTAAACAGAATCAGGCGCAGTCCTCGGGCAGGACATCATCCCATGCTGCCCCTGCCACTCCTAGCCGTCCCCCACAACCCTCCATCCGTGGGCGACCAGCGAGCACCACACCCACATCCCGAGCCTCTGACGCAAGCAAATCAACTTCAAGCCAGCAAGCTAAGAGTTCTACTTCGGTTGCTTCCACCAGGAGAACAAGAGACATACAATGCCACCGCTATAAAGGTTTTGGACACATGATGAAAGATTGCCCAAATCAGCGAGCACTTCTTGTTAGAGAAGATGGTGAGTATACTTCAGCTAGTGATATTGATGAAGAGCATGTCTTGCTTGAAACTGATCCTGCAGGTGAGCAAGATGAATCTAAACTTGATGAAGAACGACTTGGAGCTGAAGCAAGTGATAAGTTTTTGAGCATAATCGTGAAGCATGTCCTTAGCGCTCAAGTGGAGCTTGCTGAACAGAATCAACGTCACAATCTGTTTCAAACAAAGTTTGTGATCAATGAGCATTCTTGTCGCGTGATTATTGATGGAGGAAGTTGCAACAATTTGGCTAGCATTGATATGGTTGAGAAGCTTTCCTTGACCATACAACAGCACCCTCGTCCTTACTATATTCAATGGTTTAATTCATGCGGTAAGCTAAAGATAACTCGCATTGTGAGAGTTCATTTTGCTATTGGTTCATACCAAGACTATGTTAATTGTGATATCGTACCTATGCAAGCATGTTCTCTATTGTTAGGTAGACCATGGCAATATGATAAAGATGCTATACATCATGGTAGGACTAATCAATATACTCTCATGCATAAGGGCAAGAAAATTGTGTTACTTCCAATGTCTCCTGAAGCTATTTTAAAAGATGAACTTGAACGTGCTGAATGAGTCAACAATGAGGAAGAAAAGAGTGAAAATCAGATTGTAGCTAAAGAATGCTTTCCATCCAAAAAGAAAGATATAAAAGGAACAAGTGCTAAGAATAATGAGATTAAATTGAAAGGGACTGTTCTATTAGCTACCAAATCTGATTTGAATGAGTTGGAAGTGAATAATTCTTTTTGCTATACTCTTTTGTGCAAGGATGCTTTGTTTTCACTTGAGAATCTTCCTGTGTTTTTGCCCCCTGCTGTCACTAACCTTTGCAGGAGTTTGAGGATGTGTTTCTCTGAGATACCCCAGAGCTGCCACCAATTAGGGTATTGAACATCAAATTGATTTGATCCCAGAGCTTCCCTATCCAACCGCGCCATACCGAACCAACCGGAGGAGACTAAGGAGATTGAGCGTCAAGTGCGAGACTTGCTTGACAAAGGGTACGTACGTGAGAGCCTTAGTCCATGTGTTGTTCCTGTACTTTTGGTTCCAAAGAAAGATGGATCATGGCGTATATGTGTTGATTGTAGAGCTATCAATAATATTACCATTAGATACCGTCATCCTATTCCTAGGTTAGACGACATGCTTGATGAATTAAGTGGCTCTACAATGTTTTCTAAAGTTGACTTGCGTAGTGGGTACCACCAAATTCGAATGAAACTTGGAGATGAATGGACGACGTCATTTAAAACTAAGTTCGGGTTATATGAGTGGCTAGTGATGCCTTTTGGTTTAACTAATGCACCTAGCACTTTCATGATATTAATGAACGAAGTTTTATGTGCTTTTATTGGTAAATTTGTGGTAGTTTATTTTGATGATATATTGATTTACAGCATGTCACTAGATGAACATCTTAAACACTTACGTACTGTTTTCATTGCTATGAGGGATGCACGTTTGTTTGGTAACCTCGAAAAGTGCACCTTTTGCACCGATCGAGTTTGTTTTCTTGGCTATGTTGTTACTCTACAGGGAATTGAGGTAGATGAAACCAAGATTGAAGCTATAAAGAGTTGGCCAACACCACAAACGGTCACACAAGTGCGGAGTTTTCATGGACTTGCGGGATTCTATCGCCGCTTTGTGAAGGATTTCAGCACCATTGCTGCACCACTTAATGAATTGACAAAGAAAGGTGTTCCATTTAAATGGGGAGAAGCGCAAGAGGAAGCTTCCAACCTTCTCAAAGAAAAGCTCACAAATGTACCATTGCTCCAACTTCCTGACTTTGGTAAGACTTTTGAACTTGAGTGTGATGCTAGCGGAATTGGAATTGGTGGTGTGTTGATACAAGAAGGTAAACTTATTGCTTATTTTAGTGAAAAATTGAGTGGGCCTAGTTTGAACTATTCTACTTATGATAAGGAATTACTTGCTCTCGTTCGAACTTTAGAAACATGGCAACATTATTTATGGCCCAAAGAATTTGTTATTCATTCTGATCATGAATCATTGAAACATATTAGAAGTCAAACTAAACTGAACCGTAGACATGCTCGTTGGGTTGAATTCGTTGAATCTTTTCCTTATGTCATAAAATATAAGAAAGGGAAGAAAAATGTGATTGCTGATGCTTTGTCTAGACGGTATACAATGTTGTCTCAACTTGATTGTAGGATTTTTGGCTTGGAGACGATAAAAGAACTATACACTTCTGATGATGAGTTTAAAGATGCCCTGTCCAATTGCAAAAAATGGTAGATGCTGGAATAAATTTATTTTCAATAATGGATTTTTATTTAGAGCTAACAAACTATGCGTTCCAGCTAGCTCTGTTCATCTTTTGTTATTACAGTAGGCACATGGGGGAGGACTAATGGGTCATTTTGGCGTCAAAAAGACGGAGGACATCCTCGCTGAACACTTCTATTGGCCAAGGATGAGGCGCGACGTTGAGCGCTATGTATCTCACTGCACTACCTGCAATAAAGCTAAGTCCCGACTTAATCCACATGGTTTATATATGCCTCTTCCTGTACCTAGCGTTCCTTTGGATGATATTTCAATGGACTTTGTTTTAGGATTACCTCGAACAAAGAAGGGGAGAGATAGTGTTTTTGTTGTGGTGGATAGATTCTCTAAAATGGCATATTTTATACCTTGTCATAAGAGCGATGATGCTACAAATGTTGCTGATTTGTTTTTCAGAGAGATTGTTCGACTACATGGAGTGCCCAATACCATTGTTTCAGATCGAGATGCGAAGTTTTTGAGTCACTTTTGGCGCACATTGTGGGCGAAATTGGGTACCAAGCTGCTGTTTTCTACTACTTGTCACCCCCAAACGGATGGACAAACTGAAGTTGTCAACCTCACGCTATCAACTATGTTGAGCGCTATCTTGAAGAAAAACTTAAAGATGTGGGAAGAATGTCTACCTCATGTAGAGTTTGCTTACAATAGATCGCTACACTCTACCACAAAGATGAGCCCTTTTTAGGTAGTATATGACTTTAATCCTCGTGCTCCTATTGATTTATTTCCTATCCCCATTTCTGAAAAAGTGAATTTAGATGCTAAGAAGCGTGCTGAATTTGTCCTTAAATTGCATGAAACAACTAAAGAAAACATAGAGTGCATGAATGCTAAGTATAAGATTGCTGGTAGTCAGGATAGAAAGAGTTTAACTTTTGAACCTGGTGATCTAGTATGGTTGTATTTGCGCAAAGATAGATTTCCTGATTTGCGAAAGTCTAAGTTGATGCCTAGAGCTGATGGTCCATTCAAAGTGTTAGCTAAGATTAATGATAATGCATATAAGCTTGATCTGCCTGCAGAATTCGGGGTTAGCCCCACATTTAATATTGCAGATTTAAAGCCATATTTGGGAGAGGAAGATGAACTTGAGTCGAGGATGACTCACATGCAAGAAGGGGAGGATGATGAGGACATCACTTCCATGCATACAACCAATAGATCTGAACATATACACTTGCAAGGTCCAATCGCACGAGCTCGCGCACAACAATTGAACTATCAGATAACTTCGTTTCTAGGAGCATGTCTTATTTATCATGAGAATATGCTACTACCTAATGCATGTGATGTTCTTTTACTTAGGAACTTGGGAGCTGATCATGAAGACACACATGAGCGATTCAGTTCGGCCTCTGATGACAGCACCAACTTCAAACATGCATAACTTTCACATACGGAGTCCGTTTGAGGCCCACGAGTACTCGATGGAAAGCTTTTCTCGTCCTCTTTCCAATGGATCTAGCCTCATCTCCAAATTTCTCCTGTGCATATCGCAATCACTCAAAGAAGGTGCTGCGTCACCTGTTTGGGCCAACTCGGGTCTTGTAATTCTTGGGCCAAAGGAGAGGCGCCCCCCAGGCCCATACTGTTCACGGATTACTGTTCACGTGAACAGTACCGTGAATAGTACCACCTCATTTGTCTTAGTTTTGTGCGGCTCTCCCTCGCCTATTTAAGGAGGCTACACCTTTCTAATTTACTTGGATTTCGTTTGCTTAGTTTTTCCATTGTGAAAACTCTTGTTCTTCGCTTGTGTCGACTAGACCAACCGTAAAGAACCTCAGCGGAATCCCACCTTTGTGAACTTAATTTAAATATTTGCAATTTCAGATTGCTTTTGATCTTGTTCTTGCGTGTTCTTCGGTTGCATGCAGGAATAGACTTTCATGGTCAGGTCAACCGCGCTTTTGGCACGGTTAATAACGACTTGGTGATTAGTTCAGCGATTGCTTGGTTCATACGTGATGTGTTCGTAGCCTGGATCGTGAGAGTTGATCATCGCCAATCGAAATTATCCTTCTCATCGAAAGGTCGGGACCCCATCGCCTCATCACGGAGGACTCGAAGCATGTGTGCGGTCGGTTAGCCACTCGGCCGTATTAAGTTTCAAGAACTTCTTTCCAAGATTGGCCTTATTGACATCGAGTAAGCGCAGCAAGACTTAGGGGGTATTTGTTGGATAAGTTTTATGCATAGTCGTGCGCGTGTTCGTAGGTGTGGTCGTGGGCATGGTCGTGGGCGTGGTCGTGGGCGTGGTCATAAGCGTGGTTGTGTGCATGGTTATAGACGTGGTCATGGATGTAGTTGTGTGCATGGGAGGCGTAGTCGTGTGTATGGGTGTAGGGGTGTCAGCTCGACACGCGCGTTGTTCGCGCTGGAGCGGGTTATAGTGGCGCCATACATGGGTAGTTCGTTTGTGGTGGTGCAAGTTTAGGATATCATACAAGTTACGTTCTGTACATTGGGTCCGTTAAATTCAGCAATACAATTTAGAATATGTTGTCGCTTTGTAGCATAAAATTTATTGTTTATTGTGTTCGAGTGTGTTGTAACTTGGTTTTTTCTAACAATCCCGGCCCACGCTCGAATTAATCCGCTCAGAATTAAATTTGAATGTCTCCAAGCGAACCCGCCGCGCCGCGTCAGTCGTCGCCGCCATTACCCATCCCCCGAGATCGCAACCAGTTCGGCATACCTATAAGAGCAAGGCTAATAATACAGCCTTTAGCTGGCTGTATGGACACTTACAGCCCACTTATCAGCCCATTCATATAGTAGTTTACAGCCAGCTGAAGGCTATATGACCCACCCATTTCTCTCACAAAGTTTCTTGATTCTTGTGCTTCAGCTGGCTGTAAATTTACAGCCCACCTCTCTTCTCTCTCCTCTCTCTCCTCCACCTCAGCATACAGCCTACTAACAACCTCTTATTATACTTGCTCTAACTCCTCACCGACCCCTCGCATTCTCCACTCTTTGATTTCTCGATCACCACGCTGTCCACGCACACGCGCGCGACTCCACGAGCGAGCGAGCGCCGGCCACTTCTTCTCCTGCGTCCTCGCCGTCGCACGCACCGGGCACGCCTCCCTCGCTGCCCTGCTGCCCTCTGATGGATCCTTACTTTGGCGTCGGCTTCGACCGCGAGAGCTCAATGTCGTCGCCGGATTACTCGCCCCTGATTACGCCGCCGTGGCGCGAGCCGTCCCCTGAGTACACGCCATCTACTCCCACGAGGAGCGCGGCGTCCCCGGAGTACACGGCATCGACCCCTCTGCGGCGACCGACATCTCCAGACTACACGCCCAACACGCCGCCTCCGTCGCCGATGGTGTCCGACTCTGAGCAGGGTTTTCATTATCGATTTTAAATTTTTACCGGAAGATGCCGGTACGGCCATTTTTGCTGCTAATAGTATACTTTTAGAAGATTTTGACCAAAAATTTCAAATTAAAATTCAAAATTTAAAAATATCTATTAATAATCGGTGATTATCGACTGGTTATCGGTTGAATTTAGGTTAAATTTAAACTAACCTAAATTACTTGCAAATTGGTTTTAATTCAAATTTGGCAAGATTATTTGATCGATACCCATTTTTATCGGTGGGTACCGATAACACCGATTATGGACGATTATCAGAACCCTGATGCTGAGTCGCGCACGTCCCATCCATACCGGAGGACCAGCATCATGACGTGTTCTTCGCGCGGGAGCCGGATCTTCCCCAGCCATCAACGTGCAGTCGTGCACGGATTTTAGCCCACAGGCATCTTGTAATAGGAGATCTTGGATTCCTCATGTATGCCTTAGGCATTCTTGGGCAAATCTTTGTTATGTGGCATGGCCATGAATCGGATTTGTTCTTTTCAGTTTTTAAAAGCTGTTTTTCGAGTTTTAAACAGAATATTTTTTTAAAATATGGTCTACTAGTTAATTATAGTACATACTGTATCGACTTCATTTATATCGTTAAAAACCGCACGTGAGTTTCTGTTACTCTATAATCTTTGACACGAACAGCACAAAAGTCACAAGTTACAGTCAAAAGTCATAAACTTCAGCCAAACAGGACAGGTTTGTCAACTTTTGGTGAGATATTTGAGGTCGATAATGTCGTTTCCCTGTCTATGGCTTCTTGATCTGTGCTTGAATGTACACAAAAATGCATCATTTGATCAAATTTTCGCGCTTCGGAGCAATACAGCTCCTACGTGGTGACGAAATTTACATACTCCACATGAATTTAACATTTGCATAGCAAGGGCTAAACGGCAAGAACAAGGACAAGAAAAGTCAAGGCCCAGCGAGCATAGGAGCTCGATCCGGGCGTGAAGGACCTCGATCCGTCGCAGAGGAGCTCGATCCGGCTGCTCGTGAGCTCGATTCAGCGACGCGTGATCAGGATTCAACGGTGGAGGAGCGCGGGGGGCTTCGGCGGTGGCCGGAGTTGAGCAGGGTGACGGTGGCCGAGGTGAGGAGGGAGGAGCTTGCCCGCGCGGAATAGCCGATTTGGCTCGCCTCGCTTGGCAAGCTTTTCTTGCTGGGGCGAGCCAGTTTGCCGAGCAAACACCTAACATTGCTGGGCAAGAAAAGGCAAGGCCCAGCTAGGGATCCAAACATACCCACAGTTTTAACCGTGCTTGGGCCCTTCCCTGACTACAATAAGGCCTTATATCTCAAGCCCGGCCTGGCCCGAAACCTGGGTTCTGGCCGAGCTAGGCTGGGTAGAAAATGTCAGGTATATCCAAGATATCAGTGCTTTTGTTGACCATGCACCATTAAGCAGTGAGCCATGCATCAAACTAAAACTATCTACTAAGAGCAACTCCATCCCATTAGTCATTTCTCCCTCTCTATTTCCTAGGATGAAGAGGCTAGCTATTATTTTCAGCTCTCTATTTGAGTTAGCATTCCAATGGCCTAACTATTTGAGAAGCGAGTGAGGAGGCGCTCGCCAAATCTAGCTAGCGGCCGGGAGAAAATAGCGACTCGATAAAAATGAAGAGGAGGATAAAGAACCGGTTGGAGTCCATTTCTTGAGTCATATTAGGTAAATATACAATGAAGAGCAGGATAAAGAACCGGTTGGAGTTGCTCTAATAAACTATGTCCAGAAAGAAGTTGGTAGGTGCAGATGCTCAGCTGCAGTATCTAAAGCTTATCTATTGCCTGTGACAGCTACTCCTTTCGTTTTGCTATATTTTTTTGGCATTAGGGCTGTCCGTTTTCATATATTTATCCGTTGAGAGAACTTAGCGTGTAATTACTGTATGGTCATTTTCCATTAAATATTTTTTTAGATATAGTGCTTTATCGGTCTGTGTGCATCGTGGGCTATGAATCAATATAGCGTCCGATGGGATGTGAAGAAATATAACGAAACAGAGGGAAGTAAATCCTTCTGCCACAGTCTAACCAAACGGGGAATTTAACTTTTTGTCACTTTTAACATTGCTATCTACTCAAATGTCATTCTCTACATTGCAATTAATATTTTGCCACTCTCGGCCTATGTGGCGCCTAGTCACCGCCATGTCACGCCGCGCCTCCCGCGGCGCGCCGCCTCGGCCTCGCGCCTCCCGCGCCTCGCGCCAGCCCTCCGCGCCGCTGCGCTTCTCCGTCCCCTGCAGCGCGGCGCGGGAGGCCGGCTGCGGCGCTGGCGCGCGGCGTGACATGGCGGTGACTAGGCGCCACGAGGCCGGAGAGTGGCAAAATATTAATTGCAATGTAGAGGATGGCATTTGAGTAGGTAGCAATGTTAGAGTGGCAAAGTTAAATTTCCTCACATTGACGGCCCAACCTACGCACATCTCGGGCTAGCCGGATATCGGATTTATAATACGAAAAGTATCAAGAAATACAGGAAATGCCCGAATCTAGCGGATAGTAGCTCCCTCGAATTCCATCCTATCTGAATTTAGGGCCTGTTTGGGAGAGCTCCACTAACTCCAGATCCACAAAAAACAGCTCCACTCCACGAAATTTTACCCAAACGCTCCACTCACGAAATCTGGATCCACCAAAATCCGAATCTAAGGGTCTGCTTGGCGAGCTCCACCATTAAAAAAATGAATCGAGCAGCAGATCCACAAAAACAGCTCCACCGTGAATCGGGATCCCACCATGGAGCTAGATAAAGCTGTTTGGCTTGCACAAGAGCTCCGCATCCACGAAACCGAAGTTTTGGTGGGAATGACCTGTTTTGCCCATGGGTTTTATGGTGGTATGGGATGGGGTGTGTAACCGGTGGCAAAGGTGGGTAATTACCACCCAACTCCACGAGTAGGTGCGAAACAAGGTTTCGTGGAGCACCCCTGAGGTGCTCCATGGATTTCATGAATCGAGCTAGATTCGGTATTTTGGTGGATCCAGATTTCGTGGAGCTAGAGCGTTTGGGTAAAAATTCGTGGAGTGAAGCTATTTTTGGTGGATCTGGAGTTGGTGGAGCTATGCCAAACAGGCCCTAAGAGCCAGATCCATGGATTTCATGGAGCTCCTCAAGGGGTGCTCCACTGTGGAGTTGGGTGGTAATTACCCACCAATGCCACTGGTTACACACCCCATCCCACCAAATGTGGCCATTCCCACCAAACCCTCAATTTCGTGGATCTGGAGCTGCTGTACAAGCCAAACACTTCATGGTGGGATCCCAGATTCACGGTGGAGCTGCTGCTCCAGATCCACGTTTTCAGTGGTGGAGTTCTCCCAAACAGGCCCTTAACTATTTGGATCCGGCCTTGAATCAGGCCAGATAGTTAACTAGCTTCTAAATCCTGTCTCGAGCTGCTCGAGCTTCAGGTGGTGATCAAAAGAGCTTCAGCTTCTGGCTTCCAGCTTATTTTTCACTATTCATAAATTTCGTCTTTTTCTGAACTTTTGGCTTTTTGTTAAGCTTTTTTGCCGGTTCTTTTTTCCCGTATTTGTTTGTATTATACATAATAGGCTAACATATTTTTTATATTTTTTAATTTTTAAAATTTAATTATGCTAAATAAGCCTTTGTCAGCTACAGTATTTTTTCAGCTAGCTACAGTGCTTTTCAATCATAAGCGTCAGCTTTTGGGACCCAGTATAAAAAGTACTAAGCAAATAGCCAAATGGCAATAGACAATGACTCAGCGATCCTAATCCTTAGTTAATGCGTTTGGTTAGGGGCTCTTCTACTGCGGCTGTAATTGCAAAAAAAAAAAAGAGGTGGGCAGCCACTAGGCTTTGAAGTTAGAAGTGCGACCGGAGGGAACTGCTCCTCACGGCATACTGTGTCTTTGATTAAATGAAACAAATAATAGGGGCAATCAATTAATCTGCATGTGGTGGTGATTAAATCCCAAAATATACGAATAAGTTTAGAGCTTTTTTTATGGTCTTCAAGAACTACCGTCAAAATATTTATAACCATATATTTTGTACATGAAGAATTAAAATATGTGTCTATATATCTTTACTAAATAAGTTTGAGTTGGTGGTCTATATATGTTCTTTCTCACCCCTCCTCACAAAAAAAACTACGTTGACATGTGGGCCTCTCCCACCCTCCTCATGAAAACCGCGCCTCCTCCTCCCACCGAATCCCCGCCGAGTCGCCCTCGCCTCCTCTCCACAGTTTCCGTCGCCGCCACCTCCTCCTACCCACCAAGATGCACGCACGACCACCCACTGGCCGCCTCCAGCCCGGCGCGGAAGTCGGGCAAGACGGGTGGCTCGCGGAGGCCGACGACATCGGGGACGAGGCAGAGCACGCGTCGGTTGGACCCGCGCCCCAGCGCCTCCACGAGGCTGGCCAGGATAAGGACGTCCGGGACGAGGATAGCTATCCTTTCGGCGTCGCGGCAGAGCCTGGTTAGGAAGACGCCATCCAGAAGGTCGGCGTCGCTGCCGATGGCGGCGACAGTGAAGGGGAGTGCGAAGGCGGCGTCGGAGAGGGGGTGTTGCGCGGAGGAGGAGGGGAGGGCGCGGGAGAAGGCTTAGATGCCAGAGCTGGAGGTGAAGGCTAGTGTCGCGAAGGGGTCGAGGGCGCCGGGCAGGAGGAAGGGGGCGGAGGTGGTCAGGGTTGTGCGGGCGGATGGCGATGGTGAGCACGGGGAGTGGGTGCTCGCCGCGCTACCGCAAAAGCGTGTGCAGGAGGGCACCATATCAGACGCGCCGCCGCCGGTGATATGAGGTATCGTGAACACCACCCGCCGGCTGGCAAGGAGAGGGGCTTCGGCTGCGCCATTCCCCTCCCTGGCAACACGCGGCGATGCAAATCAGCAACTAGAAATCAGAATTCGAAAATGCAGTGAACATTATAAACTGTCAGGATCTATCAGATAACGGGGCACTATGGTGACTTTTCATCTAGGCTCCATAATTAAGGCTTTCCATCCCATTTCGATATTATATATCATTACACATGGTTAGGCACCAACATCCACGTGTATGATTGATAATTTTTTGAGTTTGGGTATGAAAATGTTTTATACCCATCTAAAAGCAAGTTCAATGCAAAAGAGTATATACCATAAAAATAGCTGAAGTTGGGAGGCTTGGTGCCCAAGCACTATGGTGTCCCATTTTAGCATATATATATATATATATATATATATATATATATATATATATATATATATATATATATATATATATATATATATATATATATATATATATATATATATATATATATATATATATATATATATATATATATATGCATGCATGTCATACATACTAAAAATATAATTACAATTATATATACATACTAGATGCATTTTGATAAATCATGTGCTCCAACAATTGAAGCGTACCTATGATATTACATATGATCTTATGTTATGTACTCGTGTCAAAGCAATGGCGGTATGGTTATACTGTCCGATTGTTTTATTCGTTCTCAATCCGAATCCGACATTTATCAGTCTTGTGTACCTATCCTGAATATTCTGAATTTATATTCGTAACCGGCTCTGAATCCAGAAAAAGATATAGGGTATAATACGAGACAACCAATATTCCTAATGTCCGACCCGGTTTCACTCCTATTTGTAGCACAAAAATTCTGATTCAGTTTAGATGGCACTGCAGGATGAGTTTACAGCAATCGGTGCTTAATTATACCATCACAAGATCCACTTCTCTTATTACAATCTCACACCGGCGGCAACGCATCATGAGCAGGTGACTGCACAGCGGCGGCGGCCGCTGTGGCTTTGACAGTAACTGGCTGCGGCCAGACGTCGCACCGGCACAGCGGGCACGTCTTGTGCGAGTGCAGCCACATGTCGATGCACTCCACATGGAACAGGTGCCTGCACGCCGGCAGCTGCCGCACCATCTCCCCAGCCTGGACATCCTCCAGGCACACCGGGCACAGCGCGCACCTCCCGGACTTGCTGCTGCCGCTGCCCTCGGTCGCAGGGAGCGCGTACGCGAACGCCGGCAGCGCGTCGATCGCCGCGTCCACGAGTCCGCACGTCGCGCACACCGCCGGCCTCACCGTCGTCGTCGTCGGCAGCAGGCCTACCGCCGGCGCCCCCGTGGCGCCACCGATATGTGCGCTGCACCTCCGCGAGACGCAGCCGATGGCGCCGAAGAACACCCCGACCGCGCCGGCGAAGGCGCAGGCCTTGCCGAAGCTGATCGTGGCGGCGAGGACGGAGAGCAGGAGCAGCGACGCGCAGGTGATGACGATGCCGTAGCAGGCGAGGTAGCCGTCGTCGCGGGGGCTCGGCGGCGGCCGTCGGTGCAGGTTGGGCATGAGTAAATACAGGTGCAACCGTGCAGGACGCTACCTAGGGTGGGTTGTGCGTTTCGTTGTCACGACTCACGACACGAGGGGACGAACTTGCCATGGAGCGGTGCCTTGGCAGCAAGAAATAGCCGCGGCGGCTGCGAGGTGTTTGAGGCTTTGCGGCGTCGCGCGCGTGCGTGTTTGTCCATCTTTCCGGGGCGCGGTTGGTTTGGGCCCAAGGTATTAGCACTTCAGCAGTTGGTGGCCGCAGTTTGGGTGGCTTTGTTCTTTCCGGTTTGAGGTTTCGATTCTTGCTAGTATTAGCTGCTCATGGATAATGATTGATTGGTAGATGATTCATTGACGACACGTTGGAAAGCTACCCTTTTTTTCTCTGGGCAGCGCCCAGGGTCCAGATAGGTCCAACTCGAGAGCGACAGCTACTGATAGTAATTCAGATTGGAGTAACGGAGACGACAAGTTTTTGCTTCTAGCAAGCTAGAGAAAAACTTGAGGGATAGATCCTGCCGTAGTTACATACTAAACAGTGAAAAGGGATCTTCGGATAGCTCCTCCTAAACGGAGAGTGATTACCCAAAGCTCTTTGGCATGGAAAGCAGTCTAACATATAAGAGGAGAGATATTTTTTGTCTTCGGAGGAATCAAACCCCCTTGGTAGGCTTTAGGGATGCTTATTTATACTATTACATCGGGTACATAAAGTTACAACACTACTCCTACAAATGTCTAAGACCATAGGGATCCTATAGTCTTTGCATCCCTCTTCATACCGCTTTAGTGCACAGTAGAACGTCATGGGCTTTGTTCACCACGTCCTCTTCCTGGTCTATGGATAGCTAGCCCCTTTTTGGCCCATAGAGGTGGTCCCAAGGCGAAACCCGCTACTTAGTGTCCTTTTCATCCTATGTGAGGGGCTATACCGGTTTTTCTGTACCCTTCGCCCTATGCAAAGGGGTTGTACCAACGATCTCGCACCCTTCGCCCTGTGCGAAGCGGTCATGCTCATGCATGGTGACTTCGTTATGTTAGTAGGGCTGTCACGACAGAAGCCCCTCGCGGTTAAGGGTTTACTTCGTCTTGGTTAAAATCACGCCTTACTATATTGAAAGATCTAGGCCCTTTGTCCCATTTGGCCGACGAAGCCTCCCTATAGACCGCATGGTTCTCGATATTCAAAAAACCCGTCGATTGGGGTTCCTCGATTGGTGGTCATCGTGTTCCCACGATTGGTGTGATTACTACGCTCATGATCGACGCGCGTTGTGAGGAAGCAGAAACATGCAGCATGGTTTGTGTCGTGAATGGGGCACATGGCGGCGTCTTTTTGGCTTACATGATGTCGAGCACCATGCCTGCCCCTATGGCCTATAAATAACCCCATGGCGCTTGTCGTACGTGCAACCTTCCATTAGTTTCATGTTTTCACTTGCTTGGTTTGTGTTATATTTATCTTATCTACAATTCATATTTTATTTCACGCATATTTCAATATCTTGTTCATATCTACTGTTTCCATAAACTTTTCACAAAAATTCAAATTGAAAATTCCGTACCACGGCATGCCCCGTTCCCCCTGGCTAGTATCAACTACCAACCCTAACGACAAAGAGTTTCTAAATAAGAATTTAGTTATAAATCACATCAGACAGTTGATTTGATCAGTGTTCACGGATAAAATTTTCTATCTGAACAAAGTTCTAAATACGAATACAAATCACATGAGACAAACCAATGTGGTGTGCAACACACAGGATAATATGAGTTCTTTTGTGCTGTGGTTTATAGTTTTTGGTTCAAAATTTTGAATTCTATCTGTTCGTATGAGAGAGTCCGGAGAGAGACACTCACATGTGATTTTGACCGATATAGATGAATTTAGTACAATGTTTACTACAATCAATTTATAGAACTCATTTTGAAAAATACATAATTTAAAAAATAGTTACTATAGCATAAAATAAAATTCATCTAACCAAAAGAACCCGACCAATGTCTTTCCCTTCTAAGTTCTAATCCTATAAACCAAGAAAACTACACTGGCGGCAACGCATCAGCCGACGATTCCGCTGCCGCCATCGCGGTTTTCGCACCAGATCTCCGCGGCAAGAGCTCGCACCGGCACAGAGGGCACGTCGTGTGCGAGTGCAGCCACATGTCAATGCACTCAGTATGGATCAGGTGCCCGCACGCAGGCAGCTGCCGCACCGCCTCGCCGCGCTACACGCCCTCCAGGCTCCAGGCACGCCGCGCACAGCAAGCTTCATCCGGACTTGCCGCCTTCCTCGGCGGGGCACTCGTACGTGAACGACGGCGGCGCGTCGACCGCCGCGGCGCCCACGAGCCCGCACGCGCACCTGGTCCGCTGCAGCGCCGTTGCACCCGCGCCTGCGCCGTCATCAGCTCGCGTGGCACCTCCTGATGATCTCGGCGCGCCACCAATCACGGGCACGAAGCCACGAACCAGCCGATCACCCCGAAGAACACCACGGTCAAGCCGGCGGCGACGACTTCGATGAGTGCCGGGCCTGCTACGGGGTCGCCGTCGCCTGCGTGTTGCTGCTCCTGTTCTGCGTCATGAGCAGTAGTCGGCCACCGATTCTGGCTCCTGTGGTCTGTGGCAAGCCGACGACATGGCTGGCGTTGCCATGGTCGCGGCAAGAAATAGGCGGCGCGCGGGGGATTGAGCTTTCGATAGCGCTCGCTTAGGAACAAGGAGAGCGCGCACGCCTGGTTTGGGCACAAGGTTTCTCGTTGATTACGAATACCGGCTCATGAGCTGACTGAGGGCCGCAGTTTTGGACTTTTGGTTGGCGTCTGAGGAGGAAAGGTGCGGTGAGGGGTATCGTCTGCGCTGTAGCTGATGGGATGATTCGTCAACGACAAACATGGTTGTCCAACTCGAGGGAGAATAGTACTGCTGGCAATATTCTGTACTCAAGAATTTGCTTGGTCCGAACCAGAAGGACCCGAACCTTTGCTCTTGTAAGATGCCACTAGTAATATCGTAGTATAGTATGCGGAGCTTATCCATCGTCATTGTGATAGCTAATTAGGTTTATTTAAAATAGCTTTTGACTTTTAAAAGTTAAAAGCTATTTTAAACACGTATTTCTTACTTTATTACTTTATATTATGAAGATATAATGTTTATTTTCTTTTTTTAATTAAATATTTTAATTAAAGTCCAACAACCACTATAGTTATCTATTTCAGTCAAAACTACCACCAGCATTCACAAAATTCGTTTTGAACTATCGTGTACTACCGAGTATGCTGACAAGCGTAAAGGATTTGTGCGAGCTGCTCCAGCTCGGCACTCCTGCATGTCGCCTCGCATTTCGCCTCTGCTGCAGTGCTTGCCTTGTCTGGTAGCAACCACGCGGCACCATCTGCGCTGAGGAGCAACTAAAGGTAGCGCCGCTGCCACACACGCCTAGCATATAGCATGCTTTTTTAGTTTATAGCTTATAATATAATTTTTTAATAAATATATGAGATGATTATTTCGTCATCGTTTCGAAATGATTTATCGAGATCATGGGTGGAATCAAGTAATTGAGCTCGGTGTAACAGGACACCAGGACTAAATTTTTTTTAGCAAGGATTAGCACCTTCAACTAATGAATATTATTATCAGGTTTCTTTATTTTGAGAATCATTTCGATCACTACTGCTCATTATACACTACCATCGGTTATATATGTTGAAGTATTGATGCTAAAAATTGTTGGACGTATTACTATTTAGCATAATATTGTTTGAAAATTATATATGTTATATGTATGATTAGATGGTGAACCCCGATCATTTTCGTTCTAATTCCGCCCCTGATCGAGATAGCCTTTTAGAAACAACTTATTGGTTTTTAGTTCGTTCACACAAGCACTCATATTAGGATTAAAAACTATAAGTCATAGCCTAAAAGAATAGACGGCTCCCATGAGCAAGATATGTAAGGACATGAGGAACATCTGGCGCAAATAATCAAGCTCATCTAGGACAATGACAAGTAAAAATTATCAAGTCCTGAGGATGAGGAGTTGAAGGGAACGGTTTGCATGAGTTCACAATCACAAAAAGCTCTACTCGGCGGCATGACCTTGAGGGCATGTGAGATAGCCTCTGAACTCTTCTATGGACATTCTAAAACACTATTTAAACTGGTGGCGGACCTAGGATTTCGTTATGCCTTGGATTGAAGAAGGCTGGAAACCACTACTATTTAGGCTAGGAGAAGGTTATGCCCCAGACTTACATAGGCTTTGCACTAGTAAAAATCTCACGTCCCAGGCTAAAAGCCTAGACTGCCATAGGGCTAGATCCACCCTTGATTTCAGCAATTATTAATCTTTTTCATCCCCTGCATCTCATAATATTTTTAGAACCAAAAAGCCTAGACGCCATAACAGTTGGGGACTTACTCATATCGCCTAAGGTCACTCAACTTGGTTGAGCGATGATCGTGCAAAAATGGATCCACCCTTGATTTCAGCAATTATTAATCTTTTTCATCCCCTGCATCTCATAATATTTTTAGAACTATGGATACACTGCCATCTCAATTGCTCCTAGCTTTTGAATTGCGATTTTTTGAATAACCTATTTTTTTTGAATTATAGTTTTATACCTGTGTTTTTTTATTTTTACAGAAATAGCCATATGTCGTGGGACGGTTGGGTGACATAGGTAAGTCGCCCAATGGTTGAGCGACAAGTGGCCAAGTCACCTAACAGTTGGGGACTTACTCATGTCGCCCAACCGTCGGGCGACTAGTTCGTAGTCACTCAACTTGGTTGAGCGACTAAGTCCTAGTCACCCTATAGTTGGGGATTTAAAATAACAATTTTTAATTTTATTAAACTGATGGAAATAATTGTGGGAGAGTAAATGGCAATTTTTGTAGGCAATACATTTATGAAATCTTATTTGCAGGTTGTTAATTTTTTTGAAATAAAAGGGCAGATAATGTCGGTTGGTTCATTTGTGATTTTCATAGATTTTGAATGGTACAATATTTATTAGACTCACAATAATATTTTGTGATCATCGTATGTTGTTGTAGTGCGAAAAATTTCTAAAGAATTTTATGAGGACAATTGAGCTAGGAATGATTCGTAAGTAGGAAGGTAAGTGATATTGCGATGCAACAGGGAATTCATACACAGAGAACTTCAAAAAAATAGCGTAAGGAAAACAATAGGACAGTTGGTTCAAAAGGGGGTTACATGGATGATACACACATGCCTTTAGAGAATTAGAAATACATGGGACATATGGACGAAGAGGGTCAAACTACTGCATGAAACGTGGTCATTTGCCCTTCCTCTCGAGGTCGACATTGTAGTCCTCACCAGTGGCCTTGGCCACCAGTTTGCGCTTTCTCTCATGCACCTCCTCACGAGCCTCCCTCTCCCTACACCTACACGCCTCTAGGTGAGCTTGTGTCTCCCACTGAATACGCTCGTTTTGTTCTTTGCTATGCCACTGCTCCTCCATCCTCTTGCATGCCGTCTAGATGTCCCACTCCTCACAGTCTAGAGTCCATCGGTCGTATGGGTGGATTACCCCATCGATCCATTTGTGGTAGGCACATTGCAGATCCAGAGATTACGGAAGAGGGGAGAGCTTGCTAGTGTGTGCTATACAAGAGAACTAGTAGAAGAATGTATTGTAACCTGTTCTTAATAGCTGTCGGTAGCGGGCCGTGTCCCAATGCCAGTCAGGATAGTCCTAGGCGTAGTTGTGGCAACCCCAGTAACGCATGCCCAAGCTCAACCAGTCCTTAGAGTTGAAGAACTTGCATGCGTCTCTGCAACAGCAGAGGGGGCGTCTCCCCCATGGGCGGATGTTGTGGTGAACGCTCAGTGGGAACGTTGAGGTATGGGTTGGGGTTGGAGGTACGGGGCTTTGCTTTGGGGAGGTGGCCTCTTGGCATGCTTCGCTTGTTTCTCTTGGGCTGCAGCAGCCATTGCGAGTCGAGTGATCTCCTCCTATTGCTTCTCCATACTAATGATGTAGTGTTACAATCGTAGTGTAGGAAAACATGGTGTGAAAGGGGTAGTACTTGTAGGCTAAGCTAACATGGCGTACTCTTCACAAGTCCAATTTGGTTTGAGCAAATTCATGTCTGCAAGGCAGTGGCACGCCGGACAATTTTGGACCAGCGTAGCATCACGTCACTACACAAAGCTACCCCACTTGGTCTTATCACTATGCAAGGCGGTCTCGTTTGGTCTTATCGTTGCGCAAGGTTGTCTCATTTGGTTAGGTCAGGACGCCACGCAAAAGCTATTATCGATGTTTTAGTATCGATCTTACGTATGATTTGTTTGGGTTTAGGGGAACTCTTAAAGACTTGGCTACAATCACATAGAGAAAAACATATGGATTTTTATATAGCTTGGGCCTTCTCCTGGAGAATAACAATCCTACTCCTATGTGGTTATTGCTCAATGAACTGATTACAATGGAGAAAGTAATGAGGAGTGTCCTGCCCTATTTCTATTCTCCCTTGGGTCTGTCCCGATTGTCCTCCTCCTCTTTCCTCCCTGACGTCTACCTTTATATAGCTTGCAAGGCGGCGTCCATTTCTCCTTGCCAAGAGACACCCTAACGTTTTGAATGATAACCATCCAATGGAAATTATTAAAGTGTGGTATCTCACTCATCGTGCAGTGGTTTCTGCCAGGGAGAAGTTATGTGCACTTATTCTAGAGAATATATACACATGCTAATTGCCTCATCAGACAAACCTATGATACAATGAGTTGTCAAAGACAGGTCAGTCTATGTTTGGCTTAGTCGTAGGAGGATCTACAACCACAAGGTGGTCACAAGATAACTTACAACTATGTCATAGTTGTAGGAGAACTTATGACTATGAGGTGGTCATAGGAAAAACTTATGACCAATGAGTGGTTGTTGTAGAAGAGCTTATGACTAAGGTGTTATCGTAGAAGAGCTTACAACTAAGGGGTTGTCGTAGAAGAACTTACGATTACCTTATGAAATCTCTCTCTTATAGATAAAGGGTATACTCGAGGAGTGTAATGACATAACAATATCATTTACAGATAAATAATAATTTAGGGATTGTTATATCCTCGTCATCTAACCCCCAACTTCAAGTGAAAATAACTTACTTGAAAAAGAGTGGTTGTAGATGAATGAAAATCGAAAGCATAGTTTTCTCGATCTAATTTGACCAATAGTGAACTTGGTCAAAAGGGTAATTTTGCTCGAGTTGTAAAGACACGCCGGTTTCGAACAAAGGATTTTTAGAATCATTATCGACTTTCACCGATCTATCCATTTACTTTGTTCCAAGTGGCTTAGTCTTGAGCTTAGACGTACATCATCATTCTTATCTTCTAATAGGGATAGTTGACTCCATTCAAAGATAAGAGGTTTCTTGAAATACCTCTCCAACGTCATTACTCAAAAGAAGAGCTAACCGTGCTCTAATACCAATTATAGAATAGGGTATGATGAGGAATGACTTCTTAAAATCTTTCCTCTAGTATTAACAATTCAATGCTGTGAAAAACTTAAGCCTATAAGTTATCCTAAAGTCAAATATCACAAAGATTGATTGAGACAATAGTGTCTCACTGGTCTAATAGAGGATGGTCAGACTGTTTGGCCGATCAAAACTCAGGTGTCACACCAGTCGGACCCATCGGGTTATGATGGTCTGATCGTTTGCCGAAGAGAGGCAGAAAAACAGCATGGCACAGGTGTCACGCCGCGTGCCCTCCCTCTCCGCGCTCGCGCCGCCTCTGCGCCCGACCCACCAGCTCTCGGACGCGAGGCAGTCAGCGACACTGAAGGCCACCAACGCCAAGCCGGCGAACACGAAGGCCTTCCAGACGCTGACGGTGACGGCGAGCACGCAGAACAGGAGCTTCGTCACGACGGACGCCACGATGCCGTAGTAGGAGCGGTACCCGCCATCCTTGCCGTCGCGGAACCTCGCCGAGAGCCTCGCGAACAAGTTAAACATGATCACTTACTCGTTGAGGTAGTAGCTGTGAACTTGCTCGTATGTTTTACGTTTAACTGCTACTGCACCTACGCTTGCCGTGTGTAGCGTGGTGAGTGGTGGTGCTCTTCGCGGCAAGAAATAGGCAGCGTTTGAGCTCGTGAATTAGAGCGCGGCGCCGCGGCGGTGGTGTTCGTTCTGGGGAGCGCGCCCGCCCGCCGCGGCGGCTGCTTGGCGCGCGGAAGATAGATTCGGTGGTCTTTTTGACGAGAAGTGCGTGTTTCAGGTGCCGATTCTGGTCAAGTTTCATCCGCCGGCCATTAGTCAATTGTTGGCATGGAGTGATATATAATGGTAAATGATTCGTTGACGGCGGTGTAGAGGTGACGTGTTACTCTACCCAGATGCCCAGATGGATTAGGACTACAGTTAATGTGAGAGGTCAACAATGGGCAATCTGACCAACTGAGAAATACTGTTCTTCTTATATAAAAAGAAACTGAAAAGGACTGTTAAATTTTTTTTCTCTGGTTTTGCTATTTGTGAGTTGCCTGATATTACTTGTTTCCAAGTTTGTGTCGATATTTGACATGGTTTCTAAATTTGTTGAGTAGCCAGAAACTGTGTCAATAATTCTCTCCTCCTTTCAGGTTTGTGGAGTAGGATCAAAATTTATTACTTGAACTACTAACCTTCCGGCTTCAGATCACACTCCGCTTTGCACAACTTTTACTTCCTTTCATCTTTACAAAATTACACTTCTTATGGGAAATGTACGGAAGATACTACCTGTTTGAAGACCACTAATGCTGTCCGATAGCACAACTTAATCACACAAACGACGTTCTAATCGCAACATGAACTGCATTTGGCCGGACGGTATCATTTCTAGGCCAGGTAAACGACGCTCTTACATACGCTCGTCTATGTAAACACCACACTAGCTAGCTACACCGGAGGCAACGCCTCATCCGACGACTCCGGCGCCTCTTCTGGCGCTGCCGCTTTCGCTGTCACCCTCGGCGGCGGCGGCGGCGATATCACGCACCGGCACATCGGGCACGTCCGGTGCGAGTGCAGCCACATGTCGATGCACTCCACGTGGAAGATGTGCCTGCACGCTGGCAGCTGCCGCACCATCTCGCCGCCGTGCACGTCCTCCAGGCACACTGAGCACATCACGCAGCTTGCGGCCGCCGGCTTGCCGCTGCCGCCGCTCTCAGGCGGGCACACATACGCGAACGCCGGCGGCGCGTTCGCAGGCGTGCATGCGCACCCTGGCGCCCGCGGCCCTCCGGCGGCCGTGACAGCTAGCACCGCGCTCGCTGGCCGCCACCTCCGACGAAGCCATCTCTTGGGCGCGAAGCAACCGACGACGCTGAGGAGCAGTGCGGCCATGGCCGCGAAGGCGCACGCCTTCCAGACACCGACGGAGGCGGCGAGCACACAGAACAGAAAGATGGACAGGCAGGCAACAGCAATGCCGTAGAAAGCGCGGTAGCCGTCGAAGTCGTCGTCGCCATCGCCGGAGCTCGCAACCGGCCTCGGGTACAAGTTGAGCATGATCAGCAGAGACTAGAACGTACTAAGGCTCGTGCTTGCTTCTAGTTAACTTGATTAGTAGTATGCAATGTTGCCATGCTCGAAGGCTTTCGCGGCAATATATAGTGTTCGCCTCAGAGATTTGGGACAAGGTTTTAGCGTCTCACTGCTGCAACTAATTAAATACTTTTAGGTTTTCAAATGGTTCTACTGACATATGAATCAATACTTTAAACTGGATGGATAATTAATGGAGTAATGGTTTCATTACTACCTCACGGCGGGATTGAAAATTACGGTGTTGCCTAGACGTGTTCACTCCGTGGCGTCCAGCGCCAGCTACAGAATTGGCACGGCTCATGTCTAGGGTTGCAACTGGGGCGGGCTGCGACTGCCGCTGGCCCGCAATGCACTTGCCATGCGCGGCGGCTGGTTGGTCTGGCTGTCCGTGCAGTTACTGCACTAGTGCTATCAGAATAAATCTATTCTCAAGAAACAGAATAAATATCTTCTCGTTAATGCTTTGACACCAACCTATCAGGATCAATCCAAATATTCAAACACCATTCGAGAGTAAACATCTTCTCAAGAAACAGAATGAACTAAGTGCTATCAGGATAAACCTCTTTTCAAGAAACAGAGTAAATATCTTCTCGTTAATGCTTTGACGTCAACCTATCAGGATCAATCCAGATGTTCAAACAGCATTAGAGAGTAAACATCTTCTCAAGAAACAGAATGCATATTGCACTGTTGTCTCGACATAGTTACACAATGGATGCATTATGTAGCCATTAAAATCACGAAAAAATAAAAAGTGAAAACCTGATACTTCTCTACTGTTCTAGACTGTAATATAAAATGCAAAATAAAGAGAGGAAACAACAACTGATGTAACAAACATCATATATCTTGTTCTGCTTGGTGACCCAAAGTTGCTTCAACAAACAGCAGAAAAGCAAGTCTCAAAACACATGATCATAAAAATACGGAACTTCCATCCATCAATTTCTTAGTTTTTCCCCCAATAGAATTCAGTTTTGCATCAGATGTTGCTGCATTCTCAATTCAGCCAAAAAGAAGAAGAAAAACTGAACAGTTAACAATTTATTGATTCAGGAAAGAAGAGCTTCTCAATTCAGACAAAGAAGAGCCTTCCAAATCTTCAACTTGTTTGGGGATCACTCATCAGCAGCTGAGAAGTTCATAATGTAAACGTAGGAAGCCTGTCTGTTTGTTTAGGTTTAGGTTTTTTTGGCTTATAGCTTAAAGCCAGCTTTTTGGTTTAACCAGCTTAAAAGCAGTCCGCTTTTAAGCCAAGCCAACCTGTTTGGCAGTCTAGCTTTTGTTAGGCTGGTTATCATTGTGAAGCACGAAATATTCAAAATACCCTTATTCAAATTAGCTAAAAAGGTTTGCATATGATCGTTTTTGAGTTAGAAATTTGTAGATCAATATGAATGCAATACCCTATTCAGATACATCAGTTCATGGCAAAAAGCACTATATCCTTTCATATATACATACTTGCGGATCAACACTAGTACTACTAGTACTCACAGATCACAGGACAGATACTGAACAAATGCATACAAATTCCATATCAATTTGCACCCCATAAAAAATACAGCTACAACTACTAAACTCACAGATCACAGGATTACAGAGAAGTACTAGCACTACAGAGAAGACAAAACAAAATTACACCTTTGAGCTTTTGTTCACCACGTCTTTGAGCTTTTGTTTCATCTGCAATAAAAAAAAGGAGATTAGATAAAAACGATCGATCTTGCCTTGTGTCCATGCTGCCATATGCCATAATCAACTCATGTACAATATACCATAATAGCAAGCACAGGTCAACATTTTTTTTGTATTGAACTCTCACAAACTCATGTACAATCTACATTGTTAAACATCTGGGCACCAAAATTTCAAATCTAGGCACAAAAAAGGAACCATTTTCACAGTACAAAATCATGCATTCCGATGATTTAGGCATAGGAACCATTTCCAATCTAGGCAAATCCCACACATTTCAACAAAATGGCAACACCATCTAGGGGGATGAGGCAGCAGCAGAGTCGGGAGGAAGGGGCGGTGCCTGGGGAGGAGGCGGCGCCGGCGTCCAGGAAGGAGACGACGCTATCTAGGGGAGGAGGCATCGACGGAGTCAGGGAGGAAGGGGCGGAGTCTGGGGAGGAGGCGGGGCCAGTGTCGAGGGAGGAGGCAACACCATCTGGGGGGAGGAGGACGGGGGAGGAGGCAGGGACGAAGTCGGAGAGGAAGGGGTGGAGTTTGGGGAAGAGGCGGCACCGACGTCGAGGGAGGAGGCGGCGCCATATGGGGGAAGGAGGCGGCACTTCTGGGGGAGAACGGGAGAGAATGGCCAGTTGGGAGGAACAGATAGAGTTTTTATATATAGGTCTCATGTAGATTTTCTAGAGTTGGTCATCTGTAGCTCTAGGAAATCTTAGATTTAGAGTTACAGGCATGTTAAATGTATTTACATGACTCATTTTATTTATATTATATATTAAATAAAAATATTTAAATCACTTTAATTTAGTCAACAAACTACAGATCCAGTATAGATCTCGGAGCTAGAGCTGTGCCAAACAGGGCCATACTAGGTTCCTGCGGGTCATTCTTTTGAAGTTCAGTGGCAAAGGCTATTTCCATCTCGTAAAAAGCTAAAAAAAGCACCTTTAAACTGGATTTTGGCTTTTAATTATATGGGTGGCTTAGATTTTTTAAAAGCCCAGTAAAAAAAACCACCTGTTTGTTTAGATTTTGGCTTTTTTGCTTTTAAATCAAAGAAAAAGTTGAAACAAACAGGGCCAATAGCATCTCCTGCCAATCGACTTCAACCCGTTATTCACCCAACCACAGCCTTCCTAGTAGCATTCCACCTGACAATAAGATGTGATTAAACGATGTGGCCAATGATAAGGCATTGTAAGTAACAGACGTTGCAACCAGAAAGCTCAAATGGCATAGTTATTAACAGTAAACACAAACACATTAAGCCCAATTGAATTTCTGCAGGCAATGCAAAAATTTCCTGGACATAGCCCCTCATCAGCAATCTTGCATGAGTCCAAGTTTAAACACTACAAATCGATCAATTCTAGAAGGAACAAAGAACATCAGAAACAAGCTTTTCCCCACATTATGCATGCCTCTGATTTCATGTTATTAGCATGATACCCTCCTATACGGAGAAGGATATCCTAAAATTGAACAGCAAGATCAATATACCATCATATTCATATATGTATAATCTGAGATGTTATTAGCATGATACCCTCCTATACGGAGAAGGATATCCTAAAATTGAACAGCAAGATCAATATACCATCATATTCATATATGAATAATCTGAGGAGATTACCTAAAGTTATCAACTAAAGGAGATCATCAGCATCCCCATCATCACTTGTTGTTGTGTTGTTATTAGCTTCTAAAACATTCAAATGGATACAATACACATGTTGTGGCTATGGATCAAACAGTAAACACAGAGACCAATAATGTGAGTGTGGGAAATGAATTGGCCTTGGCCGTTCACCACGGCCAGGATACGTATTTATATGGCTATAAGACCTGATTACAGCAATACCATGCACAGTTATGTACTGTGCTAGGGGGTATACACGTCCTTGTACATGACCCACTGGGCCTTTTAGCCCAACAGACCATATGGGCTTAGGTGGGGGCCATCCCTACCACAGGAGTTTCTTATGGTAAAAGGCTTCCCATAGGCCAAAACCATATCATCGAGCCTTTTGGCCCCCTTCGTCCCCCTAGCCTGTGGTGCAATTGGCTCCTGGGCTGGGTGAAGTTTGACCGTAGTTTGGCCGTAGTCGTTTGCCCGTTCTGTGTAGTAGGGCACGTGCTTACGCATGATTAACACGTCGTGCGCTGCCGTTTCCCATCGATTGTGTTCCCGAGAAGTGGCTGAAAAGGATGATAGGCTTTAAAGCTGTCGTGCTCATTGAGTCGTTGCCCTGGGTGCTCCGTCCTCCTGTTCCTCTTGCCATGGTGCCTATTCACTGTCACTCCACCACATGTTCTTCTATACATCGATAGGTGCCGTCGGCCACTTTTTCTTATACCTCCCTTCTGCGCCGGCGCCGTTCACTCCGCTGCCTCATGGACAGCCTAGCCACAAGTGCATCCTCCACCACCACTAACCACTCCAACTGATGGCTCGTGGTGATGAGTGTTCTCGTCGGTCCGCCGCCGGCACTTCGTCAAGCCGCGGCGGTGCTTTCGGTCGCCGGGGCCCGTCGATGACCGAGGTGGAATATGAGCTGGTTGGGCGTGATTCATCGACGAACAACAAGCGATGGAGTGCGGCAAGGAAGTTGAATGGCATGTGTACGAATCTGCTGGGGCAGAGTCTGGTGACTAAAGAGACGATACGGTCACTTGTTCGTGAGGGGAAGATGTTCGACCATGATGCGGTTCGGCTACCCTCCGCTGACGAGATGGAGCCCCATCTGACAGAGTCGGAGACAGTTGTGTTCACCGCCTACTTGGACGCCAGGCTCTGATTTCCCATGGCGATGTTTGTCGGTGAGGTCCTGAGGTTGTATGGGTTGGAGCTACCATAGCTGACTCCCAAAGCCATCATCCGGCTGGCAGTGTACTACTGGGCTTCATGGACGAAGACGGTTTGGCTGAGCCCGGCTCTTTTCGCCTTTCTACACGACACATCTTGCCAGCCGAAGAAGCTCAACACGGTAGAATACTCTAACTTCAAGAGTGTGAGCTTCGTGCTGCGGTCAGCATGCACAAAGCTATTTTCAGTGAACGCGACCTGGACAAAGTGGGAGTCGAACTAGATGTGGCAGTGGTTCTACCATCGCGTGGAGGGCGGTAGCAGTTTGAGGTGGTCGAGGTGCCTACTGGGCTTCAACATGTCCCTATCGATGACCCTCGATCATGACGATGAGTACTGCGTGCGGAGGCTGGTTGGTGTGGCTCTTAGGTTCAACATGTGGGATCTAGCAGAGGAGTACTGCATGTATGGCATGTCTCCACTGGCACGTCCATGGCATGTGCAGTCCGGCCCTGCCCGCGATGATGGCCTATGCCCTACCATTGTGTCATTGCCGAGCCCGATCGAGCTGAGTAAGCACTTTGCTGTAAGCATCGTACTTACCCCAGTTATACAGGAGGTTGTCGTGACTGTGCTTTGGTTTCATGGAAGGACTCACCCTCGAGGATGCAGAGAACACGGCAACCATATTTCTGGGGCCGTATGTGGCCATGGAGCACAGCCTTCGGGAAGCGGTGATGGCGAACATCGGATGAGTGAATCGGGTGTGCGAAGCTCTTGGTATCCCCATGCCAGAGCGTGTTGTGCCTAGCGGTGGTCGACCTTGTACCCACAAGGGCAATGATTAGGGGCAGGCCTCCCCTACTCGCTGAAGGGGAGCGCGATCGTTGCACTCGGTGCCTCCCCCGGAGAAATCCGTTGAGGTCGAAGAAGCCACCGCAAGTATCGACTCAGAGTTGGCTGAGTACATGAACTCAGACCTGGAGGCCAAGGAAGAGTGTGACATTGGTAGCGCCCATTGCGTCGACAGCGTGGGGCCCACAAATGATGTAGGTGTCAGGGCTGGTGGCGTGAGCGGCCTAAGGGTAACACAAGAAATGAAGTGCAAGGCACCTCGAAACATGTTGCTCCATCGATGCTGCTGAGCGAGGCCTCCCCAATGGCTGCAATAGCGACATGCAGTTAGGAGTCTGACACTATTGCATGCTTCGACACTACATCGTCCAACGAAGTGCGTCCAAGGTGCCTGTAGCGAAGCATGCTCGCATGGGTCCACCTGTGGGCATAAGCGACCATTTCGAAGTGGCGGTGGCCGTGCTCTTGGAGGACTTGTACTCCGACATGGACACCGTCACCCCTGGAGCAAGCTCTAGAGCTAAAGTGACCGGTGATGCTTCTGCGAGCACACATCCGCGACCGCAGGCACTACCAGTTCTCGACCCTTGTCTCCTAGTCGAGTTGTAGGTATGAAGAATTCCTTCTCCCCTCGTGACTTCACGAGGCTTTCCCCAATTTGTTCCCTAACATTATCGTCGGCGTTAGCGGCCCCCAGTTTCTAGGGTGCGCACAGGGCTCTAGTAATGGAACTGGTCGCAGCTCGACTGGTGCTACCACCATGGACATGTCTTCATTGTCTACCCCCATGAGACCACTGGTTCGGAGACCCGACGGCTAATCGTGGTGGACTTCGTCCCTCGACCGGAGGCGCTATGGGTGTCCTAGGGGGCCGCAGACTGCACCGACGTGGGTTTGGACTACTGAATACTATCCTCCTGTGGATCGGAACTCTTGGAAATCGCACTCAAAGCGATGGAGATGAAGGTACTTGTACTAGCATATGCTGATTATGCGTCTAGGAAGGCTGCTGACCGCTCTACGTCCTACAAGCTCTCACCCTTGCCCGTGCTATGCAGGCAGTGAGGCACAGTGAATGGAGTGGTTTGCAGGAGCGTCTTACTGCTACGGAGGTGGAGGCCACCCGGTAGTCCACCGAGGATGCTGTCACAGCCTGCGTGGCCAAGGATGAATGCATTTGTTCTCTTGAAGCCGAAGGTGCGAAGGCCATTGCTAACATGCATGCCATGGAGCAGACTCAGTGTGTAGCCTCAGAAGAGCACGAGGGGTTGCTGCAATAGATCGCTGGGCTAGAGAGGGAAAAGGCTCGGCTGTTATTCAAGATTGGGGCGAGGGATCGCATGCTGAGCGATGCCTCGTTGACTGCATGGTGTTCGGTGGAAGATCTGGAGAGCACTATATCTAAGCTCGCCATTGTGGTCCCTCCTCGAGCCTTTAGGCCCGAGGACTTCTTGTGCAGCCTTCAGAGGATTGCCATGCAATTCTACGGCAACCACCGCTCACTCACGATGACCTAGATGATCCTCGGGGCTGCTGTACGTGGGCAAACTGGCCAATCTGCACCTAAAGTTGCCTGCAGGAAATGGGGTCATGTCCAGGGCACTGTACATGATATGTCAGTCCACCCTGCACGTTCCATTAGCAGATATGGGAGTATATCAGTGAGACTACAAGGAAGGTTACTATGAGGCGCAGCCTATAGGATAGTGGTGACCTCAACACTTGGCTTGATGGTGTGCCCCAGTGGGATGATATTGGCATGGCCAGCTTTGACACACACGTTGATCCGCAGGTGTGATGCCAAGGCCTTTCGCTTCCACATGTAGCCAGCTATGTACAGCCTTCAGCACTTGTGTAAACGGCACCGCGTGCCTACCAAACTTGGCAATATATTTTGAATTGAAAATGTGTCACGAATCATGACGTTATATTGATGTTTGTCTGACAAGCAGGTGCTTGACAAAGGTCATTTGCTAATTCTAGACCTTCTTGTTCGACGTTGTCTGCGACGCTAGGGTTGGGTGGAGGGGTTGCTGCAATTCTGGGTGGAGTGACGCTCCACAAGGGATGCCTCCGCTCAAGAGTACATAAAAATAGAAAATCCAACTAACAAGTAGTGTAGGCGAGGTTTTCCCTCGGTGCTTGTATGCTTGAAGCATTGTTTCTTTGCATGCATTAATTGAAATATTATTGAAGTATTGCCTAAAATGAGGACTTCACACATTCATCCATTTCATAATAGTAGTGCCCCTTAGCAGTGTTCGGGGGCGATGACGAGTCGTTCAGAGATGCACAACGGTAGATAGGACTCAAGATCAACGAAGTCGGTGGAGGGATGAATCCCTAGAAGCGTGTGACACTCCATCGATGAAGCCATCAAAGGGACAAAGGCCACGAAGGGCGTCGCACCCCGTCCCCCACCGTCGGCTGAAGTCGACAGAGGGACAAAACATGAAGCGTGTCGCACTCTGTCCCCCACCCTTCGGACATATGTCGATAGCTGGCGGAGGGACAAATCCCTAGAAGCACGTCACGCTTCATCGCCCGAAGTCAGCGGAGGGATGAAACACAAAGGTCAATGCCAAAGACATATTTGGGCCTCCAACCTTTACACTGTCTATGGCTGGAGCCATCCTTCAGTGGGTCCTGTGCTTGCTTTGAGTTGGAGGTGTTGCCCTGGCGTTGTTGCGCGTCCTCTTTTGCTCTTGCATATTCCTTCATCGTGTCAAAGAGCTTGGCAATTGTTTTTATAGGCTTGCATGCATTGTACTCAGCCAACGGCCCTGGACGAAGACCTTGTATCACTGCATTGATGATGGTGGTCTTGTTTACATTCTTAGCTTGATAGCGAACATTAGCAAAGCGCTTGAAGTATTCTCGGAGCTTTTTTGAGGACTTTTGCTTGGTGGCGAAGAGCTAGTCTGCGTCGACCCATTCGATGTAGTTACCCTGAAAATTATTGTACAAGCGGTCTCGGATCTGCTCACATGCATATATGAAGTTCAACACAATGGTGAAGAACTAGGAGAGCAACATCCCCTGGAGGGTGAGTAGTAATCCCTTCGCTTTGGTGGAGTCGTCCTTGTCGGTGGCTTCGATAGCCGTCTCATATACATGGATGAACTCCCTAGGGTCCGTATCACCCTTGTAAGGCTCGATGGTCAGGAATTTAAAGTCTTTTGGTCACACTGACTGTTGTAGGCCGACAGAGAATGGAGACTCCAGGTCTACGCGTGAAGTGTACTGCGGCTAGAGGCGGGGGCTTCGTGGTTATCCGCTTGGTTAGTTGCGACCTCCGCCATCGCCGCCGGGGCGTTTGCTAGCTCTGAGCCTCTTGCATCTCTCGCATGGCCCCCAGAGGTCTGCCAGCTCATGCTGTAGCATTCCGAGGGCTGCCACCAAAGTGCCTTCCATCTCCAGGGTGGTCATACCTGCTTGGGCAGAGATACACACTGCGAGGATGCTGGCGATGATGGCCTATTCACCAGAGCCACTAAGCACATTGGTGTAGATGGCATGACGATCAGTGACGAGGCCGACATGAGCGTTGGGACCACCGGTCACCCCCGCGCTGGATCTAGGTTCGCTCAACATACCGCGCGGGTATCGATGTCGATAGTCCTACCGACGTGGGCATCACCGGTGGGGTCGACCATTGCATAGTACTGGTCTTCATGGTCACTAATCATGTCAATGCAGGCATCATTGTCGGGGCTGTCTATCGCACTGATGCTACTACCGGAGCCAGCCTCGAGTATCGGTGCAAACTACCCACCACCTGAGGTCCTGGCGTTCGCGGCTGCCACCGTCGTGCTCTGCTTCCTCTTCATTATCGCCGATGTCTTCTTGGGCGCCATCGCTTCTCAGGCCCGCGACTTGTTCGTTGTCATCCCCACGAATGGCACCAACTGTTGTGGATATGGGTCAAACAGTAAATAAGGAGATCAGTGATGTGAGTATGGGAAATGAACTGGCCTTGGCCATTCTCCACAATCAGGATACATATTTATATGGCCATAAGGCTTGCTTACAACAATACCCTGCACAATTGTGTACTGTGCTAGGGGCATATGCATCCTTATACATGTCCCACTAGGCCTTTTAGCCCAACAGATTGGATAGGCTTAGGTGGGGGCCATCCCTACCACAACACAATTACACAAAAAAATTATTTAGCATAATATAAGCTTGAATGTCTAGTAGAGAGAAAGTAAATGTACCATTAGCTCAAATCCAATCTTGGACATAAATAAGAGCTTCTATAGTTTCGCTAGTCAGCCTACTCCAATAGACACTTATAACCCTCTCTCCAGCAGAAAGACCACTTCTTGTTCCCCCAAGAGATGGAGACATTATAGATGGGGACCTTGCCCATGTCACAGTCCCAAGAGATGAAGACATTGCAGATGGGGACTTCGCCCATGTCGCAGATTGGGACTGCAGTATTGAAGGCAGCATGAACCTTACCCTTGGAGGCCTCACTATTGTCACTACTGGTGACCTTAGCCACTTAGGACCATGGACTTCTGCCGCTTCGACCTAGGTGCTTTCCGTTTCATCACTGACAAGCTGCTCGATGAGACTTCCATTTGTTCATGAACATCTCCTTATGCAGCATGCTGTGACACATGGCCAGCTTCTAGCACTCCCTGTTGAACCTCCATAGACAATGCCTACACAACACCTGTAGAGGTTAGATTAATCTATACAACTAGTACATCTTGCTTGAAGAAAGTAGTTAAATCTTATAGACAACACTGCTAAACCTCAATTTTTCAGATTAATGAATCTCATTTTTGTAATATCAATAGTAAAGAAAAGCGAGAAATGAAACAATCCAAGGGAGAATAAAAGAAATAAATAAGAGTTGTGCCATTAGACCCTTCGCTTTAGAAATGTTGAAGTGATAGCGCTCACAAAGGTTCCCAGACCATTCGGGGTCGGTCGGCGCCTCTCACATTTGTGGGCTTCATCATTCGACCGAAGAGCTTAGCCAACGCTCACATTTTACTGATTTATCTGCCGTAGTAGAAAAGCCCCAAACAGTGCAGCGCCCCTTTGAACCAAAATGCCCTTAAGGCAAATAGCCTGCCAAGATTGAAATAGGGAAGGGCATGATTGGCATTGCATAGGTCAGTAGAGGGAGAAGCCAACTGAAGCCCTTCTTAAGCCAAACACCACTAGTGTGCACAGTACACATGCACTTCTTCCATCAACCGAGAGCCCTCGGCCAAGGCAAAAATAAAGCCAGGAGAGCAAGACGAACCCCACAAGCATTCCTATTTCTCATCCCTGCTCTTTCTTTCCCTCAACAGAGAGCAAGCCCCAAAGCCAAGCATGACCAAACCAACCAGCAGCCAACACCCAAGACCAAGCCAGAGAGGGCAAACACCATTCCACCTTTTCTCAGCTCGGCCAAGAACAAGAGCATGCCAAACATTCTCACCACCACGCATAAGCCTAATCAAGAGAGGAGGTGAGGGAGAGAGAAACGAAGGGGAGGAGCATGTGGTGTAGGGGAAGACGAAGGAGAGGAGCAAGGACCGCGACTGACCATGACAGCAAGGAAGGCCCAACCGAACTACAACGTGGTCATCATCGTCATCATCCACGAACCTTGCCATCCTCAACCCCTCATCTGGCAGGCCCACTTTCCTCCTAATCCCGACCAAGTAAGTCAAACTTAACCCTTGTAGTTGTTAAAGCAACCGGCAATTAGGCAGCTTTGAACTTCGGCTCTGCCTCCATCCCGGATAGGGAACAGTAACCTGAAGTTCAGTTCTTTCTCAGTGGCTATAGAACAGTGCAGAACACAGAGTTTTTGCCGTGCGCGAAATTGCCGCATGTTTTCTGGTTTTCCCTTCCTCTATTTATTCAATAGCGATTACAAAATATCTGTTACAGATACAATCAAATCACAGAATCAAAACACATCTTCCATGATCTGTATGATCTATTATAGTTGGAATTGAGATAAATAAAAGATTGAAATTTCTATCTATAACAAACTTTCTATCACTAATAAATGCAAAAAACAAGGACATTCTAAATCGACTCAAAAGAAACTAGAGCTACAATTTGGTGCGGTGAAGTTATTCAATAGTAGCACACTCGGTGCCAAGCTATAGGGGCCGTCAAGCGCCCTTGGAAGGGAGGACATGCTCCCCAGCATATGCACCCTCCCCTACCAAGCCCCGACAAGATGGCACCTATGACCAGGGGCGGAGATGGGCCTCGGGCCAGTTGAGCAATGGCCTGAGGCCTAGAGAAAATAGTAGTGAAAAATTTTAGTAAATATACCCAAAACAATATTGCATAGTAGACAGGCCCGAGTCTTATTAGCCGACCCGAGACTATTCCCAACCAGCCTGGCAGAGCGGAAGTGGCCCAATGGAGTTGTGCATGATGAGCGACAGCAGTCAGCCTACCCTAGCCACGGTCTTCCCCTCCCGTCTCACGACCTCCAAATTCCAGCTACCTCTCCGCGACTCCGCCGCCCCTAGCCCCCCACCGCCTCCTTTCCCTTGTGATGCCGCGTCGCCGCCCCCTGCCTCCCCTCTGCCATGCCCCCGCCTCCTCTCCGTTGCGACACCACCCCCCGTGGCCCCCGCCTCATGTCCACCGCGGCACCGCCCCCGGCCCCCACCTCCTCTTCGCCGCGACATCGCCCCTTGCCTCCTCAGCTCCTCTCCACCGCGATGCCGCCCCCACTGGCCACCGTGTCCTCTCCACTGCGACGCCTCCCCCATGCCTCCTCTTCACCGCGATGCCGACCCCCACCTCCTTTCTACTGCAGCCCGCAGCACTGCCCCTTGCCTCCTCTCCACCAGTCCACCGCAGCATCGCCCCCACCTCCTTTCCGTTGCGATGTCACCCCTCGCCTCCTCAGCTCCTCTTTGCTACGACGCTGCCCCTGCCTCCTCTCCGCCATGGCCTACGGTAGTGCAGCACCGCCCCCGCCTCCTCTCTGCCAGTCCGCCGCGATGCCACCCCCACTACTCACGGCCCTCAACCGCCGGTGCTGGCTCCCGATGAGTGGGTGAGGTGAGCTTACAACTTACTGCCTTATTGTATGTATGAGTGACACTGTGACAGATTGTCAGTATGACTGTATGTGTGATACTGTGATAGTGTAGTGTGTCTATTAGTCTATTAACTTGCTATTTGAATTTTTGCGGTACTAGAATTAGAAATACATGATGAAGAGGACCAAGACATTGGCATCTTATTTTCCATCACAATCCAATTCCAATCAAACTCCAGAAACAATAGGAACTGGAGGTAGTAACACCCCACAAAACAATCCCCGTGTTGTGCTTAATTCGGATGACATTGTTGCCGATCCTGGCTTCGGAAACCAGTTGAAGAGTTTGATGTGGATATTAGGGATGCCGCTAGAAGGGAGTATTTGCTATTGGGACCATGCCGACCATTTGGCCATAAATTTTCACAAAAAATGATAGGCGGTAAAATAAGAAGCTTTCATGAAGAATGGTTCAAAAGGTATGAGATCTGACAACTTTGGTGTTGATGCATATACAAATGTGGGGTATGTTACATTCTTTTTTCTGGCTATGTTTTTATCTATTTTATCATATCGTTCAACATGGAATTCAAATTTTATTTCGATTATGTATTTGTGTTGTACTTTTGTTATACCTCAGTGTTGATAGTATTTGATGTTAGTTATAGACTTATAGCTTCCTTAGTTTTGGGCTCAAGGCTCAAAGAAATCCTGGCTCCGCCACTTCCCATGACTTTCCCCCAACTGATTTGCACTCGAGAACACACAAATGTAAAAGCATTAATGCACTTAGTAGTAAGAAGAAGAGGGTGAACCGTCCTGGTAGTAGGAGGGGTGGTCGATCGGCTGCAAGTCGTGATTGGTGAGCTCGGACCCGTAAGGGAGCCGTGCTAGAGCCAGGTAGTGGCGTCGAGCAGTGAGGAGGGCTAGGCGGTGGCGCTAGAGGGCCCAGACCTGAGGTAGTCGGTGCTAGGCGCCAGTGACCGGTGACAGCGTCCAACGGAACTGGCCGACGGCCAGGGGGGCCAGTGGAGGCCGAGACCAAGGGGGATCAGCGGTAGACCAGTGGCCTATGAGGTGGCGCTAGGGGGCGCGTAGGGGAACTGGCTGGCCGACGGCAATCAAGTAGGGTCACCCCGAAGGGGGCAACGCGACGCTGGGCTCCCGACCGGCGTTGAACCGCACTCGGTGAGCCCGAGGGGGAGAAGCAGAGGAGAAGTAGGGAGGAGGCCGAGGAGTGGCCAGATCTGGCCTAGCCGGCTGGATTTGAGAGAGAGGGGGGAATTAGTGGGGAGAAGGCCTGAGGCCATTTGGCCAAACCGAATACAAGAGAGAGGAAAAGAATAGAAAGAATGAAAGAAAAAGAAAGAAGAGGAAGAAGAAAAGAAAGAAAAGGAAAAAAGAAAAGAAAAGAGGGGAAAGAGAAAATACCCCACGCTTTATGCCAGTATTGGGCTTTGCGCATAGAATCAATGTCGTTTGTATAGGCGCATGTAACGCTGTAGTATCCTGAGTCGAGTGATGCTTGTATAGGTGGAGGTCTTGGTGGGGAGCCGTCTGCGCATCGTCCTTGAGGCTAAACAGGCAAGTATATGGTAGAGCGGTAGACAGTAGTTGTTGCGGAATATGCGTTATTTACATTATTTAATGCTGCATGATTAATGATGATAAAGGTGATACTTGGTGAAATGATGGAGATATACATTCACGTTATGGCATATGCATTATGAGATAGGGCAGTGAGAAAGTCAATAGTTATTAGTAAGGATATTGAATAATCCAGCGTGCTCTTCAGAAAGTCCTACTATGGTAGGCACCTCTATAGAATGGAGGAAAAAACCTACTTCGGTGGCACCTCCACGGGATGAAGGTAAAGGGTGACATCGACGGGTGTGCCCTTTGCTTTACCGCTATAAGCTATAGAAGAAGAATGAGATTGATCATGAGCATTGCATTAAAAGTGATTGAGGTGGTATATCGAGACCTATGAAGAATAATTGTGTTATGGTTTGTTTATGTTAATACTGAAAACAGGTGGAAAGAACATGGTATTATTGTTACTTGTGCTTAAGATAGTGTTTATCGGTCTATTATGTACTTGTTGAATCTTCAGACTCACATTTACCTTGTTTGTTTTTTAGGCGATCGTTGAGGACGTCATGCACGGGTGGAAGTAGCACATGGATAATTTCACGTACGGTAGCACTTCATGTACCACCTTTTATTAGTATGTTTAGACTATACTGGCATGATATGGTAGTTAGAGTTAAAATGGTATAGTGTATGTTGAGTTGCTATAGTATGAATAAAATAGTATTTGCTAAAACTATTAGCAGTTGTTGAAAAAGGCAAAAATATGTAATGGTAGTAGTATTCTTAGTCCAGAGGATAGACGGAGTGTTACAATTTTGCCATACTAAACTTGTAGCACTCCTCATTTTCCTCATTTTGAGCACCACGTTCAGCAACAAATGTACTTACAAACCAAGCGATAGTGGCTAAGGTTCCAAAGGCAATTACATAACTTAAACCGAGACACTAAAACTGCTTAAGTCTAAAGCACCAGGATATGGGCTTAATCACCACAATTGTGCCTAAAACGATCTTAAACTGAAGATAAAAAGATATCGTGACAGAAAAAGAAATCTCAGCATTACGCACAAGAATTCCACAGTTAGTAACAATATTTCAAAGAACAGAAAATAGGAAAATAAAGGAAAAGAGGCTGCCTTTCTTGTTCTGCTCAATGAAGGGAGAAAAGCTGAATAACTCTGGGCTAGAACTAGGGGAAGAAATATAAGGGAGAGGGCAGTTGCAATTCCAAGCTCTAGCAGCCATCATTTGAGTTGAGACCAGTTCAAAGATTCCAAGCTTTTTTGTTGTACAATCACAACAAAATTACTCAAATACTACTTTACTGCTAATTAAAAGTTAAAGAAGAAGGAACACTGCAGGAGGGCAATCCATTGTAGATGCCAAAAACTGAAAACCAGTTGGATCAAGAATTCACAACTGCACATAATTCCACAATTCATCTCCAAAACAAATCTTTGATTAACTAAGACACCCACCTAACCGCATTATCTAAAACCCCGCTACGACAATTTCACAATCCATCTGATTCGAATCAACGAACCAATTGACCGCATGTTCTAAGAGCCAATGTTTTAATAGGCAATCAAGAATTAAAGATACGTGTTGAGAAACCGTCGCTGGCGATCAGTCCGAACGATTTCTCTGCTTAGAACAAGAACGAATCAATCACAGAATCACAGAGAGAATAGATTGAACACAGAGAGGTAGACAGAACTCCTGGTCTTTCTTTATTGCTTTAGATTGCTTCGGGGTACATCATGAGGGGGGGGTCTAGGCCCCTATTTATAGTCTACGGTGGGGGTGCCCAATCAGATAAGGACTCCAGATAGAGTCCTGGTTTCCTAACACTCCCCCTTGGGCACTCACCCAACATGCTCATGCCTCATCAAAACTCCATAAAAATCCAGTGGGAAAAATTTGGAGAAAGAGTACATGATACATGTGATGCTGCGATGCACGAATTGCCTCATTAAAAACCTTGGTCGAGAAATTTCATGGAAAACTCGTCAAGGGAAAAAGAGTACAATTCACTCAAATTCATTTGGTCTGCAGGACTTTATTTTTGGGTACTTAATCTTCATGATCAAGATTTATTAGCGGGTATGTGAGAATTCTCCCCGAATTCTGCACTTCTCTAAGTCTCATCATTCCAATTCCACGCACGCACCTTTCAAAGCTAGATGCGGGAGTGACTTAGTGAATAAATGCGAGATTTTCACATGACTTAGTATGCAAGACTTTAATCTCGCCCATCCTTTGCAATTCATGTGCATAGAAGAACTTGGGGTTAATATGCTTTGTGAGATGACTCTTCACATAGCCCGTTTGCACTTGTGCAACGCAAGCGGCATTATCTTCATAGATAATTGTGGGGTTCGCACAATGTTCATTCCACATGATCGCTGGATGTGGTGAACCATTCGGCGGAGCAAGCGCACTCTCGTGCGGCTTCATACTGATGCTATAATTTCGAGTGGTTCGTCAAGTAGCTACCGTGTTTTGCTTAGACGATTTCCATGAAATTGCAGTTCCACCACACAGAATACATAGCCTGCTTGTGACTTAGCGGTATGCGGTCCGACAGATACCCAAAGATCTGCATAGCCAATCAAGTTCAGATCTTGATTCTTTTCGTAAAACAATCCGAGGTCCTTGCTACCTTGGAGGTATCGGAAAATGTCCTTTATGCCCCGCCAATGCCTTTTGGTGGGTTCTCGCATCTGCACCTTGCTAACGAGTTCACGGCAAATGCAATGTCCGGTCTAGTGCGTTTGCTAAATACATGAGTGCTCCCACTGCACTCAAGTATGGGAATTCGGTCCCAGACTTCCTCCCCTCTTCCCTTGGTCGGAAAGGATCTTTTCTTGCTGTAAAGACCTACCAATCATCGGTACTTTCGAGGGAAATGCCTTCTCGAAGCCAAACCTTTCAAGCACCTTCTGGGTGTAGGTCGACTGATGTACCAAGATTCCTTCAGGGACATGCTCAAGCTGCAAGCCTAAGCAAAACTTGGTCTTGCCCAAATCTTTCATTTCAAATTCGACTCAAGTAGGAGCTTACTTCTTTATGTCTTCACTGTCCCGATGATATTCAGATCATCTACATACAGAGATTATACTGAGAATCCATTCTAGGATCGCCGTATAAACACACAAGGACAATCTTCATTGTTTGTGTAGCCTTTCTTGCAGAGAAAGTCGCTCAAGCGATTATACCACATTCTTCCAGATTGTTTCAGTCCATACAGTGACTTTCTGAGTTTCACACTGCATGATTTCTATTTGCTCTGTCTTGGTTGGAGAGGAATTCCTTCAGGACTTTCATGTAAATCTCAGAATCCAAGTTACTCAGTAAAGGTATGCAATCACAACATCCATCAATTTCATTTCCAAATTCAAGTTCATCGCCATTGAGATCAAGTATCTAAAGGTAATTCCACTCATGGTGGGAGTAGGTTTCTTCATAATCAACTCCGGACGTTGAGTGAAACCTTGGGCTACCAGCCTTGCTTTGTATCTCACTACTTCATTTCTTTCATTTCTCTTTCGAACAAATACCCACTTGTGTCCAACGGGGTGTATGTGGGGAGGTGTGCGGCAAACGGGCCCAAACACCTCTCTTTTATTCAGAGAGAGCAATTCAGTTGCTATTGCCTTCTTCCAATCTTCCCAATCTGATCTTTTCTTACATTCGTGAGCGATGCAGTGCTCGGGATCAAGATCGATGATGGTGGCAATTTTCTTTGCGAAGTAGATATCGATATTAGCCGTTGTCCTATTCAGGACTCTCCTGTGTGCACATAATTTATAGCTATTTCTTCATGAGTTGCTTCTTCCGAGCTTCACCTTGCGATCGCTTCTTTCAATTGCGGTGGCAAGTCCTTTAGTTTTTCGGCTCCGATGTGTGCGCACACATCCATGCCGATGGGGATATTCAGATCCGGTATGTCCTTTTTGGAAGGTGTCATACTTGTGCCAGTCTCAACCGGCTCCCTTCTCATTCGGGGACTTCAATGATCGGTTGTGATAAATCCCTTTATCCTTTTCGCGGGCGTCCCGGTTACTTTGGACTCGAGGAACCGGAGTTCTCGTCCTTTATCCCGAGGCCTCGGACGGGATTAGGATACCTTCAATTTTCTTTGGTATTTCAACCCTCTCCGGTGCATTGCATGCAGGCACATGCGACTTAATCACGCTCTTCAAATCACTAAAGTGATCGGGCAGTTGATTTGCTAATGCTTGCAAGTCGATGATCTTCTGGACCTCTTTTTCAGTTTCACTAGTGCGCGGGTCATGTGCATGAATTCCCGTGGCTTCCCACGTAATTTCCCGACATTTTTCATCAACGGGTTGATTTTCTCCCCCTAATGACGGGAAATTATCTTCATCAAAAATGCAATCAGTGAAGCGGGCAGTATGCAAATCTCCCGACATGGGTTCCAAATACCTGATTATGGATGCAGTCTCATAACCAACGTATATCCCAGTCTTGCGGAGTGGGCCCATTGCAGTTCGCTGCGGAGGTGGTATCGGTATATAAACCTTGCATCCAAACCTCCTAAGATGGGAAACTTTCGGTGGTGACCCTTGCGCTAGTTGTATAGGTGAATGGACGTTGTAGGCCGAAGGTCTAAGGTTGATGCGATTCGCTGCATGAAGGACTGCGTGTCCCCAACATGTAGCTGGCAAATTACTTTTATGCAAGAGGGGTCGGGCAATAAATTTAATTCTTTTAATTAAAGCCTCGCCAAACCATTTCGAGTATGGACATGCGTACCGAGTGCTCAATCGCAATTCCCATCGCCATGCAATAATCATCAAATGCCTTCGAAGTAAATTCTCCGGCGTTGTCCATTCGAATGGATTTGATATGATGATCTGGAAACACATTTCTGATGCGAATGATCTGCGAGATCAATTTTGCAAAGGCGTGGTTTCTTGTGGACAACAAACCCACATATGACCACTTCGAAGAAGCGTCAATGAGCACCATGAAGTACTTGAACGGCCTTGAGACGGGCTGAATGGGACCGCAAATGTCTCCCTGGATGCGTTCCAGGAATGCAGGGACTTCATCCTTCACTTTCAGAGTGGAGGATCTAGTAATTAATTTCCCGGTGGCACATGCAGGGCACACAAAATCTTCATGATTCGGGAAATTCTTCACATTAATATTATGCCCATGCGAGTTATTTATTATGTTTCTCATCATCCTAAGACTTGGGTGGCCTAATCTATCATGCCAGAGACAGAAGAGTTCAGAGCTTCTAAACACTGTTTTCAGAACAGTGTACGCTGCAGGCGCTTTAATTGTGGTATAATATAGCCCAGTTTCAAGTGAAGGAAGCTTTTCTAATATTCTTTTGCCATTCTCTTCGCGCTTTGTGATGAGCAGGTATTCCTTACCGTACTCTTCGTCAGTCTCAACGTGGAAACCATTGGCGCGAATATCCTTAAAACTTAGGAGAGTTCTAGTCGATTCTGGGTACAATAAGGCTTCTTCAATGACCAAAATTGTGCCCATGGGAAGTATAATTGTGGCTCTTCCAGAACCGATTATACATGCATCGCTCCGCGATTGTCGTAAGGTCGCCATTGCTCTTACGGATCGATCGAAATACTTAGTCTCTCTTAAGATGGTATTCGTTGTGCCGCTATCGGCAAGGCATACTTCCTCCATAGGGCGCCACACGTGTTCTAATATAACGTATTTAATTAACATGTATCAGAAGACATTCAACACATAAATAAAATACGCAAATATCAGAACATAATATGCCATCATAAACTGAATAAATGAATGCTTTATTCCAAAATCATCCAACCATTACGGGAAAGCAAAAACCTAAAGCACCAACCATGCAAGTTCTAAACTTGTCCATTTAACACAAAATAAAAGACAATTAACGTCTCATGCATTCTGTGCATCAGACGGAGTCAACTAGAAAATCATCGACTTCTTCGGCTATTTTTTCAGCAGTGACATTCTCTTCAAGAGAGATCATAGCAGTGGCTGCCTCTAAGTCATAAGGAGGTGCTGCTGCCGGGATGGACTCAATCTCCATCATCTCGTGCCATTTGCCAGCCGCTCCTCCTCAATGGCTGCAAAGTGGGCTTCAGGTTGCCCTTTGCCATTCTTCTTTTGGGCTTGGTGGGCATCAATGACATGTTGCGGTTCTTTGCATATCCGCGACCAATGTCCCCACTTGCCACACTTGTAGCAACCCTGGTTCTGCTGGCCATAGTTCTTGCCACTCTTCTTAGCCTTCTTGTCATTTGGAGCATCTGACTTGCCTTTCTGGGCAACGATCTTACCCTTCTTCCCCTTTTCTTCATCAAGGGCTTCCGCACCTTGAGGCTGCTAGCGTTGGCTTCATGGCAGCGGAGCTGCCCTTGTGGCTGCGAGACGTAATTCTTGCGGAGAAGTTCGTCCTGAGCCTCGCCTACCGCATCATATCAATCAATTGGCGACTCCTTGTAGCCGTTTTGACGATAGTTGCGGGCAACCTGTACAGCACTGGGGTGGAAAGTGGATAGGGTCTTTTTGATCTTCTGGTCCTCTGTGATCTCCTTGCCACAGAGTTTAAGGTTTGTACAAATCCTGTGTAAGGCAGAATTGTACTCCCCGACCGTTTTAAAGTCGGCAAACCTCAGTCTGATCCACTCCTGCTCTGCTTGAGGAAGAATGGTGTACTTGAGCCTCTCAAACCACTTCTTGAGTGCGGTCCAGAGTGCTAGCGCATTTCTCTCTGCCATATACTCATTCTTGAGAGTTGAGCAGAGATGGTGCCTGAGAAAATGAAGTGCCTGATCATTCTCCTCAGGTGTGGGTGTAGCGTCTTTCTGTCCGCTTATCCCAATAGCTGCGCCGAGCTTCCGGCCCCCAAGCACAATCTCGACATCGGATGCCCATGTCAGATAGTTTCGGCCATGGGCACTCCTCGAACTCCGGTTGCTCAAATTCCATCATCTACATGTGTATGAACGAAATAAAATAAGTTTCTGCAGTAAACATGCATGGAAAATTTACTACAGGTAAATAAAGTGGTGCAATAGTTTCCCATAATGTTTCATAATTTTTTGTGCATTTTCTATAATTTTACTGCTAATTTCAGTGATTAAAAGCAATTAAAACAATTACAATTAACCAAAACAGTAAATAAATACAGAAAATACAGAGAATAATAATGGCATAAATAAATAAGCTTCAAATGTCAAAATAATGCAAAATTCGGATTCCCGAGGCCCTTTTATGCTAAAATATGAAATTTCAAAGAAATTCTCAGACTTTACGGGGTTTATGCGCAAAATTTCAGTTCAGAGAAAAATTCGCGCAATTTCTGATTTACCGAGGGGTTTTCTATAAAATTCTGGACCCGCTCGTAAATTTGAGGGCTTATACGTAATTTTCGGAATTACGGGGCGTATTATGCAAAATTCTGGACTTATATTAAAGTTTCAAGGGCCAATCGGTAATATCTAATGATTTCGGGCCCCTTTTTCGGAAAGTGTCCGGCGCTGGCCCATTCCTTTCTTTTCCGATCGCGCCCATCTCTCTCCCCTCCCGCGCCCATTTCCTCTCCCTTTCCTCTCGGCCCTTCCGTGCGGCCCATCTCGCCTGTCCGATGCATTCAACAGGAGGGGGGAGGCGCTAGGGTTTCCCCTCCCTCCACTCGGGTGGTGGCGGTGCAAACGGGAGGTGGTGAGCAGCGCGCGAGGCGGCGGGAGGCGCGGCGGGCGCGCGAGACGGCGGGCGGCGTGGCGGCGTCGCCTCGTCCGCGGCGGTCGGCCGGGCGCATGCGCTGCGGCGCGGCGCGGCACGTGGAGGCACCGCGGGCTGGTGGCAGGCGCGCCGACGGCGGGACGGCACGCGAAACCGGGTGGCGGTCTTGAAGGTCGAAGCGGAGATGCGGCCGGATGGCGGCGCGGCGCGCGCGCGGGCTCAAGATGTACGGCCGGGCCGAGCGGCGATGGAGGCCATGGCGGCGGGCGACGGCGCGCTGGCCGTAGTTGGGGCGAGGTGGCTTGCGCACGATCGCCGGCGCGGAGACCGCCGCGGGCGGTGATGGATGCGTGGCGGCGGTGCGCCGGGCGCCAAGCGATGCCGTGTGGAGCTGGCGCATGGCGGATGGGTGGCCGGCGCACATGGGAAGGAGCCGGCTTCGAGCCGGTGGTGCCAAGGTGGCGGCCCGTGCAGGATGGCGGAGAACGCACCAGTAGCCCGTGCAGGGGCATCTGCCGTGCAATGGCCCAGACGGCCGTGTGCACTCCGGCCGGCTTCTAGCTGGTGGTGCGCATACAGGCGCAGCGGCGGCAGTGGTGGCTCGTCAGCATCCGTGTTGTGTGCATATTTTCTGTGCCATGGTTATGCAGAACCGAACAGAGAAGATAATTTCTATCTTTGCACAGTGGACATGCAGAATTTAAACAGAACTCATGCAATTATTTTTCGTTTTTCAATCTAGATGCAATCAACATCTACCCTGTTTTCGTAATCTACCGATCGACATTGTGCCGGCGATTTCAGATCTGCTCGCGGTAGATTTAGGGCGGATTTGCATCGTTCTACAGTGCAATCAACATCTACCCCATTTCACAATCTACCGATCGGCATTGTGCCGGCGACTTCAAGTCTGCTCGCGGTAGATTGGGGCGGATTTGCACCGTAGAATTCCAATCTAGAACGCAAAAGAAAATGCGAATTCAAAAGCGATCTAGAAAATCAATCTGTGCTTCGATGATTACCTCGTTCACCGGAGCGAAGTCGTGCTGATAACATGTTGAGAAACCGTCGTCGCGACCATCCAACGATTTCTCCGCTTAGAACAAGAACGAATCAATCACGAATCACGAGAGAATAGATTGAACACAGAGAGGTAGAGAGAACTCCTGGTCTTTCTTTATTGCTTTAGATTGCTTCGGGGTACATCATGAGGGGGGGTCTAGGCCCCTATTTATAGTCTACGGTGGGGGTGCCCAATCAAATAAGGACTCCAGATAGAGTCTTGGTTTCCTAACAATACGATCCATCAAGGACAGGAGGGAGAATTGCAGTTTATGGCGCCTATGGGCCAAATCATCTCCGCCCAGGCGAAGGTATCAAATTAAGAACCGACCCAAGATCACAGGAGTGGAACAAAATCAAGAAGGGTCTAGGTCCCAAGAACTCACTGGAGCTGTGCATCTCTACTATAATTGACCAATTGAAATTACACTCAGTCCACCCAAGAATACGTCCCCCGCTGAGAGCACCAACCTTCGTGCACCCACAAAAATGCACCCAGCAAATTATCTTCATTAAAATCAAGGGCTAAACAAAAACTCTCCCTGGCTTCAACCCAATCGTACGGCCTGGATGGAACGTAGGCTTCAACGCGAGGCTTCAACACGAGGCGCCTCCTCCGCCCTCGCTCCTCCTCCGCCTCCGTCTCCCCCGCTCCTCCTCCTCCCCCGCTCAGCCGCTGCCTCCTCCTCCCCCACCCTGCGCCGCCACCGCCTCCTCCTCCTCCCCACCCCACCCTGCGCCGCCGCCGCCTCCTCCCCTCCCCACCCCGCGCCGCGTCTCCCCAGTCCCCACGTTCTCCACCACTCCTCCTCCCTCGCGTCCTCCCCCACCCCGCACCGCCGCGCGCTCGCTCCTCCTCCTCCCCCGCTCCGCCGCCGTCTCCTCCTCCCCCCCGTCCGCTCCGCCGCCGCCTCCTCCTCCTCCCCACCCCGCGCCGCCGCCTCCGCCTCCCCCCGAAACCCTAGCCAACCGTCGCCATGGCAGCGGCCGCCCTCCTCCGCCGCCTCCCCGCCGCGCGCGCCCCGGCCACGGCGCTCATCGCCGCGTGCCCGATCTCCGACTCCACGGCCGCGCTCACCATCGAGACCTCCGTGCCCTTCACCTCCCACATCGTCGACCCACCGTCCCGCGACGTCACCACCACCCCCGCCGAGCTCCTCACCTTCTTCCGCGACATGTCCGTGATGCGCCGCATGGAGATCGCCGCCGATGCGCACGGAGATCATCATCCGCCGCTACAAGCTCCTCGGAGGCCTTGCCGTCCGCAGGTATAATAACCGTCAAGCCCTACCAATTGTTTATTGCCATGGATGCGATTGGCAGATATGTTTAGCTGTGTAGTTTGTATATGTTGCTCTGAATACGCTTCATCTGTTCCGATGTTTGTGGTGACTGTGAGATCTTAACGAAGGACAATTGATGCATATGTTTGATGGTTGGAGTTGATATGGAACTTGTACAATGAGTTACCGTGATGCTTCTATACATGTTGTAGTTAGGGAACTGGGAATTGTTGCACCTGTGATTTGCTTTGTCCTGCTTTCTTGCTGTGTTAGTGGGATACTTACACTGGTGCACAAAGGAAAAGCTGTTCCTTGAAGCAGCAGCGGCCAGACAACCGTTGAGATAGATCCACAGATGAATGGCTAATCTGATGCTGTTTGTCTACTAATTCTATCTCACATTTTTTTATGTGTCATTGACAGTGCTTGCCAGCTCTTGTGTCTTAGTGTAGTATGTCTTAGAATGTGTCAACAATGCAAGTTAAGATGGATTGATTGGATTTTATGTTGTTATTTGTTTACGTTAGGTAACATTTTTAACTTGTAGAGGCTGCAAAGTTTCATTTTTGGTAAGTAACATCTCCCCATCTGTCAATTGCATTTTTGGTAAGTTTCATTTTTCCTCTCGTTTCGGCACTTGACACCTGCGCCAATCTCCGGAACTATTTAACTTGAGGGCATTGATTTGAGCAAAATTATTGTCAATTGAGGCTGCATTTTACCTTGAGACAGACGCAGTGGAGAACTGTTTTGCAGAATTTTCCCCTCAGCAACACATGCTTACAGATCCAATGGAGATCGTGTTACAAAAAAATTCTTTGATTTGTTTCCTTTTTCCTGCTTTGTAGACATGTAGAATGCACAATAGATCATTTTTTTAAAGATGACTGTTGTTACGAGTTGTCATGGTCGAGCTATCTTCGAGCTATATCTATGTATGTAGTTGAACTTACTAATCAGTCATGCTTTGATTTATATTTTCCTTCCGAGGTTAATTTTTGTTCCAGTACTTTTTGCCATTATGCTATTCTCTCATATTGTCGATTGTTTGGTTTGATTCCTATTTTCCTTGCTAGATTAGTTTTCGGTTGTACTATTTCATCCAGCTCAATGTGCTATTGTTACTCGGATTGAAGAACGACATTGTACTTCATTTCTAGCTAAAGTAGTTTTTGCAAGTTGCCATAATAAAAAGGTGGCTTAGGCAATTCACTCAAATGGTTGTAAGTGCCCTTCTCTTTTGTTTGGTTTATGTATGCTGTTGAATGATATATGGTATTAATTATGGAAATTGTACCTAAAGTTTCTCTTAATGTGTTCTTGTGGTTGCCGGTGGTCTTGCTTGCAAGAGGATCTATTCATATCAGGAAAAGTTACTTTGCAAATAGGGAGGTGCAGTTGGTTAGTCATATTAATCATGGCATAGTTGTTTTCTATGCTCTTACAGATAATTGATAAGTGTTCTCTGTTGGTGCCTTACTAATTTACTTTCTGCACTTATCATTGGTCATGTTCTCATCTCGTCAAACTGAAAGTCGTTCTCTCTTTACAGGTGATAACAGCACTGGAGGAGCAGAAACAATAACATCTTAGTTGAGTTACGTGTTTCGCTTTATAATTGATGCATGTTTCATGAGAAACACTAGCTTTGAAGAATATTTATAGGTCCTAGATTTACTTTCAAATTACTCATGATCTCGTATGCGATGGATGTGGTGGAAGATATCAAACCGAAGATATTCTTGTGAATCCATATCTGGAGAGAATCATGAGGTAATGTTGATGTTGCCATTATATTTTATATAGTGAAACTTCCTTATTGGAGTCATTTGTTTTGATGTATTGATCCTACTCCTGATTAACACACACACACACACACACACATATTGTATTTGGAATTTACAATTGCCTGGTCATTGCAATGATGAACTGTAGATAGGCCTGATTGACTACCGTGGAAATGGATTTCAAGTGCAGTGATGTAGTCTTTGACATATTTAAGAGGTTCTGCAAACTATTAGAGGTGCTAGCACATGTAACAGATAGCACCTTCAAGAGATGTTGCAATTGAAGATTCGTCTCTGTATCAAGTGGGCCTTTTGTGTTCAAGTTAGTCTTGCTTTAAGGTAATAATTCGATCATACTATCTACATCTCATGTTTTTAGTAGCTGCTCATACTGTTTTATACTGTTCAAGTTTGAAAGCAGTAGGTTGTAACGGGTTCGTTGCCTTGTGTTTGTTTTGTTGCTGTTCTTGGTTACTTCACAGCAATAGGGCTTTGGGAATTATATCACACATTGAAGTCGCCGCGGAAGCTTTCTGGGTGGACATTCCAGGGTGGAGACCCCTGCGGTGGGGGCGGTGAACGTGGACCGTGGCACGGTGTCTTTTGCAAGGGCTCGTGCGTTGTTGCTATGTAATTCTTCAGTTAATTCTTACCTTACCGATCAGTTTTGCTCGCAATTTATAGGGATGATTTATTAAATTGAGTATTTTGCTGTTACATTACTCACATGCGAGAAATATTAGTGGGCTCGGGGTTGGCGGGTGGCTTGGCCCAGAGCTGCTTAAGTTCCACTCGTTGAAAGAGCTGTGAGCTTCTTGTTACAAAATTTGTGAAATCTGTTGTTGGTCATGATTGTGCCATTCTTGATTCAATGTTTGGTGAAATCCTCGCACTTTGCCCCAAGTGTGGAATACTTGTACATTCTCTTTTCCCTTTTGGCTATCCCTTTGAATTGGGTTAAATACTTAACTATGAACTATGAATGATGTGACCATGGTATGGTGTTCTCTTGCGTAAATTTAGCGACCAACAAGTTCGAGGAGTATACCACCGTCATTGCCATTTAGTAATGGCTTCATCCCCAAGGCTATTTCTTTTGCGATTGACACACTATTATGGCAGTCGCACTCATAATAAAATTTCATGGTATTTGAAACTTCAAAAAGTAATGCTCTGCTCAAACTGAACTATTTGAACACAAAAACGAGTCTGTGTGGATGCCTACATCATAGCGCACTCTTTTGTTGTGCACTTGTTTATGGTTTAATTTCTTTACTGCGTTTTTCTTACCCAACATTCCAATATTGACTCCTGACAGCTGTGACAGTATACATTTGGAAACTAGCATGACTTGGCCAACAATATGTGCAAGTACATATTCAGCGAAAAAGCAAAAAAGCATGAACATAATTCAGCGACCTCTGTGAATAATAAGGTTCTCGTCCACTCCATCATTGAGGGTGCTAAAGCTGGTCCCTTCGTTTCATGCACGCCTGAAGATTTCATTGTCGACAACTGCAAGAGCATCTATTTCACAGGGCATGAGACAAGCTCGACCAATCTTGCATGGTGTTTGATGCCTCTAGCTTCACACCGATTGGCAATCCCGTGCGCGTGTGGAAGTCCTTGACGTTTGTCAGGGGAAATCACAAGATTTTGACGTGCTACGGAAGTTGATTATGTGACAAAAATATTTGGTTATACAATATATGAGACATGAATCTTAATGAATCTGATTGTTCGTTTTATTTTTTACAAATTTTATCTTGTTTTGTATTTTACCGTAGCGTTAGCACGGGCACTATACTAGTTCGCCTGAATTTACAAACAAAACCAGGTATCCCACCCAAATCAAACAGCACAAGAAAACTAAGAAATCAAAAGAGGAGGTTTTTGCTGACAGATATATGAGCTGTTCCGCCCCACTTGCACCCCTACTCATGTCATTTGTTTGCACATGTACATACGTCGTCTAAGTTTCTAACAACAGATAAACCATTCAATGTCCACTAAACAAAGAAGGGGAAAAAGCTATTCCATGTCATCCTCCGCACCTTCATCTTACATTTTTGCAACATCATTATGTTACATTCCTTCACTGAGGGCATCTCCAATGGTCTGAGTCAGCTAGCTATATGCATATACATATCAGCATATATCCTATATGGAGGAAAGAGAGTATGAAAAAAATCAAGCCAGCTCTTCCTTAGAGCAAGTTTAATAGTACAGATAGCTGCTACCTCCAATACATTTTCATGTCATCAAAAGATAATGATGCAGTCAACTCATACAATAAGCTGGCTATAAATTGTCTCCACAAGAGCTCTCAATCATTTAATACATACATGGGTATTGATAATTTAAGATATGCATGGGTATAGCAATTAGTTCTATGGTACATGCATGGATAATGCATCTTTTCCTGTGCTATAGCCTGACTCTTGCATGGGAGTCGGCTTGGCTCTCTCGCTCCTTTTCTCTCCCCTCCACATAGGACTATGCTGACATGGATTCCCTTGTAGCTAGCACAGTCAGCCTTATTAAACTTGCTCTTAAGCACTAGTCTATAACGCCAAACGAGGCAGCCTCTATAAATTCTGTGTGTGCATGTAAGCATCAAATAGCTATCCTTATAGATAGTTCTTTAGAATGCTAGCTTTAGTATGTACTATATAAATGATGTGGAAGTCCTATAGTTAGTTGCTAGCTATAACCATTGGAGATGCCCTTAGATACAGATTAATTACAAAATTAATTGGGAATGTTTGGGAAGATCAGAGTAGTATTCAGAGAGAAAAGGGATACAAGGAGAAGCTGTAGGAGGGAGTCAGGAGGGGGAGAGTCGGGAGAGTAAAGTGTTCAGTTCTCCCCTTCCCCAAGCAAGGTTTAGTTTACGAGACTTCTTACGGACCTCCGGTGCTTGGAATGTACTGGGAGGTACATACTAGCAAAAGTATCAACAGTCAATTAACTTAGAATACTAGAAAACAAGAGCTTTTATTAATATTCTTTAAATACAAATCGTAGAACCACCACATAGCAACATGCATATAGATTTTTTTCCTTTACTAGTTCCTAAGACAGTTCATCACGCTGAAGTCTCACTAGCTTAAAAGACATGTTCATCCGTGTTACGATTATAGCTCTAATTTGCTATGCTTTATTTCTTGCAAATCATGCGATGCATAAACTGATTACAAGCAAAGTAATTTATATGCCTAAGACTCCTAATAGCAAACGACTAGGACTTCGAATTGGACGCTACTTCAATTCGAATTACAGATGAAATCGAACTCCATTACGCTAGGACTCTTAAGTCAAGATTAAATCTAACAATCTCCCCCTTAATCTTGACTTTCTAACTTCTTTCCATCTTGTTTGAGTTTGGACAGCGACACGTCTCAAACGTCCCTGACTCAACTCATCTTCAGAGCACTTCATCTTCGCTGAGCTCTTGAAAGAACGAACGCTTTCTTCGTCTTCGGCTTTGGGCACTCAGGCGAAGTGTCCATAATCATTGCAGTTATAACACCTCACTTTTGCCTTATCAAACCTCCGACCTTTACGCCATTGCCATCACCCCTGGAAGCGTTCTTGCCTTCACGCTTTGATTGAGCCTCCCACTCGGCGCGAGTCAACAAGAGTTGTCCTTCACTTTTGTTGCTAGTGTCATGGATGCGTTCCTCATACGCCTTAAGGCGACCGATGACCTCCTCCATGGTCATTGTCTTTAGGTCTCCAAATTGCTCTATAAGCTGAAGCAATCGGGAGAAAGCTGTGAGGGAATAGCACGAAGGAATTTCTTTACCACATACAACTCTTCCACCTTCTCGCCAAGGCCCGTATCTTGTTGACGATGACCGTCAACCGGACGGCGAAGTCATTGATCGACTCGTTTCCTTCATACGCAGCACCTCGAACTCGGTTTTGAGAGTTTGTACCTTTGCTTCCTTCACTCGATCTGCGCCAAGATGCATCTCTTTCAACGCCTCCACGAGGCTTTGGCCGTCTCCTTTTCGGCCGGTGGAAGAGCGTCTCTTCCAGGATGCCACGATAGATGGCCGCCAATGCCATCGATCTTTGCGCATATCGGCGTTGCCGTTCTCGATCGCATCCCGGACACCTTGAGCCTTCATGTAAACCTTCATCTTGATTGCCCATGCTGCATAATTGCTCTCCGTGAGCATCGGATAATGCGGCGAGATGGCGGAACTCCTTCGCCATCGCATCGGATAATGCCTCGTTGCCGTCGAGACCGCTTTCCGATTCACGCGACATGATCTTGGGCGTGGATCAAAAAACTCCGGCTACTTTGAAGACCCATGGACGGAGAGAAACGGAAGGAAAAATTGTTGTCTTCCTTTTTCTCTTTTTCTTGAACTCGCTCTTGATGCTCTGCGCTTTGGGGTTTAGCTCTAGTGCTTGGGGTCTCTTTAAAGGATGGTGGGAGCAGCACTCAGGTGGACTCCCTCTGCCGACTCTGGTTTGGACTCGAATTTAATCGCCAAAAAACCGAGAAGCCGAGACCGAGTCCCATTTACTGCCGCATGCCCCTTTTTTTCTTCCTCACTCCAGGGGCTTCCTCCTCTGCGCCGCTTTGTCTCCTTTCTGGCGCGTCCTCCTCCACCAGGCCCGGCCGTCCCCCTTCGTCGCTGCCCTCCGCCTGCGCCTCCTCTTCCCCTCGGATCGCCTCGCCGCGCGCCTCCTCGCGCGGCTCCCAGTCGGCGGTGCCTCCATCCGCGCGCTCCCGTCGGCGGCGCCTCTACCCGCGCGGCTCCGGGCGCGAGAGGCGCCAGCGGTCGGTGGTGAGGGTGGCGGTCCAGCGGCCGAGCACGGGGCGCGCGGCGAGCGGCGCGGCCGGATGCGGAGGCCGGCGCGGCCGGTGGCGGCGGATCAGCCGGGTATTACGCGAGCGCGGCGGCTTCTTCAGTGGCGGCGGTGGTGGCGGCCGGATCTCGCCGGATCCGCGCCGGGTGCGGAGAGGTGAAGCACGGCGGCCGAAGCGCGGATCTCGCGGCGAAGGCGGCGGCCGCACGGGACCGAGACGGAGGCGCGGCGGCGCGGGCGCGGCGCGGCGGCAAGCCAGCGTGGCCGCCCAGGAGCGAGATCCCGGGGCAGCGGAAAAACTCTGGGTTTTCTCTCGCTCTCTCAAGCTCTGATACCAATTGTTACGATTATAGCTCTAATTTGCTATGCTTTATTTCTTGCAAATCATGCGATGCATAAACTGATTACAAGCAAAGTAATTTATATGCCTAAGACTCCTAATAGCAAACGACTAGGACTTCGAATTGGACGCTACTTCAATTCGAATTACAGATGAAATCGAACTCCATTACGCTAGGACTCTTAAGTCAAGATTAATTACGCCGGCCTCCCGCATCTTGTTAGGAATAGTCCCACATGGATTGTGGGAGAGGAGCAAGCACAACTTATAAGTGTGAGGGAGCCCCCACCCATTGGACTAGTCTTTTGGGGGGAGAAGACCCAATATCACTTATAAGGTTGTTGCTCCGTTGCTCCGTGGGCTTAGCTGTGTTCAGCCCATTTAAACCTGCGGCACCCGGTTGGAGCTAGGCATGCGGCTAGGGTCCAAAAGTTGTAACAAGTGGTATCAGAGCCTAGGTGTCTAACATCTCCTTGGACCTCAGGGTTGCAGAAGTGTCCAATCCATGTGTGAGGGGGAGATTGTTAGGAATAGTCCCACATGGATTGTGGGAGAGGAGCAAGCACAACTTATAAGTGTGAGGGAGCCCCCACCCATTGGACTAGTCTTTTGGGGGGAGAAGACCCAATATCACTTATAAGGTTGTTGCTCCGTTGCTCCGTGGGCTTAGCTGTGTTCAGCCCATTTAAACCTGCGGCACCCGGTTGGACCTAGGCATGCGGCTAGGTCCAAAAGTTGTAACAATCCGGATCTTGGAATATCTGATAGCTCTGTTGATATCTAGGAGTGAAAGCACCAAGCTCTTCTCCCCTGTTGTTCTTAAGGCTTTTGGCTCTCACCTTTGAGATGCGATGCGCATTGGCGATCATGTCCACTGGCATGGCACAAAGGATAGAGTTCTTTCCTGCAATGTGGCTCACCATAGAGTTTGAGTTTGTCTTGAATACAGTGTATTAGCATCATTCACTCTCTACTTTCTTGAAAACAACATAGTTTTGTGATATGATTAATAGTTGCCCAAGATGAAGAACGCCATTGAACACTATTTTCCAGGGTTACAAGGGACCTAAACTCGAGCACGCCCTTGAATCACATACATGACATTATGAGCATTAATAGTCCAGAACAATGAGAGAACAACATTTTGTAGTGAGGAGTAAAGAACAAAGTCACATTGTCGTAATTATGTTATGTATCCAAGAATTTGCACCAAAGAAAATATTATAGAATGTTATAACAATACCACTATATAAATACCTGGTATAGGTCTACTCATGTAGCACTCATTTGAACGAGGTTAAGGAGGGGAATTTCTGGCTGTTGAGTTGTGTGATCCTTCCGGCATGTGGGTTGTAGATATCAGCATGATTGGGATTTTTGACGTTTAGGCTTAACCTGAAATCACATAAGTTCTCCTCCAAACCATTGCATTTGTGAACCGTGTGTTGCTCTTCATGATGTGCTTGTTGGTATGGCTCCTGTGCTTGTTCCTGTTGTTCTGTCGTAATGGGTTTTAGCAATTGAAGGTTATTCTTTACTCGACTGATCTTTCCTCGGTGGTCATTTTGACTTGTAGCCTCCTGGCCGCCTTAGTGTTAATGCCTAAGGCCTCTCTTAGTAGCTCAATGTTGAATCCACTGAATATATTTTGTCCAGAGTATTGCTCGCTCGCACTTTAGAACATTTGTCGCTCTGTGTTATTGTTACCAGCCAAGCAATAAGAACTCCTGGATATTGACCGAAGAAAAAATAACGTGTCACCATTCGAATTGCATGCTAGCACACATACGACAAATGCACTACAATTATTAGCTAGAATATTTGTCAAATAAGTAGTTACCTTTTTCCTTGGTTCAAGCTGATTAACGTTGTTGTTTACGTCAAAAACATACATATAGCAACAATAGGTGTATCACCATCATTGTAGAACCAATGTGCAACACCAGCTAGGAGTGCAACAACATCTCCTTGCCTGGTGGATCTTCTGGTGCTCATCTCTAAACTTTTAGCTTTGGCTTTGACCTTCGGCCCCAAACTTTTGGAATTGTTGCAGGTAAGTCGCTGGGCAAACAGGAAGAGTCAATTCCAGAAAACCTCTTCCTGCAAATGAGGATGTGCACGTCAGATTTCTAAAACTCAAATATGTATTTTTTTCTGATTTGATACATGTACGATCTTAATTACTATCTGCAAATAAAGTTATACTATCATTGGATGATGTAGAGTGTGAATTTTGGACGTTTTTGGCACTGTTGCTACCCAAAATTCCAGAAATAACCTCTTCCGAAACGAAATTCCACCTCTAACCCCCACCTGACCGCACCATTTAACCGCGGTGCGACACGTGTCCAATGGTGTGGCCGGGGAGCGCACCACACCTGAGTGGTGCGGTCCCCGACCGCACCATTTATTTGGCCGACGTGATGGGCAGGCGAGTGGTGCGGTCGGGGACCGCACCACTCAGGTGTGGTGCGCTCCCCGGCCGCACCATTGGACACGTGTCGCGACGCGGTTAAATGGTGCAGTCAGGTGGGGGTTAGAGTTAGAATTTCGTTTCCGAAGTGGCTATTTCCAGAATTTCGAGTAGCAATCATGCCAAAAACGTCCAAAATTCGTAGAGTGTAGACTAGGCTAGGAGTGTTGGTGTATCGAGGTACCAGAAGGCCCTAAGGTTCAATAATGCGACAGATGAAAAATACACCAGTGCACTAGAACAGTTCATTCTTCTCATCCAAGTACTCTGTAACCTCAGCTTCTGACCTCACTTTCCTAACTGGCTCAAATGCTTGTAGACTATCAAATCTACAGTCCCTGAAGCCTCCTTGTCAAGGGTTCTACCATGGGTTTATGCTTGGACTAAATAGCTGGGCCATGGAACCATTGCATAGGAGAGGGGCACAAAAGTAAATAGAAAACTGAGAGAAGGTTGTAGTTGCCATAGCTATTCGGAGAGGCTAATGAAAACTTAACTGATTCGTGTGATATCTTGGACTGTTAGACCATGTGGCTACGTCTAATATTTTTGTGATGATGAATAATTGACAACATTATTTAGTATTGTTATTTGAGGCATGTGGCGTGTGTGCGTGGACTGATATTGGTCAAGTTGGAATGAACTTGTGCTGGAAAAATGTTCTTTAGTCTTTACATGTGCAGGTTGAGCATAGAGACAATCATGGTCGGTGACGAGGTGGACTGGAATTAGGATGAGAGATCTGAGGTTCAGATAGTCGATGTCACGAGATAGTCAGGCTCATGCTTGGTGCGCATGGAGATTAGAGATGAATGATACGTGTTGAAGCTATGGAGGTGCAGTTCGGAGGCTACAATACGGGATAGATGATGCATAGAGAAGCTACAGGAGGTATGGTCCTGGAGGCTTCAACACGTGATGAGTTGAAAAGTTAGAATTTTGGAAAACCTGTGTTAGAAAGGGTTTCAGGTCCCTTTGCTGTTGGAATTGGATTAGAACTCATAGGGTTAGGGTAAATCCAAGTTTTGGACCCTAGATTATAAATAGAGATAAGGTTGGAGCTAATCCGATGGCTTTTAGATATATTAATTTTGTGCTAGAATTTAAAAGTGTTAGGAAGGTACTTTGTAGTCACTGTGATTAGAAGTAAAATTTAGATTTATTCGAAAGAAATTGGCCGGCGGCTTCGTCCCTCTCTGGCTACGTCACAGTAAACATCGTGTGGTGTGCCCTCACCAGCGCTCGGGAAACGATAGTTTTCTCGCAGGCCTCATCAAAAGCAGCAGGTCTCATCAAAAGCAACGTCAGATCTCCAAGTAGATCAAGCAACACCAAGCTCACATCATCAATCAAAGGTAAAGTTTGAATTATCCATCAGATCTCGAACCACGTGTAAAGGAGTCACACGGGAAGCAATTTTTTGATTTAACCATCAGACATCGATCCACGTGCTTGGAAGGGAGTAACCACGAGAAGTTGTCTTTCTATCAGATCTTGAATAGCAAGCCAACCACAACAGCTTCGCACAATGTTGGTCTTCACGGTGCGTCCTTGATCGGCGAGCCAGCTTCGTGTGGTGTCACTCTCATGCGGAGTTGCTCTCGGTACCAACACAAATCAACCGATCTGTGCATGCATTGATTATTCTTGGCCTCACGCATGATCAGAGCAAGAGATTAGCGAAAGAGAGATGTCTGTTGCTTGGCGAAGGACAGCAGTGCATACAAAGAAAAACTGAGAAGAATAGTAACAAAGAGCACAAGGTATTTTGGCCTTTAATATTAATTTTTGTTGTTTCTTTTTCTTGCTGTGATTAGCAGGTTGGATAGTTAGATAATAGCAGGGATGAAAAAAAGGGCTTCCGCTAGACACTGCAATAATTCATCTATCTCTGATTGCCATCGATGATCCCACAAGAACATAGTAGATGGCTTTTATAGCCAATAAAAGAGGCTTGGGATGTAAGGCGGTGCCAGAGTGTGTTGACATCTAGATAGTGGACAGACTATGATGCACGATCTGTGGTCCAAACAAGATTGAGCTATGCAAACAAATAATCATGCATTACTTGTATTTAGAGATGGCAATAGGTACCCGAAACCCGAGTACCCGATGGGTTTTACCCGATAAGGAGGCGGGTATGGAAAGATATCTTCACCCGCGGGTATGCTAATGGGCAAAAATCTCTACCCATCGGGTATGCGGGTGCGGGTGCGGGTGTATACTACCCGTACCCGCATACCCGCGGGTAAAATATACCCGGCCGGGTGTATATTAGATATAGCAACAGGTACATATACCTATGGCCCGTATATATATATTCGAAACGAAGCCGATGGAAATACCCGCACTCGTATATACCTGTGCCCCGTATATACCCTTATCAATTCGGGTATGGGTTACCCGTCGGGTATAAATACCCGCGCGGGTACAGGTATGAGTAAGTTTCTATACCCGTGTGCGGGTACGGGTATTGTAGCGGGTGCGGGTGCGGGTATCAGGTACGGGTATGGTTTGGCTATACCCGACGGGTATTTACCCGTTGCCATCTCTACTTGTATTGTGTTTTTGAGAAATACAAATGGTGCTGGTTGAGAAATGCCTACCCATACACTTGAGATGTCTTTGCCTCGTGGCTTCTTTTGATCTTGTTGTCATAAAGTTTCTATACCGGATAAGTTAGGGGTTCCTTTACAACAACAACATTATGGCACCGATCAGCTCGGCTGTGGCTGCGGGCTGCGGGCTGCAGGCTTTTTGAAGCGGCTACAGTGATTTGAGCCCAAGGCGCAGCTTCCAGGCGAAGCCGACCGCTCCACGCGAAGCCTTGCGGAATGCGCCCCCAAATCGATCTCCCGCAAATGCTCCACACGAGGCGTTAGGGTTAGACCGACACTCCCCCAAATCGAACTCTCCCCTCGAATGCGCCTGCCCGGTCGCCGCCACCCGCGAGTGCCGGCTATCCGCCCCCGGCCGGCCGGCGCGGCGACCGATCGCCGCGGCGGTCGCCTCCCCACTCGTCCCTCGTCCGTGGGCGTGCCCCTCCGGTGCGGGCTCCCGAGGCGGGGAACGCAGATCCGCGGGGACGTAGAGCCGCGCCGGATCCGCAAGGGCGACGGCCCGTCCCCGTGCGACGTCCCCGTCCAAGGTCGCCGTCCCCGTGGAAGGTCCCCGTCTAAGTTCGCCGTCGCCGTGCCCGTGCATCCTGGGCGTAAGAGCCGCCTTCGCCGCCTCCGCCGACGACGGGAGAGCCCAAGCGCGCAGCCCGGCGTGCGTCCAGTCAGGAAGAAGCGGCGACCCTTGAAGCTCCGGCCGAGCTCACCCCCGCATCGGCGCAGCAACGAACGGCGGCTGGAGGTATGGTCCTTGCCGAACCGATAACTCTAGTCCTTGTACCAACACACACTTGTCTCACTATCACTTTGCTTGTAATTGTTGTAAATAAGCTAAGCAAAGAATGAAATGCATAGGTTCTCTGCTACCATCCTGCACACAGGTGCATAGTTTACTGACAAATAAACCTACAAACCGAAAGCTTTGTACAGTTTGTGCCCGTTAGTATGTTCCTACGAAGGAATGAGTTTGGATATAATGATATGTCGTTCCCCTCTCATATGTAAAGTTTGAATACCCTTCGTCGCGATGCCTGCAGATGGCGCCGGCAATGTGGGACAATGCCCTTACGAAGGTGTTCCTGGAAGTGTGCGCCGAGGAGGTGGAGGCACACAACAAGCCGTTCTCACGCTTGAACACGCAGGGCAAGCAGAACCTTGTGCGCAAATTTGAGGAACGAACTGGTCACCAGTACACAAGTAAACAGATGAAGAACAAATGGGAGCAACTTTCTCGTGATTACAACAAATGGAAAACTTTGAAACTTCATGCCACGGGCCTTGGGGTCGATCCATCGACAGGCAACATTGATGCGAGTGAGGAGTGGTGGGCAGCTGCGGGTCGAGTAAGTATCAATTTTGTAGTGCAGTGCAGCTAGCTTTACACCGGTGATATGACATCGTGCATTGCAGGGAAAGTCCGAGATGAAGACTTTCAGGGGCATTGTCGACAGACACGAGGACCTCCTAGAAGTCGTGTTCGGAAACACGACCATCACGAGTGAGTACGCATTCGTCCCGGGGGTGGATGACCGCGACGTCAACATCGACGATCAGGACGACGCCCGGCGAGGAGGGCAGCAGATGCCTTCCCTTTGCGGACCCCGCGGCGGCATGCCTTCCCTTTGCGGACCCGGCAAGAAGATGCCTTCCCCCTTCCAGAGCCATGGCGGCAGTGTGTCGGGGTGTTCTTCCGGGAGTAAGAGGCCATGCCCTGCACCATTGCACCCCAGCAGCGTTCGTGCAAGTAAGCGCACTGAACAAACCGGTTGTTTGCAGCGCATGGTTGAGCTTTATGAATCAGAGTTGAACCTCCGGGCCGGAAGCCATGGCTCTGGGACGAGTGTGACATCGCCTACGCTAAACCCCGATAGGGAAGACGTCATGCGATTGATGAGACTGGTAGTAGATGCAGGTGGGCACGAAGGAAGCGAGGAGCACTTCTACGCTACGCAGCTTTTCATGCGTCCGGAGTGCCGCAACAGCTTCGCCTGCTTGGAAACGAGTGAGGGTCGGCTCAACTGGATCAGGCGTACTTGGGAACTACTTCGAGCTAAGCCGTGAGGACATACGAGTTGGTGCGTTGTTGGTTGAGTGTTTAGGCATATTGTTGCGGGTTGTTGGTTGAGTGTTTAATCTTATTGTTGCGGATTGTTGGTTGAGTACGCATATTGTTGAACTTTTTATTATGCTACCGTATGGATGTTGCTGTATTGAACCTTATGTGATATTTATGTCGGTTGAACTTTGAACCGTATGGATGCTGCTGCTATTACATTGTATTACCCATTGCTGCATGTGCTATTACTTGTATTACCGAGATTGCATGCCGCTGCTGCTGCCGTGAGTGCTGCTGCTGCCGTGAGTGCTGCTGTTGCTGCCTTGCATGCCGCTGCTGCTATTACCGAGATTGCATGCCGCTGCCGCAGCTCATAGAAGTCCCTTGTATGTTCCATGCACTTGTTTGTTCTTGTGCCGTGTCATATGAAATTGTTGCGTAACGCGTTTCGCTAAACCGAGTGTCGTCATTTTTGTGCTGAACGTCACTAGTACATGCAAAAATGTTGCGTCCACTACTCTCAGGTTATTTCAGGATTACGTACATCACTTCAGGTGCTACAGTACTATCCTTCACCCCTCTGAGACGTTCATCACCGCATGATGATTTTTTCAGCCGCTCTGATGATTTTTCAGCCGCTACAGTGTTTTCAGCCATAAGCCTTCAGCTTTCAGCCGAACCGATCAGGGCCTATAAGTTTTTGGTCATAAAGTTTCTACATTGAATAAGTTAGGTGTTCCTTTACAACAACAAACTTGTAAGTTTGTTGTTATTTTTGTCTAGCACACTTAACTCTTACACCGCGTAAAGTAACATAGTTGATGAAATATTTGAATATTTGTAGTTTTACTACGTCGTTTGTGGCAGTTAATACCCCTTTTAATTTTATTTACTTGACGATTAATCTGTCGCACCTTTCTAGCTATTTTTGGAACAATTCATTTTGATAATTTTGCACTGCTAACCATAACTTTATGTCATATCTAGCTGTTCGACGTCATGACACAAACCATGGAATAATCCTAATAATATAATGTTACTTTACATGGTGGATGATCCAAAACATACATGACCCTTTTTACGTATTAGTTACAGGCTGGCATTTGGTCTAGGCCATACTTGGACAACTGGTGCAACGTAATCCATTCTTTCATAGACATGCCTATTGATGTAGGCTATAAATGGCAATTGCTCATGCCAGAGCATCTCCAACAGTATGAGCTAATTACTAGCTCTAAAACAACTTCTTCAATAGTACTAACTTTTAGCACATAGCTCATAACATAAATAGCCTCACATAACACTCTCACATAATCTTATATGTGTGTATGAGACTAGCTCTTGATCAAGAGATAGCTTTTCTCTCTCTTCTATTAAAATATGAAATAATATGCTTAGAGCTAGCTCATAAGTCACTATTGGAGATGCATCTCTAATGGTCTAAGTCAGCTAGCTATATGTATGTACACATCAGCATATATCCTATGTGGAGGAAAGAGAGTATGCAAAAAACCGAGCCAGCTCTTCCTTAGGGCATCTCCAATGGTCTGAGTCAGCTAGCTATATGTATGTACACATCAGCATATATCCTATGTGGAGGAAAGAGAGTATGCAAAAAAAACCAAGCCAGCTCTTCCTTAAGCACTAGTCTATAACGCAAAACGAGGCAGCCTCTATAAATGATAGTCTTTTTCTGTGTGTGCATGTAAGCATCAAATAGCTATCCTTAGAGCAAGTACAATAGTATAGCCAACTAGTGGCTATAACACTTGTCCATTTCATCTATAGCCTTCAAAAAAATAGTTCATACAATAAGGTAGCTATTACAATAACTATTTGGCCCCACGTGTAAGAGAGTGAAATGCATATTTTTACGTGCTATAGTTAGCTGTAATTTAGTAGCCAGCTTCCTTCTCTCTCTTCTTCTCTCTCTGCCACGTAAGATTTGGTTGATATTATATTTGCTATAGCCTGCTGACTAAGCCTTATTGTACCTGCTCTTATAGATAGATCCTTGTAGAGTATGTGTGCATGCATTGCTTCTCTACAACTAAATCTTATAGATTGGACTAAAAAGATGCTAAATTTGCTTGGAACAAACCAACAAGATAAAACCAGGAGATTTTAATGATAAAATTACAAGAGAAATTGTCTGGAGAGAAAACTAATGGAAATTTTAAGGAAGAGAAAGCAGAGAGATTGTAAGGAGAGACATCCGAGAGGCATATAATAGAGAGAGGAAACTCGGATGAAGAGTGAGAAAATCAAGAGAAATTACTTAGGGACACTTTGCGATTATTGTGTTAGTTATAGAAATCTTTACTAATTCTTTTAGAATTTTGTTGCTATAGCTCCAAATAAAATGCATCAAAAAATAGGGGATACAAGTGCTTTTGAAAAGCTATCATAATGCCAAACTGAGTCTTATAGAGAGAAGACTAGGGGAGAGAAAATAAGAGAGAAATGGCTTAGAGATAGAAAGTATGGGAGGGATAGAAAATTGTGAGAGAAATTGTTAGAGAGAAAACTGGGAGGAAACGAAAGAAAGTAAAAGGGAGAAGTTGCTTATAAAGAGAAAAGGGATCACTACTAAAACAAACTATAAATAGACATTTCATCACATACGGTTTCTTGAAACGATCTGTGTTATAATTATCACAAACGGTTTTACAACCATGACTATCTATATTACTAGAGATGGTAAGAACCGTCTATGATACATAATTATCACAGACTGTTCTTGTTAAGAACAATATATGAATTATTACAGACGATTTATATTAAAAATCATCTGTAATGTCTACAATTATCACAGACAGTTTTTTAATAAGAATTGTTTATAATAATTCACAGATTGTTATTAATAAGAACTATTTGTGATGTTTACAATTAATATAGATGGTTATTAATAAGAACCATCTATGATAATTCACAGATGGTTATTAACAAGGCTCATTCTCTGTAATTCCAAAGTATATATGGTTTAATACCATATTGCTAAGGCAAAGTGGAAGAGACTAATTTATAAAGTGGAGTTCTTGTCAATCCTTGAATCATATGACACATAGATGGGGATGGCATGTGGAAGGCTAAACACACACGCACGCGCGCGCATATTCACATATTTTTTGTGTGTAAAATTGCGTGACTTGTGACGACATGCATCCGTGATGTAGCAGACCAATTACACCTTTTATTTGCTCTTGTTAAAAACCATCCGACTACAAGTATCACAGACGGTTCTTGTTAATAACTATCTATGATAATTATGTATGACATTTCAGTCTCGCCTCACCACGTCACCAATCCACGACATCTCCCCCAGGATCCCAATCTTAGTCGTCCATTCTCTCTACATCGAATAGCAGGCATCAGTTTTCTCATCTCTCGCCCCTTATTAATCCCTCGAGATGTAGGCCTCGCCATTCTCCTCTTCTCCCTTTCCCACCTCGCACGACATTGAGGGCCTCGAGATGCAGGCCAACGACAGGAGATGGCTCGTTGTGCCCCCTGAGCCGGATGTCATCCTCCTTAAGACCGGTGATCTACTTACAGTACGTACAAGCCCCATCCATCCTTTCTTCTTTTCCCTCTGAAGGTTATCAAGAAGATGAGGCGATGACTATAGCCTATGATGTGATTGCAGGCTGTGAAGAATGGGAGGGTGCCATCCTACATGCATCGTGTCAGGGCGCTGAGCAAGCGCAAGCGTTACTCAATTCTATTCAGGTCTGTACCCAAGGGTAGCAGCGTGCTCCACACTTTTGATGACCCTCTGTTGTATAAACCTAGGTGATAGGCAATAACAACACACACTATAAATCTACCATCGATGTTACCTTTTAGAGAAAAAAACTATCTTCGAGCAAGTTGGACCTTAACTTACTATCTACCATTTCAATAAAGGATGCGATTAGGTTTGCTTAGGTCCTGTTCTTTTCAACTTTTAAAAGTTGTTTTTCGACTTTTCTACAGTAACTAGCTTTTAAAAGGAGTATCTTTTCAAGATAGAGTCTACTAGTTAATTATAGTACGTATTATACCGACTTCATTTATATCGGCAAAAACCGCACGTGAGTTTCTGTTACTCTGTAATCTCTCGTATAAACAGCCCAAAAGTCACAAGCCGCAGCTAAAAAGGACATACCCTTAGTCTTACTGCGCACCCACCTAGTTTTTCAGTTTTTCCCATACGAAGCACGCGAGCTCAGCTCAGCTTGCTTTGACTGCCCGCCCACCTTGCTAGTCCACTCTTCCTGACTGCAAAGTCTACACTACTATCTTCTTTGCCATGCAGTGACCTACTATCTTCTTTGCCATGTAGTGACAAAAACATGTACACCGCAAGATAAAAAAAACTACCCCTACTCCACTACCCCCTACTCCGCTACTTTTGCCTATTGCATGTATCTTCATCCATTAGTCACTACACACACCCATCAACCTTACACAGAATTTACATCATAACCAGCCACTAGTACAAAATGGATCATCATAGATGGTTTAGAATTATCATCACAGACGGTTTTCTAAACCGTCTGAATTTATGAGTCAGTGATAATCGGATGTTATCACAGACGGTTTGTGAGCCATCTGTGATAAATACAATACAGATAGTTTATAATTAGAGCTGTCTATAAAGAATACTATCACAGACAATTCAAACCAAAAACCGTCTTTGATACTCAAACATTACAGATGGTTCTACCTTCCAACCGTCTGTGATGGGCGAGTATCACAGACGGTTGGTATATAGAACCGTCTGTGATACTTTTCCATCACAGACGGTTGGTAGATAGAACTATCTGTGATGTGTGAGAATCACAGATGATTTTTTGTTCGAGCCATCTGTGTAGTCTTTTATAGACGGTTTATACCACAAACCGTCTGTGATAGTTCATTCTATACCTAAATTTTCTTTCTATTTTTTGGCTAGCTAGCCTGAAAAAAATGTTAGCTATGCCATTTGAAAACAATCAAATACAATACAAACACAACAGTACATTTCATTTCCATTACAATTAGAATCCACCATTACAGCATAACAAAATAACGAATAGGTTACCCATCTAACACAATAAGAACACAATAAGAATACATCTTCTAATCTACGAATCAGAGAACATAGAAGAAGCAGAGATCCTAGCAGACAGTAGAAGCTAAACCGCGTCGATGAGCTGATGCCTAGGCCCTCTCACCCCTAATGCAGTGCATGATCTAGATGTCCTTGACGCCCGCCATCGTCAACGCCAACTTGAGCGTCGTATTGGTAGCCATCGGCGTATACTTCGTAAGGGCCATCGGGGTCGGGGTCAAGAAGGATGACTGTGAGGAAGAGTCTAGAGAGATTTTTGAGCAACGGTAGGTAGGGGATGGGTTTGGGTGAGTATTTATAGAGGGAGAGGTGGGTTTGGTGAGTATTTATAGAGGGTTTGGTGGGTTTCTATTGGCTGGGAATGGGTTGGAGAGGATCGACGGGCCCAGCGATTAGTTTATCACAAACTATATATATATCGGTGCAATGTATATAGTTAGTCTCAAAAGATAAAATAATAAAGTTCTATATGGCTTCTATATACTCGTTTGAAAGGTTTCGATGAGATCTACAACTTTGCAGTTGAGGCAAACTCCAAAATTCCAAATGCAAGATAAATATTGTTTGGCAAAAACAAAAACTGAAACTTGCGATGCAAATTTGAGACTAAATATAGCTGATTTTGGGGGTCTTAGAGGGTGATAGGCACAAGCAAGTCATTGTTTTTGGATCAGGCTCATTGTTATCTTTCCAAAGAGTACAAGAACGTCAGAAACGGACCCGTTTTACTAAAAATATCTTGGAACAGAATCCTACACAGACTCAAGCAGGAGATTAGGATTGTGTAACATCCCAAAATGGAACTTATTGTATTTGTGAAAATTTTAAAATCTTTTATTTGTGTTTCCAGACTAAATAATTTAAATAACGAAATCGAAATCCTGACCAATAACCAAGGCTGAAAAATCGAATCAAGGAAACTTCAAATTTCCTTTGCAAGCCCTAAAGTCTGAAATATACACACACACACACACACACACACACACATATATATATATATATATAAGAATAATAAATTAAATTAATTAACACTAGAAAGTTTAAGATCAGAAATGGCAAATTCAAATCAAAAGTTAATATAAAAAATTTTCCCCATCTAATTAATCTAGCCAATTTATCAAATTCTGAAAATTTCAAAAAAAGAAAAAGAAAACATCTTCTTGGGCCTCAGCCCATCTTTTATTTTTCTCTTAGCTGCTTGGCCTCTTTTGTTTTCCTTCCCCCGGCCTGTTTCTTCTTTTCCTCCCGGCCCGTCCGGCCTTTTCTCCTTTCTTGGCCTTCGGCCCAAGCGCTGCATCCTTCTTCCTCCTTCCTTCCCCTGCTCTGCTCTAGCTATCGCTCGACCATGCCCTACGCTTAGATACGCAACCATGGTCCGGCTCCCCAGCAACCCCGAGTCGCACCACGCCCTCGCGCACACCCGAGGCATTGACCCAGTCGTGTTGCCTGAAGTCTGCACACGCCCGTGACGCCCTGCACCGCACGGCCCTGTCGTCTCTCGCGCCAACACACCCGTGATGCCCTGTGCCTGACGGCCGAGTCCCCTCACCATCCCGTCCACTGTGACCTGGTCTTCGACTACAGCTCTGCCACAGTGCCCGTCCACCGCCTATAAGAAGCCCCAAGCGGCCGAGTCGCCTCCATGTCGTCCTGCCTCTCCGGTGACGCCCCCCAAAACCGACCTCGTCACGGCGTGCCCCCAGTAGCCTTCTCCCTCCTCCCTCGGGTAATTGAACTTCGGTGCCCTCGGCTCGCTGCACGGCCTACCTTCCTCGCCGCTGGCCAAAACCGTCATTTTCGTCGCCATCTCCAGCTCAGCGCACGACTCCTCTATTCCTCGGGTGTGGAGCATCATCGTGTGTCCCCGAAGCTCCCCTAACCGCCGGTTGATGCCCTCTACCTCCTGAGTTCTCCCGCCACGGCGACCCAACCGCGCCGCCGCCCGCGCACATTGCCGGTGTGCCTCGTCATCTCCCTGGCCAAGCTACCGCCACCAGTGAGTCCCTTATGTCTTGCTCATGATCGTGCTCCCCCTATTTCGCTTCCTCCTCCCTCCGACCGCCACCGCCATTGAAACCCTCCCCGTGCTCGTCATTCCTCGCTGCCGTCGGCCCGCCTTGATGCCTCTCAACCGGACCCGACACCTCCCTAAGCTTCCTCGTGGTCCTAGGTTCCCATTTGGCCGATAGCTGGTGCCTTCTCGGCCGCCGCCTGCCAGCGGCGCGCTCAGCACTGAGCACCACCTACTTCCTCTGTTTTGACCTTAGCCACCCCTCAGCTCTTCTCATTTGTTTGCACCGAGTTTGTCAGCCCAGGGCCTCCGCCCCACTTGGCTAGCCGAGTGCGCGTTAAGGCTTAAGCCTCAGGTCACGGGTTCGAACCCACGCCGCACAATTCTTCCTTTTCCCCCTTCTTTTCATTTTTTCTTTGCTCTTTTTCCTTCCTTTGATCCATTTCAATTAATGAAACTGAGGAAAATTTGAAAATAATCAATGGAAGCTAATAAATTTATCTAAGATTTAATATTGGGTTAATTATCATATATGAGTAAATTAATTTATTAAGTTTGTGCCACATAAAACCATAAATATAAACTGCACATCTCTAAAAATCATGACACCTTTCTATAATTAGTACTTAAAATAAAATTTGGTAAATTCTCCCATAAAATGCCAAGATTTAAATCAAGTGTCACCTCATATTTGTTTAAAACACTCGTAAAATAATTAGAACATCAGTAATCTTTTGTCGGTATCCTGATTAATCTCTCCCATCCATCTGTATGCCTTGTCCAACGTATGGAACTTCCTTAATAAATATAAATTAATTAAAACAAGATCCAGTCTCGGTATCTTGCAATCAGCTATGTCTAACCATGTTCCGATCTAAAAGTGGGATATTCTCGTGAATATTCCTTCAACGCCGATCCTACCTTTATATCCTTTCCCGGTGAAGTTACTCCGTCACTTCATTTCCACCCAAAAATTCGTTGACTCTGCCTCTATCCTGCAACTCACTACGTGCCCTTAATCATAGCAAATTATAAATAAACTTAATTAAACTTATTTGGACTTTTGCTGGATTTGTTGGATTTGTCAGTCGTTAGTCGTGTAATTAGTCACTGAAGCCACGAAGAGATGACAAGTTCGAGTAGAATCAAGACTTGGAAAGAGACGAAGATCAATAATCCAAATAATCGACTGAGAAGGCTTTGGGTAAGATCAAGGCCATGGTAAATCGAGCAAGGCAAGCCATCACTTTGATCATATTGATCCTATATTTTATGCAAAATTATGTTCCTTCAAATTATCAAATTGCATGCTTACTTTATTATACAAATGTATGTCAAAGCTTAAGATAGTTACATGCCTATTTGATGTTTTAAATAGGGAATTTGGTGTTTCTGCCCCTGTTATCGACTGCAGATGTGATTTTACCCCTACTTTTTTAACTTTGTGATTTTGCCCTCGCAATTTTGAAATGAAGACTCCGTTTACCCCTATTTTGTGACACTGTTAAGACTGGAGGATTAAATGGTAAAAAAAAAAGAAACACCACACGAAAAGACTAAAATACCCTTATATTGCCTTATCCATTCAGCTCCCACAAAATCCCACACCCAGCTCGCTCGGTCTCTCGGTCGGTTTGGCCTCCCCACGCTAGGGTTTGCAGAGGCGAGCGCGCGGCGAGCTGCAGAGGCGGCGCGGCGCGGCGCGGCGGGCTCGCAGGCCGGCTCGCGGCCGGCCCCCAGGCGCGGCGCGCGGCGGCCTCAAGAGCGGCGCGGTACCCAGGCGCGGCGCGCGGCGGCCTCCAGGAGCGGCGCGGCACCCAGGCGCGGCGCGCGGCAGCCTCCAGGAGCGGCGCGGCTCGCGGCCGGCCCCCCAGGCGCGGCACCCACGTCCGCCTCGCTCCGGCAGGTCGTCCCGTCGCCGCGCTGTCTACTTGCCTGCGCCTTCTTCCTCTGGTGCTCCCGGATCGAGACCTGAAGCCACTTTTCTCGTCTCCTCTTGGTGCGTGCAAGAAAGAAGAGGTGACAGCGAGCTATTTGCCTTCATCAGAGTTGCTTGATCCCATTAGATTTACTACCTAAGCTCCTTCTTTGGAGACTCCGCCTCGCCGATTTGGTGTCGTCCTCAGCTAGAGCTTGTCCTCCTTGGGCTTCGCTATGGTACTGTCCACCTTTGATTTCTTGGTAGTGGTTTTGTTCATAGTTGGCACAGCAAGAATCGATGAGTTTCCCTTTACAATAAACATTCCTCTCATGGTTGTGGTGTCTATTGCCTTTTTGGCCAACACGCCGCCTCCTTTGGCTGCCGTGTATCCTCCCCTTCTCTATCAATCTGGATCCCCCCACCCACTACTCCCTATGTGTCGTTGCACCTGCTGGGATCAAGGATCCAAAAATAATTAGCTCTCAGTGGCCAATCAGAGATTCACCAAGTAGATTGTCGGCGTCCTTCACCGACGCAGATCCTTTGGTGTATCCTTCAACCTTCAACCCAAATGTACTTGAGGAAATGCCTCACAGAAGGTTTGTGATACACCATTTGAGCTTAAGTTCTTAAAAATAGTATTTGACAGGACATTTGTTTCTGTGCTTACTATTTGTATATTTGATTCAAACCAGATCAACGAGGACAAACCAAACCCAAGAAGCTGGCTCTCTTTCTTCACCTTTGGAGATGGCTCATTGTCATAACTTTGCTATGCTTGGAATTATTGAGGTTTTGTCGATTTTGCTACTTCAAAACTGCAGAAGGTTGCTAATGAACCAAAGGAAATGTTAGAAAAATAAATATTGGAGCTTGTTGGTGCACATGGTGGCTTTGAGAGGAAAACAAGCAAGAGCAGGGAAAAGATTGTGCGAAGAAGAGGGAATTCAAGTGATGCTACAGATAATCAAACTAATGAACCCAAGGAAAACTCAAATGCTTCCTTGCAGAAATTACATGAAACGAGGGGGAAATTTATGGACTCAAGTTTATATGAGCTTGTAGTGATGTGTGTCAAGCAATGCAATGCTGATTACAATGCAATGAGCTCCCGTCGCCGCGCCGTCTACTCGGAGCTTCCACCTTCCCGCCGCCGGCGCAGCCTCCACCTCTGGTGAGCAGTGCCCCGCCTCTGTAGTTTGCGCCCTGTGGTTTTGCGTTATCCAGTGAGCAGATCACTATCTATTGAAGTAGATCACTGACAACATGTATATGCTATTGAGTTTTATTTCTACTTCTTGAAGCAGTGCTGAATTGATAAGAGTGATAGGGCGGTGTATTCATATTTCTTTGATCCTACAGGAACTGTGGATTGTGGTTGACTGAGATTTGCCATCCTATTGAGTTTTATTTCTACTTGTGTAGTTATGCTGACATTTAGGTAACCACATGTTGATATTTATGTGTGCATCCTTTTGTATCATAAACTTGAATATTGAGTGCTTGTAAATACTCCTCAGGGAACTTGTACACATGAGTTACATCATTTCTGTGGATGCTTACCTTGCATGGCTTCCTTTCTGAATTACACATTACAGAGAAAGCAAGGATTGAGGCCCAGGTGAAGGCTGCTGAAGCTGCTGCACAATTAAAGCTAGAAGAAGAAATGAGGATGAAGAGGGAGTAGGAAAGAGAGGCAGCTCGCCTGGCATTACACATGGTACTACCTGCTTGCCATTTTCTGACCGGCAAGTTTCTATGCATGATGTACACAATAGCTAATCTCCTCTCCTTTTGTATAGATGAAGAAGACTGTTGATATTGACAACAGTGACTTTCTGAAGGACCTGGAGAACTTGAGCAAAAAATGGGAACTGAACCCCCCTGGCAAATTAATTGTCGATTTTGTTGATGGGATTGAACTGCCACCTGGCCTTGGAAGCCCGCTGGAGAGGCTTGGCCTTTTCATGAAGAAAGATCTTGAGGAAGAGGTTGAACATGAAATGGAGGACAGCATATCACCCTCGGTGGATGCCGAAGTGGAGGAAGGAGAGATCAGTTGCTGTCGATAGCATACCTCTAAAATATCCATTTTTTTTTGTTCTTTCAGATACTGAATCAACACGCTCGCTGGGGCTATAAGATTATGCGGGTGCTATGTTATCTATTCCGCAGCCAAGTAACCTCTTAGCTCATGTTGTTTGCGTCGTCTAACCAAGTCACACCAGAACATGTTCCTGCCGAACTCTGGTGCAGTTTGGGCCGATTTTGTGGTCGTCATGCAATAGTACAATGCCACTGTATGTTGTAGGTGTTCCATGTATATTTAAGACTGGAGCTACTCGTATGGACATTCTGTAAAAAATGAAAAAAAGGGTAATAAAATGTTAGTATATATTGATGTTTACATGCAAGTTGTGTGATAAAAAATTATGTTTCTTTGAATTTTGGCATAAATGCTGTCCAAATTTTGCAAAATTTGACAAATTTTGTCCAGATTTATATTAATAAAACGAATGCATAAATTTGTGTCTAATTCTGTTGACAAGATCCCTACCAAATATGTCAAACTTCAATTTCGAAATAGGGGTAAAATCACAAATTTTCTAACAAAACAGGGGTAAAATCACATGGGCAAACTTGTCTATTCGTACAAAAGTTAACACCGTTAACTGACTTTAACGGAATAGGGGTAGACTCTCCCTTCAGTTCAAAAACACAGGGGTAAAATCACAAAGTTTAAAAAATAAGGGTAAAATCACCATTTCGCTTGAAAACGAGGGCATGAACGCTTAAGCCCCTTTTAAATACTACTATGCTCTTCCTTGACACTTGGATCACCTGACCATTGTCACCCTAGATGTTAATGATAACCTTATGAAAGCATCTAGGCCCCTAAATATTGGTTTTGGTAATTAATGACGTTATGTGATCATGGGACTAATGTGTGCATTAAGCGTTTGAAAGGATAAGTTCAAATGGCGAAGAAAGAGGCTCACAAATTATCTCATGAAGATTCAAAGATCTCAAGGGCGACAAGGTAAATAGTTTAGGTATCTATTTTATTTTTACCGGTCTTGGTGAAGGGTTGGAAGACCGGATTATAGGTTAGATGCCGTACTATTAAGAGGGATCATGATGATTACTTGATCATATTCAAATATGCCCTATGGATCAATTTAGGATCATGCATGCACTTAGAAATTAAAATCAAATCAAAAGCGTGCTTTGTCGAAAATTCGGTAGTACCGGCGTTTCTGAGGCGGAACTACCGCATGGCCGAAGTACCGTGCCTCGAGCGGATCGTTTATTCCGAGCGCCCGAGGTTGAGTTAGTCTCGGAAATTGGAAGTACCGCAAGTTCAATCTGGAACTACCGCATGTGCGTAAGTTCCAGGTCCGAGCGGAACTTCAATTCGAGAGCACCGAGTTAAACTTAGCCTCTTGAAAACGGAAGTACGCGGTTTGAATTGCGGAACTACCGCAGCCGGTAGTTCCGGACTTAAGAGCGAACTTCATTTCGAGAGATACGAGTTGGAGTTAACCGCGCTGAAATCGAAGTGCGGGGCAAGGAGCGGAACTTCCAGATTTCGGTACCGCGATTTTAACGGCGGTAGTATCGCACTCATTATCCAACGGTTACTTCGACTCATCGTTATAGCCGTTTCGACGGGCGGCGGAAATCGGAAGTACCGCCATATAAATGTAGTTCCGTTTTCCCAATTTTCGTGATAAATTAATTCAACGGCTATTTGAGGTTGGTGGGGGTATAAATACACCCCCACCAGAACTTGTACCTGTTGTTGACCTTCCATTGAACACATTTGAGCTTAGTGCAACCTCTCACACCTCATTTCACTCTTGTGCATTCATTTGAGGTAGTTGAGTCAAAATTCAAGTGCATTGCATTCTAGAGTGATCCATTAGGCACTTGAGTGTGATCAAGCCATCGTGGTCTATTCTATTGGTGCTTGCCGGCACCTAGACGGCTTGGCGGAGGTTCCGGTGATCTTCTCAAGAAGATTGTGAGAAGGCCCGGAGGATTGTGAAGGCTCGAAGCTCGCCTACCCGGAGAGGGAAAGGGCTACCGCTAGTGATCGAGGTGATTAGGCTCAATTTGTGGAGCCGGTCCGATTCGTTCGGGCTTACCTCAACGTGGACTAGGGGAGACCGGCAAGTCTCCGATCACCATGGTAAAAAGTAATAGTGTCAATTGTGGTTTGGTCTCTTGTGTTTATTTACTTTCAAGCAATGTTCTTTATTCATATTACTTGATTGCTTGTTTAGTTAGAGTAGTAATCCTTGACTTAGACTATTTGATATTGCTATTAGTCTATTACTTGTGATAGTGATCTCTTGAGCCTTTCTAGATTGTTTTATGTGTACTTTTATTATCTTGCTCTAGTAAACTCATTAGGTTTAAAATTGACAATTGAAATTAGTCAAAAATTTTAAAACCGCATATTCACCCCCCTCTAGTCGGCCTCCTTGATCTTACACCTTACTAGCTATAGGTCATATTAAAATGCCATGCTAGTCTTGTCAAGTCCAGGGCACTAGTGGCCCTGATCATCAATCTTTAAACATGAAAACTGGATTTGGGACAGTCATGGGATGTAAGTGACTGATAATTAATGACAACTTATTTTATGCTTCTCAAAACCCTAAAAACTTGCTATACTTGTCTGGGCAGATGATAAGAGTGGTGGGTGTGGATGTAACACAAGGTCTGTGGTTTGTGGAATGAACCACTCGGATAAATTAAGGACTTAATCCTGTGATGACCTCTCCGTATACAACAGTGCAACCACAAGCTGGCAAAATGTAGGCTTGACTGAATAATTTACTAGACCCTCTAGTCATCTCACGGAGGACTGGTGTAAGTGGATAATAAAACCCCGCATTGAATGGGAAACTGGATAGAGGTGACGTTGCCAAGGCTAGCGTTTGTGGAAAGTGGAGTCCGACTGCGCTAACCTGTGGTGGACATCCCGCACAACTTATGAAAGCAACCCCATAGGAGTGAGATGCTAAAGGGCAAGGTATTTGTAAAGGCCTCGTGACAGTTTCTCAATCTACATGTCCAAGGAATCATGTGAGTCTATCGAGCTGATTGTCTCTTGTGGGTAAAGATGTACAATCTCTTAAGAGTATACAACTGTTCGAACAGCCGTGCCCACGGTCAAGGACGGACATGGAAATCTTCCTCGAGATAGTTCTATTTCAAAACTTTAGAGGGTGGGAAGAAAACTGCCAGGCGGATGTAAACCTGACTTTGGAATTTTCCTGGAGGAATGTACTCCAGCGTTGATAATGAGGTGGAAGTAACCTAATGATCAAAAGTTAGCATAGGTGGATGGAACCATGTAATCGGTGGATGGAACCTACACCGCTATAAATACTGCACAATTTCAAACTCCTTAAAGCATGTTTATAAAATGCTAAGTCATAGGAAATTTTAATTATGATTATTGCAAATGTTGCTTTAAGCAAATAAAAGAACATCAAGCCTCACTTGACAGCCTTGCATCAATTATTATTTGCATTCTATGTGGTGGCTTGCTGAGTACCATTGTACTAACTGTTGCTCAATTACCATCATTAAGTCAAAAGAAAAAGAAGATCAAGCCGTACGGTGCCTTAAGGGGATCGAAAGAGCTGAAAGATGAAGAGGCCAAGAACTAGGTCACGAACCCCAGTTAGCTGCCTGTGGGCAAGTCCCAAGGGTCCCACTTGAGTGAAGTTTCTACTGCTGCATTTTTTGATTTCGGCCTGATCGGCCCATGAGTAAGTTTTTATTGTATTATCTATGCTTTCGCATGATATGATTTTGATATACAATAATGTATATGTGAGCACTATCTACTGATCAGGGAATAGTGAAAGGAATCATAGAGGGTTTCGGGTTGCAAAACCTGGGGTCCGACACTTCTTGTTGCCAAAAATATCGCCTTCATGTGGCCCTCACTGTTGGCCCTCTAGGTCCTCAGTGGTCCACGCTCTCTTTTGGCTTCCACTATGTTCTTATCTCCCTTCCTCCAACTCTTATCTTCTTACTTCTATGTGTGGGCTACTGGTTTAAGTAAAAAAAAGTATGAAAACCAGTAAAAAAAAGTATGAAACACTGTGAGACGAAGTAATAGTTATACAAGAGGAACATTACCGTACTATACATTTGGGCTTGAAAAGGCATGAAGAAAATTAATTTGCTTCATGCCTTTTCAAGCCCAAGTGTGAGGTGCTTTAATGTTCGTCTTGTAGTTATTGAGAAATAAATAACACATCACTCAAAATTCTAGTTGGGGGAGAAACAATTTTGAGGGTGTATGAGGATGGAAGTTTTTAAGTTGATTCTAAGTGAGTTGGAGTTCTTAGAGACAACCTTAAGGGAGGGTCATATTATTACTACAAGATCTATTTGGAATGGCATGTTAGTATTCCAAAGAGACCTTGTAGCAACAATATATGCCAAAGAGACCTTCTAAGGGCATGAAGCAAATCACACACTCTAGTGTCCTCTATGATTCACTTTGTTATTTTCATAAGATCTATTATATTCGAAATGGCAAATTGCACGTTTTAGTGTGCCAGGTTGTACAAAATAAGTTATAGCTATTGTTTCTTCCTCCTCATCATGTTGTATGTTAGACTTGGTTGCTATCTTAGGCATAAAAGAATCTTTGGGTTGTTCGCCATTCATTTGTAAATGAAGGGCGTGGCAGCCCAAAGGTTATTTCGCCTTAAGACAATAACCAAGCCCAATACACAGAATGATAAGGAGAAAGAGAATTTAGCCATAACTTACTTTGTAAAACCTGTGACACTAGGCTGTGTGATTTAGGATGTTAGTATTGCAAAGATACCTTGTAGCAAAATATATGTCATCGAATGTTCTTATTTCTTGTAAGATCAACCATGTGCCAATATTTATACTCACAGCTTATTGTAATTAGTTTTTTCTTATAAGAGAGATGATGTCATCATCATCGCCATCAACATCGCCGAATGGGTCTAACGCTCCGATGACCGGAGTAACTAAGCGTGCCAGAGGAGTACCGAAAGGGCCAGATGGCCGAATGACCATCATGATGGTCTCTCTGGATGGAGTCCCTCTATAACCGAAAAAAACAGCGATAGCATTTTGGACTACCTGTGGGATACTTGGAAGGCAATGTGTTCTCATCACCACAGCAAACTAGAAAGTTTTGACAAAAGACGAGAAAAATCTGCTGTGGACAGAAATTTCAGACTTGTTCGAGATCCCAACAGAAGTCCAGGGACTCATGTGTTGATAAGCGCTCCTCACAATGGGAAAAGCATGGAAGACATTCAAGAGCATGCTTGTCACACAGTACGTGACCAAAGATCACATGCTCTTCACGAGGTATCCTTTCGTGTCGACAAAAACATGGGAGGCCTTTGTGAGGATGAAGACGACAACTAAATTTCATTAGGAAAGTGTGGCACACAAGTCTCTTGAGGCACAACACACTCACCCCCATAGACTCGGCACCGTTGGGTACATGGGTAAAATCCCGCAATAGAGGATGAAGGACAAGGTCACAATCCAATCAGAGGGCTCCCCATCGTTTGCCGATATCACAAACAAGCGCGCCCAAAACTGGTTAAGAGCGAGGTCATCAACCATGCCTTCGGGTGTCGCCTCTTTTGAAAACCCTGTAGACAAGGAAGTGTCTCAATGCTTGGTAAGATACATTAAACTACCTAATTGTTAATAGGTCCATAACTTCGTAGGATCTAAAATAACATGATTGCCTCTTACAGCAAACATTGACTACCAAATCTTCTGAATGCTCCTTCGAGGTAGTCAGGAAGAGAGATATACTATCTACAGCCCCTGAGAAATAAGGAGCACCTAGATCACACGCGAGGCCTTGAGGTTTATGTATCTTGGAGGTATGTATTCCCAAACGACTCTGAAACATATAGAAGTAAGAAGAGATCCAAGGCCGAGTGCAAGGAATGTATGTGACAGGACTTTCATGCACAACTTGAGGAGATAACCGCCTCACTTCAAGGAGAGATAGATTCATTGAGGGAAGAACCGAGAGAAGTCTAAAACCACTCACAAGGCACCCCCATTATTGCAGTACCCAGCCCCCTCAATGTCGGAGTAGCTGAGCGCGTCCGCGCCACTTTCTGAACATAGCGATGCCCACTTACTTATCAACGAAATTCAGGTAATGTACCTCTCTAGAATGCTACATAGATAGACCTCGTGGATGTCTTAGTGCACCGTGTATCATTATGTAGGAGCCCACATCGTGCATCCTCAGAGTTAGGCTTATTGGCTCCATTTCCATTGATGGTGGGCAGGGGATGGCATATCCATGCCTGCTAGGGACGTTGGTTCACAGTGCCCAGCTAGGGACTAGTTTCGTGAAGGTTCAGGTAGACATGATTAATGACGTTTTCAAGGCCGCCTCGCTAGAGAGGCCCCCAAACGGAGAAATCATGATACTAGGGGATGCCGTATATACACTTGTTCAGTGGCCCAGGATGAACATCGTCCTAGATCCTTCTGTGCCGTGATATCCACACAGCCATGCCTGTTAAACAGAACCCTCTATGACTCCATCTCAAGCTCCACTTTAGAAGGCCATCGTATCGACTCCCGTGGAGACAACGCTGAAGATGTATTGCAAGCGAGAAGCCAAGGGCCAACCAAAGAAGATTAAGGTGCATCTCAGGCCCTAGAAGTTCAAGCTCGGAGTGTCGTTAGTCCCTAAGTCACAATTAAACAGCCTTGGACTGGTTTGCAGGACTTTGCATGCCTGGTACATGTAGAGGTCCAACAGGAAGCCAAACCGACAATGCGGATTCACCGTGAGATACAAAGATGTGCATTTTCTCCATGACTCGGACTACTTCGTTGTAACCTTCAAAGACTTATTCTTACTATTCAACCTCGACGAACTCGACACCTCATTTCTATGATGCTCGACACTGTAAGTGTACTATATAATCAAGTTCTACATTCACGTAATACCGATAAATGATATAACTCATTGCTTATGTATAGATCCATGATCCAACAAGTCCAGCGATGGTGCGAACAGGTGGGTTTTCTCAACCCACACTTGGTCCCTAAGCAATCCATCAAGGAAATTAAAAACCATCCTTCGTCAAAGATTGCATAATGACGGGATTACTTGCTCAGAGTGACAAGGACTATATCCTGGTACTCTTCAACTTAAGGTAAGTGCTTCAATAGTTGCCATACAAGTTTCATTTGTACTTTATACGCAATACGAACTTAGGATTAATCACTATGGCGACATACATGACTAAGCCTTACTGGATTCTGATTGTGATTGTACTAAAGTGGAGCAAGGTAATATACCTTAATTCCCTACTTAGGAACAACCACGATTTCACCCGTGTGCAACAATCAATTGGCAAGTAAACTCATTTCCTCCATACATAACTCTATTGTAGTCTTCCCTTCATTTGTAATGGCTGAGGCTAACTTTTTAGAACCACGTAGATCGTTCAGTGCTTATGTTGTTTGGGGAGGGAGACACAACGAATCTAGCATCACACTGTAACATAGAATGTAATTTTTGGTATCTGCTATAACACAACAATCTTATATCACACTTCATAATAATGCTTCTAGAACTATCAATACCTATGTATGTAATTATATTTTTTCAGTGCCACTAACAACTACAGGGCAACGTATGTGGATCCTACGTTTGAAGATATATGCAGAAAATCATGGGCACTAAGATGAAAGATCCAAAGGTTTGTCAATCTACCAATATTTATTTCGTGATTATCAATTTATATATGTATCTATATGCTAATGACTTTGACACTCCTAGCTATAGTGCGTGGAATTTGACTTAAGTGTATTCGATCTTAACAAACTCGTCGAAGTTCAAGGAAAGCTCACCGAATTCTTGATGCCGAAGGCTATTCACCGCAATGAAGAGTTTAACCCCAGCGATGATGATTAGATGTTCAAACATTTTATTCAATTTTAATTCACTCAGTTGTGCTTAGTCAAATAATTAATTAAATTGTACTTTATTCAATTATTTAATTCATTTGTGAGATCTGTGTAATGATTGTCATGTGCTATATATGTGATCTGTTTGCTTGTTTTCAGAGGGCATGGCTAGCATTTCTTGAGACTAGCCAAAAAATAGAAATTAATTTAGCTATTCAAATAGCTATTATAAACGGTTTGTAACATGAAATTGTCTGTGATATGTAAGATATCACAGATAGTTATGTCTAAAAATCCCTGTGATATATGACATATCATAGACGGTTTTTGGTATTAGTCGTCTGTGATATGTCAGATATCATAGACGGCTATGTTTAATAACCATCTATGATATCGGACATATGAAAGACGGTTTTTGATATTAGCCATCTGTGATATATCAGATATCACAGATGGTTATGTGAACCGTCTGTGATATCTAACATATCACAGATGGTTTTTAGTATTTGTCATATGTGATATGCCGGATATCATAGACGGCTACTGTAATATCTGACATATCATAGACAGTTGTTTTGAAAAATTATCTGTGTTGTAACTTATCACAAACGATTTGAGAGCCGTCTGTGATATCACAGATACATAAATTTAGACGGTTCAAAAACCGTCTGTGATGATGGTTTTAAACCGCCTGTGATGACCCGTTCTATGGTAGTGTCTATTCCATGATTGGGTCAATCATGTATGGCTGTTTTAGAGTGTTGGGTCGGAATAGTTTCAAATTGATGTTTTCCAGTTCATCCTTAAACTTTGGGCTAAAACATGGAATTTTTGATTAATTGACATATTGTGGGAATGTCGATATTTCATTACGGTTTTGGCATGTTTTGTGCATGTCATCATTGAATTGTCCGTATTACAGATTCGGACAAACATCATGGAAATGGTGTTAGTGGAAATAACTTGTGCTAGCTTTCAATAATAGAACACTTATGGCAATGCACTGTCATATATGAGCATGAATTACTGCAGAGAATAGAAGCATCAAGTATGTCCCGAGCTGGAAGCCTCGCAATGATACGCAAAGACAGGCACACGCGTGTTAGTTTTTACCAAATCGTTTTCTATTATGACAGAGCTTATTTAAGCCAAGCTAGATGTTTAATTGTTGGGGCATTCAGGTATGCATATAACATATGTACCAGAAACGCTGAAACAATCTTGTGAAGCTGGCATATATAGTTGATGGAATGAACATAAAATCTATACGCATCTGCATACGTCTTTGTACATTTCACATACATTGAACGACTACCTTTACATTGATGGAAACAATGATATCATCGAGACTACGTGGATATATATACCCATTTCCTAAGATGTTGAAATGCTGTTCACTAAACTACAAAAAGATTAGAAGGAAACAAAGTACGTTGACTTTGAAGATCATTTCTCTATTACCCGCCAATACATGTGTCAATCTCAAGAACCAGCCAGAGAGGACAAACCATTTCATGCTTCCATTTTCATCATCCTGCTTCTCATGGATCCCTTCCCAAACTAATTCACATTTGAACATATATATGGGAAGGAAAAAAAATAGAGAACAAAACACATGAAAATAGGGCACGGTACTAGGCTAAAACATTAGCAATAAGTGTGTATACGCTGAACAAAAATTAAGACAAGCAAGACCACCAAATTTCTACGTCCGAATTCTACGACATATATATCCTACTTAGCATATGGTGCAAAAAACACCGCATGTAATCCCGTCCCATAATGCTTGCATTACACTGGAGGCGCCTGATCTTTCGAAGGAGCCTCCTTCACGGCCTCCACCGTGGCCCTGCAGAGGGGGCAGGTGGAGTGGGAGTGGAGCCACATGTCGATGCAGCCTACATGGAAGAGGTGCATGCACGCCGGCAGCTGCCTCACCACCTCCCCTTCCTGTACCAGGCTGAGGCACACCGCGCACTGCGCCCACCCGCGGCCGCTGCCGCTGCCGCCGCCACTGCCTTCGCCACGGCTGTCGCTGTTGTTGCTGCTGCTGACGACCACGCCTCTGTGGTACAGGAACGACGGCAGCGTGGCCACGGCGGAGGGGCTCAGGCCGCCGTCGCCGTGGCCGTGCATGAAGAACGGCCGGGCCGCCACGTACACGATGCTGCCGCCGGTGCGTCGCCGGCGACAGAACAGGCACTCGCAGAGCACAATGATGAGGAGGGAGACGGCGGTGGCGCAGAAGCCGATGCCGAGGAGGACGAGCGTGTCGTGCGTGCTGTAGCCGCCCTTGTCCGTCGAGTAGGGCAGCGAGTTGGAGCTCGAGGAAAGCGACATGGCCGAAGGCTAGCTCTAGTTTCTTACTCTCTTGTCGTGTCTAGTAGCTACGAATTGTGCTGGTGTCTTAAGACTCTCGGAGTTCCGAGCTTGCTTGGGGTTGGCCGTTAAATTGGCCAATATATATGCCCATGCAAGTGGTAAAAATATTCTTAGTTTCGAGCGTTGAAAGAAATGGATGTGATTATGAATAATGGTAGATTAGTTATAGAACTGGTCATAATTAAGCCAGTTTAATTATATGTGTGGTTATGTATACCCCGCGGCACAGGTCTGGGTTTTGCACACGGTATTGAAATAGTGTGTGCAATCCATTAAGCAAGACCGGAAATAAACTAGCTAAAAAAAATCGTCGTTTAGTTCAATGAAAGGAACCAAGATATGAGAAAAATAGAAGGAAATTAAGGAATTAAGAACGAAGAATAGAATTTACTAGATCTCCCGAGTTCACAAAGTTCGCCAGCCGTAGCATAATCTAGGTAGTGATGTGGCAGTTTGTCTCTGGCTGATATATCACGGGATTAAACAACGCACACACTACCAGAAAGCTGCTATATGCCGAGTGTCTAGATCTTTACCGAGTGCAATATATCGGACACTCGGTAAATCACCACTTTGCCGAGTGCCTCCATGGGACACTCGGCGAACATAAAACACTCGGCACAAAATATCTTTGCCGAGTGCTGAAGGTTAGACACTCGGCAAAAGAAGCTCTTTGCCGAGTGCTGACAAGAAAACACTCGGCAAACATAAAACACTCGGCACCAACCGCCGTCCGTTAGAGGTCATCCGCCGCCGTTAGACCTTTGCCGAGTGTCTGGAGCTGACACTCGGAAAAGAGCTCTTTGCCGAGTGTTTTGTTTGCGGCACTCGGCAAAGAAATAAAAACCTTTTCCTTTTCTACCCTTCAAACTTTTTCTACTCTCCACATACAACATATGGTACTCCATGTTAAAATTTGGTATATTTTTGTATTTGTTTGATATATTTAATTAATTAATTGCATTTCAAGCAATTTTTTTGAATCAAGTCAAATTTGAACAGCAAGTGATTCAAATAATAGGAAAAAATGAGTAGAAAAATGATATTCATGTTATTCAGCCCGGTTTGAGGCCTTACCTGTGAAATGAAAAGGAATTTCGAACATCTTGTTCAGGAAACACGACCACGAACGTGTGGCCGAATGGTTTTTAAATTTTAAAAAAAGCAAACGAAGTCTGAAAATCATGAGATTTGTCAAGATGTCATGATATTATACGTGGAGGCTGTGGTAAAAAATTGATAAGATTTCGCATAAGTTGTCACGTACGATGCTTACAAACTGAAGCATTTCTGAAGAAGAAGCGTAGAGTTGAGACGGATCCGGTAAGATTTGGAGTCAAAGTGACGGTCGAATTGTGGTTTGACTACAAAACTTTTTGTACAGGCAATAGACAACAGAGATTGTTTCATGTGAAATTTTGGTAATTTTTCGGATCCGTTTGATAATTTTAATTTTTAAATTGCAATTATAGAATTTTACTTGATATAAATTGAATTTGAGCTATAACTGCATGAAATAATGGTCTAATATTCGTAGAAGCATCGAATATGCATTGTTGAGTGAATTTGACAAGGCATTTTCGAAGTACATTCGAACAAATTTGTAAAACACGTTATGGAAAAGATAGAGAGGAAAGGAAGTTTTATTAAAAAAAATATCTTTGCCGAGTGCCATGTGGGCGACACTCGGCAAAGGAGGAGGTTTGCCGAGTGCCAGATCGGGGGCACTCGGCAAAGGAGGAGGGCTTTGCCGAGTGCCCGATCGGGGGCACTCGGCAAACACGTGAAACAAAACGTTATTTCCGGCCCGGCGCGCGTTCACACACGCAAAACACAGCCCGCTCGCCCGCCGCCACCGCCCCGCGCCGCCGCCCCGCCGCGCGCGCGCCGCCGCGCGCTTCGCGCCTCCCGCTCCGCTGCTCCTCCGGGCGGCTCCTCTCGCTCTGCCTCCGCGAGCTCCTCCGCCTCGGCCGGCTCCTCTCCGCCTCTGCCTCGCCAGCTCCTCCGCCTCGGGCCGGCTCCTCCGCCTCGCCTCGCGAGCTCCTCCGCCTCAGCGCGGGAAGGGCGAGGCCGAGTTCGACGAGGAGGCGTGGACTAAGGTTACTAACCGATGCTTCACTAATCACTACGCCCTAACTATCCGATGCTTAGTTTCATAGTTTCATTGGTTTCTTATTGTTAGTTTGTTACTATGAGAATGGATTAGTGTAATAGATTGCTCTTTGTGCTGAATTGGTGTACAAGCATTGGATTATTGTGTTCAGGCTTTCAGGGAAGCTGAATTGGAGCGATCTTTCAGATTTGAGGAAGCTGAATTGGAGCATGTTTAGGCAATATGTTTTGCAATTAGGACTTAAATTTTTACTCTAGGTTTACCTCACAATTTCAAATTGTCGCATTTGTAGCAATGAACAATCAAACCACATGTGATGGCCCATATGCGCATTGGTAAATTGCATGATGGATATAATTGTTTCGAGCTTGGATTTCATATATATAGTTGGCACAAGGGAAATGTGGAATGTTATTGAATGATTGTAAATATGTAATGATTGGGCCCATATATCGTTGATTTGTGATTTTCTTGTGCATGCTATGGAGTATATGAATGACATGTTCGAAATTAATTATCTCCCGAGATAGGGAATATCTGTCAATTGATAAGATTATTCACGTTATTATTTATTGCATTACATAGCTGAAATTATATAGAGAAGATTCAATGCATTTGCACAAGCCTAGCTAGTTGATTAACCGCAATTGTGGCGGGCTTTTGCACGACAGAAATTACCATTCAATGGAATTATGGTGATTTGTTCAAAATCCAAGTAGTTTTAACTTGTAGTAGGTAATGCTAAATTGTCGAGACAAGCTTAACATCCATGCTTCATATTTAGTTAGGTAATGGGGTTGGAGCCGTGGACGTCTCCCTCGGCTCCAACAGCTTGTCTTCCCACGTAGACAATCTACGTGCTGTGAGTTACCCTTTTCCTTGCTCGGTTTACAGTTCAGCTATTTATTCATGTTCATAGATTACGTAACCTAGTTAGGCGTCCCCGTTCGAAAGAGATACGGTTGGAAATATGCAGATCTTTGCATATCTATAACCGTATCTGTTTCGAATTGTCCACGTTTTTTGGACAGCCCGAGGATGCGTAGATGGGGTTAGTTTCCATGGTCTCCTCTGATCCGTGACAGCGTTTCGGCAGCATCTCCCTGTTGTTCTCTGGATACACAATCTCCCTGCCAGGACGTGTATTTGGAGAACAGCGGGGATGTGCTGCCGAAATTCTGTCTCGGATAGGAGTAGAGCATGGAAACTAACCTCATCTACGCATCCTCGGGTGGGATTAGGACCTATCTTCACCTATTAGATAGGAGAAAGATCGTGTAGATGCATTTGATTCTTATATTACTCCCTGATATGTTAGAGGATGGATGACCGTGAGTGGATGTACACGGGCCGCTCAAGTCAGGGTTCGTTGTCCGATGAATGGATTGAGAAGACTGATGCTTTCTTGGAACTAGCATTTGCCAAGGTTAAAGGAGCGCGTGCCACTTGGTGTCCCTGCAGCAGATGTGCAAACACGCGTCGACAAACAAAGGAGGTCATGGGTAAACATCTTTGCAAGTTTGGATTTACGGCAGACTATACCCGGTGGATCTACCACGGTGAATCCGATCGTATGAGAGAGGAGGTCGTGAGACCACGCGTCGAGGATTATGATGCTGATGGTGGGGTAGGAGACATGTTAAATGCCGAGTGTGTTTTCTTTGCCGAGTGTCATGGTAAAAACACTCGGCAAAATAACGTACTTTGCCGAGTGTTTTTACCTTGACACTCGGCAAAGTATGTTACTTTGTTGAGTGTTTTTACCATGACACTCGGCAAAATAGTAATATTTTGCCGAGTGCATTACCACGACACTCGGCAAAGAGTGGTACTTTGCCGAGTGCCATTCCGTCCCGCACTCGGCAAAAACGCCGCCACCGCTTTCGCCATCCACCGACCTTTTTTGCCGAGGTCGTTTCGACTTCGCAAAGCCTTTGCCGAGTGCTCGATGAAAGCTCTCGGCAAAGAGCTCTTTGCCGTCAGAAACTATGCCCGTAGGACTGAAGCTAGATGTACGCTAGGAACCGTGTGAGTGAAGAGTATATTAATGGCGTTTCTGCTTTTACAAGAGCTACCGAGGAGAATATGTTGAATAAAGGTGTGGAATATATATACTGTTCATGCATTGACTGCGAGAATTTAAAGATGTTTAAGGACCTAACGCAGATTGAAACACACTTGATTCAAAGAGGTTTCAAAAAGGGGTATGCATGTTGGACCAGTTATGGTGAAGAGCAGATTATACAGGAAGGTAATAATAATGACATCACCTATGAAATCGATGATATGTTGTCGGATGATCATGTCGATTGTAGTTCCAATTCAAATAGGCTGAATAATGACAATCTGGATCAGATGTTTCACGATGCAGAACGGAACTATGATGAGAGAGAGTATGTTAAATTCTGGGACTTAATGGAGGACTCGAAGAAACCTTTGTTTACGTGCTGCAAATTATAGTACATGAGGTTGTCAGCCGTGCTTGAACTGCAGAAATTGAAGGCAAGCAACAGTTGGTTCGACAATAGCTTCACGGCACTATTAGGTCTTTCAGCGGATATGCTTCCAGAGGGAAATGAGTTGCCTAAAACCATCTACAAAACCAAGAAGATTCTTTGCCTATTAGGAATTGAAGTAGAAATAATACATGCATATCCGAACGATTGTATCATCTACTGTAAAGAGTATACAAATATGCATGTATGTCTGGTGTGCAACACATCCCGATATAAGCGTAAGTATCAATCAGATGACAGTGAGAGAATAGAGCTGAAGAGAGGACCTCTTGCTAAGGTGGCATGCTATCTTCTTGTAATTCCCCGTTTGAAATGATTTTTTGCGAATCCAAAGGAGGCAAAACTGCTGCGTTGACACTTGGGGGAGAATAAGAAGGATGGAATGCTAAGACACCTTGCTGATTCCGCCTAGTGGAGAAACATTGACAAGAGGTTTACAGACTTTGGTACAGAATTGAGGAATATAAGGTTTGGATTGAGTACAGAACTGAGGACATTATGGCAAAAATCAGAGATGAGATACAAAGGTTGGTCAAAGATGAAATGCAAAGGTATAAGAAAAATCAGCAGAAAACTCGTGCCGCTCTTGTTTCTAGGCACCCCCAATGGTTGGAGTAGCTGTGCATCCAACCCAACCTCGGAAAGTGACCACTGATTTCCTATCGATGACATCTTGGTAATAATTATTATCTTTGAAATGCTCGATCCATTGATAAACCTGTTAGAGTAGCTAATTTTGTATCATTAAGTAGGTGGCTACAAATTGCAAGCTCTAAATGAGATATACCTTCGTTGCCCTATGTGCTGCATGGGGATAGGCGTATCCATCCGGGCCTAGGGCCTTGGTGCACGGTGTATCTCTAGCGTTAGGTTTCGCAAAAGTGAATGTGGACGATGTTCGTGCAAATTTCGAAGTCGTCCTGCTACAAATGGCCCCTAACGACGACATCATGCCTGTAGGGCAGACCATTGGAACATTTATCTAGTGACCCAAGAGGGATATCTGCTTGGAGGCTTCACCTGTGCCAAGTCCTTGAGAGCCATCTGCACCGATGTGAAGTCCACTCGAGCTATTTGCACCGGTGCCAAGTCCACAAGAGCCATCTGCACCGGTGCCAAATCCATTCGAGCAACCTACACCGGTGCCAATTCCACAGGTGCGATATGTACCAACACTATCTGCACAGACGCAGCAAGGGCATGGTGTATCTACATCTCGTGCCCAGTCGACTACCGTGAAGTCAACCTACAGCCAAGATGGCAAGGGCAAACTAAAGAAGATGGATGATGAGACCCCCTACATGCCTTTAGCTCGAAAATTCATACTAGGTAAGCCGTTGGTTGTCCTGAAAGAGTGCCTCCTAACTTTAGGACTATTTTGCCAGAGATTGCATATGAATTATATGTAACAGGCCAACAACCCAAAGGAACAACGGCACTTGGGTATCTACGTCAACTTCATGCTGCATCATCTACAACACAATATTCATGACTGTATCTTCACGGTAACCTTCGAGGACTTATATTCTTTCTCTTCATACTCAATGAACTTGATGCCCGAACTCATTCGATGCTGAACACTATAAGTATGTTCAATCATAGTCTACATTTATGTAATACCGATAAATATCATATATAACTCATTGCTTTTATGTGTGTATGTGTGTATAGATACATGGTGAGTGAAGCCAGATTAACGAAATCACTAGTTGGTTTCCTCGACCAATGCTTAGTTGCCATAGATATCATCAAGGAGGATGCATTCTTTATCAAGAATTACATTACAAAGATATTGGAGGGTCACCACGACAAGGAATTCATACTTATACCCTACAACCAGGAGTAAATGCTATACTAATGGTTATACTTGTTGATTTGTACTTTATAATCAACACAAAGTTAGGTTTAATGACTATGACATACCTGTATATGTTCCATTGAATTCTAATTGTAATTATACCAAAATAAAACAGAGTAATATACCTTGATTCCTTAAATAAGAATAAAACCAACTACACAGTTTTCTAACAAGTAATCGACAGGTAAACACATTTCCCCCATAGATAACTCTATTATACTCTTTCTTTCCTTCCCAATAACTAAGAATAACTTTTTGGAATCACGTAGGTCATTCAACACGTACGTTGCAAGGGTATGGAAATCGAAGGGAGGGATCGACGCCCTACTACACGTTCTAAATTTCCCGGTATTCACCAGTACACATTACTCCTATACAACACTTCGTAGTAATGCCTCTCGAACTAACAAATTATATTTTTGCAGTGCCACCAGCAGCCGCCAGGAAACAACACATGTGGATTCTATATTTGCCACAACATGCAACTACTCATCGGTTCTGTGAAGAACAATGCTGAGGTTTGCCAATCTTAGGATAATTATTTCATTCTTATCAATTTATATATTTGTGTACGACATTGATCTCCATACCGACATGTTCCGTCCATCACTACAACTCCGTTGGAACAGGCTGACCTCAAACATATTCGATGACAGTGTGAGTACTTCTTGATGTCTAAAGTCATAAAAGAAAATAGGGAGTTCCAAAATGTAGAATAAATTTTACTGGGATAAGATTGAGCTTAATTATTCAAGTGTGTATTTGTATTTTATTTCTGTTAATTGGTGAAGTGGATGTTCTTGTTTCTAAAATGAATGAATGTGAATTGGATGTATATATACTGTAGTGATCTACTTGTTTCAGAGGGCATAGCTATCATTTCCTAAGACTAGCCAACAAACAAAAATAGATTTAGGAATAGAAAAGAATATCATAGACGGTTATGAACTCGTAGCCGTCTATGATAGTTGACTATCATAGATAGTTTGTAGTAGAAACTGTATGTAATATATGATTTATCATAGACAGTTTGTAGTAGAAATTGTTTGTGATATTAATATATCATAGACGATTTGTAGTTGAAACTGTCTATGATAAACTATATATCAAAGACAGTTTCTACTATAAACCGTTTGTAATAGTCGACTATTACAGACGGTTTTTACTAAAAACTATCTGTGATAGTTTAAATCACAGACGGTTCGAAAGTCGTCTATGAAGACCTCGTATTATTACTGATTTATAAATTCAGACGGCTCTTAAAACCGTCTGTAATGACGTTTTTGATCCATCTATGATGACCTGTTGTGCACTAGTGCTTCGTGGTAGACAATCGCCTGCTGGTTAATTAATTAACAACACTACTGCATCTTGATCTTGCTAAGTTTCTCAACCACTGACAATCTGATATGGCCTAATGTTGCGGCTTTAGATTTTCTATTGTTCTTCGTTTCTAGTGGGCTCTTAGAGGAATTCGCAGTGAGTAATGGATAATTCAGGAGAGGTATTTTTCCCCAACAATAGGTTAGATTCATATAGTTAAGATTTGAATTTGGTATAAATTCCTTCACCGTGTGCGCCTCTAACTAACTAAATTCTACGATACGGTTTACCACAGTACAACAACCACAAACTAGCCCGGGTGTACTGTTCCTACACAGTTTTATCGCACACACGGAAAAAATTATAGAAAGAGAGGACGTTCGTAACCTGAAAAAAACAAAATTCAGCTCACGCCCGAGTTGGGCTCGGTGGCATTGGTCAGCCCAGTGCTCTGCCCTGCCAGTACAATTAGGACTGTGTAGTTCTGTACCGAACCGAAAAAACCGTACCGAAAAAACCGAACCGAACCGGTCAACTCGGTTTGACCGGTTTTCGGTATTCGGTTCGGTAGCTAAAAAAGTGGCATTTCTCTACTTCGGTTTTTTCGGTAAAAACCGAGAAAAAAAATCGAATTTCCCGAACAAACCGAACAGCCCACTCCGTCTCCCTCTGCGACTGCGAGCTCGCCTTCCCGAATCCCCATCCCACTACCGCTCTGGCGCTCTGCGCACCTCCCCACTGCTATTCCTCCTCCGCCTCGCCCTCTCCCGCCCCGCCGTCCGCCCCTCCGCCTTCCGCCACGTCCTCGACACCGCCGCCGTCCGCCCCTCCGCCTTCCGGCCCGTCCTCGACACCGCCGCCATCCGCCCCTCCGCCTTCCGCCCCTCCGCCGTCCGCCCCTCCGCCCGCCCGCCTCGACACCGCCACCATCCGCCCCGCTTCCGCCGCCGCCGCCCGCCCCCGCCGCTTCGCCCGCCGCCCGCCTCGACACCGCTGCCCGCCTCCGCCTTCCGGCCCGTCCTCGACATCGGCGCCATCCGCCCCTCCGCCTTCCGCCCGCGCCCCGCCTCCGCCTTACGCTCCCGCCGCCCGCCTCCGCCTTCCGCCCGCCTCGCACCGCCCGCCTCGCTCGCTGCGCTGCGCCGCCGCTGCCCAGAACGCCTCTCCATCCGCTCCATCACCGCAGCACGCTATCCTCGACACCGCGCTGCGTGCCGTGCTGGTCCGCCGTCGCGCGCGCCGCCTCCACACGCCAAGCTCCACCGCGTCGCCGTCCACCAGGAGATCATCACCGCCGTCCTCGCCGCCGCGCCCCGGCTGGAGATGGTGTACTGCATGGGATTCAGCACCGGCGTCGTCGGCAGCTGCGCGGTGGAGTTCAGGATCCGGTCGTTCTTGGATGCTGAGGCTACATTGCTATGCGCTGGTGCCGTTCTTAATAGTTAATACCACTGGACATTGGTGTCTGAGGGATGTCTCCGTGTCTATGCGCCTGCGCCAGACGGCCATTCTGCTTGTGCAATGGTCCGTGAGAATTGGAGATGAGATTAACGTTTATCAATTCGCGCAAACTTTAGTAAAATTGGTATTTACCGATACCGTACCGAAACAAGATGGTATTTACCGATACCGTACCGTATTATATTAATTACTGTATTTTCCGAATTACTAACACCGTATAAACCGAAAAAACCGTATTTACCGAACCGAAAAAACCGAAAAACAGTCCTAAGTACAATGGAGCCCTTGAGATCCATGGTAATATCCCAAATTACATCGGAGGTGCGTAGCAGCACGAATCGCAAAGCAATTTCACTTTCCTCCTTTTTCTTTTATTTCGGCACTCGCAATGCACGAGCAAACCGCAGAGACGAAGAAAGATTGTTTGCTTTAAGATTCGTGCATGCTACATCTCTTCTTTCCGCCGGGGGGGGGGGGGATAATAATCCTCGTGCGATATTAGTTTGCAGGGCGGCGTAAACTTTCCACCCAAAAAATCCTATCTGTGCATCGCCTGTCAATGTTACATTACAGGACGTGTCACCATCCAATGGATGCTTGACACATCGTGAATTCTGAACAAGCTGCTCTACCAAACTCAAAAGAATTTATTGAACCGTGACAACGAATATGTAACAGTGACACGAGATATTTTCAGTGAATCAGTGATGCTTGTAGTTCAGTTCAGTAGTTCTATTTTTGTGTATGTGCTTACACACACATGCACAAAAGCAATCCAACAATATTTGGGTTTTGCTTTAAAAAATGTAATAATTCCAGGTTTTCAAGAATTTTATTTCCACCATTGGCTGAGCAAAGACGATATTTCTTTTGCTTTTATAGAACTCAGATGAGACTACTACGTTGGCAGATTGACCTTGAGTTAGGAGCATAGGTGCCGGCAAGTTCTGGAGCAGACTTCACAAATGAACATGCAAGATAGAATCATCAATTCCATTTCATAGGTTCTCTCACATTCGCTACCGTCATATCAAGATGACGAACTAAATTATTGTTCTTATAATATATGTCTTTGGCTCCTTGCATTGACCAGTTCTGCCATTATCCAGATGGATCATGGAACCATGCTATATTTATTCAGCCCTATGTAATCCAAATCTTTTATCATCGATCGTTACTTGTAAGGTCCTCTGATCTAGATATGTTCACTACTTAATGTACATCTTGCATGCATAATGGCTCATAAAAAACTACAAAAAAAAAAAAAACAAGTAGGTATATCAAGAACAGATAGAAGAGGTTACTAGAAAAAAATGTTTGTAATTTTAAAATGGAACTCTAACTAGCATACACGGTCCTCTTTAGAACTTTGTCAAACCATGCTTACAATCACAATTACAGGATAACCACAACTCGATCGGAGTGACTCTGATCAAACTTTCTCGCCGGTCGCCTCGCCGACGTCGCACCGGCAGAGCGGGCACGTGGCGTGCGAGTAGAGCCACATGTCGATGCACTCTACGTGGAACAGGTGCCCGCACGCCGGCAGCCGCCGCACGGGCTCACCTTCCCGCACCACGCCGAGGCAGATCGCGCACTGTGCCCACCCGCCGGCGCCGTCCGCGACGTCCCCGCGCCGCGCCGCGCCCCTCCGGTACGCGAACTTGGGGATCGCCGCGAGCGCGGACGGCGCCAGCCCGCGCCGGCTGCGGCCGGCACCGGCCAGGGGCGCAGCACCGCCGCCCGCGGCCGCAGCGGCGTAGCCGGCCTGTGCGCACGCGCGCCTGAAGCAGACGACCATGGTGAGGACGATGATGCCGGACGCGAAAGCGAGGCAGATAAGCACCACCGTGTCGCACACCCCGTAGCTGCCGGCGACGTCGGCCGTGGTGGTGCTGCTGGGATCGTGGGCAGACATGATGAGGTGGTTTCTTGGCTGACTTCCTGGTGAGGTGCCCAGCTCGACCTTGGTCACTGGCGTCGTGCCGTCTACATAACTAGCTAGGCTTTGTTCAGCTTAATTATGATGCGAAAGATACTAGATGGATTGGGAATTGATGCTTGGTAAGCAGCTTGAGAATAAGTAAAACACTTGGAAGTAAAAGACATGGAAGATTATTGATGATGATTCCAATAAAGTCCCATCCAACTACCAAGTGAGACTTGGGCGTGCATACGGGTGATAACTGTAACTAGTCTATACCCTGTTTGGAGCTGTAACGAAGACATTTCACAAGAATTTTAAAGAATTTCACGGTGAATAGATCAATATCTGCAGGACATACTCGTTAACTTCCATTAACCACTTTGATTGAATCCACAACTAACAACTTAACTACACCTCTAGCAGATCAAAAGGATATATCTCTAGGGAGAAAAAAAATCAGCATATTACATCAAATGATCAAGAGGCATAACTATCTTAGATGCTCGACTTTTGATTCTTTCTCCCCCATTAGTTTGAGAGTTTTTGGCATTTTGGCATGTTTTGAATCCGTATTTACAACAAAATAGCCATAATCACGGGGTAATAACAAAAATAACACTTCTGCCATCTGGTCACCAAGCAGCAGCAGCGCGGAAGTGACACGTGGGCAGCAGAGCCCCGTGGCCGTGTGACAGGGGCCTGCTGCCCGGCCACCATGTGGCCCCCGCTTGCTGCCTTGCCACCGGATGGTAGGTAATTAAGTCAGCTAATTAGCCAGCTTGATTACCTGCCTTAATTAGTAGTTTATATTTACTGCTTGTTTAAATTTTTAAATATAGCAAATGAGCTAAAAAATTATAAAATTTTATGTGCAGCCTTCCGATACAACGTACTTCATTGTGTAATTTTTTGACAATTTTATTCATTCTGAATATTGCTAAAAAATTCATACGATTATGACATTTGTACAAGTTATTATATATAACAAACAAGTTTCAAAAATTATAGAATTTCATGTGCAGCCTCCCAACACAGTCATCCTAATTATCTAATTTTTGGGATTTTATGTGCTCCAAATTTGCCATATTAATTCACATTTATTTAATCATATTTAGCAATATGTGATGCTCATTTAATTAACGATTAGAATTATCGGCCGCACAGCCACCATACGGCAGCTGTCTTTCACAGTGCGTGACTTCTGTTCTTCACACATATATGCCAAAAGTGGGGATAGTAGCAACGGGTCAACATATGTTTGAAGGATAGAGATCATGTACTACGAAAGATAGCTGCCGCATGGTGGATTCCAATCGCTAATTAAATGAGCATCTAATATCGTTAATTATGATTAAATAAATATAAATTAACATAGAAAATTTAGAGCATATAAAATTCCCCCCAAAAAAATAGACAATTAGGACAACTGTGTCGGGAGGCTGCACATAAAATTTTGTAATTTTTGGAGCTCGTTTGTTATATGTAACAACTCCTACAAATATCATAATTGTATAAATTTTTGAGCTATATTCATAGTGGATAAAGTTGTCAAAAATTATACAATAAAGTACATTGTGTTAGGAGGCTGTATATAAAATTTCATAATTTTTGAGCTCATTTGCTATATTTAAAAAATCAAAAATTAAATATAAACTACTAATTAAGGTAGGCATCTGGTGGCAAGGTGGCAGTAGGGGGCCCCATGGTGGCTGGGCGGTAGGCCCCTACCGCATGGTCATAGGTCTCCACTGCCCACGAGTCACCACCACGCTGCTGCAGCCTGATGACCGAGCGGTAGAAGTGTTATTTTTGTCATTTTTGTGTGTGGACTGATATTTTTATAAATACAGGTTCAAAATAAGTCAAAAGTGCTAAAAATTCTTAGTGTGACCTCCTTTGTGCATGGCAGAAGTACGTCTCCACACCAGGCAGTAGTTTTCACGTTTCACCTTACCATTAATTAGATGGAAGGAAGAATCACAGTGAGATCACATGGAGATTACCATATGGTGTAACGGTTCACCTTACCATTAATTGGATGGAAGGAAAAATCACTATGAGACTATGTAGAGGTCACTCTATAGTGTATAATGACTATTTGATATTGTTATGCAAATATTATCGAAGTTTGAGTGTATAATTTTTAGAGTTGCTGTCAGATTTTAACCAGTCTGACCATCCTGACAATGGCGGTCTGATTGGCGGCTATAGAGCGGTTAGATCGGCCATATGCCTTTTGAAAAATAGACACTAAATACTTGTGTATGTGTGTTTGAGGATGTATTTGCACTAGGTGTAATTCAATTTGAAGTTCTGAGTTAAAATTAGATAAAGTTTAATCGAAATTTCAGATATGGTGTTTTCTGGTGCTCTTATGCAGTCAAACCATGGCAACCAGGCCGACATGGTGTCAGTGGTCAAACCGATGCCGTTGGTCAAACCAGCCTGCTAATGGTAGTAAGACCGGTTTTTGACAAATTGGTGTTGAAATTATGCATTTTTGTTTGAGGTTTGGTCTAAGGGTTAGGATTAGTATATGAGCATAGTTGAGTGTGTGCATGGCATGGAGTGATGTGTATTAATGTGGTGTATTATATGATGCATTGCTTTGACTAACGTAAGTCAAGTGTATAGAATTTGTGCTTGAGATGGTTACATGGTCTTTCGATGTGCAAGTGGCTTGGAGAACGCTAGTGGTCAACGGCAATCGACTAGACTAGGTGGCGGTGCTGTGGTTTGAGTGATCGTGTAAATCTAGGTGATACTACATGGCTCAAGTGGGAAGTATAGAGAAGACAAGGATTGTGAAGAGATGGGTTGGTGCATGTTGTGTGCCAAATGATGAGGCCAATGCATGTAGAGATAGTTGGGTGAGTTCGAATGGATGATTATGTGATGACTAGTCATTGTGCACTATAGGTTGGATGTCAAAGCATGCAGATATGCTTTGAGGTGCAAGTAAGGATTTTTGTCCCATGTATTGTGTCAATCAATGATTTTGTGTCGTGCGATGATGTGTGACAGTTTGCTAGGTTGTGGTGAGGCAAAAAGGATTGGAACTAAGCTAGTGGAGCTAAGTTCAGTGATCAAGGTATCGCAAAAAGATGACTAAGGCTAGTGGAGTGGTCACAAACTAGAAAGACAAGGAACCGGAGTGAGAAGCGATGGTGGACATGACGGACAATGACAAGATTGATTAGGTTAATCTCAAGGTGGAGCTGAGGCCCAAAACGACCATGGAAACTGGGTGCCATCGTGGTGTATGGAGTGGCATATAGAGCGCTAAGTGACTTAGGCTTGTTTGCAAACGAGGATAGTTTGGTGGGATCCAAACATATGAGATGCTTGGTGGAAAGTCATGGGAGTCACATGAAGTTGGAGATTAAGCATGGAGCTACTTCAAGGCAAAGAAAGCAAGAAGTTTTGTGAAAGGTGGTTTGGGAGCAAATTGGTCCTTTTGCCCCAAATTGGAAAGTTGGGACATTTTCAAACCAAGGTGTGAGGAGATGCAAGAGAGGTTGTTTAGGTTAAGGATGTGCTGAAAATGTTAAGTGGATCATATGTGTGCTCTGAGAAGTGTGTATATATAAGTGTAAAATTTGGTATTGTGTTGGGTTAACATATTAGCCCATGTAAGTGCATGAAACCAAATTAGAAGTGCTAGATAGAGTTTCTTATATGCCACTACTATATAAGGAGGTGTGTGTAGAGAGAGTTAGGGTTAGCTCTCTAGGAAGGCAAGTGGAAGAGAGTTAGGGTTCTTGGAGAGAACCTTTGGAAGATGGATTGTGGCCTTTTGTTTTGAGTTTTTTTCTCATCCATAAGCTTTGTGGTTGGTTAGGGAGTAGTTGTAAACATTCATCTCCATATATAAATATCAAAATTTGGAGTAGCTATAAACATTCATCTCCATATATCAATATCAAAATTTGTCTAATCTTTTTCTTCTTTGCTAAGTGTTGAAACCTTGATTTGGTTTGGTTTTTGGTGTTTTCATCTCCTCTCTTGATCTTCCTTTCTACCAAAGATGTGTAAGTGATGGAGATATCTTGTGAAGACCAGATCCCTTCCATCTAGGCACCTTCTATAGCAAGTTCTTATAATTACCAGATTTTGATTTAAGATAGTGTGATTTTAGGGGTTTTGATCTTGAGAGATTTTAGCTTGGGTTCTTATTATTGTTAGGCTTGTTAGGACATATGGGAGTAGATCCAAGAATATCTTGACCATCCTTTACCTACAAGCAAGTCTTGATTCATATTGTTATGTTTTGCCTAATTTTGGTGCACCTTCCTTCAAATGAAAAAAGATTAGAACTTTGGCAATGATCTTCTTGTTCTTTAATTGGAATAGGTTTCTGATATCTTAGAGAAGGTGAATGCTAAATTTTAAGTTATTTAGAGCTATAGTTCAAAAGCTATGTAAGTTTCTCTCTCTAGCTGTTGTGCTGATTTTTTCGAGTGGTCAGGCCTCCCATGTAAGAAAGGTCAAAACCACCCAAGGCCAGTCAAACCATTGGGAGGAGAGGTCAGACCACCCATACCTTATCAGACTGCCCTTTACACTGCAGTCAGACTGTCTAGGCATGTCCAAACTCATTTGGCTCGGTTTTTCTTAGTGCTTTCCTTGTGGGTGTTTAGTCTCTGATCTCTATAGCTTCATATAACTATTAGAGTGAAGAGTTTTAATTTCACTTTGGGAAAAGATTCTCAAAAGGTGTTTGATAGTGTTGGCTCCTATTCACCCCCTCTAATTGTTATTCTCAGTCCCACAAGTGGTACCAAAGAAAGGTTTGCTCTGTGATTGATCTTAACCAATCATGCACATGTTGGCTAGTGTGAGGTCTTGTGAACTTTTTTGGTTCTTATCGTGGCACTTTTGCCAATAATGTCTTTTGTGATAAGAGGCTTGAATTCAAGGTGAAATTGTTGGCTAATGCTAGAAATATCAAGTGTGACATTTGTGATATAGATTTTTCCTTGGATTGTTCTAGTTTCATGGATAAAAAGCTCTTGAAGCTCAAGGAGGAGAAGGATGATTTTGACAAACTTCCGAGGATGATCCTCTACTCAAGCTAAGCAAGGTGTGTAAGGATAAACTCATCTCTATGCTACTTGATCTTAAGAAGAAATTGAAATTGCTACAGAGAGAGAATGGTGATTGGTATCATGAGTCCTTGCTTAGAGATAACGAAATCTTGAATGATTCTCTTGCATGTCTAAAATATAAATATAAAATTTTAAAATTTGATGCTTCTATACCATGTAATTTTTTTATTACCTTGCATCATGAGTTTAATAATGCTAAGTTAGAAAGAGACAATCTTAGATCCTTAGGTAGAAATGAATGTGATTCTTATATAGACATACTTATTGAAATAGAGAGCTTAAAATTGACTAATTCTATTCATCTTGAGCAATTAGAGAAGGCTAGGGTTGAAATTGATGAGATTAGAGATAGCCCTTGTAGCATGTGCTTAAAGTGTGAAAAAAATGCTTAAGGATAATTTAATCTCTTGCAAGAATTGTGCTAGCTTAAAAAATAAAATTGATGCTTTGCATGACATGCATACTTAGAAAGCATCTTCATTTTTTTTTGCATTTGTTTCAAAAAGAAACTTGAGTCTTTAAAGAGTGTGTGTGATGATATGACCGCTAAATTTTGTGACTTTTGTGTTTTTCTCCTATCTAAATTGATGTTTTGAGAGTTGCTATTGATTCTTTGCAATCAGATTCGGATTCTTCTCATGTTGCATGTGAGTCGCTTGATCTTGGCACTTGTGCCATTGCTTCGGATCACTCTTTCCTGGCCAGTGAGACTTCTTGTAATTCATCCGGTGTTGTACAAAGGACTTTAAAGACAAGGATGCTACTCCCTCACATGGTACAACATCTCTCCAAGAGAAGTACCATTGTACCTTTTGTAAGAAGGTTGTACACTTTGTTGACTTTTGCTTTTGCTGTGTCAAACACAAGCATCGAGTGTGTTGTTGAGCTTTTAGGGAGACACGCTGCCCACCTCATGGCATGTGTGCACCTAGTACCAAGATGAGGATGAGTGGTATTGATGGTTCTTCATGCTTGTCCCACATGATTTCTCATTTGAGCGTCAATGGTGCTTAGTTCTCTAGGATTGTGTCTTCTAGTAGACATTTACACTATTGCTCATTTTGTGAGGATGGGCATATTGTGAATTTTTGCTACCAGTGTGCCAAACTCATGCATCGAGCTCGTGCTTCTAAGTCTCCGAGTGGTCATTGTCTTTCTCATGGCATAAACACTCGTGAGTCTAGCATGAAATTTCTATGTCTGATTTCTATGACATATATATATCCTAATTAATATATGATATAAAAATTAAGAGAAGCAAGATCATAGAATTTCTACGTCTAATTTCTACGACATATATATCCTACTTAGTATATAATAGAAAAAACCACATGTAATCATGTCCCATGAGGCTTGTAGTGCACTAGAGGCACCTGCTCTTTTGAAGGAGCCTCCCTCATGGCCTTCACCGTGGCCCTATAAACCAGGCAGGTGAAGTGGGAGTGCAGCCACATGTTGATGCAACCTATGTGGAAGAGGTGCATGCACACCAGTAGCTACCTCACCACCTCCCCTTCCTATACCAGGCTAAGGCACACTGCACATTGCACCCACCCGTGTAGCATAAATACTCGTGAGTCTAGCATAAAGGCTCGCTTTGTTGATGGTTTCTTCGACACCATTTTTAGTGGTGTTCGACAACATGGACATGGTTTTTACGATTTTGGTTTTAGTCCACAATATGTCCCAAGGCATGATTTCTGCCGTTTTCCAAGAGGTGGACCTCATTTTCCCCATCGAGGTGTGCATCCACGATGAGGATTTGTGAGTTACTTTTGTGCTTGTATTAGTTCTCATCATGGTGCTTTCAAGTAAGGGTTTTGCCGCTTTTCTAGAGATGACTCTTGTTTTCATCATCGTGTTGGCCACTACGGTGTGCCTTCAAGGATGTTATTAGATCTTCTTGTATGAACCATCATTTGCATCATGCTAACTCACATAATGGTCCAATGCTTTTATTGGTTGGGTATCCAAGTTTTGAGTTCTCAAGTATTTACTTACTAACCCTTCGGGATCCAAGGATTAGATGTCTTGTTCTTCTAATATGTAGATACTGGGAAGCGGGATGGAGAACATGAGCTTAATTGGTTCCAATCTTTTCCTCATCATGTGATTAGGACACTAGATGGTTCTTCACTTCCTTTGTTGGCCTCCAAGAGGTATGCGCTTTCATGTATGATGTCTTCGCCTACATTGTAAACTACTTTATACCTTCACGACTTTACATTCATGGTTTTCACTCTTGGCATGTTGTGCTTGTTTACGTTCTCACTTGTACCGTATTAGCATGTATTACTCTCGTTATTCTCTTTATCATGCCTTTGGGAGTATGTTGCGCATACATCTATGTTTTTGTTTATTGTTCATTATTTGTGAATGTATAAGTTTTATTTCATTCCTATGAATATGTATTATTCTTGGAACATCTGTTACGATGCTCTTGCTAGTATATTGCTCTATGTATTCATGTGCTTCTTGATATTCTTGTACCATGTTATTTCATGATGTGTTCTATATCACGTTTTTGTTAGCATGTACTATTCTTGACATATACATCATCATGTTATGTTTATGCATGCTCATGTGTCTCATTATAGCTTATGATTCTTTGAGCTTTATTCATGTAAATCACTTGGTACTGCTACCTTTTATTACATCTTGCATGGGTCTGGTTAGCCGAGTGGAAGTTTGGAATGAAATAGATAGACTTCAAACCTCTAACTTGTATCTTTTCTTAGACACTTCTCTTATCTTGTAGTCTTCTATGATGATCCTTTTGCAATCTAGGTTGAGCTTGTCCATCACTCACTAGTTTTTAGCAGGCTTTGAGTAGCTTTTCCTAGAGAGACTTTTGCGATAGCTATGGTTGGTGTTACGGTCCCTATTTGTGAGAGATTATTTCCCTAGATACCATATGGAGTAAGAGATTCCTTGTATTAGAGTGTGCGAAGTCCATAGTTTTGGTTGTCATTCTCTTCTCTTATGGATGCTTCTAGTCTCATCCCATGTGCGAAGAAAGTGTGAGTGCTGCTTTTGGTTGCAAGTTGTATCCCTTGCAAGTGCTTTTAGCTATTTCTTCTTGCAACTTGTATCTAGAGAGAGCTATATCCTTTTTGTTCTTGCAAGTGGTGTCCTCTTTTAGTTAGGGGAGTTTTTACTTTTCTTGCTTTCTTTTTCATCATCCATCCATAGCATTTCATTGTGAGATATACATTTAGATGTGAGTTTCGATTATTACTCAATTGTGATGTAGTTCTAATTTGGTATTGCTCATTGTTATGTTATAACTTTTTTGCTAGTTTTTTCAAGTTTTTATATGTATGATTAAATCTTAGTCATGCTAGCTAAACTTGCAAACTTGAACTATATTTCACAATTGCTATCTTTTAATTTGCAATAATAGATCTTTTGACTAGTTCGCTCTCTAATGATCTTTTTATGATATATTCCAAGTCAAAAATGTTCTATTGAATCTTGAATCTAAATTGAACTTTATTTAGTTTTATGCTAGTCCTTTGGCAATTATGTCATTCCTCAATGAACTAGTACCTAACTTGAATGAATGATCTATTTTATGCTTAACTATAATTTTAAAAATTCTTCTTCATTAGACAGCCTGCTATTGCACTTAGCATAAACTCAGGGGAGTTTTGCATGACCAAACTACTTTTTTAAGTGTAATGCTTGAGATGGTCAACAATGGCTTGAGATCAATCAAATTGACTGAATGAAATTAATTTAAATTGGTTGAAACTTATAAGACAGTTGTAGATAGCTCCTAATTTAGGACTTGCTTTACTAAGATAGACCAAATAATTGTGGATAATAGTTGAAACTTAGGAGACAGTTGTGGATGGCTGCTAGTCCATGACTTGCTTTGCTAAGATAAGACATCATAATAATCTTTAAAATCTTAAGTTTGGCTTTAATCAAATGCTTGAGCATAATTGGTTAAAATTGAACTCCTAGCACTTCAATTGACTCAATTATAGCTTCTTGACTTCATTTAATATTTTTGACATGACTTAGCTCATATTTGAATAGTTTTAGACAAACTTGTTAATTTTGAATCCTTACTTATCTTGAAATTACTTTGAATACTTTAAATTATGTTGTCTTACCTAGATTGGTTATATATACCAAAGCACCATCCTGTCGACCAGCTGATTCAAAGACCTGTGACACCTGATGATAGCCCACAGGAGCTATTGCCAACTGTGAAACTATGGCCTTCTGAGGAGACATGTTAATGTCCACAACTTGTTCAAAGGTTGAATCAGATAAGCCCACATCGTGCACCAAGTTAGACGAAATAGGCACCGATTCCTGAGGATCCATCCCAGGAGGGATTAACAGATGGTCCTTAGCCCTCTAGATTCTACTACTGGCCAGTCACCCCAAGGAATATCCTAATGTGGATCCTACACCCCCCCCGTCAAGAGGATTCTCTTGATGTCCAACTTGCTGAAAATCCAAGGGATTCTCGGGAAGATCTTCATCAGCAGGACCAGCATTAGGAAAGTCAGAATTCAAAACAAAAATAGAGATCGTCTAGGATTCTCCCAGGCCACCCAACCCACACTTCTCTTCAAAACCAACTTTCAGGGCACCACCTCAATTGAGAGATAGAGGACCTTAACCAACACTCTACCCTTTATTCTGTCCCTCGAATGCCAATCCAGCATCTTCCCAAAAGTGGACACCACATGAGCAATGTAATGTTGGTTGAGGTAATCAAGCGGGTAGCCCAACAACATAATCCAACCAATCATTGTAAAATTCACCCCTCTCCAATTAGCAGCTTCATTATGTTTACGAAACCTAACACACTATGATCATCGCATGAAGTTCCAAGGAAGACTCCACTATATAAGGAGGTGTGTAGAGAGAGTTAGCATTAGCTCTCTAGGAAGAAAGTGGAGGATAGTTAGGGTTCTTGAAGAGAACCTTCGGGAGATGGGTTGTGACTTTTTGTCTTGAGCTTTTTTTTTGTCATCCTTAGGCTCTATGGTTAGCTAGGGAGTAGCTGTAAAGATTCATCACTAAGTATCAACAGATATCAAAATTCACCCAATCGTTCTTCTCTTTGCTCAAGTGTTGAAATCTTGATTTGGCTTAGTTTTTTGGCGTTTCCTTCTCCCCTTATCATCTTGCTTTGTGCCAAGAACGTGTAAGTGATAGAGATATCTTTTGGAGACCAAATCCTATCAATCTAGGCACCTTCCATTGCAAGTTCTTGTGATTGCCCGGTTTTAATGTAAGAAAGGGTGATTTTAGGGGTTTTGATCTTGAGGGATTTTGGCTTAGTTTTTGCTATTATTAGGCTTGTTAGGACGTATGGGAGTAGATCCAACGTTATCTTTACCATTCTTTACCCATGAGCAAGTCTTAATTCAAGTTCTTGTGTTTTGCTTGATTTTCGTGCAAGCTTCCTTCAAATAAAAAATGTTATAACTTTGGTAATGATCTACTTGGTCTTTGATTTTAATAGGTTCCTAGCATCCTATAGAAGGAGCATGCTAAATTTCAAGTGATTTGGAGGTACGGTTCAAACGTTGTACAAGTTTCTCTCTAGCTGTTGTATTGATTTTGTCGGGAGGTCAAACCGCCCATGTAAGAGAGGTTAGACCACCCAAGGCTAGTCAGATTGCTTGGAGAAGAGGTCAGACCATCCCTACCTAGCCAGACCGCTCTTTGCACTGTGGTCAGACCGTCCGAGCATATCCAAACTCATTTGGCTCGGTTTTTTTGTGGCTCTTCTTGTAGATGCTTAGTCTTTGATATCAATAGGTTCATATAGCTTTTAGAATGAATAACCTTTTATTTCACTTCAGAAAAAGAATTTCAAAAGATATTTAATAGTGTTGGCTTCTATTCATCTCTTGTTTAGTCGCTGTTCTCTGTCCTATAATCAGCTAGAGAGACAATTCATGACTATGAAGGACCCTGGGCTGCTGCAGCTGCTCATGGGTTGTTCCTCGTGGATAGACATGAAGTTCTTATCCACTTGGTTTGGATGGCTATGGCCCAGTTCTTGCCTAATTCCCCCGTCTCAATCACCACTCGAATTATGTTTGCTCCATTTCTTCATCCATTCCTCGGCAGACCAATACAACAGCTCAGGTCAACTTCATCAAGAAGGAAAATCCGGAGGCGCCGCAGGACAGTTCAAATAAAAAAAGAGAAATTTTTCTTGGTCTCATCGATGTTAATATTGTTTAGCAGTCCATATTGTAAATTTTTTTGTGTATTGGTTAATGGTTAAATGAGTAGGACTAGCGTACAGCAACCAAAATGATAAAGTGGTAATCATATAAAAAATAATGATTTTAAAGAAAAACAACGTATCTAACTCTAAATTTAATCATGTATGTATGTATATGTGTGAAATGCGAGAATCATATTTATGAGCTGGCAGGCATGCTGTCACGGTTACCCTAGGTTTTGAGGCACTAGTAAGTATATTTTATCTCCAACTTTCTAACTACAATACTTGGCTGTCCAGAAATATTGAAAGAGTAAAAAACTTATTTGGGTATGTCATCCAGATTATTGTACTTTAAAAATATACATCTATGCCTCTGATATAATATAATTGGATCATTAGTTTATCCCTACCCACAATGGCATATTTTGTACTCGTGGCATAACATGTAAGATTCAATACTTCAAAATTTACACAAAATTCCCTGAATATTATATTTTTTTAACCACATCATTTTCTCCTTATTTTGATTTGGTCGAAGTAGATCGAATCTGTCTGCACCAGTCACTCGAGGCTTTATTCTCTTCTTCCATCTACACCCTCTTGCGATGAAACCCTTGAGACAGTGGCGAAAAAATATGACTTCATCCTAGCAGGACTCATCATGCTCTAGCTAATGAAGTTACGATGCATGAACCATGATTAGGGTGGAAAAAAAGCTCATTAATAGGGCTCATTGGCTCGATTCAAAATTTCTTCAATTATACTCGTTAATTGGTTAAATATTGAATGAGTCAATTTTAGATAAAATTAAATTTTGCTTTGACTCCGCTCGGCTCGTTAGCTCAATTATAAAATACTTCCCAAATATCAATAAAATGATATTAAATCAAACTATATATCAATTTCAGGAAAAGCTCGATAAAATGAGGACCTGACTCGATATCGTCCCCTAACCATGATCTCCTCACACAAGTCACCTATGAGTCGAATAAAAAGTAAAGAGACGGTATAGAATGCGATCTGGTTCAGGTAAAGGTACATGGGTGAGACTAAATGAAAATATTACACAGTGGGTTTTTGCAAATGTTCCGCCAGCTGCTTTGAATCCTACATGTCATGTCACATGTATGAACTATGCCAGTACGGGCAACTAAAATGAATTAATGGTATATTTATGTTATATCAGTAATCTAGATATGTATTTTAAAAGTTTTGTGGTACAGATGACACACCGGCACCAATTAAATGGCCCTCGGTACATTTGACTCTATTGAAGGCTTAAGTGGCCGGCTCTGGAGTATGGACTTCCAGTCTTCCACTACCATGCCAATCATTTTGCAAGATCTTGTCCACCTATAAAATACATAGAAATAAAAGTGAACTACACTGTCACGGTGTCACACTTGTGGTGCACGTTACTTGCGCCAAAACAATTCAAAACAAACACATGTGGTGGCTAATTTTCAAGCTGATACTACTTTATTCAACAGGATTAGCGAAGGACGGGTTCTTTTTTCTATGGCTTATAATTTATAAGTGCGGCCGATAACTTTTAGTTTTACCATAAGTATTTATGTGAACAAACTAAATACGGATAAACCGATAACCTGTTTCAAAAATGATATCCTGATAAATCGCTTTGAAAAGGTGACATAAAAATTATTTTATTTATTTATTCGAAGAAAATCATAAACTATAAGTCATAAACTATAAGGTAAAAAAGTAGGAGCTCAAACTCAAGCCGGAACGTAGGTACCTAGAGTTGTTTACTCGTGTATTTTAAACTCTAAGCTTAGGTTTCCCCGACTTGACCCGGGGCATCGAAACCTGAGCAATCATTCTAATTGTGCTCTCCGATCCAAATCTGTGAACCTATTGTCAGCCACTCCCAAGCCTTACCAGAAACGAAGCCTCTAGCAGCACGTATCCAATCCAACTGCACATTTGTGGGATATAAAAGCTGGCCTTTCTAGTACTCTTAGCATCCAAGATTATAGCACCTATTTTATAAATAGACTTATCTATAAATATATAACATATTTTATATTTAATATAAAATTAGTGTAATATTTCTTTTATACCTCTAATAAATATATAGTTTTATTTGCTATTTTTTATATGTATGTATGAAATATAGTGTTTAGAGTAATAATTAGAGGTAATGTAGGGTGAGTTTTTATGGGCTGTGGTCTATGAATTTTGGTTTATTTTTTTAATTATGGTTGTTCCCGAGAAAGTACGGAGAGAGATACTCGATTGCGATTTTGATTGATATAAATGAAGTCAGAATAATGTCTACTATAATTAATTTATAGATCTCATCTTCAAAAATCACTTTATTTAAAAGTTAATTACTGTATAAAGCTAAACAATAAGCCTAAAACGTACTGTCAACACCAAACCGCAATCAACTAGCTCTAATCACTTACATAATCAGATCCGCTGGCTATACAAGCAAAGCCCGCGATTAGCGCCCGGGCATTCCCCGCCACCAATCCAAGCCCCACCACTGCATTACGCCAAAATCCATTATTATTCGCACCAACCCGGCAACGGGAGAAGAGAGCTAAGCCAAGCCAAGAAACGCACGCCACGACGCTCTGCTCTGCTTGGCTTTGCTTGGAGTGGCATCCTAGCTAGCTAGTAGCTGAGTGGCATGTCGACGACGGCGGGGGGGCCGGCGGCGGCGTCGCAGCCGCCGCACGGGGGCGGCGGGTGCTGCAGCGCCGTCGCGACGCTGCAGCTTGTGGGGGCGTTCACGGCGGTGTGCCTGGTGATGTACGGGGTGATACTGTACCTCAACTACCTGTACGTGCGGTGGAGCGGGCGTGACGGCGTGCACCGGACGGACTCCGCCCTGGCGGGGCCGGCGAGGAAGAGGGCCGGCGGAGGGGGGCTCGACAAGGCGGTGCTGGCGGCCATGCCGGTGTTCAGGTTCAAGGCGGAGGCAGGGGCGGCGCCGGTGGAGTGCGCGGTGTGCCTGAGCGCCATGCAGGACGGGGACGCGGTGCGCGCTCTGCCCGGGTGCAACCACGCGTTCCACGTCGGGTGCGTGGACGCCTGGCTCTGCACGCACGCCACCTGCCCCGTCTGCCGCGCACGCCCCGCCCTCCCGCCGCCGACGATGAAGGCCGGCGCCAAGGCGGCAGAGCCCGCCGTCCGGCAGCCGGACCTGGAGAACCAGTTATAGCCTGTGCAAAAGCTAAAAGTCCCTGAAAAGTATAGACAGCCAGGGCCACAGCGTGCACGCTCCAATAAAGACGCGATTAATTCACTAGCTCTGTGCAAAGGTAGGTAGCTCCTGCATGCGTGTTGCTTCTTTGTCTTCTTGGCTTCTTGGAAGCGTGAATGATTAGCAGCTGGCTAGCCCATGAGCAGTACATAATTTTGGTGTTAATTAATTTGCTTCGATCGATTGGGATGGATAATGTTCGGCTTGTAATTCTACTTGTAACCTTGCGCATTTTTTATCAGCGAAAAGCTTCCCTGAAATCACTTTGAACTGTAATCCTTTCCCTTTTTCCTTGTTTGTAGAATACCAATGTGCAGTTAACAATTTAACATTTTAGTACCATGTCGCAAAATTTGTTGGGTTACATTCAAGATGAATGACCTTATTTAAGCTTTGTTGATCCATTCCTTAAACAAAACAGCCTATTATCGCAGTATGGCCAGTAGCACTCACTTTCAGACATAGAGCCTCTTCTTTTCACCTTATAGTTTATAACTTCTCTAAATAAATAAATAGAACAGTTTCTTTATCATCGTTTTGAAGTAGTGATAATCTTTTTAAATCAGTTTATCGATTTATCGAATTAGTTCGCACAAATACTCATGTTATAACTAAAAACCATCAGCCACAACTATAAGTAATCAATCGTAGTAAAAAAAGCATACCCGTAGATAGGAAACATCTAAGTGATAAAGATTGCACAATTAAATAATTAACCAAGCAGGTTGTTGCATTAATTCTAGCCGGTCAAGTGGATGGTTGATCCAATGCACGGCTGATGGGGACATTGCAATTGCCTTGGTGGATAGTACATTTTTTTAATTCCTGGTTCAAGAGTGCCCAGATCGATGAGATTGAGGCTTCAGCACTCTCACGACGACACCAAAGATATGTTTTCCGTAAGCTTAAAGCATGGAATGTTTGAACATTAGCGACAAAACAGGCTTTGTCCGAAGCACATTTCTTTAGTGAAAAATGGAGTACAATATTTCTAGGGAGGCTAGTGCCACGCTCTTTTTTCTTGGGTTTGATCTTGTGCTTGAAAGCAAAGTTTGTCAACTATTCTTTTCGAAATAGTTTTTTCCCTTTTTTTTCACCGTTTGATTAGGATTTGGACCCAAAAGACTAAACACTTCGGAACACATTTTAGGTCTCGATTAGAATGTGAGAAAAATTTTCGATTCCTGCAGAAATTAAATTGTTTCCTGTAAAAATCCGATGGAATTCTTCTAAAATTTCTGTGTTCCGAAATGGATCTTAGATGTATCATTCGACGTGTGATACCCGTTTTCTGAACATTACGTTTCTCGAGATGATAAATCTATTATAGAGCCACATTCTCGTACAACTACACCAAAGAAAGTGTTGTGAAGTGTATAGTGGAGCGGTTCAATCTGTCAGACTGTGAAGGACTATCTGATTAATTATGGCCTCGGATCACTTCAACCTCACTTCAAGGGGCATATAACTCTTGAATTTATGGCCCCTTTTGACACAGCTCTACCACTAGCTTTTTGAAGCTATTTGGAGCTGTTTTGTGCTAAACGGGGTAAAGCAAAATAGCTCCACCCAAAGAGCTCCTTAAAACCTGCTGAGACAAAAGTAGCTCCACTCAAGGAGCTGAAAAAAAATAGCTTCTCCCGGCTCCACTTGTGAAGTAAAAAAAACAGCTCCACTTGTGAAGTGGAGCCGTGCCAAACGGGGCCTATGTAACTTGAACGAAAGCCCTGTCATGCGTTGATTAAACTCCAACGTTTACATCGTTTACAAATTAGTAGCTAGCCCCCAAAATTTTTAACTTGTTTGTGAGTTGTGTTCGTTTGCTAGCCATCAGTTACGGCAGGCCCCTGATTGCTTCTCGATTCTAGCTTAAAATTATGTCATCTTCACCATCCAGATCAAAGTCCATCTTCTAAGTAAAAAAGGTTTCTTTCCCTCCCCTGTTACACCCAATTCCATCCTTCTGTTGGAGGTGGTGCTTTGTCCAATATATTATATGTCCATCAGTTGTTTTTCTCTCCACTTTGTGCTCATGAATGCTAGTGTTACTACACCACTCCTCTGCCTTTCCACCCTAGTTACCTCACCTAAGTAGCCATTGGCCTCCTTTTGCCATCACAATCGCCAGTTTTGCCTCCACCTCAAAAGTTAAGAACCAACCCGTTAGATTAAACCCGTCATTGACACCATTTTCACTTCCACCCACCCCGCCCGTAGCTGTTATGTAATACGCTGACAAAAAGAAAAGAAAAGGAGGAGAGAGACTTAGGCTGAATTGACCTCGGCCCAACATTGGCTACCATTTATTTAGGGAAGGGGAGGGGCAAGGGACCGGCTACCCTAGTTCTTTCCCCCTACTGCTGCTACTGGTGCCCCTGCCTGCTCTTCTTCCACCCACGTTGAGTGCCGCCCTTGCCTACGTTGTTCCCAACCATGCGCTGCCTGGCTACTCCCTTAGGCCTCGCTGCCTCCCTGCTCATCCTGCGTTACCCTAGCTCTTGCTGTGCTCTACTGCGTTGCTCCCTCAACCCGGCTGCGCCACCACCACCCTAACTATTGTCCGAGCACGCATTGCACCGACGTTGCTTGTGGTCACCACTACACTGCTCTGTCCTCTAGCCGCTCGCCGTAACCACTCTTTTTCACCTGGTGCCACCCCCGCTGCGCCCTCTTCTTTTGCCTGTTGACGGCTGTTGCCTCCGCGGCCGGGGGGAGGGAGGGTGGGGCTCGGTTGAGAAGGAGGAAGGGGGATGGAGGGAGGAAGAGAAAGGGTTGGCCGAGAAAGGGAGAGAGGAGTTGTCCGAGAGAAGAAATAGGAAGGAAGAGAAAGGGGAAAGAAGAGAAAGTAGTGGAGGGCTCAGCCGAGAGAGAGAGAAGAAAGAAGAAAAAAGAAAGAAGAAGAGAGGAGACCGAGCCGATGCCAGATCCAGACAAGAAGAGGAAGAATGTGCCCTGATCTAGCTATCTGTTGCTAAGGTAACACCTCAAATCTCTTTTTCCATGCTTGCTTATCAATCGCGTAGAGGTTAAAGCGGGGATTAGCAAGATTGGTGCATTTGGAATGGCTAGAACATGGTTAGTAAATGGATTCCATATGCACTACCTTTTACTGAGAATTTCATCTACTAAGAAAAGATAGATAACTTTGTTAGCTTAACGTACAGTGCTCGAACATCTGATTTGGTTGAGCAGATTGAAAGTTGTGATAACTATAACACTGTTGTCTAGTGAATCATCGCAATTGGATAGTATTGGGGTATTTTGCAAATTAAAAATAGAAGGTATCCAAATTAGGGTTTTGTCACAACATTAATAATGTAGGTAATTGTTAAAGATTTCTCTAGAGTGTTGGAACACTGAATTTGGTAGAATGGTTTAGAAGTTATGCTTCCAAGAAGTCTGCTGTCTGATACGGTGCAATACATCCTTTGGGGTTAGAATCGGGGGTTAAGGTGATGTAATCTTTAAATTATGATAACTAGGATTACGTAAGTAAGTTTGTGTAGGTTCTAGAACTTGTATTGCTTGCTATGTTGGGTTTCATGATTGAAAATTATGGTCGTTTAATCATTGGGATGGCAGGAAGGCATCCAGTGAAGGGGTTTGTATGCACTAGGTTTGCACGTAGGAGTGATGCCGTTCGTTTGCGTGTGTGTACTGTTTAGTGGTGTATTGAGATTGTTAATGCTTGCTCAGGTGAAGATTCAGGTTCTGCGCTCCACACATCGTCCACGAGGTTAAATAGGTAAGTGCACGATGAAATAGTAAATCGAGTTGATGGGTGTTACTAGTTAAATTTGATGCAATAGTTACCATATTTTATTGCTATGTGTACTCCTATTTCCATGATGATTAAATGAAGTTAGTGCAGTATGGTAAGTAATGATATTTACATGATTGTTGGGTAATGATGATGATATGTGATACGGTTATTTGATAGATGGATAACCGTTAATGGCTAACGATACATTGTAATTGCATAAAAGAAACTGTTGCATTACGATCCATTCATATCATGAAAATAGATAGCCTTTGTGGTATTTATGGTCTACTTTATGTGGATCTCCCATGGGAGTGGGAAGAGTAAGATCTACTATGGTAGGCACTTCACGAGAGTGGAGATTAAGGTCCCCGTATGAAAAAGGATAGGTTATTGAGGTCCCCGAATGAAAAGGGGTAGGCATGGGTAAGCATTGACCCGTGCTCACTCTACTATACCGGTATAATCTAAAGAGAAGTTGAGATATGTGCATGAGCATGGTATTGCACCAGTAAAAGAGAAGCGATGTTCAGAAATGCTCATTAATGCCGAGATGTGAATAATGTAGAATGATGTGTTATTGTAAATAAAAGAGCTAATGGATAATGAATGGTAGATGAAATGTGATATAAAATGGCATATGTGTATGTTAGTGCCTACTGTTTTGCTATATACTTGTTGAGTCTTGGACTCACTCTTGCTTTTTGATGTTTTAGGTGATCGTGATGGCAACATGCAGGGAATGAGAGTAGCACGTTTGCACCACATCTAATAATAATCTAGAGCATCACATTTATCTTATTATTGTCTTAGTAAAACAACTTGCTAATCTAAAACTTAGTCCATGGAACTTTTATAACTGATGATGAACGTTAGAAATTTTTTTTTATGATAATGCATATTTCCTAAGCAATGTTCCATCAGCACATTAAGTATGCTCCTAGACATATGGTTCTGGGTGTTCTCGAACATGAGGTCCCAAGCGTTCTCGGGCGCGAAGTCCCAAGTGTTCTCAAGTTGTAGTCCTGATCATTCTCGAGCGCGTTGTCTCAAGCGTTCTTAGGTGAGAGTGACCTATGTGTTTATTTTATGAATTATTTATTTTATCGAGTCATGGTTATTATGAATTAGTTTTTTGTGAAATACTAGGCTAGGAAGATTTCAGTTGTGACATGTCTACTCTTGTTTATGGTATAATTGTTTTAATACTTATTGTTAAATGTATGTTATTTATCGCTTGGTTGAGATATAACCAGAGGAGATGCCCCAAAATTTAGTAGGGATAGAAGTATATTAGAGTGTTATAGAATAGTGGTAGCACTCTGAGCTTATAAATTGGGTGAGAGTGTTACACGTTAGTAATAGGAAAGAAATTGAATGAGCACACGATATGAACATTATCTACAGGGAAGAAAATTATATGCCATTGAAAAATTCCCAGATCCACACTCCCTTTTATGCCACTACTTTCCACAACCTGGCCGTTATATATTTTCCGTTGTTGACTAAGTTGTCGGATATGCAATGACCATTTTGCCCCTAATTATTGCCACTACAACCCATTCGGCCTTCTACGACCAAAAGCCTTGTGACCAAAAGCAGATAAAGGGCATGTTTTTTTGTTTTTAAAATTAATTTTTATTTTTTATTATAGTACTTAATTTTTAAATGAAATATTCTTTTTAAGATGGAGTTTAATTGTAATACATGTTAAAAACTCAATATCTATACCATCTAAAATCACAAGAGAGTATCTCTCTTCATAATCTCTGTCGCAAACAGTTAAAATTTAAAAATTAATATACGGCAGGACGGTTGTTATGGATAAGGGTCCGCTTATATTGATTTTTGCTTAAGCCAATATGGATGTTCTAGTTTTTATAAGCTATTTCTATCTGATACTATTTTTCGTTTTCACATATTATAACGTACTTTATATTTTATTATATCATAATTCTATAAGTTGTATGGCGGTTCGAATATTGTAGTTCCTTTCATTGCACCGTCTTTCTTACATAATATAGTATTATTCATCAGCCGCTTATATCAACCACTACTATTCATCAGCCGCAGCCAAAAGCCATCAGCATAAACAAGCTCAAAAGATGATCCGTCATAAAATACAGCAATCTACGACGATTCTACGCACTCGTCATAAAAAAGGCTCAATATTTATGACAGCGCCAACATAATTTGTCACAAATACTCCGTCGTACCGTTGCTAGCTCTGATCCGCCACCCACCACCCTTGGCCTCGGCATCTCGTCGGTTCTAGTACCGCATCCCAGTGCACAGCTAGCATAGCTCGTTTTTCCGTCCGCTCTTCTTCTCCGATTGAGGCGGCCCCATGCTACGAAAAGGATACTATTTTCACTAGACATTGAATCCCTTTCAATTGTTGACTTAGATACATAGTTATATCGAATTTTTTGTACGGATAATCTATTTTTTTATTCGAAAATACATAAATATACCTGCGACAAATTTTTTACAAAAATAGTCTCCAGTTGCCCCCCCATTGGGCGACTTCTTCCTTTCGCCCAACCGGCAAGCGACACAAAGGGAATGTCTGAACCGTTGGGCGATACCTGCAGTCGCCCTACCGTTGAGCGACTGAAATTGCAGTCGCTCAACCGCATAAATGATCGCAATTTCAGTCGCTCAACGGTAGGGCGATCGCAATGGATATCCACCGATCGCCGCCACTACCCTCATTCTCGCCAAACAACCACATTTCCCCATTCTCGCAGAGCCGAGAGAAGAAGAAGAGAGGAGGAAGGGAAGAAAAGAAGAGGAGAAGAGAAGGAGGGGAAGAAAAGGAGGAGGGGAGAAGAGAAGGAGAGAAGGAGGAAGGAGTCCAAGCTATTCCATCGATTTGGATCCAGGTATTTTCGTTAATTAGGTTGTATTTACACTATTATTTAGATGAAATATTAGTGTTAGTACAAATTGTAGATGTAGTATACATTTTGTAGTATGGAACATTTTGTAGTATAGAAATTTTACTACTCTTTTTAGTATAGAAAGTTTAGTTTAGTGTTGAACGATGATATTTGACATGTCGTAAATTTCAATCATACATGTAGGCGTACATCATTAATGACCAGTACTACATTGAGAGTGTATTATGGTGCTGGAATGATTCGTGAAGGTCCGAATGGTGTGGATTTGAGCGATTTTCCGCAAGTCACTCTCGTACTTCCGGATGACGAGAATGCTCCAATGACAGATGTGCAGCATTGGCTGACCCAGAGTTTTTCATTGGACCCCGAGGTGTGCGCGTCGTTGTGCAAGGGCTTTGAGCCGGTCTCCCACCGACATCGATGGGAGTTGAAGACATTGTGCGCTCGCCGTGGAAGGGCTTTGTGCAAGGGTGCCGCGCCGTGGATATGAGTGTGTCCTTCTTGTGCAACCGTGCTCACTACAAGCGCATTGCGCAAGCTCGTGCGCCCGCCTATGCTTCGGAGGTGCTAGCGGCTCGGGCGGGCAGCACGATGGCGAGCTGATGAAGTTGCTCATGATGAAGGCAATGCGGTACATGGAGGAGAGTTCAGCCGTCAAGCTATACAGGGGAATCGGGCAAGCCGATGCGGTATATGGAGGAGAGTTACAGCCGTCAAGCTCCAGAGAGGGAACTGGGCAAGCTGATGAAGGAGAGTATATGTCACATCCCAAAATTTGCCTTTTGGAATGAAATTAAATTCAAATTAATTATTTTAAAGTAATTGGATTTTATTTGGATTTTTTGAATTTTCTGGAATTTAAAAACCTATTTAAGGAATTAAAAGTAATTCAAAGTATGAAAATTAATTATCAACAGTAGTTGGAAATAACTTTATTAAGTCCAAAATATCTCCAGGAGCTTCTGTGAATTTTTCTGGAATTTTTGGAGGTATTTTCATATTTTTCTTAGGCTTAAATAATTTTCTAGCCTTTTCTGAAATTAGAAATCAAATTCTGAAAAATAAAAATCTCCCCTCTCCCTCCAGCCGACGCGTGGACGGCCCAGGACCGCCCACGTCGCCGCTCGGCCTGATCCAGGCCGCACCTCCTCTCTCGCCGCCGTGGCCCGGCCACCACCCGCCTTCCCTTCTTCTTCGCTTCGACGCGTGGTCGGCCGGATGCGCGCCACGCCACCGCACTCGCCATCCGCCGTCCCCTTCCACTTAACCGCGCCACCGCCCGATCTTTTCCCGAGCCGCGTGGCGCCATCCGCGCCACCCGCCCGCTCTCTCTCTCTCGCGCGGGACCCACTGTCGGATCCGTCTTTCGCGGAGCTCCCTCTTCCTTCTTTCTTCCCCTTTCCTTTTCGCCGGCGGCCGAATCCGGTCGATCCCGCCTTCCTTCCTCTCCCTATGCGGATTTGGAAACCCTGACGCCGCCGCGACCAAGTCCCCGATCTTCCGCGCCCTTTCCTTCTACGCCCCTCTTTCCTTTCCTCCCCAAACCTTCCTTCTCGGCCGCCAAGAACGGCGAGCTATTGCCGCGCCCTGCTCCCCTCACCCTATAATGCCCCCATCGGCCGCCTTCTCCCGCACCGCATCCCAGCAGACTCCACCGCAGCCTCCCGAGCCCTCTAGAGCCCCAAAGACCGTGCCTCCGTCCCTCCGAGCTCCGCCCAACTCCGGCGAGCTTTCCTCGCCGCCTCGATCATCCCAGAGCCCGTCGTCGCCTCCCGAAGCTTCCTCGTGCAGCGGCGAACCTCCCGACCCTCGGCCACCTCTCCCGCCGCCGAACGCCATCGCGCCGGAGGACCCGAGCTACCCGCTGCCCTCATCGCCGGCCGCCTCGTTCGCCCCAAGCCTCGCCGACCCTCCAACCGGATCCTCCGCTCCGGTTTGCATTTCACGAACCACCCGAGCACCTCCGGCCTCGCCGCCGCGCGCTGCCGCCTCCGATCATCTCTCGCCGGCCACCGGAAGGTACCCCTCAAGAGGGTTACCTACCCTTATTGGGTAGGCAACGCCTCCGCTCCTCAGCTAGCGCGCCACTCGTAACTCCTCGCGCGCGCTCGAGCCTCCGGCTCGCGCGAGGTTGAGTTTTTCGCTTATTTTCCGGCCGACAAGTGGGTCCCACCCGCCGCCGGCTGCCGTCTCGCGCGCCCGCGCGCTGGGCCACACCCCTCTGAGCTGGTCTATGACAAGTGGGCCCGAAGACCAGTGGGTCCCACGTGTCAGAGATTGACTCATTGGGCTCACTGTCCAGTGGGTCCCACATGTCAGTGACCGCCAGTGGTTACTGTTCAGTGGGCCCCACCTGTCAATCTCTCAGATTAAAATAAAGAAATTAAAATTTAATATTCCAGTGGGCCCCACCTGTCAGAAATTTGGGAATTTTTAGATTTATTCAAATCTGAGATTTTCAAATGGGCATAACTTTCTCATTTTAACTCCAAATTCAGCCATTCAAATTTCTAAATTCATCTAAAATCATGATCTATCCAACCATGGCCTCTATTTGAATTTTTGAGTTTGTTTGAGTTTTCATTTGAATTTATTTGTTTTGTGGCTTTTCTCTCGTACGTAGAATCCAACGTTGAAGAAGACCTTCCCACTCCTCAACAAGAAGACCTAGAGCCCCTGCAAGAAGGCAAGTCTCCTTTGATCATCTTGAACCTATGATTTTGAAATGTTTTAATTATTTTAAATTATGTGCATTGCTATTTATATAAAATATTAGTTCAAATCTTAAGGGTTAGTTAAACCAACCTTGTTATACCCTCCATTGAAATTGAATGCTATGTATCTTTGTCACCCTAGAATTTCATTTGTCTCAATAATGAGATTATTACTGAATCTTTGTGAATAGTGGAATGGTAGTATAATGCTTAGTCTCGCTATTTAATACCTTTGAAATCTTGCAAATGGGAAATTATGATGCCACTGTTCTTTTAAAATAAACTAAAATGTGAAAATTGGTTTAGATTAGGGTGGATGGTTAGTTTGGATTGGTGCAGGAAGCACGAGATCATGTAATGTGTGTGTTCCACCCTAGTCAATTAAGGACCGACGCTTGTGTTTGTCCAAACCGAGCATTAACCGTACAACCACAAGTCTATATGGGTACGACCTAGCCGACTAACTTACGATAGTCTAGTTTAGGTGCCACCGGTGGAAAGTGGGTGCCGTGGATGGACCGGTTATCCACAGTGAGGGACAGGATTTATCAGACTCATATGGCGCAAGAGGGGCTTCGGTTGGGCGGTTAGCCTACTGCGGTGAAACCTCAGCGGGTGGTATCTAGCTAGATTAGAGTAAGGTAAAGGCTTTGTGATATTTTATCTGGGTCTCATGCCAAAGGAAGCGTGTTGACTTTTAGGATAAATTATCTCTTGTGGGTAAAGTTGTACAACCTCTGCAGAGTGTAAAACTATTCGAATAGCCGTGCCCACGGTCAAGGGCGGGCAAGGAATGCATTCACATGGTAGATTTCTGGTTTTGTTTTAAAATTAAAAGTTTTGTATTCCGAGAGTGGAGGGAACTCTCGGAAGGGTATCCTGGCGGATGGAGCCAGAGAGGGTGGATGTAACCCGCAGTATTAAACTTCTTCAAGTTGTTAGCTAGTGTTGGTAGACGGAACCTTCACTAGAGAATTAATGATAGTTTTGTTAAAACAGTTAATTGGTTAAAATGTTGCCTTCGAAAATAATTAGTAGTAATTAAATTTTAAAATGTTGCTTTGTGCAAAAGAACCATATAGCCTTCCTTTGTTAAGCCTTGCATCTATGCATTTTTCCCAAGACTTGCGGAGTACTTTATGTACTCACATGCTACACTTAAAAATAAACCTCAGAGGAACATGAAGCTCAAGAAGGTGATTACAACCATCGCTTTGTGCGTGGTCGTGACGGATTCTTCCCGAGGACTAGGTCGCGCTTCCCGACCAATCGCTCGTGGCATATTGATGGGTCTACCTCGAGTTTATTTTTGCTTCCGCTGTGTTTGGATTGTGCGAGGTCTTGAAACCTCATTTGTAATAATGAGACCTGGTGGTCAGTACTCTTTATAATTGTAATAAATACGATGTTGGTCATGAATCATTTCTGTTTAACTGTGTGCACTAGCTGTGATCTGGGACTAGTGCAGTAATACACAGAGGGTCCGGGTTTGTAATCCGGGGGCCCGACAGTATAATGAGTATATCGTGCAGCAGATGGAATCTGATGACCAGAGGGCATGGGATGAAGAGCAAGCTGTAGAGGACGACGAGGAGGACAATTCCGATAATGAAGAAGTTCCTATCCCCCAGGAATGGAACCGGTTTAATGCGGAGGGTGTTTCCGCATATGATGAGCATGAATCACCATGGGAGTATCATGAGACAGAGGTTCGGGTGCATGCTGTGTTTGTCGACAAGGAAGCGCCGCAGATGCCATCAAGCTTTGGGCCCTTTCAATGCAACGGACATTTCGCGTCGTCAAATCAAGCCGGAGCAAGACATCGTGAAGTGCGAGCAGGCTGGCTGTCCTGGAGGGTGCACGCGTCAGACCCAAGTATGACACTCACCGGATTGTGTCCAAGGTGGAGCCGCACTCGCATTCTCAACATCGTCTTGGCGAGGCATCGAAACTCGACGTCCGGATTTATAGCCAATTCGATGTACGGGAGATAGTGGAGAAAAAGATGTTGCGCAACACATATTGTGCTAGCTATTGAGAATAAATTCAAGTATAAGATTAGCTACAAGGCGTGGCGTGCAAGCAAAAGGCGTTGGAAAACGTTTTGGCACTTTCGAGGCGCGCACGACAACCTTCCTCGTATGCTTAAGGTGTTGCAACAAAGGAACCCGCACGCATATCGCCGTGCACGAGAAGCCGTCCGTAAGTCCACCAGATTTGCGGTGTTGCAGAGCATTGTTTGCATTTGGTGCTAGCATTGAAGTATTCAAGCACATGCTGCCAGTGATCTCAGGAGATGGGACCTTCTTGACAAGCAAATACAAAGGGCGCTCCCGACGCCATAGGCGTTGACGGTAACAATCAAATATTGCCGCTATTGCATTTGTGGAGAGTGAGAATTATGAGAGTTGGCTGTGGTTTCTAAGACATGTGAAGACTGGAGTTGTAGGCACCCGGCCTGGTGTGTGCGTAATCCATGATCGCCACGCTGGTATTATAAAGGCGATACGAAAACTTCAAGAAGACTCGAGGAGAGCGCCTTGGCGGACATGAGGAACCGGTGGTGCGATGCGTCACTTAGGGAAAACTTTTCAAGCAATTCCCAAACAATCTTTGATGAAGATATTCAAGAGGCTTGCTAGGCAGAACCAGCAGAGAAAATTTGATGCTTTATGGGGGTTGCTGGATGAGTACACCAGGAAGAACGTCGACGAGAGGAGCAAGGGGCCGGTCACTCCTTGGGCGGCACAACCGCAATGCTTGCCAAAGAATCGATGAGTCTAACCCAAGTGGTCCAAGAAGGAGGAGCGCGAGACATCAAGTGCTTCTCGCGGTGGATCGAGGGGAACCATTGGAGAAGTGGTCATTGTTGCACGACACGGATGGCGCAAGGTATGGAATAATGACAAGTAACCTTGCCGAGGTGTACAATTGGGTTCTCAGGGGTCTCCGTTCTCAGCCCCTTGTCGCCATCGTGGAAGGTGTTCTTCACAGCACAATCCGCTACTTCAGGGACAGGCACGCGAGTGCCGCACTTCATGCGGCCAATCCCGAGCCCTCAGATTCGTCAAAAATTACTACGCACATGGAAACGAAGGCACGAAGGCTCAATTGCACACAGCATTGCATGGGCAACAGGAGCATCGTTTCGAGGTGATACTCCGTGATGAGCCGGATTTGGGACATCTCGCTCACTTATTACTCACGAGGTATGCCTTGGAGATCATGCAAACAGACCTAGCTGCACATGCAACAAGCTTAAGTTGTTACACAGGCCATGCTCTCATGTCCTCGCTGCATGCGGAACCGTGGGCATTGATCCTTCCAACTTCATGTCCGAGTACTTTTTCAAGGAGAGAATATTGCAAGCTTGGTATGGGGAGCTCCGGGGGTTCAGGGCGGTGGGAAACTTCACCACTTTGGACATTTCAGCGAGGACCTGGGTTCCGGATATTAACATGCTGAAGGGTGGGAAGGGTCGGCGACAGAGCCGACGTATTAGAAATGACATGGACGAATCACAAGTGGAACATCGGTGCACGTTGTGGCGATGCGGTCGAGGGGCACACACTAGACGATGCAATGCATGACCGATCGAGAGTTGGTGTTGTAATGCATGCTAAATTTCATGTACCATTTGTTAACCTTGTATGTTACATCCTTGTATGTTGTAATGGACTTATTCCGTGGACATCTGTGAAGTGCGAGCAGTGGTATTTCATCCTTGTATGTTGTAATGGACATCCTTGTATGTTGTAATGGACTTATTCCTTGTATGTATGTTGTAACCTTGTATTTCATGCTCAGATTGCTTGTGATAACAACTCCACGAAGATAACAACTAATCCATCACATGCTTAACACCGAAGTTTCAACGAAGGTCACAGAAAATGAAGGCGTCACGCACTTATAACAGAAACAACACATACATTACACATACATAATTTATGAAAATAGTACACCCAACATTTTAATTCAACACAACAGTCCTACCGCCACAAAGATCAACACATGAACAAATACATGAACTAAAATACGACACAAGCATAACCTCGTTACCTACATGCCAAACGAGCCTCGTGGCACCCACATGGAGAATTGTCGAGGGGCCGCCTCGGGACGTGGCTGGCCGTCATGGTAGTGGCATGCACATATGCAGCTCGGGTTCGCGCAGCAACATGTGGGATCATAAGAGCTTCCTATATTCACGACCTCCTCGTTGCCCTCTCGCGTTGCATCATTCGCGGAGGTCGTTGTTCTCCTCGGTGAGACTCTCCATTCGGTACTCCAAGTCCCATATTCGAGCCCATAATGTATCCACATAATGATCAACATACCGCTCGTGAGGAGGGTCGATCCGATGGGAGAAGTCGATTTGGCCATCCGCACAAAAATAACGGTAAACTTCGAGGGTCCATAAGCAATACAAAATGTAACATTACTAATTTGTACCCGAGCGTGAGCATCGGAAGAAACGTCGCCGCCATCGCTCGGGAATCCAAGATCCGACGATCGCGTACTCATTGTGTCGCATTTCGCCACGGTGGTTGAGCACGCCGGCTTGGTATCAATCGGCATCGCGGACCGAACATATCCTCGCTTCTAAGGGAATGTCGCCCTTCGGTGACCCAAATCCCACCGCCCTCGACTTCGACATGGTATGTTTCACCACGAAAGAGAGGGTATACTTTGTTCGATTCACAATGTCATGGGACCCCAACCCTGCTACTTATAGCAAAACGGGGCAGCTTAATGCAGTGACCACCAAAAAAAGAGGCTTTTGCTCAGCGACATGACAACACGCCCCAGCTTTGCTCAGGGACATGACACAAGAGGTCAGCTTTTGCTCAGTGAGATGACAAAAGAGGGCAGCTTTGCTCGATGACATGAGAAAACGGGCAGCATATGCCGCCTTGTGCAAGATGACTGAGTAGGCCTTTAGCCTGTACACATATAGGGCGTAGGTCTTTAGCCTTTACAGGAGTAGGCCTGTAGGCCTGTACACATATAGGGGCGTAGGTCTTTAGCCTTCTAGGCTTTGAATGGTCCAATCTCTGAAAAGGCTACAAACTATGAATTTATTACGAGATTATAGTCTCGAAAAGCCTATATAGGGCCATTTATTGCTACACCGAATCCAGAAAGCGAAAAGATCCTCTCCATGGACTATGCCCATGCACTGCATAACCCGCCACGTAAAGGGCTCCTCCTATGTCTTCCATACCACATCTCCTCCTCAAGGTATCACAATACTACTACACAACAATGTCTTCCGGAGGTCCGACCCATTTGGAGTGCCGAGTGGCATGAGCGCCCGAAGTGCCATTGCGGCTTTAGGACGATGTTGGGAGTCTGGACTGATCGAGTACAACGAGCCAAATACGGCCGTAGGTTCTTCAAGTGTCCTGACCTGGATGACGACTTCGTGGTAACGACCATAACTAAATCATTTCTTTTCCGTTATCGTTTTTCAACTTGATCCATGACATCTACCATGCCACACATAGGCTTGCGGGTTCATGGAATGGGTGGATCGGGTGCCGCCGGCATGGCCAAATAACCAGGCAGTGGAGGTGGAAAACAAAGGACAATACTTTGTCAAGATGACTCAGGCTCGCGAGGTGAAACGACAGATGCGGCTTGAGCAAGAGTGCCGCGTGAGGGTGGACCAAATCCGTCTGAAGGGTAAGGAGGATGAGCTGCAAAGGAGGTGGGAGCAGCTAAGTCTGCGTGAAGCAGCCATCAAGCGTCAGGAGGAAGAGCTTCAAGCTCGTGAGGCAGTCCTCAAGTCCAAGAGTGACAGGAAGAAGGATGCAGCGGAGCCATCTTCAAGGCGCGACAAAAAGGGGAAACAACCACGCTACACCCAGTAGACAAAATGTGGCGAGGAAAGTGGCCCCGGTCCACACAGTAGGTGGTACGAGCAGTTGGGTGGGTTAGTCGCATATCATGCTATATGTTATGCATGTAATAAAACTGTAAGCGGCATGTTACTCCCAACTGTATTATGAAGTTTATTTCAATTCACATAAGGTTATTATCTCGTGTGTTCGCATTCAATGATTCAGATAGCAAATCATGTAACAATAATTAACATACCAGTTTTCTTCGTACACTAATTCTTAGTAACATAAAAATATCACTTACCAATGTATATATCAAACGTTCTACAGTCAATTGTTCTTAAAAAAAATTTCTCACAATTTTTAATGCACGTACAACATACAATAAACATAACCTTTTATTACAACTACACCATCTTTTTTTCCAGTTTAAAACTACAAAATTGACAAAACTCTACAAAATCACGGGGAGTGAGTAAAGTCGCCCTTCCATTGGGCGACTGCGTTATAAGTCGCCCATCCATTGGGCGACTGCATGGCAGTCGCCCAATGGTAAAGCGACTACTTGCAGTCGCTCCAAGAACCAGCGATAGATATTGTGTCGCTTGCCGGTTGGGCGAAAGGAAGAAGTCGCCCAATGGGGGGGCGACTGGAGACTATTTTTGTAAAAAATTTTGTCGAGGGTATATTTATGTATTTTCGAATAAAAAATGGATTATCCGTACAAAAAATTCTAGTTATATCTCCCTTGTTCTATCTCATTGTCGCAGGCATTACCATTTTATGAAGAGTTCGCAATCAATATGAATTGTGAAAGCTTGTGGGGTATGACTGGCTAGGTCTCCCTATTATCCTTTGTAATGCTAGGCGTGCATTAGGCATGGTGTTTAATATAAAGTATAATGGCATGAACCTGTGTTGAGCATATGGGTTTCGACATAAATAAAAATGGACATGTTTCATTGTTAAAAATACAACAATCAATGACAATTCTAAACTTTTGTCATAAAAAGACATAAATAAAAATGGACATGTTTTCATTATTAAAAATACAACAATCTATGACAATTCTAAACTTTTGTCATAAAAAATATCTATCAATGACGATACTATGTAATTTGTCACTGAAAATTTGACGGACTTTCACAATCCCAAATCCGAACCATCTCCTTCCTCTGCCTCTGGCGTTCCCCAACAATACCCACCGCCGTAGCTCCTCGGCCGCCTTCACCCTGTATCGTTGCTCCCTTGGCACTTGTGCCATGCGCCACCGCTCGTCACCTCTGCACCGTCGGTGCTCCTCAACTGACTGCCGTCGCCGTCCCAATTTGTTCTTGTCACATGTTATAGCTCTGTTGTAAATAATTAGCAGCTACGAATGCAGATTAGGAATTAATTTATTTGCTGGATGGACAAGGTATTGCTCTATTTACTGTACCTCGCCATGTTCTTTGATTTTTTAAATTCTAATTACATGTCTTTCAATTCTCTTCATTGTGTTGTGATATGCCCTAAAGGCAATTATGGAGATGATTGTATCACTTCTATATTTATAATCTTTTGAATAATATGTTATTTTGTTCCCTGAATAAATGTATTTCGTATTGATGAACAAATACGTGAGTTGTTCGTGAAACTCTTTATTCATGTTTTAATGTTATTCTAAATTATCCTTGATCTTGTATCATTATGTGGAACAATTATGATTTACAGATCAGCACATGTATTGATTGATGATCATATTTCATAGATCATGGATATGAGATATCAAACCAATAATGTGGACATATGTTAAAAAACATGATGTTTGATTGACCCACCATTAGACACTGCGAGAATTGTTATATTCTTACGTGTTATTAGTTGGTCTTATATATAGTGTATGTAAGATCCTTATACCTAAGATCATCATTGTTTTCTACATGTGTAATAGTTTACTTAGAGATTACCAAACACTACTCCGTGACTGGGTGGTCATAAATATAGCTTTTGGATTTCCTATGAAACATGTGTAGAAATATGAGCGATCAAGATAGAATTTGCCCCTTCTATATAACAGGAGAGATATCTCTGGGTTCCTTGATGTGGTTGGATTAAGGAAGTGCATAGCTATGCCGAATGTGGTTGAGGAATCAATTACAACTGAGTAATCTATTGCATGTTTGAGTAAAGGATCGAGCTATCATAGGATGGCACGCTTCTCGCCATGAGTTCGATCTGGTATCATGAGGCAAAGGGATCAATACATAAGTAATATATAGGTTCGTCCAGTATGATCTTTATGAATATTTGTGAGTCGTTATGTCTTGCTAGAGACCGCTACTAATTTATGGATCAGAAAGGAGTTTTTCGGCCCACGGCTAAATATACATGATCCTACAGGGTCACACACTTCATGGGATGGAACGAGAAGGGTTCAGATCATAGTCTCCGAGTGGGATACGATCTCTATTCGTATTGGATAAGAATTCGATTGGAGGCTATATAAGGAGAGGTGTGGGGGCTGAGGAAGGCATCCCGAAACACACCCGTCGAAACCCTAGCCGCCACCTCTTATAACTTGTGTCGTGCGCGCTAGTGTTAGCACACCGACGCACGGTGTTCCATCTCTGGAAATGTGGACCTCGGTAGAGGCGCTACTATGACTGCGGTACTGATCAGGATGATCGCGAGGAGGAGATGGTCGGCCGGAGGACGATCGACTACAACCACTACACCAACGTGCTCTTCATTGAATTAGTTGCTTCAACTCTACTTCTACTGCACTGCGTGTCTATGAGAAAATTGATAGTTTGCCATCCTATTCGGTGGGCTTCGATAAAATGCCACTCCCTAGAATGACCACTACAAAATGCCACTCTTAACATTGATACTTTGATTATTTGCCATTTTGAGGGGTTTTTAGGATTCTTAATTATTTGTTAACCATTTTCAGATTATTTGCCATGTGAAAAGACACATTTGCCCCTTGGGCATTTGCTTACCCACTCACAACCAGAAGATGCTTACCGAGACACATTTGCCTTCCATCAGACACAACCAGAAGATGCATTAGAAGCTTGCCCTCCCCGGCAACGGCGCCGCCCCTCCCCGGCCGGCCGACCTCGACCTGTCCGCTGTCCTCCGTCGTGTGAGCGGACGCGCGCAGGAGACCTCGCTGCCGTCCTCCGTCGCTCACGCGAGACCTCCCCGCCCGCCCGGCCACGGCGCCGCCCCTCCCCGGCCTCCCTCGTTGATGAGGAGGACTGCCTATGGACAGGTAGATGGCGATGATGAAGAGAATGATACAAAATTGGCGAGGAAAATTAAGAAAGTGAAGAGACAAACCAAGGAAAATGCAAATCTAATTGATGCTGATGACAGTGACGAGCTAAGAAGTATATGCCCTGAGAGCGATGAAGATGATATGAATCTCTAGAGTGGCAGTGAAGATGATGACGACGATGATATTCCTACTGAGGCACACCCCAATGAGCGCAATGATTCATATACAGCTAAGGTGCTTGAATTTGACGAGGCGCCTAGATATCGCACAATCTCAGAGCTGCTAAAATCTTAGAAGGAACCACAGGAGCTTTCTCCAGGAAGCAAGCAAGAAAGCTTGTTGTAGAAAATGCTCCCAAGAAGTTGGAAAAAGGACCTGATGGATGCTACATTAACCTATTTGATGTTGTCACTGATATAGATATCCTGATATCCTGATTGGTGCATTTGAGAACATTGTTGATTGGTGCCTAGGAAAAAATGGCAGAAAGCACAAGCGAGGAAGAGGAAAAAATGACAGATGTTGAGCTAAGATAATAAATCATAATGTATTTCTCTTCCAGAATGCTCTCTTCAAATTGTGGGTGTAAGTTTCTGTAGTGTTATTGACAATGAATATCCTTTGTACAATGCACAAGTACTTTAGAAAAGTATTTATGTTCATATCGTTCCCATGTCTGTTCTGTTTGGCAATTGGATGAGGTTTTGAATTCCACACTGTATCTTAATTCAGCAAGAAGGGAACATGATCCTGTGCGTTTACACTGGAATGGTGGGTAAGCAAATGCCCAAGGGCAAATGTGTCTTTTCACATGGCAAATAATCTGAAAATGGTTAACAAATAATTAAGAATCCTAAAAATCCCTCAAAATGGCAAATAATCAAAGTGTCAATGTTAAGAGTGGCATTTTATAGTGGTCATTCTAGGGAGTGGCATTTTATCGAATCCCACCGAATAGGATGGCAAACTATCAATTTTCTCGCTTGTCTAGTAGTAACGATCTGTGATCTCTTACTCGCATGGTTTCCTGATTTACGCGGTAGAAAATTTTAATCTACGCTAGTGTAGTCTACACATATCCGTATCCCAACACATTGTTCATCCTTTCAACTGAGAAATATGGGACTAGGATGCGCTGTTTGTTGTAGCTGTTCTAAATATGCAGGAATCAGGGAGGCCACCTTCTCTATGCTCCTTTCCAATCCTGTTCCATGGCAAGCAGAGAGGAAGCTCACCTGCGGCCAACACAACCAAGAACTCTTGCTAAATGGTATATACTTTCCGAATTACTCAACCATTCATTTTTTTTGTTGACAGGAACTACGGTGGGCCTTTTAAGCCAGCCAGAAAAATATATTAAACTTCAAAATTCAAGGTAATTACAAGGGGTGCATAACAACAGATACAACAGAGGGAGCGCGAGACAGAACAAGAGCAAACAAATTAGCAGGACATCTCAAGAAATCTTGTAACACCCCATTTTTGGGGAATTTTTTTCAAATTTTTTAAATAAGATTGATATTGAGCTCAAATCAAAAATTTTGCAAAACAAAATTTTTAATTCAAATTCCAATTCAAAACCAAAACCTAAATTCAAATAAAAAGCAAATAAAATAAAAAAAATTAGAAAAACCATTTGGGCCAGCCCAATCCTTTTCTCTTAACCCTTTTTTCCTTCTTTCGGCCAGTGCCGCTGGCCTATGGCCCACTCCTCTTTACTCTCTCCTTCTTTCCCTCCCGGCCCAATGCCGCTCGGCCTAGCCACCTTCCACCTTCGCTCTCTTCTCTCGCTCACCCCCTTCACTGACTGCATCGCCTGGTGACTGTGCCCATGTGCACCGCACTGCCACTCGTCATGTCGCCACCTGCTGTGTTGATGCTCCCACGTGTGTTGCACTGTCAAGCTCTGCCACATCCACACGTGCTGCGTTGTCAAGCCTCTGCCACATCATTGTGTCGCCAGCATCACGCGCTCTCCCTGTCGTATCACCATGACTGGCTGAGCTGATGACCAGCCGAGAGCGCGCCCTTATCGAGCAAACCATGCTTATAATGCCGCGTGCACCCACGCCTGCTCCTGTGCCATCCCATCACACTGTTACGCCCATGCCACACCGTCACTTTGCCTACGTCATGCTCTACCCTATCGCATCACCTTGATCAGCCGCACCGACCAGCCGAGCATGTACCGCGCTTATCTCGTTGCCTCATCGCTCACGCCGCTCGCACCTACTCTCATGTTACCCCTACGCCGTGCCTGCAACCCCATGCCACCCTATCAACCGTGGCTCCATGCCTCGCGCGCACAAACCCGAGCTCACCGCTCGGCTATAAAAGCCACCCAAAGCCTTCCCTTTCATCCTCACATCTTCCTCTTCACTTCCCCTTATTCAACTGAGCCTTCATCCGCAGGGACTCGCCGATGCCATTGTCATCTTTCCCTCTAGATAAAACCACCTCCTTCACTGCCATTTCCTTTTCGGTGAACCGCTGTCCAATTTCTTGCACTTTGAGCACCCCCTTACCTTCGCCTCACATTTCCCTTGCCCAATTTTGGCAGCCATCGTCTCTAGCTCATTGTCGTTGTTGGAGCCACTACACCGCCTTATGTCAGCGCCGTTAGACCACCTCGAACCTCCCTAGACTTTGCTGACATCTCTGATGAGTTCCCCATGCCTGTAGATGCTCACCATACCTTGAATTAGCTCGTCGCACCACCAGAAGCTCAGTTGTTGTGGTAGCCGAGCTCCACCACCGCTGGCCATGTTGTGGCCACGCATATGTCTGCCGTTGTCTTAGCAACCCATTTTGGGGGTTGCTGACGCTCACTACCGCTTCCCTCACTGGCATTTAGCTCAGCAATGCCATCATTGTCTCCATTTTGTTTTAACTAGGACGAGCACTATAGCAAATTAATTAGTAGTAATAATGTCATTTGCACATGATTAAGTTAAGATAATGATACTCACTAATTAGTGTTAATTAGTCACCAGCATGTGGATCCAGATCATTAGAAATCTAATTAAATCATATTTTAATTCCGAGTCACCGACATGTGGGCCAACCCTACGTGCCGATCCTACCTACTAGTCTCTTGATCCATTTTCTTTAGAGAAAATAATTTAAAAAGAAATGAAAACCCTAAATGCCCACCTGTCAGTCACTTATATGATTTCCTTCAAAAAATAATTCAAAAACAAATTAAAAACCTGTCTGGCCCCACTTGGTAGCCACTATTGTCTTCTCTAATAAGAAAATACATGAGAAAAGAAATTAAAACCTGCAGGCCATAGCTGTTAGAGAGACATACTCTCTCTCCTCTATTTAGTTAGGATATTTTTCCCTAATTTAAAATTTAGAAGGCCCATTTTCACTCATTTTAAATTCAAATAGAATGAAACTTATTTCTAAATTTATCTAAATTGAAGATCTTTCTAACAAGAACAAAATCATGAATTTTGGAGTACATTTCAATTTTATTTGGATTTATTTGCATTCTTGTATGTTTATTCATTTTTTGATTCAATCACTCAAATAGATTACGAAGACCTGGAAGAGTAGCAGTTCGAGCCCAACCAAGACCAACAAGCTTGTGAGCAAGGTGAGTCAGTAGTTTGATCATGTTGCACCTACTTTTTGCATGCAATTTATATTGATTTAAATTATTAAATGGCATGATATAATTTATTATACAAATTATATTTATGATAAGTTTGTAGTTAAGTCCCTATTAATAATTGTGATGTAATACCCCACTCCTTAGTTTTGGACATAAATTCTTGTCGCCTTATAGCTAATGGTATACATACTAGATGATAAGTCTGTATGTAAGTGCCACACTTAGCCTTGCTTAGATACATCTGGGCATTAATTTGCTTAGACAATCATTTCAAATATGAAAACTTGGATTTGGATAGCCATTATTGGATGGAAATGGCTGGTATGTTGATATAGAAAATGATATTTTGGAATCCCAAAACTCTGAACTTGTTTTATACTTGGGTGGATGGCCAGTGGGGATTCGTACGGATGGAGCACGTGAGTGTGGTTTGTAGTAGAACTACTCAAGTAGTCTTAAGGACAGAACCCAATTTTTGCTCTTTTTGGCCTCTCCGAGTGATTTCTTAATCTAGCTATTTCTACCTTAATTTCTTTGGTGTTCTTGCTTTATGGGACATGTGAGAACACATCTAGAGCCATCCTATCCATTATTCACCTACGAGCAAGTTATATTCACCTTTTGTAGTTTTTAACCCATTTTTGGTGCAATCTAATTTCAAATTGGAAAAGGTCAGAGCTTTGACAGTTTTCTTGATTGTTGATTGGACTAGGTTCCAACATTCTATAAAAGGTGTATACCAAATTTCAAGTGATTTGGAATTTTGGTTTGAGAGTTAGTTCAATTTTAGGTTTTGGTGCAACATAGCATCATGAACCAAAAAATCCCAATTCTCTTAAGTTCTTTTAGGGTTTTTGGTTGGGATAGGTTCTTAAGGTCATGAACTAGCCTTGGTTTGAGTTTTAATTCTTTTGGATCAACAGATCAAAAGTTTTGGGGTTTTTTGAATTTAAAATAGTGTTGTTTTTCACTATTCATAGCTGAAATCACTATAGCACAAATAATTTTTGGATTTTTGCCTTCTTGATCTACATAGCTTCTCATAACTATTATAGTAAAGATTAAAGGATACTTAGGGAAAAATTAGGAAGCACCATTTACCCCTCTATTGCCATACCGGTCCTAAATATTATAATGGGTGGATATATAGAACCCTAGTAACAAAACTAGCATATGGTGGACGGAACTATGCAATAGATGGATGGAACATGTACTACTATTATTATTGCATATTTTTACACTCTTTAGAAATATGGTTTAGTATAAAATGCTAAGTCTCAAGATTTCTACTTTCTGTAATTCAACTATAGCATTTGATAAATTAAAAAACCCAAGCATTCCTTTTTTAAAACCTTGCATCTATAATATTGTATTCTGTGTGTTGGATCATGGAGCATGGTTTTTTTTGCTCATCCACACTTGCTAAAATAACCCAAAACCTTCGGATCAAAACCACTACGTCTACTACGCCAGTTTGGGATCACACAAAGAAGAAGACGGTGGAGTCTAGGTCGTTCTCTAGTAGTCTAGTTCTTACCTCAACTAGACAAACCTTGATGGTGATTATGTGCATATCTATTATCCAAACCTTATGAAGTAGTTTGGCATTTTTTACCCTTAATCGTTTACCTATGGCAAGGTGTGGCATCACCTTTTGCTTTTTTTTTGGTTTTGCTTCTGATATTGGTTATTTGTAATGTAACATTTGGCCTGATCGGCTTGTTGTGTAGAACTCTACTCAATATCGATTATTTGGACTCTGATATGTAATATAAATGTCTGGTATGGTTCATATGAATGTATGTGTATGATCCAGCAATGTAATTGTGTACACTAGCTACTGATCTAGGGAATAGTGCAGTGGAAACACAGAGGGTTTTGGATTGCAAATTTGGGGTCCAACAAATATGGGAATTTGTTTTGATCTCTTGACATAAGACTTTAGTGTTGCAGCATTTCCAAAGGTTACATAGCATGGCTGTTGAAACTCGGAGTACCAAATTTGAAACCCTACATGCTTATTGTATTATTCTAGGATCAAGCTAATACAATTTACATCATTGAGGAAATATCAACTATTCAATGATTAACTAGAAAAGTAGCAACTTATTATAAAATAAAATTAACATGACCTTGTGGTCAAGGTTTACACCCTTTGCCACATAGGGCTTAAAAGAAATAAATAAGTTCTAGCAGCGAAAATAAAGATAATTCATAGTAGTCATTCGACATGCATACAGGCAAACGATTGGGGAGTGCAATCTAGTTCCCAAAGTCCTCATCATAATCCTCCTCATAAAACTCTTACTACACTGGTACTTCCTCAACAACTGAGCAACAATGTGTATAGGAAGAGTGAGTATATAGAATACTTAGCAAGTCGTATGTATGAAACATGCAATTATATATTTATGCAAGGCTTGAACAAAGGATGGCTATATGGTTCGTTTATAGGATGTGATATTTGAATTTAAATACAATAAGTAGATTGAAAGCACAGTTGGAAACATACAATAATACTATAGAGAATCATCTTGAAAACATCCAAACCACATCCAAGTTTTATAAAATTCTAACCCTCGTGTGAAATCACTAAGCATGTCTATGATCATAGACATGGCTATACAAATAGTTTAACACTTTGCAGAGTTTATACACTTTATCCACAAGATACAGTCAACTTATCATGTTTGCCATGACTCACCATACAGTGGTATACGATTGAGTGATCATAACAAGGCCTTTACAATCTTCTATCTCAACCCAATTCTTCCAGCTAAGGTTTCACCACCGAAGGACTCTAACCGTCATAGTCATAGTCTACCTATCTATCCTAGAACCCACACCACCAACGATAACATTGACTTGAAACATTGCAAATTAATTAGCAAGGTACATCCCATACTAGACATATGGTTGTACGGTAAGGCTTATATCAACGGTGCACAAAGTTTAGTTCTTAATTAACTCAGGCAAGACTACCTCATCCAATGTGCTAAACCGCGCCTACTTAATGCATGATCACTCACCCAAGTATAAATTATTTTTTAACCAAGACCAATGACATCCCTTGTCATGGTACAACAAGTTTTACAATAGTGGCTACCCACCACGACTCTATATCTCATTAGTAAAGTCTCATTAGTAAAGTTTAATATAATTCATCATGTGAGAGAATGAGCCTATCGTAGAAATAAGCATAGCTACATCAACACATGTTGGTACTACATTTATATCCAACTAGTAATGACCCAATCCTAGATTAACAATAGATCCATGGCATATCAGTAATTCAAGGTGGTCATACGAGCAACTAGGCATTTAACTAATCCCAATAAACAAAGTTGATATAAAAGTAGTATGCATGTTGATATGAAACAAATTACTTTTGCAAATATAGGTACAACATAATCAAGGTTATGACTTGTCTTGCTTGTACACTATTGCTGGTGGATCTTGCTCTTCAAATACTTTGTTCGCTCCTTGGGATCAGCGTCCATCGTCAGAGAAAAGCTGAAATACAAATAAATGCCAAAAAGAGGCTCAAATGACCAATAATCAAATGAAAACAATATTGTATGAAAGAGCTCACTTTTAAATGAATCAAGGAAGAAGAATGGGCTGAATCAGAGTTTGTATAAGTGAGAGCAAGCTCCTGAAAGTTTGAACGAGAGGGAAATTGAGAAAATAACATAGGAGAGAGGTTACTAGGGTTGATTCTCTAGATTATTCATAATTAAAATAAAATCAGAAAATGCTAGCAAAGATAACAAGTGGGACCTATGGTGCATGGACCATGTCCACTGGATAGATTTGGTCCATGATGGACCGGGTCTACATAGCTAAGGTTTGGATCCATGCCACACGTGTGGCTAACTAGGATGGCATTGTTGATATGGCCAGCATGTGGCGCTGACACAGAGTTGAGGTGGTAGATGATGTGGTGCATGAAAACCTAGGGTTCTGGTGAGGCTCCAGCACGGTAATGACGGCATCGGACGGTGGGGCTACATGGCTTGGTGCTGCGGATCTAGAAGAGGTGGACGTTGGCATTCACGTGCAGCAGCACACAAAAACCAATGGTCAATAGCAGCGAGCGCATGATGAAGCTTGTGGTAGTGGTGCTTTAGGTCTCAATGAAGACAGTGACACGTTGGCTTCTTGACGAAACAAAATAGAGGGTGAGGTAGAGGACGGTGAGGGAAACTCGATGGTGGTGTTAGCGAGGATGAGTCCTCACCTACGGTGGTGATCGAGGTCAACGAAAAGCTCCTAGACAGCGTCAATGATAGCAGCTTCTCTTTGACAGCTGTAGGATCAAGGATAACTGACTAGAGGGGGTAAATAGGAGGTTTTTAAACTCTTTTGGCTAAATCATATTTTTAAAGTAAATATGAACTATTAAAATTGTTTTACATAATTCAACTCCTAAAATCGTTAATTCTTGCTATGGCACCACAACCCTAGGTCTAGGCAAGGTACAATTCTAGCTAAACAAGTCAAGTGATTAATTACTAGAAATGTAAATGTAGAAAGTAAGGGACAAGAGAATTAAACCACATGATGGACACAAGAATTTTTCTCATGGTCTTGAAGACTTGCCAGTTTCCCTAATCCATGTCAAGGGAGCTTGAATAAATCAAGCTAGCTCCTTGTGTAACTTGAGCCTTTTCTCAATCCACTAGGGTAGCTCTTTTCTGCTCTGAGAGGTAGGCTCCGACCTTCACAACCACACCAAGTCTCTTCATAACCTTCTTGAAAAGATCACTATGCCAAGTCCTCTAAGCCATCTAGGTGATGACAACTACTAAGAGTAATAAGCCAATAATGCTTGTTTGAGGTTTTCAAGTGCCATAAAGACCAACCAAATCATGCAATGCACTTGAATGCTCTCAAGAACCTCAAAATAAGAAAATAATGCACTAGAATTGATGAGAGAGATGCAAGAGCTCAAGAGTATTCAATGGGGGTCCAAGAGAGCTTTCTTGCTGTTGCTGGAGAGCTATTTATAACATCCACCCACCAGGATGATTGTTGGGGACGAAATCCCTAAAAATCAGGTGGAACAGTACTACCACCATGTAGTGGTTGGTACTACCATACCCACTATTCAACGGCTACTTAGGGATCATTAAATGCACAGAAACTAGCTGTTAATCCAAATATTGGTAGTACCACACTCACAAGCTTTGGTATGATTGCTCCACTAAACCTTACAAAAATCAATGACTTTACTCCTAGCGACACGTTTAGACACTTCCAAAATTATGACAGTGTGCTCCTTGTAGGTGAGATCCTCTTGAAAATCAATGGCATCCATTGGCACTGATTTTCCTAGCACATGCAAATACTTCTTCAACTAAGACATATAGAAGACATCATGTATCCCACTGAAAGACGAAGGCAACTCCAACTAATAAGCAACCTCTTCTTTATGCTTCAAAATCTTGAATAGTCCAATATATCTTGGTACAAGTTTCCCTTTCATCTAAAACCTTTTGACTCCTTTGAAGGGTGTAACTCTAAGATACACATAATCATCTGGCTTAAAACTCAAATCTCACTAACGATTATCTGCATAACTTTTTTATCTAGTCTGAGCTATTCTCAACCATTCCTAAATTAGACAAACTTTTTCCTAAGCTTCTGTCAAATGCTCTGGCCCAAAAACTTGACCTTCCCAGTCTCTTTCCATCTGAGAGGGGTTCTGCACTTCTTTCCATACAAAGATTCAAATGGTGACATTTACAAACTAAATTGGTAGCTATTGTTGTAGGAAAATTCTACAAAAAAGTAAACATCTATCCTAGTTAATTCCATAGTCTAGCACAGAAGCTCTTAACATATCCTCAAGAATCTGATTCACACACTCTATCTATCCATCCGTTTGAGGATGATATGTTGTGTTGAAATTCAAATAAGTATCCATTGCTTCATGGAAACTCTCGCAAAATCAAGACATAAACTACGATCCATGGTCTGCCACTATCTTTTTAGGAACTCCATGAAAACTTACAATCCTTGACACATACAAATTTACCAACTTATCCCCTGCATATGTTGTCTTGATTGGAATGAAATTTGCAACTTTAGTCAAACGATCCACAATTACCCAAACTAAGTTAAATTCTTCCTTTATCTTAGGTGACAGTGATAAAATTTATACCAATCTCTTCCCATTTTCACTTAGAAATTCTCAATGGTTGTAACAAACCTACTGGCCTCTGATGTTCAGCTTTAATCCTCTAATACACATCACAAAAAGCAACATCCTCTGCAATCTCTTGCTTCATGCTAGGCCACCAATATTTTTTTGATATCCTAGTACATCTTAGTACTGCAAGGATAAATCAAATACAAAGATTCATGGGCGTTCTTAAGTAACAATTCCTTAAGCTCTTTCTGACTTGGTACATACAGGCGCTTACAAACCATATGTTACCTTGACCATCTTCTGTAAAATTCGAGGGTTTACCTTTTTCTCATATTAATTTTAATATCCTTGATATCCACATCATCAATTTGGCTTTGTGAATTTGAGCATCCAAAGTCGGTTATAGCTCCAACATAGCTAAAAATTCTTCTTTAACCAACTCCAAACTAAGCTTCTAAAATTCCTCATTTAAAGTCGGCTGACTTTCTTTAATCATCATGGTATTACAATAACTCTTTTTGCTCAAGGTATTTGCTACCACATTGGCCTTGACTGGATGATAATGGATCCTAACATTATAATCCTTTATCAACTCCAACCATCTTCTCTACCTTAAATTAAGATCGACATGAGCAAAGATATACTTTAAACTATTTTGATCCATATAGATCTCACAGTGGTTACCCATGAAATAATGGCATCAAATTTTCAAAACATGCACAATAGCGGCTAACTCCAAATCATGTGTAGAATAATTCTCTTCATAACTAATGCGAAGTATAAGCTACTACTTTTCTATCTTGCACAACACACATCCCAATCCGTCGCATGAAGTGTCATAATAAATCACAAAATCCTTATTAATATCTAACAAAACTAACATTGGTGCAATGGTCAAACACTCCTTCAGTGTCTACAAACTCTTATCACATTCTGACGTCCAAGCAAACTTCTTTTCTTTCTTTAACAACTACATGAGGGGCTTTGCTACATGAGAGAATCCTTCAACGAAGCGATAATAGTATCTTGTCATACCAAGAAAACTTCTAACTTGGGGCACTGAAGTGGGCAATTTTCAATTAAGTGCATCTTTAACTTTTCAAGGTCAATTACAACACCTTTTTTTGCTGTCATAACGTGACCTAGGAAAGCAAATTTTTTCATGCACAACTCATATTTACTGAGCTTGGCATAAAGCTTATGATCTCTAAGCATCTGCAACACTAACCTCAAATGATCCTCTTGCTCTTTCTCATCCTTAGAGTAAATTAGAATATCATCAATGAAGACATGACAAACTTATCCAAATATTCCATGATTACCTTATTCATTAAATCCATGAAATAGGCAGGATCATTGGGTAAACCAAAAGGCATCACTATGAACTTATACAAACCATAGCGAGTAGAGAATATGGTCTTGGGAATATCCTCTTAGCGAATTTTAAACTAATGATATCCTAATCTTAAATCAATCTTAGAAAACACTCTGACTCCCTTAAACTGATCAAACCACTCATTGATCCTGGTAAAGGATACTTATTCTTCATAGTGATCTCATTAAGTGCATGATAATCCACACACATACGCTGACTATCATTTTTTTCTTGATAACCAACACTAGGGCTCCCCATGGTGATGAGCTAGGTCTAACATAACCATTTTCTTGCTATTTCTAAATTCATTTCTTCAATTCTGCTAAATCATTAGTAAGAATCTGAAAAGGCCTCTTGGAAATAGGTAGGGCACTAGGAACTAACTCAATCGAAAACTCAACATCTCTATCTGGTGGAATTCCTAGAATGTCATCTGGAAAAACATTGGGAAGTGGCTTCAAATCTTACTTCAATCCCATCTGCACTGACTAAGCACTTCCTGATGAGTAGCACCACAATTCTCATCCCAACTAACAGCAAATCCGTTGGTGAACAGCATACTGAACCAAAATAAATTTTCTCAAAACAAATTTTCTCTCAACATCTTTGGGCCAACAACAACTTCCAGGGAATCAACTGAACTAACAAATATAAAAGGTCATTGGTGATGAGTGATTGGGCGGCCATTGGTGTGGATTGAAGTGGATTAATAGCATTCTGAACGAACACTTACAACATCTACAACTGCAAAGCCTTCAACTGATCCTTGATTGCTACTTGAGCTACTGGTAAAACCTCTTGCATCTGTTGTTCTAACTGTTAGTGATATGCCCTAGAGGCAACATGGAGATGTTATATATATATATATATCACATATTATGTTTATGATGCAATACTTTGTTCCTTGAAATAGACATTATCATTATTGATCAATGAGTATGTGACTTATTCATGAGACTCTTAATGCTAAAATGTTGCTATTTCTAAATGATCCCTGATCATATATCATATGAGGAACAAATATGATTCAAAGATCAGCATATGTATTGATTGATGATCATGTCTCATGGATCATAGTATGGTGATACCAAATCAATAATATGGACATGTGTTAGTGAACATATGTTGGATAGACCCGCCATGAGACACTACAGAGATTCCATGTGTCATCAGTTGGTCTCAAGTAGTGTTTATGTAGAATCCTTAGACTTGAGATCATCATGGTTCCCAACATGCGTAGTAGCTTATTTTGGGACTACTAAACACTACTCCGTGAATCGGGTAGTCATAAAAGTAGTCTTCGGGTTTGCCATGAAACATGTAGTGGGATGTGAATGATCAAGATAGAATTTGTCCCTCCTTATGGAAGAGATATCTCTGGGCCCCTCGATGTAATGGATTATGAAAGTGCATGGCCATGCCAAGGTGATTGAGGAGTCAATCACGAGTTTATAATCCATCACGGAATCGAGAGAGTGATTGAGCTATTAAGAGGATGACACAGGTCTCGCCTTGAGCTCAATCTATATCGTGAGGCAAAGGGATTCGTATATGAGAACATTACGAGTTCACCGATATGATCTTTACGTATACTTTGGGGTTAATATGTCTTACTAGAGGCCGCTATTAACAGGGTGACCGGAAAGGCGTTTCCGGGTCGCGACCAAGTATACGTGAACCTCTGTGGTTGCACACTTAACGGTTGGAACACTAATTCGAATGTGATTCGAATGTGGGCTCAATTCGGATAGAGATCCGGATAGACTCCTATTGGGCCTCGGTCCACGAGGCCCAAGTGAGGAGGTCTATATATATGGAGGCGAGGGGCGCATGCTTCTGTTAATCCCGAGCCAAACCCTAGCCGCCACCTCCCGAGCCAAACCCTAGCCGCTCGCGAGTGCTGGTACACTCGCGATCGGCGTTCCAGCCCCGGACGTGTGGATACCGGTGGAGGCGCTGCTCGTTGCGGCGTTGATCGGCATCAACAATCTACAGATTGGATCTTGCACGTGGTGGTTGATCGCATGGAGGAGACGATCTGTTCGGGACGATCGACTAATTCCACTACTACCTCGACGCGCGTGGTTGGATCGGCTTCTCCAACTCTTCTTCCGCTGCGCTGCGCGTCTAGTGGTAACGATCCATGATCCCTCCTTAGCATGATGTCCTGGTGTGCGCGGTAGAAAAGTTTTTGTTTTCTGCTATCGTAGCTTACACGCATTCCTTTACTAACTGCACTTGAGATTATGAGGGTTGTTGGGGTTCTTTACCTCTACCAACTCCACTATCTCCTACACAAATACTTATACAGCCTCTAATTGGGTTGATCAACTCAAATGGTGACCAGCAGAAGAAAAAGGGGAATAGCAAAGGTAAGTGGTAAACTCATCTAAGAGAGATAAACTAAGGGCAAGCCTAAACTAAAGACACTCACTTTGTCGAAAAAGACTAACAAAAGAAGCATTAAAGTGCACAAATAAAGATTCTTGATATGACTGCAACATAAAGCTGGACACATAACTGCAGCTCACATCACACTCAACTGTAAAGAAAAAGCACTAGGAGAAATGATCTACATGATGCTAAAAACTATAACAGGGCTTTAATATGATGGCTCCCATTCTTTATAGTAAAGTACGATCTTGTCCAAAATCCAATGCATTGGTCCATCACTTTCTCTTCTGACGTGAAACAAACTGGGTGCTTCCTTGGTCCCAAACTTCATAGCAAAGCTCAAAGAATTCTAGGCCAACCTCCACTTTGATTATGGGAAACCCGAGACATCTATGGATGTTATGGGGATAAGAAGTCAATTTCAGATTTGAAAACAATGTTTCAGAAAGGTAAGGAATAAGAACCTAAGAATAAGGAAAGAATAGAAAATTACTAGATATTCATTTTTGTTGATTTGATTTAGAAAAATAAGTTTTGAAAATTTTTCCTAAATCGACCATGCTAACTAGGGCTTCGTTGATATAGTTCTATTAACATCTCTGTCGAGACCCAAATATGCAAATCAGGACTCTCTGTGTATTCTACACCAATCCAGGATCACCCTAGCGCACACAGTGAAAATATAAATGAAATATCGACCATGATCATGATTTTAACTATGAAAGAGGCAAAAAAATATTAATTATCATAGTAGTGATCTCATGGCCAAGCATACAATAATAGCCTGAAGGGCTTAGCAAAATCTAGTAGTGGAAAACAAAGATAAATATAATGACCATTCAACATGCCCACAGGTAATCGACTAGGAAGCGAAGTCCTATTCTATGAAGTTGTCGAAGAACTCCTCCTCAAATACCTTTGTTTGATATGATTCTTCTTTAGCAATTGAACAACAAAGGATACAGACGTGAGTATATAGAGTACTCAGCAAGTCATTCGTAACAAAACGCAATATATAATGATGCAATGCTTATCAAAGGAAGGCTGAGTGGTTATTTAATAGAAAGCAGTAATTTAGAGTAAATACAATAAATAGATTAAAGCACAATTTGAAAATCATTAATAAGTAAATAAGTCAAAGGAATTGATTAAACCACAAGTGAATTGACCATTCACTTCCCATCGAAACCCAACCAAGGTTTCATGAAATTCTACCCCTCGTGTGAAATCACCAAGCACTATCCATAACTGGGGACATGGATATTCAAATAGTTTTATACTCTGTTGAGATTACACAACTTTACTCACAAGACATGACGATCTCATATTGCCATGCGATTATCACACTTCTTTGAGTGTGTGGTAGAGAGATCATGACAAGGCCTTTACATTGCTTATTCTTAACCCAGTTCTGCCTGCTATGGTTTCACTACCGAGTATGCTGATGACCTAGTCGATAAAATCACCTCTTGCACCAACAAAATATCTCAATGGCGAAACCACATTTGAAACATCATAAATTAATTAGTTAGGTCCATCCCATCTAGGCATGTGGTTGCATGGTAAGGCTCAGACAATAGCGCATAAAGTTAAGTCCTTAATCACTACCCAAGTGAAGCAACTACATCCCAATATGCTATTAGCACCCACTTTACTATACGATCACTCACCCAAGTACAAACCATTTTGGTTTAACCAAGACCAATGATGCTACTGAAGGAATGCGCGTAGGCTACGAAAGCAGAAAATAAAACTTTTCTACCGCGCACACAAGGACATCATGCTTAAGGAGGGATCATGGATCGTTACCACTAGACGCGCAGCGCAGCGGAAGATTTCAAGGAACTAAGTAATGCATCATAAACATCGTATGTGATATATATAACATCTCCATGTTGCCTCTAGGGCATATCACTAACAGTCTCCCACTTGCACTAGAGTCAACCATGTAGGTATCTAATACACATTGCCCTAGTGTGAGCCTCATGCTTTGGCTGGGGAAGCGGCTTTGTCAACGGATCTACAATGTTCAAATCCGTTTGTACTTTGCATATCTTCACATCGCCTCTCTCCACAATCTCGCGGATGAGATGAAATCGCCGTAGAATGTGCTTGGACTTCAGTGCGATCTAGGCTCCTTGGCTTGCGCAATGGCCCCACTATTGTCTGAGAGGTCCATTGGGTGGAGGCACTAGCCACCACACCAAGCTCGAAACAAATTTCTTTATCCAAACAACCTCTTTAGCACTTCTGAGCTGCTATGTACTCGGCTTCTGTTGTAGAATCAGCAACCGTCTCTGGTTGGAACTCTTCCACTCACCGCACCGCCATTCAGCAGAACACAAATCCAGTTGCGATCTAAAATCATCTTTGTCGGTTTGGAAGCTAGCATCGGTGTAACCATTTACAACGAGCTCTTCCTCACCCCCATAGACGAGGAACACATCTTTAGTTCTTCTCAAGTACTTCAAGATGTTCTTTACGGCAATCCAGTGACTTTCACTGGATCCGATCGGTATCTACTTGTAGCACTTAAAGCATACGAGACATCCGGACGTGTACAAAGCATGGCATACATAATGGACCCCATAGCGAAGCATATGGAATCGCATTCATTTTATCTCGCTCATCGGTGTACTAGGACACCGACTCTTGCTAAGATTTATACCATGTGACATAGGTAGGAAGCCTTTCTTGGAATCCTGCATGTTGAACCTTTTCAACACCTTGTCAATGTACGTATCTTGGCTTAATCCAATTAGCCTTCTTGATCTATCCCTATAGATCTTGATGCCCAGAATATATGCCGCCTCTCCTAAGTCTTTCATAGAGAAACTATTTTTCAATGAAGACTTAATGATTCGAGCATAGGAATGTCATTTCCGATCAGTAATTTGTCATCCACATATAAGACCAGAAATACGAGTGCGCTCCCACTAGCCTTTTTGTAAACACAAGGCTCTTTTTCGTTCTTGATGAAACCAAACCCTTTGATTACTTCATCAAAACGAATGTTCCAACTCCGAGATGCTCGCTTTAATCCATAAATGGATCTTTGCAGCTTGCATATCTTTCCGGTGATTGCGGATCGACAAAACTCGTGGGCTGTGTCATGTACACATCCTCACTCATATTTCCATTAAGGAAAGCTTTTTGACATCCATTTGCCATATTTCATAGTCGAAATATGCAGCAATCGCTAGAATGATCCGAATAGACTTTAGCATTGCGACAGGCGTAAAAGTTTCATCATAATCAACACCTTGAATTTGTTTGAAACCTTTGGCCACCAATCGCGCTTTATAGATGTGAACATTTCCATCTATGTCTATCTTTTCTTGAAAACCCATTTGCACTCAATGGTTTTAACACCATCAGTGGATCAACCAAGTTCCAAACTTGATTACTGTGCATGGATTCAATTTCGGATCTCATGGCTTCAAGCCATTTCTCAGAGTCTGGTCCCACCATCGCTTCTTCATAGGTCTTAGGCTCATCGTTGTCTAACAACAATATGTCCTGTTGTTGAGTAGTCAAGAACATGTACCTCTTAGGTGCACGACGTGGCCTCTCTGACCTACGTGGTGCCGGTGTGTCCACAACAGGTTCTTCAACAGTTTATTCATCCTGTTGTGGTTCTGTAGGAGCTGAAACGTTTTCAGGTGTTTCTCGAATTTCTTCAAGTTGCACCATGCTCCCACTATCCCTTCTTGAGAGAAACTCTTTCTCTAAGAAGACACCATGCCGGGCGACAAACACTTTGCCTTCTTCTTGATTATAGAAGTAATATCCTTTTATTTCCTTAGGATACCCGATAAAAAAGCATTTATCAGATTTAGGACTGAGCTTATCAGATTGTAAATGTTTTACATAAGCCTCACATCCCCAAATCTTAAGAAAAGACAAGCTAGGACGTTGTCTGTCCACATCTCATATGGTGTCTTTTCTACTGATTTTGATGGAACCTGTTTAGTGTGAAAGCGGTGTTTCAAGAGCGTACCCCAAAAAGACAACAGAAGATCACTTTGGCTCATCATGGAGCGCACCATATCTAATAAGGTGCGATTTCTCCGCTCAGATACCCCATTCCATTGAGGTGTTCTGGTGGAGTCAATTGTGGAACAATTCCACAATCCTTCGATGATTGCCAAACTCATGGCTCAAATACTCGCCTCCACGATCAGATTGTAGAAACTTGATTGTCTTGCCTAAATGATTTTGCACTTCATTTTGGAATTCTTTGAACTTTTCAAAGGATTCAGACTTATGCTTCATCGTAGATATACCCATATCTACTAAAGTCATCACTAAAAGTTATGAAGTCTCGAAAACCACCTCTGTCGTTGAGCTCATTGGTCCACATACATCGAATGTACGAGTGCCAATAAGTCACTTTCCGCTCACCTTGACCGGTGAAAGGTGCCTTTGTCATCTTGCCAAGTAAACAAGATTCGCATGTATCAAATGATTCAAAATCAAATGAGTGCAGAATACCATCTCTATGGAGCTTCTCCATGCGTTTCTCATTTATGTGACCTAAGCGACAGTGCCAAATAAACGTGGGATTCAAATCATTCAAACGTTGTCTCTTTGCATTAATGTTATAGACTGGTGACTCTTCAAGAGTAAGAACATATAACCCATTCACCAATGGAGTATGACAATAGAATATATCTTTGAAATAAAGAGAACAACCATTGTTCACAGATCTAAAGTCATAACCTTCTGCTTGCAAACATGAAGCAAAAATAATGTTCTTGGAAAGAGATGGAACACAATAACAATTATTCAATTCCAAAACTAATCCTGAAGGTAAAGACAATGGCATGGTGTCAACAGCCACCGTAGCAACTTTTGCTCCATTGCCAACGCGAAGATCCACTTCGCTCCTCCTCAAACTTCTACTTCTTCTTAGCCCCTGCAACGATTTGCAAATGTGAGCAACCGATCCGGTATCAAATACCCAAGAATCAGTGGATGAAGTAGCAAGATTGATCTCTATAACATTTATACTTGGAGTGGAAGTCGTACTTCCCTTCTTCTTCTCAAGATCCTCCAAGTACTTTGGGCGCTTTCTTTTCCAATGCCCCGATTGCTTCTGAGAGTAACAATCGCATTAGGAGCAGCGCCCTTCTTGACTTGCTTGGCCTTAGAACCGCTCGCGATCTCATCGGGAGCTAACTTTCTTTGACCGCGCTTTCTTGATATTGGGCTTGCCCTTGCCTTTCTGCATCATCATCACATGATTGCTGCTTTTCTTAATGCTTTCTCGCAGCTTTTAGCATCCCATGCAACTCACCAAGGTCTTGTCCATGTTGTTCATGTGATAGTTTAGTATGAATGGCTCAAAGCTCGGGGAGCGATGGAGAATCACATCGTAGCCAACTCTTGGCTAAGGGAAAACCAAGCTTTTCCGGACTCTCAATGTAGCCAATCATCTTAATCACATGAGGGTGACGGATTCCTCTCGCAAGTCTGCACGCAAACAAGGACTTTGAAGTGTTGAACCTCTCACCCTTACTTGGTTCTCAAACATACCACACAACCCCACAATGATATTGTAGGCATATGTGTTCTCATATTGCTTCTGAAGCTCAGAGGACATTGTGGCAAGCATGAGACAGCTCACATCAAGGCAATCATTCGTTTGCTTCTCATAAGCTCTCCGTGCAGCCGCAGTAGTATCATCAGGCAAGTCATCAGGATAAGGAGACTCAAGGACATACTCCTTGCGCTCTTGCTTGAGAACAATTCTCAAGTTGCGATACCAATCCATAAAGTTCGTTCCATTGAGTTTTTCTTTCTCAAGAATAGATCGCAAATTAAAAGAACTGGATGCGGCGTTGGCTGACATGATCTACAACACAAGAATATGCAAATTTTAGCACTATGTTTATGTTCATCTTTTATTAAACTATTTAACAAAAGACTCCCACTATGTGTTTTGCAACAAAACTCCCTCTAAGTTACATAGTGGGTCAAGATCCTCATTTCACTAATTCCTTGTGAGTTTTGGCATCACGGCTAGAAAACTAGTGACATGGGTAAGCAACACCTTGCTAATCACATCCCTATGTGACTCTTACTTGTTGGGTGACATCAGTATGCCCCGGCCCCAACCTATGCCCCAAGGTCCAAAACTGTTTTGATAACCTTGTTAAGTAAACCAAATGCTTCCGCATGTAGATGTCCGACATCTACCCCAAATAATGATGATAACCGACGGCACTCTACTTTGGTAGACCTACCATGCGGTGATCATTATCTTTTGGTGCAACATATGGAAGGGCATTAACACCTAATTTTTATGAGGGATTCTATCCTACCAAAGCAACATATCATATATATCATTGCAAAAGAATAAGATAGATAACATCACAGATAAACACTTTTAACTGTGAAGTAGTATGGCCCAAAATGGTGATATCCATCTCCATGTAGGTGTAGACGATCTCCATCCTCCACATCACTCCTTTAGGCCACCATGCTTGAAAGCCTGTAACCTCAAAACTAGGCTACTGCCTATAATAGCTAGAAATTGATGATTACAAAGATAGATTCAAACATTAAGGTCGACACGCAGGTCGTTAAATACAATATAGACAGCTAACAATAGCTGAAATAATCATGACACGCAGGCCATGAACGAATGTTACATGCATCACATACATCTCATACATTCCAATAAGCTATAGGGCCATACTATTCACACCATTCCCTGCAAAAACAAGTTAGACGTAGAATCGCATTCTACCTAACGATGTGGACCCATGACGCTATACAAGGGGGGTACGCACGGCGGTCCAATCTATGAAATTTACAGATCCAATCTATGAAATCGCTATGGAAAAACTATTCGGCACAACCACCTTATGCCGATCCGAGACGTTCTCTAGGACGCTAGTTTTTCCACTGGGCCGAGGCTATCAGATCCATAACCTACTAGTATTCGGCATAACCACCTTATGCCGATCCGAGACAATCTCTAGGGCACTAGTATTCCCACTGGCCCAAGGCTATCAGATTCATATCCTACTAGTATTCGACATAACCACCTTATGCCGATCCGAGACAATCTCTAGGGCACTAGTAGTGATACAATCTATGCCTCATCTAACCCCTATTCACCGATTGATCTCATCAACCCGTGCTACCACCGATTCATCATATGAATCAACTGATCTAGACTGTAATAGATCCAATCTACTACAATCGCATATCAACATATGCGCTGATAAAGATCGCAAACTAAGCAAGATGGCTCTGATACCACTGAAGGAATGCGCGTAGGCTACGAAAGCAGAAAAAACAAAACTTTTCTACTGTGCACACAAGGACATCATGCTTAAGGAGGGATCATGGATCGTTACCACTAGACGCGCAGCGCAGCGGAAGAAGAGTTGGAGAAGCCGATCCAACCACGCGCACCCCGAACAGATCGTCTCCTCCACGCGATCAACCACACCACGAGCAGATCCAATCTGTAGGTTGTTGATGCCGATCAATGCCGCAACGAGCAGCGCCTCCACCGGTATCCACACGTCCGGGGCTGGAACGCCGATCGCGAGTGTACCAGTACTCGCGAGCGGCTAGGGTTTGGCTCGGGAGGTGGCGGCTAGGGTTTGGCTCGGGATTAACAGAAGCATGCACCCCTCAGCCCCTCGCCTCCATATATATAGACCTCCTCACTTGGGCCTCGTGGACCGAGGCCCAATAGGAGTCTATCCGGATCTCTATCCGAATTGAGCCCACATTCGAATCACATTCGAATTAGTGTTCCAACCCGTTAAGTGTGCGACCCTGTAAGTTCACGTATACTTGGTCGCGACCCGGAAACACCTTTCCGGTCACCCTGTTAATAGCGGCCTCTAGTAAGACATATTAACCCCAAAGTATACGTAAAGATCATATCGGCTGAACCTGTAATGTTCTCATATACGAATCCCTTTGCCTCACGATATTGATTGAGCTCAAGGCAAGACCTGTGTCATCCTCTTAATAGCTCAATCACTCTCTCGATTCCGTGATGGATTATAAACTCGTGATTGACTCCTCAATCACCTTGGCATGGCCATGCACTTTCATAATCCATTACATCGAGGGGCCCAGAGATATCTCTCCCATAAGGAGGGGCAAATTCTATCTTGATCATTCACATCCCACTACATGTTTCATAGCAAACCCGAAGACTACTTTTATGACTACCCGATTCACGGAGTAGTGGTTAGTAGTCCCAAAATAGGCTACTACGCATGTTGGGAACCATGATGATCTCAAGTCTAAGGATTCTACATAAACACTACTTGAGACCAACTAATGACACATGGAATCTCTGCAGTGTCTCATGGCGGGTCTATCCTACATATGTTCACTAACACATGTCCATATTATTGATTTGGTATCACCATACCATGATCCATGAGACATGATCATCAATCAATACATATGCTGATCTTTGAATCATATTTGTTCCTCATATGATATATGATCAGGGATCATTTAGAAATAGCAACATTTTAGCATTAAGAGTCTCATGAATATGTCACATACTCATTGATCAATAATGATAATGTCTATTTCAAGGAACAAAGTAATGCATCATAAACATAGTATGTGATATATATAACATCTCCATGTTGCCTCTAGGGCATATCACTAACAGCTACCATGTCATGGTACATAAATTTTATAACTATGGCTACAACCAGAATTCAATATCTCATTAAATCAAAATTAATTAATTGATCAATGTGATGAAGAGCCCAACGTACGGATAAACATGGCTAAGCATACTAGAGTACAACCCAAGTGGATACTACTATTGCACCACTAGATAATTAACCATGCTAAGGTGATGATAGAATCACGGTATTCAAATTATCAAGGAGGGAATTATTCAAAATTGGTTGACAACTACTAATTATAAGGGTTTGTAATAAATTGGCAATGCACGGTAGTTTAAAACAAAATAATATTACTTAGATTTGAAATAATAAGTTCAACATAATCAAATCATGACTTGCCTTGGCTTTGCTCAGTTACCACCTTTTCAACTTCGGTTTGTACTTCTGCTCCTTCAAAAATATCATCTAACAAGAAAGAAAACTAATGAAACACAAATATATACAAATAAAATACTAATAAATTATAAAAACAACAAAAGTAGAACCAAAAGATAGAGATTAATTTTAGATGAATTTAGAAAAAAAATCGGATCAATCAAAGTTCATACAGAGGAGAATAGACTCTTGAAATATTTACTAGGAAAATAAATTCCTAAAAATTGAGAACGAATGGAGAATATTCTTTGGAATATTCCGTTCAGATTAATTTAATAAAAATCTAGAGGCTAACATGTGGGCTCTATGGTTTTTTGAGATTTTTGAAAATAAAGAAAATTCTAGAAAAATGTTTAGAGAGTGACGAGTGGGCCCTCGGTCTATAGACCAAGTCTACAAGTTGGTTTGGGTCTGTAGTGGACTCGATTCACACAGCTCAAGCGTGAGGTGGCATACATGTGGGATTGGGGTGCTAATGTGGCCTGACATGGATGGCCATGCAAACTACTAACATGGGCAGATCGACCGTCAAGAGCTCCAGCTCCAGTGACGGCGAACAAATGGAGCGGTGAGGTCATGAAAAAAATTGGGCCGAGCACAGCGAACCTCATGGAGAGGATGACGAAGTCGGAGATGCTATGATGCGGAGGCAATTCCTCATCAGAGTAGGAGTGATGCAACTTCAAATTGTGGTGCAAGACAACAAACTCGATGATGCAAAGCGAGGGTGAGATTGGGGTGGCTTGGGGAGGCAAAAAATGAGGCTCAGGCACAGCTTTGGTGCACGAGAGAGGTGGCATAGGAGGGGAGTCCACGGCGGCTATGGCTGAGGAGCAGTGTTCGGCTCGGACATGTGGAACATAGCCTGACAAGTGGGCCCTACCTATTAGCAATGACGTGGATGTGAAAAGCGTGAGAAAGCAACATGTGGCACGGGCAGCAAGCTAGGTCGAGCGGCATGGGAGATAGGCTTGGCTAGAAAGGAATGGGCCATGGAGAAGAAAATTCAGCCCAAAGAGGTTTTCGGATTTTCCTAGGATTTTTTATTTTAGAAATTAGATTAATTCAAATTGAGCTCAAATAAATAGCAAACAAACTTTAAAAAAATCCAAGAAAACATAGAAAACATTTCTTGCAGCACAAGGAACTCAAATAAAATAGGTTTTTAATTAATTGAAGTTTATTTTATTCACATTAAATCTTTTTAATTTCTAAAAATTCAGATTAAGCTTTAATTAATGTAAGAAAAATCCAGCTAGTTATTTTTATTTTTTAAACTTTAAAAAGGCATTGAAAATCAGGATATTACGGGTGCGCTCACCTATGTGGCCGAAGGGAGTTGGACTACACAAGGAAAGAAGATGGATTGGCGGAGGGAGAAGAAAGGGAGATGGGCCATAGATTTGGCCAACAAGATTTAAAAAACAAATTGGTTTTTGAATTTCTCAAAAGGAATTAAATTAAAACGAGCTCAAATAAATATCAAATAATTCCAAAACTTCCAAACACAGAGATGCATATTTTATTTGCTAGATTTAAATAAATATTTCATGTGTTGATTCTAAGTAGTTTACTCATATTATATTGTTTTGTAATTCAAAAAAATTATTAAAGTTGGAATGCCACAGGAATACTCAACATCGGCCAATGGGTGGCGATTCAATCAGGGCTAGCTGAGCGGTCAGACCAGCATAGGTGTCGTGGTTTGATTGGCTCCCTTGTTAACAGGGTTTGATAGATTTGACTAGAGCGATCTGACCAGCCTGTCAATGGCGGTCAGACTGGCCTTATCAAAAATTAGCCGAGAGGATTTTGGGAATTGGTGGGAATTAGTTATGGATTGAGTTTTGGAGTCCTAGATTATTGCATTCATGATGCATGAAGCATGTCTGGGCTAACGTGGGTCAAGTTGTGAAGAAAAACTATGCTCGGGAAGTGATTTCTTGATCTTTGATGTGCAAGGAAGCTTGGAGGCAACTATGGTTGATAGCGTGGACCAAGACTAGGCCTGAGGATGAGCTGAGGTACGCTCAAGGAAGCTGGGCAAGATGGTTGGGCTCAAGTAAGGCATTGGGAAGACAAGAGATGTTGAAGGGAAGGTTTGAGTGACGGATCATCGAATGGTGCGGTTGGTACAAGTGAGGCTCGGGCGGGTGGAACTGACACAAAGAAACTTGCCAATGCATGAGTCATTGGTGAACTTACACATTGCAAGTATTAAGATTGCTCGCAATGGAGGAGATGATCATGGACTAAGCTCAGGGAAGAGGTGAGGTCCACGGTCAAAGCGAGGTGTTTTGGCGGAGAATCCAAAATGCCAAAAATGGCAATGGGACCAAAACCACAGTGTTTGGAGAGTGTTGGGAGAGTGGTTTAGGTCAAGGAGACACTAAGGAGGATAAGTGGATGAAAAGCTTGCTCCTTAGCAGGCTTAGGCTTATGCACTTTAAGAAGAATGCATAAGTTATGCGTGAGTGTAAAACCCAATATGTGTGGAGTTAACGAGTTTTTCTGATTATGCTAATAGATAATATCTATTATGGTTAGATATAGATTGGTTGCATGGGGCTAACCAACCAACCCATCCATTCTTCAGGGTTTGAGAGAGAGGTTTCCTTGAAGGGGAGGCTTTCGGGTGATTGCTCTTGGGAGAGGGAGCTCTGTCTCCATGGTGGAGTGGCTATAAAAATCTACATCTATATATTGTAATAGATCAATCTTGTTCATTTTACATGAGATGTTCTTGCTCATATTGATTTTGCACTTGTTTTGGTTGATGTTTTGCCTTCTCTCTTTACCCCTTGATCTTGTTGGGTTCTAAGAATGTGTAAGTGACGGAGAAGCCTCGTGAGGATCACATCCCATCCATCTAGGGACCAGCTATAGCAGATTTTTTTGAAGGTTATCCAGTTTGGTTCGATTTGGAGCTCTTCTTTCGAAATCCTATTTCTAGGGTTTTGACATCTTTGAATGCTCTTTCTTGTTATGATATATGGGAGCTCATCTAAAGCAACCTTGGCCATGTTCAACCCATGAGCAAGTTATATTTCAAATTCTTGAGTTTTACCCGATTTTGGTACAATCTTACTTGTCTTGAGGAAAAGTTGGAACTTTGACTAAGATATATGTGATTCTTGGATGGATTAGATTTCTGAGATCCTCAGCAAGGTGTGTACAAAATTTCAAATCATTTAGAGATGTATTTTTGAGATTGCAATATTTTTTGTTTTTACTCGGGCTGATTTCTAGTTCTAGAATAGGGATGTAGTCAGACCGCCCTAGACCTGCAGTCCAACGAAATCCAATCAAACTGGCCACCACTAGTGGCCAAATCGCTCATCGTGGTCCAACCACTCTCTCATAGCGGTCAGACTGACCCAGAGGAGTTGAACTCCATTTGCTTACGTGCTTTTGATAAGTGCTTTGTTGGTGGGCTAAACTGATATTACGATATTAAGAGTATCATAGTGTAAAAATTATGATCTTTTTCAAGAGAAAGACAAGGTTGCTTCGTTATATATGTAATTTTAGAAAATTATAATCTTGCATTTGGCCTTTGGAAATAATTTTATTGATGAAGAACCCTTGTTAGAAAGAATCGTACTAGGGTAGTATTTCGCAATCGTACATTGACCTTTTGCAATTTTGCCTAGAATCCACAAGTTTTTGTTTTTTGGGAGGACCCAAGAGGCCACACTGCGCCACATCACTATATTAAAACCGGGGGACTTCCTGGCTTTCTACCCATGCCACATCAGATTTCTTGCAAAAAGGCCCCTGCATTTTCTGAAATCACGTAAAGGTCCTCGGTTCTTGGAAAAAGGTCCCTGCTAGGTTTTTTCTGAAAACCCCTCCACTTCACCAAAATTGCGTATCCTTTACAGGATAGCACCCTGCGGTTTTCCAAAATAACGTACAGGTCCTTGTTTAGTTACGTACAGGTCCTCGGTTTTTGCGAAAAAAGCCTTCGGTTTTTTTAAAATTACGCATGTGTCCTCGATTTTTTTAAAAGACTCCCCGCGAATTATCATCTCTTTTACTTCGGTCCACACGGTAGCTAACGCGGCGTGCTGCCGCGCTTACGCTGCTAGTGTATTCTTAAGCATGGGCCAAGCGTTTGTCCTAAAATTTCTAAGGCCCAACTAGGTGATGGTGTTCATTCCTTCGTACGTGAGGTGCGAACTGTAACAATAAAACAGAAAAAAATAACCCGGTTGAATCCTAGACATCGATCAAAATTTTTATACAGCATCCACACTATTTTGGACTAAATGACAGTGCCATCACCTTTGTAGTAAGATGCAGTGTGTTGCAACGAGGTTCCAAAACAAGGTGATACATATCATCAAACATGACCTAAATCATACAATGAATATTACCATGTGTTTGGTTGCAAGGACTAGGTGGGACGGGATGGGATGGACCCGTTTTTGTAGGTGTTTGGATGGGAGACAAGCAGAGTCAAGGACATCCCACTAGGAATATTCCTTGTAGATCCGGGACCAGGCAATCCTCTTTTTTTCATGGGACGGAGTCATCCCACATGGGATAGAGTCATCCCACCTCTTTGTTTTTTTAAGTATTATTTTGTTTAATTTTTTTAAAAAAAACTCAAATGCCACACATGTTCCACTTTCATCCTTCCATCCAAACAAAGGATGAGACCATTCCATCCCACTTTATCCTTCCAACCAAACAAAAAACAGGGATGACTCTATCCCCCCAACCAAACAAAAAATAGGATCATCCCATCCCAAAATCAGGGACAGGACCATCCCATCCCACCTTGTCCCTAAACCAAACACATCCTTAAAAAAATAGAGTCATCTTATCATCAAGAGTGAGATTGGTGTGGCCGGATCCGCTGTTGCCATGATCATTGCTCTGAATCTACCCTCCCTGACCCCACTGGCATCGCAATTCTTCCTCACCTCCGGCAGTGTACACCTCGTCTAAGCTGGTGTACTCCGCCTACATGTTCATTGTCTATGTCAGTGTACTCCACATTCTAGTCGTTGACCTTGGCGGTGTACACTTCTGTTTCGACATTGTCCTCAATGGTGTACACCAACGCCTCGTCGTTCGTACCGGTGTGCTCCTCTTCTTTGCTACCGAGTAGCGCTCCACCTCTCTTCTTTGTTGTCCTAGTGCAGCAGCGGCATGGCGGCGCATGGGAGGAAGGAGTAGCGAGACTCTGAGGGGTTGGGCTGAGGGATCAAAGTGGTTCGCTGCATCACCTTCTTTCATGGTCGTCATATTGAGATCTAGTGGTTAGGATCGACTGAGGGAGAAGGCTGCCCTAGATGTAAATAAAAAACGTGTCTAGCCCCTCCATTCCTACCCGATGCCATCTCCTTCCCTCCCTCGTCTCCCCTTGCCTCCCCACCCATGTGCCACAACTACTGGAAGATCGCCTCCCTAACACCTCTCGCCTCCCTCCACTCCACATGTCGTTGGGCCCATCACCACCGGACCACCATCCCTGAGGTCACCACCGTCGAATGCACTGTCTGCCTACACCTCCACCTCCGGTACTCCACCATCGGGGTCATTGTGCTCCTCACCGGTATCCCCAACCCCATGATCGCCTGATCTCAGGGTCATTGTCCTCAATGCTGACGTTCTCCACCCTAGCATGGTGGATCAAGCAGACCTTGATGTCACTATGTCTAGTTTTGGCATCCCTGAGGTTGTTGGCACTAGATCTGGTCGTCCTCGGCTCCATCACTATCAAATCTGGTCGTCCTCGCAATGAGATAGTGGGGGCGGTGGCGGATCAAGAACATGGAGCATAGCTAGAGCCAAGAGAAGACGTGGAAGGTGGTGGTGCTGACGGAGGAGAATCAGAGAGAGGTCTCCACTGCTGGACCCGACCATCCCTATGCCGTTGTCGCGCGGACCTGAGGGAGAAGTTGGAATCTAGCAGATCTAGTGGTCCCTAACCACCGCATCACTAGATCTAGCCATCCTCAACCTAGCGGCACCTGATATGGCCATCCTCAATCCCAGTGGCACCGTCTTCCTCCTCCTTGTTGCCGCCTCCTCCTCGCTTGTCGAGACAGTCCTTTTTCTTGTCATGGGCATTGGCCATCGACGTCACCACTCATCGCGGATCTGGCTTGCAAAACTGGCAAGGCGCTGGTGCAGGGCATGGAAGAGGGGGAGGATTAGAAGAGATTGATCAGAGTAAGGAGAAGGGGCAGCGTTATCAGGACACGATAATAGCGAGGGTGGCTAGCAGTTGGGGCCTCAGGGGTGTGACCACGTGGAGAAGGGAAGAGGAGTGGTTGGGGTGTGAGGCCATGAGCAGTTTGGGAAGGAGCCGGCTAATGACACAGGCCCATATGTTGGTGTATGTTAAGAGGAGATGTGGGAGTATGCTCGGGCAAAGGGAAGGAAGGGGAAGATGATGAACAGACAAACTCCCCTTTTATATTAGTAGAGATTCGCAAATGTTTCCCCTTTCCATTGGGATCATGTAGTCTTTTGACATTTGAACAATATCTAGTCATCGAAATTTTTATCTTTGAAACTTAGACGGTGAGCTTTTGCTTGCATTTTTGTGCAAGCATTGGCGCATTTAGTACACTTTTTCTTTATTGCAATACGTACTGAGCAGCTTCTAAATACTTTAATTAGGTTTCCTTATCCTGATAAATGGATAAATTGTCGGCCACTAGCTTCTAAATACTTTTCTTTATTGCAATACGTACTGAGCAGTAAACTTAGGTAGGTTGCCTTATCCTGATAAATGGATACTAGCTAGCATGTACTTTTCTCTAAAAGTCAACCACTTCGCTTGTTCTTGTACTAATAATGCAAAATACACGCCATATCGAAATCGCGAGATTCATTATTCTAATCATGTCATTTCCTTGAAAGATTGAGTTAAACAACTTGAAAAAGGATGACAACTTACTGATGTGTGTGAAACAGTGTTAGAAAACTGTAAAGCAATTACCAAAGACAAACCATAATATGCTGACATAATCTCTTTAAGCGTAATAACAAGTGTCAAAAAAAATGAGAGCATGAAGTCCAAAAACATATATTGGGAGCATTTGACTGAAAATACGTTGACCCTGTATTAACATACGTATAGACATATAGAAACTATATGTGATGGTCAATGTTAGGGTCGTAAGTAGGGAACGTCGGTTAGCAACGGTCAAAGCCTTAGGTATCCCATATCTTACGGAGTTATTTTTGTTAGAGTTCCTACAGAGTTAGTTGGACTAATGGTTTTTTTTTTTTGCGCGGAGGATAACAGCAATGTGACAAACATAAGTCAACGGATTATTACTCGTTTACCCGGTAGAACATCGATCCAATGAATAATAAGTATGTCAGAGTGTTGTAGCAGAGCAATAATTAGAGATGTAATACAGCATTACAAGAACATAGCCACGAAGGGCTAAAGCTTTTTACGAAGCCACGAGGACTCGAATACTACAATATTTATAGAGGTAAAAGGTTATACCCAAGAATTACAAAAAGACAGTGGCTAGCATCGAGTGATAGGACCTGTTCTTTTTGGCTGCGGCTTGTGGTTTTTGGGCTGTTCGTACGTGAGATTATAGAGTAACAAAAACTCACGTGCGGTTTTTATCGATATAAATGAAGTCGGTACAGTATGTACTACAATTAACTAGTAGACCCTATCTTGAAAAGATACTCCGTTTAAAAGCTAGTTACTGTAGAAAAGCCGAAAAGTAGTTTTTAGAAGCTGAAAAGAATAGGCCCATAATCTAATGTACCTGAGTTTGCATAAAAGACTCCCGACTGCCGCCTCGTACGCGTCATATTTTGGGTCCACAACCTTTTCATCCAGAGTGGTGGTTGTCATCCAGATATGCTTCACCAAACTCTAGCAAATCTTCAGACTGACCTATGCCTAAATAAGAGAAGATAATAGTAAGGGTGAGTACAGAAGTATTCGTCAAACTTTATTAGCAAAATACACTTAATGCTCATCATCTAATATTTCTTGGAACATCCATTCCTATTTTCATTCTCATTCCCTTTCTCATCCAAATTCTCTTTCTCTTTCTCATGACTTATAGAAAATAAAAGTTTTTTAGGTTTTGAAAGAATTTCATATTTTCAATTTCTAAAAACATATTGAACACTCACAAAGTGGATAAAAACCTCCACTGGTTCCACAGGCTCCAATCTAGGAGACAGACATAAATTTATGATTCATATAGCATTGCGCAGGCTATACCACTTTACGCAGTCACTCTGATCCTTGTAGTGAGTGGATCTTCATGCGCATTTCCTTAGATGTGATGCTTGAATTAGTGTACAAAACTTTTACTGCTATCTTAGTATACTATATCTCCATCCGACTGACTTATAATTGCCAGCCCAAGACGGTGTACCACTCTCACTCGGCACCCTCGCAATTATAAGACAGTTGTCATTCGGACTTACCTCCAAGGCCCAACGTCCACTAGAGACCTCGCCCGACACCCACCGCACTAATATATGCACCTCACATCCCCCACTTCTGGGCTCTCTCTTCTAGTTTTGGGTTCCTGCGGCCCACGTCCTTGACTTTTGGGTTCTCTCCCAGTTCTGGGTTCCTGCAGTTAGATCCCCCACTACTGAGCTATATACCGACTCTGAGTTCCTCTACCTAGTTATACTACTTACCCATGTGAAGAGTGTAATAACCTTGATAGACTTATAATGATGCAATGGTTGATATGACTTATGCAATTCATTACACAAGTGAAGTTTGTAAATCCTTATATTTTATTCCTATGTTGAAGGTCCCATACATGCCCCCTTTTCTTTTCTTTCCTACCTTGGAGGACACTCCACCACTTATTTACTGGCCTGACAATGGCTTCTCCAATTGCCAACCCGTAATTCTTGGTACGACAGTGGCTTCCCAAACTATCGACCCTTGCTTATCCTGTGGATCAATTGCTCCAACAGTTGAGACCATTGTTTTCTTTCTTATAGCATTAATCTGATTTAAATATTGTTTTTATTTTTATGCAAGGTGATAATAATATAATAGGTAAATACTTGTTTTACGGAAGATACTATGATCACATGCTCAAAGGGATGCTTACCGATGGTTAATTAAATTGGTTGCAATAATTTAATTAATTTCTATCATACCCTTGACGTTGGACGTTATCTTCCTAGCGTGAGGTTGTATGGCTTATTTACGACGTATGCTCGACATTTTGTTGATTTCTGCAAATTTATCATTTAGACATGATTAAATAGAAACACTTACTAATATAACTACAAAAGCTATTCCTATTCAATTTTATGCATGCAATTATGCCTATTTAATTTATGCATGTGTGTACACATTTATTTACCTCTCTAAATAAATCTTGGTCTTAGGTTTACTCAGATAGAATCCTCCCTCCTAGTACCGATTCTTTTCCTGTAATTAGTACGTGTGCAATAGTTTAATTTACAGATACAAAATAAATTAAATCTTAAATAAGTAATTAAATAAATTATGTTAAGGCATTATCGTGCTATCCCCAAATTTTATTTTAGTCAGTTGCATATTTTACAAATTAAATGCAATTTAATTTGTCGTGTACAAGTTTAATCATCGCGCACGATTTTAAATCATCTCATGCTATTTTCAATTGTGTGTGCTATTTTAAATCCTCTAATGGCAATTAATTTAATCCAATAATCCAAAAAATATTAAGAGTGGGTTTCTACAATTTAAATAGAACTAACAAAATTATCTGAGTATTTAAATATACTACAGAGCGATCTAAAGTTTTAATCCGTATGCGTACAAACTTATTCCCCGTCTCTTTTCTTCTTTTTTTGATTTTCTTTTGCTTTGCTCTCTAGCCAAACACCCTCTAGCTGCTTATGCCCCCTTGCTGCTCTCTCTCCAATGGTTTTCTCTATTTTCCTTGCTCTGGCCAAATGCCTCTACAGGCCCCTCATTTCCTTGCTCTTCCTTGCCTTATCTCTTCTCTACTCATTCCCCTTCTTCTTATCTACTTTTCCCCAAATCCCTCTACTCAATCTGGCTCTTGGCATGGCTCCCACTGGCACCACTACCCCTTGTGCTATTAGCCACCATGCCTTGCACCTCCCCTGACCTCCGGTCCCATGTGCCGCTGCCCTGGAGCTTGGTTCCCTATGCCCTCATGTTGCCAGCTCCTTGGCCTCTGCCTAAGCCACTATGGTTCTGGCCATGGCCGCCTACTGAGACTCTCAGCGCTGTCCAAGTCTCCTGTTGTAGGGGTAGCCCAATCCCCCGTGACAGGGCCTTGCAACTGGCTCAATAGTATAGAGAAATGTATCAATGTACCCTCACCTTTTGTAATTATTGAGAGGTAGGATGAAAATTTTTGATCCTACCCCATTCATATATATATATATATATATAAACCCCTAAAAGGGGTATGAGGAGGTGAAGATCCACTCATTTATACACAAGCTCTCTCTCTCTCTCTCTAACTCTACCTCCCATGGAGAAAGGGATACCATGTACTCATTGTTGCGCTCATGCTACAACATCTCCCTAGTGTCAGCTCTCGCCTCCTCATGTCCTGACTCAGCTCGGCTCTACCAGCACCATCGCCTCATGGCCAAACGGCTCCTCCTGTTTAGTTCTTCCGACTCCTTCCTCGTTCTTTACTTCTTCTATTATTTGATTTACTTAATGTTGGATCGGAAATGGTGACAGAGGGTGGGTGAATGGAGCGATTAAAAATCGACCCCCAAAAATTCACACCAAATGCTCAAAGGTAATCGCAAAGATAATAACTTGACACGGCAAGGAAACTGAAGAAATTCATTGCCATGGCAAAGAAATCAGCTCTAAAACCTTGTCATGGCAAGAAACGGTAGTGAGCGCTATCACGGCAGAGAAACCAGCAAGAATCGCTGCCACGGCAAAGACAATAGCAAGAAATGCTGCCACGGCAGGAAAAACTGAGAGGACTAGCTGCTGCTGCGAAACTGATTAGCTGCCTGTCACGGCAGAGAAACCAGCAAGAATCGCTGCCACGACAAAGATAATAGCAAGAAATGCTGCCACGGCAGGAAAAACAGAGAGGACTAGCTGCTGAAAGCACAAGTCAAAGGCTGACTGAAAACAGCAAGAAATACTGCAGACCAAAACTGAAAACTGGAATGAAGAACTTACTGAAGACAAGATAAAAACAGAGAAAACAAGGGTTTGCTTCCAATCTTTTTGACCCAGAGCACCACCACTATATTCCAAATAGCAAGGAGGGCTTGGGAAACAAAGAAATCACATCAAGAGACAAGAATTTCAGATTATGGACAAAAACCTGAAAAGTACAGAGAGTTGCCCAAAAACTTAGATTCCGATTTCATCTTTGATCACGTGGCTATGAAACTTTGAGGATAGGTTAGCAATAGCCTCTGGACCTCTCATGCCAAGTTTCATGCCATCTTGTGAAGGGAATCGAAAATAACACCAAACTCTAGAAATTCAGAGAAGGGCTAAATCCTGAAAACTTACAGAGACTCCACCAAAAATCAAATTACTCTTCAATCGTTGATCCTCTGGCCATGAAATTTTGAGGGAAGCTAATTTATAGCCTCAGGACACTAGAACCCAAGTTTCAAGCCATCACACGAAGAGAATAAAGAACAGCACTAAAACCCTAGAAAACTGAAATCATGAACAGAGGGAGGCCAAAATTTAAAACTGAAATTAAAGCGAAGATTGCTCTTGGGAAACTCGATCTAATGATCTTGAGGCACTATCCCATCACTGAGCAACCCATTTTGCACCTCACTAGCAAGAAACAACAAGAAAACAAAAATCTCACAAATCCACTTCAGAGAGCATCGAAGGAAAAATGGACGAACAGGAGATAAAAATCAGATTTCCATTCCAAAACAAGGATGATTACAGAGGAGTCCCGATACCCCGATTACAAGCAGAGGAATGATTACATGAAGGTTCTCAACTCACCATCTCCCTCTCCCCAAGCCAAGAACTCACTACATGCTTGGAGGAGACACTCAACACAGAGACAACGAAGGGACAAGCACTGCTGCCTTCCACCCACTCTCACCAACTAAAGAGCAAAGGGAAAACAACCCCCCAAAGCCTCTTTTGACTCAAGAAACCCTAACTCTCTCCCAAATCCATGAGGGGGCATGCAGCCACCAACCTCTATTTATAGCCCTTGGCTAACGGGTCTCCACCCTGTTACGCCCGCTAAATCCAACGGAGCCCGCTCCCGCTTGTGCAGCCTCGTGAATTTACCGATTCGCCCCTCCCGCACCTTCTAGGAAGCTTCCGCGCTCCTTGTCGTCCACGACTCGCAACCACATCGAATCTCCGCCGTCTTCGACACATCCGACCGTTCTGACCTCGACACCGCCTGTGTCTAGTCCGGTCACCTCGTGTCTCACCACGACTCCGCCTCGACGTCCTGCAATCACACAGACAAGAAACACGTCAAATAGCACCGCTCGATACATGAAAGCATATGAGCATAAAAACATCATACTTACCCATGATGAAGTCTAAACCTGTCGAATCAAAGAATAGGCATCCTAATCCCATACGATCAAGTTGACCAAGTCCGACCGAGCCCGATTGCACCACGCAACGTCAAGGTTCGAACCACCCAAACCAAACTCGACTTACCTAATCATATGTCAATTACTCATCATTCACATGGGATGACCTCCACATGGTCTCTCACTTAAGTCTACTATGTGCTTTGAAGTGCAATTTCAATTTGGAAATAGCGAGGGTGGTGCTACTGCAGTTGCTACGATGGGGCTTGAAATCATTCTGTGCATCAGGGAGTATGGGTTGTTTGTCGGGGTGCATGTGGCGCGCCTGTCACCACGACGGCTTCACCGCTCGGTGTGCCCTCTTCTTTCTACTTTCTTACTGCTCTATGTTCTAGCTTGATGGATGGTGATGCTTCTGTGATTTGGTGGATGCTGATGCTATGTGATTTCCACTAGTGGATGTTTATGAAGTGCTATGTGATGCTAGGTTAGGGATGCTTAGCGAGTAAATGTGCTATCTATGTGGTCCTGGACAGACAAAAAATTGTTGAAAATGGTTGTGTGGCCTAACTCTATCGGATGCTTATTAGTTCGATTCGGGATGGGATTTAGGAGGTGGCCATGGTGGTCGCTTTCCCTTGTCAATTTTGCAGCTGTGGCTGGATGCTTGTAGTCATCTCCTCATATGGCTTGGCCTCTTGCTTCCTTGCTCCTTGAACCATGCTTGCTCAGCTTGATCTTTTGTTTTGTGGTGGATGAATGTGGTTGGTCTCTTGTGGTGGATCTAGAGGGAATGGGAATGGGGATTAACTGAGTGAGGGGGTTCTCTCAGGGGCTTGCTCAGTTGAATGTTGTCTCTCTCTGTTTTGGCCAACTTGGTTGGCCTTATCACCTAGCTGTGCTCTCCTGTATCCTCGTAGCAGCTACTGTGCCGTGGGGGATGAATCGAGATATTTGTCTGGGGTGGCTGGAAAATGAACTTCTGGAATGAACTCAGGTTTGTTTTAATGCCAAATGATGAAACCTACAGTTGCGATGGGTGCCAACTGGCCCCAGACAGCCTCAATAAAAGGCTATCTAGATCATGACAAGATATATATAAGCCAGCTAGAACATATAGATGACAATCTGAAATGAAGTGCATTTTGTAAGCATGTCAAGTCATCAATAAGCAAAGTATAGCTAGAGATATCCAAGGATGATGCAAGCCATGTCAATAAGCTAAGCGGAATAAAGAAGCTAATATTAAGTCCAAATATAGTGCTATATGCTCAAGAATGAAACAATGGTTCAAGTACTTGGTTCTTTTTGTAGCTTAAGCAAATAGAGCACAAATAACATATGTTCTTTTGAAACTTATGGTTGTTTCCAACCAATATTTTTATCATGTGCTAGATCTCAAGCCTTATGCAACTACTCCAAGCAAGAAGCTTAAGAAGATAGTCTAGGTCATCCAAAACTCCCCCTGAGTTCATGTCTAGTGCAATGGCAAGCCGTCTCATGAGAAAGAATTAGTGAAATCAGTTTTTTCGTATAAAAGAGATCTTTTTGCTTTTTTAAAAAACAAGTTGTACTAACGCATGCTGCATCAAGAGACTAAAATAGCTCAATCTAAGGCTCAATAGAGATTCAACGCTCAACTCAGCCTATTTGACATGGCATGAATCATAAAGGGATAACTCAAGAAAGACTAGGCTCAAGTGCTAGAATGACAAGTTTTAATTCAAGTTGAGCAATTTTAATTAACTTATCATGGTAAAAGCTAGTCTACACATATGAAGTCATGATAAATCTAGCAAATAAGCACAAGTTATGGCAAGGTGTAAAGCATTGTAAACATGTCATAACAGGATAATAATCAAGGCTCAATGTATTTATATTACAATGCGCAATGCTAAAATGCAAGAAAATCCAGCTCCCCCTCAACATGAGATGCAACTTTTAGTTCAAGTTGAGTTATGTCAATATTAAGCTCCAGAAGCTCCCATATGAACTCCCCCTGAACCAAAGCAATAAGATCGAGAAGCTGGCAATACTAATAGAAAGGGCAGTCCTTAAAGCATAGAAAAGATATAGAGGCAACTATGGCTCAGACTGACTCTCATCTACCCCATATGACCCTAGGACTATCAACTGGTCATCTAACAGACTAAGGAGCAAACACGTACCCTGTCTCCCCGAGGGTGGCCCAACCCTCGCTAGATCCTACAAGCAGTGAGTAAGCTCAACCTAGTAAGAAGAGAACAGCTAATAAGCAGCATCCTAGAATCACAAGATAAGAGTAAGAAGTCTAAACGACTAGACAAGAAGATCACTCTAACCTATGCTTGAAGGACTATTATCCCGAATTCACCCAAAATGCAATGCAACAGAAAGGAGTAAGAGCATAATCAATATAATAAAGCAGTAAAGCACAAAGCTCCCCCTCACAACAGCCCATAAGGACAAACTACCCCAAGCTCTCCCCGCAGAGCTGAAAACCTCGAACTATCCAAAGGCTTGGTGAAGATATCAGCTAACTGGTGGTCACTCTCCACAAACTGGAGCACTATATCACCCTTCTCAACATGGTCTTTAAGGAAGTGATATCGGATATCAATGTGCTTGGTCCGAGAATGCTGCACAGGGTTCTTAGCAATGTTAATCGCAGAAGTGTTATCACAAAAGAGTGGAACACTATCGATAGCTAACCCAAAGTCCCGCAGGGTCGAGACCATCCAAAGCACCTGGCTACAGCAACGTACTCGGCCTCTGCGGTGGACTGTGCAACACCGGATTGCTTCCTCGAAGACCAGGAAATGAGAGAAGTGCCAATGAACTAGCAGGTGCCCGAAGTGCTCTTCCTATCTATCCTACAACCGGCAAAATCTGCATCCGAGTAGGCTCTCAAGGAAACACAGGACGAGGAAGAGTACCAGATACCATTGTCAATGGTAGCTCGAAGGTACCGAAGAATGCGCTTCACCGCCTAGCGGTGAGATACGCGAGGAGAAGCCTGAAACCGGGCACAAAGACACACAGCAAAGTGTATGTCCGGTCTCGAGGTGGTGAGGTACAAGAGGGAGTCGATCATACTACGATACTCCTTTTGATCAACAAGCTCGCCATCCTCATCTGGGTCGAGTGAAGCTGATGTAGCCATCGGAGTGGACACCGGCTTACCATCACTCATATCGAAGCGCTTCAAGAGGTCTCGAGTGTACTTGCCTTGATGCAAGAAAGTACCCTCCCGAGTCTGCTTGATTTGGAAGCCAAGAAAGAAACTCAACTCGCCCATCATGCTCATCTCAAACTCCGAGCTCATGACATCGGAAAACTGGGAAACGAGAGCATGCGAGGAGCCGCCAAAGATGATATCATCCACATAAATCTAGACGAGCAGAAGATCAGTGCCATGCCAGCGGATGAACAAGGTCTTGTCTACTTTACCCATCTCAAAACCATGACTCAACAAATATGACTTAAGCCTCTCATACCAAGCTCTAGGGGCCTGCTTAAGTCCATACAATGCTTTGGAAAGCTTGTAGACATGGTTTGGGTATTTGGGGTTCTCGAAACCAGGAGGCTGTCTGACATAGACTTCTTCCTCAATGAATCCATTAAGAAAGGCACTCTTGACGTCCATCTGGTAAAGCTTGAAACCCTTAGAAGCTGCAAAGGCAAGCAGGATTCTAATAGCCTCAAGTCTAGCTACAGGGGCAAAGGTCTCCTCAAAATCTAGACCCTCAACCTGGGAGAAGCCCTGAGCTACCAGTCTAGCCTTGTTTCGAATAACCACCCCATCCTCACTCTGCTTGTTCTTGAACACCCACTTAGTCCCAATGACATTGTGACCTCGCGGGGGCTCGACAAGCGACCAGACCTTGTTTCTCTCAAAGTTCTCTAGCTCCTCATGCATGGCATTGACCCAAGACTCATCGGAAAGGGCATGACTAACATCCTTGGGCTCAAAGGAGGCAACAAAGGCAGAATGGAGACAGAATTGAGACATGCCAGATTTTGAACGAGTGACTCGCTCAAACAGGTCTCCAATAATCTGCTCAGAAGGATGGTCTTTTTGAATATGTCTAGGAGGTCCAGGATGAGAAGAAGAAGTGGCCTCTACCTCATGAGTTTTCGAGGTAGGAACAGAGCCACTAGCTCCAGAAGAAGCAGAAGGCATGGGCTGATCGCCTCGAGGTGCGGTGGAAGAAGGCACCTCAAGGGATGGATGAGGGACTGGATCAGGTAGACAACCTGCATCTCCATCGTCCTCATCATCCACGAAGATGGGCTCGGATTGTTCTAAAGAACCTAAAATATTGGGCCTAGTCCCCGGACTGGCCTCGTCAAAGGTCACCTCACAGGTCTCTACCATTTTAATAGACTCGCAGTTCCAACCCGATATGTCCACAAAAAAGACGAGTAACCTAGAAAGATACCATCACAAGAACGTGACTCGAACTTATCTAGGTTCCCGGACTTCAAAATAAAGCACTTGCAGCCAAACACACGAAAATAAGAGACGCTGGGCTTTCGCCTATATCTCAGCTCATAAGAAGTGCGGTGCAAGTGTGCCCAAAGAAAAACTTGATTTGAAACATGGCAAGCGGTAGCTATAGCCTCAGCCCAAAACTTCCTCGGTGTGGAATACTCATCGAGCATTGTCCTGGCCATCTCGACCAAGGTACGGTTCTTCCTTTCCATGACGCCATTCTGCTGTGCGACGTGCGGAGAAGAGAACTGGTGCTCTACATCTGTCTCATCGCAAAACCTCTCAAAGTAGGAATTCTTGAACTCCGTGCCATTGTCACTGCGAATCGCTCGTAAGGCACCCGGAAGCTCAACAGAAAGTCTACTGAAAAGACCTCGGAAATGGGTAAACGTCTCATCCTTCGAGGCTAAGAAAAACACCCAAGAAAACCTCGAATAGTCATTGACCACGACAAGAACATACCACTTCCCTCCTGCTGACTGCACTCGAGCTGGTCCAACTATGTCCATGTGGAGCAGCTGTCCCGGTGCATCGGTCATAGTAACTGTGATCGGAGGGTGAGAAGCGGCAACCATCTTGCCGTGCCGGCAAGGAGCACAAACTAGATCTTTGACCATCTTGAGTTTCGGCAGACCACGAATGAGATCGTGGCCGCTAACTCTGGTCAAATGGTCAAATCCGATATGACCAAGTCTCCTATGCCAGAAAGAGAGGTCGCGGGACTCAGAAGCAACTAAACACCTGCGAGGACCACCAGAAGACTCAGAAAAATCAGCACGAAAGATCCTCCCAAAACGAGAAATCCCGCAAACCAGACTACCCGAAGAATCAAGAATTTTGTAATTGTTTTTCTTGAAGCTCACCTCAAAGTCGTCATCGGTAAGCTGAGAGACGGAAAGCAAATTATACTGCAGCTTACTAACCAAGGCAACATCTTTCAAAATGAAAGAATCATTAATGCGCACTGTACCTTTGGCGATGACGCGCCTAGATGAATCGTCTTCGAAGGTGATCGTCTCATCACCTGGAGCACGGGCAAGGGAAGAAAACCAACGAGAGTCTCCGGTCATGTGTCGTGAACACCCGGAGTCTACGAGCCAAACCTTTCCCTTCCCTGCCCGGCAAACCTGAGTCAAACAGAGAGTAAAGTCTCAGTACTGGGGTAAATCAAGAGTGATTTTGGCACTCAACAATCCAAAAGGTCTACGTGTAGACCCGAAGCTGTTGCTGGGTCCAACTGCTACGAGCAAGCGAGTCCGAGCACCGACAACACGCTGAACACGCCGCGGGTAGCCATCTCGATGGGGGAAACGAGATCTACCCTCAGGACGGTGGAAGTCACGACCAATGGGAGCATGAGGACGAAAACCAGAAAACTCAGAAAAACCAAGTCCTCGATGCTGCCCAAACCCATCAGAAGCATCTGAAGCAAACCTAGACCTCGTGTTGGTCTTAGATGCACTTAAGGTCTGGGGCTGACCCTGAATACGCCTAAGAGCTGCAACACGGTCTCTCTGCGCGATCCTAGCGCGCCTGAAGCATCGATCGATCGTATGTCTATCCTTCTGACAGAAGGTGCAATGATACTTCACATTCTGAGAGGCAGAAGTAGCATGAGATGGCTTCGCCTTCTGAGAGGCTGAAGCTGCAGGTGGGCTCACCTTGCTGTCAAAAATCTCTTGGACAAAGCCCGCTGACTTAAATTTGACTTTCTCGGTCCTGGGTTCAGTCTCGATCACACCTGGTGCTATGGGTCTGAGCACGAGGTGGATGCTTCCTCATGTCCTTATGAAAATCATGTCCTAGACCTTGATTAAATCTGCAGATTTTAGATTGGTCTAGAATAAGATTGAGCTTCTTCTTGCCTCCTACAAATCTCTCGAGAGTGTTCATAAGGTACTGACACTCCCGAAAGAGAGAGATGCAAGAAGAGCAGGGAGAAGAGGGAACAGCAGAGGGTAAGGAAGCAGAAGAAGAACCAATAGTAGAGGAAAGAATGGCGTGTGCACGCACAGCCGACTCTGAAGGGACAGTCCTACTACTAGCTGGTTGGTTCACGTCGCTAAGCATCTCCATCTTACCCTGAGGCTCTCCCCCACCTCAGCAATCACATCACAACGAGTTGATGGCTTCTCTAGTAAATCCTTAGTTAGCTTCACACATTGTTCATTCAAAGCAACGAGTTCAAGTTTTAGTTTATCACAACTAATGCATGGTGAGCTAACAGGATCCTTAGTTGCAAATTGAGCCAATTTCTTGTTATGGTCAATCATTTCTTGAAACTGTTTTGAGACAGATTCAAGTTCAGCAGTTAATTTAGGACAGTTCGAGCATGAAGCAGCTGGCTCAAGCAACCAAGCATACAACTCAGAAATTTTATGATCTGCCCGTTTTAGGTTCATTTTCAAATTATTACAACTTTCACAAGTCTCGGGCAGATCAAGGAGCATGGTATAAAGACCTCTAAAAGCATTGTCCTTATCCTCACATGAGGTGCAAGAAGTAGTCTCAACAATAGTAGGTGAAACAACAGCTATCCTACTCATCTCTAACTCAGCAAGCAGACTAACATTCTCCCCCTTAATCATGTCTAGCTCAGAGGACACACTATCATGCAAGGTACTTAGTTTCTCCATGTCATCCAATATAGCACAGCAAGTATCACAATCATCACGGGAGGGAGCAGATGTAAGTGAAGTAAGCTCCCGTGAGAGTCTATCTACTTCCTTCTCTAACTCGGTACACCTAGCCCTAGCTCTAGCATGAAATCCACCTAACTTAAGAAAAGCATGATTGAGCTGGTCGTAGGTGGGACATACCTCATCGGAGTCGGAGTACAGCTCGCTGTCGCTCAGTTCGCCCTTAAGGGCCATGAAGCACATGCCGGAGAAGTCGTCGCCGCTTTGGGGTCTTGGTCACCCGTCTCGTCGTCGTCGCTCCATCCCTCCACTTCGCTGAGGTCGAGGTCGTCGAACGCGGTGAGGACGCAGTGAAACAGCTTCTTGGCCTTCCCGAAGTCGCGGAACTTCTTCTTGCCTTGGGCATGGACTGGAGGCTTCTTGTTGCGGTTCTTGTCGGTGTAGTCGTTCTTGCCCGAACCGACGTAGTCAGCTTTGCCCTTCTCCAGCTTGGGGCAGTTTGCCCGAATGTGGTTGGGCCACCACACTCGAAGCAAATCACAGGTCCTCCCTTCTTTCTGTCCCTCCTCCTCTTGTAAGCATGGGAAAACTTTCGAGCTAGGAGGGCCAGTTGCTCATCCTCGAGCTGCTCTAACTGATCATCAGTTACGTCACAGAGAGCAGCAAGGGAGAAACCACACAGCGAATCAGAAGAAGGACCAGAAGCCACAGTGGGATCGGTGACTAAAGCCATCGACTGCGACTTCGACTTACGAGAGACAATGTCAATCTCGTGAGTCTTGAGGTGCCAGTACAGCGCATCAAGAGTCAAAGTCGAGAGGTCCGTGGTGTCCTTGATGGTAGTCACCTTCATCTCCCAAACCCGCAAGTCAAGTGCAGCGAGCATCTGTCGAGCGTTATCCGAGTCGGGGTATGTGAGACCGACCGCTCGGAGGTTACTCAGAATCTTGTGAAAACGTGCAAAGCACTCATCGAGGGACTCACCAGCGAGCACTTCAAACTTGTTGTAATATCGCTTGAATTGGTCCTGTCGGACTGTCTTGATTTGGGTGGTGCCCTCATGGTAAGCACTGAGGGTCTCCCAAATCTCGAAAGCCGACGTGAGATGCGAAATGCGGTCAAACTCGCTACGACTCAAACCTTGAATGATTATGTTCCTTGCCTTTGCATTTGCCTCAACATCGGGCATATTCGCCACATTGATGTTCTCATCGGCAGGAACCAGATAGCGGACCTTGACCTTCCTCCAGATGGCATATCCTTGAGCCTGGATGTAGGTCTCCATTCAGCTTTTCCAGAAGGGAAAATCAATGCCATCAAAGATCGGAGGCTTGGTCGAGTACTTGTCCGTCGCCATGGCTCTAGAGACCGGTTAAGATCTATTGAAAAGAGCTAACTGGCTCTGATACCAATTGTTGGATCGGAAATGGCGACAGAGGGGGGGGTGAATGGAGCGATTAAAAATCGACCCCAAAAATTCACACCAAATGCTCAAAGGTAATCGCAAAGATAATAACTTGACACGGCAAGGAAACTGAAGAAATTCATTGCCATGGCAGAGAAATCAGCTCTAAAACCTTGTCATGGCAAGAAACGGTAGTGAGCGCTATCACGGCAGCGAAACCAGCAAGAATCACTGCCACGGCAAAGACAATAGCAAGAAATGCTGCCACGGCAGGAAAAATTGAGAGGACTAGCTGCTGCTGCCGAAACTGATTAGCTGCCTGTCACGGCAGAGAAACCAGCAAGAATCGCTGCCACGACAAAGATAATAGCAAGAAATGTTGCCACGGCAGGAAAAACAGAGAGGACTAGCTGCTGAAAGCACAAGTCAAAGGCTGACTGAAAACAGCAAGAAATACTGCAGACCAAAACTGAAAACTGGAATGAAGAACTTACTGAAGACAAGATAAAAACAGAGAAAACAAGGGTTTGCTTCCAATCTTTTTGACCCAGAGCACCACCACTATATTCCAAATAGCAAGGAGGGCTTGGGAAACAAAGAAATCACATCAAGAGACAAGAATTTCAGATTATGGACAAAAACCTGAAAAGTACAGAGAGTTGCCCAAAAACTTAGATTCCGATTTCATCTTTGATCACGTGGCTATGAAACTTTGAGGATAGGTTAGCAATAGCCTCTGGACCTCTCATGCCAAGTTTCATGCCATCTTGTGAAGGGAATCGAAAATAACACCAAACTCTAGAAATTCAGAGAAGGGCTAAATCCTGAAAACTTACAGAGACTCCACCAAAAATCAAATTACTCTTCAATCGTTGATCCTCCGCCATGAAATTTTGAGGGAAGCTAATTTATAGCCTCAGGACACTAGAACCCAAGTTTCAAGCCATCACACGAAGAGAATAAAGAACAGCACTAAAACCCTAGAAAACTGAAATCATGAACAGAGGGAGGCCAAAATTTAAAACTGAAATTAAAGCGAAGATTGCTCTTGGGAAACTCGATCTAATGATCTTGAGGCACTATCCCATCACTGAGCAACCCATTTTGCACCTCACTAGCAAGAAACAACAAGAAAACAAAAATCTCACAAATCCACTTCAGAGAGCATCGAAGGAAAAATGGACGAACAGGAGATAAAAATCAGATTTCCATTCCAAAACAAGGATGATTACAGAGGAGTCCCGATACCCCGATTACAAGCAGAGGAATGATTACATGAAGGTTCTCAACTCACCATCTCCCTCTCCCCAAGCCAAGAACTCACTACATGCTTGGAGGAGGCACTCAACACAGAGACAACGAAGGGACAAGCACTGCTGCCTTCCACCCACTCTCACCAACTAAAGAGCAAAGGGAAAACAACCCCCCAAAGCCTCTTTTGACTCAAGAAACCCTAACTCTCTCCCAAATCCATGAGGGGGCATGCAGCCACCAACCTCTATTTATAGCCCTTGGCTAACGGGTCTCCACCCGTTACGCCCGCTAAATCCAACGAGCCCGCTCCCGCTTGTGCAGCCTCGTGAATTTACCGATTCGCCTCCCGCACCTTCTAGGAAGCTTCCGCGCTCCTTGTCGTCCACGACTCGCAACCACATCGAATCTCCGCCGTCTTCGACACATCCGACCGTTTTGACCTCGACACCGCCTGTGTCTAGTCCGGTCACCTCGTGTCTCACCACGACTCGCCGACGCCCCGCAATCACACGGACAAGAAACACGCCAAATAGCACCGCCGATACATGAAAGCATATGAGCATAAAAACATCATACTTACCCATGATGAAGTCTAAACCTGTCGAATCAAAGAATAGGCATCCTAATCCCATACGATCAAGTTTGACCAAGTCCGACCGAGCCCGATTGCACCACGCAACGTCAAGGTTCGAACCACCCAAACCAAACTCGACTTACCTAATCATATGTCAATTACTCATCATTCACATGGGATGACCTCCACATGGTCTCTCACTTAAGTCTACTATGTGCTTTGAAGTGCAATTTCAATTTGGAAATAGCGAGGGTGGTGCTACTGCAGTTGCTACGATGGGGCTTGAAATCATTCTGTGCATCAGGGAGTATGGGTTGTTTGTCGGGGTGCATGTGGCGCGCCTGTCACCACGATGGCTTCCCCCCGCGGTGTGCCCTCTTCTTTCTACTTTCTTACTGCTCTATGTTCTAGCTTGATGGATGGTGATGCTTCTGTGATTTGGTGGATGCTGATGCTATGTGATTTTCACTAGTAGATGTTATGAAGTGCTATGTGATGCTAGGTTAGGGATGCTTAGCGAGTAAATGTGCTATCTATGTGGTCCTGGACAGACAAAAAATTGTTGAAAATGGTTGTGTGGCCTAACTCTATCGGATGCTTATTAGTTCGATTCGGGATGGGATTTAGGAGGTGGCCATGGTGGTCGCTTTCCCTTGTCAATTGTGCAGCTATGGCTGGTGGATGCTTGTAGTCATCTCCTCATATGGCTTGGCCTCTTGCTTCCTTGCTCCTTGAACCATGCTTGCTCGGCTTGATCTTTTGTTTTGTGGTGGATGAATGTGGTTGGTCTCTTGTGGTGGATCTAGAGGGAATGGGAATGGGGAAGAACTGAGTGAGGGGGTTCTCTCAGGGGCTTGCTCAGTTGAATGTTGTCACTCTCTGTTTTGGCCAACTTGGTTGGCCTTATCACCTAGCTGTGCTCTCCTGTATCCTCGCAGCAGCTACTGTGCCGTGGGGGATGAATCGAGATATTTGTCTGGGGTGGCTGGAAAATGAACTTCCGGAATGAACTCAGGTTTGTTTTAATGCCAAATGATGAAACCTACAGTTGCGAGGGGTGCCAACTGGCCCCAGACAGCCTGGTATCTCGATGAGCGGAATGCCCATTTCTATAATTAACCTAGGGTTCTAACGGAAATATGTATTTTATTTTCTTCTTTTGTTTAGTCTTTTTTGGTATTTTAATATTTATTTGCTAGCAATTAATACTACGGTTTGGGTTTGGCAAAGCTAGTGCATCACAATTAATATAGGAGATGAGCTCAGTGTAAATTAAATTCTATACATCTTAATTGATTGCAATTGTGCTATAACTATTTAGTTTTTGAGACGGTCATTTGTTTGGGATCAAGAATTATGAATTCATTCTGATTTGTACTGTCATTGTTAATGTAAATAGAGTTGTTATATTTTTTAATTTGAGGCCAATTTTAATTGTCGCTCAATGCACGTAATTTATTTGCTGTACAAGGACTATAATTAACTAACTGTTGTACTATGGACTGATATATTATTTATTTGAGTTGAAAGCTTTTTTTGTCGCGCGATTAAATTTTATTTCTCAATCTAGTGTATATAGATTGTTTTCGTCCTCGCCGATGAAATTGTGAAAGCAATGTATTTGTTTATCACTCGTCGGATTCAATTTAAATGTATACACATAAAAGTTTACATTACCCCTCATTTTAATCATTAGTTATTAAATTAACCCCGCTTAGCATCGTAACTCCTCGCTTAAAGTTAATAAAAAAAAGAGGAGCTCAAAATCATCACAAAGGTCTACTATGTAAGGGCTTGGGAAGGCTGGATGTCACTCCCCAAGTATGCTCTAGCGATCCTCATGGCGATCTCTAGGGACTCTAATCCTCCTCTGTCTCTCTCCCTTCCCACTCTAGGCTTCTGGCTTCCCCCATCTTCTTCAGGGTGGCGGGTCATGTCTAGTGTGGATTTCTTCTTGGATTGGGACTTGTCTCATGGAAAGAGCTTTGAAAGCTTCATTGGTTCGAAGTTTTGTTCAGTGGTTTACCCACCTCTTTCCTCTTCTACTAGATTTTTGCTGCTTACCACTTTCTCTCAGTTTACTCTTCGCCTTTCGAAGGCCTCTGTTGGCAAGGTGCTAAAGTGCTACCTAGGGGGGATCCCTTGGGCTTTCATGTCAGAAGGGCCTATGATTATGATTTTTGATTTTCTGTGTCTTCCAAACAAGTGGATTTGCTAGTTTGTCACCTTCAAAGATATGCTTCCAAGCATTTCACAATTCACTTCCTTCTCTAGAGGGATGGAGGAGCATATTTTCTTAAGGAATTTCGTTTGTGGCTTTTTGAGCACCATAATGAATGGATGATTGTGTCATCTCACAAGAAGAATCGATTTGAAGGACGCCTCGTAGTTCAGAAGAAAGTTTCTTTTGTTAAGTAGCCGGTGGTCAAGTTTCTGGAAAATCTTGTCTTCATTAACACTAGATCCATTTTGGTGCAAATTCAATCTTCATTTGCCTTCAAGACTTTCTCTGTGATGTCCATTGGTTCTCGGACTAGTAGTCCTCACTTACCTGAGTTGGAGGATTCGATTTTTAAACGGTCTCTACCCTTACAATTTGTGCCTGCTCTAGGTGAGGATGATTACAAGGCAACCACTTGTTCTCAATGCTTGCGATTAGGGGACACTGTTGTTTTTTTGCATTAATCAGATTCGTAGTTGGGCTTGCTTCAATTATGGCCACAAAGCTTCAATTTGTCTTTCTTCATGCTCGGTAGCTAATTGGAGATGGGTTCCTGCTCAACGTCCTAATAATGTGAGGTCGGCCTAACGAAAGGGTGGGAATTCTCTTGGCCTGGCCTGGACAATGGGTGCTTCTTCCCATGCAACAGCCGATTCATCTCCCATTGCTCCACTTTGCCCTGACTCCCCTCTCACAGCACAACCTCTATGGCAAAATCCCCTTTGGCATCCTCCTTCTTCTCCAATGGCTAACTTCCAAGTGTTCAATCCAAGCTGTTTTCTTCTGGCGGGCCTTTTCATCAAGGATGGAGGCCAATTTGGTCTGCCTCGGGCAAACTTGGTGTTGCAAGAGCCACCATAACTTCAACACGAAGACTATGCCATTGCGACTATTAGTCCGCTTCCTCAGGAGGAAGAAATAGTGCAAGTGGTGATGAACATTAGAGATTTCATCCAGGGTGCACTTGAAATTCATGTGGTAAGGTGCTCTCCCCATCCACTAGGAGTCAAAATCTTCCAACTTAGTTCATCTATTCAGTGACATATTGATTTTTCGGAATCCTCACCTCCTAGATGATCACCATGAGATTAGATTCCATAGGCATAATGACACCATCAATTGGAGAGGGACTAATTTTACTTGAGTGGACTGGATAATGTTTCTTGGTTTCCCACTGGATCTTCTTAATCACCACTCTATCACTCATGCGGTCTCTTCATTTGGCAAGCTATTGGAATGTCATTCGAGAGATAGGATTAAGGGGGAGAGTCCTTGTCAAGGTTCTATACCCTTCTGTTGAAGTTGTCCCCAGGAACTTGGTTTGAAAAAGAGTGGAGATTTGGGGGCTGGAGAATCTTGGACAATTCAAGTCTTTGTCCTTAACTTAGATTTCCTAGACGCTGGACTGGGAGATGAAGATCTTCCAAATATCTCATTAATGTTAAACAAGATGAAGCTCACAACCCTCCAATTGAGATGGCTTTTTTGGCTCCACTTCGGGATGATCAATGGGGGAAGTGGGAACCTCAGCAAGAAGCACCAAGAGAATGGGATTATCTTCCAATTGACCAAGGGAGATCTTGGTTCCATGCTTTCAATCTAGAGGTTTAGCTGCCTTAGGGTCCTTCTGAAGAGTTTCTATCTAACAGCTCTTTAGTTCCTCTGCCAGTAAGGAATTCTACAAAGTGCAATTTGCTTACGGACTTTTCTTCAAATGGGTCTGGTTACCAAGGCACATCCTTCACCTGCATTGAGGAAATTATTGAGCAATCTGATGATAATGTAGCTCGGTTAGGCTCCCCTATTGACCAATCTAGACCAGGGCGCAAGCAACGTGCACCTTTCTAGGTTCAGAACCTGCAAAGAAGTCCACGTTTGAACAAGCAATCTGCACATTTCCAACATTCTAAGCTCGCTAGTAACAAGAGTTGTAGGTCCAATATATCTCCAAGCTCTTTGCAGGCACATGACCATTCATAGTTTTCATCATCACAAGCCTGGGGTGGAGGAATTTCTCTGGACCAACTTCATAAGCAAGTCTGCTCTTCGATCTCAGCCTCAGAGGAGGGCACCTTAGTGATTCCTAGGGTTTCGGTTCCCCTCATGTGTGTCTAGGGCCAACACCATTGTCGACTACCCCTGGGGTGTTGACGGATAAGAGCTTCGTTGCTATGCATGGGAATGAACATGAAGACTAAATGATTGAAGCATTGGGTGCTAGGTGTTTTGGCTAGACTAGTCATTCTTTTATTTTACTTTAGGATCACTGCTTAGTTCTTGTATGGTCGGACTTGCTATAGTGCTCCTTTGGTTTTTTGGGCTTGTCAGTACTAGGCAGCAATGCTATGCATTCTGTTGCCTTTGCATCGACCATTAGTTATTAATGAATCTGTTGCAAAATTTTAGAAGTTGGAAGATTCTATGTTGGAATATTAGGGGCATGAACTCTCCCGAGAAATGGAAGTCCATTAGAGAAAAAATTTCAGCCAATGCTTGCTCGGTCATCTGCCTTCAGGAAACTAGAAAGGAGAACTTTGAGCACTCTTTATTCACAACTTTGCCCCTATAAACCTGGACAAATTTACTTTTTCTCCTTCCATTGGCGCTTTCAATCGCAACTTTGCTCAGTCGTCTGCTTGCTCTTTAGAATAGCTTAGTTTTCACTAGAACCCCACTAATTAACATTCATTTTGGTCAAATGATTAAATTCATGTTAGTTAAAAATTTAGACAAGTGGACTCTTGTAAATGTTTATGGGTCGTGTGATGTAACATCCTAAAATTTCGAATGTTTGAAATTATGCAGAAATTAAAACTTTTGTGTGCATCTTGATGGTATTTAAATTTCTTCTGAATATCTATTTGAAATCTTTTGAGTTTTGAGACATGCAAATTAATAATCCCAAGTGCAAGAAATGAACATGTAAATAATAATAATAGAAAATGACAATACAGATCATGAATTCAAAACTACCAAAATCTTTAATTCAAATTCAAGTCAATAAAATAAAACCGAAAGAATATTAGACTCTATCCCTAAATGATTAAGCCAAAAATTCCTACTTTTAAATTCAATTAGCAAACAAAACCCAAGATCGAATATTCAAAATTTATATACAAATTCAGAACAAAATAAAAGTCAAAAATAGAGGAATGATAGCTTTTGTATCTAGATATTTGAACCAAGACTTGAAATGAAAATCCAAAAGTTGGATACAAAACTTAAATGAAAATTCAAACTTTGAATGTCATGCAAAAATTGAAAACAGTAAATCCTAATATAAAATTTAAAATGTAAATTAAAATTTAAAATCCCAATTCTCAAATATTCATCTCCTCTCACACTCTCTCTTACATGTGGGGCCCTTTTCCTCTCTCTCTTTCTCCCTCTCTCTCTTCCCACTCTGCCGTTGGGCCCTCTCTTCTTTCCCCTTTCTTTCTTCTCTGTTCATCCTCTGTCTTTGCTTCCTCTCCGCTTGCGTCACTGTAGTCTCGCTCCTCCCTATTTCTACGTCACCGCGCTTGCTCGTCTCCTGTGCACACGACGCCCGAACTGCCTTTGTCACGTACCGGCGTCAGCCCATGCCTTCTTTTCCCCTATTCCATCGTCATCTCATCCCGCGCTTCTCACCGCGTCAGCTATAGCGCCTCCATCACGTCACCATCACCGTGTCACGCCGAGCCAGAGCCCATGACCTGCTACCATCTCCTCCGTCACGTCCTGCTCTGGCAATCTTGCATCGACTGCTTCGCATCACCTGCGTTTACGCGCCGCACGCCCGGCCGCCGACTCCGTCAACCACGGAGCCGCACATCGCTCGATCGGCTCAGCACCTATAAAGGGGGGAAACGCGCTCTCATCCACCTCATCATCCCCCTCCTCCCATCTCAAGCAATTGACCCTTAGAGCCTCCCAAGCTCGCTAGTCGCTGCATCTTCTCTAACTCCGGCAAACCGATGATCTACCAATCTAGACCACCTCGGACCAATTACTCTTGGCTAGAGCGTCTCCAGAGAACCGCAATCCCGAGCATGTCCCTGTCCGAAGCCCTCGCCGCCTGTACATCACCGGCGACATGCGCATGACCGCACTGCCGCAGGCTCACAGCGCCGGCCCACCTCGGACCCTCTCTGGTTTGGACAACTACAAGGTGAGCTTCCCCACTATCCCCTACTGCTCGTGTGTGCCTTAATTTTCCTTCTCCACGCTGGCGCCGCCGTCCCATTTCATCCCCGCCTCCAGCCGCCGAGCCTCGCCGTCGGCCCATCTCGAAGCTTCTCGGCTCACACCAACGCCTCCCTCGTGTCCCTTGTGCTCCCAGGAGCCCATTTCACTGGTTGCCGCCTCCCTCCAGCTACCTCCTCGCTGGCGATGCTGCCATCTACCCAGCGCTACCGCTCTCCTCTGTTTCGGCTGCTGCTTCCTCTGTTCTGGTCCCCATATGCCCCCTGACCTCATCTAATTAACTGCCTCCTCTCACTCACAAGCGAGTGCATGCTCAGTTGGACAGCCAAACCGAGTTCACGCTACAGGTTGCAGGTTCAAGTCCCCTCGCCGTGCATTTCGTTTTTATTTTTATTTCTATTTCTATTAACCCATTTCATTTGAGAAAACTAAAGAAAATTAGAAAATAATTCAAGGGAGCTAATAAATTTTGTTAGGATGTAAATAAAAATCTTAAAGATTTAATCTTGGATTAATCATTAAATATTCATACCTAAAGTACCTTGATTAATTATGTTTAAAACTAATTAGTAATTAAAAGGGGGCATTAATAAAATATGGTTTAGGTAGGAATGTCCAAGCATCACAAGAACCTTAATTAAAATAAAAATAACAATTAAGTTCAGAATAAGGTAATTAGCCAACATGCACATGTAACTCAAGATAAAATACAAAACTAAAATTTGTGGGGATGGTAAAAAGGTACTCTTGTAGATATAGACAATCATTAAAGGTTCCTAAGGTGAATAATATCCAATCAAGGAGCATGAATTAAAGAAAATATTAAAAGTATTTCAAATAGAATGTCCATCTAAATTAGAGACTTTTCTAAGCAAATATATATAAATAAATTGTTAGAAAAATGCAGATGACATGTATGCGGCTCACTAGTAAATATATTAGTATAATTTTGTGACCCTATTAAAAGTATAAACACTATCGTTAACATACTGCCGATCATGAAATCTAAATTAGTAACAATAACGAAATATAATCATGTGTAGCAGGCTCGATCAGTCTTAAACAAATTAAGGTTAAATTGTGTCAGAAGCTAAGAAAAGTGATAAAATATCAATAGGGTAATTTTTAGAGCGCCTCCAAATTAAAAGGTCATATTAATATACAGGTACTAAAATATAATAGCCCTAGGTCATCAGACATTGAAATAATCTCACCAATATATAAATACTCTGAAGTAAACACTTAACCAATTACACGAGTAAATAATTAGGACCGCATAAAATGCTACATATCAAATTATTAGTAATATGAATCAATTCAATAAGCTAAAAAGTCGTATACGTCGTCTATGGAACCCCTACCTTAAACTCACAAATGGCAACATTCGACCAATACCATACTTAATACCCAACTAAATTCATACACCTGCCCATATGTCCAGCCTGACTCATGGAACTTCCTTAATAAATACAAAAAAATAATAAAAGAAGTTATTAATAAAAAGAGCAAGTCATGGTATTTTACTATCGGCTATACCACGCCATCCTTGAACCAAAAAAGGAATATTTCTGTAAATATTCCTTCATTGTAAACCTTCCCTTGGCACCCATCTTGACAGATTTTCCTTAGCCATTTATCACTTCACTCCAACCCCTCTGACTCCGTCTGATACTTCACGCCCAACCAGCATCAAATCACCCATTCAATCATAATAAAAATTAATCAAGCTCAATTTGATTTATTTGGATCTTTTGAGTTATTTGGCTTTATTTGGATTCAGTTGTTTAGCACGTAATTAGAAGTTGGAGTCCTGAGGATTCATTGGATCAAACAAGACCAAGATCCAGACAAAGACGAAGACCAGGAACTCAAGACCGTCGAATGAGAAAGGTTTGAGTGAGCTCAAGACCGCAGTAAACCGTGCAAGGCAAGTCAATACTGTGATCATGTTGTACCTACATTTTCTGTAAATTTACTTTTGTTTAAATTATCAAATTGCATGATATTATTTCATATGCAAATATATGTTTGTTTGAAGATTCTAGTTATATGGCCATTATTCAACTTGCTAGTATTATACCTCCTTTGGAACATTTGAATATCTGAGCCTTGTCACCTGTCGGACCCGGATTTTTAAATCCGACTCTTACTGTGTTTCACTGCACTAATCCCTGGATCAGTAGTTAGTGCACACAGGTACATTGCTGAATCATTTCATACATCGCGTAATCAACCATTATATTACATAAACTGAATTACACCACGTCGGGTGATAGTTTACAAAAGGGGCCGACTAGGCCAAATGTCTTCATTACATCAACGCAATGAAATTATAGCAAAAGACCCAAGTCCACAGCAAGCGCCGTAGGGTAATGTGTACCATATATGCCACCGTGGTCGGTAACATACATGTACACAACGCCTAGGGTCTACTTGTTCATGCCTAACCACCGAGGCCTACGCCTTAATTATCGCCTTTGCTTCCGTCGATGTTGGCGGGGCCTCCTCATAGGCGTAGTGTTCTTGAACTCCTGTTTCGAGTTGTATCGCAAGAGCGAGAATGAGCACTCCGACCCCATGCTCAAGAAGCCAACACACGTAATGCAATAATTATACATGCATGGCTATCAAAGGATGGTCAGGGCTCATTTTATTTTATGAGAGTGCTTTTGAATACAATTCTAGAAAAATCCCTGAGACCTAGCAATTTTAAACTCAAAACCTTTGTTTATAAAGTAAGTTGATCATATACTTGACACAGATTCCATCCACCATTACATGGCACCTGTGCCATATAGCATCTTTTCAGCGTTATAGCCGCTTAATGTACCACTGGGACGACACCCAGGGCAATTCCAAACCAGAGCAGTCCTTCGCCCTACAAGTTTCCCATTCCCAGTTTCCAATGTTTTTAAAACAGAACTATATCCAGTTAAGTTCCCATGTCTGCCCATGACCGTGGGCACGGCTATTCGAATAGTTTTGACTCTGCAGAGTTTGTACACTTTCACCACAAGAGATGAACTATCCTTTTTGCCAACATGCTTCCTTAGGCATGAGACCCAGATAATTTATCACAAAGCCTTTACCTTACTCCGATCTAGCTAGACACCACCCACGCTGAGGTTTCACCGCTGAAGGGTTACACCACCACAGTCAGAAGCCCCCTCTTGCGCCGTGCGAGTACAGTACACCCTGTGCCTCATCGTGAGTAAACCAAGACACCCGGCACCCACTTCCCCGGTGATGTCCGAACTAAACCCTTGCAAGTTATTCAGCTAGGTCGCACTCCATTATAGACTTGTGGTTGTACTGTTTTACACGGGTGGACATGACAAGATTCGGTCCTTAAAGTTACTGAATGGTTCTACCACATTTCCGATTTGTGCTCCCACCGCACCACTACCACCCCAAACCATCCATCCGGTGTTTAAGCAATTTTAGGATTTTCCAGAGGTAAAAATATTGTGTCACCTACTACATCATTCCATCCATGATCGCCCCAAAACATTTCATACTTTGCAATTGTTGTTTTTGGGGCAGCTATGTACCCCGCTTTATCTAGCATTACTAAGCATCGCAATATTTATTGGGACTTACTGATAAAAGCTATGACAGTATAAGTTTTGCTAAGGCGACAAGGTTCACATGTCCAAACATTTCAACGGATCATTATAAGCAAGCATTACAGTAGGTGTATAGCTATCATTTCTGGAAATGAACATATTTTGCCACATGAAATAACAGCATGCATGTTGATATTTTAAAAGAAAGTACTTTGCAAAATCATAGGTTCAAAATGATCAAGATGTTAACTCGCCTCGGTCACAGGGGTCGGTTTCTTGGTGGTCTGGTGCTTCTTGTGCCGCTGCCTCGATATCTTCCTCTTGAGCCTCGTAGGCTATTTAATCGTATGGAATACCCAATTAAAAGAAAAACAACCAATCAATAAAATATCACCAGAAATTCAAATGAACTCAAAAAATTATGGTTCTGGTTCCATTAGATAGATCTTGAATTTAAACGAATTTAGAAATTTGTTTCATTCAATTTGGAGCTAAAATAAAGAAGTTATAAGCAGTCAAAGTTTTCGGTTCCAGTCAAATCCAACAATATTACAATTCTGACATGTGGGGCCCACTGTCAGCCTCTATTCATTTTAATTTTTCCATTTTATTTTCTTTTTCATTCTTTGTTTCTCTGACATGTGGGTCCACTCGATCGGCACAAAAATAAAAGAATCGCCGACCGCAGCGCGAGCCGGGCTCAACGCGCGCCGCGGAACAGGGGAGAAGAGATTAACGCAGATAACCGCTCGGTCGTCCGAGCCTTTCTTACCCTATTAGGGTAATTAACCCTTTTGAGGTGGCTGTGGAGGGTGCCGAGCAGAGGGGGAAGAAGGCGATGGCGACGGCGGTGAGAGGCGGCCGGAGAGGTGCGGGCGTTCGGTGAAACGATCCTCGAGGTGCGTGGAAGGCGATGGTGCGATCGCCGGCCGAGGAAGTCCGAGGTGGGTCGGCAGCAGACGGCGGCGGCGGTTGAGAACGGCTCGTGACGGCGAGGTACGGGCAATGGGAAGCTCGGCGAGGCCGGGATGGCTTCGCGGTGCTTCGGAGATGGTGTGCGAGAAAGGAAATGGCTTTTGGTGGCTCGGGTCGAGAGATTGCGCGGGCGGCCGGAGTTGGGGACGATGAGGGCTCGCCGCGATTGAGTGGATTTGGGCGCGATTGTTTGCTGGAGAACGGTGGCGAGGTGTGGAGCTCAATGGGGTCCACGCCTTTATACATGCGCGAGGAGAGCGGCAACGGTGGCGCCGTGCGGTCGCGTCGGAGCCGTGGCGAGGCGTAGGGCTGCAGCGGCGCATGCAAGTCTTGACCGTGAAGACACACCGCACGCCACGCCCCGGTGGTTGCCTCGCGCAATCGCTTCCCTCCTCCTTTGCTCGCGTGAAATGGCAGCGGATCGGCCGGGCGAAGCGACGCAGCGGGGAAAAGCCTGGGGCGGTGGCGTCAGGTCAAGGGCGACGGGAGGGGCGCAGGCTTTCCACCTGAGCAACGGGGTGACGCGGCGAGGCGAGGCTGTGCATGCGCGCCACGGGGAGCAAAAGCTCGCCGTGGTGCCGACGCCGCGCGGAGAGAAAAGGAGCGGGGCAGACGGCCGGCAGGCGGCCCATCGGTCACGGAGAGGGAGAGGAAAGCGCGATGGCGCGGATGAAGCCGCGTGGCGGAGAGGGTCGTCGGGCGGCGGTGCGGTTTAAGTGAGGGGAACGGAGGAGATCGGCCGAGGCGACGGGCGGTGAGAGATGCCGAGGCGGACGGGCGGATGGGCCGAGGCGCGCGGAAGGGGAAATCGCGCCGCCCATGCGCGAGCGGGGAAAGGAAGGCGGATCCGCCGCGACGTGGCTCAATCCCACCCGCCCAGTGTCGGACGGAGGCGGTGGATTTTGATTTCTTTTTGGATTTTAAGTTTTGCTTTTAGAAATTACAGAAAATCCCAATAAGTCCGGAAAAATATGAAAATGCTTCCAAAAATTCTAGGAAAATTCTCAGAGGTTCCTGGTAACATTCTGGACTTAATAAAAATATTTCCAACTAAAGTTGGTATTTATTTTACTTACTTCCCTTATTTTCCATGCCATTGTTTTTTTTCCAAAAATAATATTCTATGCCCTAAATCCAATTTCTTTATTTACTTTTATGGATCATCTTTTCAGATTCTTGTTTACAATTGTTTGTCTTTCTCTTTTATAAATTCTTTAATTTCTGGAACCTTAACCAAATTCAGAAAAGCATCGAAAAATCCAAATCCAAATGGAATACAGTGCAAAAGTAATTCAAAATCCCCTCATTTTCTAATCCCAATTTTTGGGATGTTACAAACCTACCCCCTTACAAAAATCTCGACCCCGAGATTTGATTTAACTAGTGAACAAGTCGGGGTAATCTCTTCGTAGCTGGTCTTCACGCTCCCAGGTAGCTTCTTTCTTGGAGTGATGGCTCCATTGTACCCGGCACATGCGAATGATTTGGGTTCGCGTTTTCTTTTCCACGGTATCCAGGATCTTGATCGGGCGCTCCTTGTAGGTTAGGTCTTCCTCAATCTCGATTGCCTCCAATGGAGCTTGATCCTCAGGTACTCGTAGACACTTCTTCAGTTGGGACACATGGAAGACGTCGTGTATGTCTGATAGATTCGGAGGGAGTGCAAGCTGGTAGGCAACTTCCCCCTTTTTAGACACAATTGGGAATGGCCCAACATACCGTGGGGTAAGCTTGCCTTTGACCTTGAATCGTCTAACTCCTCGCAAGGGTGATACCTTCAGATAAACATGATCTCCCACCTCAAAACTTAGTGGCCTTCTCCTCTTGTCTGCATAACTTTTCTGCCTGGACTGGGCTGCTTGCAGTCGATCTCTAATTAGGCGAACCTTTTCTTCAGCCTGCCTTAAAGTATCTGGCCCAAAAATGTAGTTCTCCCTACTTCGACTAATGTAGAGGGTTCGACATTGTCGACCATACTGAGGCTTCAAGGGTGACATCTCAAGACCGGCACGATAGCTGTTGTTATAAGCAAACTCAGCATAGGGTAGGCATCGATCCCAATCCTTAGAACAATCTAGAGCACAGGCCCGAAGCATATCTTCCAATATCTGATTCACTCTCTTCGTTTGACCATCTGTCTGGGGTGGTATGCGGTGCTAAAATCCAAGTAAGTACCGAGAGCTTCATGCAAAGCTAGCCCAAAATGCGAGGTGGCGGGAACCTCGATCCGAGACTATCCGTTTTGGTACACCGTGTAAACATACTATGCGTGACATATATAGCTCGGCTAACTTATCTCCCTTGTATGTGGTTTTGACGGGGATGAAATGTGCAACCTTAGTCAGCTTGTCAATCACGACCCATACGGAGTCATATCCAGATTTGGTTCGTGGAAGTCCCGTGATAAAGTCCATCCCGACTTCTTCCCACTTCCACTGGGGTATTTTTAATGGTTGTAGTAGTCCTGCTGGCCTTTGATGTTCTGCTTTCACTCTCGACACACATCACAACAGGCTACATGTTCAGCTATGTCTCTCTTCATACGGGCCACCACCAGAACTGCTTCATACCCCGATACATCTTGGTGCTTCCGGGTGCAGTGGAGTACGGGAGCTATGAGCTTCCTCAATATCGATCCTTGAGATTCTTCCGATGAGGTACCACTATACGCTTCCGCACCATAGAGTACCGTCCTGATCAATCTTCATGTTAGGAGCCTTCCCTGCTTCTACCAGTCCTTTCCATTTTATTATAGCTGGATCCTTCTGCTGAGCAACCATAATCTGCTCCTCTAAACTTGGTTGAATTACCATGGTAGCTAGAGTGCCTTTCTCTACTATCTCCAAGTTCAAGGCTTGCAGTTCTTTACATAGCTCGGGTTGGTGTTCCTGGACCATGAGATTATTGCAATAGGCCTTCCGGCTTAGAGCATCCGCTACAACATTAGCCTTCCCTCGGTGGTAATGGACGCTCAGGTCATAGTCCTTAATCAACTCCAACCATCTCCTCTGTCTCAAGTTGAGGTGTGTAGGTGAAGAAATATTTAAGGCTCGTGGTCGGTGTATATGTCACAGTGATTACCTATCGATAATGCCTCCAAATCTTCAATGCATGTACCATCGAGGCCAATTCAGTGTCATGAGTAGGGTAGTTGGCTTCATGAGGGCGGTTGTCGGATGCGTATGCCACTACCTTGCCTTCTGCATTAGTACACATCCAATCCCTTGATGTGAAGCATCACAATATATCTCAAAATCCTTGCGTACATCAGCAGGGTTAGCACAAAGCGTGGTAGTCAATCGCTTCTTCAATTCTTGGAAACTTCCTTCACATGCTTTGGACCATTCGAACTTCTTCTCCTTCTTGAGTAGTTGAGTCATTGGCACGGCAATCCGAGAAAATCCTTCTATGAATCTCGGTAGTACCCACTAAGCCGAGAAAGCTCCTCACTTGATGATTTAAGTGGCTCGCCGCCACTCTATGATCTTTGCTATTTTGGCGGGATCAACAGATATTCCTCCGGTGACACTATGTGTCCCAAGAAACTAATATCATGAAGCCAGAATTCACACTTGCTAAATTTTGCATATAATTGATGCTCCTTTAGCTTTTCCAACACCAGGCGCAGATGCTCCGCATGCTCTTCAGCATCTTTGGAGTATATAAGGATGTCGTCAATAAAGACCACGACAAACTTGTCCAAATACTCCATGAATATCTTGTTCATCAGGTTCATGAAGTAGGCTGGAGCATTGGTTAACCCAAAAGACATGACTGTAAACTCATACAGCCCATATCTAGTGGTGAAAGCCGTCTTAGGTATATCTTCAGCCCTAATCTTCAATTGGTGATAGCCCGATCTCAAGTCTATTTTGGAGAATACCGTGGCTCCACCCAGTTGATCGAATAAATCATCAATCCTGGGGAGTGGGTATTTGTTCTTGATGGTTACTTCATTTAGGGCCCTGTAATCCACACACATCCGAGTGGTGCCATCTTTCTTCTTCACAAATAATACTGGAGATCCCCAAGGCGAGGAACTCGGCCTAATGAACCCCTTATCATGCAACTCATATAGTTGCTTCTTTAATTCTTCTAACTCATCCACCGTCATTCTATAAGGCCTTTTGGAGATTGGAGCGGCTCCGGCTTTAAGTTGATGACAAATTCGTGTCTCTATCCGGGGCATGCCAGGAGTTCATCGAGGAACACTTCAGATAATCTTGCACCACGATCATCCCTTCCAAAGGTATGTCTTCACTATAGTAGATTGCACGGCCCCATCGATGGGGTCGATCTACTTTACTTTTATAGTCATCCGGGACATTTGACTAATTTCACCATCCGGTGGCACATTCTATGACCCTTGGTATCCGCTAACCAATCCATGCCTAGTATTATATCCAAGGTCCGAGAGTTTAGCACTATCAGTCTGCTAAAAGTCACACTTTTCCATAGTAATGGTCACTTTAGGACACACTAGGGTAGCAGTGATCGGACCAGCTGGTGAATTGAGCACCACTGGGTTCTTTAAGGTAAAGGTAGGTAACCCCAATTTATCAGATATCCTTTTGATATGAAGGAATGGGAAGCCCCGAATCAAATAATACTTGTGCTGGCATGGTCTTAACAGAGAACGTACCCATAAGTACTCCAACGGCCTCCTTAGCTTCTTCGGCAGTGATATGGTTGACTCGACCACGGTTTGGGGCTGATGCACTCTTGCTGCCTTGTGAGCTTTGATGCCCTCGGTTTGGCATCGAGGCTTGGTGCGGCCGAGGCATTCTCGCCTCTGTGGACATTTGTTGGTGAAATGCCCTGTTCGCCCACCAAGCACTTGTAGCGGCTATAGAGTTTGATCTCGCAGATTGACCACCTTGCAGAACCGCTTCGGACGGAACGATGGGGTTGAAGCCTTGAACCGATTAGGCTTCAAGGAGAGGATGCATTGTTAAAGAGTTTTGGACAAATCTTCCTCGCGGTCGTTGAGTGACATCTTCCGCTTCGGTGGCCTCCAAGTTCTTCCTCTCATTTTCCGAATTAGTGCCTTGTTCACCACCGTGAAAGTCGGTGAAATCTTGAGTGATCACTGGACTCGTAGCTCCTTGTTCATCCCTTCAAAGAATCATCAATCTTTTCTTCTTCGTCCTCCACATCCTTTGGGGCATATCGGGCCAATTGTGTGAATTTGGTAAGGTACTCATTTATTGACCTATTCCCCTGCTTGAGTGTGCGAAACTCATTCTTCATCATTCGCATTACTCCGGTTGGAACAAAGTTAGCCTTGAAAGCGATCTTGAATTCCTCCCAAGGAACTGCTTCTGTGCTGGTTTCTGTGGTGGCATCCTCCTGGCCCCTGGCGGCCAAGTAATTCTCCCACCAAGCCGCTGCAGCGCCCTGCAGCTGGTGTGCAGCGAACATGACTTTGTCTTCCTCTGCGCATTTAATTAGGTGCAGCTTTCTCTCAATATCTCGAAGCCAGTCCTCGGCTTCCAGTGGTTCTTCTGCCGATGTAAATGTGATTGGCCTTGTCCTCTGGAAATCTCCCAAGTCAGCTCTATGCCCTCCTGAGCTTCCTTGCTGTCCCGCATATATGGCTTGCAAAATCTGAGTTTGTTGTGCCATAACTTGGGCCATTGTAGGGTGTTCCGGAGGGTTTGGAAGGTTGTCATTTCCCTGGTCTTGAGTTCTGCCTTGATCTTCAGGCAGAACCCCACGATTTGAGTCTACCTCGGCGGGGTTTGTATTAGTCTGAGCCCTGGTATTTCTTCGGCTGGCCATCTGCAGTGGTAGCTTTATACTCAGTGCTATTTCTATATGTAGGAAAAACAAGGGGTGCCAACCCATACCAAAGAAAGCAGTAAAACCATGACGAGGCAATTTCCAATCATAAGGCCGGTATCCAGCCATTCATTAAACACACCAACAATTACATAGCCGCTTTTATCTTTGGGCTTACAATTACATCATAATAATTAAAGTTCATAGGTCCGTGACTACGAAATAGAAAGGACGGATACCACAACTAAGATACATGAATTTAGTACTTGCATCACATACTGCAAGTACATCACGATCCCATCTACTCCTCCGTGTACCAGGCAACATAGTTGGAGGGACTATAGTGTGGCGAGCGGGAGCGGGACCGACTACCACTACCCTCCGATGGGTCGTAGTCCGATGGAGTGCTTGGGGGCTACGGCTTGGGAGGCCTTGTCCGACGGAACGCGCTGTGGCCTGGAGGTCGCGCGCTTGCGCGCGTCGATCGGGTGCGGGGCGACGACCGCGGAGGAGGTACGGTGCCGCTGCAGTCCAGGGGCGGTGGAAGCTGGGCCACGGCGGCCGCCGCCTCGCCTTGGCCTCGCAAGGCTTGCTCGCATGGGCGAGCTGCTGCTGGAGAGATGTCATGGAGACGTGCTCGGTGAGGAGTCTGGCGGAGGAGGAGATCTCTCCAAGGCAACGGTGTGGGCCACCCCATGGCCCCGTGAGCTCAACCCGATGCGTGAGCATCGGGTCGTCCTCATTCTCCGGCATGGTGACTTCATTGTACTGTGCTCCATCTCGGCGTGTGGGGTGGTAGCAGTATGGGGCATGGCGCAGGGGGGCCCGATATATGTCGCATAGCTGTGCGGTGGCTAGACGAGCAGCGTCTTGGATCGCAGCGGCCCGAGTACTCCTCCGGTGCTCGGATGTGAACACGTGAGAAGGGTCGAGCTCATCCCTGGGGTATATGAATACCTCCATAACCCAGGAATCTTCCCCTCCGGTGGTAACCTTCAATCCCCTGTAGATAGGCTGATCCTTGAACTCCAGGAGCTTGCGCAAAATGGTAGCAAACTCCCCCTCATTGACACCGTGGGCTATGTAGTCCCAGTGTCCTTCATTTCCTGCGCCTGCCATCTGGAAATCAGGTTACTAGTGTTAGTATCTCTCAAAGTATTTAAAAGAACAATGGTATAGAACAGATCTAAGAAGGGTACGAAAAGAGATAGTATCCTTATATTTTTCGAAATTCTTTTTATAAGTTTTATAAACATTGTGATCCTAATCCATCCTAAGGCTTTTACCCTACGGTCGTATGCTCGATACAATATTGCGGACCGGATTTTTAAATCCGAATCTTACTGTGTTTCACTGCACTAATCCCTGGATCAGTAGTTAGTGCACACAGGTACATTGCTGAATCATTTCATACATCGCGTAATCAACCATTATATTACATAAACTGAATTACACCACGTCGGGTGATAGTTTACAAAAGGGGCCGACTAGGCCAAATGTCTTCATTACATCAACGCAGCGGAAATTATAGCAAAAACAGACCCAAGTCCACAGGCAAGCGGCCAGTAGGGTAATGTGTACCATATATGCCACCAGGGTCCCGGTAACATACATGTACACAACGCCTAGGGTCTACTTGTCTATGCCTAACCACCGAGGCCTACGCCTTAATTATCGCCTTTGCTTCCGTCGATGTTGGCGGGGGCCTCCTCATAGGCGTAGTGTTCTTGAACTCCTGTTTCTGAGTTGTATCGCAAGAGCGAGAATGAGCACTCCGACCCCGTGCTCAGCAAGCCAACACACAGAATGCAATAATTATACATGCATGGCTATCAAAGGATGGTTGGGGCTCATTTTATTTTGCGGAGAGTGCTTTTGAATACAATTCTAGAAAAATCCCTGAGACCTAGCAATTTTAAACTCAAAACCTTTGTTTATAAAGTAAGTTGATCATATACTTGACACAGATTCCATCCACCATTACATGGCACCTGTGCCATATAGCATCTTTTCAGCGTTATAGCCGCTTAATGTACCACTGGGACGACACCCAGGGCAATTCCAAACCAGGGCAGTCCTTCGCCCTACAAGTTTCCCATTCCCAGTTTCCAATGTTTTTAAAACAGAACTATATCGATTAAGTTCCCATGTGCGCCATGACCGTAGGCACGGCTATTCGAATAGTTTTGACTCTATAGAGTTTGTACACTTTCACCACAAGAGATGAACTATCCTTTTTCCAACATGCTTCCTTAGGCATGAGACCCGGATAATTTATCACAAAGCCTTTACCTTACTCCGATCTAGCTAGACACCACCCACGCCGAGGTTTCACCGTGAAGGGTTACACCACCACGATCGAAGCCCCTCTTGCGCCGTGCGAGCACAAGACACCCCGTGCCTCACCGTGAGTAAACCAAGACACCCGGCACCCACTTCCCTGATGATGTCGAACTAAACCCTTGCAAGTTATTCAGCTAGGTCGCACCCATTATAGACTTGTGGTTGTACTGTTTTACACGGTGGACATGACAAGATTCGGTCCTTAAAGTTACCGGATGGTTCTACCACATTTCTCGATTTGTGCTCCCACCGCACCACTACAAAACCCCAAACCATCCATCCAGTGTTTAAGCAATTTTAGGATTTTCAGAGGTAAAAATATTGTGTCACCTACTACGTCATTCCATCCATGATCGCCCCAAAACATTTCATACTTTGCAATTGTTGTTTTTGGGGCAGCTATGTACCCGCTTTATCTAGCATTACTAAGCATCGCAATATTTATTGGGACTTACTTGATAAAAGCTATGACAAGATAAGTTTTGCTAAGGCGACAAGGTTCACATGTCCAAACATTTCAACGGATCATTATAAGCAAGCATTACAGAGGTGTATAGCTATCATTTCTGAAATGAACATATTTTGCCACATGAAATAACAGCATGCATGTTGATATTTTAAAAGAAAGTACTTTGCAAAATCATAGGTTCAAAATGATCAAGATGTTAACTCGCCTCGGTCACAGGGGTCGGTTTCTTGGTGGTCTGGTGCTTCTTGTGCTGCTGCCTCGATATCTTCCTCTTGAGCCTCGTAGGCTATTTAATTGTACGGAATACCCAATTAAAAGAAAAACAACCAATCAATAAAATATCACCAGAAATTCAAATGAACTCAAAAAATTATGGTTCTGGTTCCATTAGATAGATCTTGAATTTAAACGAATTTAGAAATTTGTTTCATTCAATTTGGAGCTAAAATAAAGAAGTTATAAGCAGTCAAAGTTTTCGGTTCCAGTCAAATCCAACAATATTACAATTCGACATGTGGGGCCCTTTGTCACCTCTATTCATTTTAATTTTTCCATTTTATTTTCTTTTTCATTCTTTGTTTCTCGACATGTGGGGTCCACACTCGATCGGCAAAAAAATAAAAGAATCGCTGATCATGGCGCGAGCCGGGGCTCAACGCGCGCATGGAACGGGGAGAAGAGATTAACGCAGATAACCGCTCGGTCGTCCGAGCCTTTCTTACCCTATTAGGTAATTAACCCTTTGAGGTGGTGTGGAGGGTGCGAGAGGGGGAAGAAGGCGATGGCGCGAGAGGCGGCCGAGAGGTGCGGGCGTTCGGTGAAATGCGATCCTCGAGGTGCGTGGAAGGCGATGGTGCGGTCGCCGGGCCGAGGAAGTCCGAGGTGGGTCGGCGCAGCACGGCGGCGGTTGAGAACAGCTCTCGGTGACGGCGAGGTACGGGCAATGGGAAGCTCGGGCGAGGCCGGGGATGGCTTCGCGGTGCTTCGGAGATGGTGTGGGCGAAAGGAAATGGCTTTTGGTGGCTCGGGTCGAGAGATTGCGCGGGCGGCCGGAGTTGGGGACGATGAGGGCTCGCCGGCGATTGAGTGGATTTGGGCGCGATTGTTTGCTAGAGAACGAAGCTGGCGAGGTGTGGAGCTCAATGGGGGTCCACGGCCTTTTATACATGGGCGGAGGAGAGCTGGCAACGGGCGGCGCCCGTGCGGTCGCGTCGGAGCTGGTGGCGGAGGCAGGTTGGGCTGCAGGCGGCATTAATGCAGGTCTTGACCGTGAAGACACACCGCACGCCACGCCCGGGTGGTTGCCTCTGCGCACCGCCCTCCTCCTTTGCTCGCGTGAAATGGCGCGGATCGGCCGCGGCGACGCAGCGGGGAAAAGCTCGGGCGGTGGCGCGAGTCAAGGGCGACGGAGGGGCGCAGCTTTCCACCGAGCAACGGGTGACGCGGCGGCGAGGCGTGCATGGCGCCACGGGAGCAAAAGCTCGCCGTGGTGCCCGACGCCCGCGGAGAGAAAAAGGAGCGGGGCAGCGAAGGCGGCAGGCGGGCCCATCGGTCCACGGAGAGGGAGAGGAAAGCGCGATGGCGCGGATGAAGCCGCGTGGCGGAGAGGGTCGATCGGGCGGCCGGTGCGGTTTAAGTGAGGGGAACGGAGGAGATCGGCCGAGGCGATCGGGCGGCTGAGAGAGATGCCAGAGGCGGACGGGCCGGATGGGCCGAGGCACGCGGAAGGGGGAAATCGCGGCTGTCCATGCGGCGAGCGGGGGAAAGGGGAAGGCGGGATCCGCCTGGCGACGTGGCTCAATCCCACCCGTCCAGGTGTCGGACGGAGGGCGGTGGATTTTCTGATTTCTTTTTGGATTTTAAGTTTTGCTTTTAGAAATTACCAGAAAATCCCAATAAGTCCGGAAAAATATGAAAATGCTTCGAAAAATTCTAGGAAAATTCTCAGAGGTTCCTGGTAACATTCTGGACTTAATAAAAATATTTCCAACTAAAGTTGGTATTTATTTTACTTACTTCCCTTATTTTCCATGCCATTGTTTTTTTTCCAAAAATAATATTCTATGCCCTAAATCCAATTTCTTTATTTACTTTTATGGATCATCTTTTCATATTCTTGTTTACAATTGTTTGTCTTTCTCTTTTATAAATTCTTTAATTTCTGGAACCTTAACCAAATTCAGAAAAGCATCGAAAAATCCAAATCCAAATGGAATACAGTGCAAAAGTAATTCAAAATCCCCTCATTTTCTAATCCCAATTTTTGGGATGTTACATCACCCTAGCAAAAATTATAATGGTAACCTTTCAAAAATAAGTCCATAATTATACGCCATGCTTAGTACTGCTTAGATAATCGGGGGCACCAAAAATGTCCAAGCCTCATTTTTAATCATGAGAAACTGGTTTAGGAAGTCATGGTGAAAATGACTGGTATGTTGTAACATGGATATTTTATGCTCCCAAAAACCTCAAGTTGCTTAATTATCTGGGCGGATGGTTCGGGGGTGTGGTGCCGTGAAAGCACAAAGAGGGATAGTGGTAGAACTGCCCAAATAGCCCTAAGGACCGAATCTTGTGATGACCTCCCAGTGTACAACAAGTACAACCACAAGCTGACAAATTGTAGGCAGGGCTAACTAATTTGCATCAACTCAGTATGGGTTGTGCTGGTGTGACCATGGGCGGGCAGAGGATGGCCACATCCTCCGACATGACAGCGCAAGAGGGGACTCCTGGAAGGGTGGTCGTACCCCGAAGGGAGTGAAACCTTAGCGGACATGACACCGCTGGGAAAAATGCATTGTAATGGTCTTGTGATGATCTACTCAACTGCATGGCTAAGGAATCATGTGGGGGCAACGAGTAGATCATCTCTTGTGGGTAAAGTGTACAACTCTGCAGAGTGGGAGCTATTTGAATAGCCGTGCCCACGGTCAAGGGCGGACATGGAAACTTAACTAGATATAGTTCTATTTCAAAAAATTTGTGGGTGGAATTGGTAAAATGGAGGGCAGTGGAAAGCCCTGATTTGTGTTGCCCTGGGTGTCGTCCCAGTGATGATGTAAGCGGTTATAACGCTGAAAGGTTAGCATATGGTGCAGAAACCATGTAAAGGTAGATGGAATCTGGATCACTATTATTATTGCATTCTTTCACACATTATGATTTAGTTCAAACTGTTAGGTCGCAGGAAATTTCTATGTATCTTATTTCAAAAGCAATTTATAGCAAATAAAATAACCCAAGCCTTTCCTTGATAAACCATGCATATTATCTATTTGCATCCTGTGTATTGGCTCACAAAGCACGGTGGTTTGTGCTCACCCTCGCTCTCACAATTAATCCAGAATCAGAAGTCAAGTTACTACACTTCAGCAATACTCTTGGTTATGATGACGAAGAAGATGAAGATGTCAAGGACTAGGTCGCGAACCCCCAGTTGGCTGCCTGTGGGCACGTCATGAGGGTCCCACCTGTGTGCTTCATTTCTGGTACTGCATTTTATTGATTTCGGCCTAATCGGCCCATGAGTAAGTCTATTATTATATTTGCGCTTCCGCATGATATGTATTTTGATGTTCAGTACTCTATCTGTGAGCACTATCTACTGATCTAGAAAATAGTGCGATGGAATCACAGAGGATTCTGGATTGTAAAATCCGGGTCCGACATGTGAGGGGCAAAGAAGAGAAGAGATCGTCAAAAAAGAGAAGAGCCCGTCCACTAGCTCTTTCATCTTAAATATACCTACGCAACAGAACTCGATTCTCATGGAAGATTTCAATTTCATTAGATCTGTTAGAATAGAAGCAAGCTGGGAGGAAATCTGAATGACATCTTGACTTTCAATGGCATTATTAGCAACCTTGGTCTCACTGAGTTGCCTCTTAAGGGTAGGTCTTATACCTGGAACAACTAGACTGGTTTTCACAAAAATCATTGGACTACTTCGTTCCCTTACTCCGAAGTTCATGTCCTCCACAAAGACACTTCTGACCATCCACCCTATATGTTGCACATCGCCACAGTTATTCCCAACACCACTCTTTTCAGGATTGAATCTTACTGGACAGAGCACCTAGGGTTTATGGAAATTATCACCCTTTTTTGGAATTTACCAGTTTGGCAAACAAATAGCGCCTCCAGAATCATGATGAGATTTTAAAAACCTCTGAAGAGGTCTTAAGAACTAGAGCAAATCCATTTCACATCTCAATATTCTCATCCACAATTGTCAGAGTATAATACTCTTCATGGATAATCCGAAAGAATAGAGAGGTTTACACATGGAGGAAAGAAACTTCATAATTATAATGAAGAATCAATTCTCCGGGCTTCTGAACTACCAACACATGTATTGGAAGAAGTGTTGCACTTCACGTTGGGCAAAACTAGGGGATGAAAACACCAAGTACTTTCATGTGCTTGCAATGGAGCACTATAGAACGAACTCGGTCTGTTATTTAACCCTTGATGATGGAATGACAATTTTCTCTCATTAGGAGAAGGCAGCGGCCATTTGTAATTCATTCGAGCTAAGAATGGGAACAAGTACCCAACTGACAATGCAATTTGATGTCGGATTCACACTATCTCCTAGACTTGGTGGCGGCTTGTACTCAAAAAGAGATAGATGATATGGTAAACATGCTTCCAAAGGATAAAGCCCCTGGACCAGACGGATTTAATGGCTTGTTCATTCATAAGTGTTGGAATATAATTAGACAGGATTTCTACTTGTGCCATGATTTTTTCAATGAGGTGGTTAACATTGAAAGCATTAACGGTTCATATATTACTCTTGTCCCAAAAAAGCTGAACCCAGAGACCCTGAATAACTTTAGACCAATTTTCTACTCAACTTAGTCTTAAAGCTTCTTACAAAGCTCTTGTCTAATAGGCTACAAAAGTCAATTGTCAGCCTTGTTCACGTAAATCAGTATGAATTCATAAGTGAACCTTCATAAGTCAATCATAATTCCCATTAATGTCCCTCTTGACAAAGTCAATAATCTCGCAGGTGTGTTTGGCTGCAAGATTGCAATTATGCCTTTCACCACTTAGGCCTCCCGGTTGGGATAACAAGACCAAAGGTGAAAGATTTTTTGCCCATGGTGGACAGGGTGGTAAGACACCTTGCCAGTACGACGAATTTTCTATCTTATGGAGGAAGGTTAACTGTGGTTAATGATGTCCTTTCCATGCAGTCCATTTATCATATGTGCATGCTTAGATTGCCAAAAAAGATGATAGATCAAATAGACAAAGCATGGCACCATTGTCTGTGGTGAGGCTCTACAGATCTCCAAACCCGCTGTAACTCCCTGGCAGCTTGGGACAAAGTCTGCATGGCAAAGAACAAAGAAGGACATGGGGTCCTCATAGGATCGAATACTGTAATTAGAGGGGGTGAATGATTGTCACCGCTTTTTGGAGTCTCCTGGCTGTCGATGAACATTTCGATCGCTCAGTGCTCAATCTTCCAATCGATCGCTCAGTGCACGACCACTTGATCAATTGTTCTATTCAACCACTCAGTCAACTTTGCCCGTCGTCATAAGATCCAATCCACCTATGATCACTAGTGCTCTTCAAGCAAATCATGAACCAGATTGATTCAAGATGATCTTTATTGCTATTTTTTTGTGAATTTACAAAGTGCCCTCACAACCACCCCTAAAAGGCCTAGCCAGAAACTAAAGCCTCTTAAATCTCTCTGCCAAAAACTTTCGAAAGCCTTGTGTTAACTCTTAGCCTCTCCATGCTTTTATAGACTAACGTCCCAAACGTGTCCTCATCAAACACGGACACAAAATCCTATCTCTTCTGAAAATCATGGGACACGAAACCTCTAAATGCAGATTTTCCAATATCTCTAAACCTTCTAAGTTACGGACTCCTTCCATAACTTCCAATCTCATCACGTCATGAAGCCTTCAAGACAACACCTCTTATATCTTTATCACGTACCATCATCTCACGTATCGAAGCCTGCAATATAGCACCTCTTGTAGCCTCTCCACGCATCACCACCTTTGATTTTCACGTGCTCCAATGTGAGCCCAACCACCTTGTGACATCCTCAACCGCCTGAACCTCAGATTTCTCCATCCTAGCCTCGGTCCTCCTCGTCACCGACCATGACCATCTCCACACCTAACCTGCAGATTCAAAGACCAAAGAACATTTTCCCCCAGCACAAGTTCTTCATAACTTGACCGACACACAGTCATACCATACTCTTAATCATCCATCAACATCAATTAGATCAGCCACGACCACAAATTATTGCTTTCCAGAAATCAGCCTTAGATCACTCATTACGACCGGTTATGCCCTTCATGCAAAGTCCGATCACTAGCTCATCGAGTACTTGAAAAACACAAGTACTCGGGAAATACTATCGCTCTGCTTAGAACACTCAGAAATCACAAGCATCGTAGCACTATCGACTAACAATGAATCACCGAACCATCGAGTACCACCACCGAGTACCAATCACGAAGTCTAAAACAACATATCACTAAGTCTATGGCTACCGATCACAAAGTCTATAGCTACCCATCACCGACTAGGTATTGTAGCAACAACTACTGACTATCGAGTACCGACCTGGTACTGTAGTATCGACAATTGACTGATCACTTTCACTTCTGACCAATCCACTAAAGCTCACGACCCTAACCATCCTAGTCGAAGCCTGCCGACTACTGACCATAGTCCATTATAGCATGCGACCTGCCTTGAGCAACTGTTGTGGTCGATGGGCCTTGATCATTGTTGTGGTCGACTACCGCCTTGAAAACTCTAGCAACACAAGCACATTGACTAAAACTTTTATAAACATAAATTTCAATGAAACCCAAATGTTACTTATTCATCATCACTAAATGCACGACCACCACATGGTCTAACAGTACTCAATCTAAGGGCTCTCAATGTGGGTTTGCTGTTAAAGCACCTGCACAAGTTCTATGGAAGAGGTGAAGCTTTGTGGGTTAAATTGGTATAGTGCAAGTACTACACAAACATGGTTCCTCGCACATCAGGTTACTGTGGTTCCTTTTGGTGGAAAGATGTGATGAAGAGTGCCACCTAATTTTGAGGCATTGTAATGCGAAAGCTAGGCAATGGTCAAGATATATTGTTTTGGAAGGATTGCTAGGATGGAAATCTTCTATGCATCAAATACCTAATATTGTTCTCTTATGCTCGCAATCAAGACATTTCGATCAAAAACTACATGCAATCGGCGGAGCCTCATGATCTATATCAGCTTCCCCTGTTAGAGGAAGCATACCAAGATTACTTATAGATGCTAAACCTCACAAATGATGTAGTTGTTAACCAAAGTACACCTGATCAGTAGACATATATTTGAGGCAACTCTATGTACTCCTCGCAGAAATGGTATACTCAACAGTTTAAACATTTAAGCACTTCACCAATCTTTCCACTGATTTAGAAGTGCAGATGCCTGATGAAACAAAAGGTCTTCACTTGGCTTCTTTTAATAGAAAGACTCAACACCAAAGATATGCTAAGGAGGAAGAATTTCAACATTGATGGCAATGTTCGCTTTATTTTATGCAATTCTAAAAGTACAAAAACTATTAGTCATCTCTTCTTTGAGTTATCCTTTTCCTTGTAATGCTGGATTTTTGGTTTACTATTTGAATTAAGGGGAGAGATTTTTGGTTTAAATATCCAGATACAAAAATCTAATATTCCTTTTGGTTGCATTTTATTGACTTGAATTTTGAACTCAAGGTTTTTTTGGTATTACTAATGTTTGTCTTTATCTTTTAGGAATTATTCAGTTTTTCCAATTTCGACCCAATACGAGAAAACACCACAAAATCCAAATTCCAATAGAATATATTGCAAATATAATTCAAGAAATTCATATTTTCAAATTTTGATTTTTCAGGATGTTACAAATCTACCACCCTTAAAAAGAATCTTGACCCCGAGATTCCGGTAGAGCAGAAAGAATGGCGGTGAGGTTATATTGGCTAGCAATGGGTTTCTGGATGTTACTCGACGTATAGTTCCTTAGCTTCCACAGAGAGATGAAAATCTGCACAGTAGGGGTTAGAACTTGGAGAAGTCGAAAGGAAAGAGAGAAACCTTGTCCTCCTGGATATATGTAGACTTCCAGATGCTTGCTCTTTGACATCGTCGTCTTCACATCCTCGAAAAAAAATGGAATAGTTGCATCGCCTATTGGGTATATAGCTGTAGTATTTCATAATGATAGGTGGGTAGCAATGGTCTATGCCCCAGGGTATGGAGCCTTGGGAATGTAGAGATACTTCTAGGTGGGGTCTTTTACTTCTACTAGGATCCCGTTCTTAGTCGTTAGCTTTGCCCAACATGACAATTTTAGCTAACGGTAAATCTCGTAGTCCTCATCACCAGAAGATCTTGGTCTTGCGAATCTCCTTGTACTGGTCTGATTAGCTCTGAGTCCAGGTTGTTGCAGTCCCATGGTCATGCTTCGTAGTGATTCCTTGGCAGATCTGTCTCTTCATGCTACCCCCCTTAAATAAATGGCGATTGTCATCGTGGTCAGCGGCAATTTGATTTATGGGCTCTCTAGGTAGGTAAGGAAAGAATGTTGGTAGGATGACGTCTCGAATCTTGGTTCTTGTGCCGGTTGACGCCTGTAGTTTGGAAGGTTGTGGAAGCTTCACTCATCTTTGATCGCCTTGGTTTAGGCTATCTAGCACCTTGCTTTTGCGGACCCGGTGGGGTTTTCAGCAGGAGGTGAGAGGGAATAGCATGAGGTAAGGATTGAATCGTGGGGATAAGGTAATCCAAACCTATTCTAATTTTAAAAGAGTACCCCCAGGGAGTTGGAGTGATACTGAGCCACACAAATTTTTAAAAGCAAGCTTTTCCTGTGACTGCGAAATAGGATGCCCGAGGGCAAGAAGACAAAGGCATGTGGTCCAAATGAAATCTTACAACAATACATCGTCTACTCGGGGAGTACACACAAGATGCATAGGGTTCATCTGCATAGCCGTTTAGAACGAGACTACCTTATCTTCATGACCGTCTTCGACATTCCTAACCTTAAAATTTGGAGTAGGGGTATGAGAAGAGGATCAAAATTTTCCTTTTGTAATAAATAGAAAGAAGTGGAAAGTACTTGGGGGTAGTTTCATTGGTTTTAGCACTTTTTTTTCTCAAGGTATCCTAATGTCTTCCAACACTCAACTATCCATCACTGAATCAAGTCACTCCCATATGATTTTTTTTTGTACATAAGGGTTAGAATCCAATGGCCTTTATGGTTTAACTCCCACTTTTACAGACTGCACTTAGGCTATCTTTCTTCATTAATTGTTCCTGGTATTACTGCCATCTAAAACTCCAAACAGCGAAGGAGATTATTTATTCAACTTGATCCACCATTCATACTCCTCCTATTGTATCATTCATCATTTCATTAATCTAGTCATGGTTATCTAAGTCTCGCATAAATCTTTGACTTTCAGTCGTATATTTGTGGATTAAATATCATATTTTCACCATGACTGTATAATCAAAATCTCGGATCCACTATTGGTCAACTTATTAACTATACAATCCAATGAAAATCCAATACCTTTACATCTAAATCCACCTATATATAAATTTCCCAGCAACAATTTTATTAATCGGATCGAGGTTATCAAATCCTTATATGTGCCTGAATTTCCACCACATCTTTATAAATCCAATCTCAGGTTCATCAATTGCCAATTTTATCAGCTTTCCAATCCTAAGAAGATCTAGCTTTCTTTATTTAGATCCACTGATGACTTTCGTATCGTGACCTCCTAATAATCCAGTCTAGTGTCATTGATCCAAATCCATAGTTTGCTTCCCCAATAATCCACCTGAATCTTTATTGTCTATCTACTCCTCAATTCTGAATTCTAATGATTATCCAACATTATTACTTTTAAATCCACCAGTGTCATGTGTATCAGGACTTCCTAATAATCCAAGATTGTATTCAGAATCATAATTACTCCTCTAGTAACCACGTAAATCTTCAGTGACAACCTCCGAATTAATTCATTATTATGAACATCTTCCAGGAATAATGTTATTAATCAAGCCTGTACCCTGATAATCATTATCATCTCTCCAATTTTTCAAAACTCTATCAATTTATCCAGCAATCGATCATATTCCATTATTCCACCATTGTAAATATCTCCCAAGAATTATGTTCTTTATCAATGTTGTACGCCCGCAATTATTTTCGTATTTCTTATTTCTCCCAGAATAACTTAATTCATCCATCTAGTCAATCTAATCTTTTCGTTAGGTTCCACCAAAAATTTTTTTCTTCCAATATTCACCCTATTGTTTACTCCAAAAATAAAACGATCTTTGATATTAAGCTTCAAGGTTAAGCACCATGACTCTTGGCCTTAAGTGCGTTTTCATAGAAAGTTTACAATAGAAGTACTGGATTTTCATCACTTTGAATTTGGGTAAGAGAGCTTCAGAAGTAAAATGGCTAAGGCAGCATATGGATGAGAGGAATCATCTAAGAGAGACGAGAATGAGCAACACTACTTATATTTTTGCAAATAGATTTTTGAGAAATAATCTCTAGTTATGAAACTAACGACCATGCTAACTAGGTCACGACCTGCAGTCGATATGCTCTGATACCATCGCTGTAAGGACCTAGATATTAACATCCGGATTCCTCTGTGATTACTGCACTATTCCCTGGATCAGTAGATAGTGCTCACAGTTACAGTAATGAATATCAAAATACATATCATGCGGAAGCGTAAAATTTAATAGTAGACTTACTCATGGGCCGATTAGGCCGAAATCATTAAATTGCAGCGCGGAAGAACGAAGCACACAGTGGGACCTTCAGACATGCCCACAGCACCAACCGGAGGTTCGCGACCTAGCCCTTGACATCTTCATCTTCTCGCCAGCTTGTCCAATCTTGTTGCCGAGGCGAGGTAATTTGATTCTGAATCTGAATTTTGTCGCAAAGCGGCGTGAGCACTCCGACCCGTGCTCGCGAGCCAATACACGTGAATGCAAATAAATAGTATGCATGGCTTAACAAAGGAGAGGCTCGGGTTATTTTATTTGCCAAAAATCGCTTTTAGTGGCTTTGTTATTATTTAATCATAGTGTTATTGTTACTGCCTATACACCACCTAGTGACTACCATAATCGACTTAATCCACCAAAATACACTCTCTTTATTGATTGCTGTCTAAGACTCCAAACAGCGAGTAACATCAATCAATTTTGAATCCACCAATATCTTCTGTGTTCTAAGTTCCTAATAATCAAATCTTGAAATTTCTATTCATCAACTCTTCATCTCTAAAATTTCAATGATTAACTAACACCATTGATTTTAAATCCACCGAAATCATTCATATTCGATCCTTTTGTTATTGATCCAAAACAATAATTAATTCTTCTAATAATCAATCTCATTTTCCATTATCTATCACTAACTAATTCACTAGTATACCTCCACCAAATACATTAATGATCAAATCTACGACTCACTAGTATACATCCACCGAGACTACACTTATCAAGATTATAATTCACTACTTGTTATGAATCCTCCAATATTCTCAGGAATTCAATTCATCTCTCTAGTAATTGATCAACTCCTATTAATTCCCATTACCGCCAATATCTTCCAAGAATTTATATTGATCATTAGTGTAGTAATCCAGCAATTCACCTTTGCACTCCCTGATTCTCCAAAATTGATTCACTATTATATGTCCACCAAAAATATCACTAATTAAGAATTATACTCCAATACTCGTATTATTTCTCCAAATTCCCGAAAATTCAATTAGATCATTTATCTTACCTATCTATTCAACTGGACCCCACTAATTCATTTCTCCCAGAACCATACTAACTTTATCCCTATTATGATCACATGAATCCACCAACTTCTTTATGCAATTACCATAATTGGCCATCTTCTTTTCTTACGACTTCATTTATTCCTCCCATATTTTATTTTATAAGAATAGAAATGCCACTAATTGAAATACAATACATAAAATTTCCTGAGACCTAGCAGCTTTGGAACAAACATAATGTTCAAGGAATATTAATATGAATTTCCATACATATGGCATCACACCATATGTCTAATATCACCATAATTTCTCCATACATACGGCATCACACCGTATAACATTTTTCAGCGTTATAGCCGCTTGACTTACCATGGGACGACACCAGACAACTCAAATCAGGGCTTTCCGCTGCCCTTCCACTTTTCCATTCCCATTTTCCAAACATTTTTAAATAGAACTATATCTAGTTAAGTTCCCATGTCCGCCCTTGACCGTGGGCACGGCTATTCGAATAGTTTTGACTCTGCAGAGTTTTGCACACTTTACCCACAAGAGATAAATCCACCCGTTGCCCCACATGATTCCTTAGCCATGCGGTTGAGTAGACTATCACAGGATTGTTACAATGCATAGTCCTATTGTGGTTACGCCCGCTAAGGTCTATCTTCCGTAGGATACGACCATCCCTCGGGAAGGGTCCCTCGTGAGCCATCACGGGCAAAGGCGGGGATGCGACCATCCATCCCTTTGCTCGTGTTCACACCTTCACGTAACCACCTTAGAGCCATACAAATTAGTTAACCCTGCCTACACTTTGCCAGCGTGTGGTTGTGCTTGTTTTACACAGGAGGTCATGACAAGATTCGGTCCTTAGGGTTAACCCTGCCTACCGGCCTATGTGGCACGGTACTACTTTAGATTGGAACTACCGGCATGAGTTGTGCGATACTACCGGAAGGTGGTACTACCGGCTCTATGTGAGCGGTACTACCGGACCTCGAAAGTTCCAAGTTATTCGTGGTATGTTTTTTCCAGAGAGACACCTTCGTGGGAGTCTTCTCCTCCTGGGTGAAATTAGTAGTTCCGCATGTATGGAGCGGTACTTTCGATGATGGAAGCACCGGACGTTGTGCGGCGATACTTTTAATTTTGCTGATAAAGGCTAGTTTTCTGACCATTACAAGAGGAGCGGTAGTTTCAAACTTTTCCCTATGGTACTACTGAAAATCCTAATTTTTCAGGGGTTTTGCTTCCAATGGCTAGTTTTTGAGGTGTGGGTATATATATCCTTATGTAGCTGGTTGGAGAAAGGCTTGCTATACCTTTGGCACTCCATTTCATTCTCTTGAACTAGTGTGAAGTGCTCCTCTCAATTGTGCATGTGTTGTACCTTGTGATCAAGGAGGAAGGCTCTACATTTCATGTGTTGCATCTTGAGGTGGATTTCGTATCTACTCAAGCTTGTGCATTCGTTGCACGTGGTGAGAGTCAAGTAAGAGGCCTAACTTGTTACTCTTGGAGTTTGCTGACACCTAAACAGTGTTGGAGGTGTCGCGCACAGTGATTTTCTCAAAGAAAGTTGTAAGAAGACCCGGCAAAGTGTGAAGGTTGGAGCTCACCTACACGGAGCGGGAAAGAACTACCACTAGTGGATTTGAGGTGATTGGCTTAATTTGTAGAGCCGGTCCAATTCGTTTGTGCTTACCTTAAGGTAGACTAGGGGAGACTGGCAAGTCTCCGAACACCACGATAAAAAGGAACCATGTCATTGTGATTTATTTTCTTATGCTCAATTTATATTTAAGCAATTTATATTCATAGAATTAAATTAATTGCTTGTCATCCTAAGATTGCAAAACTTGACATAGACTAGGTTGTTGATGCACTTAGGTGAACTTAGTTGATTTAGGCTTTATTTGTGCTACACTAAATTGTGTTAAGCTTCCTCATTTTTATATTTGGTTTTAGCATAATAGAATTAGATTGAAATTAGAAGAGACTTTTTAATTCACCTATTCACCACGCTCTAATCAACCTCCTCGATCTTAAAACATGTCACCTAAAAGTCAAAAATATCAAAAATGTGAAACATTATTAGGCAGTTAATTCTTAATTAGTCACATTATTTAATGCATGACATTGCTTATGTATATCTAGTTAAAATACTAGTACGTAAGAGTCTTGTCAAGATGCCACAAAAAAATAGAAGTGAATGAAAAACACAACTATGTTTGCATGGTGAATAAGAACGCACAAATTTTGAATTGAATGAATATAGTTATGAAGGACCATGTGAGAAAGTTCAGGATAATATTGTGATGAATCATTGCAAGTTTGTGTAGTGATTATTTGATTTCGCAAAGATTGTACCTTGTCTGGATAATGTTGGGTTGACCTAGGTCAATGCATTAATGTTACATGAAGCATCTTTTGACTAACGTGGGTCAAATTATAAAGAACTTGTGTCCAGAAATAATTTATTTATCTTTGGATATGCAGGGTCACTTGGAGTCAACCACGGTCAACAACGGGGATCAGGGCTACACTCATGGAGGAACTAAGGCCCAGAATGATCGAGGATGCCGGGTGAGGTGGTGAGCTCAAGCATAGCACAAGAAAGATAAAAAAATGTTGAAGGCGAGTTCGAAAGGCGGAGTTGCACCATGTGGCTTGGTCAGTCTGAGTGAGGCGTGGTCCAATAGAACCAGAGCAGGAGAGACTTGCCAACGCATAGCAAGCTAATGGTGCACCTACATGTGGTAAGCATGGTGATTGCTTGCAATAGAATATGAAGACTAGGTCAAGAAAGAGTATTTTTGTAGTTTGGTCAAAATACCAAAAATTACCTTAAATCAAAACCTCGATGCTTGGGAGAGCGGTTTAGGTCAAGGAGAAGTTTGTTTAATCAAGATGAATCAAGGCTAAGGACTTAGCGGATTCAGTCTTGTGTGCTTTGAAAATCATGCATAAGTAAACATGTGAGAGTAAAACCTATGTGTATGGGGTTATCGAGTTTTTCCCATTGTGCTAAGTGAATAATATCTACTAAGAGTTAGATGTGGCTGGCTAATTTATCTTTTTAAGGGGTTAGGATGGAGACTTGTGGTTAACGATCTAACCTACCTATCTTGTGCTCTCTTGTTTAGGGTTAGAGTTTGAAAGTTGAGTGCTTGATGTGCTATCTATCCTCAAAGGTGGAGTGGCTATAAAACTTACCTCCTCAAGTAGCAATACATCAACTATGATCATCTCCATGGCTATCTCTTATTTTGATTGATTTGCTCTTGATTTGGTTGGTTTTGATCTCTTCACTTCGCTCTTCCTGATATTGTTGCACCAAGGACGTATAAGAGATGGAGATAATCTCAGAAAATCAATCTCCACCCATCTAAGCACTTTAGTAGCAAGTGCATCAAGAAACTTAGTTTTTGCATGTTGTTGATCCTTCAAGTGATTTTTTGATCTAAGGGTTTTTTGTTCAATTTCTTCGATGTTCTAACTTACTGTGACATGGGAAAATTCATCTAGAACCACCTTGGCCATTATTCACGCACAAGCAAGTTGTATTCACCATTTAGATTTTTGATTGATTTTAGTGCAATCTACCTTTAATATGGAAAAGGTCTCAACTTTCACAATGATTTTTAAGATTGTTTATTGTAATAGGTTCATAATATCCTAGAGAATATTCCTGCATAATTTCATGCAATTTGGATCTACGGATCAAAAGTTCCATCAATTTTAGTTTTTGAAATCATGTTGGTTTTACTGTTCATCCTAATTTTACTGTAACAGCAGTACTACCGCAAGTACTATAGTGGTAGTACTGTGGTTACTGTAGCAAGCGATAACACCACAGTTCTGAAGTGGTACTACAGATTTCACTAATCTTTTCTTCAATTTTTAGCATTTCATTTTGCTAGGTTTTGCATTGGTTTTTCATCCTAATCTTCATAGCATTATAGCTATTAGAGTGAAGGATTGGTGAATACTTGGAAGAAAATTTTGAGACACCATTGACCCCCCCCCCCTCTGTTGCCACCTTTGGTCCTACAAGTTGACATTCTAATAACTTTATATTAGCTGGCAACAAATGGTAGCTAGATGTTTATTTTGGATGCAATTGACAATCCAAAATCAGAAAATAGACTTAATAGCCTGGAATGGTCACACAAGAAATGTAATGTATATCTAAATTAATTTGCATGCAAACAAAATTGTTACAATTAGTGCATTACAAAAAAAACAACTATTACGCAGTGTGTAGGGTGTTAAAATTAATTTTCTAGTACACAAACTATTTTGACATTGGTGCAAGTATGTAGACTTTTTGATGGAACAAATTAAAATTAACTTTCATATGTGAAATTTTGCAGTGCGTAAATTATGGTACGGTAGTTTACGGTAAAACAATTTATGTGCTCAAAATGAAGTGCTTGCATTTGACAAAATATTGAATTTGTAACAACAAGATAAATCCGCTTGATGTATGATAGTAGTTGTCTGAGGGTACGATAATTGCATATTGTATACTAAGTGGGTTTTATATGCACCTGTGTTAGGTACGTCATGTCGAACATTCAAGATTTGTTCATGTTCAATGGGAATGGTCTCATGCGTGACAGACCGTACGGGCAGACCTATCAAATTGTGATCGAACCGTGATCTAGGCACTGAGTCTGAAGGACATGAGGCTCTCAGAGCTAAGGAGGTGCATGCGTTCTGTGTTCAATCGGACCACTGCAACAAAGAAGCTACACAACAAGGCGTTGTATGCCTTCGTGGTGGGCGGTGTAGGGGAGAGCTTTTACAACTTCTGAAGGTGACAAGTGACGCATCATAGGACAATTATATGGAGGTTGTGTGCAACCCTACTGCTATGATATATGCGAGGCCGATGGTGTATGTTCAGTTTATGGAGAGGATGGAATCATCCGACACGGGTGGTTCCAGTGGAGCTGCTGGTGATGAAGTGCCTGGGTTGGTCTCTGGTGGTGATGTAGACGCTGGTGTCGAAGCAGATGCGGGTGAGGAAGTGGGCAACAGAGACCTGAGGAGGCGTGACAAGAATTTCAAGTCGAATGAAGGCATAGAGAGATGGTGAGCAACCCATATTGATTATCACAAGTACCTTGTAGACCAGGTGGAAGAAGTGGAAAGTAAGGAGGATATGGAAACAACTAAATGGAGATGAGAGAGATGAAGAAGCTACTACGAGAGGTGTACTAGGTGGTGTTGTGACCACCAACGTTGCTTTTGTCTCCTCTAGATTGGACGACATCGCAGTGACATCTATGGTTCTACCACAACCAAAGGGGGCACAGTGGGGGTTCAATGAAGACACTCTACTCTTAGGACAGTGCTTCCCTAACAAGAGTGCTACCCAACATGCCATTGCCAAATACACCATTAACATCAATCGGACGTATCAGGTGCGTAGGTCAAACCCTGACACTTATATCGTTAAGTGTGTGGATGAATCTTGCCTTGATAAGGTCTGTGCGCAGCGGTTAAGGGGCACGTCCATAGACTTCCAGATAACGGTGTTGAAGGATCACACATGCGAGCTTGATGAGCCACTTCATAAGCACCCCAACGTGACATCCTCATAAGTTGCGAGCCTGATAAGGCCACCTCGTCATTGTAGATGTTTCTACTAGCAGATGTTGTCAGCATGGTGGGGGTTCTTAGTTAGCTACAACAAGGTATGGTAGGCAAAACGGAAAGTCGTGGAACGTATGTTCGACACATACAAAAATGCTTATGACCTAGTACCAAGAATGCTCCATCAAATTATTGAATCAAATCCAAGCACATACATTAACAAGCTGGAGTAGGTGCATCCTAGGAGGGGTCAAATTGCTTTGTTTTTGATAGAGTCTTCTGGGCCTTCGACAGGCAATCAAAGAGTTCAAGTATTGTCATCTCGTGCTGATACTGGATGTCATCTTCCTATCTGGCAAGTACAAGGGTTACCATCCTCACTGTGATTGTAGCTGATGTGAATGACCATCTACTCCCATGGCCTTCGCAATTGTTGAGAATGAGAACACGGATAGCTGGCTATGGATCCTGGTAAATGTGAAGCAAGCAGTGGTTCAAGACCAGCCAAAAGTGTGTGTCATCTCATATCGCAATGTTGGGTTGCGGTCCGTGTTGAGCACGATGCAAAACGGGATGCAGCCACTGTTCCAGTGGAACAACATGAGGAACTATTGGTGTATGAGGCATCTCGAGACCAACTTCCACACAAGATTTTGAAGCAAAGACCTGATAAAGATGTTTAAGAAGCTATGCATGCAGAATCAAAGGCGAAAGCTCGAGGTTGTGTGGAGACTGCTCAACAAGGAGACCGAGAAGCATGCGAGGCATTCGGATGACACCAAACAAGAGGTAGTGGTGGAAGGGTCCACGAGAGTTGGGGAGTTCACGCAATAGGTTAACTCACATGCACCTAACTTGGAGAAATAGTCTCTGCTACATGTAACAGCCCAACTATTTATTTCAAAAATTTTAGTAAAAAATTAAAATTAATTTAATTTAAAATAATAATAATAATAAGCGTTCTTTGCTTGCTTTAATTTTGGATATTTTATTTGTCTATTTTCAGTTTTTAAAAAAGGCTTTTCTTAAAAGTAATTTAACTAAAAACATAAAAAATACTATTAAACAAAGAGAATTTTGAATTTTTTATAAAATCCTAGTTCAAATTAATTATTTTAAAGCAATTGACTTTTATCTAGAATTTCTGTGCTTTTCTGGAATTTAAAAATCAATTTCAAAGATAAAAAGTATTTTTGTAAAAATTAAAGACGAACTTTAAGTTGCAAATATTTTTCCTAAGTCTAAAACATCTCTAAGAATTTTGTGAATTTTTCTAGAATTTTTAAACTTTATTTCCTATTTTCTAAGTGTTTTTGAAAGTTCCTAAAAATATAAATCTAATTTTAAACCCTTTCTCTTCTTGGGTTGTTAAGTGTCACGCCAAAATTCAATCTGCCTTTGCCCAATCTATTCCCAGCTGCTCAATCTCACTTGACCCCCTCCCTCTCCATCCGACGGCCTCAATCATTTTCTTGCACCGCATGGCAACCATCTATCCGTCCGCCTCTCTCCCTCTCTCTTCTTTCTCGCTGACACGCGGGACCCACCTGTCAGGTTCTCCTTCCTCCTCCCTTCTTCTTCCTCCGTTCGCCGCCATGGCCGCTCTTCACCGAGCTTTTAATTAGCGCCATTAATGTTGGCATTCGAAGCCATTGTTAAACCCCCATCGCTCCCCTCTTCATTCCGCATTCATCCCTTCTGTTTTCCCCTCCTTTAATCCCCACTAACCACTACACTACGCCACCGCCTCGACCTTCAACTCCGGCAAGTTATTTTGCCGATCGTTATTCCTTGTTCGCCCTATATAAGGCCCTCCCTTCCACCCTCGTTCTTCACACCACCTCTCCCCGTGCCCCATTCTTCTTCTCCGTGCCTGAGTTCTCCCCGCATCGAGCTCCTTCCCCTCCACGCCAGCGATCTCCTTCGACGAGCAATCGCTGCCTCCTCGGTCCGCCACGTGCCTCGTCGACACCGTCTACTTCTTCCTCATTGCCGTGCACTCGTCTTCCGACCCTTCGCTGAGAACGTTTGCCACCGGAGAGCCCCCGCCACTGATGCCCTCACTCTACTACTGCCAAACCTCGCCGCGGCCAATTCCTGAGCCCCTCAGACTCCGCGCCAAGGTAAGCCCGCCTCCCCGGTGTCTCCTCTTTCTCGTGCGCTATTCGCCGGCCACTGCCGTGCCCCCGTTCACCGACAACCCTCAGGCCCCGAGCTCCGCCTCCGTCCAGCACGGCCACATCAGCACCCGTGCTTGTGTGGCAAACGTGTGGCAGCCCAATGGTGGCCACGTCAGCGCTTGGCTGCCACCACCCCTTTTTCCACGTCAGCAGTGGACCAAGTCCACGGTGAACCAAGCCAACGCATGGACCCAGTTCACCATAAACTCGGTCCCACCTATCAGAGACTAAAATCCTTTTTTTGTTGAAAAATAAATCAGCCAAAAAATCAAAATCCTTGCTGATATCACCTGGATGCCATAAATCCCTTTTCCCAAAGAAAAATAATTCCACCAAAAAATCAATTCCTTGTTGACGTCATAATCTTCCTTTTTCAGTACAAAAATAATTAAAGAAATAATTTATTCTTTTTCTCTCTTTTCAAACTTCCAGGAGCTCGTATTTCTTCATCCTAACTCGGATTAAACCCGTTCAAATTTCTAAATTCTTCAAAATTCTAATCTATCCATTTGTATCCTCTTTTCGAATTTTTGGAGTCTGTTTGAATTTATTGGGATTAAATTATAGCTCAGAAATAAAAACATTTTAAATGGTTAAAATAAACTTCAATTAAATCTGAAATTATTTTAGTTGATCTTTTCATATTCCAAGAATTTTTGTGAAATTTTCTTGAATTTTTGAATTTATTTTATTTTTTGAATTTTTATAGATTTTTTCCTTCCTTGCTTTTGTCTCTCCTCACTTTCTTCTTCTTCGAAGCGTCTCTGTCCTGAGCATGCAGCAGCCACCATTAGAGGGATCACGAAGCTCTTCAAAACGTATGCATTCCTCCCCAATTCTTCATGCAATTAAATGCATTCAATTCCTCTCGTCAAGACTCCTCCATTCCCAGCTGTTCCTCCCCTCCTTCATGCACATTTACACGGGAAATGAACCGTCACCCCGAATTGATGTTATCCATTGATCTCCCTCTCCTGTCCTCCTCAGCCCCTATAAAAGAGAGCCCCGCGAGCCCCTTCTCATCCTCATCCATCCCCAAAAAAATTTCATGTCTTCTCTCCTTTCCTCCTCGCCGTTTGTGCCACCTATACCAGAGTGCCGCCACCATTGAACACATCACCGGCTTCGCCTTCGTGCGTTCTACACGGTGCTTCCCTCACCTTCGCTGGAGCTTCATCGGAGCGTCGATGCCACCGTGGGTCAAATCACACCACCGCTTCTCTCCTCACTGTCGGCCGACCGTACATGTTCCACCACCACCGAGGTGAGCATCGAGTTCTCCGTGTTCCCCTCTTCGTTTTGCCGCAAACCTCACCCGCTATCTCCTTTCCGTTGGCCTGGAATGCCAACATCAACCCGCCGGTCGTTGAAGGTCTTCTCCACCGTGTTCCGCCACCATTTGATGTCCTTTGGCCCAGCCGTCTATAAAACTGAGTTCGCCTCGATGCGTTCTACGTCATGCTTCCATTGCCATCACCTGAAGATTACTGAGTCCTCGTCGACCTCGTTGATCCACAACAATAGAATCGCTTCTTCATGTACAGTGCTTTTTTGGTGATTTATTTGATTTTTGCTCGTGCCATATCATGTCCTAGCCTCTAAGCAACTCATCCAACATTTCTATATAATTTTTTGCGTAGCCAATCGACAAAAATTGAGCTTTCCACGGAAATGTTGTAACAGCCCAACTGTTTATTTCAAAAATTTTAGTAAAAAAATTAATTTTATTTAATTTAGAATAAAATAAAATCAACTGTTATTTGGGTGCTTGAATTTTGGAGATTTTAATTGCTTGTTTCCTGTTTTAAAAAGGCTACTATCAAATGTACTTTACTTAAAAGAATATATATTAAAAACATTTTAAAAGTATTTTGATTTTCTATAAAATCCTAGTTCAAACCAATTATTTTAAAGCATTTGGCTTTTATTTGGATTTTTTCTAGGATTTTAAAATCAATTTCAAAGATAAAATGTATTTTTGTAAAAATTAAAAGACCAACTTTAAATTGGAAATATTTTTCTTAAGTCTAAAACATTTCCAGGAATTTTTGAGAATTTTTTGGATTTAAAAATCAATTTTAAAAGAGAAACTATTATTTCTATAAAAATTTAAATGCAAATTTAAATTAAAAATATTTTCCCAAGTGTAAAATAGCTCCAGGAATTTTTCTAGAGTTTTTTAGACATTATTTACAATTTTCTAAGTATTTTAGAAGCTTTCTGGTATTTTTAAAAATTTAAAATAAAATTTAAATCTAATTTAATTTTAGGCTAACGCGTGTCGCGCCCGGATTAAATCCACCCCGCCCCATGATCTAATCTGGGCCGTCCACCACCACTTACCCTTTCATTTTGCTTTAACGGCCGAGATTATCTCCTCGCCACGTGTCCTCCATCCGGCCGTCCGCCCTTTCCTCTCCCCTCCTCTCTCACCGATGCGCGGGCCCCACCTGTCATATGTGTCTTCTACCTCCCCTTCTTCAACCTCCGGCCGCGTGCCATGGCCGCCGCACCCCGAGCTCCGTTCGGCCGTTTCCTCTTCCCAAAATGCCACCTCGGGTATTCCCCCTCGCTGCCGCACCCCCGCCGGCCATTAAAAGCCCTCCCTGCTCGCGTTCGCACGGCCAAACCGGTGAGCCGCTCCACCTTCTTCCGTACCTCCTCCCTCCGCTCTTCGTTTCCCCCTCCTCGGCCGAGCGCCCAAGCCACCGGAGCACCACCACCCCCGAGAGCTGCCGCCGCCGCTTCTCTCCCACCGCCGACCGTCGTCCGGCCTTCCTTGAGTCCGGCACCGCGTAGGATCCGAATCCCCGCCGCCTCCTCTCCCTGCTCCGTCCCTCGCCCGCCACTGCTAAGCGCCGGAGCTCTGGCGAGCTCGTGGGCTCCGTGCGTTGCTGCACCGGCCCGGCCACGTCACCATCCCCGATCCACGTGGCGGCCGCGTCGCAGCCCAATGGCGGCGGCCACGTCAGCTTTTCCCATACAAAAATATTTTAGCCAAAAATTAATTTCCCTACTGACGTCATAAAAACCTTTTTCAATAAAAAAATAATAATTCCAGAAATCAACCTTTTCCATTTTCTCTCCTTTTAAAATTCTGGAAGCCCATATTTCTTCATTTTAACTCTGATTTGACTAGTTTAAATTTCTAAATTCTTATAAAATCCTAAAGTACCCATTTATAAACTCTTTTTGAATTTTTGAATTTTATTTGAATTTATTTGTTTTGGTTCTTCACGCGTAGATTACGACGATCTCGGAGAGCTTGACTTCGACGACTCGCTCCAGGATCCTGAGCAAGGCAAGTTACACCCTTGATCATGTTGTTTCCACTAGTTAAATTATTTATGTTGTTTTAAATTATTATGCATGCGTACTTTTATTTAAATCTAGTTTAAATTCAGTTTAAATTCTAGTTATGCCTAAATCCTTTGTATAGCCAAACTTGACATTGAACACAATTATGCCTTGTCACCCTACATGAAAACCTAGTTAGTACATTAGTATTAACTAGAAACTTTATAGAATTACTTAGCCATGCTTAGAATAATTATAGGTTGGGAAAATCTTTCACATAAAATGGTAAACTTTTGAAGTGTATTCTTGACTTTGGTGAATCAAGAATGTTTATGAAATATTTTTCAAACAAAATATAAAAACTTTGTTTAGACTTAGGCGTTGGTATGGTGGTGGGTGCTTGCTGGCATGCATTGTTGTTTGATAACTCAATGTCGATTGCCAGGCACAAGGGGTATGTGGTTGGTGCCTAAGTCAGTTAAGGACTGGTCTGTGAGCTACTGTTGCAAAGCCCTATTGTACTACCACAAGGCTGGTATGGGATGGTCCTGGTTGATTAATTTGCATGTCCCAACCTGAGTCTCGCTGTAGGTTGAAAGTAAGCATGGCGGAGGCCATAAGAAGTCTCACTCGGCTCAAGAGGGAGCTCCAACTTATGGATTCAAGTTGTGGTGAAACCTCAATGTTGGCTTAGCCAGGTTGAAGGCTTTGTATTGTAAAGGCATTGTCATAATCTCCTCGCCGCACACCACAGGAAGTGTGTTTATCCGGTGACAATATGAGATGATCATGTCTTGTGGGTAAAATTGTACAACCTCTGCAGAGTGTATAATCTATCCTGGATAGCTGTGCCCACGGTCATGGGCAAGCTGAGTAAAGTTTTTCATGGATTATACTTTGTTTTTCAAAATGGTTTATGAAAACCTTATGGATGGATGGAATCCATATGAGTTAGTTTTGGAAAAGATGGTCTGGGTGGGAAACCCATGGATAGGGTAGTGCTTGGTTGGAGCTTGCACTAACGGTATTATTTTGTTATAACCTTGTTCCTATTTATTGTATCAAATGCAGTTGTTGAATCTACTTACACTGTTTTCTTCAATTTTGCTTTATGCTCAACTAACTATATTAAGCCTTCCTTTGTCAATCTTTATGCATACATTAACTCTGTTAAACTCCTGGTGTTACTTGTGGAGTACTTTATGTGCTCACGTTGCTCAATTTATCATCTTTCCAGAGAAAGCCTTTGACAACTATGATGAGGATTGCAACGAATATGCCACGTCTTACAGTCATTCACCTGTGGGAAGGCTGGATGGGTTGCTACTTTATCTATCTTCCGCTATTTACTTTTTGGCTTTATGCTGTTATGTAAACTTTGGTCATAAGGCCCATACCTTGTTTTATAATAAAGTGTGGTTGTTATGTGAGATATGCATCCCTGTTAACCCTGTGTGGCTTTTCCTGGGATAGTGCGATCTACACAGATGGTCCTGGAGTTACTGCTCCGGGATCGGACAAATGGTCGTTTTCGACTTCTGCCGTCGATGGTGCCGTCTCTATGGATTTCTAGCTTAGCCGATATTTTTCCATATCATGTTCTACCTGTGCTCACCCTACATCTTCACGTTCCATACCTGGGTACTATCTCTCTCCAACCTGTCGTTATTGCTACCATGCCATCACTGTCGTTTCTCTCATCGTCAGTGATTGCCACCGTTCCTCGCAGCCTACCTCGCTGACACCTCCACCAAGTTTGTGCTCTATTCATCACACAAAAAACTCTTAAAACAACCGACACTGTACTATTCAAAAAGTAATTCTCGGATTTTTTTATTATTTCATGTGATATTCAAAACTTCCAGATATTCGTTCTCCCTCATATGAACTCCGAATCTATCGATTCTTTCTTCTAAATTCATCTAAAATCAAAATCTATTGCTCAATATATATTTTATAATTTTTGGATTGTATTTAGATTTTATTTGAATTTATTTGCTTTGGTTCTTCGCGTGTAGACTAGGACGAATCTGAAGAGTTCGATTTCGATGATTCGCAGCACCAGGACTTCAAGCAAGGCAAGTTACACCTTTGATCATGTTGCTCCCAGTAATTCAAATTATTCTTGTTGTTTTTTATATTATTATGCATGCGTACTTTTATTCAAACCTAGTTTAAATTCGATTTAAATTCTAGTTATACATAATCCTTTGTTTATGGCCAAATTTGACATTGAACTTTCTATGCCTTGTCACCATAGAGAAAAACCTAGTTGATACATTAGTATTAACTGGACATTTTATAGCAAAGCTTAGCCATTCTTAGAATAATCATAGGTTGGGATACTTTTTCACATAAAATGATAAGATTTTGAAATGTATTCTTGACTTTGGTGAGTCAAGAATGATTATGAAATATTTTCAAACAAAATATAAAAACTTAGTTTAGATTTAGGCAAATGGTTAGGTGGTGGATGCTTACTGGCATACATTGTTGTTCGGTGACACAATGTTGATTGACAGGCACAAGGGGTATGTGGTTGGTGCCTAAGTCAGTTAAGGACCGGTCTATGAGAAACTATTGCAAAGCCGTATCGTACTACCACAAGGCTGGTATGGACAGTCCTGCCTGATTAATTTTGCAGGTCCCAAACTGAGTCTCGCTGTAGGTTGAAAGTGAGCGTGGTGTAGGCTATGAGAAGTCTCACTCGGCTCAAGAGAGTCCTCCAACTTGTGAATTCAAGTTGTGGTGAAACGTTAGTGTTGGCTTGGCCAGATTGAAGGCTTTGCATTGTAAAGGCCTTGTCATGATCTCCTTGCCGCACACTAAAGGAAGTGTGTTTATCCGGTGGCAATATGGGAAGATAATATCTTGTGGGTAAAGCTGTACAACCTCTACAGAGTGTATAATCTATCCTAGATAGTTTTGCCCATGATCATGGGAAGCTGAGAAAAGTTTTTCATGGATTAAACTTTGTTTTCAAAATGGCTTTGCAAACTACTTATGGATGGATGAAATCCATATGAGATCTTTTTGGAAAAGATGGTCCAGGTGGGATGCCCGTGGATAGGTTAGTGTTTGGTTGGAGCCTGCACTAACGATATTATTTGGTTAAAATCTTGTTTCTATCTATTGTATCAAATTTAGCTTTTGAATCTGCTTACAATATTTACTTCAATTCCGCTTTTCGCTCAATTAACCTTATTATGCCTTCCTTTGTCAATCCTTATGCATGCATTAACTCTATTAAACCACCTGGTGTAACTTGTGGAGTACTTTATGTGTTCATATTGTTCAATTCATCATTTTTTAGAGGACAACTTCGACTTCGGTGAGGATCAGAACGTATAGGCCGTGTCTTACTGTCGTTTGCCTGTGGGTAGACTCAGTGAGCTTCTTCTGCTTTGGTTTTTCCTTGCGCTTCTTATATTTAATTTTGTCTTATGTGCTGTGGATGTAAACATTGGCCATTAGGCCCATATTCAGTTAAATAAAGTTTGGCATTATGCATGATATGTATCTCTGTTATCACTGTGTGCACTAGGTGATCCTGGACTAGTGCGATTTATACATAGGGTTTCGGAGTTGTTGCTCCGGGATCCAACACTACATGACACTGGTGATGCAAGGTATGGAATCATGATGACCAACATGTCCAAAGTGTATAACGGTGTCCTCAAGGGTGTCTGATTCCTACCGATCACTTCAATTGTCAAGGAGAGTTGGAAACGTACCGTCGGGTACTTCGTTAACAGAGCCATAATGGTGAAGAAGAATCTAGAGGAAGGCAAATAATTCTCGAAAGTAATGCAGGTGCGCATGGACAAGAAGATCAACAAGGCTTGTTTGCACATTGCTCGTACCATGGATTGTATCAGGAAGATGTTCAAAATCCATCTTAGGGAGAAGTATGTCATGGGTCAAGATACAGAGGATCGCAAACAAGTCTACACGATTGATGGCGAAGCGTCCTACATCTGCAACCGTAGCTTCTTTACAAGCCATACTCCCATGTGTACACGGTGTGTGTGGCGTGGTGCTAGCCCTTGGTGTGTTACATCTCAAAGTACTATGATATCCACCACCAGTACGGCACATAGAGTGCCCAGTTCAATTCGTATGGGCTCGACATGCATTACAGGGACCTTTGGGTAAAGCAGGTGAAGTGGGTACCGAATGACACACTCAAGCAGGCTAGCTGTGGAAGACGACAGTCCTGTCGCATCTGTAATGACATGGATGATAGTCAGCATGGACAATGGATTGGGCATCCAAGATGCAAACTCTACAAGATGGTTGGGCACTCCATCGACCTGCCTAAACAAGCCTAATTTAAGCAACGCACTATAGCGACCAAGTTTTATTGCCCATATCATGATGTTGTCTGATTGTTGTAATGCGTTAAGATGCACTCCTGTTATTTGTTCTCATATTGTATGTGTTGGAATGCGTCAGACAATAGTACATTCATTATAATGCTTTCAATTTGTTTGTGTTTGTGTTCCAATGCATAGCACAATGGTCCGTAGGTTTTGAACTCTGTATTCTTTATTGCATGGCACTATTCATGCCTTTCAATTTGTGCTAGGCACGCTGTGATCTCCTATCATATGCTTTGCTTTTATTTTGCTTGTTGCACCTCCTATTTTCATTGTAGACTAACTTATTGTTCTATGATCCTCAATTCATGGCGCAACCACAAGATGACACCGCATATGAGCTGCTCGACCCATGATGGGATGGGTGACACTAATGCCTAGTGTGCTCGTTCAACGTCAGCCCTCCGACCTTCGTCCTCAGATGCCCTAGAGAGCACTAGCCTCTAGATCAGCGGAGCCTATGGGACATGGGGTTCCTGCCCATTGCCCGTATGTTGGATCTACCACGTGCGTTTCAGTTTGACATGGCTGCTATCCATGCTCGTGGACCGTTGGAGACCAGAGACTCACACCTTCCACTTCCAGTGGGGATAGATGACTGTTACTCTGTAGGACGCCGCTATGCTTACAGGTCCATCGCAGCGGGATCCTGCAGTAGTGCCACCTCCCAAGCGAACAGACTGGAAGGTACGTATGGGTGAGAGGTTCGGTCACCCAATCCTTGAAAACATATCAGGTGTGCCACATTTATGGCTATGATAGTACATGACCTACCTTGTGCAGGCAACTGAGGAGGTAGTTCGGACACACTACCTTGCATACCTATTGCTCCTGTTTGGGTGGGTATTGTTTCCTACGACTCAGGGAGATTGGGTATACCCTAGCTACATCTATCTTGCAAAGGTGTTGCGGACACGTGGCCTGATGAGGTGCCACAGTACAGCGCAGTACAACCAGGGAGCCAGTCCTTGTGGTATGTTGCACCTATTACAGCTGTGGTCGTAGGAGCACTTTTCGGTTGGCCGACCATACTTGCATAGCATCGTGCACCCTTTCTAGTTCATCCCTAAGTTTTATGATTAAGGTGATGGTGTCGACCCCATTGAGGGGCCCAAAATGGATACTCATTGGACATGTGCTCACTTAGGGTGTGCAAGGAAGAGACCAAGGCGTGTGCACCCTGAGTTCTATAACCTATTCAAGACTCTATATATGGATGCGGTCATCTGGTGCCCATGGACCCCATGGTTCATTTCAGACACGGCCCCCTACGAGTTGTCCTCTTGGTGCAGTCAGGACTACGCATACTAGTTAACAACCTCCATGTGGTGTTCTCCCATATGGTCGAGCCTTACTCCCCCACAACGGGCCATGAGACAATTTGGGCTTTACTAGCAGGTGCCACCAGCACTGGGATGACCTCTTGTAGCATAGGCCCATGGGTATGTCATTATTTAGTTTCGCCAGTTAACCTATTAGCTGCATCTCTTTCTTTGATTGTCTATTGTCCGAATTCACTTGCAGGTAAACAAGGAGAGGATGGTAGAGTGACGACCAGAGGCAAACACAACTATCATGGATGGAGCCATGGGGCGAGAGGGTGGTGATGGACGTCATGCATGAGGCATGACCATACAACATCAAGATGTATAGCATGTACTTGAGGTGGTATGTTTCACACACCAGGTGCAGGCTGACTAGGCTAGTGCCATAGCATCCAAGGGAGGTCATGCATGACGCCGTTGTACAAGTAGGCCCAGACCCTCACCGGGCGACACGCCATGATGAGATGGTAAAATATTCTTCACAGTTTTTTGCACGACAACACGTCGCTAACTTATTCTCTATTTTCTTATAGTATGACCTCCTTCAGCGTATCTCCAATGAGGCTACTGATGCTCTGCGACGTAGGAGGACTTACACCATCGATCACCTCCTAGGTGTGATGCGTGCCATCTACGACGACATAAGGGTGGCAATGAGGACCATCACTTGTGATCGGCACAGCGACATCGTCGTGCTATGAGACAGACACTGAGGACAACCTCCACCCCCTCCGCCCTTAGCGCCTCCCTCCACACCTCCCTATGTACGTCCGTCGCACTCCGGAAGTCGTTGTAGCTATGGTCACTCGTCCTCCACAGGCCTTGGGCCAGTGGTACATCATCTGTGAACTATTGTCCTTGTTGTTTGTTTGTGCACTCATTTCTAACGTATCTATCACTATCATTTGTTTTGTCAGCACTTGCAAGGGCATGGTAGTCTGCTATAGCCATTGTCGTCACGGAGGGAGATGCAAGAACGGACTTCCTCACTGAGCTAACAGGGTGCGACTCCATACAGTGACCCTAACTCGCCCCAGCATCAAGATGACACATTGTCCACATTCATGCATGGTGCTCAATCCAACCTGCACAAGCATGACCACTGGTTTAGCCAAATGTACAAATGATACACTATGCAGCATTATGGCGCCGATTGGCCTAGAGGATCATCATTTGCAAAGCCATGTACATCGGTATGCTGTAATGTAGTTAACACAATTTTTTCATTGCACACTATTCTGAACTAATGCATCGCACAAAATTCGTAGGTCTAGAGAGAGCAATTTGGGCAGCAAGGCTATGGTTCATCATTTGCACTTGGGACTCTGCAAGTAAATGCCTTCCAACATGACTACGCATTGCAAACATCACAGCCTCTGCCCTAACCCAGCTATACTCTTCTCGTAGGATGTGGACCCCTCTTTGACCTCCTAGGTGGATGATATGCTCAGGCCTTGCCCAGATACCTACATTGAGTTTTTTGTAGCCACACCTCCCACCCAGTGCTCGTTCTATGACTTGTAAGATGTACACCGCTCTCCTGACAGGCTCACCTTTCTAAGGATCACCTACATCATCGGGGTAAGTGGTGGATGGATGCACCATAAGTTCATGTATCTTGTCTTCAATATCGTTGTGTTTTTCCTTATACTCCTCTATATGATGTATGCTTGTCCAATGCATATCCATTCCTTTATCTTGAAACATGGTTACAAGTTGTTATTACTGCTTCGACATCTTTAGATCACATTAATTCACATAGACCCAACGAGGTATCTTTGCATGGTGATGTGACCCAACTAGGCATCTTTGGCGACGGCATGACCCAATGAGGTAGCTCTACGAAGTGACATGAACCAACAAGGTAGCTTTGTGTAGCGATGTGACACTACGCTGCAACAAGATTCCTCCTCAGGGCCGCCGCATCACAGATGCAAATTTGCATCAACCAAATTGGACTTTAGTCGTGTACATCGCGCCGGCTGAGTGTACAAGAACTATCCCTTCCGCAGTGGGTTTTCCTGCATCAGGACTATAGCACTACCCCACTCATATGGAGAAGCGATAGGAGGAGATCACCCAACTTGCAAGGGCTGCTACAACCCGGGATGAACAAAGGGAGAATGCCAGGAGGCCACCTCCCTGCAACAACGCCCCTGTAGGTCCAACCCCAACCTCGACATTCCCACCGAGCATTCGCTACAAGACCTGTTCAAGGGAGAGACACCGCCCCTCTACCAGTGCGGGGATATATGCAAGTTCTTCAAGTCGAAGGACTAGCTAAGCCTAGGCATGTATTACTAGGGTTGCACTAACTTTGCCTAGGACTATCCCGACTGACGTTGGAACACGGACACTACCGGCAGCTAGTAAGGACAAGTTACAGTATATTACCCTAGCATTTCTCTTTGAAACCATGCTCTAACAACCTCTCCCACCTACCCGTAGTCTCCAGATCCGCTATATGTGTACTGTAAATGGATCGATCAAGAAATGCATCCACACAGCCAGTGGCGTCTTGCCTGCTAGGAGTAAGATGCCAAGATGGACCGCGAGAGGAGGGAGGAGTGGCAGCGCAATGAAGAGCACAACGGGCGCATCCAGCGGGAGACACAAGATCATGTAGAGGCATGCAGGCACATGGAGCACAAGGCTCACAAGGAGGAGCGTGAGAGAAAGCGCGAAAGGGCGGCCAAGGCTAGGGCCAACGATAAGGACTGCAACACCGACCTCGCAAGGAGGGGAAAATGATCCCGATCCATACAGTAGATCAAACCATTCTGTAGTAGCTCCCCATCCTACCCGCCATGTTTTTCTTTCTCCTAAAAACATGTATTCTTGCATGGTCTGAATACTTGTGTTGCAATGTACCATAGTACCAGCGAGGTTGACAAAAGCAATTAGCGAAAACACCATGGTATGTAACCACATGTAATATGCGTCTGTTCTAGGACTCTAATATATTCCAGGTTGCAATCCTCACATCTTAGCTTCGATCAGAAGATGTCATCACTTTGCTACCATCGAGTGTAATTGCATCTTCAAGCTCTATAGGAAAATTGGACTTTGTAGTTGCTACGACAGAATCATAATCAACAAAATACAGTGATGATGTATCGAACCATCTATACCGCAAGTTTTAAAATTTTTCATTTTCCTTATTTCTTCTTCGAATTTTCCTTTCTAAGTGTTTGCCAATATGCCTAGTGATCACTACAATGAACTTATTTGTGATGATGCAAAACTAAGGACTTATGCTCAAAAGCCAAAAGTTGTAAAAGTTTCTGCGACCATCAAGTCGTAAAGCCAGAAGTCGTAGAGCCAATCAACCATTAAGTCGTAAAAGCATTTGCGACCACCAAGTCATACAATCGACTACGACCACCTAGTCATAAAATCGAATGTGACCACCAAGTCATAAGGCCTCCACCAACTACCAAGTCGTAAGACCTTACAGACAGAGAGCTAACTTCTGCACAAACATCAAAAACCAAACTCAACCTCGACACAAACTCTAATCCAAAGATTAATTACTCATCACAACCATGGGGTGACCTCCACATGGTCTCACATACAAATATATTAAGTTATGTACTACTCAAAAAAATTTATATGGACGGGTGCTAACAATTCTATAGAAAAATAAAATAGTGCTAGTAGCTACTACTACTACTACAATATCAATGAGCAACATTTGTTTAATCACTCTTAATGAATGAACAGAGTACAATGAACAATGCAAAACGAATGAACATAGTGCAATGAACAATGCGATGTTAGGCCTAGCAGGGTCGCTGAGCTACCATAGCTAGACAGCGCAGTAGCTTGCTACCACGGTCGGGGAGCAAGACCTTGCTGCCATAGCCGGGGAGCGCAGAAGCAAGCTGCCATGGCTGGGGAGTGCGGAAGCAAGGCAAACCCCCCACCTTCCACACCAATCGACCGTTTCCGCACTCATAGGGGTCTCGTGGTGGGCGAAACGTTCCATGCTCCCTAATCGCCACAGGTGCCAGGTGTTAGCCTCCGGTGCTTCCGCGGTTGGATAGGGGGCAAAAATGCAATTTCTCACACGTAGGGGCCATATTTGCAATTTCGGTGGCACAACGAAGCCAAATAAAAAAACTCTATGAAATGCTGGGTCAATTGACGCCATAGTTTTTTTTGCATCATGCCTTCATAGTTTTTGAAATTCACATCAAGATACTCACAAAAATATATAAATGACCCAACTAGAATACAGAATAGCCATAATTGACTCTACATGATAAAGTTCTTTTAGTCACTACTATGTTAGTTACTTAGTTACAGTGTAGACAATGCTTTTTTGCAGAGAGAGAGGGGGGAGGAGGTAGAGAGCAAGCTTGCTCAATCGTGATTATTTGTTGTTGGTAACATTAACCATAGAAACTTTGACATAATAAGAAAGAATTTGGGCTTAAGGATATCCATAGTGTATAGCGCCTATAGGAGCTAACACATACCACACATAGTGTGTAGCGCCTATAGGATCTAACACATGCCACACTAGTGGGTGCTAAATTTCTCACATTTTTTTGAAGGGAAATGCTAGCGCCCAAACGTCCGATCCGGGCGCTAGCCCCGTATGCTTGGATGCAACATTTTGAGTACATGTTTGCAATATTTTTCGCCCATATTTGTAATATTTTTAGTCCATATTTTTGTTGCAATATTTTTTAATATTTTTTATTTCATGCATGCAACATTTTGATTCCATCTATGCAATATTTCAATTTTATCTGTCCAACATTGAGATTTTCATTTGATTTCATGTGTGCAATTTTTATTTCAGATGTGCAGCATTTTTATTTCGTGTATGCAACATTTTGATTCCATCTGCAACATTTTGATTTCATGGGTGCAACATTGAGATTTTCATTTGATTTCATATGTGAAACTTTTTTTTATTTTAGATGTGCAATATTTTCATTTCGTGTATGCAATATTTCGATTTCATGTTGCAACATTGATATTTTCATTGATTTCATGCGTACAACTTTTTATTTCAGATGTGCAATATTTTTATTTCGTGTATGAAACATTTCGATTCCATTGGTGCAATATTGAGATTTTTTAACAATTATTTTTGTTGCATTATGAAATCAAAATGTTGCAATCGAGCCTATGGGGCTAGCGCCCATATCGAACAAATCCCTTTTTAATATTTAGAACCCCTTATCCCATCTAAAAAGTGGGACCCACCACACACTAAAGATGAAATAAAAATACATGACTCACTCTCACCCTATTTTTACCCCCTCAAATCCTCGATTCATTGTCTTCCACTCGATTCCTTACCGCCACCGCCACTCAATTTGCCACCGTCCAGTGTCAGCGGCTAACCTTGGCGGAAGTAGAGGCGCAACAATGGTGGCTCTCCTTGAGTGGCAGCGATGGCAAGGCAGACATGGCAAGATAGAGGTCCGAATGTGGACATGGCACGACGAGATCTAATAGCTGCAATAAGGAGCATGTAGTGACAGGGAACACATGGCGATTGGAGGGCATGGTGGCCTTGCTGGATGGCAATTTTGAGTGATAGTAATGTCACACAATGACGCTAACAACAAGGAGTTTGATGCCAATAGCGGCAACTAGTGTCTCTTCCTCTAATAGGTGAGCCAATTCGGATTCCTTTTGTTGAAATTGATTGTTGTGGTGTTTCTTGTTGGGTTCTTCCTCCTTACTACTAGGTTTTCTAAACAATTGGAGATGCTCTAGTTGGTAACATAGATAAGAGCTAGTTTGATTCATGTACGCTCGAGTTAGGCAAATTTGACTTTCCATGGTATGGATTGGTTGATTGCTATAGTGTGATACATTGCACATCATTAGCTCCGTGAATCCATATGTCATATACACATTTTTCCAATATTTGTCCAAAGTTACGGATATTCTTCGCTAGGCGTGCAGCTTGCTAGCCTAAAGATAGAAACTTCGACAAGATAAGAAAGAATTGAAAGCACAGAGACTTGCATCCAACATGAAAGAAGACTACATCAGTAAAATTACTGGTAGAGAGTAAAAACAGTTGTAAAGTAGAGCAGGAGAAGAACAGGAACAAGTAGGGGACGTGTGAGTACGTGATGTCATGCTATCGTTGTCGAGCCTTAACTGTGCATGGCATTGGTACCAGAGTCAAATCCGGCATTCTACACCCATTGGATTCCAACAATCAGGATTACATGTGCGCCTCCTCTTCTTCATCTCCCCACCGTCCCCTTTCCTCTCGAACACCCATCCTCTTGATTTAGAGGGGTATTAATATTAGTTTTTTGTTGGTAGTTTTTAGGTATATCTTATAGCTTTTAACTAAAAATAAATAATAATGGCTGAAACAAGTGGTTTTTAGAAAGAGTGAATGAGCGATGAAAAAAGTGTGAGAGAGATGCTTCCGTATGATGGAAACGAGAGGGGTGAGGTGGATGATGTACCTATGACCCCTATCTTATCCTTAAAAGACGGTAGTGAGAGAAATATAGAAGGCCGCGCCTGAATTAGCCATCCATGTATAACCCAACTGCCCAAATTTATCACTTTTTCCTTTCCTACAACTCTCTTCTTTCCTCTCCCTTGTATGGTTCGTTCCGCCATTTTTAGGAGAAATTACTTCAGATTGGTTTGTTACTTGTCACTACAAAAAAAAAAGACAAATCTTTCTTCAAACTCTCTTATCGTAATTCAGGAAGAAATGTCATGCCAATTCTCCTGGGTTGTATTACTCAAGATCGGGCCTCGCCTGCTCGGCTGGGCGCTGGGAAGCACCTAAAGAAAGCTCCAAATTAACCGAATAATTGCATCATTCGTGTGGTATAACAGTATTGTACGCATCCGTGTGGTGAATTCTCAAACGGACATCATGCATGCAAGTGTCTTAAGGCGATTGATGGCTGAAAAAAGCGCACACAACATGCCTCTCTCTGGATGCAGCGGCAAGCATAACAGTCCATCTAGTCTCGGAGGATTAGAGCATGTTCAAGTGGTTGCCTGTTAAAAGCGAAGAATTAAATAAGGGGTATTTATATTGATTTTTACTGATAGATTTTAATTATACTTTGTAATTTTATCAGAAAATAAATAGTAATAATTAAAATTTTGGTTTTTAAAAAGAGTGAGCGAACATCAGAAAAAATAAGTAAAAGATACATGCGTATGACGAGAGCGAGAGAAATAAGGTGTGTGATGTACCTATAACCCTATGTCTTATTTCTAGAGCGAGATGGTAGTGAGAGTAATAGAAAAGTCGTTTTTGAAAAATCAGATATTTATACTGCTTTTAATTTTTTAAATAGAAATTAGAAGGAGAAATTAATACGTGTTGGACCGTAAGCACTGAAGCCTTACCTCCAGCAAGCGAAGTGGAAACGGGGCCCCGGAGGCGAGGTAGCTCGGTGCAGGGCGCCGTATCAATTGCCGTGGCCAAGGAAGAGGAAAGAGAGATTTGGAGTACACAAAGGAAGTAAATAAATCTGGACGGTTGGCTATATAGATAGACGGTTGATAGTGGGGCAACGTCACGCTTCGGGTCACGGGATCTGCGACCTTTCCTCTCCGACTCGGCTCCCTCGCCCACAAAAGTCACAGGCGTCCGACGCCGCCGCCCACCCCGACTCGCACCGCCATAGCGCTTGCAAAAATATCAAATCGAAGCGGCGAAGATTTTTCTAGGGTTCTTGCCAAAACCCTCGCCACTCGCTTCCCGGATCCCCAATTCGAGTCTCTCGGGTCTCGGATTTCGGGTTTTTATGCATGGCTTCGGCCCCTCCCGGCGCCGACGCCGGCGGGGAGGAGTCCGCGGCGAGCCCCGCCCCAGCGGTTGCGGCCGCCTCCTCCGTCGCCGTGAAGTCCCGGTGGGCCTCGGAGATCAAGGTCTACAGCCGCAGGTACCCCCGCAAAAACTCTAGACCCCCTCCGAACCCTAGCCCCAATCCCAATCCCAATCCCAGCCCCAACCCCCTCGCGCAAACCCTAGCCTCGATTCGTCGGTCGATTCGTCGCCCGGAGGCTGGGGCTGCTGCGCCGCCGCCCGATCCGGCCGCGCCAACTTCCCCTTCCCCTCCGCCTCCAGCCCCGGCTCCGCATGGGGAACCCACTGCCGCCTCCGACGACTTCTCTTCGGGGCTTGTCCGGGACGGCGGAGCCGTTCCGAATGGACATGGCAACGACCGGGTGGGCGCCGGTGAGAAGGCTCGGAAGCGCAGGGCACGGAGCGAGCTGCGGCGGCAGCTTGCGTCAGAGCTCGACCAGGTGCGTGTACTCTCCAAGCGGCTAAAGGCGGCTGCTGAGACCTTGGCAGTTGAGGCCTCGGCTCCCCTGCCTGTGCCCGTGGTGGTACCACCGCCTCAGCTGGCTGCTGGGTATGTGCAATCACAGTTCTCAGCTACTGATCCGCTGACACCCATACCCGCTCAAGTTGCTGCTGCTGTTGCTCCTGTCCGCGCACTGCTGCAGCGCCGGCCGCTAACTTTGTCAGTAATTCACACAGAATCGTTCGAGAAGGAGAAGCGGACACCAAAGGCGAATCAATTATACCAAAATTCAGAGTTCTTGCTTGCCAAGGATAAGTTTCCGCCTGTAGATTCACATGGAAGCAAGAAACAGAAGCACCACAAGAAGAAACACCGTTCCTTGGCAGCTCATGGTGCGGGTTACAGCGCTGAGCGGAGACTTTACTCTCATGCATTTAAGAAGTCTTTGTCCCTGCTGTCCCGGCTAATGAAGCACAAATTTGGGTGGGTGTTTAACAAGCCTGTCGATCCTGCTGCACTTGGCTTGCATGACTATTTTGCAATTATTAAGCACCCAATGGATCTTGGCACAATAAAGGGGCGGCTCACCTGTGGGCAGTACAGTAACCCAAAGGAGTTTGCTGATGATGTGCGGCTAACATTCCATAATGCCATGACGTACAATCCCAAGGGGCAGGATGTGCATTTCATGGCTGAGCAGTTGTCAGGAATCTTTGAGGCGCAGTGGCCTGAGATTGAGGCTGAGGTTGCTTACCTTGCCTCGTGTCCACCATTGCCAATGAAGTTTCCACCTCCCCCGATTGACTTGCGCTTCCTAGAGAGGTCAGATTCCGTAAAACACCATATGGCGTTGGATTCCAAGTCAAGGCTGATTAGTCATACTCCCACTTATAGTAACCGGACTCCATCATTGAAGAAGCCAAAGGCAAAGGATCCGGATAAGAGAGATATGACAATAGAAGAGAAGCGGAAACTTAGCAATAACCTTCAGAACTTGCCACTGGAGAAGCTTGATGTTATAGTGCAGATCATTAAGAACAAGAATCTTTCAGTTAGACAGCATGATGATGAGATTGAGGTCGAAATAGATAGCATGGATACTGAGACACTTTGGGAGCTTGATAGATTTGTGGCTAACTACAAGAAGAACCTGAGCAAGCAAAAGAGGAAGGCTGAGCGTGCAATGCTTGCAAGCCAAGATGCAGAGTTGCGCGCACAAAATGCTGCACAACAAACAGTATGAGCATTAAATCATTCATAATCTAGCAATAGAACTGTAGCTAAGCAATATTTATTTTTTACTGAAAATTACAGTTTCTTGCATTGCAGAGCCAAGAACCTAATATTGGTGAAAAATCTCCAAAGCAAAGTAAGATAGGTTTGCTCTATTTTCTACTACATCTTAAAATCACATTGCAAGGAAGTGATTATAAATTTATAATTTTGCTTATGAACAGACCTGATGGTGGGCGAGCAATTAGCAACTTCTGTGCCAGACCAAAATGATAATAATGGACAGAATGCAAGTAGATCGAGCAGCTCCAGCAGCTCCAGCAGTGATTCGGGTTCCTCTTCTAGTGGTAATATTTCCTTCTGTCCTTGGTTTAGCTTTTCTTGTTTGACTTATAGTACATAACTGCTACATGCAGGCATTTACACTAGTATTGAGCAAATAAACCGGACTGCATTATAGCCTAATCACTTAACAATCTTTTTGGCAGACTCAGACAGCGATAGCTCCTCTACAGATGGATAGGATGCAGCCAATTCATCTTGAAATATAGGTAGGTTTTAATGAAAAAATTGCGTGTTTTTACTGCTGTTTCTGTTTCATTTTAAGGTTGATTGTTTTGTGCATGTAAGGTACTTGTGATATTATTTAGTGTCAACTATTTCCTTTTAGTGGCAGTTTGTTTCTTCAACTTTTTGGTGTTTTTATTAAAATAAAATTGTTCTCATGCAAATATTAGTACTGTTGTTTCAATGAACATAATGATAGCTAAGTATCCTTTATATTTTTGGATATAAATCTAGAATTTTCTGATACCACATGCTAAAATAAACTATAGTCATTACTCATTAGCATGCGTTCTATGGATATGTTATGGTAAAGCACATCATTCTAAAAAAAACAATCACACATCATATAGTGATTATATGGTCTAACCGGCCGGTTATGCGGGACAGCTAGGGCACCTATTCATTGTATACCACCAACTATAAGGCCAAACCAGACGATTTTACAAAAGTGTAGTTGAAATTGAAGAGAAGGAAAAAAATTGATATGAGGCACATACAAGGGAACAAAATTCTGACACAGACCTTGATTTCTTTCCTTGCAAATTCAATTTCATGAATTATGCCCCAAGTATTTGTTTTGATTTCTCATAACTCATAAGATGCAAGCAAAGATGTGGATACGTGCTGACAGGTGATGTTATGGCACATGACTCGGAAAGTTTTAGATATAGAAAATTTAGATATTTTGTTAGGAATGGATTAGTTCCCATTTCTTGGGTTTTCCATATGTTAGACTTAGGTTTCCTAAAAGATAGTTTCTATTTGTTAGGTTTCCTGCAAGATAGTTTCTATTTGTTAGCTTTCCTAAAAGGTAGTTTCCATTTGTTAGGTTTCCTAAAAATTAGTTTCCAATTATTCTTAGGAGATCTCGAGATCCTTATCTTTATGCACTGCTTGTTCTTCTAGTCTCTCCCTAGTCTTCAACATGGCCTTTGAGCCCTGTAGCAATGGCAGGAGGAAGAGCCTCTTGCCCAGCCGACCATGCCTAGCCGATCAAGGGCAGGTGCCCTATCCCTGGCCCTCGTGTCCTTAGCCATAACTCATAGGTTCCGCTACCAAGTTTCTGGCTAAGCTCAACAAGATCACGTCCAATTCAGCAAACTTGATGGCTTTGGTGTGAATCTTAGCGGAAAAGCAAGAGGGCAGGGCGGTTTTGGCCCAGTAGCAGGTACCATGGTTGTCCTCTCAGCACCGCTGATCAGGGCTATAACAACTGTGGTGTGGATCGCAAAGGCAGATGCATATGAGAGCATACCAGATTGCAACATTGATGCATTTGTTCCAACACTGGGGCACATTGTGGTGTTAAATGGTCCTGTTTTATCCCACTGGTGACTTAATGACATCAAGCTGAGCCGTGTGATTTCAGATTCTCCATCATCACCTCCAGCCACCACTAGAACCTTTCCAGCCTCTTGCGCAGCACAACGCTGCCACCGTGCCCTGTTGTCATTATCCTACCTTCTAGGGATTCCATTCAACCGTGGTCTCCACCTTATATTGCAGCTCGAGGATGAGCCCTCTATCCAGGAGGGGAGAAATTTTATGGTTCTGGACTTTGAAAGTTTAAAGTTGGAAAGAATTTGTTTCCATCAATTAGGTTCCTATATATACAGTAACAAGTGTGGTTGATTCCCTAGGTATCATATGCATTATACAGTAACAAGTTTGGTTGAATCCCTAGGCATCATATTCATTATACAGGGCCTGTTTGGGAGAGCTCCACCACTGAAAACGTGGATCTGGAGCAGCAGCTCCACCATGGAGCAGCTCCACCGTGGATCTGGGATCCCACTATGGAGTGTTTGGCTTGTACAGCAGCTCCAGATCCACGAAATTGAGGTTTTGGTGGGAATGGCCACTTTTGGTGGAATGGGGTGTGTAACCAGTGGCATTGGTGGGTAATTACCACCCAACTCCACGGTGGAGCACCCCTTGAGGAGCTCCATGAAATCCATGGATCGACCTCGATCCGTGGATTTTGGTGGATCCAGATTTCGCGGAGCTGGAGCATTTGGGTAAAATTTCGTATAGTGGAGCTGTTTTTCGTGGATCTGGAGCTGGTGGAGCTCTCCCAAACAGGCCCACAGTAACTTCGTGCTCTATACTTCTGTAATGGGGTTAGACCCATTTATTAACTGGATTCGTCGATCCAATCTGGGCTGGGGTATTTAGTATTTCTTCCTTCTGCATTTAAACTTCATTTCTTATTGCTATTCAAATTAAAGGTTTCCATGAACTTTTAGTGAAAAGAATGTGCATAGATTTGTACTTCTGCTTTGCACATTGTTGCTGCTTAAAGAAATGGCTTTTGCCTCAATAGTATGACTTAAGAATTTTGTAGTAAATTACTTTTATTAAAGGTCAAATGGACCTTTCACATACCTTCGTCTATAAAAATGGACCCACTTGCTGATGCCATAGCCTTAAGCCTTTTATGTGAGGGTGTCTCACTAATGGTAAACAAGCAAATCTGTAGTTGCTTATCCCCTATGAATCACTGATCCTTCGCTAAACTGCCATACTGGTACGCGATACTTACCCGATACTGCGATCCTTTGCAATACGGTATCGGGAAGGATCAGTGAATTTCAACTTTTAAAATTAATAAAAATAATCTCGATTCTTCACCGATACTCCGTGACACTCCAGGCCCAAAACATCTCATATTGAAGCCCAACAATAGCCCAGTTCAACTCCCAACCCTAATGCTTTCCCAACCAAATCCCTGCTCTCCCAAGCGTTCACTCACACGCACCACGCAGTCACTGCCCGTCATCCCTTCTCCCCTGCTCTAGCCGCCGCCGCCGCCCTTCCCCCTGCTATCGGCGGTGCCCTGCCGTTGCCATTGCCGTCTCCCCTCCCTTCACCGCCGTCCCCCTCTTAACTTATAAAATCCCATTGTCTCACTCTCTTGTAACCTCATTACATTTTCTTATTTTTAAATACATATATGCTTGCCATATCGCCATATCCTTGTTTGTGGGAAATTGTGTATCGTCGTACCACTATTCTGTAGCGGTGATACATAGCTTATCCCTCTTAAGGTAGAAGCAGACATGTTGCACACTTGTCAATCACATTGGGTAGGATTAACAATGCAGTATTAGAATAAGATATGTTTTTGTGGAACACATTTATCATGAATATGACTTTTGCATTTATGCTTATTTAAGCGTAATTGTCTTTCATTAGACGATCTCGTCGGTTTTACCATAGTGTTTTACAATAAAAAAAGGTCGGACAAGTATTGTCATCATAAGCAATTCAAGGACTTGACTATCTTCTATAGGAAAGTCGAACCTATGCAAAGTGATCTGTCACAAACTAAACTAGTACGGTCATATCTCAACAAGTAGTATCTCAAATGATGCTATGGTAGATAGTGGAGAAAGAATTGAGGCCTTCAATAGAAGATTCATCAAGAACCCAAGACTAATTATCCAAGAGGATTTTGTAAGCTTAGGGTCTGTTCTTTTTAACTTTGGCTTATGGCTGTGGTTTATGACTTTTGAGCTGTTTGTGAGAGAGTACGGAGTAATAGAAACTCACGTGCGGTTTTTGCCGATATAAATGAAGTCGCTATAGTGTGTACTATAATCAATTTGTAGACCCCACCTTGAAAAGACACTCCGTTTGAAAACTAGTTACTGTAAAAAAGCCGAAAATCAGTTTTTAGAAGTTGAAAAGAAGAGACCCTTAATCATCACTACTAGGTGCATATATCTAGGTTATCTCATGTAAAGTTGCAGCTCATCACTATAAAATCATAGGTTGGGTTCTTTTAGGTTTATGGCTTAGTTTTATACAGTAGCTAACTTTCAAATGGAATGTTTTTCAAGGTGGAGTCTACAAGTCGATTGTAGTAGATACTGTTCCGACTTCATCTATATCGGTCAAAATTGCACGCAAGTATCTCTCTTTGTCTTCGTACTCTCTCGCGTGAACAGGTAGAATTCAAATATTTAAGTCAAAAGCCATAGGGCCTCTTCTTTTCGGCTTCTAAAAGTTGTTTTTCGGCTTTTATACAGTAACTAGCTTTTAAACGGAGTGTCTTTTCAAGACAGAGTTTATAAGTTAATTGCAGTAAATATTGTAATGACTTCATTTATATCAGTCAAAACCGTGTGTGAGTTTATGTTACTTTGTACTCTCATGAACAACCTAAAAGTCATAAACTATAAGGTAAAGCAAAAAAGAACAGACCCATAAACCACAGCCCAAACAAACCCACCCATAGTGTTATCCAACTTGCAACTCTATGGGGGTTGTGTCAAGATTACGGAATCCATGCTTGTAGGCTAGATTGGCCTTTGACGATCCTTCTTTTGATAGTTATACCTGGGTTCTTGTGAGTTGTGAGTGCTATTTACAGCATTGGTATTCTTCAAGATTTGCTGCCATGAATTATTTTGAGCACAAATCTTGGTTTGATCAGTAATCTTCCCTTGGAAATAGGCTTGGTCTCCTAGGCAAAAATAGCAATTACAAATTTAATACCTTTGTAATCCCATCCTTTCCTCCTGCATATGAAGGGGGCATTCATATTGATTTTTGCTGATGACTTTTGGCTTAGGGTTATAAATAGTAACAGCTTGTAGAGAGAGACATTTGCGTGCAATTTTGGCCGATATAAATGAAGTTACTACAGTGTGTACTACAATCGGCTAGTAGATCCCGCCTTGAAAAGACACTCCATTTGAAAGTTAAGTACTGTAGAAAAACCATTTACTATAGTCTATAGAAAAGCGGATTATAGAAGCCAAAGCGAACAAAACCGAAGACTAATGAGGTATCTTTGTTGTAAATCTTGGTATGCTTAGATGAGTCAATCATTCGAGTAATTGGTGGTGAGCACTTTGGTTGGCTTCTCTTGTCGTTAGATGACACTATAATTCAGTTCTCTTCTCTCCTACAAGGAGCATTGCCATGATGGATCGTTTCTCAGCCTCAGCATCCTTTTGATATAAACCCTAGTTTTGCAGGCACTTTTAAATTTCTTTCCCAGAAGAGTAAAACAATGAGACAATTGATGTGTTTAGGGATAGAGACCATGTATAGGGCATGTTCATATTGGTTTTTGCTAATGCATTTTGGCTGCGGCTGATGAATAGTAGTGGCGGATGAATAGTAGTGCATTATGTAATAAAGACGGTACAATGAAAAGTACTACAACATTCGGACCGACATGCAACTTACGGAATTGTGATATAATAAAATATAAAGCACGTTATAATATGTGAAAGCGAAAAGTAGTGGCCATGGTTGTCACGGCGTCGCCTAAGCGACGCCAAGTCGTCCTGGCGCCGGGGAGGATCGCCTCGCCTTGGCCCGAACCCTAGCTTCACCGCCAGGTACGCCGTCCGCCCCTCCTCTTCGGCCGCGCTCCGGTCGCGCCGCCTCCCTCCCTCTCGCCGCGCCGCCTTCCTCCTCCTCGCCGCTGCCTCCTCCCGTGCCCGCCACCTCCTCCAACGTGCTCCCGCCGCGGCTTCCTCTCAGCGTGCTCCCGCCGCCGAGGAGGCGGCGGTGAGGAGGCGGCAGCAGGGAGGCGGCGGGGAGGGGAGGCGCCGGGGGAGGGGAGGGCGGCGTCGGGGAGAGAGCGGGAGATCGGCGCCGGGGAGGGAGACGAGTGGGAGTCGGGAGAGAGAGAGCGTCGGCCGTCGGGAGACGGGAGTGGGAGTCGCGAGAGAGAGGGAGTCGGGAGACGGGAGACGCGAGAGAGAGGTGGAAGAGAGCAACTGAGACGGGAGACGCGAGAGTCGGCACGTATTGACGTATATATGTCCGTTGCCGGGCCGCTCGCCTAGGCGTCACCAGGCCCTTGCCTAGGCGTCCAGGCGCCCCTCACTCGCCGTGGTCACCGACTCCGCCGTGACAACCATGGTAGTGGCTGATGGGTGGTTCTTTTGGGCTGTGGCTTATGGCTAATCTTTTTGAATTCTAGCCTATTTGCAAGAGGCAGTACCAGAGGGAAAGTCGCATGCGAATTTTGCCGGTAAAGCTGAATACAGTACAGTTTGTACTACAATTTATCTGTAGATCCCATCTTGGTAAACGTACCGTTTAAAAGGGAGTTACTGTAGCAAATGACATAAGCCATAAGCGGAAGTGCAAACAAACCCGTCCGATGAATAGTAGTGGCTGATAAAAGCGGCGTATAGAAGTTGGGGCGTTCATATTGGCTTTTGCTTCTGGAAGCAGAAGTCAGAAGCCGAAACCAATATGAACATGCCCACAATGATAGTGTCTCTAGAAGACGGAAGCAAACAAGAAGTCTTTTGGATGGAATCAGAGTAAATTCAAAGTGGAACAACCTTGGTCCTGTAGAGTTTCTTGTACAGCTGCCAGCGCACAGAGTCGGTCATACAGTCAGTTAATCATCATTTTTTGCTGCTACTTCAAAGTAAACATTTCCATGGAAGTACTTTTGTTCACTATGAGCTGTTGCACGCCCATTTAATTTGCTGCACTTGCGTTATTGGCCTCGTAGTTCTGTACATGGCTCTGCTATTTTCTTGAGTTGATTTCAATTGTAACCATGATTACCTTTTCCTGATTTGCAGGTTCAGAACTTCGTCCAATTGACAATCTGTCTAATTGTATTTGGCATGAGAATGCCTAAGTAAGATTGTACATGTTTATCTCCTCTCGCTTAGGAATCTCCTCTAAGTAGCTGCTGGGGTGCTATTCAAAGACAGGATTCTACAAAGGCTAGCTGAACTTAATTTCAGTTCTGCTGCTTCTATGTATTATGGTTGTAGGTTAACCTTGTACACTAGTCCATTTTCGTTTTGTTTGGCTGGAAGCAGAGTGCCATTGTATTTTACATACCTGTATGTCTGGAAGCGGAGTGCAGTTGTATTCTGCGAACCTGTTTGTGCATTCCCCAGCTCAAGGCAAGGCAACTAGGATCTGGAGTACCGTCTAATAAGACTGGCATGCTGACGCTTCTTCTCTTTGTAGGCTGTTTGTTTCTAGGAGCCTTTTGGTTCTGTAGCCTGTACATTGGACGCAGCTCGAGCATATGTTTGGCTGTGTTGATTGCTAAGTAGGAAGGTGATTGCTGTCTGCATTGACAAGCCATATGATCCCATTTACTTCACAGTTTGGCAACTTATCTGAAGTACCAGGTAATGTTCTGACTATTACCGTCTGGCGTCAAGTTTGGTTTGTCGACGGTGCTGTAAAAATTCAAGTAATTCTGGATTCGGATAAAGTTTCTTGACACCCGTGATGTTATCATCATGGCCTGCCACTGATGATCCAGTCTATGTTTTACTTAGAAATGATTGTGCTGTGCAAGAGATGTTCCAGCTTTTTGGGTGGGGAGCATCCCTGCTTATCATGGTTCGTCGGTACACTTCGGTTTTATCCATTTAAGATGGATTCCTATAGTTAGTTTAAAGCTACTGCACTTGTTTTTTTGTTTCATCCAGGTGCTTGCTGCTGCCAGCTCTGTGGAAGCTTGATATGTTGGTGTGACGAACATTGTTAAGGCTCTTCGCGTACATGCAGCCGATTGAAGAGCATCGTACGTGTGGTGTCCTTGTAGGAGTGCCACAAGCCCACTGTACTCAGATGGTCCAATGGGCCGAAAGAGAGAGAGTGAGAGGGACGATAGTCCAATTAACCCAACTCTCCTGATTCGTGATTCATCTCCCCCTGTGCTCAAAAGTCAAAACGATGATAGCCGAGCAGGTAGCCTGCCAGCTACTAGCTTACACGTATTGTTACGACAAAAAGGCACAAACCAACGTGGTGTTACATTATTGAGATGCTAGTACGTCAGATGCGTTGGATTATGCTTGTGTAAAGAACCTAGTTGTTACAGACTACGTTGTGATGTGAAAGCAGATATTCAAGCTAATGCGATCTTTAAAATATGCAAAAAAAAAATGTATAACCAGAGAAATGGACGGGCATCGCATATATTCTGATGTGAAAGCGACCCAATAATAAGCCATGACCCCATGTTATAAGAATATATGTAAAATGAACACACAGTGTGTGAGACCATGTGGAGATCACGTGTTATCAAAATTTGAGTTTAATTTTAGAAATTTACAATTTTAGAGTTGAGATTTGTCTGGAGCCAATCAGACTGCTAGGTATGGGTAATATGACCGCCCTACAGAGCCGGTTAGACCAGTCTCCAAGGTCTTTGTTGAAACCATACAGGCCAGTCTGATCAACGCAGTGGGAGTAGTTTGACCAGCCCTTTGGTTTTCAAGAAACAGATACCAAACATGTAGGTTTTGTTTGGGTATGTGTTTGCACATGGTGTCATTGAAAATAGAAATTGGACTTAAAACTAGATAAAGTTTTACTGAAATTTCAAAGAGAGTATTTTCAGGTGTTATTAAGCAGTCTGACCGGCCACATTATAGCGGTCAGACTAGCTAGAGTAGTCTAACTGATCGGTCAATGATGGTCAAACCAATGTTTGGCAAGTTGGTGCTGAAAAAGCGTAAGTTGTTTTTAGGAACTGGTCCGAGGGGGTTAGGACCAATGTGTGAGTTGAATAATGCATATTTGCACTGATGTGGTCAGGTTGGAATGAACTTGTACCTGAAAATGATTTCTTAATCTATTGTTGTGTAGGTGGTATGGAGTCAACTATGGTTAACGGTGAGAAGGATCAAGACTCGGTTAGGAGAACCAAGGTCCAAAATGGTCATGTATGATGGGTAACATGGTTGGATTCAAGCAAGGTGCAAGATAGACAAGAAACATAGATGTCAAAGTTTGAGCAAAGACCTTTGAAGTAAAGAGGTACACTTGGTGGCTTGGTGCAATGTGAGCCATGTGATGGCTATGTCACTTGGTGATACTTCAAGGAGTGAAGCTTTTAATGTATTTGTTCTTGACTCATCAATTGTGTCAATTGATGATTTTGTATGTCGTGCGATGCTGCGTGATAGTTTGCTTATTGATGTTGGTTGTAGGACTCCGGAGCTACGTCATGGTGAGACAGATCGGATCGGGACTAAGCTAAGAGAGCTTAGATACACAGCAATCAAGAGATCGGGACTAAACTAGGAGAGATGAGATCCAGAACAATCAAGTTACCACCAGAAGATGACCTAGGCTTGTGGAGTGGTGGACATAATAGGTAATGGTAAGGTGAATCGAGACTATGCTTAGAGAGGAGCTTAGGTCTAAAACGGTCATGTAAGCCGGATGCAGTCATGGTGAATTGTAAGGCATATGGTGCGCCAAGTAATTTGAGCTATTTGCAAGCGAGGACGGTTTAGTGGAATATAAATGTGTGAGAGGCTTGACAACAAATCATTATAGCCACATGGAAGATAACAAAACATGGACAATGCTTCAAGGTGAAGGATTGAGAAAGGGTCGATAGAGATCATTTTGAAAATTGTCCACACCGAAAAAATGGTGGTGTGTGAAACCACGGTAGTGGCCTAAGTAGATTAGGTCAATGATACTCTATAGAGGGTAAGACATGATGAATTTGAGCTAATGGTGCTAAAAGATGCGAACAATGCTTTGAAATACGTGTATGAGTGTATTGAGTTGAAAAATCCATTATGTTGTTGGGTTTGCGGGTTCTTCCAATAGCTTAGTGGATAGTATCCATTAAGGGCTAGTTTTAGGATTTCATTTGAGCCTCCACTATATAAGAAGGGGTTAGAATTTAAGACATGGGATGGAAGGATAGAAGAGAGAGGGCTTGAGAGAAACATCTTAAGAGAGATGAGAGCACTTGTATGTGTGCTACCCTAGTGGCTTTGTCCTCTCAAGAGAGTGGCCATAAATATTCATCTCCAAGTGAAAATTAAATCTATAAATTCACCCAAGTCTTTCTCTCATATGCTTAAGTGTTGATTTCTTGATTTGGTTTGGTTTTTTGTGTTCTTTCTCCTCTCTTGATCTTGCTTGATATCAAGAATGTGTAAGTGATGAGATATCTATTGGAGGCCAAATCCCACTCTAGGCACTTGTTCTTTGCAAGTTCTTGTGTTTGCCTGATTTTGGTGAAAGAAAGGGTGATTTGGGGGTTTTTTGTTCTTGAGAACTTTTGGCTTGATTCTTGCTATGGTTTGAGGATGCTAGGATGTGTCAAAAACCATCTTTGGCCATCTTGGCTTAATTCCTCCCACAAGCTAATCTCAATCATCATTTTCGTATTGGCCTAATTTTGGTCCAACTTGCCTTTGGATTGAAAAAGGTCAAAGTTTTAGAAATATTTGCTTCAATTTCTTCATAGATTAGGTTCACAATATCTTAGACAAGGTGTATGCAAAATTTAAAGTAATTTAGAACTATGGATTGAAAGTTACGTTGATTTTTGAATTTAAGATTGTGTTGATTTTCATATCTGCCCTAAGGAGATGTTAGACCACCAACTAAAAAGCGGTTAGATTGTCCCAGAGGTCAAACCGCTCCCTAGTTAGGGTATGAAGGCTTGTTTTGCTCGGTTTTTCGTGAAGGTTTCATTGTGATGGTTTATGCTCTGATCTTCATAGCTACGCATAGTTATTGGGGTGAGAGAACCGTGAACTTAAGGGAAAAGATTTAAAAGAGTCCGGTATTTGTGTGGCGCCTATTCAACCTCTCTTCTTGTCGCCTTCTGGGTCCTACATAGTGGTTAATAAGGTAGAGTTTATATAATCCTCGAGTGTTGCTATGTCTACAACATGATATTTACTGACATTATTGTAGCGTATGTTAAGCACTCTAGAATTTAAGAAACTTCTCTGCTGGTGAATATACAATTTTCATATTTCATCCATGTGCACAATGAGCTACCATTGTCAAGGAGTGTTTCCAAAAGGAAAAAAAGCCAAGGACCGCATGAACTACTGTTGGCATTCCCAAATGGTTGCCACCGTGATCCCATTATTTGCCACGTTTGTTCCACCGCTTTCTCTTTTAACAACCCATCGATCTGTTTCATGCCTCAATCATTTGGCCACGCCGCTGCTATCAGATTAGGTTTTGGAGTGGTTTTCTTTTAGACTAGAAAAAGGGCTGCACATGCTAGTACCATTAGAAAATTGGAGCTGTGATTTTCTAACTACTTGACAACAATGTTTGGAGAGGAAACCACCCCGTTACGCAATTTTTTTCGTAGTTAGACCAACTTTGATTTGGAAGGTTTGGTGATGGCTGCTGACTTCTCACCAAACCACATGGACATTAGAAGAAATAAGGAGGAAACATGGGATTAATTTGTTTTTTAATCGGGCGACTAAGGAGGCCATGTTATAGCACTATGGTAGATACGAAAGAATTATTCACCTAACATTTCATACCAACAGACTAAGGAGGCCATGTTATAGCACTATGGTAGATAGGAAAGAACTATTCACCTAACATTTCGTACCAACCGAATTTGTTTTTGACTCATCTGATGTGGTTTTCCACGAATTGATTTCAGAGTGCTAGCTCTCTTTTTCTTTCTTTCAAAAAAAAAATAATTGGGTTATGGCTGGTAGGTGGTGGCACATTGTCTCCTTTAAGAGCTGCATGAGACAGTGTGACTTGCAGTGGAAAATGGCAAAGTAAAATTTACGGTGATCCCTACTGGACTACTCTAGTTAAGCATAGGTATGAGAAATAAGTGTAAGGTGACCAGAGCGCCTTGACCAATAAAAAATGCTGGCTAATCCGATGCAACTTAGCACGATAATGGCCTAGCCGTTGAACCCAAATTTTCTGATGTAGCCTAATGAGCTCAATGGCTTTCAGGGCTGTCTTGTTTGTTCCAAAAATAGACATACAAATTGATGCTAAGATTTGCCGAATAGGCTTGCGACCAGTATAGTACATTTTCGATGGGTTAGCTCGAGTCTAGTCCAACCTGGAAAAATGTTTTAAGCTGAATGTAATTGACATTTCCCAAAACTATTCATAGTCCAATAGTATAATTTGATAAGCAATCCTTCAACCAAGTCGCCAAGATATGCCAGTAGCCGAGCCTACCTCGCTGTTCTAGACTTATGGCACCGCTCGGTTGGGCTGAAAAGTTGTGGCTTATAGCTGAAAGTGCACTGTAGCAGCTGAAATTTCACTGTAGCTGAAGGTGACTTATTTAGCGTAATTAAATTTAAAAAAATTAAAAATAGAAAAAATATGCTAACTTGTCACGGACAACGCAAACGAATATAAAAAGAATCGAGAAAAAGCTCAAAAAAGCCAAAAGTTCAGAAAAAGACGAAAATTATGAATAATGAAAAATAAACCAGAAGTCAGAAGCTGAAGCTGAAATGAGCGGGGCAAACAAACCAGTTGAGTTATTTTTGATATGTGGGTAGTAAGTCATAAAATGACTACGCTAGTCAGTTGCTCTCGCTCTCTTAAAAAGTTATTTTCAAATGTTTAGTCGAATGTTAGTGATAGGGCTGTAAACGAGCCGAGCTCGAGCGAGCTTGGCCTTTCAAGCTCGAGCTCGGTAGAACCTCGAGTTGGGGTCCGAGTTTGGACCTGGGCTCGAGCTCGGCTCGGTCTAAACTCGAGTAGGCTCGAGTTCGGCTCGTTGAAGCTTGATAACAATTAAAATAATTTATTATGCACTATTTTTCAATAATAAAAAAATTTTAAGTTCGAGCTCGGCTCTAGTAAGCTCGATAACAGTCAAAATAATTGAAATACACACTAATTTTTAATAATAAGAAAAGCTCGAGCTCGAATTCAGTTCGAGAAAGCTCGGTAAGAATTAATATGTATTACTATTTAAGCTCGAATCGGGGCTCGCGAACTATTCGAGCTCGGCTCGGTGAAGCTCGCGAGCTCGAGATCAAACTCGAGTTCGGCTCGTTTAAAGTTCGAACCGAGCTCGAATCGAGCCTAGAACGAGCCGAACTCGTGTAGCTCGCGAGCTTCGAGCTTTTTTTTACAGCCCTAGTTAGTGATACTCGTTCAGTCACCGATTTAACAATGGTATAATAAGAAGGATACTTATTATATAGATACAGTCAGAACAGTGTCTACTATAATTGACTTGTAGACCCTACTCTATATATGGGTTCTTTTAGCATGTAGCTTATAGCTTTTGGTTTGTGTCTTTTGAATTCTGACTATCGCGGGAGAGATTATGAAGAGAGACAGTCATATATGATTTTGGTTGATACAACTAAACTCGATACAATATATACTATAATTAATTTATATATCCTATTATTTAGAAACGAGTGATTGTAGAATGGTACCTAAGCCGAGCCCAAGCGGAATCGAACATGTTGAGATCCGTGGTTTGGCTCAAGCCAAAAGTCCGAACCTGCCGGAAAAACGTTCGAAGTCCAACCGTGCAAGCCACCGTTTTTCTGACGAACCAACCTGCTGTTGGCTGAAAACGAGAAGTCGAGCACCGGCAGCGGCAGCCGCAGCGGCTTGTGAGCTTCGTCCTCGCTTCCGGTCTCCATCCTCTTCCTTGCTTTCTGCTCCCACCCCACCTCCGCAATAACTCCTACGACGCCCGCAACGCACGCGACTAAATTAATCACCAAACAAACGAGGCAGCACCGAGTGAGGGAGAAGCGGCCGCAGCGAGCCAAGAAAACGCCACACTAGCAGCCACCACCAGCCAAGCACGTCCCTCTCCTACAAAGAACCCCCACCCGAACCGCGATGGCTACCTAGCCCCCACCCCTCCTGTTCCTCTTCCTCCTCCTTCTTCTTCTCCCTTCCCTTCTCTTCCGTTCTGCGGAATCCCAGGAGATCAGGGGGCGGGCGATGGGGCGAGGAGGGGCGCTCGCGGTTCTTGCGGTGGTGGCGGTTCTTGCGGCGGTGGCCGGGGACGCCGACGCGGCGGCGGCAGCAGCGGCGAAGGGGAAGTACCGCGCGGTGTTCAACTTCGGGGACTCGCTGGCCGACGCCGGCAACCTCCTCGCCAACGGCGTCGACTTCCGGCTGGCCACCGCGCAGCTGCCGTACGGGCAGACCTACTTTGGGCGTCCTACGGGGAGGTGCTCCGACGGCCGCCTCGTCATCGACCACCTCGGTGGGTGCCGGGTTTTGGTCTCTTTGGTTTCTTGGTTCCTCCGAGATTTGGTGTGCCTGTGGCTGATGGGATTTCTTGCGTTTGGTTGTCTGCAGCGCAAGAATTCGGGCTGCCGCTGCCGCCGCCGTCGAAGTCCAAGAACTCGAGTTTCGCGCACGGAGCCAACTTCGCCATCACCGGCGCGACGGCGCTCGACACGCCCTACTTTGAGGCGAGGGGGCTCGGCTCCGTCGTCTGGAACTCCGGTGCCCTCCTGACACAAATCCAGTGGTTCCGTGATCTCAAGCCCTTCTTCTGCAACTCCACCCAGCAGGGTAAATGCCAAAACTCCACCTTTGCAGCTATGATGGGAAATAGGGAACTGTGTGTGATCCTTTGGTTCTTTTGATGTCTCTTTGTAGAATGCAAGGAGTTCTTTGCCAACTCGCTGTTCGTCGTCGGCGAGTTTGGTGGCAACGACTACAATGCGCCCCTGTTTGCCGGGAAGGGCCTTGAGGAGGCCTACAAGTTCATGCCGGATGTCATCCAGGCCATCTCCGATGGCGTTGAGGTAGTGATTGCTTCTTTGTGTTGCCTATTTGTTCATTGTCATGTGGAATGCGATTCCAACCACAATTGTTCATGTGTGCTGCAGCAATTGATTGCTGAGGGGGCAGTGGAGCTGATTGTGCCGGGGGTGATGCCCACTGGCTGCTTTCCGGTGTACTTGAATATGCTCGATGAGCCGGCGGATGGGTATGGCTCCCGAAGTGGGTGTGTCCGTCGGTACAACACGTTCTCATGGGTGCACAATGCACATCTCAAGCGTGCACTTGAGAAGCTCCGGCCCAAGTACCCCAATGTGAGGATCATATATGGCGATTACTACACGCCAGTTATCCAGTTCATGCTTCAGCCTGAGAAGTTTGGTAAGTTATTGAACTCTTGGTCTCGTGTAGTAGCTAACTCAGGAAGCATCATAATTGAGTGATGTGCAGTGTGGTTGTATGCATCATATCCTTGTTAAACATAGATACCATATGGGCTTTTCTTAGCTAAGAATTCTGCTGTTAAGTTTTTACTCCTCTAATATCCTTAGACAGATCTTAGTGTTTATGCATTTAATTTTTTTTTGATGCAGAGTCAACTGTTACCAAGAGTCAACTATTTCCTTCTGTTTTTCTTGAAAGACTCAATATATTATAATTAGATAGCTCAGATCTAGGTAGAGATGCCTGCTTTCTCTAGTAGCAAGTTGCAGAATATACAAATTATGATAAGGACAGAATACAATTTGCTATTTCAAAATCAATTGGCGTACCTTCATTCATGTTCAGATTATATTGGAAGCAAAGTTACTAATACCATGTTCATTAGAATCTTTTATCTAGTGTGTAAAGGGGTACCAGCTATCACTTCAGTACTCTTTGTTCAGAGTTTCCTTAATTGCCCATTGCCTTCTTGAAGGGGGGGGGGGGGGATTGTCAACAAAAATGAGATTCAACCATAATAGGTCATGTGGGGCTAAAAATTTGGATGGTTTGATTATTATGCAAGCTATATACAAATGCAGCCCAACTTTTTTCTTCAGGCAATTATACTATGTATCAGAACTTACACCACAGACCACACTCTCACCTACTTTAAAATTATGGCCACGGCAACCCTCTTATTTTTGGTAGGATATAGTTCATTTGAAAAGAATTATGTTTTGATTGTCTCCATCATATATATTTTACCATTAATCGGCTTGCAACCTTGTGTATGAGTTGGACTAGCTACTATAATATCCTTGTAACCTTAATTTGAAAAGAATACGTACTCTACGAACTGTAAACACATGTTTTACCTTAATTTGAAAAGAATACGTACTGTATGAACTGTAAACACATGTTTTCTTGTATTACAATGTCGCACTCATTTTTGTATACAATGACCTTCTACGAGGTAAGAAAATCTTATGTCTCCAAGTGTTGTTAAGATAGACATTTCACAATGGCAAAAGTGCCTACAAACCATCACAGATAAATAAAATAACAAAACTTTGCCACCTAACCATTTTACTTTTGCTACTTTGCTATCTAACAATTGCTGAATCACAAATTTCAACAAGTCCTTATCGTGGGAACAAACATCTAGGAATTGCTCAGTTAGCTGAGCCAGCCTTTTGGTGATCCACTTTTGTTTTCATCTGTTGCTTGCTTATCTTGCAGGCAATGGACCTTTGTCATGCTTCACGCTTGTAGCTTTTTTTAATAAAAATAAAGATAAAAGGGGAATAGCAAACATCAGCGGCTAGAGCTAGGAAATCTTCTATATAGGTTAGTTCTCATGTTGGGCATCATGGGATGTCCGTGTCCCTGTCATCTCTAGATCACATGTACTCGTTTTCTAGAATTTCCATTTCATTGCTGCCTTGTAGCAGCAAGCACATCCCCTGTACTTTCTTAGGGCATGCCTTTGCCCGCCTAATTTTGCTGACAGAGACTGTGTCTGTCTCAACTGCTAGAGAAAAGGGAGCGGATGCATTATTATTGATGAAAACGAAAGGCATCTTCATGTCAAGCATTAGTCCTTTGATTTTAATGCATGCCAATGCAGGGGCCTAACAATTTCTGCTTTTCAATTCAGGATTTTACAAGCAGCTGCCTAGGGCATGCTGTGGGGCTCCTGGGTCTGTTGCGAAAGCCGCTTACAACTTCAATGTCACAGCCAAATGTGGTGAGCCTGGTGCTACTGCTTGTGATGATCCAACGACCCATTGGAGCTGGGACGGTATTCACTTGACGGAGGCTGCTTATCGTCATATTGCCAAAGGTTGGTTATACGGCCCTTTTGCGGACCAACCGATCGTTCAGTCCTCGTGAGCACGCCACTTATTCTGTTGTACTTGTAGAGTGTACCAAAATAGTGCACAGAACTGGAGCAGGGAAAGCAGTTTTTCCGTATAGTTCCAATGTTGCATACATGTGTATTTTCCATTTGATTGAATTCATTGCAATGGGGTACAAAGGTGGGATAGGGGCTGTCAAAAGCTTGATTTGTTTATTTGTCAGGCGGTATAAACATAAAATGTAACGGACACATGATTATGTATATTGCCTCTAGGAAATATGATAATGATTGTCTTTTTTAGTAGCTTCTGATTCCCTGATTAAAATCTGTCCGGTTGTAAACTGCAGCTTTTGTCTGAACATGATGTGCGTTCTTGTACAGAAATTAGCTGTGCATGAAATTTTCTTCATACAAGCACATGCATGTTTTTCCTTGTAAACAATTAGCATAGTGCCCAGAACTATTCCTGATTGAAGAAGTGAACACGGCATGGTTCCTGAAGAAGAATCTGCAATTATAAAATTGACAACGACTTGGATGGAGAATTCAGAAGAGCTAATGAACTGATCTGTAGGAATTGTTTATTTTATTGCATGTTTGCTAGCCATGTGTTTAGCACTTATTAGCAGCCCGTGAGCCCTATATTTTTTAATTGTATCCCTACTTGTTTTTTAAGTGTGATTTGTAAATGGTCTAAAAAAGTGTGAGTTGTAAACAAATTTCTTGGGTACTATGAAGCAAGTACAACCAGTTTACTGAACATAATCCAGGTTGCATTGTACTTGTATACAAAAGATTCGTTTAAACAGTGATGAAAATAACCACTGGAGCAAAGAAGAGAGAGAGAGAGACTCCAGATTCCAAAGAGTTACTCTACACATCTTCGTGCTTCGCAAACGTAAATGGTTGGGCTGTGCGAAGTGATAACACTTGCTAAGTTGCGATCTGTCCAAAATAGCACAATGTGCATTCTTTGTACCAAAAGAATACCATACATACATTATACTGGCCCTCACCAATGTGCCTTCCATTGTAGCATGACAACAGTGGGATTTTTTGAAATTAACATTATTAAACACTTTCACCATAAATCTACCTATATCAATTTTTCTAGCCAATTTAAACTGAAAAATGTAACTGTGTAATGACAAGTATTTTTGGAATATGAATAAGTCTATTTTAGTCAAGTGAACTTTGACAAAAGTCTACTTAACCTTACAAGACTGGATATCTTTTTAACTACTTAACCTCGTAAGCTACAAGCACTGCTACAGACAGCCCTATCACAGACGGTTCCTGAACCGTCAGTGTTTAGGTGTCAGTGATAGTTGGTGGTTATCACGCAGCGGTTCTCGAGCCGTCGTGATAAAACATTACTGACGGTCTTGATTACTAATCGTGCAGGATAGGCGAGTATCACGACGGTTTTTATAAACAACCGCCGGTGATACTGCGCCTATCACAGACGGTTAGTAATCAAGACCGCTCGCGATATATGAATATCGCGAGCGGTTTGTATTACAAACCATCTGCGATATTGTGTATATCACGACGGTCTTGATTACTAATCGTCAGGATAGGCGAGTATCACCGACGGTTGTTTATAAAAACCGTCGTGATACTCGCCATCATAGACGGTTTGTATTACTAACCGCTCGTGATATTGTGTATATCACGCACGGTCGCGAGTAAAGCCGCTCGTGATAGCGATCACACCACATACGGCACTCTTTGAAACCGTCGTGATATGGTATCACGCACGGTTTTTAACAATGAACCGTCGTGATACCAAGTGCATCATCCATTTTATATGTTGTTTCTTGGCTAGCCTCGGGATATGCTAGCCATGCCCTCTCGAAAGCAAGCGATTACGAGATAAATGACAGATATAAGTTAATTGCAACTCATAGTAAATTACAACAAAATTCGATACACGATGAATGTAACAATATCACATATATAGAATGAAAATTGTTACACAAAATCGACAAATGTATTCAATTGAAGGAATTGTTTGATTTGTACAGATTGAATCCAATGTTTCAACATCTAATTATCATCATCGTCGCGTGGAACTCTCCTCTTATTTATGACCTCTGCTAGCAAGAATTGGGAGATGATTGCACGAATATCGACGAGATTGTCAAGATCATATGCACTTCCGTCGAAGTTCACCACCGCCGCTAGGAGCAATGTTAAGTCATTAATTAGCATGTGTGTGTAATATAATCGAAAATAATAATTATTGGAAGGACTCGACAAACCTCGGATCATTGATCTTAGTACCCATGATTTCCATCATATGACGGCAAACGAGAATCCACATACGTTGCCCTCGTAGTAGCTCTGGTGGCATCGCAAAAATAGAATTACATACATCGGTATTGTCAATTCTAGAGGCATTATTACAAAGTATGATATAGGATTATTGTGTTGTAGCGGTACCGAAATCGCGTGTTGTGTCGTAGCGTGTCACCGATTTGTCGTGTGTTCCTCCTTGGGCAACATATTCGCAAATGCCCTACGTGATTCAAAAACTTAGCCTCGGCCGTGGCAAACAAAAGAAATATTACAATAGAGTTATGTATGGAGGAAATGAGTTTACTGTAAGTATTTTCTTGCACACGATCAAGTCGTGGTTGCTCTAAGGAGGGAATCAAGGTATATTACCTTGCTCCACTTTGGTACAATCACAATCAAAATCCAGTGATTCCTAGTCATATGTGTCGCCACGTTGATTAATCCTAAGTTCATGCCGCATGTAAAGTACAAATGAAACATATGTGTGGCAACTAGTGAAGCACTTACCCTTGGTTGAAGGGTACCATGACGTACTCCTTGTCGGTGTGAGCAATCAATCCCCTCGTTATGTAACCTTCCACGAAGGATGCATCTGCGTTGATAGATTGCTCTGAGACCAAGTGAGAGTCGAGAAACCCACCGTCGTCGCGATTTCCGGCTTGTTGGATCATGTATCTATACATAAAGAAAGAGTAATGACATTTATCGTATAACGTGAATGTAGAACTTCATTGTACAAGACACTTACAAAGGTCCGAAGATCGTAGAAGTGAGGCGCCGAGTTCGCCGAGATTGAATAGTAAGAATAAATCTTGAATGTCACGACGATGTAGCCCAAGTCATGGAGGAAATGCGTCTCGTTATATTTCACAGTGAATGCACTCTGCGGTTTGGCTTCATGTTGACTTCTCCATGTACCTGCATGCAATGTATTGCAAATCATACCAAGTTGGCGTAATTGTGAATCGGCACCAACGACACTCCTAGAATAAACTTCCATGGCACGGACCCGCTTAATTTTCTTCGCATGAGCCTTGGAGGCCTTGGAGCCTCGCTTATGATATGTTCTCGGTGGCGTCTCGGCGGAGCCGATGCAATGATTTCATTGGATTTGGAGGTGGAGGTGGAGCCACCGAGCCGATGTGCCAGTCAGGCGACGCCCTCTTGGGCCACTGGATGTGAAGATTGTGGCACGGACATGTCGAGGACGATGTTCCTCTTGGGCCACTGAATGAATGTGTGGACGGCATCCCCTAATGTCTTAATCTCTTCGTTTGGGGGCTTCTCAAGAGGGACGGACTTAAAAATATCATTAATCATGTCCACCTGGACCTTTATGAAACCGGTGTCTACTTGTACACCGTGCACCAGCGTCCCTGGCAGCAATGGATACACCATGCCGCGCCCAGCGTCAATGGGAATAGAGCCAACAAGCCTGACTCTGAGGCTGCAAGGGATGGGCTCCTACATAACGATACAAGAGCTAAGTTAAGGCGTCCACCAGAGAGATCTATGTACCATTCTAAAGAGGTACATTACCTGAATGTCATCAATACGTATGTGGTCGTCGCTATGTTCGAAATTGGTGTGGACGCGCAGCCATCGCGACGTTGAGGGGGACTGGTACCGCAGACTAGGAGTGGGTTGCGAATGGTTGCGGACTTGTCTCGCTTCTTCCCGCAACGAATCTATCTCTCCTCGGCGAGGCACCGCTCTTGAAGTGAGGCGATAGTTGTTCCTCAAGTTGAGCACGAAGCTCCTGCTTTATTTGTTCATTGCAGACGCCTTGGATCTCTTCCTACTCCTATATGTCTCTGAGTAATCGGAAATCCTTGCCTCCAAGGTACATAAACCCCATGCCTCGTGTGCGACTGGTGCTCCTTGTTTCCCAAGGCTGTGATAGTAAATCTATCTCCTATATTCTTCAAAGGAGCCACGAGAAGATTCGGTAGTCAATGATTGCTGCAAGAGGCAATTAATCATGTTATTTTGAACCCATGAAGTTCAAGAGGTGTTAACAACTATGTTGTTTAACATATTTTACCATGCGTTAGGACACTTCCTCATCTCGGGGTTTTGAAAGAGACACCAAGATGTGGTTGATGACCTCGCTCTTAACGATTCGAGCGCTCGTTTGCGATCCCGCAAATGGCGAGAGGCCTCCGATCGGATTGCGACCTCATCCTCGCATCCTCCATTGCGGATTTTACCGCGCACTCAGCAAAGCGCCGAGTCCGTGAGGGTGCGTGTTTTGTGATCGAGATCCTTGTGCGCCGCACTTTGTTGTACAAATTCAGCGCCGTCTTCATCCGCACAAAGGCCTCCCATGTTTCCGCGACACGAAGGATACTTCGTGAAGGGCGTGACATCCTCGCCACGTGCCGTCACAAGAATGCTCTTAAAATTCTTCCATGTTTTTCCCATCGCGAGAGCGCTGTCGTTGCACGAGTCCCCGTGCTTCGCGGGAACTCAAGGAATTTGTAAGTTCCTCCCATAGCTGATTTTTGTGATCCTTTGTCAAATCTTTCCAGCTTGCTATGGTGATGGGGACCCGTTGGCTTCCAATTATCCCGCAGGTAGTCCGAAATGATGACGCTGCTTTCGACGGTTCCAAAGGAGTCCCATTCGGAGAGACCACCGTGATGGTCATTCGGCCCTCTGGCCTTTTCGACACTCCTCGGCCACGTTTACTTTTCGCAATCTTGGGAGCGTGAGACCCAGATGACGACGACGAAGACTGTGTGGACGCCATCTCTCTTCTAAGAAAAAACTAACTGCAGTGAGCTATGGACCCAGCTTGTCAAAGTTCTATGAATCAAGTGACACAAACCAGTGCATCAAGTTCATTGAACAAGATTCTCAACCCACAACATTCTCAACCCCGACAATCCTTCTTTTTCCCTGAAGAACTACATGGCGTTTCTTATTTGCCGGGTCGGTTACATAAAATACTTGAACAACTTGCCTCGCGAGTACGAATGGTTCATCTTTGTATCCTACACATTCGAGGTCCACGGTAGTGACGCCGTACTTGTCAACCTTTACACCCCGTGGAAGTTGGACCCAACGGCACCGAAATAGAGGAATTTTGAAAATTATGTAGTCAAGCTCCCAAATCTCCTCTACAAGCCCGTAGTACGAGCTTGGGCGGCATCGCCGTGCGCATCATAGGCATCTATGCGCACACACGAGTTACTGACCGTGCTCTTTCTATCTTGATCATTGTATAAAATGTGTAGCCATTAATGTCGTATGCTTGCCATGTCACGATTGTAAATTTTGGCCCTTTTGCCAACCATTGTAGTGTTTCACTTGACGACCTCCTAGTCAATTGCGCCTTGAACCATTCGTTGAACTGACGGTTGTGTTGTCTCGTGGTCCAAACTTCTGACTGGCCTGCATTCTCCTGATGTAGCATGTCCTTGTGCTCTTCAATATATGGGGTCACTTCAGTCATGTGTTGTAAAACCATGAAATGGGCTTGAGTATACGTATTTTGATTCGGAGTTATTGCTTTCCTCCCGATAGTCCCGATACCCTCTAGCCTCCCCTCGTGACGAGATAGAGGTACACCTATCGGCTCTACCTGAGCCATGTAGCCGATGCAGAATTCAATGACCTCTTCGTTGTATAACCTTCGATGATGCTACCCTCCTGGTCGAGATCGATTGCGTACATAGGACTTCAGAATTCCCATGTACCTCTCGAAAGGGTACATATGACGAGAAATACGGGCCACATATTTTTATCTATTTCACAAGGTGGACAATGAGATGGACCATGATATCAAAAATGATGGAGGAAATACATCTCTAGATGACATAGAGTTGTCACCACCTCGGTTTGCAGAGCATCTAGTCCATCCGGATCAATGACCTTCGAGCAATTGCGTTGAAGAAATAACATAGCCTTATGATTGTCACTCGAACCTTGTTCGGCAAAATACTTCTAATTGCAACAGTAGCATTTGAGTCATTAGCACATGACAATCGTGAGACTTCATGCCAATTAATTTCAAATGTTCCATGGAAACAAGTTTCTTCATGCTTGTCGAGTGACCGGATGGAACTTTCACACCATTTAAGGATGGCACAATTCAGTTCTCTCGGACTTAGACAGAGTGTAACATCTTTGGGGAAGGTACGTCCGCCTTTATCGGTCTCTATCGGTGCTAACTCGGTCCCGATGTTCATAGCGACCAAGTCACGCCTTGCGTTAACACCATCCTTTGTTTTGTCAGAATGTTCAAGAAGAGACCAATCAAATGTCACATACATTCTCTACGTGCATGACATCGATGCAATTGCGAACTTCTAAGTGCTCCCAATAAGGCAAGTCCCAAAATATTGACCTCTTTTTCCACATGTTCTTCCTCAATTTACGTCCCTTTCCAAACACAACATTTATATCCTTGACCATATCATACACCTCTTTCCCGCTAAAAGGTCTTGTACTGAGTCATCCTCTTTTTTCGTCAAATTGTTTCTTCATCTTGCGGTATGGGTGATACTTTGGAAGGAACCTACAGTGACGCATGTACACAGTTTTTCGGGAGTTGTTCAACCACACACTCTCCGTATAATCTAAGCAGTGCGGACACGCTTTGGCTCCTTTTATACTAAACCCTGACAGGTTACCAAGGGCAGGAAAATCATTAATGGTGCAGAACAACATGGCCCGTAGAGTGAAGTTCTCTCGTTTGTCCGCATCCCATACATGTACCCCTTCATTCCACAATGTTGCAAGATCTTCCACCAATGGGGCTAGGAACACATCAATATCGTTGCCAGGTTGCTTTGGCCCTTGGATAAGTAGTGACATCAAAATATATTTCCGCTTCATACACAGCCAAGGAGGAAGGTTGTACATGCACAGAGTCACGGGCCAGGTGCTATGTCGACTGCTCATGTTACCAAAAGGATTCATTCCATCAGACTCAACCCAAACCTTATATTTCTGGTTCCACACCGAAATCTACAAACATCCTATCGATGTTCCTCCACCGCGAATCAGCAACATGTCTTATCATTCCGTCTTTCTTACGCCGCCGCAGCGTTAACGCATCAATCTTGCATCCTTGCGGTTTGCAAATAAACGCTTCAAACGGGGATTACAGGAAGATACCACATCACCTTAGCAGAGGTCCTTGCTTCACCTCGATGCCCTTCCCATCATCGAGTCATTTTTACGCTTGTATCGGAGCTTTGCACACCGGACAAACATGTAAGCTAGCATACTCTTTACTGATGACAGATACAATCATTCCGACATGCATGTATTCTTTCTACTTCCATTCCTAATGGACAAAGAATCTTCTTGGCTTGGTAGGTGGTTCTCGGCAACACATTTCCGTTGGAAGCATGTCCACTAGGAGACCTAATAATACCGTGAAACTCTTGTCGGACCAACCATTGCTTGCCTTCAATTTTAGCAGTTCTAGAACTGATGACAACCTCGTGTATTGCGGCTTGCAGCCCGGGAACAAAGGTTTCTCCGAGTCCTCCATCAAGCCCTCGAATTTACCAAACTCTCTCTCACTATAGTTCCTTCGCATCACGTAACATCCGATCCAGATTATCATCCCGCGACCTATCCTCATGATCCATATTGTCATCCCGCGACCTATCCTCATGATCCAGATTGTCATCCCGCGACCTTTCCTCATGATCGAAAGAATAGTCCACAACCGGCATATCGTTGCCTCCTCGACTATGTCATAACTACCTTCTTGTGTACTCTTCTCTTCACCGTGGATCGGTCCAACATTTGTACCCTTTTCAAACCCCTTCAATCAAGTGAGCTTCAATCTACTGAGTTGCTAAACATCTTGAGATTATCACAATCAATACATGGGCAATACATATATTTCATCCCCTTCTTCAACATATCCACTCGCCGCCCTTCTAAAGGCGGACACGCCGAGAATGTACTCTTCACTCACACGGTTCTCAATATACATCCAGCTCGGTCCATCTACGCTACACAAGTGAAAAATGGGTGTCAAAAATGATTATTACCTCTACTACTAACCTCCGATCGATCACTAAGAATGTTAAGTAATTGAATACTAATCTCGATCGATCACTAAGAATGTTAAGTAATTGAGTATGCTAACCTCGATCGATCAATAAGAAGACGGTGATATTTTTCACCCCAACTCCCTAAAGCCGCCGCCTTGCTCCACCGATGCAGCGCAATGAAGACAGATCGGTGTCGACATCCTTCAAGCAAGTACGCCAAGTAATTAATACTACGCGAGAATATCACGACGGTTCCAACTACAAACGGTTCGTGATTTCGCCTATCATAGACGGTTCGCATCAATAACCGCTCGCGATAGTCTCATTATCACGCACGGTTCGTAACACGCAACCGCCTGCGTGATGTACATAATATCACGCACGGTTCTAAATATCAACCGCTGCGGATTTATGCATCGCGCACGGTTCGTGTATAGAACCGCTCGTGATAGTCCTTCGCGCACGGTTTACATTACAAACCGCTCGCGATAGTTCTGACGGGATGAATGTTTCTTGAGCATGATCGCCAACTCGAAGCATATATAGCATAGCATTGAGGCACATCCGAGGCTCGCTGCTGTGTCTTGAGGAATGCCAGAGTGGTCTTCGATGTGGCCGCCACATCGAAGACCGCAGGCCGCCACATCATCAAGACCAGCTCTTGGCATTCCTCAAGACACATTGCAGGCCTCGGATGTGCCTCGAATGCTATGCTATATATGCTTCGAGTTGGCGATCATGCCCGACGAAACGATTCATCTTTCCGACAAAATTCAAGGCAATTTTATTACAATAGTGCAAAGAAAAGACATTTCAAGATTCTTGGTTGAGCTGGTCGAGGAACATGCAAATACAGAGGCAAGCACAAAAACTCAACAACACATTGGATCGATCTATTACGGGATAACAAGCTAACAAACCCTTCGACGACGGTTCACACTAAACAAGACACACTTACGGCAAGAGTGTGTTGTTTAGTATGAACCGATCGTGCTGCGATGGAGGTGCTAGCTCACAACGGGGGGAGATGCATGCGAGGAAGCTAGCTAGTGGATGAACTCACGCGTGACTAGTACCGTGGAAAGGTTGATGGGAGTTATTAATAAGGGCCTGGCCGTGGAGGAGGCGGTGCCACCATTCGATGTGGAGAGAATAGACGGTGAGATCGAAATCTCGTATACGCCAATTATTGGTGACATGTGATTATTACACACCAATTATCGCGACATGAGATTATTACGACGGTTCTTAACAGAACCGCTGCGTGTTATCGCTTTTCACGAGCGGTTCTTGCCAGACCCGTCTGTGTTATCTCGATTGGTATAGACGGTTCGTATAAGAACCGCTCGTGAAAGTTCACAGACGGTTAGTAACCGTCTTATGAAAATATCACGACGGTTGCCGTGAAACCGCTCATCATAATGCTTCGCGCGTGTTTCTATTGCCAGAACGCTTCGCGCGTGTTTCGATTGCCAGAACGCTTCGTGTTTCGATTGCCAGAACGCTTCGGATTTCGATCGTCTAATTAACGTCTCTCGATCGTTATACGAAGCATCTATATCATTAATGTTTGGGTATACGAACCGTCTGTGCTAAAGGTTAAATATGCGCGCCTAATCCAGGTCTCTTCTATGTACGTACAATATGGCGCCTTCTACTATTCTTGTGATCATCTCCTTCCTCTCATCTGTTCATCACGAATTGTTTGGCGAACCTTACAAAGCGCCAGCAATTTGCATCCGAGCGACTTCTCCGCACCCGCCCGCTCTCCTTCCCGACTTTCTTGCATCCGTCGGCTTGACTCGATCCTCCGCCGCCGACGAGGCGTCTCGCCGCCGCCAAGAAAGGGAAACGCTCTCACCCGGTTCTTCTCCACAATGTGCGCAATGCGGAAGAAGCTCTACTCGCATTGCATAGATCGATGGATAGCCTTGCCGCTCATGCGAAACGGCAGATTGTGAGGAATGTTTTAATGCTATCTGCACGACATGATGGATGCCGCGATCATTTGCCCAGCCGCACGAGGAAGTGCAGAGGACAAGGGCAATCTTAACGGCGTTCGAGAATTCAGCGACCGATCCTCCAAGTCCCAAAGTCGAAGAAGAAGCGCACGAAGCCCAAAAGATTACAACTGGGAAACTCTTTACTGTGCGACTTATGTAATGAATTTCCCTCTAATTGAAATTAATAAATTTGCCTTTAATTTGTGACCTCTTGTCTCGAGAGTTCGTAGTTAAGTTATTAGAAGCAATGTGTACTTATATATTAACCTCGATCTAGAATATGACGTACAAAGGGACATCACAAATGGTTCTTGTAAAAACCGTCATGAACATTCCTGCACGGTTCTTAACAACAACCTACTGTGATAGTCTACACAACACGACGGTTTTAATAAAAACCGTCGTGATATTCAGATTATCACGCATTTTTTATTTTAAACCGCTGTGATACTAAAGTATCACGCACGGTTCATTGGTAAGGACCGTCTGTGATACTCGACCACTAACACAGACGGTGTCCAAATTAAAACCGTTTGTGTTAGTGTCAATCACAGACGGTTTTGTCAAACCGTCTGTGATGTAGCCGTCTAGTATAGCCTCTTTTGTAGTAGTGAAGACTGGATATCATGTGTTAAAAAGGGTCAGATATCTTACCCCATAAACTTCAAATACTCTATGCTTAACCCTTTAGGTGGCTTTGGAGGTGATTTTGCTGCCGTTGACAAAACTGCCCTACAGTGTTGAATCGTCCCCAAAACCTTAACAGGACGAAGCGCTTCAGTATTTAAAGTTTAGAGGCATGGTATCTGATTTCACATGTCCATTCGTATTGGGTTTTGCTGATGATTTTTTACTGTGCCTGATAAATAGTAGTGACTGATAGAATCAATTTTGGCTGTGATTGCTGAATAGTAATGACTGAATGCATCATGTAAGAAAGAGCAAACGGCGATACAAAGAAAAACACTACAACATTCAAACTATCATGTGATTTACGGAATTATGACACAATAAAATACAAAGTGCTTTACAACATGCGACAACGTAAAATAGTGACTGATGAATAGTAATTGCTTTTCTTTTTGGCTTCGGCTTATGGTTTTTGACTGCGGTTTATGGTTTTTAGGTCATTTGTAAGAGAGAGTATGGAGTAACAAAAACTCACATACAGTTTTGGACGATATAATAAAGTTGCTACAATATATACGACAATCAACATATAGGTCTCGTTTTAAAAAGACACTCCGTTTAAAAGCTAGTTACTGTAGAAAAGCCGACAAACATCATTTAGAAACTGAAAAGAAGAAACCCAAAAATGATTTATAGAAGCTGTAGCGTTCTATTGTCTTTGACTTCTAGAAACAATCAGAAGTCAAAACTAATACGAATAAGCCTATAGCCTGAGAGGCTAAGACAAAAGTAAAGTACACTTCTTCCTTTTCACTCACAAATTACTATCCATCTGGAAGTGTAAAGTTGGGTCTTAGGTTATCGGAGCAATGGTCCAAGATCGAGATCAAAAAATTTTATTATATAATACTATAGCTAATAGACTAAATATTAATATCTTAAACTCTTTAGTGGATTGGACTGAAGCCAGGCAGCAGCTGGCTACGCCTGTCTGGAAGCCATGGCGGTACCACAAACAACGATCGGAAAGAAATGTTCACGCATTGCACTAGTGAAAATCAATGGGTTGTACGGTTTTTTGGGGTAAAGTGTGGCAACCATATGCTGCCATTCAATGCTTGCTTCACGTCACCTCGTACGAAAGACACGGTAAGACCGCATCTGCTGCTCCATCTAGAGACCTGTGGTGTGCAACCCAAAGGGATACCATGCTTGGATCGCCGGCAGCATCAACGTGCTGTTGTGTACGTACAAATCATGAGTAAAACGTACAATTTCATGGTTTAAGAAGGTTTCTGCACGACGTACGGCCCAGACAAATTCAGGGCATAATAAAGCATGGTTCCTAGGGACCACCTCCTGGTAACGTATCAAAGCTTGAGACTTCTAACTTTATCTATTAGTATTTAAATTCTAATATTTATTTATTATTATATATTTTTACTATTATAAAAGTAGGAGTTAATAGTCGTCGGTTCATTCTTCCTTCTCTATTCTCAGTCGTCCGATTAAAAATTAACCGTCCAGATCCGTATGTAGATAGTTCTTCCGCTTCCTCCCCGGCTCCCTCCCCGCTGCCGACGCCGTCCCTTGAGCTCTGCCCTCACCCGCGTGTGCCGCCGCCGCTCCTATGTGCTGCATTGCTGCCGCCCCTAGCCAAGTAGGCACCGCCAACTGCTCTGCCCATGCCACTCCCCTGCACTGGCTGCGCGCCGTCGCCCATCGTGCATCGCCTCTATCTCCTGCCGTACTGAGCTCGCCGACCAGGAGAAGAAGGAAGGAAAGATTGGAGGGGAAGAAGGGGAGGCACGAAGGTAGATAGAGAGGTGGCTGAGGAAAAAGATGGGAGAAGAAGGAAAAGAAGAGGGGAGAAAAAGAAGAAGAGGGAAGGCTGAACCAGTGCTTGATCCATCAGATTCATCCAAGGAAAGGAAAAAGGTGCCCGATCTAGTTATTTGTTGCTAGGGGTAATGCCTTTGAATTCTTTTCCATGCTTGTTTATCGATTTATGCAATGGTCAAAGTGGGGGATTGTAAGAGTGATGTGTATGGAATGGCTAGAGCACGGTTAGTGATTCCATGTGCATCACCCTCTATGGAGGTTTTATGTTAAGGGGTTAATCCGAGAACTTAGCCTACTAGAAACTTGTAAATAATCTTATTAGCCTTTTATAGAGTGCTAAGATGATAATTTTGGCACAACGGTTTGAAAGATATACTTCCAAGATGGCTGCTGCCCGGTATGGGACAGCATGGCCTTTGGGGCTGAAATCAGGGGTTTAAATGATGCAATCTTTAAATTGTGGCAACTAGGATTATGTGAGTAAGTTTGTGTAGAATCCATAACTTGTATTAGTTGCTATGGTTAGATTTTGGGATTGAAAGTTATGGTCTTGTAAGAACCGGGACAGCAAGAAGGCATTCGGTGAAAGGGGATTGTTTATGCTAGGTTTGCTCGTAGGAACGATGTTGTTCGTATGTGTGCATGTATTGTTAGGTGTATTGAAATTGGATGATGCTTTTTCATGTAGAAGTTCTAATTTGGTGTCATCCACGCATCATCCAAAGATTAAACAGGAAAGTGTATGGTGGAATAGTGTATTGTAATTGATGCTTGATACTTGTTCTTCCATTAATTATATTATGATGAGCTATGCTTATGGAATAATGTTAATATTAGAAGAATGTTGCATCATGTATTGCACTCATATATAGGACTTACCTTGGGTAGGCATCCCACAAGAGTGGGATGGTAGGTATTCCATGGGAGCGGAGTTTGAGACCTCGTATAAAATAGGATGGGGGTGAGAGTGGTTCATTGATGGGTGAACACTCCGTATAAGCTACAATTACAAATGCATCACATTACATGAAAGAAAAAAAAGAAAGGAGACAATGATACAATTACAGAGATTATTTACAGTTCACATATATGTGATTTATTGAATTGCTATGTTGATGCCACTATTTTATTAGGTACTTGCTGAGTTTTGGACTCACCCTTGTTTTGTTGATTTTTTGTGACCCTGATTGATGGCATGTATGGAATGGGAGTAGAACTTTTGTACCGCACTTATTAAATAACAACTTAGCTATTCCCTTAGTACTCATGTTTAAGTTCTTGATAATTTAAGTTGCTTAAGTTAAACGTTGGTTAGAGTTTGCTTTGGAAATGTTAAAGGTATGCATGGTATGTGGTCGGTCCTCTTTTGCTTAAAGTAGAGAACGAGATTCTTCTGTCAGTGTTATTTTCATATGGATGTTTTATGTTGTTCATCATTTTTATATTATAATATGTTCTCGAGTGCATGGTCTCGAACGTTCTTGGGTGTGAATGAACCAAGTTTTTAATTGTGATGTGTCAACTCTTATTTATAACGTAGTTGTTTTAATGCTTATTTTTGAAAGTATATTGTTTACCGTGTCATTAAGATACAACTGGAGGAGATGCTGGCAAAATCTTGTATAGATGAGGTGTGTTTCCACCGATTAGTGGTAGCATTTTGATTCGAGGTTGGGCGGTGTTGCTCTTCACCGAGCATCTCTTTGACCGCCGCTCGCCGTGCGGTATTCTCTTCGATCCACCGGCCGCTGTCATTGAGCGTCGTGCCGCTGATTGGAGGGGCGATATGAGATAGAATTGGTGGCGGCGCCAAGAAGGAGGAGGAGGTGCGGCACGAGGGTTCGGGGGAGAGAAGGAGGTGACAATTGCGGGTGGTGGAGGTGGGGAGGCAGCGGCGGGCAGATGGGGAGAGGAGGCGGTGGGTGAATGCGTTGGGGAGGCAATGACGGGGGATGCGACGCTGTTGGGGAAGTTGCGGGACTACGACCAGATGCTGCCGCACGGAGAAGGAATTAGTGGCGGTGCCGAGGAGGAGGAGGCGCGACACAAGGGTTTAGGGAAGAGAAGGAGGCAGCAGTTGTGAGAGGTGGAGTTGCGAGAGGTGGAAGATACGGGGGAAGAGAAGAGGAGGAGCACGACCCACGTGTCGGTCCAACCTTTTCTACGAGGAGTGAAAGAACTATCTACATGTGGATCTGGATATTTGATCTTTGATCGGATAACTGAAAAGAGAGAAGGGAGTATGAACCGATGACCACCGACTCATATTTTTAAGAAGCAGAGATTATACGGAAACAAATACAGTAAAGCCGTCCGTTGTCGATCCGTTTTTATTCCACCCCCGTCCACCGCCTCCTTCCGCCTCCCAACCGTTCCTTCGGGCCGCCGCCGCCGCCACCGCCGCCGCCGCCGCCTCCTCCCCGGACCAGAACGGCGCCACCGCCTCCTTTCCGGACCCGAACGCCGCCGCCTTCCTCTCAAGCGCCACCGCCTGCCTCCAGGACGCCTCCCTCCGGTCCCTTACGCCGCCGCCTTCAACAAGGTGAGCCCCGATTTGGATCTGCAACAGTTAATGCTTGCGATTTTGATTAAGTTGATGCCCATATATGCTCCTTGCTTCTCTTAAGGATTTCTTGTTAATTTTGATGATGTTCATCTCGAACCAATATACCTTATTTGTTTGCACAATTAACTAGCTAGTCGAATTGCGCGACTTACCTTGCACAGAGATGATGAAGAAACTGGAAAAGTGCTTTTCTGGTAGGGTTTTTGCGAAATTTCGATGCGCTTGACGCCTCACAGAACCCCACCAAACCGTAGGGTTTTGGGGATCGTGGTGGCCTGTCCTGTCCTGATCTTAGCGATTGTTGTCATGATCATGGTAATGTGATCTCGTTTTCTTGTTCTGATTCCCCACCGCGGGGTCTTAGATGGTGTAGATTTGCACTGATGCTACAGAGCTCGTGACTCATGGCGGAATACGGTTTGCGGAGTTCTTGTTGTGTGCCGGAAAGAAAGATCCACTGATGCCCTAAACCACATCTGAGTTGGCAAATGGCAAGTCACGATTTCGGGCTGGATTGGTGGGTTTTGGATTGAACCGTGATTGGCTTATAATTTGTTACGGAGTTTGCTGCTGTCTTCATTTAGGTCTGATAGCTTGGTTTCTTGTAGTTGGGGTTGTCACCAGAATGAGTTTCTGAATCCACTGGAGTGAGCTAATGATACAGTTCTTTGGTACCCATACAAAACAAAACTAACGACCCAACTGTTTAGTTCAACAGAAGAGATTGCTTTCTCCAGAAATTTGTTCGATTCTGTTCAGTTATGAAGTCCCCCTTTTAATGTCACCCTTCAGTTCTTATCATCTCCACCAACATGTGTGCAATAGATTTGTGATTTATATAGTGCTAAATAACCTGTTGGAACAAAGGGATTCAATCTTCCACTGTTCAAGAAGGCAGCTTATGCGGCCGCCTAGGCGCCGTGTAGGCGCTGGGCGGCAGGGTGCTGCCACGCCTTGGCTCCTAGTCGGGTGGCTGGGCAGCGAGGCGGGACCAAGGCGGGGTGAGGCGGCCTCGGCGTGGTGGTCTGCCAGGCAGGCGTAGCGGCCATGAGGCGCCTGGGTACGCGAGATGGCGACCAAGAGCAGGGAAAGGCGGTGACCAAGAGCAGGGAAAGAGGAAGAGGGACTGAGGGCTTACCAAGAGTTCCCTTCTGTCTCGCCGGAATCAGCCACGCCGCTACCAAGCTTCCCTTCTGCCTCCGCCTCCTATCCCCTTTGTTGTCTCCCCTCCACCATCTCCTCTGCCTCCCTGTCGCTGTGTCCTCCGCCGTCTCCCCTCCGCCGCCAACTCCGCCGGCCTCATGGCCCCACTCTCCCCCGCTTGACAGATCTGTGGGAAGGTCAGAGGTAGGCGAGGTGGCGAGGGGTGGCAAGCGGAGGAGGGCGACGACGGAGGGGAGAACTGAGGGGCCGAGATCTTCGGGGCAGTCGGCAGCTAGGGAAGAGCAAGATCTACGGGGGAGGCGGCTGGAGGTGGAGGAGATTTGTGGGGGAGGCGGCGGCTAAGGAGGAGAGATGGGAGGCGGGCAGCGGCGATCTGCGGGGGAGAGATGGGGGAGGCGGGCCGCGGGATTTGTGGGGGAGGCGACGGCGATCTGCGGGGGAGGGGAGGCTGCGGCGATCTGTGGGGAAAGATGGGGGAGGAGGCGGGCGACGGGATCTATGGGGGGAGCTAGATGAGCGGATGGGTGTTAGGGTTAGAAGATTTATATAAGGATTGGATGGCTCGATTTGGGACGTTGAATTTTCATTGGACGGTCTAAAGTCTGACTTTTTTAACATTAGTTATAGGATTTGATGACTCGATCTGATATGTTAGATCTTCATCGGACGGTTTAAAGTCTGACTAATTTTCTTGAACATTGGTTATAGGATTTGATGACTCGATCTGGAACGTTGGATCTCTATTGGACGGTTCAAAATCTGACTAATTTTCATCTAAACATCAAATATATACTTATCTTCTGCCTGTTGTTCTCATTTTTAATTCGGCTGCCTAGGCGGGGCAGCCTAGGCGCTAGGCCCCACCTCGCCGCCTGCCTAGCCTAGCGCCTTCTTGAACATTGCGTACTGGCATAAAATACTTTAGGTCCTTCCAAAGTAAGTTTTATTTGCGTGTCTGACTTACTAGTATGATTCTATGCTTTGGTTGTACTTCGTAAGAGATCTTGGAATTTTGCTACTTCTACCCAACTGGAACTGTCCCAACTTTTCAATTCCTGACCAACTAAAGTTGTTCAGGACCTTAAGGTTATCGAAGTAACAAGGGCTAAGGGTTGCTTTTGAGATGCTTGTGCCTGACAAATCTGTGCCGGTTTAGTGGACAATGTTACTAAATAATTTATTGTCTGACAATTCTATAGAAAAAGTCTAACCTGAAATATAATATGATAAAAAAATCTTGCTACAGATAAATTTCTTGTATTTAGTATTGCGACATTGATGAACTTGAATTTTTGTCAAAAAGGGTTACCTGAAAGTGTTGTTGGATATGGAATTGTAGCTACTAGTTCTCTGAGAAGTGAGAAACCACTTGGAAAATATAAAACATTCTTGGGGTAGGCACAATGCAATGATGATTTCCACTCAATCACAGAACAACAGTTCTTTAATTTAGGAGTATTATGCACTGCAAGTTACAGAACTGGCATTTTCATAGCTGGACAACAGATTTACATGGCTTTATGTGCATTGATCAACAATTTGTTGGCAATTACATTTTTTTAAAAAAATCTTTATCTGTTTAATTTGCAAGATGTCTGGCACCTGTTTTGGTTTGTGTGTTTAGCAGCACTATATGCAACCTCTTATGGTTTGCCTGTTAACATTGCGGGGGTGAGCTGAATACAATCAGTTTTCAGTACACCTGCCAACAGGATGGTAAGCTAATTTTATAAATGGGCTCGTTCTTTTCGGTTGTGGTTTTTGGCTTATGACTTTTGAATTCTAGCTGTTCGTGAGTGAGGGTACGGAGAGAGAGATAGTCGCGTGCAATCTTGGCTAGTATTACTGAAGTCGTTATAGTGCTTACTATAATTAATCTGTAGATCTTATTTTGAAAAGATACCCGTTTAAGAGTTAGTTGCTATAACATGAGCCATAAGCCAGAAACCGAGAAGAATGGGGCCAATTGTATTGTAGGATTGTAGCATGTCAGCATGTAAATGTGGCATAACTAATAGTATGTTCTGTGCAGGAGATGGAAACCAATCAAACACCAGAATTGGCAGTCGAACGGAAGTCAGGATTAGAGGTTAATCAAAAGCCCGTGGAAACTGATGTAAACCCAGAAAAGCAAACAGATGAGATGCCAGGATCGGAGCTCAATCAAAATCCTGTGGAAACATGCCTGGACACAGTTGTGGAAACTGATATTAACCAAGAAAAACAAGCCGATCAGGAGGCAGGATTGGAGGTTAATCCATATCCTCTGGAAACAAGCCAGGATACAGTTGTGAAAACTGATGTTAACCAAGAAAAGCACACTGCTGATCCAGGCATTATTTACCGCTGCAAAAGATGTCGGAGAATGGTTGCAACACAAGAGTATGTTGTTACCCACAAAGTAGGCCCAGGCGAGAGGTGTTTCGACAGGCGCAAAAGTTATGAAGTGGATGACAAGGAACCTGAATGTACGTGCATCTTCGTGGAGCCCATGAAGTGGATGCAAGCCGGTTAGTTGCCCATCTAGGATGCTTTCAACTTTTTTGGCGCAGATTATCCGTCATAAACATATGATATTTTGTTCTAAACCTTATTGTTTGCAGTCGAGGAAGGATATGTTTCGCAGAAGCTCTGGTGCATGGGATGCAAAGCTCGATTGGGATCATTCAACTGGGCAGGCATGCAGTGCAGCTGCGGAACCTGGGTGAATCCAGCTTTCCAGCTGCTCAAAAGCAAGATCGATGAATGCCAGATGTAATCAGCAAACCGAGTGAACTTTTGATTCCTTAGCAGTGACATTGCAACATATATAGGAAATAGTAGCGGCTAGACTTCTGTAGGCACTGTGGCTATCAGCTGTTTGTTGTCTAAAATGCTGATCTCGTGCACAGTATCAGCATTATTAAACGTTTGTTTTGTGTAGTGTCAAAAAAGGGGGATATAATAGGTGAGCCATGAGCTTTAAGAAATCTACTGCCTGTTTTATTACACTAAACTTCTGTACGGTAATTTCTTTTCTCATGGTATCACCTCCTGAAACAGGAAATATAGTACGTATGCTCCGCAATGTTATCGGTTTACAGGGAATAGGTACATGATGGAGTTTCTGCCTTATTTTCCGGTGATGAATAATGGAATCTTGTTCTGTTGGTAACTTAGCCTCGTGATGGTGTTCAGTTCTAACAAAGATATGTGTTGTACTGCTGCGCTGTCACATCCTCGTCCCGTCGCCCATGCTGTTGTAGCATGTCGAAAAGCGGAAGTATATATCTTAATGGAATACCGTTTATTTTCTATGCTACTGGTTATATGTTTGAATCTCACCAAGCTAGGTCAGGTTCAGAGTATATTTTTTGAAGAGAGCTTAGCTCCAGCTGTTTACATCAAAATTTTACAAAAGCATTTTTCCAACGGGGATAGAGGATGCAAAACTCTAACAATGATGTACTGCCAATGCGTGTAAAATGATTCGTGCATAATTCATTCCTCACTTTACACCCTCACGCCTTATTTGGATGGGCCGGGACAAGGCATTAGGCCTCGATAACTAATTCGTACAATATTTACTTCTTTAATGTCTTGCTCATTTCGGCTTCAGCTTCTGGCTTCATAAATTTTGTCTTTTTCTGACTTTTTTTTTGTGTTTTTAAGCTTTTTGCTGGTTCTTTTTTTCCGTATTTATTTGCATTGTCTGTAATGGGTTAACATATTTTTATTTTAATTTTTTAAATTTAATTATGCCAAATAAGTCATTACCAACTACAGTGTAATTTCAATTATAAACTATTTTTTTCAGCCCAAATGAGCATGCTCTAAAACGCATGGATCTGCATGCCATTCTGAAACTAGGGTGGTAGGTTACATCAACCGTAGTACCGGCAATATACAGAAGTACAAACATCCAAAAAATTACTTGCTTAATGCATGCTTGCCTCTGATCATAAGCAGAGATGAGTACAACACACTTCACAAGTCAATTAAGCTCTTCGCCGTGGATCAATAAGGGAAACCGTTGTAGCTGACGCCACCACGGCGCCGTTCGCTCGCACCGGCGTAGAACAGCTCGGAGAAGTCGCATATCTCTTGCAGCTCCTCCAGGTGCAGTTCCTCCAGGCACGGCGGCGCGGCCCGCCCGCCGCACCGGCGTTGGCTGTTACAGCCGCTGTGCAAGCCGAGCCCGCGGACGAGGACACGTAACAGCTTCGCGGTCCAGCAGCGCTCCTCCCGTCGGCGCCGGCGCCCGCGCGGCACGGCATCGGCCTGTGGAGCGGCCGGGCGGTGCCGGTGCCGGTGCCGGCGCAGGCGGACTTGCCGGTGAGGAGCTGCACGACGGACTTGAAGCTGGCGGCGTCGGAGGTGACGAACTGCGTCTCGATGAAGGTGACCTTGACGCCATTGTTCTTGTCCATGTTTCTTACTCTTGCGCTTACGACTTTTCCTAAGCAGTAAGCTCTAGTTGGTGTGTGTTGGTGTGAAGATGCTTTGCCTGTGGTGCGGTGTGAGCTTTCTGGGCTTTATATATAGGATGGGGTTGAGATTTGGAGGGAAAACTATAGTCAGATTGCATGATACAGGACACTACATACATACGTACAATGACATGCGGGGTCCTAAGTGGGCGGGGCCCCCATGGACGTGAGAGAGAAGATAGGTGTGAGGTAGGTGAGTAGTATATACAGCAGCAAGTTGAGGTGTTTGACTGGTCCTAGGCTAGCGGCTTAGAGGAGCTCGTCTGTGCGAGACAACGGTCAACTTTTGGGAACGGAAAACTTGGTCAACTGCTTGTGCTGAATATGGTTTGACGGCTCTCAGATCACCTTGCGTTCTTTTCATCTTATAATTTATAAATTCCTTCAAATAAATAAATAAACATGATATTTTCTTTGTCGTCTTTTCGAAATGACTTATCAGAACAATATTTTCCAAACAACTTATAAGTATTCAGTTTATTCGTACAAAGCACTCACGCTAGAGTTATAAGCCATTAGCCACAGCAGAAAAAATCCACCCTTTATCTTCCTCACTGCCCCTCCTCTGTTCTCTCCCATTTTCTATTATGCCAATGGGTGGGTTTTTTGGGCTAATGACTTATGAATTATGTCTTAAATATTTGAATTCTGTTTGTTCGCGAGAGATAGTATGTTGAGAAAAATAGTCGTATGTGATTTTGGCCGGTACAGCTAAACTCGGTACACTTTTTACTACAATTTTTCTATTGATCTAGTCTTAAAAAATGCATGTTTAAAAACTAGTTACTATAGATAGTATAAACATAAGTCAAATTTAAATCTAAAAACTCGGTCTATATGTATTCTCCCTCCATAGGACAAAACCGGATTTTTGTTTTTTTGGCCTCCTTGTGTCTTATTTTTGTAAATATGATCTGTGACAATTTTTTTTTTTAAATCTGGCTCTCTCAAGTACGAAAAAGAGGACGTATAACATGTGACGTATCGTACGGATCAGAAGCGTGGAAGGAGAGGGACCAGCGTGGAATGCGTCGAGCGCAGGAAGGCAAGGCTGGGCGTAGGCGGTGGCGGGGGCTGTGCCACCGGAGCGCACGAGGTGGTCTCCGTGCCACCCGAGCGCGGAAAGCTGCGGGGAAGCAACCCTGATTTCGAGGAAACTTTCATGTTGTTTGGGAAATCACGTTCACCAGAGCATGTCTACGTCCTCTAGTCAAAGTGGGAACTGCTCACATATGCGGGCGCGGAACCCTGCCGCAGCTTTCCGCGCTCGGGTGGCCCGGACACCACCTCGTTCGCTTCGGTGGCATCAGTGACGGAATCAGAATTTGATTACGTCTTGAACTCAGTGATAGAATGATCTAAACTATTTAAATTAGACTATAAAAATATTACCTAGGTTAAACTAAATTTACTCAGACTATATACTAGATAGTTTTCCACACCTCGGGCTGAAGCCTACCCTGTCCGGGTGTGGATCCGCCCATGGGTGGCACGGAGGATGCGCGGGCCCACCGACCGCACCTGGCCTTGCCTTCCTGCGCTTGGCGCATTTCCGAGCTAGGCTCCGCCCCTTCCACGCTCTCAGTCCGCATGATGCGCCACGCCATATGCTGTGCGTCTTCTCTTTCGCGCTCGGAAAGGATTAAATCTGAAAAAATAACTATAAAGCTAAAGCTAAATTTGCAAAAAAACACACACGCAAGGACAAAAACAAAAAATTCGACAAAACCTTAATTAGCACATAAGCTTTTTAGTATATGCACAATGGTAAATTAGTAATAATGATCTCAACAGCTGAGTTTTCACATCATTCGACAAAGAACTGCAAAACTTAAACACTAGCTGATGACCGACTAATTAGGAGTTCGCGAAGAATTGGAATCATACAGAGATGCAAACATACTAGCTGTTGCTAGTTTGCTACGTGGCGTTTGGAGGGCATGCAGGTGCTGCACAAACCAAGGCCCTGTTGATTTCGACTTCAGCTTCTGATTTCTAACTTATTTTTCACTATTCATATATACTTTTACCATCCGTTTCAAAAAGGAAAGCCCATACTTCACCGGCAATTGATATCCGTTCCATTTCTACGAGCAAGACTATATACAGATATTTTTATTACAGAATATCTGCAAATTTTGATTGAATGGCATAGTCGTTTTCTTTTGCATCTAGTTTTTCAGCTATAACATGTATTAATTTGTTATTATGTGAAGCATATATTTGTGCATCTTACTTGTTGAATTTTTTTGCATCTAACGGAGAGCAATTGAGCTTAATTGCGCAGCACTGTAAACATTGTCTTATTACTGTCGTTTTTGCGTTGAACCAAGTGACTAGGTACTACTACTACGTACTGCTGCTGCATTTCACCAACCAAACCAATCTGTACAATGTGCATACTGATTCTTCGAAACCAGGGATGGGTCACACCAGTCAAACTTTGCCTGCGTGCAGTACGTTCTGATTAGTTATCCTATCTATCTCTTAATAGTCAATATATATGATCTATTGACTGCTATTATTGCCCCCTTGCAAGCACCTGAAAGTGAGAGGTGTCCTCATGAAAGCGAGAGGCATTCCTTGTCCTAGTTGTGCCTACTTTCTTCATGAATGTGACCTTGAGAGTACCAAGTAAGAACCTTCTTGACCTCGATCTATGGCTGTGTCAATTTTGTGTCTCTGACATGAAGGACTGAGTAAGCAATTAGCGACTGTGACATCAGGACTTAGTAAACAGTTATTAAGTTTATATATGTTCATGTCCAAACATCATCTCTTGTTTGTTCATCTAACCCCAAACCCTCTTGTACTTTGTTTGTTCCTTTTGATACAACATTGCTTTTGTGGCGATATAATATGAAAATATTCTTAAAAATAACAGAGTAAGATCTCCAAACATAGCCCAATCCAAGGCCTTTAACATTAGTCGTGCCGCACATTACAGTGCTTTGGAGGCCCAGTAAGCACATGACAATGTCTTTTGGGCCCAGACGTATTTGCTGTTTTTCCCTCGTAAAAACACATGCTTCTGACGCATGTGCACATCGAATTAATGGTACGGTCATACAATGCTTATTAGAGTATCAGTTTTTTTTTCTTTTGGTGTTGGTCTTGCATTGACCTGGCTAGAATTCGACTACTCATGCAAAGAAATGGATCATTGCCTTAGCTACTGTAAATGTGCAGTAAACGGATCCCTAGCAGTATGAAGCGTTGACCTAACTACCTAAACGGGATAAAATTCATCTCTTTCGTCCTGTATATCCCGAGAATACAAACATTGCACGTCATGCGTGCATCAAATTGAACCGGCCAAGAACGTCCCATGACTCATATGAATGGTATGCTTCTTGAGTGGAGATCACTCAAAGCCATCATATATCACTCGCCCATATCGAGCACTCCATGTGGTGATTTAACAATGCATGCACGCATTGAAGGGTTGCTGTTGTATCGGTCGCATATATGGATTGCGCGATGCCATGCATCGATCGAAACGAGAGAAAAGAACAGGATGTTGCTTTGTTCTCAAGATAAGTACGTACGTAGATGAGCATCAGCAAAAATAAAACCCTAGCTAGACCTACAAGTTCTACGTACGATGAAAGTCGATGAGCACATTGTTAATCGCCGCATGCACGGGCACCGAAGCAAGAGCAAGCCATGCATGGATTTACGATACCAATGCTTTTGCACAAAACATCGACTTGCATGGTGGATGCTGTAGTGGGCATGCGTTGTTGCCTCGATCATAAGCGAGCAAGCGCACGCTGCGCTATTCTGCGTATGTACACATGCTAGGGATACAAACAGATTGAATATAGGTGGATAATATCTTTATTATATTTGTTTTTACTAGCTGAATGCTCGTGCGTTGCTACGGATTTTTAAAATTTATTATACTATATATTTTAAAACTCACAGGTGATAAAAATTTTTAGAATATGCATACAAACTTGTTCTAAAAGCTTTTAAATCCGTAAAATAAGTCAAAAGCTGTCGATCACACCTCGTTGTCATAAGTCAAAAGATATCGACCACAGCTTATGGTCGTAGGTCAGGAGCCCTTGAGCACACCTCGTCGTCGTAAGTTGGAAGCCGTCGACCATCGCGCGTGATCATAGGTTGGGAGCGGTTGACCATCGCTGGTGGTCGTAAGTTGGCACCAGTCAACGATCGACCGTAGCCCCAAATCGGGAGGCTTCGATAATGGCTCATGGTCTTACATTGGAAGACGACGACTATTGTTTGTGGTCGTAAGTCGGAAGCCATCGAGAATACCTCGTGGTCATAAGTCGGAACACATCGACCAACGTTCGTAGTCGTAAGTCGGGAGGTGGAGTGGTTGCGGGGGAAGAAAAGAGGAGTGCAGCCCACGCGTCGCCTGACCTTTTCTACGAGAAGCGAAAGAACTGCCTATATGCGGATCTGGATAGTTGATTTTTGATCGGACGGCTGATAAGAGAGAAGAGAGAATGGACCGACGACCACCAACTCATATTTTTATAATAGTAAAGATATTTTTTTCTCGGATATGGATACGAATACGGATACCTCGGATACTAATAAAAATACAAATAATATCGAATATAGATACAGAGCGAATACGAATCGAAACGAATACGGTCACGAATATTTATTGGTACATGAAAACCCCTTAAACTATACATCCAAAATCAATGAAAACACATAAATAGTTTATCTTGTCAAAATATTAATAAAATCTAAACAAATATAAGTATTTTATCCACAATAGTCATACCTTTGTACAGATTTTAAATCTTCAAATGGCAGTTAATTTTTTCTAAAGTCCTAAATAATTCTTAATGGATTTCTACCATTTACATGTGACTAATAAATTAATTAAGAATTTGAATTTGCATCAGAATGATTTAAATGGCAGTACATCAATTTAATCAGTACAAATTTTAATCTACTAACAATACTAAATTTATTTTTAATAAACATAAATATTTGCTAGTGGTGTTTGTAATTTAATATGACTAGGGAACTTAATGCCTAATGGTAATGGAGGCTTATGGCTTGGTTGGGCTAGTGGGTTGGTGGCAAGGGAGATGAAAGAGGCTGGCTTGGGCTGGGCAATATTGGGTTGAAATCCCAGATATCCGATTCTGTATTATCCGAATAATCTGTATTTGTATTCGTATTCACTGGATATCAGGCCTACTATATTCGTATTTGTTTCTGATAAAAAAATCCGTATTTGTTTTCGACCCGAGAATTATCCGAAGAAAATCCGATCCGACACAGTCTGTATTCGTTTTCATCCAGATCGGTCGGAAAATATCCAATCCATTTTCACCCCTACTTTGTACATGTCGAAAAATTATTATGGTGAGTAAGTGAAGTTACTGTTAAATACATATGAATTACTGGCAGTTGTGTAGTGTTATAACTGACAGTAACTCTACATGTGTTTGATAGTAACTTTACTCATACATAATAGTAACTTTCCAGCACGCATTCTACCCTTGCACACAAAATAGTAATTCTATTATATATATGTGTGTATATGTACGTACGTATATGTATACATATGTAGGACCGGATAGGCAACAGAGGGGAGGGGGTGAATGGTGCCTTCAAAATCTCCCCAAGTATTCACTTAACCCTTTTTCTCCAAAGGCTACTAAGCTATGAAGATAAGGGTTGAAAGCTCACTGGAAAACCGAGAAGACAAACCGAACAGAGCAAGGAAAATTGAACTAGTCGGAATCTAATAACGTGGTCGAAACTTACCACATGGTTGCAAGTCGCAACAACGTGGCTGATGGCTAACCGAGAGATGGCTGTCCGACTACTTGACAAAAGTACAACGTGGTCGGTAGTCGATGATACCCGAGAACAGAACAACAGAGAAAAGGGCACCAGAGAATAGACTGTGGTCGGAGACTAGCACTGTAGTCAAAATGTGACAATGCGGTCGTAAACACGACAACATGGTCGAAAAGAGAGCCCATGGTCATAAGCTCGACTATGTGGTCGATACCCGACATCATGGTGTAAATCGCCCTAGTCGACAACTACTAGGACTAGAACCAACGTGGTCGAACAATCAATGTGGTCGAAACTAATTTGTAACTCAACAGAACAACGTGGTCGAAATCAGTGTGGAGTGGCCTAGAACTTGATCTTGGTCGAAACCAACGAACTCATAAATCCAATCGACGTTCCAGACCGAGACTTGCACCGACTAAGACTACTTCAGTTCAGATTCAACACAGGAAGACAAGGAAGCAACATAACTGAACGTGGTCGTAATGCTATAAGGAAAATAGAGGAAATGTAGGGAGGCGCATGACCGCAAGATCCAGATTCCGAATAACTTTTGACTCACGGTTCATCTGGTCATGAGTCTTTGAACACAACAAGAATAAGACCTCAAGAGACTACTCTAAACTTTAATTGAAAACTTATCAAGAAAATAGAGATCTTCACAAGATTTCACCGAGAGCACTCACGGCCGAGTCTGAGAGGATAAAAAGACAATCAGACCTTGCTCATAGGAATAGAGTAGCAAAGATGGCTTTGAGTATGATTATCCAACACGCAGCAAGTTAGATCATGAACAAATCGAATAAGAACATTCTCTCAGAATAGAAAGGGGGAAGAAACGACCAAAGAACAGATAATAATCAAGAAGAACAGAGAGATAAAAGGCACAACAATCCAAGCCAACTTAACACCAAACAGACAACAATACACAAATAGAAGATCAAAGATAGATGTATTACTCTGATGATTGGTTTCCCAGCCACTTCCCTTGGGAGGACCAAGCACTAACCCTAGAGCCGCCACACACTCTCTAACCTAACAACCAGGGAGGGAGGAAGAGCTACCTACCACAAGACCTACTCACGATCTGCCTCAAGCCTCAACTAACTCTTGCCTCCACACCCCTTGTTATAGGCTCACAAACGAACCCTAGACCTAATGGATCCATCCATTAGTCCAACTGGGGATAACCTGTTAACCCCTCCTAACACCGAGTTTTACACATGCACGCTTCTCAAAGCAGCTTACATGTGGCCCCAATGACTTTTCATCAAGCCTCTCACGCATTCGGAACCCATCGAACCGTCCTCGCTTGGAAATCACCCAAATCACTTGGCGCACCACACGCTTCTCCTCGCACATGACGGCACCCGACATCCTTGACTGTCTGGACCTCGACTCCTCCATGAGCCTGGTCCCGGTCCACCTCGCCGTTGCCCGTCATGTCCATCTCCAGTAGCTCCTGCTCCAGTTCCTCGTCGTCTTGGCTTGCAACCACCTCACCAGCCTCGATCATCTTCGGCGTCTCCCTGACCGTTCTGGACCTCAACACCTCCCTGTGCCTAATCCCGGTCCTCCTACGCCTCACCATGACTTAGCTCTGAAGTCCTGCAACCAACACAAATAAGCAAATCATCACATAGCACCGCACAATACACAAGAAACATCAAATTGTATAATCAGATTATATCCAAGTGAACAATCTCATCAAACCACTAGTCTAAAATGACCTACGAGAACTTTGAAGCACAAGACATGAGGTACTCGTAGCCCACGAGATCCTTCCAGCAGTCTACAACCACTGAGCAAGTCGTTATAACCATCGCAAACATGGATACGTGAGAGACCATGTGAAGGTATCCCCATGTTTGTGATGAGTAATTGACAGTTGTGTTAGTGAGTTTGAGTTTGTTTTGGGTATTCTAGGGTTGAGTACCTTTCATTTATGCTATTGATGATATGCTGTTTTGTGCGGTGCTATGTGACGGTTTGCTTGTCTGTGTGACTGTAGGACTTCGGAGCTAGGTCATGGTGAGGCGAGGAGGACCGGGACTAGGCACGGGAGGTGTTGAGATCCAGACGGTCGGTGATGCCAAAGATGATCGAGGCTGGTAAGGTGGTTGCGAGTCGGAAGACGAGGAACCGGAGCTGGAGCTACCGTGGAGGACACGACGGGCGACGACGAGCAGACCGGGACTAGGCTCAGGGAGGAGTCGGAGGTCCAGACGGTTGGAGATCGGTTGCGGTCGTGTGTGATGGAACAGACCAGGACTAGACTCAGGTGGAGTCAGAGGTCTCGGTCGGTGTTGGGTGGACACGACGGGTAGCGGCGAATGGATCGGGACTAGGCTTAGGGAGGAGTCAGAGGTCCAAACGGTCAAGATGCCGGGTACGGTCATGTGTAGCAGAGTGAACTGGACTAGACTCAGGAAGGAGTCGAGGTCCAGACGGTCAAAGGTGCCGGTTGCGGGAAGCTTCCGGGAAGGTGCTTGAGGGCAATTGGAGATTTGATCAAAGCATAAGAGAAATGGCTGGTTTTCCCTCCATTTCTAGTTGTGTTGACTTTCTTGCCTCATGTGTGTGAGAGGTGGAAAGTGGAGAGTGTATGACACTTCTTGATTTGCTCATTTGGAAGAGTCTTGTGCCTTTATATGGAGAGGTGGAGGTAGAGCTCATGTGTAAGCAAGGTAGTGTGTGTGTTCTGGACAAGCAAGTGAGCAGGAGAGAGCTCTCGTGTGTGTCCAGAGATAGCCAAGCATGTAGTGATATTTTCTCCTCAATAGCGTATGGGGAAGTAGTGTTGTTTCCCTGTTGTAATCATTCCTCTGTAAGCATTCATGGTTGTAAATCAATTTGGAATGGATTGGCTTTTGAGCTTTCTTGTTTCCCTAATTTTTCTCTGAAGTTTCTCTCTCTATTCTCTTTTGCTCTTTTGAGTTTTGAGCTGTTGTCTTACTTGTATAGCAGAATTTCGTTTGCTCCATGGTGGGAATTAACCTCCAGGCCATTTGGCCAGTTCATCCCTGAGAGCACCTTTTAGAATCATTGTGGATTTCTTTGCAGCTCATTTGCTCTGTTTAGCATTTTCTAGGGTTAGATTTCAGGGCATACTTGGATTCTTGGATTCTCTGAGAAATGTTGGTCTTAGGTGTGTGCTTCAGATGTGTGAGATCATTGCCTTGATGATTTCCAAGTTTCATGGAGAAAAGTTCAAGTTTGGTAAGAAATCTGGAAATCACCCTCATTCCATGGTAGTTTTCAGATTTCCTCTCTGATTTTGAATTCTTGCTCTTTAGATCTGGATTCCTTTGTCCCTGAGGTCTAGCTAGTATTAAGATTGTAGTCTTGTCCTTTTGGCTTAAGAAGTTCAGCAGAAAAACATCAATTTTCCTGAAGAATGCACTTCCAGTAAAAACTATGCAGAAATCTTTAGTTGCTGCTCTATTTTCGGGCTTCCCGGTCAGACCGCTAAACCCTAGCGGTCAGACCGCTCACTAGCCGTCGGTCAGACCGGTCGGGCAATGATGGTCTGATCGGCCCGAGCCGAGCGGTCAGACCGGGCGCCTTTAGGCGGTCAGACCGGTTTGGGGGGCGGTCAGATCGGCGGCAAGAGGGCGGTCAGACCGGCATAAGCAATGCGGTCTGACCGGCCATGCCATTGCAGTCTGACCTGCCCTGCCTGTCCCTGCTGAACATGATTTTGGTGCCAGCTTCGTTTGAGGGTTTTATTTGCCGATCTTTCTATAAGTTTCCAGTGGGCATGATTTCTTCTTCATAGCTTCTCTAGCTATCGGAGAAGATATTTTTGAGTGGATACTTTGGGGGGCTATTTTTAAAGAGGCGCGATTCACCCCCCTCTGTTGCCATATCCGATCCTACAATTGGTATCATAACCGGTTAGCTCTTCTTGATAGATCTTTAACCGGTCTGTGAGCTATGGCAACGGACAAGTATTCCACCAAGTCCCCGATCTTCGATGGGATCGACTATCCCTTTTGGAAGAGTCGGATGGAGACCTGCATATAGGCTCAGGGCTATGCGATTTGGCGCAAGGTCAAAACTCGCTTTGTTGTTCCTGCCGATGAGATCATCAATGTGGCGAACATGCCTGATGTTGAGGCGAATGCTAAGGCAAGAAACAACATCATCCAAGGTTTGAGTCGAAACGAATTTAATCACATTTCTCATCTTACGTCGGCCTTCGATATTTGGGGGACCCTCGATGCTTACCACGAGGGCACCACTCAAATAAAGACGGTACGACAGGACCAGTTCAAGCGAGATTACAACAAGTTTGAAATGCTCGCTGGAGAGTCCCTTGATGAGTGCTTTGCGAGATTTCACAAGATTTTGAGCAGCCTTCGAGCGGTCGGTCTCACATACCCGACTCGGACAACGCTCATCAAATGCTTTTGGCTTTGGATTTGCGAGTTTGGGAGAGTGACCACCATCAAGGACACGACGGATCTTTCGACTTTGACTCTTGATGCGTTGTACTCATGCCTCAAGACTCACGAGATTGATATTGTCTCTCGCAAGTCGAAGTCTCAGTCGATGGCTTTGGTTAATGATCCTAGTTCGACTTTTGAATTTCCTTCTGATGGTGTTTCTAGTTTCTCTCTTGCTGCGGTTCTTAGACCCACAATAGCAGGTGTGATCGAGGTCGAGCCCGGAACTAAGAAAGTTTAATTCAAGTCAGCGGGCTTTGTCCAAGGGATCTCTGACAGTAAGATGGTTTCACCTGTTGCTTTGACCTCTCAGAAGGCGAAGCCTCATCATGCTACTTCTACCTTTTAGAAGGTTAAGTATCATTGTACCTTCTGTCAGAAGGATGGACATTTGATTGAGAGATGCTTCAGGCGCACCAAGATCGCACGTAGAGACCGTGTTGAGGCTCCTAGGCGTATTCAGGGTCAGCCCCAGACCTTGAGTGCACCTAAGACCAACACGAGGTCGAGAGTTGCTTCTATTGATGGGTTTTGGCAGCATCGAGGACTTGGTTTTTCTGAGTTTTCTGGTTTTCGTCCTCGATATGCCTCTGGTCGTGACTTCCGCCGTTCTAAGGGTAGATCTCGTTTCCCCCGTCGAGATGGCTACCCGCGGCATGATCAGCGTGTTGTTGGTACTCCGACTCGCTCTCCCATAGCAGTCGGACCCAGCAACAGCCTCAGGTCTGCGAATAGACTTTCTGCTTCTTTGAGCGACAGAGAGCGTAGGGTAGATAGAGGTTAGTCGTGTATGGCTACTTCTTCTGCTCGACGTATGACTCAGTATTGGGTTCCAAAATCTCTTTTGAATTATCCCAATACTGAGCCTTTACTCTCTGTTTGACTCTGGTTCGCCGAGCTGGGAAGGGAGAGGTTTGGCTTGTGGACTCCGGTTGTTCTCGTTACATGACCGAAGATTCTCGTTGGTTCTCTTCCCTAGCCCGTGCTCCAGGTGATGAGACTATCACCTTTGGAGACGCTTCGTCTGGGCGCGTCATCGCGAAAGGTACTGTGCACATTAATGACTCATTTATTTTAAAAGATGTTGCCTTAGTGAGTAAGCTACAGTATAATTTAGTTTCAGTTTCTCAACTTACCGATGATGGTTTCAAGGTGAGCTTCAAGAAAAACGCTTGCAAAATTCTTGATTCTTCGGGTAGTCTGGTTTGTGGGATTTCTCGTTATGGGAGGATCTTTCGTGCTGATTTTGTTGAGTCTTCTGGTGATCCTCTCAGGTGTTTAGTTGCTTCTGAGTCCCGTGACCTTACCTTCTGGCATAGGAGACTTGGTCATATTGGATTTGACCATTTGACTCGGGTTAGCGGCCACGACCTCATTCGTGGTCTGCCTAAACTCAAGATGGTCAAAGATCTAGTTTGTGCTCCTTGCCGGCACGGCAAGATGGTTGCTGCTTCTCACCGTCCGATCACCGTGACTATGACCGATGCTCCAGGACAGCTACTCCACATGGACACAGTTAGACCAGCTCGAGTGCGGTCAGCAGGAGGGAAGTGGTATGTTCTTGTCGTGGTCGATGACTTCTCGAGGTACTCTTGGGTGTTTTTCTTAGCCTCGAAAGATGAGACATTTATCTATTTTCGGGGTTTGTTTAGTAGGCTTTCTGTTGAGCTCCCAGGTGCCTTACGAGCGATCCGCAGTGACAATGGCATGGAGTTCAAGAATTCCTACTTCGAGAGGTTTTGCAGTGAGATAGGTGTAGAGCACCAGCTCTCTTCTCCATACGTCCCTCAGCAGAATGGCATTGTGGAGAGGAAGAATCGTACCTTGGTCGAGATGGCCAGGACGATGCTTGATGAGTACTCTACACCGAGAAAGTTTTGGGCTGAGGCTATAGCCATCGTATGCCATGTTTCGAACAGAGTTTTTCTCAGGGCACACTTGCATCGCACCTCTTATGAGTTGAGATATGGGCGAAAGCCCAGTGTATCTCATTTTCGTGCGTTTGGTTGCAAGTGCTTTATTCTGAAGTCCAGGAACCTAGATAAGTTCGAGTCACATTCTTGTGATGGTATCTTTCTGGGTTACTCGACTTCTTCGCGGGCTTATAGGGTTTGGAACTGTGAGTCTAATAAAATGGTAGAGACCTGCGAGGTTACCTTCGATGAGGCCAGTCCAGGGACTAGGCCCGATATCTCAGGTTCTTTAAAGCAGTCCGAGACCATCTTTGTGGATGATGAGGAGGATGGAGATGAGGGTTGTCTACCTGATCTAGTTCCTCCTCCTCCCCTTGAGGTGCCTGCTTCCACCACTGCACCTCGAGGAGATCAGCCCATGCCTTCTGCTTCTTCTGGAGCTAGTGGCTCTGTTCCTACCTCATCAGCTCATGAGGTAGAGGCCACTTCTTCATCTCATCCAGGACCTCCTTGAAACATCCAAAAAGATCATCCTTCCGAGCAGATGATTGGAGACCTTTTTGAGCGAGTCACTCGCTCAAAGTCTGGCATGTCTCATTTCTGTCTCCATTCTAACTTTGCTGCCACCTTTGAGCCCAAGGATGTTACTCATGCCCTTTCTGATTAGTCTTAGGTCAATGCCATGCATGAGGAGTTGGAAAACTTCGAAAGAAACAAGGTCTGGTCGCTTGTTGAGCCCCTTAGAGATCACAATATCATTGGTACCAAGTGGGTGTTCAAAAACAAGCAGAGTGAGGATAGGGTAGTCATTCGAAACAAGGTTAGACTGGTAGCTCAGGGCTTCTCCCAGGTTGAGGGTCTAGATTTTGAGGAGACCTTTGCCCCTGTAGCTAGACTTGAGGTCATTAGAATCCTGCTTGCTTTCGCAACTTCTAAGGGCTTTAAGTTTTACCAGATGGATGTCAAGAGTGCCTTCCTCAATGGGTTTATTGAGGAAGAGGTCTATGTGAGACAGCCTCCAGGTGTCAAGAACCCCAATAACCAAACCATGTCTACAAGCTTTCCAAAGCATTGTATAGACTTAAGCAGGCCCCTAGAGCTTGGTATGAGAGGCTTAAATCCTTTGTTGAGTCATGGGTTTGAGATGGGTAAGGTAGACAAGACCTTGTTCATTCGTAGGTATGGCACTGACCTTCTGCTCGTCCAGATTTATGTGGATGATATCATATTTGGCGGCTCTTCTCATGCTCTTGTTTCACAGTTCTCGGATGTCATGAGCACTGAGTTTGAGATGAGCATGATGGGTGAGTTGACATTCTTCCTTGGCTTCCAGATCAAGCATACTTGGGAGGATACTTTCTTGCATCAAGGCAAGTACACTCGTGACCTCCTGAGATGCTTTGACATGAGTGATGGTAAGCCGGTGTCAACTCCCATGGCATCCACAGCTTCACTTGACCCAGATGAGGATGGCGAGCCAGTTGATTAAAAAGAGTACAGAAGCATGATCGGCTCCCTCTTATACCTCACTGCCTCGAGACCGGACATACACTTCTCTGTGTGTCTATGTGCTCGGTTTCAGGCTTCTCGCGTTTCTCACCGTCAGGCGGTGAAACGCATCCTTCGGTACCTTCGAGCTATCATTGACTATGGTATCTGGTACTCTTCCTCTTCCTGTCTTTCCCTTAGAGCCTACTCGGACGCATACTTTGCTGGCCGTAGGATAGATAGGAAGAGCACTTTTGGCACCTACCAATTCATTAGCACTTCTCTCGTCTCTTGGTCTCCTATGAAGCAGTCCGATGTTGCACAGTCCACTGCAGAGGCCGAGTACGTTGCTGCCGCCAGTTGCTGCAGCCAGATACTTTGGATGGCTTCGATCCTGCGGGATTTTGGGTTAGTTATAGACAATGTTCCACTCTTTTGTGATAACACTTCTGCTATTAACATTGCTAAGAACCTAGTGCAGCATTCTCGGACCAAGCATATTGATATTCGATATCGCTTCCTTAGAGACCATGTGGAGAAGGGTGGCATAGTGCTCCAGTTTGTGGAGAGTGACCACCAGTTGGCTGATATCTTTACCAAGCCTTTGGATAGCTCTAGGTTTTCAGCCTTGCGGGGAGAGCTTAGGGTGGTTTGTCCTTATGGACTGTAGTGAGGGCGAGCTTTGTGCTTTACTGTTTTATCCTGTATATTATGCTCCTGTTCTCATTTTGCTGCATTGCATCGGTGTGCATTGGGTTAGTCCTCTCAGCATAGATTAGAGTGTTTCTCTTGTCTAGTTGCTTAGATTTCTTCCTCTCATCTTGTGACTTTAGGATGCTGCTTATTAGCTGTTTCTCTTCTCACTAGGTCGAGCTCACTCACTTCTTATAGGTTCTAGCAAGGGTTGGGCTACCTTGGGTAGACAGGGAACGTGTTTGCTCCTTAGTGTGCTAGTAGAGCAGTTGATAGTCCTAGAGTCGTATGGGGTAGATGAGAGTCAGTTTGAGCTATAGTATCCTCTATATCTTGTCTATACTTTAAGGACTGCATTTTCTGTTTCTCTTCCCATCTTCTCGTTTTTATTACTTTGGTTCATGGGGAGTTCATTTGGGAGCTTCTGGAGCTTAGTATTGATATAACTCAACTTAAACTAAAAGTGCATCACATGTTGAGGGGTAGCTAGATTTTCTTGTATTTCAGTATTCTACATTGTCATATAATTACATGGAACCTTGACTATTATCCTTATATGACATGTTTACAATGCTTTACATCTTGCCATGATCCGTGCTTAATTGCTAGATTTATCATGTCTTTATATGTGTTGTCAAGCCTTTGCCTTTGATAAGTTAATTAAAATTGCACAACTTGAATTAAGACATGTCATGTTAGCTCTTGAGATTAGTCTGTCGTTAGTTATTCTTTTATGATTCATGCCATGTCAAATAGGCTAAGTTGAGTCTTGAATCTTTAATTGAGCTTTAGATTGAGCTGTGCTAGGTTCTTGATGAAGCATGAGTTCGTACAATTATTTAAGAAAGCAAAAAGATCTCTTTTTTGTGCGAAAGAACTGATCTCACTAATTCTTTCTCATGAGACTGCTTGCCATTGCACTAGGCATGAACTCAGGGAGAGTTTTGGATGACCAAGATCATCTCCTTCAGCTTCTTGCTTGGAATGGTCGCATAAGGCTTGAGATCTAGCACATGACTAAAATTTTGGTTGGAAACGACCATGAGTTTCAAAGAAAAACATGTCCATTGTGCTAAATTTGCTTAACTTCAAAAAGAATCAAGTACTTGAAACAAATGATTCATTCTTGAACTTGTAGCACTTTAAATTGACTCAATTCTAGCTTCTTAGTTCCACTTAGATTATTGACATGACTTGCATCATCTTTGGATATCTCTAACTAGACTTTGATCTTGGATGGCTTGACATGCTCAAAAATTCATTTAATATTCAGATTGTTACTTATGTGGCTTGGCTTGATTATGCATATTTTGTCATGACCTTGATAGCATTCATATGAGTTATGGCTTATTGGAGAAAAGCCTTTTTGGGAGCTTTGGAGCCTTTGAGGAAAACTTGCTCTTTATTTTGCTCCTTTTGTCAACATGGTCATAAGTCTCATTTTCTTTCTTTTGGACCATGTTTGACTCTTCAAACAAACTCAATCTTATGCTTTTTCTGTGTTTGTCAATATACTCATCAAGGGGGAGATTGAGAGACCATGTGGAGGTATCCCCATGTTTGTGATGAGTAATTGACGGTTGTGTTAGTGAGTTTGAGTTTGTTTTGGGTATTCTAGGGTTGAGTACCTTTCATTTATGCTATTGATGATATGCTGTTTCGTGCGGTGCTGTGTGACGGTTTGCTTGTCTGTGTGACTGCAGGACTTCGGAGCTAGGTCATGGTGAGGCGAGGAGGACCGGGACTAGGCACAGGAAGTGTTGAGGTCCAGACGGTCGGTGATGCCGAAGATGATCGAGACTGGTGAGGTGGTTGCGAGTCGGGAGACGAGGAACCGGAGCTGGAGCTACCGGAGGAGGACACGATGGGCGACGATGAGCAGACCGGGACTAGGTTCAGGGAGGAGTCGGAGGTCCAGACGGTTGGAGATCGGTTGCGGTCGTGTGCGACGGAACAGCCCAGGACTAGACTCAGGTGGAGTCGAAGGTCTCGGTCGGTGTCGGGTGGACACGACGGGCAGCGGCGAATGGATCGGGACTAGGCTCAGGGAGGAGTCGGAGGTCCAGACGGTCAGGATGCCGGGTGCGGTCGTGTGCAGCAGAGTTGGACGGACTAGACTCAGGAAGGAGTCGAGGTCCAGACGGTCAAAGGTGCCGGTTGCGGGAAGCTTTCGGGAAGGTGCTTGAGGGGCAAATTGGAGTTTGACTCAAGCATGAGACAAATGGCTGGTTTTCTCTCCATTTCTAGTTGTGTTGACTTTCTTGCCTCATGTGTGTGAGAGGTGGAAAGTGGAGAGTATATGACACTTCTTGATTTGCTCATTTGGAAGAGTCTTGTGCCTTCATATGGAGATGTGGAGGTAGAGCTCATGTGTAAACAAGGAAGTGTGTGTGTTCTGGACAAGCAAGTGAACAGGAGAGAGCTCTCGTGTGTGTCCAGAGAGAGCCAAGCATGTAGTGATATTTTCTCCTTAATAGCGTATGGGGAAGTAGTGTTGTTTCCCTGTTGTAATCATTCCTCTGTAAGCATTCATGGTTATGAGTCAATTTGGAATGGATTGGCTTTTGAGCTTTCTTGTTTCCCTAATTTTTCTCTAAAGTTCCTCTCTCTGTTCTCTTTTGTTCTTTTGAGTTTTGAGCTGTTGTCTTGCTTGTATAGCAGAATTTCTTTTGCTCCATGGTGGGAATTAACCTCCAGGCCATTTGGCCAGTTCATCCCTGAGAGCACCTTTTAGAATCATTGTGGATTCCTTTGCAGCTCATTTGCTTTGTTTAACATTTTCTAGGGTTAGATGTCAGGGCATACTTGGATTCTTGGATTCTCTGAGAAATGTTGGTCCTAGGTGTGTGCTTCAGATGTGTGAGATCATTGCCTTGATGATTTCCAAGTTTCATGGAGAAAAGTTCAAGTTTGGCAAGAAATATGGAAATCACTCTCATTCCATGGTAGTTTTCAGATTTCCTCTCTGATTTTGAATTCTTGCTCTTCAGATTTGGATTCCTTTGTCCCTGAGGTCTAGCTAGTATTAAGTTTGTAGTCTTGTCCTTTTGGCTTGAGAAGTTCAGCAGAAAAACATCAATTTTCCTGAAGAATGCACTTCCAGTAAAAACTGTGCAGAAATCTTTAGTCGCTGCTATGTTTTCGGGCTTCCCGGTCAGACTGCTAAACCCTAGCGGTCAGACCGCTCACTAGCCGCCGGTCAGACCGGTTGGGCAATGACGGTCTGACCGGCCCGAGCCGAGCGGTCAGACCGGGTGCCTTCAGGTGGTCAGACTGGTTTGGGGGGCGGTCAGATCGGCGGCAAGAGGGCGATCAGACCGACATAAGTAGTGCGGTCTGACCGGCCATGCCATTACAGTCTGACCGGCCCTGCCTGTCCCTACTGAACATGATTTTGATGCCAGCTTCGTTTGAGGGTTTTATTTGCCGATCTTTCTATAAATTTCCAATGGGCATGATTTTTTCTTCATAGCTTCTCTAGCTATCGGAGAAGAGATTTTTGAGTGGATACTTTGGGGGGCTATTTTTTAAAGAGGCACCATTCACCCCCTTTGTTGCCATATCCGTTCCTGCAATACGACCATGAAACAGGTGCTACGATCACGTAGTAGACGCTGCAACCATTGCTCACAGTGCAATACGACTATCGCAACGGTCGCTACAACTATCGCTTACTTCGGCTACGACACCACGACCGATAGCCACGATCACCGATCGCACAGGCTTCGACTTCTGCACTCGATTGCTATAACTATCGAGCACCACAACCTACGACCATCGATCGCAGGCTACGACTATCGACCAGAGCTACAACTATCGATCACTAGGCTTTATGACTATCGATCACAACTAGCAGAAGCTACAACTTACGACTACGACCATGCAGCGCTACGACTATCGACTACCGAACACAAGCAGCTGGTCGCTATGACTTACGATCACACAGACAGAGCACTTCGACCATCACTCACAGCCAGTAGAGTCTACGACCACCAACCACGACCATCGACCACAGCCAGTCAGATGTATGACTATCGACTACGGCCAGTCAGATTTATGACTATTGACCATGGCCAGTTAGATCTACGACTATCGACCATGGCCAGACAGAGCTACAACTATCGACCACGGCCAGATAGAGCTATGACCATCGACCATGAAGTCATAAAATCCTCTATCGACCACCAAGTCGTAAAACTAACTACTGACCACCAAGTCGTAAAATCTACTACCGACCATCAAGTCATAAATCCGGCTACCGACCACAAAGTCATAAAACCGGCTGTTGATCACAAAGTCATAAACGCTACTACCGATCATAGAGACACCCAACGTGGTCGTAAAGAGCATGTCGTAAAGGCGCTACGACCACATAGTCATAACAGCACATATGACCATCAAGTTGTAACACTATCTACGACCACCAAGTCGTAACAACGACTGCTGATCACCAAGTCATAAAATCGACTGACGACCACAAAGTCATAAAATTGACCGACGACCACAAAGTCGTAAAATCGATAGACGACCACAAAGTCATAAAATCGGCTGCTGACCCTGAAGTCGTAGAATCGACTACCGATCACAAAGTTGTAAAATCGTCTGCTGACCTCAAAGTGGTAAACACTACTACCGATCACAGAGACGAACACAGAGGCCGTAAAATAGGGAAACTTCTGCACAGACCTCAAAAACCAAACTCAGCCTTTACACAAACTCTAGAGCAGAAGTCAATTACTTATCACAACCATGAGGTGACCTCCAGATGGTCTCACAACATACATACAACATACATACGTACGTACGTACATACATACTGAGGAAACCTGTTTGGTATTCTGGGAGTACGTACTCCCACCCTTATGAGCCATACATCAGGAAGTCTTGATTGGGTTCTGTTAGCTATTTAGTATCCACAGAAGGCCACCACAATCAGCCGCCAAATGCATGCATAACAGAAACGATGACACGTCCTCCATTCAAATTTGATTTGGAACCACGTGTGCATCTGGATTGTGTATAAGTAGTATATGCTACGTGAGAAAGTAGAATTCTTATAGAGATCCCCTACTTCTAATACACTAGTGAAAGCAGTATATGTGTGATGTAGTACATACTACATGAGAAAAGAGTATAGTACTAAAATATGTACCTTCGTGTGAATCCAATGCTATAAATTACTTGTACAAAATAAAAAATAGTATAACTAATTCAGATAAGTATATAGTTATCAGAATATTGTTGCTCGTCCTTCAAAAGAGTTCAAAAATTATCACACGAATTAAAAAGCATGCTCTCATGACTGTTGTATAGCATATACAAATATATATTGTGTGTGGAACTATCGAGTAGTATAAAAACAACAGTATATTCACAAGATTATAGTAGAAATAAGAACTAAAACTTTTTTTATTGAAGAAAAAAGATATCCTCCTGATACAAATATAGTTAGTATAATGGTACTATTCTGGGAGCTCTGTTTATATAAAACTAATTAGTCCAGGTAAAAATTAAATGAGTGCTCTTTGTTAGGTGCTTGCAAATTGCCCCATGTTGCAGCTGATGTGTTTGTGTTGAGGAAGTGTGCTCCTTAAATCATTAAGCCCTAGTCTCAACAATCTCCACTGAGCTGTCTGGCCGTAACATCCTGATTTTCAGAGTCTTTTTAAAGTTTTTAAAATAAAATTCACCATTTAGATTTTTTTGGAATTAACTAAAGCTTAATTGGAATTTTTATTATTAAAAGGATTTAATATGATTAAATTAAATATTAATATTTGCCAAAAATATTTTATTTGGGTTTCTTGTGTCACAAGAAATTTTTTTGTATTTTCTTAGATTTTTCGGAGTTTGTTTGAGCTCAATTTTAAAATTTCCAAAAAGAGAGAGAGTGTGGGCACTGTTCATCTTCCTCACGCGCTCAGAGAGCTCGCTCTGATTATTGCACGTTTTTCTTCCTTTTCTCTCTCTTGATAACTTTCAATCCGGATCTTATCTCAATGTCTTTCCAAAAAAAAAGTTGTGCCAAATCACGCAAGAAATCCATCCCAACCGGCCTCTTTGCATTTTGTTTATCCAGTTGCCTTTTATCCCTTATCTTCCGAAACGGACTCTAAACCGAAATCCACGAATTGAAGTTGGTTTCTATCTCTTTCAAGCCTATAAATACGACCCCTTGAACCCTCTAAAACTATCCCAAGCCGTGCCAAGTCCCCTCAAAGCCCAGAACGCCGTCGGTACCGAGGCCCTCTGGTCCCAAAGTTGCTCGTCACGTCCCGAACTATTTGATGAGTTTTTCTGTGATTCTTTCACGTCACATGGTGCCCTCATGTGCCATCTACCTTCTCGCCAAATTAATTTGGTTTTGGTGCAGCCAATCTCCCGGAATCGACTTTTCCCCAATCTAGGCCAAGACCGCTTCCTGACATCGATTTATCGCCTCTGGTAAGTTTTAGTCCGTGCCGTAATTTTTCTTAGACTTGTCTCACTGCATTCTATGCCATGCTCCCTTCCTTTTCCCCAAAAAGCCTACATAAATTTTCGCCTCCGACACCTTACCATGGCCGCCAATGGCATCTCGTGTCCCCATCTATCCGTGGTGTTTTCCATAATCCGTTTGCATCGTATCGTGCCAAACCATCCCAGGTAGCTACCCTCCAAGTGATTTTAGATTTTATTCACCGAGCACCGAAATATTAAGTTTTCCTTTTTCCTTGCCGGCGTCGTTGAAACGTCATTTGCGTCGTCTCCGGTAGGTTTCCGGCCGAGCCGATGATTTTCCTAGCTTCGCCATGCCACGTTCTAGCCCATGCTCACCCTACTTCTTCATGTTCTATGCCCGAGTTTTATTCCTTTCTCCTACCCATGTCGTTGTTGCCACCCCACGTCGTTACCGTGCTCCGTTTTGCATGCCATCACTTCCTATGTGTGCCTTGGGTCCCTAGCAACCTATTTTGCTAGTTAGATTCACCTCCCATGCCTCCTCTTGCCGGCGCTAGCCTTCTCTCCAAAAGTGCTGCTCTCGGATAAACAGTAACTTTTGTTATTTTTCAGCATTTTCTCACCTGGCAAACTTTAGATCGCTCGTTCTCCTTTGTCCTAACTCCGATTGACCCAATTATTTTTCCTAAATTCATATAACATTGAGCTCTATCTTTTGCTTCTTATTTTGTACTTTTTGGAGTTCACTTGAATTTTATTTAAATTTGTTTTTGTGCTTCGTTTCGTTTTCTCTCTCGTTAGATCATGCTTTCGAAGGAGCCGAAGCCGGATTCGAAGATCAAGAATTCCTAACTAAACAAGGCCAAGGCAAGTCATGACCCTTGATCATGTTGAACCCAGTTTTCAAATCTATTATGTATTATTTTGTTTTGAATTATCGTGCGCCGCTATTTTATTATAAACCCTTGTATTGGTAGTTATTGTCCTATTTGATTAATTCATCCTTGATAATTTAAATACTATGATTCCATTGTCACCATAGGATGGGTAATTATTTAGTAATGCAATATTAGTTGTCACATGGGTTGTACGTTTAATTTGCTCAGCCATGCTTATTACTAGTACGTTGGGTTCTCATCACATGTGATCAGTTAATTAATTTTGACTTAATGACATATTGGAATGTGGTGGTAACCACAATGATAAAATTTGTGTGCCATGACATGGGTAGCGTCATTGGTGTTAGTTATACAAACTTGCATGGTTTTCACCTGGGCGAATGATGGTGAAGTAAAGGGGGTGTTGTTGGCACATGGGATGTGGATATTTTGCCTGGGTAATACTTAAGGACTTAACTTTGTGCATCATTGATCTGAACCTTACCGTACAACTACTTGTCCAGTATGGGATGGACCTGGATGATTAATTTGTGACGTTTCAATTTTGGTTCCGTCATTTGGATGAGTGTGGTGTGGTCGGAGCCATGGATCTACATTGGCGTAAGAGGGGACAATTATCGACTAGGTGGTAGCCTACTCGACGGTGATACCTTAGCGAGGCGGAACTGGGTTGAAATTGAATATTGTAAAGGCCTTGTCATGATCTCTTCGCCGCACACCAAAGGAAGTGTCTAGTGGCAATATGAGATAATTATGTCTTGTGGGTAAAGTTGTACAACCTCTGCAAAGTGTAAAACTATTCGAATAGCCATGTCCTCGGTCATGGACAATGCTCGGTGATTTCACACGAGGGGTAGAGTTTTCATAAAAACCTGGTTGGGTAAAGTCGGGAAGTGAATGGTTAGTTCACTGGTGGTTCATTACGTGAATCTTGGTTCATGGGTGATTCATTAGAGTGAATGGCCAGTTTACTTGTGGGTTGTCACAATTCCTTTGATTACTTATTTATTAACATTTTCAAAGTTCGATTTTCAATCTATTTATTATATTTACTTTAAATTGTTGCTTTCTGTAAAGTTAACCTTTCAGCCATCCATTGGTAAGCCTTGCATACTACATTACATTTTTGTTACAAACGACTTGCTGAGTACTCTATGGACTCACAGCTTCATCCATATTTGCTCAGTTGAGGAAGAAGGACCAGATCAGCATGAGCTACTAGAAGGAGGATACTTCGACGACTTCGCAGATTAGGACTTCGCTCCCCAGTCGATTGCTTGTGGGCATGTCGAATGGCTACTGCGCTTATTAATTGTAAACATGGCCATAAGGTCGTACTATGATAATTATTAATAATATTTGAGTATTTTCTTAGTGAATCGTGATATGTTCGATATTTTATTTTTGTTTACACTGTGTGCACTAGCGTGATCCTGGACTAGTGCAGAACACACAGGAGAGTCCGAATTTGCATATTCGGGACTCTACACTGGTGAGCACTACTGTAGAAAGCCTAATACTAGACACCACATCACAGACGGTTCCCAAAAACCATCAGTACTAAATACAATCATAGACGGTTTTAGTTTATAGACCGTCTATGTTGCTGCTAGCGATAAAAACCGTCTGTAAAGAGGAAATATCACAGATGGTTCATGGTGAAAATCATCTATGAAATATCAGAGATGATTAGTAACAAGAACTGTGTATGATATTACCACATATTACAAACTATCTATGATAATTAAGTCATCACAGAAAGCTTTTATTAAAAATTTTCTATGATAATTCCATAATATTAATTGCACGTAGACCCGTCGACCCTCTGTCTTAAATTCTAGATTTAGGTTGCTGCTTTGAGCTGGAGGCGGGGCTCTAAGGTAGCCATTTGGTGAAAGGAGACTATTTAGCAAGAGTGGTTGTAGATCCATTCATTTGTTGACTACCTATGGCTAGTAATTTGTTCGTATTTGCATTATAGTTTAGATCTATAGCTTTTGGTGAAAAAGAATTGAAGATGGTTTAAATTGGGCTAGCTTGATGTAGAGAGAAGATTATTTACATCTAGTATGATTTATGGTTTAGTCAATTGATAGTCTATTTCTATTTAATTCAATATAATTAATTATTCTTTCTACATATAGCTTTTTTCTTACAAAACATGCGCAAAATTATTCATACTATTATATGCGTAATATAGGGCCGAAGCTGGATGTACGCTGGGAATCGTGTGAGTGAAGAGTATATTAATGGTGTGTCTGCTTTTACAAGAGCTACCAAGGAGGATATGTTGAATAAGGGGGTGGAATATATGTACTATCCATGCATTGACTACGAGAATCTAAAGATGTTTAAGAACCAAGTGCAAATTGAAGAGCACTTGATTCGAATGGGTTTCAACAAGGGGTATGCACGTTGGACCAGTCATGGTGAAGAGCAGATTACACAGGAAGGTAGTAATAATGACATCGCTGACGAAGTCAATGATATATTGCCAGATGATGTCGATTTTGGTTCCGATTTGGATAGGCTGTATGATAACAATCTGGATCAGATGCTTCATGATGTAGAAGGAAACTGTGATGAGAGAGTATGTTAAGTTCCGAGGCTTGATGGAGGATTTGGAGAAACCTTTATTCATGTGTTGCAAGTCAAAGTACATGAGGTTGTTAGCCGTGCTTGAACTACTGATAAGAGTTTCACAACACTGTTAGGTCTTTTAGCGGACAAGCTTCCGAAGGGAAACGAGTTGCCCAAAACCACCTACAAATCCAAGAAGGTTATTTGTCCATTGGGAATGGAAGTAGAAATAATACATGCTTATCCGAACGACTGTATCCTCTACTATAAAGAGTATGCAAACATGCATGTATGTCTGATGTGCAACGCCTCTTGATACAAGTGTAAGAATTAATCAGATAACGGTGAGAGAATAGAGGTGAAGAGAGGACCTCCTACTAAGGTGACATGGTATCTGCTTGTAATTCCATGTTTGAAGGGTTTTTGTGAACCTAAAGGAGGCAAAACTGCTACGCTGGCACTCGGAGGAGCGTAAAAAGAATGGAATATTAAGACGTAAAAAGAATGGAATATTAAGACGCCTTTCCAATTCCACCAAGTGGAGAAATATTGATAGGAGGTTTGCAGACTTCGATGCAGAATCATGGAATATAAGGTTCAGATTGAGTACATATAGAATGAATCCTTTTGGTAATATGTGTAGCCGACAAAGCACTTGGCCCGTGACTCTCTGCATCTACAACCTTCCTCCTTGGTTGTGTATGACGAAAAAGTATATTTTGTTGTTGATACTTATCCAAGGGCTGAAGCAACCTGGGAATGATATTGATGTGTACTTAGCACCATTGGTGGAAAATCTAAAAATACTGTGGATTGAAGGGGTACAGGTATGGGATGCATACAAATGAGATAATTTCATTTTATACTCCTTGTTGTTCTGCAACATAAATGATTATCATGCTCTTGCTAACCTGTCGAGATAGAGTACAAAAGGGGCAAAAGCCTGTACTCACTGCTTAAATGATACTGAGTGTGTGTAGCTGAAGCACCCGTACAAAACTATGTACATGTGTTACTGTAGGTTCCTTTGGAGGGTTCACTCATACGCAGGATGAAGAAACAATTCGACAGAGAGAAGAAGGTCAGTTCAGCTCCAAGGCATTTAAGCAAAAAAGAGATCTATGATATGGTTTAGGATTTAGATGTTATGCTCAAAAAGGAATGTAAATCGACAACCCGTGAGAAGAACATCTAGAAGAAGAGATCAATATTTTGGGACTTAGCTTATTGGGAGCAACTAGAAGTTCGCCACAGCATTGACGTCATGTACGTAGAGAAAAATGTATGTGATAGCTTGATTGGTCTCTTACTGAATATTCATGATAAAACAAAGGATGGTGTCAACGCATGGCTTGACTTGGTTGATATGGACATCAGGCCTAAGTTAGCACTAAGAAAGACCAATAAAGGATGAACTTACCTTCCCCCTGCTTGTTACACTTTGTCCAAGGCAAGTAGAACTAGACTGCGCCAGTGCTTGGATGGTGTTAAAGTTTGATCTGGTTACTCCGCCAACATAAAGAAACTTATTTTGATGGAAGATTTAAAGTTACTTGGCATGCAGTCTCATGATTGTCATTTGCTGATGACATAGATGCTCCCTATTGCAATTAGAAGTATTTTGCTAATCAAGGTCTGAGCTATAATCATGAGTCTGTGTTATTTCTTTAACACAATTGCTGAGAAGGTCATCAATCTCGAAGGACTAGATGCTCTACAGGACAAGGTGGTGATGACTCTATGTCATCTTGAGATGTATTTCCCTCCATCATTTTTTTGATATCATGGTCTATCTCATTTTTCACATTGTGTAGGAGATAAAAATATGTGGGCCTATGTTCCTATGTAGCATGTACCCGTTCGAGAGATTCATGGTAATTCTCAAGTCATATGTATGGAATCGATCTCGGCTGGAGGGTAGAATCATCAAAGGTTATGCAACCGAAGAGGTTATTGAGTTATGTGTCGATTATGTGGCTCAGGTCGAACCGATAGGTTTGCCTCGATATTGCCATGAGGAGAGGCCCAAGGATATTGGGACCATTGGAACGAAAGCAATCACTCTAGATATAGATGCGTATGCTCACGTCCATTTTACGGTCTTGCAACACATGGCTGAAGTGTCCCCTATATCGACCAGCACAAGGATGTGTTTCGGCAATAGAATCCGGAGTAGCCGAATGTTTAGATCACGAAACAACACAATAGTCGGTTCAACTAATGGTTGAAGAAGCGACTCACTAGGAGTTCATCAAGTGATATGCTGACGTGGTTGGCAAAGGGCCAATATTTACAATTGTGACATGGCAAGGATATGACATAAATAGGTACCCATTCTATATGCAGACTCAGGATGTAAAGAGCACAATTAGAACAACGGTATCCACACAGATGCGTTCACTACCGATGGGTGGAGGAACTCCTACTATGGGTTCATGGAGGAGATTTGAGAGCTCGACTACGCGTTTTTCAAGATCCCCTTGTTTTGGTGCTATTGCGTCCATCTCCCATAGGTGAAGGTTGACAAGTACGGTGTCACTACTATTGACCTGAAACATGTTGGATACAAAGGCGAACCATTCATACTCACTAACCAAGTTGTTCAAGTTTTGTATGTAACTAACTAGGTAAATAAGAAGTGCCATATAGTTCTTCATAGAAAAAGGAGGATTGTCGGAGTTGAGAATATTGTAGATAAGGAAGAATACAATCAATTTGACGATTTGCCTCCTTTCAAAAATGGTATAAGGGTCGAAGAAGAAAAATGTGACAAAACTAGCTACATACACGTCGATCATCATGAGGGCTAATTTTTAAAGAAAATAAGTAAGTGGAATGATGAATGAAATGTTTATGTGTCATATGTTCTATATTTGCATTTATATATGTGTATGAGAATATGTGATATATATATGGGTGTGTGTGTGTGTGAATTTGCATGTATGTATATAAGAATATGTAATATATATATATATATATATATATATATATATATATATATATATATATATATATATATATATATATATATATATATATATATATATATATATATATATATATATATATATATATATATATATATATATATATATATATATATATATATATATATATATATATATATATATATATATGTGTGTGTGTGTGTGTGTGTGTGTGTGTGTGTGTGTGTGAATTTACATTTAAGTATATGAGAATATGTGATATATATATGTGAATTTGTATTTATGTATCTGAGAATGTGTGATATATATATATGTGAATTTGCATTTTATATATATATATATATATATATATATATATATATATATATATATATATATATATATATATATATATATATATATATATATATATATATATATGTGTGTGTGTGTGTATGAGAATGTGTGATATATATGTGGATGTAAGTAGGATCATCACAGACGGTTTTAAAGTAAAATCGTCTATGATATTTATAATCACAGATGGTTCTAAATTAAAACCGTCTGTGATATTTTTTTATTACATATGGTTTTTATTTAGAACCATCTGTGATAATAACTGTCGAATCTCGGAGCAGCAACTCCGGAACCCTCTGTGTTAATCGCACTATCCTAGAAAAAGCTAGTGCACACAGTGTTTACAAAGACAAATATCATGCGTAATGGCAAACTTTATTTAACTAATATGAGCCTGATGGCCAAAGTTTACAATAACAGCGAAAGAAGACAGCGGAAGATAACAATAAGCAGCAGCCCATCCAGCCTTCCCACAAGGTGAATGACTGTAAGATGTGGCCTACTCGCAATCCTCACCATAGTCGTTGAAGGCTTCCTCTAGAAAGAAGTTAGATTGAGCAATGTGAGTACAAAGAGTACTCCATAAGTTACACCAGGAGTTTAATAGAATTGATGCATGCATAAGGATTTACAAAGGAGGGCATAATATGGTTAATTTGCATAAAAGACAACATTGGAGTAAATATCATGAAGTATGAACAAAAGCTGAATTTGACATTGTAAATAAAACATCGTTGTAAGCAAAATAGTTACCATTAGTGCAGGTCCATCCCCCACACTAACTTAACCACGTGCATCCCACCCGGACCATCTTTTCTCAAAAATATCTCATATGGATTCCATCCATCCATATGGTTTTCAATCTCTCTTGGATTCCATCCATCAATAAGGTTTTCATAATCCATTTTGAAAGCAAAGTCTAATCCATGAAAAACTTTACTTAGCTTGCCCTTGACCGTGAGCACGGCTATTTAGGATAGTTCATACACTCTGCAGAGGTTGTACAACTTTACCCACAAGACATGATCATCCCGTATTGCCATCGGATTAACACACTTCCATAGGTGTACGGCAAGGAGATCATGACAAGGCGTTTACAATGTTCCATTGTCAACTTAATCACGCCGCCACTAAGGTTTCACCACAACATGAATCCACATGTTGGAGCCCCCTCTTGTGACATGTGAGACTTCTCACGGCCTACGCCGCGCTCACATTCAGCCTATAGCAAGATCAAGTTGGCACTTCACAAATTATTTGGCCAGGTCTGTCCCATACCAGACTTGTGTTAGTACGATAGGGCTTTGCAACAGTAGCTTACAGACCGGTCCTTAACTTAGGCCTAACCACTTACCCCTTGTGCCTAGCAATCGACATTGAGTCACTAAACATCAATGCATGCCAGCAAGCACCCACCACCATACCATTGCCTAAGTCTAAACCAGTTTTATATTTTGTTTGGAAATAATTTCATAAACATTCTTGACTCACCAAAGTCAAGAATATACGATAAAAGTTTATCATTTTATGTGAAAGATCATCCCAAACCATAGTTATTCTAAGCAGGGCTAAATATTTCTACAAAATTTCTAGTTAGTGCTAATGTACTAACTAGTTTTTATCTAGGGTTGATAAGGTATAATGGTATTCAAAGTCAAATTTGGCTATACAAAGGATTTTAGGCATAACTACCATTTAAACTAAATTTAAACTAGACTTGATTAAAAGTAAGAATGCATAATAATTCAAAACAACATAAATAATTTCAAATATTAGGATCAACATGATCAAAGGTGTAACTTGCCTTGCATGAAGACCTGGTGCGAAACGTTGAGGTCGTTCTCTCCGAAGTCATCGAAATCTACACGCAAAGAACCAAACAAATAAATTCAAATAAAATTCAAAAATTTAAAAAGAGGAAATACGGGCTTCGGGAAGTTTAAAAAAAAGAAAAAGGCTGATTTTGGGAATTATTGTTGTACTAAAAAAAGAATATTTATGACATCAGCAAATTTTGAATTTTTCGGCGGGAATTATTTTAAAATGAAAAAGCTGACGTGGCAAAGCCGCTGACGTGGTCGGCCACGTGGCTGCTACTCGGCCACCACATGGGCACGGGCCGACCGACGTGGCCGTGGCCGGACAGGCGGCACACGAAGGCTGCACGCTCGCCAGAGCGCGGGCACTCGGCGGTAGCCGGCGAGGGGCGGCGGACGGAGGGGAGGCGGTGAAGGTTCGGCCTTACCCGGCGTCGAGCCCGGGAGTGGCCGGAGGCGAGCGGCATGAGCGCTCTCAAGATTGCATATTTTGTTAAACACCTCTACGCTCGAAGCACTAAATAAAGCGTTAGTTGCTTGAGCGTTGAGATGTAGGCATTTCTCTTCCTCAATAGTTGGAGCTAGATGATCCAATGGAGGAGAAAAGCCCACATCTACAATCTGTCATATTTTGGGGCTCATGGCCTTAAAATAGCATGTCATGCAGATTTTTCAATTTGCATAATTAGTGCTATTAACTAGAGGTGTGTCATATAGGTGCACAATCCCACTAGTTGCCATCCTTTATACTCTCTAGGCGGTGAAGCCTAATTTATGAGAGACCAAGTTCTGATACCACTTGTAAGATCAAGGAGGCCGACTAGAGAGGGGGTGAATAGGCGGTCTAAAAATTCTATTCGAGTTAATACTAACAATTTAAGACCTTTTCTATTTGCCTAAACCAAGTATACAATGCAGAAGCTAAAGACAATTTGGTTTAGCTCGAATAGCATCTAGAACAAATAAATTTGCTTACAAACAATCAAATTGAGTCTATGAAAGTAAATTGCTTGAAAGTAAATAGAGTACAAGAAAGCAAACCACAAATGACACAATAACTTTTTACCTACAAGAAAGCAAACCACAAATAACACAAACACTTTTTACCATGGTGTTCGGAGACTTGCCGGTCTCCCCTAGTCCACGTTGAGGTAAGCCTGAACAAATCGGACTGGCTCCACGAATTAAGCCGAAACACCTCGAATCCACTAGAGGTAGCTCTTTCCCGCTCCGGGTAGGTGAGCTCCAATCTTTACAACTTTGCGGGGTCTTCTCACAACTTTCTTTGAGAAGATCACCGCGCACGATGCCTCCAACGCCGTCTAGGAGTCGGCAAACTCCAATAGTAACAAGTCGACGACTCTCACTTGAACGAATCAAGAATCATAGCTCAACGGACATAAAGTCCACCACCAAGTGCAACACATCCACTAGGTTTACACTCTTCTCACTCTCTAAGTGCAACACATGCACATAAGTGAAGAAGACTTGCACATAGAAAACCGGTCAGCCTGTTGAAGAAACATGGTTTAGACTCTTCTCAAGGGCTGTTGAAGAAGACCTTGATCAAGGAATGGGAGAATAGCACCAGCAACCATCCCTCAACAGCCCTTGAGGGGGTATTTATACACCTCCCTCAAAAACTAGCCGTTAGAGAAGAAAGAGGGCAAAAATCAACACGAGGGCTGGAAGTACCGCAATTACACCACCGGTACTTCTGCCCTCCCAACGGCTACAAAAACTAGCCGTTGGGCTAGAAAACCGGTCAGACTGCCCACACAAGGTCCGGTTAGACTGCCACATAGGACCGGTCAGACCGTTCTCAGAAAAATCAGCGGAGTCCTCTCTGGAAAAAACATACCGTGTGAAGAAGCGGTAGTTCTGCTGGCTGGTCAAATCGCACGCACAAGGCCGGTCAGACCGCTGGGCACATGTCGGTCTGACCGCCGGTATGGGGCCGGTCTGACCGCCCATTTCAGCCCGGTCTGACTGCTCTGCCGACGGCCCAAGTTAAATAGGTTTGGCTGGTCTGACTGCATGCACAAGGCCAATCAGACCATCACCTTTAAGACAGTTTCTGAAGCTTAGAATATATTGCATATTTCTCAGCCACCTTGCACACAAAGCATTGCAAGATATAGAAATATTCATCTAGGATTAACAAGTGACTTCCAATAATTCATAGAACATATCCTCAAGTATATTTTGGAATCACATCCCCGGAAAACGGCATGGACTTAACCAAATTCGAAATTGCCATTTCAAACTTAAGTCACATGTAGCAATAATATTTACATGAGCTACAATCATTTGAGAGACACATCTCAAATATTAGCATCATGCCTCAAGGAGGGGAAATAACATGGACTTCGACGTGTTGCAAAACACATTCGCAAACATTAAGTCACATGTCACAAAGAACTTATGCATGAGCTACAATATTTTCAAATCACATTCAAAATATTAGCATCATGCAACAGAGAGTGAGCTAGAGCAATAAAGCGAGCTATCAACACTTGTTATGTTCAAGTTACTAGTCGCGACCCCTCTTAATAGTACGGCATCCTATACTAGCAACCCAATCTTTCAACCAAACACCAAGATCGGTAAAAGACTAGGAACATATCCTTAGCCCTAGCTAGTCATACCTTTGCCTTACGCATTCCACTTGAAGCTTTACAATGTATATTTCAACTTCAACTTTGGGTCATGACTTTTCAACATATGTGAAGTCTTTTCATTGCTTGAGCATAATCAATCGCATGAACTCATCTTAATTCATCCATCGCCGTAAGACATATCCTATTCATTCATCTCAATGAAACTATTAGTCCCACAATTCGATTGTCATTAATTACCAAAATATGTCATTAACGCATAATGACGGGTCTAGATTCTTCACCAGTGCCCTCCTCCTACTCCGAGCATGCCGCCTCCCCGGAGCTTGACATAGCCTTCCCCGAGCCCGTTGCCACCTTCCCCGACTCCGGCTACCCTCTCCCCCATGCCCGACGCTCTCCTCCTCCCCCACGCTCGGCGTTCTCCTCCTCCCCCAAGCACGCCGCTTCCCTTGAGCACACCGCCTCTCCCCAGCACTCCTCCCCTAAGCACGTTGCCTGCCCTTGGCACGCCGCCTCCCCGAGCCGCATAGTGAGCTTTACTTTATGTTCTTGATTTCTCTATGAGATCTGATTGTGTATTAGTTTGCCATGCTAGTTTCTCTATTCATTATCTCTGAAATCTAATTATCAGCTGGCACTGGGAGAACTATTGCATGATAGATTGTGGGTTTTTGATTGCTCAATGAGAAAAATTGTGAAGATTGAAATCTTAGTGACAATCTAGGATTATTCTGCTAGTTTGAATTCACATTTGCTAGTTGTATTCTTCTGTGGAGTGTAGTTGGTAGCTTTATCAATAGCTAGTCCTTAGTCTTCAGCTCAGTATTGCTTACTGCTATTCTTTGGCTTTGCCGAATATATGTTAGTTCTACAGCAGCTCATATCTATTATTTGCTTCTGATTTCTACCAAAATCTGTTGATTCTATATGCGCTTGACATTGATACTAAACTAAGGTAAAATTCAACTAGATAATCTAGTAGAATTTTTGAGGAATTGTCACTGTGATCATTGAAATATTGACAAGAGTGGAAGAAGGCCAAGTTTAGAACTTGTGCAACTCCTCACCTGAGAGCAAAAATACACTTCTTAATCTGTGTGTTATGCAGATTTTCAATGCCTACTTTTATGCTCACTTCTATTATCATTTGAATATGTCGTCCACTCATTCTTCGACATCATTGCCGGATGCGTGTGATGCACCATCCTCTGAAAAATCCCAAAAATGAAGAGTACTATCAAAAAGGCCCGAGGGCCGATTTACTATCAAGGATGTCAATGCGTCTGGGACCCCTCTCAATCCTCGTCGAGTAGTGTCCGCATTCCAGAGAATAGTCAGAATAGTTGCACAGGAACGGATTGAGATCATGTTCAATTCGTGGAAGGTGACCAAAGTTTGGAAAAGTGAGCTAGTGACGAAAGTTTTTTGATCGTTCGAGATCCCGGAAGAATACAAGCCCTCTGTGCAATGACATGCATTGCTAGCAGCGTGCAAATCATGGAAGAACTTCAAGAGCCTGCTTGTCAAGCAATACGTGGAGAATGATATGATGCCCTTTCACAAGTATCCAATCCTAGAATCACAATGGCAAGAGTTTGTTGCGATGAAGATGACAGATAATTTTATGAGTGAAAGTGTGGCCGATAGGGCCCTTCAAGCAAAAAATACACACACCCACAGACTCAGCACCGCTAGGTATGCGAGTAAAATCCCGCAATGGAGGAAGAAGGATGAGCATGCAATCCTGCGGGGCACCTCCCCGCCATTTTCTAGGATCCCTAATGTGCCCGCCCAAAACTGGATAAGAGCGAGGTTATCTACTGTGTCATCAGGGCCATCTCCTTCCAAAACCCCCACAGACGAGGAAGTGTCTCACTGTCTTGTAAGATATCGAACTATCTAGTTTGTAATTACTCCATAACTTCATAAGAAGTGAAATAACATATCGGGCTATTGCAGGAAGTGCTGAGTGTAGAATCTTCCAAAGGCTCATTCTAGGCTCTTTGAGAGAGAGGTATACTCTCCGTGGCCTTGGGAAACAAGGAGCATCCGGATCGCACGAGAGACCTTGGTCTTTATGTTCCTTGGAAACATGGTTTCTTAGAGGACTCTGAAACATACCGGAGTAGGAAGAGAGCCGAAGCCGAACGCGAGGCACGGCTAGAGAGGACATTACAACATCCCTTATAGATAAGATGTAAAGGTATGTCAGAGATCAGATGGAAAGGTACGGCATCCCTTCAAATCAGCAGGAAGCCCCCACCGCTCCTATACTAGGCAGCCCCCTATCAGTCGGAGTAGTTGCGCGTCTAACACTACCTTGGAAAGTGACCACTGATTTCCTATTGATGATATTCTGGTAATAATTATTATCTCTGGAATGCTCAATCCACTGATAGGCCTATTAGAGTAGCTAATTTTATATCAGTATGTAGGTGGCTACGAAGTGCAAGCTCTAAGTGAGATATGCCTCCGTTGCCCTATTCGCTGCTTAGGGCTAGGCTATCCATCCAGGCCTGATTCCTTGGTGCACGGTGTAACTCTAGTGTTAGGTTTTGCAAAAGTGAATGTGGATGATGTTCATGCCAATTTCAATGTCGTCCCATTGCAGATGCCCCCAAACGATGAGGTCGTGACTCTATGAGCTTGCATAAATACATGTGAACTAGGTCCAATGACTTCTCCGCTCGATGGTGCGTCCATGATGGGAACCGACTTCTGGTTTGCTTGGCCACCAAATAACCTTCACACAGTTGCGTTGGATGGTCAATGTTAGGCAAGCCTAGCACCATCTCCTTCTCTGCCATCTGCTTTTGGGCATGAAAGTTCACATTCCCTAATTGTGCATGCCATCGCCATGCAGGCTCCTCCAAACTAACCATTAGACACATCGAGTTTTCTGTCTCCAATAGAATCTTGTACAGCCAGTTATTGGATCTTTTTATGTTCTTGAGGAGTCTCCCGTTGTGCTCATAGACCCACAGCAGTGCATGGTACAAAACCACCCTGCAACCATCTTCTGTAAGCTACCCAAGACTCATAATGTTGTTGTAATGGCTCGGTATGAAATATACCTCAAACAACACACGTTGTTCTCCATTGTAGCACTATAGAAGGATTGACACCTTCCTCTTGGTCTCCATTGTGAATCCATCATTGATTTGAACCTGTCCATAGAGGCTTTCATCTAGCTCGTTGAACACAGACCACTAACCCGTCATATGGTTGCTAGCACCATTGTCCAGGTATCACTCGCTGGACACGAGATGTGCTTCACAATTGATGCACAGTCTTGGCGTCACCTTCTCCTCGTTCATCAAAACCATGGTACGCACCTCCTTCACGTGCATGGAAAGGAGCAAGTCAGGGTCATCATCTTGTGCTCCGGTGAGATTAGCCTCCTCATCCTGATCACAATTGTGGTGAGGTTTACGAAACTCTAATGCATAGTGACCATAAACATCACAGTTAAAGCACTTAATCTTTCTTCTATCCTTGCCACCTCCAGAACCATGTTTGGCATCAGTAGATGGTGAGGTGTCATCATGGCCACCCTTGTCATGTCCATGGCCATGACCTCATTCTCTTCCGACACATCCCTTTGAATTGAAGGAAGATTCCCCTCCCCCGTTCTTCTTCATGCGTGCCATCCACTCCAAGTATGTAAGCAATAGATACTGCTGCTCCTCTTTGTCACCATAGCTTCGAACCCTCTCCTCAAAGGCTTTGAGGCGGCTGACTAGCTCCTAACAGACATGGTCTTTATATCACTACATTGCTCGATCGATGTTATGATTGACAAGAATTTTGTTGTAACTGCTTGGAGAAATTTTTAGATGATGGTAGTCTCCTCCACCTGCTCACCCAACGCTCGGAAGCTATTGGCGATTTTCATCAACTTCATGGTGAAATCATCTACTGATTCGCTTTCCTTCATATGAATCACCTTGAAGTCACTCCTCAAACTTTGGATCTTCGCCTTCTTGACATGATCTATGCCCATGTGCATCATCTTGAGTGTCTCTCATGCATCCTTGGTCGAGTCCTTCTCAGCTAACATGAGGGGTACATCCTCCGTTATGCTTTGATGGATGGTGATGAGGGCCATTCTATCCCTTCGTCCATCGATGTCATCTTTCGCGATGGTGTCCCACACACCTTGTGCCTACAGGTTGACAAACATCTTCAATGACTACGTGGCATAGTTGCTTCATGTCAGCAAAGGATATTGCAATGAAATACTGATGTCCTTTTTCTCCATCACTTCATCTCCATCGAAGTGTTGAGTTGGTGATTTAGATTGCGCACGCATCGACATCTACCACAACATGGTCCTCTAACTCTGAGAATCTCTTTTGTCTCTCCTCTTGCTTTCTTTGTTGCTGCTATTGTCCACTGTCTTTTCTCTCTTCTATCTTGATAATCACATTTCTCTGGAGTTTGATCCATTCAGTCTCTCTATGAAGGATCTTTGAACCAGGAACATGATCATTAGGTGCAATAGTGAGGGCAATCTCTACCCGTTTCTCCCATCAGTGTTGCCCTCCCCTTCTGCTCTTGTCACCAGCACAACCCCTTCCCTAGCACTTTGGCATCGATGACTCAGTCACCTCAATCATCAAGCCCTTCAGCACTTAGTTCATTCTTCTTCCTCCCTTGTAATAAAGTGCTAGACTCTACCATCTGTCACACCTACCAACTAGGCCGGCATGTAAGACTCCCTTTTACTTTCTTTATTTCTCATGTGAATAAACCTTTCAATCGTATTCATTGCGACTTATGGACATCTCCCATCCCTAGTATTTTTGGTTACAAACACTATCTCATTGTCCTTGATGATCATACTCACTACCTCTGAACGTTCCCTCTGTGTCTAAAATTAGATGTGTTCTCTACTCTCTCACACATTTTGCCCATGTTGCTACTTAGTTCGGTATTGTTCTCAAGAGCATACAATGTGATAATGGCCGAGAGTTCGACAACACCACCGCTCGTCTTTTCTTTCTTGATCGTGGCATCACCCTTCGCATGTCCTACCCTCACATGTCTCAGTAGAATGGCAAGGCTAAGTGCATGGTCCATTCCACCAATGACATCATACGAACACTTCTTTTCCAAGCAAGTATGCCCCCAGCTTATTGGGCGAGGGCACTTCATACTGCCACTTATCTCCTTAATCGAGTATTTTGTTGTCGATGTTATCCTAACCTCTCCGCCACCACTCCTCACATGCTCGCTCCTCGCTCCGCGATGTGTGTCTTCCTTGGATATCCATCCCACCACAAATGATATCACTGTCTTGATCTCCACACAAATCGCATCATTCTATCTCATCATGTTACCTTTTAGGGATTCCTTTCCCTTTGCCTCCTCCTAGACACCCCTGAGCTCTGATGATTTTGCTTTTCTTCATAACATCATCTCCACAATGCCTCCCTTCCTCCCTTTGGTAATCCACAAATCACTCGCCACCCCTACCATGTCTACCCCACTGCCCACTCTACCATACTCTCCACTCGCTCCCATGCCATCCTCACCTCCCCTTGCCTCGACTGCTCCCCCTTCCCCGATTGCATCTGACGCCCGCTTGCCGCGGTGGTGCCTACCCCACTGGTTGCCCCTACAGCTAATGAGCAATGTATGGTGATTCACAAAAAAAGACAACATTCACAAACCAGTTTAGTGGCTCAACCTCCATGATGACATACTTTCTCCCATTCCCAAGAGCTATCGTGGAACCTTAACATATGCCAATTGGCACTCTACCATAATTGATGAATTCTCAGCTCTCCAATCCAACCACACATGGGATCTTGTTCCTCGACCTCCTGGCTCTAATGCATGTCGGGCAAATGGGTCTTCCACCACAAGCTTAAGCCCGATGGCTCTCTCAATCGATATAAATTGTGTTGGATCCTTCATGGATTTTCTCAGCAACTGGGAGTTAATTATGATAAGACCTTTAGTCTGGTTGTTAAGCCAGCCACTATACGCATCGTCCTTTTAGTCGCTCTCTTAGGACTAGGCGGTTCACTAGTTAGTTGTCAACAATACTTTGCTCCATGGCACTCTCTCTGAGATAGTGTATTGCCAACAACCCTCCGGCTTCACTAATTTCTCCCAGCCTAAGCAAGTCTGTCACCTCAACAAATCATTGTATGGTCTCAATCAAGTACTGTGTGCATGGTTTAACCAATTTGCTTCGCACCTTCTCTCACTCGGTTTTGTTGGCTCTAAAGCTGACCCCCTCCCTCTTTACTCTCTCTCAGAATTCTCATGTTGCTTACCTTTTGCTCTATGTCAATGACATAGTTCTCACCAGCTCTCTACACCGTGAGTTCTCGCTCAACGATCTCAGTGAGCTCCATCACTTTCTCGGTGTTTCTGTCACCTGCACTGTTCCCCCCATGGGATGTTCCTTTCTCAGCAGCAATACATCCTGGACGTCATTGACTGTGCCGGCATGTGTGATTGCAATCCCTTCAGCACGCCCATCAACACAAGCTCTCGGCATCCAGCGGTGCACCTGTCTCCAACTCAACGGAGTATTGCAGCCTAGGCAGTGTGTTTCAGTACACAACTTTCAATAGCCCAGATGTTGCACATGTGGTTCAAAAGGTGTGCCTTTGTATGCATGATCCGCACGAGCTATGCCTCAACCTAATCAAACGGATTCTCTGTTACCTCAAGGCACTGTTGAGTATAGTCTCCAGCTGCACTGCTCCACACCTGACACACTCACCACCTACATCGATTGGGCCAGCTACCTAGACACCCGCAAGTCTACTTCTGCTATGGCATCTTTCTCGGTGACAACTTCGTGTCTTGGTCCTCCAAGCATCAGCACATGGTCTCCCACTCTAGTGCAGAAGCAAAGTACCAGACAGTGGTTAATGTTGTGGCCAAGGCCTGCTAGCTCCACCAACTTCTTGCCAAACTATGTCATCCACTTTGTCGGGGTACAGTTGTCTACTACCCTAACATCAACACCATCTACCTCTCCACCAACCTTGTGTAATGCCAACGCACCAAACATGTTGAGATTAATGTCCACTTTGTGCACGAACGGGTTGCTCTTGGTGATGCCTGAGTCCTACATATCCCCACTTTTTCGTAGTACATTGACATCTTCACCAAGGGCTTGCCAACAACCATCTTCTCCGAGTTCTGCTCTAGCCTGAATGTCTACCTTGCTCTCGCTCTGATTGTGTGTGTGTTGGGGGGTGTTAGACTAGATAGTGCAGAGCAATAGGTACACGACCGGGCGTCCTTGACCGGACGTCCACGACCAGTCGTCTAGGTGTGGCATGCACAAGTGTAGGTGCATGTGTGCCCTTCTGATTTCGTGCCACCACAGGAGATCACCCTTGCAATAGTTTGTTAAGCTAATTATGACATGTATCTTATCTATTTTGGGTTAGTTAATGTTAATAGCTCATGTACCTAATATATATACATGTGGCTATCAATGGAATCCTTTTGTGCGTGAATTATATTCCACCTTCATCTCGAAGCTGGGTTTTATGACTTGGCACAAGGTGATATGTCCACTTGACATACTCACAGAAGCTCAAGTCCTACGTCGACGCTCTCACCGACATCGATTAGAAGGTCAACGATGAGACCCTCATTCTCAATCTCCTCTGAGGGCTGAACGAGGACTTCCACAACATCGCCTCCACATCAAACACCACACTCCCTTCCCTTCTTTCCTTCCAGCCAAATCCATTCTTCTCCTTGAAGAATCTGATCTAAAAATCACAAAACCGTCCACTACCACACCCTCATCACCATCAACCCAACCACCCCCAACAAGTCATCCTCTCCCTTCACTAGGTCCGGTTCTGGCCCCAACTCCTGGCAATGCAAGAGCAATGGCAAGCAAGGCCATAACAACCGCCGTGGCAATGGTGGCTCTACTACTTTCTCTTCTAGTAGGGGATGTGGACCATCCTAGTTCAATCCGTGGACCGACATGTTCCAAATGTGGCCCGGTTAGTGGCCAACATTGTCTAGCGCACCAGGCATTCTTGGTGTGCTTCTACTTGGTGCTCTACAGTAGGGCTCCCTAGCCTCTGTGTTGCACGATGCTTCGTTCGCACTCCCTAGTGTCTCTCCGTTCCAGTCACAGGTGGGCTTGATTTCCTCGACACCCTCATGGGACCAGGGAAAAATGTATGGGTTTGAAAATTTTATCGGAGGGCAGCGATAAGATTTTTTAGACAAAAATTGTGAATTGAAATTTGAATTTTTTAGATGAATCTGAGGTGAATCTAATTTTTTTTGACCAGTTTAAATTTTACTGGCACCCATCGATAGGGCTGATAACCACTGGTTACTAGTGAAATTTTGATGGTAGATTTTTCCCTAATAGGGCCAGCATGTCTCATCCAGGCAATGCACACCATGTCCCATCAAGCACCGTGCAAGTCCCCCTGGTACATGGACTCTAGTGCATCTCACTTTGGATCTCGGTAATCTTTTCTTCTCTCTCCAGTCCTATAATTCTCTTTCTAACCGTGTTGTCGTCAGCGATGGATCCCTTCTTCGTATCACTGCATCTAGCAGTAGCTCTTTTCCATCATCTGGTCATACACTCTCTCTTTGCAATGTGCATGTTTCACCTAATATCATTACAACCTCATTTTCATTCACAAATTTACAATTGAAAATAATTGTTCTATCAAATTTGACCCTTTTGGCCATTTTGTGAAGGATCTTTGAACCGAGACCATGTTTCACATGTGCAATAGCTCCAGCTATCTCTACCCTTTGCACCAGAAGCGTCCTCCCTTCCATGTGTTTTCGGGCGCACCTGCCTCCTCAATTTGGCATTGTTGGCTTGAACACCTTCGTCGTCAAGTCATTTCCCATCTTACAACTTTAGATTGTATTTCCTATAATGAAAATAAAAGTGTCACATCCATTTGTTTAGCATGTTAGCTTAGTCAGCATGTTTGATTTCCCTTTACTAGTTCTCTGTCTCGGAGTAATAAAGCTTTTGAACTTATACATTACGATCTGTGGACTTCTTCCATTCCTAGTATTTCTGGTTTTAAATGTACCATCTTGTCTATTTGGATGATTTCACACATTATGTTTGGACATTCCCCCTCAAACTCAAATCCAACCTATCCACCTAGTTTCATTCCACCATCCAAAGTGTCAAATGTGATAATGGTCATGAGTTTGACAACAACACCTCTCACTCATTCCTTCTTGCACATGGCATCTAACTCCACCTATCTTGTCCTCACACATCCCAGCAAAATGGAAAGGTTGAGCATATCATTCATACCACCAATGATATCCTCCCCACTCTACTTTTTTAAGCAAGTTTACCTCCACCATATTGGGCCGAAGCTTGATACCTTACCACCCATCTTCTCAACCACCACCTTAACAAAACTCTAAACTTCCTCATGCAATACACCCTCTTCGACTCCCTACCCACATATGACCATCTTTGTGTTTTCGGTTGTCGATGTTTTACCAACCTTTCCACCACCGCCCCTCGTAAACTCACTCCTTGTTCCTCTGAGTGCATCTTTCTTGGCATCCTTCCAACAACATGGAATATTGCTACCTATATTTGTCTAACAATTGCATAATCATCTCTCGTCACATTGTGTTTGATGAGAGCTCCTTTCTCTATGCCACTAAGTCGTCACTTACACTTCCCACATATTCCTTCCTCGATGACTCTCCCCTTTTCCCCTCCCTACAACATTGGGCTCGGTGGTGATGTCCTCCACCACGACATCTTTGTTGCCTGCCATGATGCCTACCATGACATCTTAGGGACCTGTTGCTGTCATTCCAGCTCCTACCATGGCAGACCCAGAACTACTTGCTGCACCTGCCGTGGCAGCTCTTGTGCCATCTGCGGCTACCTTGGCAAACCACGTACTTGCTGCTCCCCCTCCTCTCATTCCTAGCACTACTTCTGCCACTAATATTGTTCCCATTCCTCTCATCTCCAATGCACATTGCATGGTCTGCGCCAAGAACGGTTTTCTCATGCCAAACAATATTCTCAACCTTAGTACTACCACTACTTTGGCAATTTCTCCCTACCCATAACCTACTGTGGGCCGCTTAAGGATCCTAACTGGAATGTTGCCATGCTTGATGAGTTCCATGCCCTCTCTTCCAACCATACATGGGATTTGGTTCCCCTCTACAAAATGCCAATATTTTCATTAGCAAATGGATATACCATTACAATACAACCCCGATAGCTCTCTTGCTCGATACAAGGCACATTGGGTCCTACATGGTTTATCTTAACAATCAGGACTTGACTATGATGAGACTTTTGGTCCCGTTGTTAAACCCACCACCATTCACACTATTCTCCCTCTCGCCTTGTGTAGTGACTGGCTGGTTCATCAACTTCATGTTAAAAATGCATTCCTTCATGTAATGCTTGCTGAAGCTATCTATTGCCAGAAGCCGCCTGATTTTGTTGATTATGCCAACCATCCCATATGTCCTGACTGAACAACTCACTCTATGGTCTTAAATAGTCCCCTCCCTAGGCTTGGTACAGACGCTTCCAGTCCTTCATCCTCTCCATCAGTTTCCCTGGCTCTCACTTCAAGCCATCCTTGTTCAACAACAAGCATGGATCTGACATTGCCTATCTTCTCCTCTAAGTTTGATTACATCCTCTTGACTGCTTCCGGTTAAGCTTTTCTACAGCAAGTCATCTGTTGAAAATAATCTTAACTTAGAGTTGAAATCGAGTCCGATGTTGGAAAGTAATCTAGACTTGCCAGGTAATAGGGTTTTAGGATCCTGATTCAATCGACATCAGTCAAAATTGGTTAGTTTATTTTCTTTGTTAGGCTTTTCTTATTTAAGTTATTCCATAGATAAGTCTATGCATGTACTATAAATACTAACATCAACGTTGAGATGAATAAGAGCAAGAGAATACAAAAATTCAGAAAACTTGGCTGGTAGTTGTGGCCGAGGAAATTCTTGTGTTCTTCTATATCTGTTTATTCTTATTCCTCACTTCTACAATGTATGTGCATGCATGATTATCTTGTTTGGGTCATCATTTCATATATGAGCTCCAAGTTTAATCCCGATCCGCAACTCCTAGGAAGAGCAATCATGACCCCTAGTGGTGCATGCATGGCTGCATTTGCGTGGCATCTGAGAGTGACCAGCGACTCGATGTTTCTGTGCGTCTCATCCTATCATCAAAACTGACATGAAAGAAAAGGAGTTCGTACATGGAGCCATGTTAGAATCGAATCTGACTCCAAGGTTGAAGTGTAACACAGAGCAAAGCCATCCAATGGTTGGCAACGAAAAGCAACGCTTTGCTTTGGTCCCTCGGTCCAAGTAGAAAAGTAGAGCTCTGAGCAACAGCTAACGGCATCCAGCAACAGCAGGCACCGGGTCCAATCTCCTGCCAGTGAAGCTAGCGAGAGAGAGAAAAGTTCGTATGAAGTCCAAGAAGTTGACAGCCCCGAGGATGGTGATGGCGAGTATGACTACGTCTAGTTAGCTGAGAAGAACATCCGGGACATTGAGGAGATGTGTTCGTCGTCCTAAGTCGAATACAAAGAGTTGAGTTTGGGACACTCCACGTCCAGTTAGCTAAGATGAATAAGAGCAATATAATAGAGAAATTCAGAAAACTCGACTGCACAGTTATGGCAAGATCAATTCTACCGTGTTCTTCTCTGTCTGTTTATTCTTCTTCCTCACTTCTATAGCATATGTGCATGCGTGATTATCTTGTCTGGGCGATCATCATCACCTCTCTTCACCATGAGTTCTCAATTGCTGACCTTGATGCTCTACACTAATTCCTAGGCATTTTCGCTCATCGTACCTCCCATGGGATCTTCCCCTCATGGAAAGTACACCACTGAGATCCTTCAACGTGCCAACATGACTTAGTGCAACCCTTGTGCCACTCTACTTGAGGATTGCTCTAAACTTCCTACTGCTGCCAACGATCTTGTTTCCAACCCCACGCTCTATCGTAGCCTCGCTAGGGCTCTACAATATCTCACTTTTACTTGGCTAGATATCACCCACGACGTTCAGTAGGTGTGTTTACAAATACATGACCCGTGTGACCTCCACTTCCAGCTCATCAAGTGGATCCTCTGGCATGTTAAAGGTACAATCGGATACAAACTGCAACTCACTCGTTCTTCCTCCAATGACCTTTTTGTCTACTCTAACACTGACCGGGCTGGCTGTGTCGACACCAGAAAGTCCACCTTGGGTTACTGCCTATTTCTTGGTGATAGCCTTATCTCCTGATCATCAAAGCGGTAGCACATGGTCTCCCGTTCTAGTGCGAAGGTGAAGTACCGTGGGCGTTGCCGATGCTATGGCCAAAGCGTGTTGGCTTCATCAGCTTCTTCTTGGTCTCCATCGTCCTCTACACAAAGCCCTACACAAAGCCACTGTTGTGCATTGTGACAACATTAGCGTTGTCTCCATTTTGTTCGTGAATGCATCAACTTGGGAGATGTATGCTTTCTTCACGTTCCTACTGCCATGTAGTATGCTGATAAGTTTACCAAGGGGTTGCTGACGGTTGTCTTTCCAGACTTTTGCTCCATTCTCAATGTTCGTGCTGCTCCTGGTTGATACTGCAGGGTTATTGGAATATACATGTTGTGCGTGGCACTGTGCACCTGATGCCTAATCCGCATCCATACATCCTCATCGCATCTTCATCCTAACTGATTGCATGTATAGATATCTGTGTTGTGTTTTGGTTGTTACAACCATGCACTCTTTCTCCTCTACTATATGTATCCTTGTATGTGCAATGCAAAAGATCATCGCATGACTCTACACGCTTTCATATACGATATATGGATCTCATCCTTGTCAACACAAAAATAATCATTCACATCTAGGAACATGATTATTACAACCTAGGTAGCTAGAGCTTCTACAAATTAACACACTTTCAACAAAGCTTAGACTAGTGTACCAATATGTTCATATATACATGATGCAGGAGGATCTATAGTCGATGTTGGTGGGCTCTAGCCTTGAGTGCTTTGGCCATAATGCACATACATGTATTAGGGGCTGTTTGGTTGCTCTTTTTTGCGAGGAAAAGAGAGCTTTATAAATTACTCAAGAAAGGAATTACAATCCTAAGCAACAAGATGCTCAACACAAGAAGGACACTCGTCTCGCCAAACCGCACATTGGTTTGTACGTTTTGCCATCTGTGCGAGCTCATGAGCAACACAATTTAGCTCTCTTTTCGTTTGCTAGATTATAAACACCGGTAATTATTTAGATAATTCTAAAACTTCTAGAATGATAAAAGTAAGTCTTGACTGCTGCAAAGTAACCTGTGATAGAAGATGTGCCACAAAAGCACAATCTGTTTCCAAAATAGCTGGCTTCTGAAGCCATTCCATCGCTAACTGAACCCCTTCTTTGCAAAACAAACCTTCCGCTTCCTCTGCATTAGTAGTATTCTTTAGCACTCTCCAAGACACTAGCAAGACACTCCCTTTGTCATCACGAATGACAATCCCTACTCTAGCTTCACCCGACAGCAGAGAAAAAGCACCATCAACATTGATCTTCACCCAACCAGACTCAGGTGGTCGCCAAACATTAAACCCTGTTAAATTGTCAGATACCCCAAGATGACATTGGGCAGCATCTAAAGCCTTCTTTCCTTTTCAGTCAGTAGTGTCAACACCTTGTCGGATTTGGAACAACAAATCCCAATACTCCTGTAGGAAATGTACAGAAGATGTGACCGGAATGACCTTCTCCACATGGACTATCTCATTGCGCACATGCCAGTACCTCCACAAATGCAAAACCAACCTATTCCTCTCCTCCGTTTGTAACAAACTGAGTAAGATCAAAATCAGTTTGGCCCTGAATTAGATAGGAGAGTCTCATTTGGGAGGGGCTATTTGGTTGCTATCCACACTTTGCCACAAAAACCATGGCAAAGTGTAGTGTGCCACACGTTTTATTGAAGAAACGATTGTATGATGAGTGGGCCAAGTGGCTAACAAAGTGTGGCACACCAAGATTTTGGCTATGAAGCAAATATTAGCCTCCACTGCTACAAAAAAAGGCTATATTGAACGTCTCATCATAAACAGTTTCCTAGAATCGTCTGTATTATAATTATTATAGACGATTTTACAAGCATGACTATTTATGTTATTAGCGATGGCTAAAACCATATATGATACATAATTATCACAGACGGTTCTTATCAAGAATTGTCTGTGTATCATACCCTTCAACAAAAAAAAGGTGGGCTTGGTCTGCCACGTCATGGTCGCGCATCGTCGCTAGTCACGCGATTTGCCATGCGAAAATATGCGAATTCACGCGCGTGTGTGTTTAGCCCTCCACGTGCCATTCCTATCTATGTGTCACATGATTCAAGAAATAACAAAGACTTCATCTTATAAATTGGTATTCTCCACTTTATCTTAATAATATAGTACTAATCATAAATACTTTATAAGTATAGATAACGAGCCCCACTCATATGGGCCAATGAGCAAAACAAAAGTTTCTGATCTAGACGTCCACTTGTAGTTGACTATAGTGGAACTCTAACTCAACATTATGAGTTGAGTTACTATTCGTCAGTGATTAGACATTTGCTGTCTTGCTGTAGTTCCATATATACTGGTGTTGTAGTTAGTACATTTGATGTCTCTGCGTTCTGCGCATTTTCTCTCCGTCGTCTTACGCGCATCAGCTCCAAAACATACACGAAAACTGCATAATTTAGAACTGATGACCTCGATAACTTAATGCCGCATGATTATCTGAATCTATTGTGTACTAATGACCAATGTTGTGTGGTTGAAATTCAACATCGCGAGTCCAATATGTTGGGCCTTAATTTTGAATAATCCACAACTATTCGATGCTATCTAGATATAATTAATCCAAAAAGATTAAAGAGGAATTTCGCATGGCATACACTGCAGGAGTACCACGCATTTTCTCATAGGCCCATATGAATGAGGCTCATTCTCTATATTTTCAAAGCATATATAGTCTAGTACTATATTCCTAAGGCAAAGTGAAATAGACTAATTTATAAGATAGAGTTCTTGCCACTCCTTGAATTATGTGACACATGAATAGGGATGGCATATGGAGGGCTAAACACACACTCGCACGCATGCGTACGTGCATATTCGCATATTTTCGCCTGGCAAATTGCGCGACCATGACATGGCAGACAAAACTCACCTTGAGCCATGCATCATCTTTCTCCTTTTAACTGGACTTGATGCGGTCATTATAGACGGTTTTTAATAAGAACTATTTGTGATAATTATGTCCTTACCGCTAGACCCGTCGATCCTCCCCAATCCAGTCTCAGCCAATAAAAACCCACCAAACTCCATCACACGGATTGTAGCTCCACCTCTTCGTCCCCGCATCCATTCTGTGAAAAAAATTTCCACTCCCACCTCTCCCTCCCTATAAATACTCACCTAAACTCATCCCCTACCTACTGTACTCAAAAGTTCTCTAGCCTCCTCAATCACCGTTCTCCTCCTCAACTTCAACCCTAATGGCCTACATGAAGCAGATGGTGTGCAAGTCTATGGATGGCAAGACGCTGCGGAAGCAGCTGGCTATCGAGATGGCGCTCAAGTCAGCATTGGTGCCACCGGGAGTCAAGGACATCCAGCTCGTACGCTGCATCAGGGGCGAGAGGGCCTAGGCATAGAGGTCTTTGTCGGCGCGGTTGAGCTTCTACTATTTGCTAGGATCTTTGCTTCTTTTATGTTTTTGCCATGTTTAAGAGTTGGATTCGTAGGATTAGGAGATGTGTTCTTGCCATGTTCTTACTGTATTAAATGTGTAACCTGCTCGTTATCTTGTGATGCTGTAATGGTGGATTCTAATCTTAATGGAAATAGAATATCCTACTGTATTTGCTGCTATATTTGTTTCTTTTTAGAGGGCATACCTAACATATCATGAGGCTAACCGCAAAATAGAAAAATTTTAGGTATAGAATGAACTATTATATATAGTTTTGTGGTATAAACTGTCTGTGAAGGACTATCACAGACAACTCGAACAAAAAATCGTCTGTGATACTCGCACATCATAGATAGTTCATCTACCAACCATCTATGATGGGAGAGTATTAGAGATGGTTCTACATATCAACTGTCTGTGATACTTGCCGATCATAGATGGTTGATAGTTAGAACCGTCGATGATGTGCAAGTTTCATAGACGGTTTTTTGTTTGAGCTATCTGTGATAGTCTCCTTCACAGATAGTTCTTTGTACGAACCGTCTATATTGTGGCTTATCACAGACGGCTCGTAAATCATCTGTGATAACTGGCTGTTATCATAAACACATAAATTTAGACGTTTTAGAAAACCGTCTATGATAACGGTTTAGAACCGTTTGTGATAACCATCTCTGTGGTAGTGCTCATTTGGCTATATTTGCCTAAGGCAAGTGTGGCAAAGTTTGGTGAACATTTTGTGGTTAATTTTTATAGCGAGTTTAGTCGAGATAAGTAGGTAACACATGATCCGTTGAGCTATACAGTCAGAATGCTTCACTGTATATTTTCTTCAATGCTTCACTGCATATTTTCTTCGAGTCCAAACATCAAATTTTGTCAAGTTTTACCAATGTGTCATTTGAAATGTGCGATTCAGCTAGGCCGGCTTCAGCTCGACTATTAATTATTTATCTATTTTGCGCACTATATCTAGCTAGGTGAGTGATGTTTATTGGTTAACTCTTGGTTGTACACCTCGGTGTGTCCTTAAAAATAACTATTACTTTCTGAAAAATACCAGCATATGTCGAAGGATTTATTTTTGCCCCAACATCATCCCATGAAAAGTGCCGATCGAGCTGCAAAAAGTAGTAGTTATCCCATAAGAACGGGACCCGCACGAAGCACGTACGCATGGCCCACAAAACCCCTTGCTTGCGACCCCTGACTATTGACCAGCCGGGAACTAGCTAGCTAGATCTTCATTAAGGTCACGAGTGGTTCAACAAACTACTAAACTATGGTCAAACTAAATGGCCGGCTTAAATATAATTGATCAGATGTTCAGATGCATACACACAGTACGTATAAAGATTAATCGCAAGAATCGATGATGATGATGTGTGTGTGTGTGTGTGCATGTGTACACAGGTGGAGGGGACAAGGATCAATACAGAAATGGATTGATCACACACACGAATGTCGAATGGGTTGGCAGGAGAGAATATGGGAAAGGAGAACCTTGGCTCGATCCTAGCTAGCTATGAACTGTAATTTGTCTTTATGCAAGATATTAGTAGTAAGCAGTAACACACTGTAAAAAATTTAGGGCAACTGTGACAAGACTAATCTGAGGGAGAAGAATAATTTGGGAAGGGACACTGCTCCGATATGCAGCGCGGAAACGGAGAATCGCTTGTAGGTATATTGTATACACACGCACACTAATTAATTTATATTCCTCTACAAAGTAAATGCAATGGCAAGCAGAAGTTTGGTCAAAAATAGCACTATTGACCTCAAGAATACTAGATCTAACCTCTAAACAATAGCAATTTCATTTATAGCCCCTTCCCCCACCGCGGGATTTCCAGGCGCTGACACGTGTTAATCGTGCGGTCCCCGACCGCACGACTACTATTCATCGAGAGATCGTGCGGTCGGGGACCACACGACCACTGTTCACTTGAGTCTTTCGGTCTCCGACCGCACGACTTGCATGCGCACAGTGTTTCTCATTATAAACAGACAAACGTACGTATCAGCTGAGCCAAAACGCTGTGCGTATGCAAGTCGTGTGGTCGGGGACCGCACGACTCGAGTGAATAGTGGTCGTGCAGTCCCCAACCGAGCGATTAACATGTGTCAGTGTCTGGAAATCCCGCAGTGGTGAAGGAGCTATAAATAGAATCACTATTGTTTAGGAGTTAGATCTGATATTCTTAAGATCATCAGTGCTATTTTTGACCTCATTTCCTAGTTGGTGACTGATGCATGCATCAATGCTTGGATCCCAGTAGAACGTACGTAGTGGAGTACAAACTTTTATAATTTGTACTGTCACCTTCAGCGGAAAACTGGGAATATTATTTATGGAGTACATGCTAATTAAATCGATCTATACATATACCTTAAAAGTGTGTATATCACACTCCTTTAAATCACCTACAGCAACCCTCTATACATGGCGATATTAGAAGGTGCAAAATATGGTTATTTTTGTTTTTTCTCACTAAACCTAGCTATATAGTCAAGCAAATTCAGCTGTTAAATATCTGGAGTATATATGCAAGACGTATGTATATATAGCTAAAGCTCTTATTTAGCTAGGTGTCTTTTTTTTATGGCAATCGATCTCAAGGTCAGAAACCACGCATGCACTGAAGATCTAACCTAATCTCAAATAGTACGAGTGTGTTGACCGGGTTATTACGAACATGCATTGGAGCCCGTGCATTAGATAGCGTAAGAATCCCTCCGGCCGGCAATCAAAGACCCAGTTAAGTACTATTAACTGAAATAATTTCCGAAATAAGGAAAGAATACCTCTTTTCTACTAATGAGTATCTCGCATAACGGAGGGTATGTAGATATAGTATACGAGTATTTAAGACCATCTAGCGGTATAAACAATTTTTCAGAGGTGATATGTACATTTTTTTAGACATACTCCTTTTTATTTGTGTATATGAAGGTATTTATAAAATATGCTTACAATTATGGTCTCCCTTGTAATTTTTCGTGTGGTTCACATTGGAGTATCTTATAATTAGTATACAAGTATACCTAAAGTGACAAAGGAGTATTTTAAGTTTGTTTAGATGGTATATTAGGGGTGAGAGTAATTACATCCGGGTGTAAAAGGTATTTTTCTTATACATACCTCTTTTCTACTCCCGAGTGTAATTACACCCTATGTCGTATCTCACAACGTAGGAAGTATCTCGCATAACGAAGGGTATGTACATGTATATATGTATATAGCTAGGCTACTACATAATTTTCTTTGGTAAGCCCTAGCTAGTTTAGTATCCCTGGAACTCGGGGCTCGGCCGGGGCGGGATACAAGCAGCTGATTAGCGCGCGGCGCGTGCACGTGCAGCTGCAAACTCCGCGGAGTTTGAGGCCTCCTGCTGCGTCGCCTACGTATCTTACATCGCCATCGACAGCGACAAATCAACATCAATATTCCTCCATTAATTCCATTCCTCCGCGCGCGCCATGCACCCCCACATAGCTAGATAGACACATAGATCCTTAATTTTTTTTTTCGCCTGGCCTGGCTTTGCACGCTTGGCTGGCGCTCGCCGTGCGCATGCCGGTTAGGCCCTATTCATTCGGGTTTTAGGTTCTGCTAAATGTGAAATTTGAAATAAACGTATTGGTTTTTTAATTTTGATTTTTTACATTTGCTTTTTTTCATTCTTCCTTGACGTTGTTCGTGAAAATATGACAGTGTTTTTTGTTTTTTATTTCTCTTTAATTGAATAATTTAGAAAAAAAATAATAGTTACTATAGTACAATTCATCCAAAAACTACAGTCAAAAGCTAGAAGCCGCTAAAAAAAAAGCCCAAATGAACTTCCATTGTCCGCCCATCTTTTCCGGTGACCGGCCGGCGGCTTCGGGGGATCAGTTGACGATCATGGGTGCATGCACACTTGAATGTTTCGATAGTTCAGTAGTTTTGCCATTCAAGGCATTTGAATTTTTTTAAAAAATAATCTATTTTTATCCTAAATTACAATAATATACCAGCATTTTTATTTTATACTAATGACCCTCTGTCACTTAACCGTTGAACGACTTAGGCTAGTCGCCCAACGGTTGGGCGACAAGTGCCCAAGTGTTGAGCGGTTAGTACTAGTCCTCAACCGGTGAGTGAGTTGGACACTTGGCATATTTGCTTATTTTTTCTAAAATATTTGAGCAGTACGGTGCATGTGATTTGAGCGACTAGGGGACTAGTCACCCAACGGTTGGGTGACAAGTGTCCAAGTCACACAACAGTTGAGCTACTTGGATACTTGTCACCCAACCATTGGGCAACTAGCCTAACACTACTACACAAAGCCTAATAGTAGACGCCAAATCACAAACGGTTTTGTGAAACCGCCTGTGATGTACACTATTACAGACGGTTGTAATTTGGAGGCCGTTTGTGGTATTTGTGGTGGGAAAAAGGAGTATCACAGACGGTCGGTCTATATTAAGAACCGTCTGTGATAATGGCACTATGCATTTATTGCGCTGCTCAGACCGCATCGTCTTCATTTCGATCCAAATCTAGCCACTGCTGCGCACTTTTTCACTCAGGAGGAAGCTAGGCGATTTCAGGCCAGTTAATTTGGTGGGAAGAGGCAGAGATTGAGCTTTGAAGATTCATACTTTCCTGGTTGCTCTAGATATGGTTAGTAATAAAATTTATTTTTTCTTTAATTGCATTACAATTTAGGTCTAGGTAATCCATGAGTGTTATTGAAGATGGTTAATTTGCAAAATTGTTGGTTATATAATAGCTGTTGTGTTTATAATATGAATTGAGCTAGCAAATTAAGCCTCAATATAATAAGGGAATTTGGTGTTTCTGCCCCTGTTCTCGACTGCAAATGTGATTTTACCCCTACTTTTTTAACTTTGTGATTTTGCCCTCGCGATTTTGAAATGAAGACTCCGTTTACCCCTGTTTTGTGAGACCGTTAAGATTGGAGGATTAAATGGTTAAAAAGAAAAAGAAAACAAAATTTGCCCACGCAAAAAGACCAGAATACCCTTACTTATCCTTATCCCACCCACGCCACCGTCGGTGCTGGCCGGTCGGTCTTGGGTTCGGCTAGGGTTTCCTGCTCAGAGCCGCAGAGGCGGGGCGCGCACCAGCGCGGCCGAGGCGCCTCAGCGGCACCCAGCGGGCGTGGCACCGAGCGGCACCAGCGGCGGCCGAGGCGGCCTCGAGGCGGCGTGGCGGCGAGGCGCGCGGCGGCCTCAGCGGCACCAGCGGGCTCGCGGCGGCGGCACCCAGCGGGCTTGTGGCGCGGCGGCCTCGTGAGCGGCGCGGCACCAGCGGGCTCGCGCCGGCGGGCGGCCCCAGCGCGACGCGGCACCGAGTTGCGGCCGTCCTCCAGCGGGCTCGCGGCGGCGGCGGCGCCCAGCGCGGCGCGGCACCGAGTTGCGGCCGCCCAGCGGGCTCGCGGTCGTCCTCCGTGCAGCGCGCGCGCGGCCCCACCGCGCTACCGCCCTCTAGCGCGGCTACCTCTAGGCCACCGGGTGTGGGCTACTCCGGATTCTCGCACGACAGCCACCATGGAGCCTAGGTATGCTAGATAGAATGGTTATGGTTGTTTTCATGATTAGTCTCATATGTCACCATAAGTGTACTTTTGAACATGTACTGTTCTATTTACGTTGTACTTCCACACAACGTAACAAGATCAGAGTTGTGCTATCGGGATCTTAGCTGGTTTGTGGCCTGTGTTGTAACAGACTGAGCTAAGAGTGCTTCATCTGTGTCCTTCTGCTACCATTTCTAGGTGATTTGCAGCATACAAGTTCTTTGTTGTGCTAATTAATGAGTGGATGCTCCTTGCAGAATATTGAGGTCAACAAGCTTGTTAAAGGACGCCCATTGGACAACTTGGAGTTTCTGCAATGGTTGAAAAGATATTGCGATTCTGTGAATGGTGGAATCTTGAATGAGTATGTGCCTTCGCTGCGCTAAATGTAAAAATAAAGTGTAGTTTGTCACTAACTATGGAATTGAGAAGACTATGTTCTTGTTTCAGAAACTACAATCCCGTAGAAAGGAGGTCTAAGGGTTGCAAAGATCGCAGTTATGATTAAATCAACACAAGGCCTTAGTTGAAGCCGGTGCCATCAGTCCCTAGTTTATGCTCATTTTCTTGTGACTTCATTTAGTAACCTCAGTGTACAAAGGTTGAAGCAGCATGTTAACTTGATGTGTACTTCGTCAGATATTTGATTGGTGTGGTTTGACATTTAGTGTAACAATTTTTTATCAAGTGGTCAGTGGTGCACTTAAAAATTGTGTGATAAAAAATTGTGTTTCTTTGAATTTTGGCAAATGCTGTCCAAATTTTGCAAAATTTGACAAATTTTGTCCAGATTTATATTAATAAAATGAATGCATAAATTTGTGTCTAATTCTGTTAACAACATCCCTACCAAATATGTCAAAACTTCAATTTCGAAATAGGGGTAAAATCACAAAGTTCTCTAACAAAACAGGGGTAAAATCACATGGGCAAACTTGTCTATTCGTGCAAAGTTAACACCGTTAATCGGCTTTAACGGAATAGGGCGACTCTCCCTTCGGTTCAAAAACACAGGGGTAAAATCACAAAGTTTAAAAAATGAGGGCAAAATCACCATTTCGCTTGAAAACGAGGGCATGAACGCTTAAGCCCCATATAATAAATGTGGCCGGTATATATGTAGTAATAATTAGTTAATCTAATTTTTCATACTAAGTTGTTATATATGTACGTAACATAGGACCAAGTTGGATGTATGCCATGAGCCGTGTGAGTGAAGAGTACATTAATGGCGTGTTCGCTTATAAAAGTCGCGAGGAGGATATGTTGAATAAGGGGTGGAATATATGTACTGTCCATGCATCGATCGAGAATTTAAAGATGTTTAAGAACCGAGGCAAATTGAAGCGCACTTGATTCGAGGGGTTTCAAAAAGGATTATACGTGTTGGACCAGTCATGGCGAAGTGAATGATCATATGCGCGGATGATATCACCGGTGAAGTGAATAATATGCCACGGATGACATCACCGGTGAAGTAAATGACATGCCGCGGATGATGTCGATTGTCGTTCGGATTCGGATAGGTTGCACGATGATAATCTGGATCAGATGCTTCGCGATGTAAAAGAGAACTATGATGAGAGAGAGTATGTTAAATTTCGGGGCTTGATGGAGGACTCGGAGAAATCTTTGTTCACGTGCTGTAAGTACACGAGGTTGTCGGTCGTGCTTGAACTGTTGAAATTGAAGGCAAGCAACGGTTGGTCCGACAAGAGTTTCGCGGCGCTGCTAGGTCTTTTAGCGGACATACTTCCAGAGGGAAATGAGTTGTCTAAAACCACGTATAAAGCCAAGAAGGTTCTTTGTCCATTAGAAATGGAAGTAGAAAGAATACATGCATATCCGAACGACTGTATCCTCTACCGTAAAGAGTATGCAAACATGCATGTATTCTCTCAAAAAGTGAAATCTCTTGCAAGTCATCAAACGAGTGAAGAACCATCAAGTGTTCCAATCAAGCGATGATGAAAAAGACCGGAACCAAATCGAGCTCATGTTCTCCATCCTTATTAGTTGTTCTTACATCACAGGATATATCAGTCTCACAACATTGGGGTTAGTGAAATAAGATTTAGGAATCCAATACTGAGACACACGATGAACAGGAGTAACAAAGCTAGAACCAAAATCACATGCATGTGAATGATCAGAATGCCAAAAAGAACGTGAATTATTTGAATTAAATCTCAATCTAGCATGTGAAGTAGATTTAAAGCCATCATAAAAGTTCTCTAAAAACATAGCTTTCGCATTTGATCTAGGAGCAAAAGACAATGCACGTTTTTGTCTTAAAACATTCAACCTTTCCTTCCTTTCTTTCTTAGCCCGTCTAAAACAAAAGTCATGCAAATGTCCATCTCTTCCACAGTAGGTGCAATGAAATTTAACATAACCATATTTCTTTTGAGATGATGAGCTAGCACATATATTATTATTCGATGAACTTTGCACAAAGCCAGCAGATTTAAACACAGTTTGTTTTGGTTCAGATTTTACTTCAATCTTTCTAGGTTCAAGAAACTTAACAACCTTAGGAAGATTATTCTTGGCATGCTCAACAAAATTAAATCCTAGACCACGATTTTTCACACTCGTTTTTGACTTGTCTAGAATCATATTCAGATTTTTCTTACCAAAAGAGAATCTCTCTAAAGTGTCCTTAAGGTACTCATTTTCCTTAGCCAAAGTGGAACAAGCAGTGCATTTAACATGTTCATTCACAAAATTCTTAGAAACACTAGATTGAGCAAATCTTTCTTTTTCAGTGAAATCATTCAATTGCCTAGTCAAAGCATCAATTTTAATATTTAACTTAAGACAATTTGAACAAGACATGTTCTCATGATAAAGCATTTGTTGAATAGATTCCTGAGATGAATTAAGTCTAGCTTCTAGTAATTCACAATTAGAGCAAGTTTTAGATTGAGCATTTGAAATACTTGACTCTAAACATGTAGAAGAACTAGATTTAAGCTTTTCAATTTCATCATTTGCAAGTTTTAATTTTTCATCACAAGAGTCATGTGTCAATTTTAATTCATCAAATTTATCAGTTACATCTCTAAGTTGAGCTAGGTTTGATGCACTAATAGATCTAATAGCCTCCAACTCAGAATGTAAAACTTGCCAAGACTCACATGATTCATCATCAGGAATTAAAGCTCTAAGTCTATTAATTTCAGAATTTAAGCTTTCAACAACACAATTATTTTCTTTCAATTTCTGTTTTGTCTTTTTTAATTCAATAGCAAGTTTAATCAAACCATCTTCAAGCTCATCATATGATGGTCTTACCTCATCGGGATCACTGTCGCCATCATCATTGTTGTTGCCTGTCATGAAGCACATACCCGTGAAGTCATCATTGTTCTTCTTCTTGCCTTTAGCATCATCATCATCGTGGTCATCGTCGTCGCAACTCTCATATTCCACATCGCTCAAATCAAGACGCTCAATAGCTGATATGATCCTTTCAGCAAGCTTGCGACGGAAATTGCCACCCTTGGTGTTGTTGTTCTTGGATGGCCGACGACGATAATTCTTTTCTTCCTTCACCACCTTTCCCTTGAGCTTGGGACAATCCATCTTAATGTGGCCTGGCTCGCCACACTCAAAGCATCTGATCGGACCTGACACGCCACCTCGCTTCCTTATCCTCACATTCTTGAGTGCCTTGTATGCTCGTGAGGGGATCAATACCAAGTCCTCTTCAGGGAGCTGCTCGAACTGTCCCTCTGAAAAAGAAGACAAGGCAGACAAAGAAACACAAGACAAAGCACTCGACAAAGCAGCTTGCACGGGGTTAGTCACAAGTGCTAAAGATGAAGATTTATTAATCTTAGATGGCAAAGCTTCCATCTCATAGGTTTTCAATCTAAAATAAAGATCATCCATGGTTAAAGTATCTAGATCGACAGTTTGATTAATAGTTGTGACAACCATCAACCACTCAGAACCTAAAGATCTCAAAATTTTAGTTGCATTATCTTCATCAGCAGGAATATCACCAACACCGCGTAGATCACTCAATATTTTCTCAAACCGAGCAAAGAGATCATCAATAGATTCACTAGGCTTCATTGCAAAACCAGAATATTCTTTTTAATAAAGATTTTTACGCACCTGCTTGATTTTAGTGGTTCCTTCATGATAATCGCAAAGAGTTTTCCAAATTAAATGGGCAGAATTAATATGAGCTACACGATCAAATTCTTTGCGAGAAATTCCTTGAAATAGCAAGTTACGAGCTTGAGCATTTAAATCAACATCTGCTTTATTTAAATTAGTAACAGCAGCAGGAACCTCATATGGTGTAGAAACTTTATTCCAAACATCACTACCTTGAGCCTCAATATAAGCTTGCATCCGACACTTCCAAAAAGCGAAATCAGTACCATCTAGCATGGGGGGACGATTTACATACCTCTCTGACACCATAGCAACCCCACTTATCTAATTGGGCCTAGGCCTTTTTAACTCAACTAGACTTTTAGTCCACTAATTTTCAAGGGACCCGAAACCCTTCCTAACACGGGTTTTTAACACTTCCGACTTTTCAACTCATCACGTGTTGAAGCCTCTAGGACCGCACCTCCCGTAGCTTCTCCACGCACCATCCACCTTTGATCTCCATGTGCTCCAGCGTGAACTCGACCACCTCGTGACATCCTCGACCGCCTAGACCTCAGATTTCCCCCTCCTAGTCTCGGTCTTCCTCGTCACCGACCATGATCGTCTCCACGCCCAACCTGCACATGCAAAGACCAAAGAATATTCTTCCCGGCACAAGTTCTCACCAACTTGACCAATATTAGTCCACGCACACACGCGACACAACTCGAATAAAAATACTAAGCCATGTTGTCAATTATTCATCATCATAAAAATCTAAACCTAGCCACATGGTCTAACAAGATGTTGTCCTCGGAAAGGGACGTAAATTGAGGGCTCATGAGAAGAACACCTGGAAGAAGAGATCAATATTTTGGGACTTACCTTATTGGGAGTACCTAGATGTTCGACACTGCAGTTATAAACTATCACAGACGGTTATAAACTTAGAACCGTCTGTGATATTCATCACAGACGGTTCTAAGTTTAGAACCGTCTGTGATAACCTCCCTATATATACCCTCTGGCTAGGGTTTTCCGTGTGCGCTGCACTTATTCGATCTAGATCTAATTAAATCCCGAGCCCGTCGTCGCCTCCGCCTCCCCGAGCCCTCGCTGCTGGCCTCCCGAGAGCCGCCGCGCCGCCGCCCCGAGCCCGCTGCGCTCACCTCCCCAAGCCCTTGTCGAGCCCGCCGCCGCCCGCCTCCCCAAGCCCCTCGCCGAGCCCGCCGCCCGCCCCAACCTCGCCGAGCCCGCCGCCGTCCGCCCCGCCTCCCCAAGCCACCTCCTCGACACCGTGCATTGTGAGCACTTTCTGTGATGGACTAGAGTTTTGAGTATTGTGAGCAGTTTCTGTGATGGACTAGGGTTTTGAGCATTGTTTACTGCAGTAGCTTAATTAGTTTGCTATTTGGTACATATTACATTGGTACATTGTTTACTGCATGCTTAGTTTGCTATTTGGTACATATTACATTGGTACATTGTTTACTTCATACTTAGTTTGCTATTTGGTACATATTACATTGGTACATTGTTTACTGCAGTAGCTTAATTAGTTTGCTATTTGGTACATATTACATTGGTACATTGTTTACTGCATGCTTAGCTTGCTATTTGGTACATATTACATTGGTATATTGTTTACTGCAGTAGCTTGGTTTAATTTGCTATTTGGTACATACTACATTGGTACATTGTATACTGCAGTTGCTTAGTTTACATTGGTACATATTACATTGCTTGTTGTGTTAGTATATAGTATATAGTATAGACACATAACCCTTCTCTCTATCCACATCACCCCCTCCCTTCTCCCCCTTCCCTCTACTCCTCTCCTCTCTTCCTAACATTGAGCATCATGTTTCACTTTTCTTGCTTCCTCATCTTATCCTAATAGACCCACAAATTGAGCAACATGTCATTCGCGCATTCTTCAACACCATCGCCGGAGGCGTCCGCTCCAACATCAAGACGCCAAGGAAAAGGGCTATCAAAGAAGCCTGAGGGCCGATTGACCATCACAGCGGTGGATGCATCTGGGGTCCCTCTCCTTCCTCACAAAGTAGTAAACGCATTCCGAAGCATGGTCGGAATAGTTGCACGAGAACGAATTGAGATCACATACAATTCGTGGAAGAACGTGCCTGACACTCGGAAACATGAGCTGTGGACCAAAATTTTGGCATCGTTCGAGATCTCAGAAGAACACCAAGATGCCATGCAACGACAAACCTACCTAGCGGTGTGCAAAGCATGGAAAAACTTCAAGAGCACGCTTGTCAAGAAATACGTGGAGACGGACGAAACACCTTTTCATAAATACTCATTCCTGGAACCACAATGGGAAGTGTTCAAGGCGATGAAGATGTCCGAGGATTTCAAAAGTACAAGTACGGCACACAAGGCCCTCCAGGCAAAAACACACACCCCCACAGACTTGGCACAGCTAGGTATGCGGGTAAAATCCCGCAGTGGAGGAAGGAGGATGACCTGGCAGCTGCACAGGACATCGCCCCGCCATTTTCCAATATCCCGGATGAGCGCGCTTGAAATTGGATTAGAGCAAGGTCATCTACAACGACATCGGGGGACGTCTCCTTTCGAAACCCTGCAGACCAGCAAGTGTCTCAGCGCCTGGGAAGATATCGATCGAACTACGTAGCTTGTAATTACTCCACAACTTCGTACGAATTGAAATGATATGTCGTTCTCTTGCAGGAAGAGCTGAGTTTTGAATCTACTCTGGGATCATTCCAGGGAACAAGGGAGAATGATATGCTCTCCGTGGCCCTGGGAAACAAGGAGCACCCGGGTCGTACGAGAGGCCTTGGCCTTTACGTTCCTTAGAAACATGGTTTCCAAGATGACTACAGAATGTATCGGCGTAGGAAGAGAAACAAAGCCGAGCGTGACGAACAACTACGAGAAGAGATCAAGGCATCTCTTAGAGAGGAGCTACTAGGTGAGCTGGCTGATGTAATTAGAGATGAGGTGCGGAAACGAACAGAAAGTCAGCAGGCCGCTACTGCCGCTCCTATGCTAGCTAGCCCGCACAACCTTCCGAGTAGCTGCGCGTCCAATCCGACGCAAACCCAGGCCAAATTTCCTGTGGACGACATCCTAGTAATAATTATTATCTCTCGAATGCTTGCTCCATTGATAGGCCTATTCGAGTAGCTAATTTTGTATCGTTATGTAGGAGCCTACGAAGTGCAGGCTCCAAGTGAGATATGGCTCCATTCCCTTGTATGCTGCTTGGGGCCAGGCATATTCGTCTGGTATCGGGGCCATGGTGCACGGTCAAGCTTTAGCGCTAGACTTCGCAAAAGTTAATGTGGATGGTGTGCATGTCAATTTTGAGGTGGTCCCGCTACCGAAGCCCCCCAACGACGAGATCGTGACTCTAGGACAGGCCATTGGAACATTCATCTAGTGGCCCAAAAGCGACATCTCCCTAGAGGCTTCTTCACGATGGCGTGACTGAGCAACATGCACCGGTGCCATCTCCATTACAAGACCGATCGGTTCCACCACCCGAATCGCACGGTGCCATCTCCATTACAAGACCAATTGGTTCCACCACCGGTAACTGCACCGGTGCTATCTCCATTACAAGACCAGTCGGTTCCACCACCGGTAACTGCACCGGTGCCATCTCCATTACAAGACCAATCGGTTCCACCACCGGTAACTGCACCGATGCTATCTCCACGGGTGCTATTCTCGCCAGAGCAACTTGCACCGCTGCTACCTTCAAAGTCGACTGCCGTGAAGTCGACCTATAGCCGAGGCAGCAAGGCCAGCAAGGGCAAAGCAAAGAAGACCAATGATGATATACCGTACCTACCTTTGGCCCGCAAATTCGTGCTTGGCGAGCCGTTGCTCAAGCAAAAAGCCCTCCAATGCCTAGCATATAATTGCATACAATTGCACACATGGTATGTGCAGCAGTCTAATAACCTAGAGGGAGAACGGACCTCAAGTATCACTGTTAAATTCACGTCGGATGATTTACACCACAGTCTTCAAGAGTGTATGTTCGTGGTCACCTTTGAGGATTTATTCGATCTGTTCACGCTCAACGCTCTCGACGTCTCAATCATGCGATGCTGGACGCTGTAAGTGTGTACAATCACAGTCTCCGTTCATGTTATACTGATAAATGTCATATCTAATTTGTTGCTTTCGTGTGTATATATATAGACACATGCTGACTAAAGCTAGATTATCCAACTCATCGGCTGGTTTCTTGGACCCACAGTTGGTCGCTAAGGATACCATCGACCAGGATACATCCCTCGTCGAGAGGTAACATTGCAGTAGGACTGATGGGTTGCCTCAAAAAGGAATATGTACTTATGCCCTTCCATCAGAACTTTCATTGGATTTTAATAGTAATTGTACCAAAATAGAACAAGGTATATTACCTTAATTCCCTAAGTAGGAATAAAATGGACTTCACAGTTGTCAGCCAAGTAATCGATAGGTAAGTACATATTCTCCATACATACCTATATTGTACGCTTTCTTTTCTTCCGAATGACTAAGGTTAACTTTTTCGAATCACATAGGGCGTTCGCGATGTACATTGAAATAGGAGGTGTCTCGAAGCGCGGGGCCAAAGGCCTGCTGACACATGCTTAAGATTTTAAGGTATTCGCTATTTCACATTAATTAATCCTATGCAACAACTTCTTGAACTAACACATTCCATTTTTTGCAGTGCCACCAGCAGCAGCCGGGCAACACATGTGGATACTACGTTTGCCAACATATGGAACTACTCCTCGATTCCTCGAGGATCACCAATTCCAAGGTTTGTCAATCTTCCCATAATTACTTCATACTTATCACGTTACATATATACGCACATTGATATTCCTATCAACGCATGCGTACATCCCGTCAACTTCATTGAAACAATTTGATCTTGGACGGATTCGAGCGAGTTGGCGTATTTTTGCGACTCAAGTCATAAAGCCGTAAGGCTGGTTCCACTCACACCATAGATACATAATCAACGAACCTTTTTAAGTGCAAATGCGGTGTAGATCTTTTGTAATTGTGTATTTATTAATGGATATTTTATTTCAATTCAATTAATTGATTTGCGAAATGGATGCTTTATGTTTGTGATCAAATGAAGTGCGTTGTCAATTGGATGTTTTATGTCATCAAATGAATTGAGATGTGAAATGTATCGAAATGAAATGAGATGTGTGAATTGTATGTTTTATGTCCGTGATTATCTGCTTGTTTGAGAGGGCATGACTAGCATTTCGAGGCTAGCCAATAAACGAAATAGATTTAGATTTTGGAGGAAGGAATATCACAGATGGTTTTAAATAAAACCGCTCAGTGATATCGATATCACAGACGGTTTTTACTTAAAAACCATCTGTGATATGTGATAATCACAAACGGTTTTTAATGCAAAACCATTTGTGATATCTGATAATCATAGATGGTTTTAAAACCGTCTGTGATAACCTTGGATTATCACTGACCCATAAATTCAGACGGTTTAGAAAACCGTCTGTGATGACGTTTCTGAACCGTCTGTAATGTGGTTTTCTGTAGTAGTGTAAGTCTCTTAACCGTTGTGCAACTTGGACATTTGTCGTCCAAACGTTGGACAACTTATCCAATCATTTAACGGTTAAGCGACAGAGGGTCATTAGTGTAAAATAAAAATACATAGATATATTACAGTAATTAAAAATAAATAATAGATTATTTAAAAAGAAACTCCAAGGCAAATGTGCTCCTGCAACCAGCCGGTATTGCATGGCGGCAGTACCTCCGCGACGGTAATGACATAGCAAGATGGCTAGTGGCAGCGTATTTTGCGCATGTCAAATACGCATATCCAGAGGAGGGTACAGAAATACACATTGTCAACGGCTTAAGGAACAAGCAAACTAATGACACAATGCTCCTCCAAAAGAAAACCGATGACTGTAATCGTCATGCTAGTGCGCTAGTTTGCTCATTACTATCAAGTTCGTCTCGGAAGTCTGGAGAGCTCTATATAAAAATCAATGTAATGAAACGAGAGTACTGCACACAGTTGCAAGCCTGCCATGAACACAAGCAAATCTTGAATATCATGAATATGCATGCATGCGTGGAACTTCTCACATCTTTTCCTATCGTTGTCTCTCCTCTGCACTACGCCATGTCCTGAGCAATGTGTAGCTTAATTTGCATATACCTCTTAATTAATTAGTGCAAGTCTGTGCCATATGCCATGCATAGCAATGCAATATGCAATTCATTTGGTTTTCCCATTTTAATTGACTCAGGTAACTGAATTTGCATCAAAGCTAGAAACGTGTTAACAGATTTAGAATTTGCATTTCTAGACCAAATTTGAAGTAATACAAATAAAATAGCACAATTGACCATGCAATCATGCATCTAGATTTGAAAATACACTCGTTGTTTTCTATACAACTCTTATAATATCTATGATTGAAAATACAATTATATTTGTTATACAAGCATGGCAGTTATAATATCTATATTTGATCAATATACATAATTATAATAAGAGATGTAAACCCTTTACTTCTCTCAATTAGTGACATAGTTCTAGAATTTTATCTTTTTTATGAATCATTGTATGAATTTCTAGCCTTTAAAGCGAACCAGGTGTCTATAGTCTCACTAGTTATTTATATTTATATATCGATATGATTAATTTTGGCATACTCCAAATAAGGCTCACGTACGCCATTGCATATAATGCAATATGGTGAGGACGCATTATATTCCTAAGTGAATGTAGCTTTTAGTTTTGATGTGAGCCATCAGATTATGTGAGGAAAGTCTCGCAAAAAAAATGTAAGGTAAGATTGTAATTAATCCGTTTGATCATGGGAAGCTAGCCAGCCTCAAGTTGATAATCTGACAAATGTGCGGTTTATGCCAGCAACAATGAAATGGCTAGGATTATATATATGGGTTTGTATTCTTCTCCTGTTTTAAAGCCAGTTTCTACAATATAGTTACAAATTTGCTATTTCTATGTCAATTTTTGGGACCATTGGATTTGTAGAGAGATTAATGTGCCATATCATTGGATATTGATATAATGGATAACACATTAATATGACTTATGCTTAAGAAAAATTTCAGTCTCCTTACAATCAGGCATTAGTTCTTCACATGTTAAAAGTAGAGGGGTGAATTTGGACAATTCACCAAACCATTACATACATTTGCCTGGCTGAATTTTAGTAGAAGGTCAAATGTCAGGTCTGAATTTAATTTAAGATCAGATATGACGTATCACCCGCTATGTTTGAAAATCTACATATTATTTAGCTAGATCTCTACTTGGGATGAGTAAATTATGTGATAATCAATGCGATTGAGTCCTCACTTGAAAGAATAACAAATTCTTAGCCTATTGGAATAAAATAAGGCAACTTGTAGGGGATCAGAAGAAGAATAGAAGGGAATGGAATAATGGAATGAAAGGTTAATTCCATCACGCACACGACTGTTCAAAGGATGATCTAAAGTTTGTTTTTATTAATTGTAACTTTACACATGCACCCTTTCCATTCAAAATGCCTTTTCCTTAGAAGGATTTTTTTTGAAGAAACAGTCATTACTGTTTATTCATATCAGAAGAAATAAATGCTTAAAAAACCAGGTATAAAAAAACAACTCCGAAAGCCCAATGACAAAAGTCTATGACAAACACATCCAACGCTGACAAGAATGTCGAACATGACTGATAAGCACCACTACTCGACCTAACACGTGTTATCATTGTCACCCATCACGCCCACGACCCGGCTGCTCCGACTTCACCGCAACATGCCTCATGGTAGCACGCATCAACACGACGACAACCTCACAACAAAGGGTTTCCACTGACAAACGCTAGCTTGCCAGCAAAGCCACATGGTCAGCCAAGGCAGCCAACTTTGTGTTATCGACACACACAGGCGCCACTCACCGCACCGCCCTGACACGAGAGCTGCTCTAGGCCACCCTACCACCCGGGCGAGGAGTAGATCTAGCAAGAAGAAGGGTAGATCTGGCCTGAGCGCTGAGGTGAGGGGACAGCCCAGCCACAACCAGGGAAGGAAAACGACACCGAGAGGACGACCACCACCGATGGACAAGCACCGGCCAACGCAAAAGCAATGCACACACGAAAAAATGAGGAGGGTAGGGTCAGGTGGTCCAAGGCAACGTCTCTAAGGAGGGAACGACACTAAAGGCGTCGTTGTCACCCAATCCAGTAAGAATCGGATTTGAGGTTTTCACCTAGACAAATGCGATAAGACCCCATGGTGAGTGAGGTACATCTCCAAGACGATGCCTGCAAAGAGGAAAACGATGCCTAAGGACATCGTCATCGATCGGATCTAGAGCATGCTAAGAAGAGATCTAGGCGTGATCTAGGGCTCAACCCAAGAGCAGCACCACCACCACCGCCTTTTATCTAGAGCATGTCACTACACCACCCGTGACAAGCCCGTCACCTGCCACGATCCAGGCGTGACCGCCTCACAAGGCTGCTCAACCCAAGAGCAGCACCACCCACTGGCCTCCACGCTTAGCAACTCTGTTCGCCTCCACGGCCAACTAGTGTCCACACCACTGTCTGCCAGCTGGTCATAGCCTGCCCGGCCATGCTCACTGTAGACATATAGCCACCCTGTCTGATTCATCATATTGACGGATCAAACTCTGGTCATCACCTAGAGAGAATGAGCTATACCGCTACGCTATGCTACAGTTGGCTGCTTCAATAAGATATGTTTGTGTAGTTAACGAGTGATCGATAGTCACTTCGCAAAAAGATGAGGTACGTTATGAAGAACTATTTGCAGATGGAGACATCTCATTGCCCATTATGAGGCCATTTTTGTGGCAGGTGCGTCCCCTGGTCCAGAGACAATCTTCCTTCTTTCCTTCAGTCCTTCCAAAACCAGTCATGACGAATGCAAACACTAGAGTCTCACACTTTCACTGACCATACATATGTAGCATACACAGCTATCTCCCATTCCTCAATGCCACAATATTTTATTATAATTAACACAGGTCTTGTCTTTGTCGAGCATCCCAGCTGATCAGATCAACCCTACCTCTCGATCTCCCTCTTCTTTATAACTCATGTATCTAGCTGCTCCTCTTGCAACATTACAAACACAACCTTTCACTCCCATTCATCTTGGCTTTCCTGCCTGTCCCTAGCCTGTTGCTTTCAAGCTGAGCAACACCAAGCAAAGCAGCCTTTCCATTTTCCAAGGTACGTGCATGCATGCTGTTTCTTTTGTCCATTGAGAAACGTATAAACGGCTGTGGTTCGAAGCTTGTAATGTGGTGTGTATTTCTTAGATCTTTGGGTGAGGAAACATGCATCCGAGCGTCGCGCCGCTGACCGTGCCTCCGGGCTTCCGGTTCCACCCAACCGACGAGGAGCTCCTCTACTACTACCTGAGGAAGAAGGTTGCATATGAGGCCATAGATCTCGATGTCATAAGGGAGATTGACCTCAACAAGCTTGAGCCCTGGGATCTCAAAGGTAACCAACTCGATCTGCATGTCCTCTATTGCTAACCGATCTGCATGTCCTCTATTGCTAACTATAATTTCTACATGTCATGTACAAAAAGTAAGCAAGAAATGGTGGATAGTGCTAATTTACAATATGTTGACTTGGTGCACGCAGATCGGTGCAGGATTGGGACGGAGCCTCAGGAGGAGTGGTACTTCTTCAGCCACAAGGACAAGAAGTACCCGACGGGGACGAGGACGAACCGGGCCACGGCGGTGGGGTTCTGGAAGGCGACGGGGCGGGACAAGGCCATCTTCCTCGGCAACGGCAAGAGGATCGGCCTAAGGAAGACTTTGGTGTTCTACACCGGCAGGGCACCGCACGGCAACAAGACCGATTGGATCATGCATGAGTACCGCCTCGACGACGAGAACGTCGAGGTCCCGGTAAGCACACGCACGGCAGTAGCTAATAGTATATTAAGATTTACTTGCTCCAGTATTGAATTGATTCATTGGAGCAACATGCAGTGATAGTATCACGGATTGCTTAATTAATTAATGGTGGTTGCTGAAACGTGAAATATACAGGAGGATGGATGGGTGGTGTGTAGGGTTTTCAAGAAGAAGAGCATCCAGAGGGGCTTCGACCAGCCAGACATGGTGGCAGCGGCCGACGACGACGAGCTCCAGTCCCACTTCCGTGGCACGGGCAGCATGACGCCGGTGGACCAGAAGCAAGGTCTCCACCAGCTCATACACGGCGGAGGCTTCCCCACCTTCGACCCCTCGATGCACCTGCCGCAGCTCTCGAGCGCCGAGACGTCGCCTGGCGGCCATGTGTTCATCTCCGGCCCGCCGGCCACCATGAACGCGCTCGACGTCGGGTGCTCCCAGAATATGATGAAGCTGACGACGTCCGGCGGTAGCTTCGGCGCCGCCGCGGACTGGTCGATCCTGGACAAGCTCCTGGCGTCGCACCAGAACTTGGACCAGCTCTTCCATGGCAAGGTCGTGCATCAGCTGTAGGAGTGCATCAGCAGCAGCTCACGGAATTGGGCGCTTCTTCACTGCAGAGGCTGCCATTCCATTACCTTGGGTGCGAGGCCGCTGATCTCCTCAAGTTCTCGAAATAGATAGATATGTATTGTGCTATTTGAGCAGCTGAGACCCTGTAATTTTGAGTACGTATTTGGTTTATTAATGTGATCTACTTTAATTTGCAGTTCTTGTGGGATGGGTTAATGTTACACCATGTAGATAGGCCATGAATTTAGTGATGATGAATAATTAATATTTATATTGCATTAAAATTTACATTTGTGAAAGTTTTGGTCAATACGTTTTTGTAAAACTGGAATTGCAGGAATATTTAGGATAAGCGGTCTGACCACTTTGTATTAGGTGGGCTGACCAGCAGGTTGACCACGGCAGATTGACTATGCCAGAATGACCACGGCGGATCGACCACGGCAGGTCCGATCGGCGGATCGACTACGGCAGAACAACCACAGAAGGTCAACCATGGCAAATCGACCACAATAGGTCAAGCACGACAGAACGACAACGGCTGAATGATCGTGGCAGAACAACCATGGCTGGTTGACCATGTCTGGTCGATGATCATAAGCTACAATTAACCAGCCGTATGCTACAACGAACTGGTCGATAGTCGGAAGCTATAGTACCGGTTGATAGTCGATAGCTACAGTACCTGGTCGGTACTCGGTAGTCGGTGCTACAGTACCTGTCGGTACCCGATAGTCGATGGTTGGTAGCTACATTACTTGGTAGGTGGTTGGTAGCTACAGTACCTGATCAGTGGTCGGTAGTTACAATACATGTTTAGTTGTCATAGGCTTCGAGTGTTTCAATTCTTGTAGTTTTCTAGTATGTGTTGGGCAAGTGATATGACCGACGTGCGCTTAATGGTCAGATCGGTCTTTCTAGGTGGTCTGAGATTGATTTTTGGAAAGCGTAGATATTAAGGTCGTGAATGATTTGGTTTGTGTCTATGGATGAATGAGGGTATGATATGTGTGTATGGACTAATGTCAGTCAAATTGGAGACAACTTGTGCTGGGAAAAAATTATTTGGTCTTTGCATATGCATGTTGGGCATGGAGACGGTTATAGTCAGTGACAAGGAAGACCGGGACTAGAAGGGGGAAATCTAAGGTCCAGGTGGTCGAGAATGTCACGAGGTGGTTGTGCTCGCACTGGAGCATATGGAGATCAAAGGTGGATGATGCATGGAGAAGCCACGGGAGGTGCAGTCCTGAAGGCTTCGACATATGATGAGTTGGAAGGAGTTATGTAAGGTGTCAATAACTAGAAGGCTTACAGATTTTGAAAAACCCAAATTTGGAAGGGCATTGGGTCCCTTGATTTTTCGAATAGGATAAGATTTCGTGTCCGTGTTGATAAGGACATGGTTTGGAGCTCTAGCATATAAAAGGAGGGGATCAGGTTAAGACCTATCCTACAGCTTCCAGCGTCTTTTGAGGAGAAAGCTTTGAAGAGTTTTTGTGTTAGGGTTTGAGGGGTGCTGTGAGGGCACTTTGTAGCCACATATCATAATTTAGAAATAAAGATCAGATCTATTCTAGAAATGTTAGTCAGCACCAATGGTATGTTTTCTGGGCACCATCTTTAACTCGTTCTCGTTACAAGTACATAGTGCATGGTGAGATAGCGTTCCTCCATTGACTTGATCGCTCACTAAGTCATCCACTCGATCATCGCCAACAACATCGGTGTTGAAGCATTCGAGCAAAGGAAGATCATGACTACATACAAGGGGTCGAGCGAGCGGTCGAACGCCGAGCGGTCAAAACCTTCATCAAGCAATGAGAGATTCTAAAAGCATAGGCAATCATTCACCCCCCTGGTTACGGTATTTGATCCTACAGTTAAAATGTATATATGTACATGCACTTTTATGTGGCATGAATTGAATGCGCGCTCGTTTGTTTCTACCTCTCCATAAGAATTTTTTTGATGTTTCAATTTTGCCCTGAAATTTCTTAATTTGTTAGGTGTTTGTTGGATCCTCTCTCTTGTCACTCTGGGATAAACACACATAGAGAGAGACTAATACAGTGGGATTGAATCACTCAATCTTTATCTCTTGCTGTGACTTAACAACTCAACTCTTTTTCAGCTCTTACAACTTGACTCACTTACAACTCATCAAGATTAATTCTAACATTCTCCCCCTTAATCTTGATGTTTTGACTCACCTATATGGATCACCAATATCTTCTTGTCACACGTAGCGGCCTTGACTTCTAGCTTCACGTAGTGGTCTTCTCTTCGCACGACTTACAGTGGTCTCACATCACTATTGAATCATGTCTTTATCTTACAGCAGGGATGGATTCACACCACCACCTTTGACTTCACGTCGAAACTTCAAATAGCGGCTTCACACCACTGTCGTTGTCGGTCTCACACCGACTTCCCCTCGTAGTAGTATCACACTGCCGTTGGCACCAATATCACACCGACTCTTCCTCACAGCGGTCTCACACCGCCACCTCCATGATTCTTCTTGCAGTGGCACCATACCGCTACCACTTATCTTTACACCGAGGCATGCTTGTTGGCTTCCCACCGACTCCTCTAGCAGCGATGGCTTCACACCACCGTCTTCTCCTCATAGTGGTATCTCACCACCATCATTGTTGGCCTCACACCACATCTTCTTGCAATGACCGTTATCGGCTTCACACCAAGACGTCATTGATGATCACCATCAACTTCACGTTGTCTTCCTCATTACGATGGGCTTCGCCACTGATGCCAGCCTCCATCTCGCATGGAGTCTGCTGCCACCCGCGGCTGGCCTCCACCTCTCATGGAGCCTACCACTGCACCACCTCTAGCCTCCACTCATGGAGTCTGCCATTGGTGCACTCATCGTCAAAGCCGCCACTCGTAGTAGCACCACTTGACGACCCACCACCATGCAACATCACATTGCCGTCACTGGTGTGCATGTCACGTGTGATTCTGGCACACCGCGCTAGCCTCACCATGGCTACACGAACCTTTGTTGTCGTGCTCCTAAGCGCACGGTGATGTAGATCTTGAGGCTTTGATACTAATTGTTAGAACTGAATTGCTCAATTCTAACTTATCACTCTAGATAAACACAAACACACACACAGAGAGAGACTAATATAGTGGGATCGAATTACTCAATCTTTTTCTCTTGCTGCGACTTAACATCTCAACTCTTTTTCAGCTCTTACAGCTTGACTCGCTTACAACTGATCAAGATTAATTTTAACAACATATGAAGGACATGCGTGGGCTACTAATACCTTAGCTTTCACTGAGAACTAGCTAGTGATGCTTAATTACAGGTAAACTGGCTATTTGATCATGCAAGAAGCAAAAATGTGTGTACTCTGATGGTCATCAGTAATTTGCATGGTACTACCTACTGAGGAATCTAATTGGTAGATGCATGGTCTCCATATTGCGTTTGTTGATGTAACAAAAGTTGCTTTGCATATCAACATAACAGATAGCAAGATGCCAAATATTTGTATTGTATATACAGGGTTCATCAAATCTGAGAGGAGAAAAAGAATGCTATCTTTGATATTTTAAAAAAGGACAGTGCCTGTCCCTGAACTTTGATAAAATTTGGAACTGATCTCCAAATCGATCTAAATTTGCTTTCCTGTTCTTCAATGCGTTTTGCTGATTTTTCACAAGAAAAAAAGTGTTGTGCAGACCGATTGCGTGCATATATACTCTGCAAGAATAATCGGAATTTTGGACAGCAGCAATATTTTTTTAAGATGAGATTCTGAATTTATAGTTGCGTTAGTTTCAATAAGGTTTTCTTTTTGGCCTTGAACGACATCGATCAGAGGCCAAAACCCACGGTCCATTTGGTGGGTTTCCAAGTGGCATTTTTGTGAAAAGCGGCCCAGTTACTGGGTTGAAAATTTAAACAGTTCAGGATACACTACCAGAAACCACTTATTTCCGAGTGTTTCGTTGATAACACTCGGGGTGTCCTGGGAAGCACTTGGGACTGGAAGGAAGCACTCAGTTGAAATGAATCTCCCGAGTGTTTTCATGTACCCTCGGGAGAGAGGGAAGGAATGGGAGGCAGCATTCCCCAGTTGAAGATGGCATTTTCGCGTTGTCTAAACGGGGTGAAATGCACTATCAAGTGCCATTTTGTTGCCTACTCTCGGGAGTGCGATGGCACTTGGGACAGGAGTAATGTGCGCAATTTTTTTTGCCAAATTCTATCTCTAACACTTGCTCACGCTCACTCTCACTTAGTGAAATCCCCAAACCCCACCTCGTCTCCACCAAATCCACCACACCGCTGTCCTGTCCTCCTCCCCACCATCTCACTACCTCCATCACCGTATCCTTCTCCTCCCCCACCACCCCACTGCCTCCGCCGTTGTATCCTCCCCCTACCATCCCACTACCTCCCCCGCTGTAGCCTCCAAATTCTTGTCCTCTTCTATCATCAGGCTCCAATCTGCCATCACTATACCCAACACCGATGGCCTCCAATTCTGCTATCGCTGCACCTGACACCACCATCAAACTTCTCGTCTCTCCTATGCCGCACCTAACACGCCATGCCTCCTCATCTGCCGCAAGCACACCCGACACGGCTGGCCTCCACATCTACCACCACCACATTCTATGTGACCGGACTCCCCATCTGCCGCCGCCTCACCCAACAACGTCATGGAGCTTTGATTTGAATGACGCATGTAACATCCCATTTTTGGGAACATGAATTTTGCTTGAATTCAAATGTCGTCTCAAAATTCAACCAAAATTTCAGATTTTCAAACTTTAAAACTCTTCTTAGGCCAAGCGTACCCCACCCTTGCCTTCCCTTGGTGCCCCTAGCTTTGGCTCGGCCCAATTTGGACCTTGGCCTAGCCTAGAATGGCCTACACCGCCTCTGCCCTCGCCATGCACGCACCGCGCTAGTGCATGCCCCTGACTCACCTCCACCGTGCCTACGTCTACCGTCACCTCCTCCTGTGCACCACTGCTCCTCTACGGTGTGCCACAACCCTCGCCTGAGCTAAGCCCCGTGCTACGCCTCCTTCCCTCGGCCTAGTCCTCCTCCTCTCCTCCCTCCTTCGCATGCCACATTGCCCGCACCTACCACGTTCGTGCCGTGCTCAAGCACACCAGCTTCGTGTGCCTGTATTTCTTGGTTGACATTACCCTAAGCATCCCCTTGGCCTTAACTTCCCCTCCACACCGCACGCTAACCTTGCTAGTCCGCCCCTATGCTGTGCCGTGCGCCAAGCATCACCGTATGGGAACTCCGCATGAGCTATCAAGGCGCTCAACGACCACCCACCCATGCTGAGGCTATAAAGCTATGCGCTACCTTCCTTGCACCCCCTATTGGGCCCATGTGCACTCAATCAACCCCGAAAGCCACCCGAGCTGCCTTCTTCCTCCCCTCCAGTCAAATCGCCGTCACTAAGCCATCTTGAGCTCTACTGCACCTCGGTCCGATTGCTTGCATGTGGAGCACCACCAGAGGAACCTAAAGCTTCCTAGGCCTCACCGGGTGACATTGTCCTCTCTGGTGAGCCCTCCACATTGACCCCCTCTATGCCACCTCGGCTCTCCATAGACAGCCCGCTCCGAGCTTCCTTGAGCCTCGCCATCACTTTCGGTACGCTCATCTTCATCTCATGATGCTCCTGTAACAAGGAATTAGGTTCCTAAGCCCTATGTTGTTGTGGTGCCATGCTTGGCCTTCTGCTACCGCTTGAGCTCACTGTCGGCCACCCTAGACTCCAAGCTAGCAATGCCGCCTCACGTGGAGGTTTGCGCTAGGCCAAGGGATCCCGTTTTTACCATCGCTCCAGCCATCGTCCCTTCCCTCATTGGCGACGGGCTTCACCTCCTCTCGGTGGGGAAGACGACAATGTAGCATTACCATTAGTTCAAACCATAATTAGTTTAAGCACTAATGATCTTGCTTACTATTGGTTAATTCATCACGGACATGTGGGCCCTCCTCATTTATTTAAAGCATTGTCTTGCTGACGTGTGGGCCCTATTAGCTTTTAAAATCCTTTTAAACTAGCATTAAATGTTAAAAGCCACTAACAAGTGGGTCCACCTACTATTTGCACAGTAAATAGGTCCCACCTATGAGCCGTAGAGCCTTTTCTTCTAGAAAATAAATAAAAATTAAATTAAAACAGTGGACCCATCTATTAGTCTCTATGAGCCTTTTCAATGGAAAATTAATTTGAAAATTAATATAAAGCCAGTGGACTCCACCTGCCAGAGACATAAATTCTCTCTCCTCTATTTATTTTTGAATTTAATCCAAATTCAAACTTTGGAGAGCCCGTTCTCACTCATTTTAGCTCCAAATTTAATGAAATTTATCTCTAAATTTTTCTAAATTCAAGATCTATCTATTGATAGTGCTGCTATTTAATTTGGAGTTCATTTAAAATTTTTTATATTTTTTGCTTTGCTTGCTTGTTTGTTCATTTTCTGATGTGATCGTGCAAATATAGTACAAGGACACGGAAGAGCTCCAGTTCATGACAACACAAGAATTGTAAGACCAACCCACTTATAAGTTAGGTGAGCAACATTTTGATCATATTGAACCTGCATTTGTGCAAATTTATATTCATTTAAATTAACAAGTTGTATGCTTAATTTATTATGCAAATGTATGTTAAACTTAATATAGATACATGCCTACTTGACATTATAGTATTATTATGCCATCCTTTGATACTTGAATCACATGATCCTTGTCACCCTAGATATTTAATGGTAATTTTACTAGCTATAGGTTGTACTTAAGTGTCATGGTAATCTTGCTTGAGTATGAGGGCATTAATTTGCCTTAATCATCATATTTTAATCATAAAACTTATTTTGGATAGTCATTGGAGGAAAATGACTGGTATTTTAAGATAACTTAGTTTATACTTCTCAAAACCCTAAAACATGTTGTTACCATATCTAAGCGGATGGTATGATGGCTAGTGTGAATATAGAAAGAGAATTATAGTTTGTGGCATGTACCATCAAGATAACTTAAAGATTTAATCATGTGATGACCTTTCAATGTAAAATAGTGCAACCATAAGTCTATAATTATGTCGACCTGGCTAAATAATTTGTATCCACTAGTGCGAGTTGCACCATTGAAGTGACCCATGAGTCATGTTGCTAGTTTTAAGCCATCATGGACACGAGTTGTGTCTCTGGTGTAAGCCGTTGTGTGATGCAAGAGGTGGTCTGGGTGTGGTGGACATAACTACCCTCAAATAAAATATTAGCGGTGTAAATTACTTTGGAGGATTCATTGTAAAAGCCTTGTGGTAATTTTCTTGATTCACATGTCCAAGGAAATGTGTAAAACATAACAAGTTGATTATCTCTTGTGGGTAAGTGTATAGTCTCTATAGAGTATAAACAATTTGAATAACCGTGCCCACGATCAAGGGTGGGCATGGAAACTTACTTGAGTTAGTTTTTATTTCAAAAACCTTCATGGGTACAATGAAAACTCATCGGGTGGATGTAACCCTGAATTTGGCTTTTCCTAGGTGGATGTAACCTAGTGTTGATAATTGGGTGGATATAACCCTTGTAATAAAAAAATCTAACATATGGTGGATGTAACTATATAATAGGTGGATGGAACCTTCACCATTATAAATATTACAGACTTTTACTCTCTTTAATAAAATGTGGTTTGGTTAAAATGCTAAGTCATTGTAATTTCTAATTATTATACTTTCAAAATGTTACCTTTAGCAAATAAAAGAACCCGAGCTGACCTTTGTTGAACCTTACACGTATAAATATTGCATTTTGTATGTTGGCTTGTGGAGCACTGTTGCTTGTGCTCACCATTGCTCACAAAATCTCTCAGAGCCCGTGGACCAAGGACACTACACATACTACGATGTCCAAGGAGCTAATGGTGAAGAAGGTGGAGGAGATTAGATCAGCCTCTAGTAGTTTAGGTGGAGGAGATTAGATTATCCTCTAGTAGTTTTGGTCTTACCCCAGTCTTACAACTATGTTGGTGTCTACGTGCACTGATATTACCTAAGTCCTTGGTTAATATTGGTCGCGCACAACTTAATTACCTCAGTCACTTGTCTATGGTGAAATGTGCCCTCCTCTTTTGCTTCTACTTCTGTATTTATATAATGTATCCATTTGGCCTGATTGGCCCTATTATAAACTTTACCCGTTGCGATCTATTTAAACTCTGATGAATGTAATATTAATGGTTTACGTCATGTATGAAATAATTTAGTGATGTATTGTGTGAGCACTATCTACTGACCTATGGAATAGTAAAGTGGTTTCATAGAGCATTCTGGATTGGCTAAATCTGGATCTGACAACGCACTCGACACCGCCGGTTCACCTAATGAGTCCAATCTCCTCTTCCACTGCTGCCGCTGCTGTTCTTGACACTGTCGACCACCTACAGGTGCAACCTCTCGTACTCCCAATTACCTAGATCTGTGCGCAATTAATTGTTGCAACATGCAAAATATGTGATGTGCTTTCCTTTTGGATGGGGTATTAGTTGGTGATGCATGTTGTGAATTTGTTGGTCATTGTGATGAATGCATGCACACTACGTATCTAATAGAATGGTATTCCCTTAGTTTGCACTACTTATCTCAAATAAAGCATCTTAAGGAATTCCTTAAGTCTGAACTTTGAGGTGCAGAGAGCAAGACCTCTTCATCCAATCCGCACTTCAAAGTTTTTCAAGTTCTTCATGCATGGAGATGCTTGAAGACCTCTTCTTAAGGAAATCCTTGTGTGATTCTAAAAGAACCACAACCCTAAGCATATGCACCACAAAGCTTTTCAAGTTAATTTATTTAATTTTGTACCATTTTTTGCACACTAGGATGGCTGAGGATCATAGTTGGATGTACACTGGGCGTAGAAATATGGATGAGTTTAGCCAGGAATGGATGCAAAAGACAACATATTTTGTGGATCGACCATTTTCTAGGAGTACATGACGTGGTGGTGTGTTGTGCCTTTGTTGTCATTGTTTGAACACACGGCCACAATTGAGGGCAACAATGATTGCACACTTGTGCAAGTATGGATTTAGGCCAGGCTATACCATATGGGTCTACCATGGTGAGTCACAACATATTAGGTTGGATGTGTGTAACATCTCAAAAATTTGAAATTTGAAAATATGAAGCTTTTTGTATTATATTTGTAATATATTTTATTTTTTAGACTTTTATGGTGTTTCTTAAAAATTTGGTGAAGGTTCCAAAAAGTTATAAGGTCAAGAAAGAAATAAACATGTTTAAATAATAGAGAATTAAAATTTAAAATAAGAATCTGAAAAGATGATCCATAAAAGACAGGGAGAGAATTGGGTTTAAACATAAAATCTCATTTTCTAAAAATAATACCATGAACACCCATGAAAGCAATCAAATAAACACCCACATATATGTATATACATATATGAATAGATGTATATTAAAAATCTTGTACCTACAAATTTAATGACAAAAAAATATATACATATAAATATAAAAGCTAGGGTAGCAAGGAGGGGAATAAATAAATCCAGAAATATATATATACACACAAATACCAAAATAAAAAGGAAAAATAAATATTGAAAAAAGGGGAAAATTGGAGCCAGGCCGGCCATCACCCCGGCCCGCTCCCTCGCGTGCCGCCGTTGACAGCGGGCCCCCTTCCTCCCGCGCCTCTCCTTCCCCCGCCGCCGCGTGGCCAGAGCGTCGGCTCCTCTCACTGCCCCGCGGGCCCGTGCCCCGCCCCGCTCCTCCTTCCTTCCCTGAACGCCCGCGCCACGCCTGCTCCGCCCACCGATTCTCCTCGTCGCCCCTGGTTTTCCCCGTGCCGCCCACTGTTTCCCTGATCTCCGTGACCATAAGAGGCCCCTCCGCGCCATTCTCCCTCCTCCTCTCCCCCATTTCCTTTCCGCCCATGCACAAGCTGCCGTCGCCGCCATTCCCACTGCAGCTCCCTCCCCGGCGAGTCTCCCTCCGATTCCTCGCTCCACGAGCATCTACCCGCCGCCGTGGACCCCCCTTCCAACCGTCGCTGGAACTTTCCCCGCCCCCCAGCTCGCCGGCGCCGTAGTCATGCTTGCGCCACCACCGGCCTCCGCCGCCAAGCTCCCTGGGCACCTCTCCGGCTCGGGTAGCTCGTCGGCAAGCTTCCCCAAGCCCTCTACTCCTTCCCCCACCATGCAATCGGGCCCCCATCGCCCGTAGCTCGCCGGCGCCACCCATCCTCCCCAATTCCGGCCATCGGCCTCCCCGTGGAATCCCGCCACCAAAACCCAATTCCGTCCTCCCTCACCATCTTCGGGATCCCACGGACATATCCCCGACCTTCTCCGCGCTTTCCGTGGACTGTACTCTGCCGGCACCGAAGCTCCCTCCCGAGTCACCGCCGCCGCACGCCGCCGGCCCGCCTCGGCGCTCCCCGGTCCCTGCCGACTCTTTCATCGGCTTCACCGCGGCACCGGGAACCCATTTGGGTCATCTCTGACCTCCCTCCGGCTGCCACTCGCCGGCAACGCCGCCGCCCGGCCACCGCTCCAAGCCTCCTCTGCTCCAGCGCCCACACCATCGGCTCAAGTGGTTTCTTCCGCCCGCCGCCGTAGCACCCAACCCATCAAGCAGCGCAGGCGCTCGCAGCTGTGGCCCGGCCAATCCTCACCGCAATATAGTGTTAGGTTTTTAAATGATTTTGCCACGCATTTCTGGTGAAGAAGGAAAATTAGGAAAAATCCGAAAATAAATTCCAAAAAGATGCTAAAATTTATTAGAATATAAATGAGCTTATTTAATTTTCAGTCGTGGATTAACCAATAAATGTTAACGACTAATGTGCCTTCAATCTTTATTTTAAAAGCATAGTCAGGAATCTAGCCACAGTCTTGTTTAGGCTATGCTCACATGAAATGACGGCTTAACAAATGATGATGGTCTAAAGAAATAAATCCTAAACCGTGGTATACTAGTAAATGTAGCAAGCCAGAACCTGAACCCATGGATCCTAATTCAACTTAAATTTAGCCTAGCTATGAATGAAGATACATAAAATATAATAATGGGATTATTAGAGATTTAAATTTTAATCAACTACCATATATGAATGAATATTGAGCCTTTGCTATTTATCTTAATCTAATTAGTAAGTAAAGGCCTATATCAGAGATTATTCTAAAACTTAATAAAGATATCCAAGTGTTATAATACTTTCGACTAAAAGATTTATAGAATAAGTGCAGATCTCATCCATCAGTCCAGTTTGCCTGTACCATAACCTAAGTTACAAGGAATACCTACCCAGCCAGACTCACACTTCGATACATAGGTCTAACCTAACTCATGGGACTTCCTTGATAAATACGAAAATAATAAAAGAGGTGATCAATAGAAAGATCGAACCATTATATCCTTCCACCGACCCTGTCTCAAATCACCCGAATCACCCATTAACTCGTAATAATACAAAAATTGAGTTTATTCGGATTTATTTGGATCTTTTGAGTTATTTGCTTTCATTTGGATTCCGTCGTTGTCGCGTAAATAGAAATTGGGAGCCGTGAAGACTCGTTGGATCAAGCGAGATTAAGCTTGAAGTGAAGATAAACACCAGAAGCTCAGGAGAAAGCATCGTGCGAGCTCGAGACCGCGGTAAACCGCACCAGGCGAGTCAATACTTTGATCATGTTGAACCTACATTTTATGCAAATTACTTTCGTTTAAATTATCAAATTGCATGCTGTTACTTTATGTGCAAAATATGTTGATTTAAAATTTTAGCTATATGCCCATTGCTCAACTTGATTAAGTATTACACCCCTCTTTGGAATATTGCATATGTGAGCCTTGTCGCCTAGTGGAAAATCTTATAATGGTTAGCATTCGAAAATAAGTCCTTAATTATATGCCATGCTTAGCATTGTTTAGGAACCCGGGCAAGAAATTGCCCCAAGCATCACTTTTAATCATGAGAATTTGATTCGGCGGTCATGGTGGGAATGATGGTCTATTTTGACATGGTTATTTTATGCTCCCAAAACTCTCAATTTGCTTTAATATCTCGAGCGGATGGTTTGGGGCTGGTATGTGGTGCAAAGGAAAGCACAAATTATGGAGTGTGGTAGAACCGCTCGATACTACTAAGGAGTGAATCTTGTCATGTCAACCCATGTAAATCGTACAACCACAAGCGGCAAAATGTGGCGTGGTTAACTAATTTGTGTAGCTCCAAGGTGGTTACGTGAAGGTATGACCACGAGCAAAGGGATGGATGCGTAATATTCCTCGCCTTTGCCCGTGATGGCTCACGAGGGACCCTTCCCGCGGTATGCGTAATATTACTACGGAAGGTTGACCTTAGCGGGCGTAACCACAGTGGACTATGCATTGTAAAGGCCCTGTGATAGTCTATTCAACCACATGGCTAAGGAATCATGTGGGGCAACGAGTAGATCTATCTCTTGTGGGTAAAGTGTGCCACTCTGCAGAGTCAAAACTATTCGAATAGCCGTGCCCACGGTCAAGGGCAGACATGGGAACTTAACTAGATATAGTTCTGTTTACAAAATAATTGGTACTTGGGAGAAGGGAAATTTGTAGGGCGAAGGACTGCCCTTGGTTTGGAATTGTCCTGGGTGTTGTCCCAGTGGTACGTTAAGCGGCTATAACGCTGAAAGATACTATATGGCGCAGATGCCATGTAATGGTGGATGGAATCTGTGTCAATTATAAGATCAACTTACTTTATAAACAAAAGTTTTGAGTTCAAAATTGCTAGGTCTCAGGGATTTTGCTATAATTGTATTCAAAAGCACTCTACGCAAAAATAAAATAACCTGAGCCTTTCCTTTGGTTAAGCCATGCATACTATTTATTTGCATTCTGTGTATTGGCTTGCGGAGCACGGGGTCGGAGTGCTCACGCTCGCTTTTGCGACAAAATTCAGAATCAGGAATCAAATCACCTCGCCTCAGCAACAAGATTGGACAAGCTGGCAGAGAAGATGAAGATGTCAAGGGCTAGGTCGCGCACCTCCAGTTGGCTGCCTGTGGGCATGTCCTGAAGGTCCCATTTGCGTGCTTCGTTCTTCCGCTGCTACAACTTAATGATTTCGGCCCAATCAGCCCATGAGTAAGTTTACTATTATATTTACGCTTCCGCATGATATGTATTTTGATATTCATTTCTGTAACTGTGAGCACTATCTACTGATCCAGGGAATAGTGCAATGAAATCACAGAGGATTCCGGATTGTAAAATCTGGGTCTGACAGCGCTGGTATCAGAGCATATCGACTGCAGGTCGTGACCTAGTTAGCATGGTCGTTAGTTTCATAACTAGAATTATTTCTTCAAAATCTATTTCGAAAAATATAAGTTGTATCACTCATTCTCATCTCTCTTAGATGATTCTCCCTTATCTATATGCTGCCCTAGCCATTTTACTTCTGAAGCTCTCTTACCCAAATTCAAAGTGATGAAAATACAGTACTTCTCTTGTAAACTCTCTATGAACACGCACTTAAGGCCAAGAGTCATGGTGCTTAACCTTGACGCTTAATATCAAAGATTGTTTTATTTTTGGAGTAAACAATAGGTGAAAATTGGAAGAACAAATATATATATATATATATATATATATATATATATATATATATATATATATATATATATATATATATATATATATATATATATATATATATATATATATATATATATATATATATATATATATATATATATATATATATATATATATGGTGGAGCCTAACGGAAATAATTAGAATGACTAGATAGATGAATTAAGTTATTCTTGGAGAAATAGGAAATATGAAAATAATTATGGAGTACAACATTGATAAATAACAAATTCTTGGGAGATATTTACAATAGTGGAATAATGGAATATGATCGATTGCTAGATAAATTGATAGAGTTTTGAGAAATTGGAGAGATGGTAACAATCATCAGAGTACAGGCTTGATTAATAACATTATTGCTGAAAGATTTTCATAATAATGAATTAATTCGGAGGTTGTCACTGAAGATTTAGGTGGTTACTAGAGGAGTAATTATGATTTTGAATACAATCTTGGATTATTAGGAAGTCCTGATACACATGACACTGGTGGATTTAAAAGTAATAATGATGGATAATCATTAGAATTCAGAATTGAGGAGTATATAGACAATAAAGATTCAAAGTTGATCATTGGAGAAGCAAACTATGGATTTGGATCAATGACTCTGCATCGGATTATTAGGAGGTCACGATACGAAAGTCATCAGTGGATCTAAATAAAGAAAGTTAGATCTTCATAGGACTGGAAAGCTGATAAAACTGGCAATTGACGAACCTGAGATTGGATTTATAAAGATGTTGTGGAAAATTCAGGCACATATCAGAATTCGGTAACTTCGATTCGATTAATAAAATTTTAAATGGAAGAATTATATTGGTGGATCTAAAATGAAGGCATTGGATTTTCATTGGATTGTAGAGTTAATAAGTTGACCAATAGTGGATCCGAGATTTTGATTATACAGTCATAATGAAAATATGATATTTAATCCACAAATATATGATTGAAGGTCAAAGATTTATGCTGGACTTAGATAATTATGATTAGATTAATGAAATGATGGATAATACAATAGGACGAGTATGATTGGTGGATCAAATAAAATAAATAGTCTCCTTCGCTGTTTGGAGTCTTAGTTGGCAGTAATGCCATGAACAATTAATAAAGAAAGATAGCCTAAGTGCAGTTCGCAAAAGTGGAAGTTAAATTATAAAGGCCATTGGATTCTAAGCCTTAAGTAAAAAAATCATATGGGAGTGAATTGATTCAGTGATGGATAGTTGAACGTTGGAAGAGATTAGGATACCAAAAAAATCTATTTAGCCACAAGGATCATTTATAAAATAAAAAACAATGAGTGCCAAAACCAATGAAACTACCCCAAATACTTTCCACTTCTTTCTATTAATTACAAAAGGAAAATTTTGATCCTTTTCTCATACCCCTACTCCAATATTAAGGTTAGGAACGTCGAAGATGATCATGAAGATATGATGGTCTCGTTTTAGACGGACTGTGCATATGAACCCTGCACCCTCCTATGTGTGCTCCCCGAGTAGACGTTGTATTGTTGCAAGATTCTATTTGGCCCTGCACCGCCTCTGCCCTCAAGGCCCTATTTCGCAATCACAGAAAAGCTTGCTTTTAAAATTTGTGTGGTTCTCAGATCACCCCACTTCCGGTATTTTCCTTTAAAGTTAAATGGGTTAGAACACCTTATCTCCGCAATTTAATCCTCATCTCATTCCCTCTCACCCTTTCTGAAAACCCCATCGGATCCAAAGGAACAAAATAACAAGTAACCCAAAACCAGTGCAATCAAGAAGATGTGAAGACTCTGCAACCTTCCAATATTTGAGGAGAACAACATCACGGTGAAGAAGACCACCCGCCAATCTCGTGATGACCAAGACAGCTAGAGTACAATGGGAGTGTTTGGCTTAATTCATGGAGCTAGTACAATTCATTTAAGCTTATCTCAACGTGGACTAGGGAGTCCGGCAAGTCTCCGAACACCACAGAAAAATAGACCGTGTCAATTATGGTTTGCTTCCTTATGCACATATACATCCTTGCAATATATATTTCTAAAATTGTATTGATTGATTGTCACCTTAGGATTGGAAACCTTGTCATCGACTTAGGTTGCTACTATACTTAGTGAAACTAGATGATTTAAGCCTTAATTGAGTAAAACCAATTTGATTTACACTTCTGCATCTAAAGCTCAATTTTAGCCAAAGAAATTATAAGAGCGCCTATTCACCCCCACCCCTCTAATCAGCCTCCTCAACCTCACAATGCTCTAATCGGATTATCAATCCTTGGTACTATCAGAGTGTTAGATTTTGTTACTTTTGTGGTGTATGGTTGGTTGGTTTGTATGGAACCGGTAGGGATGAATCATGGAAAATCATTATTGTTCAATCTGAATCGTACAAACTTGGCCAAGTTCGTGTTGATGTAGGTTATGAATATTGAGTATTTTCATCATGTGGTAGCATTCCGCATTTGTGTTTTAGGTTGTGAATATTGTATAGTTTAACATGTGTTTTATTTGTTATTGTGATAATGTTGTTGGATTGATCGGTGTAGTGTGTTCTATTATGGCTTGCTAAAATTCAATCGTTCCAAAGTATTTCATATTGTTGTGTTGAATTGGCAAAGGAATGATGTTGTTGTTATGTGTGATTGTTGGATATGTTCTTTTATATGGATAGAGTGGTTCATGTGCATCACAGGGCATGGTGATGTGTGACAATAGTGATGTGCAATTTGCAGGCATGGTGGTGAGTGTAGTGGTGTATGCTGCATGCCCGTCATTTGACTATTTGGTCGCAAGTGTGAAAGATAAGTTGGTGTGGATGCAAGATAGGGTGGGTGTGTGGTTTGAAGGAACATGTGATATTGGAGTTGGGACCCGATCGCGGGAATACATGTTGCCAGTTGGCTCTAAGCTTAAGTGGGAGACCTACAAGGAGCTGGTGGGTAGGTCCTACGGTCAATCACTTGAATTGGCGGAGGTGAAGGTATTGTGTGAGCCATGGGAGGTTGGCTTCGATTAGTTCACACTCTAGCTCATGCATCATGTTCCATTTGGTTCTTAGTCTTTTATAAACTCCATTTGCATTTTCCAGAAGTAGGAGTAATCGGGTTCTACAAAACAAGCCTAAACCCAAGGACTCCAACTAATCTTTTTCAGGCAAGTTCAACACCTGTGGTTATTCTGCCTAACATTAATTTCAATATCAATTGTTTGCAATCTATTATATGCTATCACTTGTATGTCAAATTTATTTTCTAAATCCTGCTTAAGCCGGAACATTTGGAATTGGGTTGGATATCTGATGATCACTAGTATGGTTGGTAATTGGAATTATCAATATGTGTTTATTGGAAGGTATGATTTCACTACACTACGAGTTATCATATAAGAACTAACTACTAACTACCCTAAGACATTAAAGCGCTGTTCACTCTTGTTGATCACAACCCTAGTTATCCAGGCTTTGCTAAGTAATTGTTGTGGAAGATATATCTCTGGGTGGGAATTAAGGACTCTGTGCTTCTGCGGAAGCTAGTAGTGGAAGTTGTGTCTTTTTGCCAAAGATATACTCCGAAGGAATATTGAAAGGCATTGTGAGATCTTGGTCTTGGCCACACACTAAAAGAAGTGCGTATGTTTGGTTAGCATGAAAGACCTGAGACTTTGTGAGCAAAGTAGCGCAACTTCTATAGAGTTAGAATGTGGTTGTCACTACGTCGTAGTAGGAAATGAAACTAACAGAAGTTCTACATGTGATGTCTTACGATAGTAGGGTTTCATAACTACAACTTGACAACTTTTGATAAGAAATGTTTTTGAAAACTATATAGCACATTCTCAAGGATGTGGGCCCTTTTATTAGTATATGTTTGATATAATTGGATAGCTAGAGCATGTACTAATTGGATTGCTATTATTGAACTTGTTGTGTACCTTTTGTACTCATCCCTAATTATAAATTCCTTAGTAGATGTTGTGGCTACTCAGTAAACTAAACTAGGAGAGTAGTAGAGTGGTTGTGATGGATGCACAATGCCTGCCCCTTCTCCATGTTCATATATATATATATATATATATATCCATAAAGCAATAATTACAATATCACCCTTATAGTTGTGTATCTCCTAGAAGGGCATACATGTCATTATATATATCACATTGGGCCCTACAATCCCCCAAATAGGCCGGATGGGCTCAGGTAGGGGCCACCCCTACTACAGGAGCTTCTCATGGTAAAGGGCTTCTCACAGGCCAAAACCATGCCGCTGAGTCCTTTGGCCCCCTCCGTCCCTGCGGCCTGTGATGCCATCTGTCGTGAGCCATACAGACTGAAGGCATGCTGAAGTTTGACCAAAGTCATACTGCCCTTTTGCGTGTAATGGAACACACGGCCGAATGCTGTTGGCGCGTCGTGCAGTGCCAATTGAAGTCTGACCGTGATCGTGCAGCCATTTGTGGTGTTGTGGGACACGTGTGCACGCGCGGTTGGCGGGTCGTGCACTATTAGTTTTCGCCAGTTGCGCTTCCCAATCATGGGGAGCCAAACGGGCTTTAAAGCTGTGCTAGCCATCACGTCGTTGTCCTTCACACTTGACCAGTTGCGACAGGATTGCCTTTCCACCACTGCTCCCATGCGCATTGCTGCCATACACGCCGCCCGTTGCCGCCGTCCACTGCCGCCATACCCCTTCCTCTCGCTGGCCCCATTTGGCAGATGGTGTCGTGAGAGGTCCAGCCAGAAGCACGGCGTCATTTGCCGCCGGCCGTTCTGTGAAGCACTATAGCGGAAATGACTCGTGGTGATGATCATTCCTGTTGCCACGGTGGCTCTTCCAGCCGGCATGGGTTGTCAACAACTGAGGTGGAGTACGAATTGGTCGGACGCGACCCATCAATAGTGAACAAATGGTGGAGTGTGGTGAAGAAGTTAAAAGGCGTGTGTTCAAATCTGCTAGGGCAGAGCTTGGCAATCGAGAAGACCATCCGGTCACTAGTCCATGAAGGGAAGATCTCGGACCACGATGCGGTTCGGCTACCCTCCACTTGTAACATCCCAAAATTTTAAATTTTGAAGATGGAAGCTTTTGAATTATTTGAGCAAAAGTATTCTCTTGAAATTTGGATTTTTAAGGTGCTTCTTAAATTTTGGTTGAGGATTTAAAAAAATTGAAGAAGGTTTCGAAAAAATATAACTAGAATTAAAAATACCATAAAAGAAAATATGGAAGTAAAAGACATTTACAATTTTGAATTCAAAACTAAAAAGGCAATCCAACATAAGGAGGGAGAGATTTAAACTAAAGTATAAAAATTTCATATGGTAAATAGTATTATAAAAGGGCAACAAAAATAAATACATAAATTATATTCAAATATGTATACAAAAATTGCCTAGTCAGTTGACCAAAGATATAGAAATGTACGTATACAAAAATAGAGATAAAGGGAAAAATATATGTATATGTGTATATATGAACATATGCAGTAAATAAGCAAAATGGAACTACAAAAAAAAGAGAAAAAAAAAGAGAAAGGAAGTCCGGCCGGCCGAAGGCTCGGCCCAACTTCCCCATTTCCCTGCCCACCCCGCCGGCCCATTTCCTCTTTGCCGTCACTGCGCCGTGGGCCCCGCTCCCACTCCCGCTTCCCCTCTCTGCCAAGCGGGCCCGAGCGCCTGGCTCCACCCCGCGCCTCTTCTCCCTCCTCTTTCTTCCCCTTCCGTTCCCGTGCGCTCGCTTCCCCTCTCCTTTTCTCATGGCTGTGAGCGCTCCGCGTCTCCCGCTTTCCTTCTCTCCCCCGCGCCGAGCTTCGCAACCATCGCATCGCCTCGAGCCCACCGCCCTCTACCGCACGCCGCGCTCGCGCCGCCTCGCCGCGCGCCGACCTATCGCTGTCACTGCGCCGTGCGCGCCGAGCCCGGCCGGTCTTGTCCCGCAGTCCGCCCACGCCGCCTGGCCCTCCGCGCCTCCCCGCCCCTCTGCGCCATAAAAACCACCGGCCCTCCCTCGCTCCCGCGCCACCCCTCTTCCTCCCCCTCCCTCTTTTCCCCTCTGCCCGTGAGCAAGCGTCCACCACCGTGCGCCGTGTGATTCCGACCGACCATGGAGGCTCCGGCTAATTCCACGTCAGTAAAGCATCTCGGTGACGTCACGACTTCGCCCGCGCCGCCAATTGGGACGGTGGTCCACCCCAACACGCCGGCCGCTGTGACCTTCCCTGCGCCACCATCGAGCTCCGCTGCCGGCTCGCCTCCGCCCCCCTCCGGCCGCCTAGCCCACTCAGGTGGCTCCGGGAACATCACCGGTGCTCATGCACCCCACCGTCCTCTCCCCTCTCTTTCTGGCCGCCGGCGCCTCCTCCCACCTTACCTCCGGCCGCCCCCGTGCCGTCGCCCACTGCCCTCGCCACCGCCCCCGACCACCGAGCCACCTCCCAAGGCTCCCTTCCCTTGCCCACAACGCGGTTTTCCAGTCGACACCTCTCTCCGGCCACCCCCCTTGCCGGCGACGCCATCACCACCGTGCGCTGGCCTCCTCCTCTGTTTGGAGCCTCCGCCCACCTATTATCTCTTCACATTTGCCACTCCTCTTTCGGCAGCCCAGGCCTTCGGCCCACTTGGCTAGCCGAGTGCACTTAACACTTTGCCTTCTCCCAAGGTATCGAGTTCGAGTCTCCCTTCGGCCATATTTGGCCATATTTTTTATTTTTATTTTCTTTAACCATTTCAAATAGAAAATAATTAGGAAATGATTCCAAGAAGCTAAGATAATCAATTTGGGTTCACATAAAATTTACCTATACACTTAAATATAAAATGTATGCATATGAGCAATGCAGTAGTTAGGGAAAACCCATAAAGGCCAATAAATTTGATTAGTATATATATTTTATAAAAAAACACACACACATGAATGTCAAATATTTAATAATGGATTAGTTATCATATGTGAATACTTAAGGTAGTTTAGATAATTATTTAAAACATCTGGATATTAATTAAGGGCAGTAATAAAGAGAAAGTGGCCTTGGTTAAATATTCAAATTTAGTAAAGATCTTAATTGAAAAGAAATTCTAAATAGAGTTAAAGGTTTGGATATTATGTTTAGATAGGAAATCAAGGCTCTAAATTAAGGACTACCCTTAAATGTAATTAAAACCCATGCCCAATATTTAACATGCCTCCATTAAATATATTTTTATAGTAGGTTTTGCTAACTAGCAGACATTGAAATATGACCTTATATACCAAGCTTTGCCTAGTTGGCTAGTTTAAACTAAAATTAGAAATAAAGCTAAGCCTAATAGTAGCTAAAGTATAAGCACGATAATAATGGTACTATTAATCAAATCTCAACACTAGATTTAATACATAATAATAATGAGCATAATTATATATATAGTAAGCTGGGACCCGTATAATAGACCCTAATTCAAATTGAAATTAGCCTAGTGATGACTGAAGGTACATAAAATATCAGTAATAGTAACTTTTAGAGAGCACTCAAATTTAGAGGGGCATAATCGTAAACAGATGCTAAAATATAGCAACCCTAGGTCATCACGCATTAAAATAATCTCACCGACATATAAATACTCTAAAGTAGACATTTAATCAATAACACGAGTAATTAGGGCCGCATAAAATGATGCATATCAAATTGCTAGTAATATGAATTAATTCGGTAAACTAAGAATTGTATACATCACATATAGCATAAACCCTGAAAAGAATGGGCGCTCGACAAAATAATGCTTCTCTAATCCTGTACACTGAATTCTAAATCTAACCTAACTCATGGAATTTCCTTAATAAATATAAAAATAGTAGAAGAAGTTCATAATGAAAAGATCAAGTTATCGTATGCTGTTACCAACCTTGCCCCAAATCACCCGAGTCACCCATTAACTTATAATAAATTTAAATTAAGTTTATTTGGATTTATTTGGATCTTTGAGTTATTGCCTCTATTTGGATTCAGTCGTTGTCACGTAATTAGAAACTGGAGCCCAAAAGATTTTATGGATCGAGCGAGACCGAGATCGATGAAGACCAGGAATTAAAGATCATCGCATGAGACAACTTGGTGTGAGCTCATGTAACATCCCAAAAATTTTTTTTGCCTTCTATTGATTTTCTGGAGTTTATTTGGATTTATCTGGATTTTATTTAAAAATCTAAAGCAAGAAAATGTATTTAAAATATTTTATTAAAGCAAAAAAAAGTTTATTTTATTTTTTTTTCTTTTCTTTTCTTAACCCTCCCTAAGTTTTGTTTAACTCTTGATGATTTTACTTCTGGAAATTAAAAAAAAAAGAAATTTAGAAGTTTCCTTCTTCCCTTCTTCCCCAACCGGCCGGCCTCCATTAACACCCCATCCGAGCTTTAAAAGCTTCGTTACTCCTTCCTCGCCGCAACCAAGCCATTATTGGCCCTTAAGCTCGCGCGCTAGTAACCGCCCCACCTCCTCTGCTTTTCGCCGGCTTAAAGCCTCTCGCCGTTATGCATCGCTTCTAAAGTCCTTAACTCCGCGAGCCCTTTACCTCCGTCCCCGCCCTATAAAGCTCCTTCCCGAGCCCGTTATCCTCCTTCGCCTTCCGTGCGCCGCCACCTCTTTCCCCTCCGCCTGAACCGACCGGCCCCACCCGTGCTTCCTCGTCCGCCGCGGCGAGCTCCGGCGAGGAATTGGCGCCGCCTGGTCTCTTCGCGCCTCGCCGACGACGCCGTGATCCCCAAGCGCGGCGACCACCATTCCCCTCTCCGCCGAGCGACGCCGCCACCGGAGCCCGTTGTTGCCGAAGACTCGAGCGCCGCTTCTTTCGCCGACCGACCGTCTCCACTCGAATCGAACCTCTACGACCATCCGCCGCTCCGCCACTCGCCGATTCCTCCGACCACCCCGCGCCAACCGCTCAAGGTAACACCTTCCGTGGTCGAGATCCGTAGTCATAAGTCTTAGTTGTAGCCATAGCTGCCGAGTAGTCGTAGCGACTATGTGGTCGTAAATGACTAGGTAGCCGTTAACCTGTTTGAGTGGTCGATTCGCCTCAAGTCGTAAGTTTTCGTGTAGTCGAGTCGTAAGTTTTCGTAGTCGTAGTCGTAAGTTCTCTCGTAGTCGTAGTCGTAAGTTCTCTCGTAGTCGAGTCGTAAGTTCTCGTAGTCGGTCGAGGTTCTCGTGTAGTCGAGTCGAGGTTTTCGTGTAGTCAAGTCGTAAGTTTTCGTGTGTAGTCAAGTCGTAAGTTCTCTCGTGTAGTCGGGTCGTAAGTTCTCGGTAGTCGGGTCGAGGTTCTCGCAGTCGTAGTCGAGACCGTTCGTGGTCGTAGTCGTAATTTTCCCGAGTAGTCGTAAACCTTCCGTGGTCGATGTCGATCGCGTGGTCGTAAACCTCCCATGTGGTCGTAAGTCGACTACGTGGTCGTAGCTCCGCCGATCGCATTTGCCGTGGTCGTAGCTCCGCCCGATCACGCTTGCCATGGTCGTGAGAACTTCGAAGGCCATAACTTCTTCATTTTAACTCCGATTTAACTCGCTCAAATTTCTAATTTTTCTAAAATCCTAAACTATCCATTTCTGGACTCTTTTTGAATTTTTGGATTTTATTTGAATTTTGTTTGATTTTCTTTTGGTTCTTTGCGATAGATTACGATTTAATCCGAGAGTATTTCTTCGACGAATCGCAGCAAGACTTCGAGCAAGGCAAGTTACACCTTTGACCATGTTGATCCCAGTAATTTAAATTATTTATGTTGTTTTTAAATTAATATGCATGCGCATTTTTATTCAAATTAGTTCAAATGTGCTTAAAACTTTAGTTACACCCAATTCCCTTTGTATGGCCAATCTCGAATTTGAACGAACATACCTTGTCACCATAGATGAAAGCCTAGTTGGTACATTAGTATTAACTAGAACATTTTATAGAATTGCTTAGCCATGCTTAGATTAATTTAGGTGGGAAGATTGGTTTCACACGAAATGTTGGTTTATAAAATCTATTCTTGACTTTGGTGAGTCAAGAAGGTCTATAAAATTTTGATAAAATAAAATGGATAAAACCTGCTTTAGACTTAGGCATTGGTATGGTGGTGGGTGCTTTGGCATGCGTCGTAGTTTGTTGACTCGATGTTGACCGCCAGCACAAGGGGTATGCGGTAGGCCTAAGTCAAATTAAGGACCTGACTGTGAACTACTATTACAAAGTCACACCGCACTACCACAAGTCCGGTATGGGACAGATCCGCTAAGTAATTTGTGAAGTTCCATTTTAGTTTCGCTATAGGCTGAATGTGAGTGGCGTGAGGCCATGAGAAGTCTCACATGGCACAAGAGGGGCTCCAACATGTGGATTCATGTTGTGGTGAAACCTTAGTGGCGGCGTAGCTAATTTGGTAATGGAACATTGGAACAGCCTTATCATAATCTCCTCGACCGCACACCTAAGGAAGTGTGTAATCCGGTGGCAAACAGAGAACATGTCTTGTGGGTAAAGTTGTACACCTCTGCAGAGTAACAAACTATCTCGGATAGCCGTGTCCACGGTCAAGGACATGCTTAGTATGGTTTTTCACGGATTAGATTTTGGTTTTAATAAAATTTGGTTTATGGAAATTTGTGAAACTTTTGGAAAGATGGTCCGTGGGATACCCGTGGTTAGGTTAGTGTTAGGTTGTTGCCTGCACTAACGTTATTATTTTGTTAAATCTTGTTTTTATATATTGTATCAACTTCAGCTTTTGCACTTACGTTATTGTATTTAATTCAATAATGTCGTTTATGCAAATGAACCACATTATGCCTTTCTTTGTAACCCTTATGCATGCATCAAATCTGTTATATCTCCCGTGTAACTTGTGGAGTACTTTATGTGCTCACCTTGCTATAAACAATGTTGCCAGAGGATCTACGATGTCAACTATGTTGAGGATCGCGACGAATAGGCCACGCCTTACACATCAATTCGCCTTGTGGGAAGGCGGGATGGGCTGCTCCTCTTATTTACCTTCCGCTGTTTATTTCATGTTTGGCCATGAAGCCACCTTATTGTAATCTTGGCCATAAGGCCCGCATTTTTGCTTTATAATAAAGTTTGGTTATCATGCATGATATGTATCACTCGCTCAATCTGTGTGCACTAGCTTTTCCCGGATAGTGCGAATAACACAGAGGGTTCTAGAGTTGTTGCTCCGGGTCCCGACAGCTCAATCCGCGGTAAACCGCGCCAGGCGAGTCAATACTTTGATCATGTTGAACCTACATTTTCTGCAAACCTACTTTTGTTTAAATTATCAAATTGCATGCTGTTATTTCATATGCAAATACATGTTTAATTTAAGATTCTAGTTATATGCCCATTGTTTACCTTGAATATTATTATATCTCCTTTGGAATAATTGAATGTGTGAACCTTGTCGCCCTAGCAAAACTATAATAGTAACCTTTCGAAAATAAGTCCCTAACTATATGCCATGCTTAGTACTGCATAGATATTCAGGGGCGCTGAAATGCCCCAAGCCTCATTATCATTTTTAATCATGAGAAACTGGTTTGGATAGTCATGGTGGGAATGACTGGTATATTTTGATATGATTATTTTATGCTCCCAAAAATCCCAATTTGCTTAAATATCTGAGCGGATGGTTTGGGGGCTGGTATGTGGTGCAGTGGAAGCACAAATTATGGAGTGTGGTAGAACCGCTCAGGTAATCCTAAGGACCGAATCTTGTCATGACCTCCTATGTAAAACAGTACAACCACAAGTCTGTAAAGTACAACTTGGCTAAGTAAATTTATCGACACCACCAGACTCATCTCACTGGTAGTGGATAGAAGTGGATTCGCAAGGGCAAGAGAAGGCCTAAAGGGACACCGAGTGGAGGGTGAAGTTTCCCAGTCGTACTAGCGCTGAGGGGAGTGGAGCCCGAATAACGCTAGTAACCGTGGGGGACATCCCGTGCATAGATGGGACCCACCGCAAGTGGGCAGTTTCCCATAAGGTGAGATGACAAAAGGGACTAGATACTTTGAAAAGTCACTGTGATGGTCTGCTCAACCACACACTAAGGAATCGTGTGGGGGCAACGAGTTAATTGTCTCTTGTAGTGAAAGTGTACAAACTCTGCAGAGTCAAAACTATTCGAATAGCAGTGCCCACGGTCAAGGGCGGACATGGGAACTTAACCAGATATAGTTCTATTTCAAAATGCTTTATGGATGGGTTTGGAAAAGTGAAGGGCAGTGAAAAGTCCTGATTTGAGTTGTCCTGGGTGTCGTCCTAGTGGTAATGTAAGTGGTTATAACGCTGAAATGTTAGCATATGGTGCGGATGCTATGTAATGGTGGATGGAATCTGAATCACTATTATTATTGCATTCCTTTACACATTATGTTTTTGTGTAAAACTGCTAGGTCTCAGGAAATTTCTATGTATTGTATTTCAAATAATGATACTTCTAATCTTACAAAATAAAATATGGAAGGAATAAACAGGGTCATGAGTAAAGGAGATGGATGTTCGTAGTACACACATAAAGGTAATGGTGGATTCATGTCGATCATAAATAGGAAACAATAGAGTGGATTCTGGGAGAAATAAATTGGTGGAGACTAAATGAATATATATACTAGATAGATGATTTAAATGATTTTTAGAGAATTAAGGAGTGCAAAGGTAATTGTTGGATTACGACACTGATAACTAATATGAATTCTTGGAAGATGTTGACAATATTGGGATTAATAGAATTTGATCGACTACTAGATGAGTCAATTGAATTTTTGAAAATTTGGAGGTATGATAACAATTTTTAGAGTATAAGTTTGATCGATGATAATCTTGGTGGATGTATACTAGTGAATTATAGACCTGACCAGTGATATTCTTGGTGGATATATACTAGTGATGCATAGACTTGATCAATGATATTCTTGATGGAGGTATACTAGTAAATTAGTTAGAGATAGATAATGAACAATAAGGTTGATTATTGGAAGAGCAAATTATGGCTATGGATCAATAACAAAAAGGATTGGATTGTTAGGGATTCAGAATACAAAAGATATTGGTGGATAAAATAAACACTACTAGAAAATCCCCCTAACGCAACGGCGGAAAATCGTGGCAATAGGGACAAAATCGTGGCAATAGCTACCAATTGCCACAATATCACTTCGTTGGCAGCCGTTGCAAAAAAGTGAGTGGCGAAAGGTCTTTGCAACGGTTTTGCGTCCTGTTGCAAGAGCAATGCTAATTGCAACGTAATCATGCGTTGCGCTTGATAGGTGTTGCAACATACCATATTGTGGCAATAAGGTATATTGCCACGTTTCAATCCGTTGCAAAAGGCTTTATTACCACGCATATGTTTCGTGGCAGCAGGAGCTAATACCACGTCGTTGTTTCGTGGCAATAGGTTATAATGCCACGCTTATTGCTTCATTGCATTAGAGCATTGTTGCAACGCGATACGTCCAGTGGCAATAGTCCCTATTACCACGGAAATAAGTTTGTGGTAATAATCTTTTTTGCAACGGAGGATGTTTCGTGGTAATAATGTTTGTTGCAACAGAGGATTTTTCATTGCAATAGAATATTTTGCAACGCAATTTATCTGGTGGCGATAGGCTCTATTGCCATGGAAATTAGCTCGTGGTAACAATATTTGTTGCATCGGAGGATGTTTCATTGCATTAAAAGCATTTTGCAACGCAATCTGTCTGGTGGCAACAGGCCCTTATAACAACGAAGTAGAAATGTTGCATTTACATGTATTGCAACAGAAGGTTTCTGTGGCAATGCATTTTGCATTCTGAATTCGATTATTAAACATTATTGAAACAGAATGAAATAATTATAAATTTTGCAACAACAATATGGAATGAAACCATCATTAATTGTAATATATAGCCAGCAAAATAGTTTGTACAATCATCAAGCAAAGGTTACTATTACTATAACAATGTCATTGAAAACGGTAACTAAAATTGATATAACATAAATATTCTAGCTATATTAGGCTTCGTGATAGCTTGTTTGCATCAAGATTCGCTATCTTGTCTTGATCATGCCATGACTCGAGTCCGAGTGATCCTGTTGAAAGAACAAAGGAATCACAGCTTAATCTTACGAAACATGACATGCACACATTGCAAGCAATTATATCGAATCTCAACTCGCTACAAGCCCTTCCTACAAAGTCGCTTATTAAATACACAAACAATATTCTCGCCATCAATTTTGATAAAGATTTGACAAACAAATAGTATGTATCAAAGATAAATACAACCTTCCATTGCACAAGATTATTTAAACTCAAAGAAATAATTTACTGAAAATGTGAACACTAGTCCGAACTCAAGAATTGTCCATGCAGCATACATAGTTAAATGGCATTACATCTAACTTATAAGATTGAACAAGACAAGGATAACTCTTCCTATCAGAATGCCAAGGTTTGGCAGAGAACTCACATGTACATTATGACAAAGGTGAGGCTCTACAAATCAGCCTAGAGATCATTTCAGGTATGTCATCCGCCACTAAGATAAACAAGGAAAAACATTAATAAGTAATCATTAAATTATGAGCAAGTTAAAAAGATTACCAAGTATTCATAATTTATGTCATCTACCAGCTAAGATAAACATGTTCCAAGATGCGAGATAAACTAAAGTGGAGATTGAGATGGATAATAATGGAGAGAGTTACGTTGAAACTAAAATTTATGTCACTCTTAATATTCTGATATTTTAAAATACTTATATATGTTACTAATGAGTTAAATAATGAACTATGTTGATCTGATCTGTTCTTCGAAAGACAGTTTGTAATTGTATTGCAGCAGCGGTGTTGATTAAAAAAGCAAAACCCTTGAATCAATCTGGTTGTTGTCATCAAAATATAACATACTACGATTCATACCGTCCGCTCCTTGCTAGTACACGTTTTGACGCAGCATTCCTTAGACTTTGTGAGGAAATGTAATACGCTGAAGTATTGTTTTTGAGAAGTGCCTCCTTTTTATTTGAACGCTTGTTGCCAACAATGTTTGTTGTGTCAAAGCGAGGCTGAAGAATTAGCTTGACGATGCTTTGTGATTAGTCCGCATACAAAAATGATAAAACAATTTAGCTTGCATAAAGTTTCCAAGACCGGAGTTGGTGAAACAATGATACAATTTTATACCTGCTGTAATGTGGCTTCCTTTGTTTCGCAAGGGTCGCAAGCATCTCTTTCTCATTTCTTCTCTTAATGCTTGTCTTTTCTTGTCCTCTTCTTCTTGAAGTCGTTGCATTTTTCTTCCAATATCCTTTCCGCTCAGCAACTTCTTTTCAAGTTTCTCTTTAACGATTCTACCTCACCTTGGAGCTCAATATTCTTCTGGTTGGTTGCACTGTAGCACGAGCTTGTTCTAGGAATTGAACATTCAAAGATACGATTTTGTGTTGGATATTTCGACAAGTACCCATGACCATGAAGTCTAGTTGCTTTGCATCCTGTGGTTTCCTTGTACGATGACTGGAAAAAACATTCTCCTCTTCTCTTGTAAGGTTTGGATAAGTCGATTGTTGTTCTCTCTCCATAATTCGGTTGCATGCATTATCCTAAGAGGAAGGTCATAATTGAAGTAGAATTCAGAACTGAATGGATGCACAATATATTGAAGCATGCTGTGACTAGTGAAATTTATGATTTACTAACATAGACATCCTTCGAAGCATTGTTTGACCATTGTCCATTCTTCATGTGAGTAATCATCCAAAGATTCAAATCATTTGGCTCTTCACCGCCATGTGGTCTCTAAAAGATGGGAACAATGTATCATATGAGTTTGTCATTGATGAAAAGAACCATATTAGTATGTCATAATTACTCGCTCATAGCTTATTCGAAAACGCTCGCTTCCCATGATGTGCATAGTCTTTTGTTTATAACGGTTTTGAGTTCGCCGCTAATTTTCTGAAATCGTGAGAAAAATGCATTAATTAAAGGAAATTAATTTCGACAAGCTCAGATTTAGAGGAAAATTAAGTGTATACTAGTTAAAATAAGTAAACTGTAGTGGCAAATTAAAATAATGGAAGGTGAATTTCATTGGTTATGGTAATATTTAAGAGGTAATGATTAATGTAACATGTATAACAGAAATGGTGCATGAGAGCATGTCAAATAAAGTGCTTGCATCCAGCTTGTCGTCGCAGGAATAATTATGCATAAATGAAACAATGAAAAAGAGAAAAGAATCTAGATGGAAATAGTGTGGTTAAATGGAACTCAGAATCATGAGCAGATGCATGATTATTGTTGACATTCAAAGCAAATTATGTGAGAAAGGAATACAAGAGGTTTAACACAAGAATAGATATCATTCCATGATCCATAAGCTATGGAATATAACAACTCCACCCAAAATACATCTACCGACAAACTAATTCAACTACGGTGGAGAGGCCATGAATGACATATACAGATTGCTATGAAAATGTGATTAGAAAATGAAATATTGAAAGAAACAAAGTGTTCAAAGCTTTCATCTATTTTGTTCCATATTTGCAAGTGTATAGTAAAATTATAGGAAATAGTACCAACCTGGAATTTTTCAGATCCAAAATACAACTGCAAGTAGTGCCACTCAACAATGTCTACATCTGCGGGCTTATTTTTCATCCTCTCGGCATAAGTGTTGTATGCCTTGTATGTAGAACTTAAAGCTGATCGCCATCCTTTGTACCTCTCTTTGGCAATCGACCATATCTTTTCCTTTTCATCCACAAAGGCTTGGAATGTCCCACCTTGTCGTTTTAAGTTTAAAGACAAAGAAAAGGTGAATTATTTGGTAACCTGAGACTGTGCATGCTTAGGCAACAAAAGCCAACCATATATTGTATACTACTCCATGTTTTTACTTTCTTGTTAGTTAAATTGTGAAGAATTAATCAAGTGAACAAGAAAAGTTTAAAACCTCTGTTATAATCGTAAGTAGACTATTTATCAATCTGCAATGTAAATCCTAAATAGTTATGTAAATACAGATATTCCCGATAAATCCAGATTCCACAATAACAAATTCAAATTATTGCTAGAGAATTAGGCATACATATCGATTTTGTTGTTAGCACGATACTCTAACAAAAATACCATAAAACTGAATCGCACAAAGATTTGTATTCGTTGCCATTCAGCGACAAGTGAGCACAATGGTTTGATATGACCCCACACGCCTAGATGTGTGAACAAGTCTCTAGCGAATCAAGATCGCCCTTCTAAGCTTTTTTCCTTGTAACATTGCATCTACGTACAAAGTGTAATCGCTTCATCTTATCCTCGCGATGACTTTTGTAAACAATGTGACGAAAATAACGATAATGGTGAAAAGCATGTGTGATTGTTATGCTCTAATAATAACTAACTATACTTCAAAATTATGCATACAGAAAAATTATACTTTTAAAACATCCTATGCTTTTTTTAAAAATGATATTACATTTACCTTTACCTTTACAACCTGATTTGGAACCTAGCTAATTATGTAATCCCTTGAATGGCTAATATGCACGCATCAAGACATCGGATGCTATTGAATTTCTGACATTAGGCTCTATATCCTTCCACTTTTTGACTCCAATGAGTGGTGCCCTTTTCTTTGTAAACAGTACCACTTCATCCACAAAAGCACGGCTGTTGTCTCCTATGGGACCTCCAAGCCTAGATGAAAATTCAATCTTAAGTTTCTGATCACCACTCTTTATTCGCTTGTTGGTCGCTATACCCTTAAGGGTACCACGTCCCTCTTTTTTGAAGCCTCCGCCGGAAGCTAGTTAGAAACCAATTACAATTAAATGATTAGACACATTCAGAATGGAAGTTTTGAAGCTTAAAATAAAAATTGTTCAAAGCAAAATATACCATCATGTTTTTTCCTTTGACGTCTAGCATGAGATGGCCAACACGGAGGAGTTTTGTTGCTGCCATGACTTTCCTCTTCAGCAAGTATTTCATCATCTTGGCTTTCAGCAAGTATTTCATCATCTTGGCTATGCTGATCTAAATACGACATCGCATATATATCCAACATCGATGCAAAGGTACACGTATGATTTCGTGATCGTAAAATAATCTTATGTGCTAACAGACCAAACACCGTAAACATCTAATAACCTATGGATGTAAAACCTCAGTTCATCGCAGTATTAAAAACATCTCTGTGCGGTGTACTAATGAGACGAACACTACAAACAAGGAACCAATGGACAAGAGCCAATAGCATGTCACTTACGTGTCCCCATTCTCGCTTGGTGCGTGTGGGGAGGGGGCACCAATGGACAACAAAAAGAGCAGCATGCAGCAGAGGCGCAGGCGTAACAATGATGCCTGGGTGCAATTAGGATGTCGCGATCTTGCGATAGCTCACGATGTAAAAGAACGGAGCTGCAGGACCAGCTCCTCGGCATGCGAGTACCGAACTCATCGATGCTGGCATGGCATGGCAATGGTAACTCAAAAGCGGAGCACACTTGATCATAAGTCGCGCATGCCACTAGTAGCTTTGCTGCTACTCTGTGCACACCTTGGAAACTCGGTGTGTGTGAAGAAGGCCTACGCTAGCTAGGAGCGTGGTCACTGGAGTTTAGCACATTTCGTGTTCCAAACAGACATTAATTCTTTTGCTTTTGGAAGATTCGCCCAATTAAGTTATTCCTTTATTCAAGAATGCTTTTTCTAGAGAATACTTATAATTTTATCGATTCAGATGTGTCTAGCTTCTTTAGAAGCATTATGAATCAAGAACAAATAGGCCATTTTGTTTTGAATACGAAATCATATCCCCGGTTGCACTAATTCATATCCCTCGTTTTCTCTTCTAAGTGATTTAAATACTGAAACAACCTCAGTTTTCTACAAACAATTCTATTCTACAAACAAGGATTTCTCTTCTAAGTGATTTAAATACGAAATCATGCTTAACATGGCTGTTAAAAATAAATGAACAATTAGCATAATACTTAAATTGTTGTTTGTTATTTGTGCTCTCCGATGTCAGGTTGCTTCTGTTTTAAACAAGTACTCCTCGACATGGCGATCTAAATCTAAATCTAAATCTAACCGTTTGCAAAAATTACATTGCATGTTAGTACTCTGACAATGATCAAAAGAAATTACTGATTTCTGGAAGATCGCCTTGCTGCCTTAGCCATGCTTTATAAGTTAGGATTGTTTCCTCCCTGTAGTCATCTTGTAAAGCTGCACTTAACAAATATGTTAGCTGTCTGGTCGAAACAACACATCTTATCTTAAATGCAATGAGTCTGGCAACTTAACTTACGTGTCTCTGGGTCTTCGCGTTGCAGTATTGCAAGCCATTTCTTGTATGCATCAATATCTACTCTTGACGTTGGTTCATCACCATTTGGCCGCTGCCTTGGTCGCTTGATGGGAGTTATGCTCACTTGCAGACCTCTCGGTTGATCTTTTGTCAGCACAAATCTGATTTTTTTCTCCCTCTCATTCTCTGATAGCATGGCTTCTGTTTGGTGGTTAAAATCGAGCGCCTCGAGCTTTGCCTGAGCCCTACCACATCGCTTCTTATAAAATAAGAAGTCCCTCCCAGAGTACCCAAGCTTCGATTTGATATACATCAAGTTGTAAAACGTGATATAAGCCCTGTCAAGTTCTAACTCGACAACTTCGACTTCTGGATCTGCCCCAACGCAATCAAACTTGATATTCCAAATCTCTCCGATGAACCTGGCACAGTATAAATTGAGAAAAGTGACTTTATTAACATGATGCCTAATAAGTAATGATTAAGAATAGTAAATGTACAAGTACTGTTAGCTGTTACAAAGCATGTATTTTTAAATATGAAACTTTGTTGCAAACAAATTTTTCATGTACAGAAAAATAAAAGGTAAAGCACTGTCAATCCAACCCTGCATTATGAGCTATTAAAATTGAAAGATCTCGTACATTGCATAAAGACATCGATTATAGCCTTATAAAGTAAGGCAGCAAAACAATGACAATTTATACTGTTTGTGACAATAAATAGTAGGTGGAGGCAAAAGTACACACACAGTTTCTAGTTATAGCCTTATAAAGTAAGGCAGCAAAACAATGACAATTTATACTGTTTGTGACAAGTTGCTCTGATGGTGCTGCAGGCTACAATATCATAACATTGTAGAGGAAATACAGAAAATTATGAGAACGTAAATTTGAATCATGAACTCGTAATAGGATTAACAATGTCATATCCAATGCAGTGACCTTTTTAGAATCCTATACTCAGCAGTCAACAATACGCACAAAAGAGTAGTCGAATTTGCCTTCCGTGTAACATTGGTTGTTCTTTTCTTTCTACTGCAGCCCACCCCTCAATACCAATGAAACAATCGAGACCGCCATATAGCTTTAATAGGTTGGAGTTGATACATCAAAATCAGATATGGATAATTGGTTGCTTCCGTGTTGAATACCATCTAGGCGGGCTGGAGCAGTTTTTTACCAGGCTTGACAGCACCAATAGAAACAAAAACACACTACTGGTAGATAATACGAAAAAATGCACCCATGGATTAGCTCTCTTTCTTTTGACCAATGCAAGGAAGCACTTGAAATAACTTTTCTTCGAAATAGTAGGGAAGAATATACATCGCTTGGGAGAAGATGTGTTTCTTTAGCCCGATAGTCCGATCAAAAGTGAGTTGTCGTCGAATGCACATAATAATCACTTTGCACATAACAAGGTTGTGCAACCAATTACTTGTGCATACTACTAGCCCATTTGATTTATTTTTCGCTATAACAAAATCTAATTAAGAAAGAACCTTATCACTTGAATGCAATTTCTCATCCTCCGATTAATCATTGCATTGTATCAAGATTGATGCATCCATTTCAGACATCTTCAGCCAAGCCTTCTATCAACGCATACCCAATTCACCAACCAATTTCGATGTTTATCAGTTAAAGTAGTAACAAAGTAGTAGCAGGCCTGAGGATTCATTAATATTACTTTAGAAAAAAAAATTATTGGTACACCATATGTAATACAAGTTTAATCTACCACCAGGGGCCAAATTATCCCACAAATTGGTCAATTGCCTTTCTTTAATACACAATAGGACAGAGTAATATAGAAGTATGCCCTGCGTATCAGCAAAGGGGATTTCAAGCACTTAACACTTAATCTCCAGAAGTTCCATCATTTAAGATTTCAACTAAAGGGGATGCAGTAAGCTAGAATTCTAGATGGGCAATCACCAATCAGATACAAAACTATCTCTAATCTCTACTCTGAGTCCGGATAATGAATAATAATCCCTACTGATCCTCATCAAGCATCAGAATCGTCTCTAATCGCTTGCAAAAATTACATTGAATTACATTGCATATCGGCTAATCCGATTTGTTTCTTATTTTGCGTTGTCACAAACCCAACATAACCCTCACATCAATCCGCACCGTAGACATTTTATAAGATTAGGTTCGATCCATGGATTAGGTTGGATGCGCAGAAAACTTACTTGTCGTCGGGAAGATCCACCGATATCTCCCAGCCTTGATCGCGTCAATTATAGAAGTGTCGGGTTGGCCGATGTAGTCGGCGGCGGCGGCGGCGCGGCGTCTTTGCTGGATGAGTCGGCATCGCGGGCGGGAACCAAACCGAGGAGGGCTGCCGAGACGAAGAGGAACGTGGCGCGGCGGTGGAAGGACCGGCAAGCCCGAAACCCTAGCCTCCACCAAGACGCCTTGACCTCGTGCATCGCTTAGTCTCTCTCCCGCAGATCCCAAGTCGCGCAGCCTCCGCATTTCTTTTCCAGCGGCGCGGCGCGGAAGGACGGGGTTAGGGGTGGCGACGCGAGGGAAGGGCGAGAGAGAGGATAGCGAGGAGGCGGCGTGGGGCACCGGGCGAGACCGGGAGGCGGCGTGGGGCACGGGCGAGACCGGGAGGAGGCGGCGAGGGGCGGCGCCGGCTGGGCTGTACGTTCGCCTCCGTGTCCCGCGATCCAACGGCCGGAGATCGCCGCGCACCTAAACCAGATCGGTGGTTATGGGGTTATGGTAAGCCAGGTAATGCACGCGCGCGTGGGGTTATGGGGGAACTTTTGGCGGGGTGTTAAATTCCTTGTAAAAATTTGGTGGGAAAAAAATTAATCATATTTGGTGGGAAATAATTACTTGTAAAAATATTACCAAATGAATCATAATCTTGATCAAGTTTTACACAAGATGGCGTCCCAAACTTTGGTGGTGATCGGTTCAGCTTAAAAGCTCATGGCTTATGGCTGAAAACACTGTAGCTAGCTGAAAAAAGCACTGTAACTGACAGAGACTTATTTCGTATAATTAAATTTAAAAAAAATTAAAAATATAAAAAATGTCTGCTAGGAAGCGAGAGCAAAATGTCATGCACTCCTCTGATATATACCCCTCGGCTATTGAACCTTCAGGGTGTGCTTTGTTCCGCACGTAGCCTTTAACAGTACGTAGATATCTCTCAATTGGATACATCCATCGATAGCACACTGGTCCTCCAAGTTTAGCCTCTTCAGCTAGATGAACTGGCAAATGCACCATGATATCAAAAAAAGATGGTGGGAATATCATCTCAAGCCGACAAAGGGTTTCACTAATCGAGTTGCTCAACTGTTGTAACTCTTCAGCACTCAACTCCTTTGAACATATTGCATTGAAGAACCTACTAAGCTGAATCAACGGGATAGCAACATCTTCCGCAAAATGTTGCGTCTTGCTATGGGTAATAGTTTCGGAAAATAATATGGCGATCATGAGATTTGAGTCCAGACACCTTGCACTGCTCATGTCCACGCTCCTCTTGATGTTGGAGGCATAACCATCGTGCATCTTCACACCTTCTAGAAATTTGCATAAGTATGTCATCTCATCCTTACCAGAGAGTACAGTCTTGATGGCTTTGTGTATTTTTCATTCTCCACCACGAGATGTTGATCCTTCCTAATGCCCAAATGTTCCATGTCTAGCCGAGCCTTCTCGCTATCCTTTGATTTGCCTCGCCATGCAAAGCAAAGTCCCAAAGACGCTCTCACAAATATTTTCTCGATGTGCATCACATCCAAATTATGCCTTACAAGCAAATTTTCCCAAGAAGGTAGTTCAAAAAAATACTCTTCTTCCTCCAATTATGCCACCTACTTTCTTCTTCACGCTGCTTCCTCTTCCTAGCGGACTTCCCAAAAGTCACTTGCTCAAAACTTTAATCATGTTGCAGCACCCCTTTACCACTCAATGGCACCGAGACTCCTGGTTTCCACTTTGTTATTGAAGCCGCTCTTGTTCTTGCGCCACCGTGGTCCATAGGCGAAAGCGCGATGTCCCATATAGCAATGCTTGGACCCAAATTTCAACCATAAAAGTCTCTGTATCCTTGTGGCAGTATGGACATGCAAACTTGCCTTTTGTGCTCCAACCAGATAGCATCCCATATGCTGGAAAATCATTAATTGTCCACAGGAGAATTGCACGCAACTTAAAATTTTTTTTCACCTTGCCATCCCATGTCTCAACACCCTCTAACCAAAGATCTTTAAGCTCATCAATCAGGGGCTGCAAATATACATCAATGTTATTTCCTGGAGAAGTAGGACCAGTATCAACATTGACATCATCCAATAAGGTTGTTTCAAACACAACCAAGGTGGCGGGTTGTAAGGGATTAAAATGACAGCCATGTAGTATATGAAACATTCAAGATCCCAAAAGGATTAAAGCCATCGATGCAAGTCCCAACCTAACATTGCGAGGATCCAAAGCAAAATCCTTGTATGCGTTTATCAACATGATTCCATGCCAAGGAGTCAGCAGGTGCCGCATTTTTCCATCTCGACCACGCCCTCGTTATGCCAACGCATATATGCGGATGTGGTCGCATTCATGTACAACCTTTGCAGTCGAGGAGTAACTGGGAAATACCTTAGGACTTTTTGTGGGACACGCTTCTTGGCTACCTCCTCCTTATGTGTGGAAACAATCGATTTCCATCTGGACTCACCACATGTTGGACATGTATCCAACTTAGCATAATCCTTCCGAAATAACACGCAATCATTCACACAGGCATGTATCTTTACGTAGTTGAGGCCAAGATCCCGAACAACCTTTTGCACTTTATCCAATGTGTCTGGAACACAGTGACCTTCAGGGAGAACAAGTGAGAACAACTGAAGTATGTCCTCTAATGCACTGTTACTAATACCATACATGCACTTAATCTGAAAGAGCCTGACAATGAAAGATATCTTAGTGGCCTCCTTGCAACCTGGATACAATTCCTTCTTCGCCTCTGTTAATAATTTAAAGAATTTCTTTGCTTCTTCATTTGGCTCTTCATTAATAGTACCTATGATGTCTCCATGTATAGCACCCTTATTAGTGTTGAAACCGGTTCATTCACAAAGCACTACGGTCACTGTTGCGCCATCATCGACATCATTGCGGTGGTGCCCTCATGTAAATCATCTTCTCCTTGGATGAAGCTTTCATCAAACCCTCCGAGAACCAAATGACTCAACCTCTGCTTTTGTTCTCGTAGTTCATGCAACGACATCTTCTACATGGACATGGTGCAGTTTCTCCCGGAGCAGTCCCACCAAATTTAATTTCAATAAATTTCTTGAAACCTTTTGCCACTCATCTGTCGTAAATGCATGCGCATCCAACTCCTACCATCAACAGCATGTTCTTCCAGTCCAAATGAACACAAATAACTAGTTCAGCCACTGCAACACAAACAAAGACAAAAGTAAACATATATATTTCAAATCATAATTACTGTATAGTACCCCCTCAGTTATATTCAAACAACTTACTTTTAGTCAATACTGGACATGAAACGATTAAAAATTTTCTTATCAAATAGATCAACTCTATTACTCCAAAAAATTTATTAAAGTGCTTCAAATGATCAACTCTATTCGATTCTGGAGTATTGGCTTGGTTTGATTTTGGGGTGCAAGAAGGCGGAACACTAGCAGTAGTATTTTCTATTTGGTTTGGGGAAGTAGCCTCTGATTACATCACTTCTTGAGGAGTTTCGGCGGACAACCAAATAGATCAATTGGACTCGAGACAATCACGCATCAACACGCTTAGCAATGAGGTAATTATGATCGGGTACGAACTTCTCCAAACATCTAGCAAGTTTGTCGAACTCGCAAAGAATGAGTCTAAAGACCATTGCAGTTTTCAAGACATACCGCTTCAACACTTCAGTTTATTATTGTTGAACGCCAAGATTTGCCGCATAAGCCTAATGTCGAACCTGCAAAGAATGAGTCTAAAGACCATTGCTGTTTTCTCAAGACATACCGCTTCAACACTTGATGCAAATTTCCTTACAAGCGCGAAAAGATCGATGGTAATAACCACATATACCTTAGAGAGTCATGTGAAGATGCTGAAAGCAGCTGCTTCGATGTGAACTGCACCGATACATGAGATCGATCAAATCTAAATTTATTGCCATTGAGGGCATTGACAAAAGTGAGCAAGAGCTATTCTCTCTGGGATTCACTTGAAGAATGGGAGTGGCCTCGCTGATTACAACATCATGACTAACTCTTGTTGACCTCTACATAACCGATGGGAAGGTGTTGGTTTCATTAAAGGTACACTTCCAAAGATTCTATCCTCAAACCATTCGCTCTTGATTTCCTGATTTCCATACTTGAGGACAAATATGCTCTTGAGGGGAAGGAAAAGTCAGAACCTGCAAAGAATGAGTCTAAAGACCATTGCTGTTTTCTGAAGACATACCGCTTCAACACTTCAGTTTATTATTGTTGAACGGCCAAGATTTGCCGCAAGCCTGGGAGGATGCATCCAGATTGGTCTCAGTTAATGCTAGTTAGTAGTTGTGTGAGTTTACTTTGTTTAAGGCTTAATATGGTGTTAATCTGGATGTGTTACTGTAATGGCACTTAAGTTGATTCGAACTCAGACTCGATATATATGCACTCAATGGAAGAGAACGGAAGAAGCTTTTGCCGACTCAATATTTTAGCCCTAGTTGTAGCCCTAGTTTCCAGTAGCTCTCGCGATACTCGTTCTCTCCTTTTCCCTTCATGATTCTCAGATTTTACCGTGAAAATCCAGTTCCCAATGGATTCCTCACCGGATCCGACAAAGTTGGCACTAGTTTCTGCTCGATGGCAACAAAAGACTTAAAGAGTTTTATCTTCTGTGTGTGGACTTCAGATGGGATTTGGATCACAACATCACGCCGGATTGTTCAGTGCTCAATTTGAACACCAACTTCATTAGTGGCCGACTTCCACGTGACGACTACTATTTGATTAGAACAAAGCTGGCTTGCTAAGCATTCAAATCGGACACAACCAAGAATTTTCTAGCTTCAGCCGAAACTCAAATCAAGATTTTTTTTATGTGCTAATTAAGGATTCATCTAGCAAAATTTTCTAAGGTTTATGTGGATACAATGATTAAGCGACGCAAAGAAACACGACGATCAGCACCTAAACAAACTTCTAATGGACAAAAACTTAACAAAACTCACGAAAATAACAGATGCAAAAACTAGTGTTTAGATTTTTTTTGGCTTTTTGTGTATAGGAAAAATAAATCTAACTAAGGGTAAATTGATCATACCGTGTCAACCGCGCCTGATACCAAGATGATGCGGGGATTACCCGATCTTCACGCAGAGGATCGATGAAGATAATTGATCCGTGCAACCGTTGCATCTATGTGTCAAACCTTAGGAAGAATAAACGTATAGTCCTCTCTGAAAATAATAGATTGATTCATAGTGGTCTGTCCTCAGACTCATGTATGCAAAAATATTTAAGGTCGGCTCCGGCCTCCAAAGTGTTCAGCCGAAACAAATACAAGTCCGACTCAACGTACAACTAAAACAAGCCAAACGTCCGACCGCGACGTCCATGACCGACTCAGTAAATAAAAAAACTAACTTCCGAGTAGCACTCTAATAGCTTCACGTTTCAGAATCTAATCCATGTCATATGGCCGAACAACACCTTTAATGCTTCACGTGATCACGTCTCTTAATCCATCTTCACATGCTGCTTATGGCCACGTATGGATACATGCATGCTTGAATAGTGCATCAACTAGAAGTGGACTTCATGGCTTATGCACAAATTTTGTATTTGGAATAGTAGCTCTCTCATAGACTCTTGAATAGCCATGCATACACACACCCAAATCATCTCACGTGAATAGAATCCGATCAAAACCAGTTCGGCCTCATGGGTGGCAGTAAAACCAAGACTCTATTCCCATGCAGACTTGATCAATGCTTTATTTTCATCTTTGTTGTTTCATCTAAAGCTTTCTTTTATTTGAACCTGAGAATAATTAAAGAGTGCCTATTATGTAGTATATTATTTTCATATAAATAAAAATCAAATCCAATTAAGAAAAAGTACACTCGTTGATTAATCTTTTAGCTTGTGCTCGTGTAATCATCCGATTGGAATGTCCTCATCATCTGTACACTCTAAGTGATGAACGATGCACCGAGTGTCGACAAGACCTTCTAAACACATTTTCACTTTAGGCTTGTACAGATCGAGTATGGGCCTGTATATATTTAAATAAAATAGTAGTAGCTCCGTATCTCCAAGTATAATTATTAAAGACCCAATTAAATTAGAGTTCACTGATAATATTTAATACGGCTCAATAGTTCCTTCCAGCTAAATAATATATTTGATCGAGAAGTACAAGACATGAGCGTATCGCGTCACTTTACCTATTGCAACGCTTTACAATTTCGTTGCAACATATACAAACCTTTTACAACACTAGTTAAAGATTATAACAACGCAATCAATTCGTGGCAATAAAACATTTATTTATGCAACGCTTTACAATTTCGTTGCAATACATATCAACCTTTTGCAATGTAATTTAAAGATTATGGCAACGTAATAAATTCGTTGCAATATTGTCAACTCATCGCAACCACTTAGAATTTCGTTGCAATAACATCAACATATTGCAACGAAATTCAAGATTATCACAACGCAGGAAATTGCGTGGCAATATTGTCAGCTAATCGCAACGATTTTGAAAGTAGTGGCAATAACACCTACCTCTTGCCACGAAAGTCAAGATTTTTGCAACGCAATAAATTAGTGGCAATATTGACCACATATCGCAACATTTTTTCCAAACTGTGGCAATAAGGCCGACCTATTGCAACAAATTTTGTGCCGTTGCAATGTGTTTCGTGGCATTAGGGGGATTTTCTAGTAGTGAAATGATATTAGATAAAAGATGATGTTAACTGTTTGGAGTTTTAGGCAGCAATCGATCGATGGATTATATAAATAATGATACTCGCTGTTTGGGGATTTAGGCAGCAATTGATTAGTGGATTGTATAATTGATGGTATTCGCTCTTTGGAGTCGTAGATAGTGAACAATATAGAAAGGGTAAGATCGGTGGACTAATTAAATGATGTCACTCGCTGTTTGGAGTCTTAGACAGCAGCCAATAAAGAAAGTGTATCTTCGGTGGGTTAAGTCAATTATGGTAATCGTTGTGTGGAGTTTAGGTAGAAACCATTACACTACGATTAAATAATAATAATGCTACCAAAAGCGAGTTTAGGCAAATAAAATAACCCGAGCCTCTCCTTTGATAAGCCATGCATACTATTTATTTGCATTCTGTGTATTGACTCACGGAGCACGGTAGTTAGTGTGCTCACACTCGCTCTCATAACAAATCCAGAAGCAGGAATCAGATCATTGCGCTTCAGCAATACTTTTGGTTATGATGGGAGAGAAGATGAAGTCGTCAAGGGCTAGGTCGCGAACCTTCAGTTGGCTGCCTGTGGGCATGTCCTGAAGGTCCCACCTGTGTGCTTCATTCTTCCGCTACTGCAATTTAATGATTTCGGCCTAATCGGCCCACGAGTAAGTCTGTTATTATATTTATGCTTCTGCATGATATGAACTTTGATATTCAAAACTGTAATCTATGAGCACTATCTACTGATCCAGGGAATAGTGCGGTGGAATCACAGAGGAATCCGGATTGTAAAATCTGGGCTCTGACACCACTAACGAGATAGAGCCCCATCCCACGAAGTCGAAGGCAGTGGTCTTCGTTGCCAACCTTGAAGCTGGGCTCCGGTTCCCCTCCGCCATGTTTGTCGGTGAGGTGCTGAGGCTGTACGGGCTAGGGCTACCGCAGCTAACCCCGAATGCTTTGGTTCGGTTAGCCGTATATTGTTGGGCCTTGCGAATAGAGACGGTATGGCTGAGCGCATCTTCGTTCGCATTTCTACATGATGTGCGATGCCAGCCGAAGAAGCTAGACAGACATGAGTACTCCAACTTCAGGAGCGTGAACTTCATGCTGCGTTTGTCATGCATGAAGTTGTTTCCAGCGAATACAACCCATGCGAAGTAGGAGTCCAACTAGATGTGACAGTGGTTCTACCACCACGTGGAGGGTGGCAACAGCTTGAGGTGAACGGGGCGCCCGATGGACTTCATCACCTCCCCTTCGGTGCCTCTTGACCGTGACGACGAACACCAGGCGCGGAGGTTGGTCGGGGTCGCCCTTCGGTTCAACATGCGAGATCTAGTGGAGGAGTATATAATGTATGGTGTGGCTCTGGTATCTCTCCCATGGCATGTACAATCTGGCCCCGCCCGCGACGACGGCATTCGCCCCATGGTCGTGTCGCTAGCGAGGACCACCAAGCCAAGTAAGTCTTCGAGCACACTTGCCGCATATAGTGACTATTCACCCTCGAAGACGCGTAGCATGCCACGACGGTGTTCCTTGGGCCATAACCGCCTCACAGAGCGTGCCATACCTAGCACTGGTCAGCTTCACACCTGTGACGGTGATGGCAAGGGGAGGCCTCTCCTCCTTGGTGAAGGGCCCGCTCTCCTACCGCTCAACCGTCGAGCTCGGCGGCCATTCTCCCTGACAAGCCTGCCGAGGCTAAGGCCACCGCGGGTACCGACTCTGACTTGGCTGAGTATGCAAACTCAGACTTGGAGGCAAAGCCAAACTGCGGCGCTACTAGCGAGCAGCACGTGGGTGGCAAGGGGCCTGCAAGCGAGGCGAGCGACGGAGGCGACAGTCGTCGTGAGCCCGATGCGGAGGTGGGAGCTGAGTGCGAAGCCTCCTCGCCTAAGCTGGCTGCGGAAGCCGACGAGGTGCTCCCTGAGGCACCCACCGAGAAGCGTGCTTGTGTGGCTCCGCCCACGGGGACGAGCAAACATTTCCAAGTGGTGGTGGCCACACTTTCGAAGGAGTCCGACTCTGAGGTGGAAACCGTCGGTCCCAAAGCGGACTCCGCAATGAGGGCTACTAAGGATGGCACCACCGTCGCCCGCCCGATGACCGGAGGTGCTTCCAACTCCCGACCGTCTTCTCCTATCCGTGATGCAGGTATAAATACTTCCTTTTCCTCTTGTGACTTCACGAGACTTTTCTCAATTTGCTCGCTGACATTGTCGCCATCATCAGCAAGCCCACGGTCTCCGAGGCGCGCACAAGGGACCAGCAATGGAACTGGCCGTGGGGGAGTGCTGCCCCCTCTATGGATGTGTCATCACTGCCCGCCCCTATCGACGCTGCTGGGTCAGAGACCCAGCGTTTGATCGTGGCAGACTTTGTGCCACGCTCGGACGTGTTACGAGCATTGCAAGGAGCTGCGGAATGAACGGACGCTGACCTGGATCACCGAACGCTGTCATCATGCAAACCAGAGCTCCTAGAGAGCGCTCTAGAAGCGACGGAGATGAAGGTACTTGCACCAACCCTCCGTATTCATACTCATGTTTGTAGGGACACCGCTAACTGTACCGTGCCACACAGGCCCTTGCCCTTGCTCGCGCCCTGCAGGCGGCTAGGGCCCACGAATAAAGTGGCCTGCAGGACCGACACAATGCCGTAGAGTCGGAGGCTACCGCCACATGGCAATCTACCAAGGATGCCCTCGCCACCTGCGTGTCCAAGGATGAGCGCATTCGCTTCCTCAAATCCAAGGGAGCAAAGGCTATTGCTGATGCACATGCCCTGTTGGAGCGGACCCAGTGTACTGCATCTGAAGAACGTGAGGGCCTGCTGCAGTAGATTGCTGGGTTGGAAGAAGAGAAGGCTTGGCTGATGGCAGTGATCGGTGATAAAGATCAGGTGCTGGGTGACGCCTCGCTGACGGCGTGGAGCTTGATGGAGGCCTTAGAGAACACCCTCTCCAATCTTGCCGTTTTGGTGCCTCCTCGCACCTTTGGGCCCGAGGACTTGTCGAGCACGCTTCGGAGGATCAGAGAGGCTTCGGCACTCGCGTTGAGCACTGTGCGATCCTATGACAACCAGTGCTCTCTCGTGATGACCCAGATTGTCCTCGGCCTTCTCCACTACCAGGGCTACTTGCATGTCAACGAGCTGGCTACTCTACGCTTGGAGCTACCTACTGGGAGCGCGTGCCTTCTATCAATGCATATGGGACTACATCGGCGAGGCCATGGTGAACGTAGCCATGAGGCAAAGCCTATAGGCCGGTGGAGACCTCGGGACGTGGCTTGATGTAGTGCCGCAATGAGATGAAGTTGGTGCGGCCGGCTCTAAGCACGACGTCGAGCCGCAGGTGTGATTCCAAAGCCCTATGCCTGCGCATGTAGCCCACAGTGTATCCCCCGTCGATGTTATGTAAAAACGGCGCTACATGGCTACACCCTTTTGGAAATATATGTTGAATGAAAACCTGCCCGAAGCCATGTTCTTATGTTTGATTTTTGTGACAAGCAAGTGCTTGACAAGGGTTGCTTGCTAGTTTTGGGCCTTATGGTCTAGCGACGCCTCCGACATTGGGGCTGGGCAGAGGATTCTCTGCGCTTTTGGGACGAACGACACTCGACAGGAGTGACCTCGACGCGGGAGTATATTAAAGTAGAGGACGAATCAGACGAATAATGTATCCGGCTAAGTCCAACATGTAAACATTATCCCTAGTGTTATTATTAAAGTGCCGCCTAAGGTGAGGATTTGTCCTGTGCGTCAACTTCGTAACCATCTACGCCTTCCGATATTGCCTTTGGCACGGCGAGAAACACTTGGAGAGGTCGGCGATAGGTAGGACTTGAGATGCGAGATGAAAATGCTGTGGGCTCCACCCTCCAGCATTCAGACGTAAACCTCGCAAAGTAGGCACGTGCGCTCTGTCCCCCACCCTTCGAACTAGCGTCAGTGAAGCTGGCAGCGTGATGGAGTAGGCGCGCGCACTCCGTCCCCCACCCTTCGAACTAGCGTCAACAAAGTTGGCAGCAAGATGGAGTAGGCGCACGCCCCAGTGAAAGATGGAGTAGGCGCGTACTCCGTCCCCCACCCTTTGAAGTAGCGTCAGTGAAGCCGGCGGTGAGATGGAGTAGGCGCACGTGTTCTGTCCCCCACCCTTCGAACTGGTGTCAGCGAAGACGGCGGCGGGATGGAGTAGGTGCATGCGCTCCATCCCCCACCCTTCAAGTTGGCGTTAGCGAAGCTGGCGGCGAGATGGAGTCGACGTGCGTACTCCGTCCCCCACCCTTCGAGCTGGTGTCAGCGAAGCTGACGGCGGGATGGAGTAGACGTGCGCGCTCTGTCCCCCACCCTTCGAACTGCCATCAGTGAAGCCGGTGACGGGATGGAGTAGGCGCGTGCTCCCTCCCCCACCCTTCGAACTGGCATTAACGAAGCCGGCGACACAATGGAGTAGGTGCACACGCTTCATCCCACACCCTTCAAACTGGTGTCAACGAAGCCGGCAGCTAGATGGAGTTGGCGCGCGTGCTCCGTCCCCCATCCTTCAAACTGGCACGCTCTCCGTCCCCCACCCTTTGAACTGGCGTCAGCGAAGCTGGTGGTGGGACTTATTGTGCCAGGTGTACGTGGAAGGCTTCCTCTGCGTCGGATAGTGCGTGCGGAGGTAGCCCCCCGCACGTCTTATTTATACTCCAAAGAGTGTGTGCAAAGGGTGCCCTCCACTTGTCCTATTTATACTCCGAGGAGTGCATGCGGAGGCTTCCCTCCATGTGTCGTATTTATACTCTGAAGAGTGCTCACGGAAGCTGCCCTCCGCGTGTCCTATTTATACTCTGAAGAGTGTACGCGGAGGTTGCCCTCCGCGTGTCCTATTTATACTCCGAAGAGTGCACGCGGAGGCTGCCCTCCGCGTGTCCTATTTATACTCCGAAGAGTGCAGGCCGAGGCTGCCCTCCGCGTGTCTTATTTATACTCCGAAGAGTGCATGCGGAGGCTGCCCTGCGCGTGTCTTATTTATACTCCGAAGAGTGCACGCGGAGGCTGCCCTCCGCGTGTCTTGTTTATACTCTAAAGAGTGCACGTGGAGGCTACCCTTCGCGTGTCTTGTTTATACTCTGAAGAGTGCACACGTAGGCTCCCCTCCGCGTGTCTTATTTATACTCCGAAGAGTGCATGCGGAGGCTCCCCTCTACGTGTCTTATTTATACTCTGAAGAGTGCGCGAGGAGGCTCCCCTCCACATGTCTTATTTACACTCTGAAGAGTGCACACGGAGGCTACCCTTCACGTGTCTTATTTATACTTCAAAGAGTGCACGCGGAGGCTCCCCTCCGCGTGTCTTATTTATACTCCGAAGAGTGCACGCGGAGGCTCCCCTTCACTGCTCGCTTCATCTTCAAGGCCCTGGCCTCAGCCATGCCCGCAACCTCTACGACCTCGTCCTCGGCCCATGGGGCCACTATCATCGGAGCCGGCTTCGATGTGGAAGACATACCTGGCCCTCTAGGCTTTGCGTTGCTTGCGATTGGAGGTGTCCTTGGGTGAGTCCTATGCTTGCTTGGTGTCGGAGGTGTCTCCCCTGCGTCGTTGCTTGTCTTCTTCTGCTTTGCATACTCCTCTATCTTGTCAAAGTGCTTGGCAACCATCTTTATCGGCTTGCGTGCATTGTACTCGTCCAGCGGTCCCAAGCGAAGGCCTCGATCACTGTGTTGATGATCGTAGTCTCATTAACATCCTTGACTTGGCAGTGAACCTTGGCAAAGGGTTTGAAGTACTTTCAGAGCTTTTCTAATGGCTTCTGCTTGATGGCGAAGAGTTGATCCGCGTCAACCCGCTCAACGTAGTTACCCTGGAAGTTGTTGTATAAACGATCGTGGATCTACTCCCACACATATATAGAGTTCGGCTTTATGGTTAAGAACTAGGAGAGCACTATTCCCTACAGAGCGAGCGGCAACCCCTTCGCTTTGGTGGAGTCATCCCCACCGGCGGCCTCAATGGCCGTCTCATACACGTGAACGAACTCCCCAGGGTCTTATCGCCCTTGTATGGCTCGACAGTGGGGAACTTGAAGTCTTCGGGCCACGCCGACTGCTGTAGGTCGGCGGAGAGTGGAGACGGCGGATCTACATGTCAGAGCGTAGCGTGACCAGAGGTGGGGGCGTCGTGGCTATCCGCCCGATCAGGTGTGACTTCCACCACCACTGTCGGCAGCGTTTGCTGGCTCTAAGCCTCTTGCATCTCCCGCACGGCCCCTCGGAGGTCTACTAGCTCGCACTACAATATCTCGAGGGCCACGAACAAAGCATTCTCCATCGTTGGGGCGGTCGCACCTCACGGAGCAAAGGCCGCGCGTTGTGGTCTTGGCGACACGGCTTGCTCGGCTGAGCTATTCGGCACGCCGGCGCGACTGGTCCCACGGTCGACGATGAGACCGACGAGATCGTCGGGGCCACCTGCCACCCCCGCGCTGGATCCCGGGTCACTGGGCATGCCAGCGTGAACATCGGCGTCAATGCTCCCGCTGACCCGAGCACCACTGACGAGGTCAGCCATTGTACCATCGGCGGAGCCAACTGCTGTGCCACGACGATCCTCATGGTGGCCGACCGCACCCCCGCGAATGTCGACATCGGCGCTCGCCATACTGACGTCCCCTTCAACGCTGGCCCCCAATGTCGGCGCAGGCAACCCACCAACCGAGGCCCTGGCGTTCGCGACGCCGCCATCATGCTCCGCTTCCTTTTCATCGCCAACGATGTTTTCTTGGGCGCCATCACTTCTCGAACTCCACGGCTTGCTCTGTCATCCTCACTGACGATGCTACAATCTATTATGGCTAGTAGTGGAGTGGTTGTGATGGATGAACAATATATATATATATATATATATGTATATATCTATATATATATATGTATGTGTATATATATATATATGTCTGTATATATATATATATGTATGTGTGTGTGTGTATATGAAAATTACATAAGGCACCTGGGTGGCTAGGCAGTAGGCACCCACATCAAGAATCGTCCGATACACATGTATGATTGATAATTTTTAGGAGTTTGGGTATAAAAATGTTTTATACCCTTGATATATTTATGGTAAGTGAATTTTGAGCTCAGTTCAAACTAGTTTGAACTACTTTTGAATTTGATGCGACTACAGTGAGTACATACCATGAAAGTAACTCGAACTAATTAAACTGAAGTTGAATTTAGTTTTTTCGGAGTTTGATACCTCAAATATACTTTTTTTATAGGTATGTGAAGATACCCACATCAAACGTCGTGAATCTCAAAGCACATCAATGGGTATTGATATGGGTGGCTAGGCACCTAGGTGCATGAAACACTGTCTATATATATATATATATATATATATATATATATATATATATATATATATATATATATATATATATATATATATATATATATATATATATATATATATATATATGCAGGTATTGTTCATCCATCACAACCACTCCACTACTAGCCATAACAGTTGGCACTGTCACGGCTTGCTCTCTGTCATCCCCACGGACAGTATATGAATTCGATATTTCAATGCTAAAAATCAAGATGGAGGTATATGAATGAAGCTCGCGAAGAGTATTAAGGTGATGAGGCGTGAGAGTAGTCTAGTTAGAGTGGCTTTTGTTCGCCCTGTGGACAAGTATCAGCATGAACATAGGGTTTAATGCCATTTTATCTTGTAAACTCATGCGTAAAACTATCTTTTACCTATAACTATAGGACCACTGCTATTGCTTCCTTGTGATACTTGGTACGCACATACCTAATAAAGTTAGAATGACACGCTACCTAAGATAGAGGCATCGTCGGGTTGCCACACTTTCTCGTGTAGTCATGCCAATCGAGTTTGTAACGAGGCAGCACACTTGCTTGCAAAAGCTTCAGTTTTTTTATGTTTGTTCGGTTTGGCGTTCGGAAATCCCGGAGTCCTTTGTAATGATGTTCAAAGATAAATAAAGCTGCCTGGTTCATCGAGAAAAACCTCCTCTCTATTCCTCTCTTCTAGGTTGAGCAGGATATATTAGGCCAGGATTTAGTTCAGTCAGATTTAACATATAAATCCCAACTTAATACGTCTCATCAAAACATGCGAGGAGTCGTGCTTGGCGCTTTACAGGCCTATTAATTTTTGTAGGCATAGAAAGCCCAGCCCAACTAAACCTGGCCGTCCCATCCATACTAACCGAGTTGCATACGGCTTTCTCCTATGTAAGGCCCAACCTGCTGCTCAGGCCAGCTCATAGCAACAGTCTATAGATGGCTTTAATGTTTTACTTTTTAGAGCAGCTGTACACATGACTTGGGGTGGCTGAGCTTTTCGGCTCGTTAGAGGCTCGACTCGATTTAGCTCATGGCATTTGGCATTTACGAGTTCAACAGGATTTATTAAACTCGATTCCATAACAAGCCGGCTAGCGAGCCGCTTGGTAGGCTCGGCGGCTCGGCTGACCCCACCTAATAAGCGCGTACCAGCCCACCTACGCCCTCTAGCCATTGCAAACTGTCTCAGCGACAAATGCTGCCATTTGAGATCTTCCAGTGATGGCTGTCACTGTGCTAAGCATCTGCTGAAATCTTCGGCTCAGCCTGGAATGGCAAGATGAGTCAAGTGTCGAAGCCAGCACATGACAAGTTAGCAAAGATCGTACAGCCCTACGATCCATTGTATAATTTGTATTGTACCTCTTATGTACGAGAAGTCGACACCTGCAACTTTAGACCTTGGATTGGACACGAAGGGAACGTGGATTTGCAAGCAGCTGGACAAATATAACGAGCCTAACGAGTCGAATCTAAGCTTTTAACCAAGCTAAATCTGTATTTTAGCTCGTTAATCTAACAAGCCAAGCCACTTCCCTAACGAGATGAGCTGAGTTGGCTCGACATCCATCCCTATAGATGATATTCTTTACACACCCAGTACCACTTCCTTTTCACGAGACTAAGGATGCGTTTGATTAATGGGATGGAGGATGGATAGGATGGTTCTATCTAACTTTTGGAGTTGTTCCTTGTGTTTGGTTCATGAGATGGGATCAAACCATCCAGGATAAGCTCACACCTCGAGCGAATATTTGCTCTGGATCTTGGATGGATTGGTGCGGCCAAAATCATTGAAAGAGCTCATCCAGTGACGCACGTGCCATCATGTGAACTCCATCTCTTGTTCCACTCACATCTCGAGCGACGACCCTATCTCTCCCAATACCAGACAAATCTTAGATTCAAAATCGATTGCCCCTGAAAGCTGGAAAGTGCTCGTTCTTTCCAACTTTTCAACCGGTTTTTGGTCTTTGTTTCTTCTAACAATCACTATTTATTCAATTAATAAATCACAGCTAAAAACCATAAACCATAGCCTAAAAGAATGCCCCCTAAGTAAGGCAGGGCATGTAACGCCCCCGTTTCTGGGAGAACAGGAGCGTCACTAATCCGCAATCACCCAGGAGTTTGGTTACGGACCGAACAAGTATCATACCTGCTTACGAACATTTAAGAAGAGTTAGCTTGATTGAAATAAGATCTGACGGTTAATTTTTAACAATAAAACGGGCGCACAAGCCCAACAGTACTTACATTGCAGAGGAATCGCAAAAGCACCACAGGAAAGCCTGAGTGCGGTCGCAACCCTAACACGAAATCTTGAATTGCCTTCTTTCCTTCTGATATCTGTGAAATTTTGCAAGTCTGAATACTCCAACCCCGTACTCAGCAAATCACAAGGGAACCCTAACTTACTATATACACGGATCAACAAAGGAAGGGAGTATACTTGGTTTATTAACTTGAGTGGATGCAGTTTTATTTGCAAATATTTTGATAAAACGGACCCAAAACTACTCCTCAAGATCTCAGGGGTTTTCATAAAAGGTTAATTAACCAACTGAACAAGTTAAAGTATGTACAAATCTACTTAAGCTTCGCTGTTGGAATCACCCAAGTGACACAGCTCCATTAACCGGGAGCACGGCGTATTCGAATACCATTTATTTGACTCTGCAGAGTTTGCTCAGCTTTACCCACACGATCCCTTAACTCCCGCGACAGAGTTAAGAAAGCCAGGTCGTTTCACTGCTCAATTCTTTATATAGGCTCTACCCGGTAGAATCCACTTGGGTCTAGCACATAAAAACTCCCGTCCGCTTCGAGTGGACCCTACCATTGTTAGGCATCCGCAGCACGACCTACCTAACCTCAGTTCTCAACCTCCTCCTCCTCTCCTGTAGAGTTTCAATCGAGTCGAGCAGCTACTAGACCAGTGTTGACAAGTCAACTCCTGTGGTTGAGCGATCACTATGACATTTGCTCAGCGTAAGGGTTTTAGTCCTTATATTTTCACATGGTCCGCAACCTCGCTAGGTCCGTGACCCTACTTAGGGTAGGCGGTGGGCAAAAGCCGTCTCGCGGCTCCCCACAACAACCTCACCCTAACTTCAATCCTAGGGTAAGAGATGGGCGAGGACCATCTCGCGGCTCCTTCCCCAACCCCTACCCTACCTTGTGCACACTGGCACTCTTCGCCCTAGGGTACGGTGTCCCATACCACCCTACCCTAGAGTCGGGTTTCCAAATTTTATTGGCCCGCAGCTACAACCTTATTAGTGTAAGACTTTGCATGATAATAATAACCTACAGTTATCTAGATTAACAAATAATTATTTCTAGGGTTACAAAGGCATGGCTACAAGATTAACATGGCATTTGTCGGTGGTAGGTTTAACTACATATCATGTCATTCTAAACATTTTATTTTACTTTGAACTAACATTTCAGAACTACCTTAATGCAAATAGCATAATAACGTAATTAGATGACATGGGATACAACATGGTCAAGGACTTGTGACTTGCCGTTAATCTGGATGATCTCGGCGAGCTCGAACGTAGAAGCTCACGGATCCCTGGATCGCACTGAACTTCCGGGATCTCCGAAACTAGCGCAAACACATAAAACAAAATAAGTCCGGCTTGAGCCTAATCAAGTGAGGAAAAATAAACTATTTAAAAAGGAGTAAAATGCATAAATCTTCAAATAGGAATTTTTGGAATTTTTCTGGGATGAAATTGGGGAAAAAGGAGGTTAAAATGGGTTCAGGACATCAAATGGAGCAAAGTGGTGAAATTTGGGAATTTTTGGGATTTTCTGTGATTTTCTAGGATTTATTTGGATTTTCTAGAATTTCTGGAAATTGGAAAAGTCACTGGAAAATCGGATGAACGAACAGCCAGCCTCTTTGCTACAAAGACACCGAGCGGAGAGCGACCGCGGCGCCGAGCGCCCACGCAAGACGGCCGACGCGGCTGAGCCCAAACACGCGCGCGCTCGCCCGAAGAAGATGGACGACGCGTGGTCGGGCATGACGGCAGGATGGCGAGTGGGTGGTTTGGATCGGGCGGGCGGAATCGACGATTGCGAGGGTGGTCCGATCGGGTGGACGCGAAGGGGACTTTAGTGGGATCGGCGGTGAGAGACGCCGCCATCGGGTGGTCGGATGAGATGGCGCTACCGGGCGCGGACGGTCGGCGTAGCCACATCGCTGGGAGGTCGTCTTCAACCTCTCGTCGTTGGCTCGGCGAGGGACGAGGCGCGGCGCTCCGCTCACCGGCGACGGCGAGGTTCCCGGCGGCAAGGAGGTCTTTGGGAGGTGGTTCTCGATATGGGGATTCCATTTTGGGGGTCGAGGAGAAGAGGGGATCACCGATGGCGGCTGGCGGCAGAAAGGGGGATCTTGGTTCCACGGTGGTGCAAGGGCTCTCCGGTGGCGATTTGTCCAATCGGAGGGCAGATTCACGGTTAGAGGGAGCAGGGGCTCACAATGGTGGTGGAGGGGCGAGCGATGGAGCCTCGCAGCAAGCTAGCCACGGTGAGGTGTTTCCGCCGGGAGGGAGCTTCGTCGTGGGGATTCCTTGGTGTTTCACCTGGCCAGAGGAGAGAAGCAAAGGGTTTAGGAGCGGGTGAAGGTGCTTTGGGCGAACGCAATCGAGGAATGCGAAGAGGAGGGAGATTGGTTCACCGAGGTCGCCGGCGCAGGGGAAGGCAGCGACGGCGATTGGGGCGATGCGGCTTCGATTGGCTGCTCGAGGAGGTTCTCTAGGGTAGTGGGAAGTGACTGGGGGCAGTAGGGGAGTTCGGGAAGCAAAGGAGTGTGCGGGAGCCGAGGGCAGCTTTTACACTCGGGCGGAGGGGAGGGGAGCCGTGGGGGAGAAGGCATGGGCGCGGGCGTGGAAGTCAACCGGAGTAGACGGGAGCTGGTGGAGTGTCTCCTCCGCGCAATGGGGGTGACGCCAGCTCTGCAGAGGAGTAATGGCGATGGACGGAAGAGGGGAGCAGTTGAGCTGCGGCATGGGCGAGGCGCGTCCGCGCGCGGGAGAGGGAGGAGGCGGCCACTGCCAGGCAGGACCCAAGGGAGGAGGCGGCGACGCGTGGCACGAGCACACTGGCCGCGACCGGAACGCGGGTGGCGCGGCGCGGAAACCGTGGGCGCAAGGCGCAGAGGCGCGGCGCGGAGCGCGGCGAGCAACGCGAGGGAGAAGGCAGGGAGCAGAGGGAGGCGCCAGCGGGGAGAGGGAGCGGAGCGGGCACTGGGGAACGGAGAGAAGCGGGGAGGGGAGCGGGGCGCCAGCGGAGAAGGGAAAAGGAGCGGGCGCCGACGCAAGGAAAATGGCGGAAAGGAGGAGGGCGCCATCGGGGAGAGATGGCGCCAGGCCGAAAAAGGAAAGCGAGCGCGGGGAGACTTGCCCGAAAGGGAAAGTTTCCGAAAAACACTCAAAATTTCAGATAAAAAGCTCCAAAAATTTTAAAATTTTTCAGGGGTGTTTCAGGGCACACGCAATAGATGGGCCCACTGTGCCAAGTTCAGAACCCAATGCATATCTGGCATGTAGCATTTTTTTCAAATGTAGTCCTCTCGTGTTTAAATTATATTTTCGTCCCTTTCTATGATCACGGCAAACAATATGTATCACCTGTCACGCTACCCCACCGTGGCAAGAGATGGCCATCGTGACATGTTGGTCTAGCGTTGTACGCGACAAAGGAGCACGGCAGACGATGAACCCTACCGACCTGCTGCACTTCCCGACCGTAGCAGCAACGTGTCGTGGTGCCTGGGCACCGTGGGTCTCCAGTCTCCACACCGGTGATCTTATTCTTCTTCGGCGATTCGTCACACTTCAACGAGCTACTTACTACTGCGGCGATTAGTCCGCGTCCGTCCTTCAATCTGAGCGGTCGGTAAGGAAGTTCAATTTCCCCTTTCTTAATTAGTACTTCTCTGTTCTACCCAACTCTTAAGTCCAAGTCCCTAACCATCGAACTCTCAGACGAAGCCCCAGATCCAAGACATCATCTCTTCACCATCTTACAAACAAATCTGAGAAGAAATAATTTTTTTAGAAAAACGAAATCTTCGGAAGAATTGAGGACCAACATGATGTGGAGGCTAGCCAAGCCCCTGCGAGAGGCGAAATCTTCCTTGATAAAATGAAATCGTTGTTAGCATATACAGTTCAAGAAAGTTTAGGTCTAGTCCTAGACACAGCTATAGAAGAAGATGCAGCGAGCGTTGTTGCATTGTAATACAGTTAGATACTAGTATTGTAAGACCATGTGGTGATAATTTCACGTGAGTGATGAGTATTTGATATTGGTAGTGTCTCGTTTTCATTGCTTGAGTTTGATTCTTACGAATTTGAATTTCGGCATGTGATGTTTTAGAGTCCCGGTCAGACCGGCCTGGCCAAACGATCTGATTGCTGGGAGCATGCGGTCAAACTGGCCTTTGGTGGCGGTCTAACCGGTGGAATTTCGCTAGGCTAAGTGGCGGTTTAATCGGTTGCTATTTGGACGGTCTGACCAGCATGTGTGCCACGGTCAGGTCAGCCCCGGTGTCGAGTTGTTGTCTGGTTCTGATTTTGGGTGTTAGTCATGGCAAATTTCCGTACAAGTGTTAGTCATGGGAGAGTCTATACATGTGTGAATCATGGCGTGTGTGTGTCCATGCATATAGTTTACTAATAGAGAGTTAAGTGTATGTCATTTGTGTTCGGATAAATTACTATGATTTTCGAGTGCAGGTGCTTTGATGATTGTTACGGTCAACAGTAAGACCAAAGCTACGAAAAGAGTCCTGAGGCCATAGCGTATCATGTAAGTCCGAGTGGAGCAACATTTCAAACTGAGAAGTACGGAAAAAAAGATAAGAATTGTGAAAAGGCAATCCATGCACACAATGTTCCAAATGGACTTATGCATTTCAATTGCATGGGCATCACATTGTTATGAGGACCGCTGGGTGGCAATTGCGGAAATTATCTAAAACCGAGTGGAGTAGTGGTTTGCAAAATCATGACACTGGCCTAAGTGGTTTAGGTCACGTTCTTGTGAATGGAATATCTTATCGGGCTATTGGAGCCTTTGGGAAGTCATGCTCTGAAATGCGTGCAAGTATATGTAATGCTAAAACCCATTTATATGTGAGTTACTGGGTTCCCAAGTTTAAGTGGTGTGATCCACTAAGGAGTGACTGATTTAGTGAGATGTGAGGAGCCTCTACTATATAAACCTTGTGTTGAGTTGAGTCATGTAACACTCCAAGTTTAGGGTTATGATTTTCTTGTGTTGGAGCCTTATGCGTATATGTGCACTAGGTTTGGAGCTCGCTATCCTGAAGGATTGGTTGTAAAATATTTTTCTCCAAGTGAAATGAATATCCAAAGTTTACACAAGTAAGTTATGCCATGGATCTCCTTATGTGCTTTCGATTTTCTTGGCTTTTTCATTTGGATTTCTCTTCTCTTGAGTTTTTTTGGCACCAATGACGTATAAGATGTGGAGATGTCTCCTGGAGACTAGATCTTATCTATCTAGACATGATCTAGAGGAAGTTATTGGGTTTGTTTGTTTTTTCTCAAGGGATGTGATTTTCGGGCTTTGCTCTTGTGAGTGTTTTGAGTTTAATTCGTGCTGTGTTCTCACTTGTTATGATATGTGAAAACCCATCCTAGGTTACCTAAATCATTTAGGACTCACGAGCAAGAGCTGATTGAAATTTTCCTATTTTGTTTGATTTTGATGCACCCTTCACTCAAATGAGAAAAGGTCACAATTTTGGCAGCGATTCTCTCAATCGTTAATTGAAATAGGTTTGTAACATCCTAGAGGATGTGCATACCAAGTTTCACATCATTTGGATCATCAGTTTGAAAGTTACGTAGATTTTAGGATTTGAAATGGTGTTGAAATTATGTTCATTTGCTTGATTTTACTATTCATAGCGGTCTGATAGCTATGTGCTGGTGGTCTGATTGAAAAGTATTGTTTATATGCATGAAATCACTATTTATACCAATCTGCCCGATTGCAAATTCTAATATGACCGATGAGGGTTTAGATATCTGGAAGTTTTGCATTCCTTGACTTAGGGCTTTAATGAGATTATGAGTTTAGTTTTTGCTATATGTTATTGTTGATATTTTAAAAAAAATTAAAATCATTCACTCTATCTAACTCGTCATACTCGATCTTATAAGTATTTCAACCATCCCTCTTAGTCTTAGATCCCTAAATTAGTAATGAACAGTTGCAAAAAAGAAGAAGAAGAAGCAACAAACTAGCAAGGCAACCATAGTACGCAACACAGAAGAAAAGGGTAGCGTGCATCATCTCTTTACCCGAAAAGCGTGCATCAACTCCTCCATTAGCTCTTACCAGATGCTCTTTTGCTTTAAAACTCGTGTGGAGTTTGCTACTTCCAAACACGCTCGTAGAATAGAAGAACGTACGAGATAGCATGACGATGAATTTACATATTAGCTTTTTTAGTCTCGATAGCTTTTTTATCAGCCAAGCCATCTCTCTCTCTCTCTCTCTCTCTCTCTCTCTCTCTCTCTCTCTCTCTCTCTCTCTCTGTGCAACTGCAAGCTAGGCCTTTGCGAGAAGGATGAATTGGTACGCCTACCTAATGTTGCACATATGAGGAAGCTAGCTAGCCCCCTCCGGCATCCGCGATTACACTTTCACCAAATCAAATGTCCTTTTGTGTTAACTGTTAACGTCGAGCACTAGTGCTTTTGCTGTTTTCCACTGGAATAGGAACATTTCGCTCTGGCATGTTCTGTTAGAAAACCATGCATTGATGCTAGAATTTTGCCGTTCTATGTTCCTTTCGACCTCCTCATTTTTGGCTGCTTGTGTAAGCTTGTGTAAGTTTGTCAAATGCAATTTGTGTGCACCTATATGTACACAAGAAAAGAGTCTACTCTCCAGTGCGAAGCTGCGATGGATATATATATATATATATATATATATATATATATATATATATATATATATATATATATATATATATATATATATAACAAATATCAATATATGTTGATTTACTTCAAGATTCGCAACGTTTGATGTGGGTATCTTCATATACCCATAAAAAAGTATATTTGAGATGTCAAACTCCGGAAAAATTTAAATTCAACTTCAGTTTAATTAGTTTGAACTATTTTTATGGTATATACTCACTGTAGTTGCATTGAACTCAAAAGTAGTTCAAACTAATTTGAACTGAGTTCAAAACTTACTTACCATAAATATATCAAGGGTATAAAACATTTTCATACCTAAACTCAAAAAAATTATCAATCATACACGTGTACGGATGTTGGTGCCTAGGCACCATGGTGCCTTATGTAATTTTCCTATATATATATATATATATATATATATATATATATATATATATATATATGTGTGTGTGTGTGTGTGTGTGTGTGTGTGTGTGTGTGTGTGTGTGTGTGTGTGTGTGTGTGTGTGTGTGTATGTGTATGTATGTATATGTATATGTATGTATATGTATATATATATATATATATATATATATATATATATATATATATATATATATATATATATATATATATATATATATATATATATGTACGTGTGTATATGATTCAATGGCTTAACTCTACTCACTGCTGTCGGTGTGCGTTTTTTTAGCAGGGTCAATAGAAAGATTATAGTAAAAAGTATACTGAGTTCAACTATACCAACTAAAATCATATACGATTATTTTTCTCTACGTATTATCTCTCATAAATAGTCAGAATTAAAAATTTTAAGTCATAAACCACAGTAAAAAAACCCATATATATACATATATACATACACAGCCCCATATTGCGCTTGAACTCCCTCGACGCTGAAATTTTTGTGACTAACTGCAGTCTGCATATGTTTACCATGGTCTAAATAAAAAAAACTCCAGGTTACATTAGAGTCCACATCAAAATTTCGCCTTCAGTTCGGCATCGTTTTGACGAGTCCAGCTAGCTATTACCCTGTCGGTGAACCAGTAGCAGTTAGTAGCTTCTTAGATTTTGTTTAATTCCTGGTGTATTTACCAAAAGTCACTCTTACACCGACAGTAGTACCAGAGGGCAGTTGAACTGTGTGAAGTAATCAAAGCATTATTATACTTTTACACAATGATTAGGGATCTACTTTTTCTGAGCCAAAGGAAAAGAAAAGGTTCAGAGGATCTAACTGGGAGCAGAGCGTTACAAGAGAGTTAAGAGATGAAAGATTACAGACTCTAGAAATTACTCAGAGACGAGAAAAACAAAAACTTCGAACCCGGTTACATCTAGAGGAAGAGCAGTACACCCTCTCTACGAGTTCATAGATCACCATGTGGTCATCATCATCAATTCATCATCATCACTATACACAAAGATGAAGAAGCCGAAGAAGAAGATCCTTGATACAATCCAATAAATAAGCAAGAAGCTACAGGTCGACCTAGATTGTCCCTACAAGTACCTCAGCTCTAGCAGAATCCAGCCTGGAGGTTAAGGGAAGCATAAAGCATTACAAGAAAGTAAGTATATATGCTAGCTCTGTATGTATGACGATGCAACTCATCAGCTAATCGAAGCTGACGGCACCCATCTCGGGGCACTCGACGATGCTCTCGAGGCTGGGCCGCCACCCGTCGCCTCCGCCGGCGCCGGCGCGGGCGTCGCGCTTGCGCGCCATCTCCTGGACTGGAGCACGTCCTCGAGGCGGCGGTCGCCGGCCTTGAGCTGCGCCATGAGCCAATCCAGCTCCCCCTTGGTCAGCACCATCTTCACCTTCAGCACCGACGCTTCATCGTCCTTCTCGCCACCACTTCTCCTGCTCCTCCTCTGCAGCTGCACTATGCCTTCTCCTGGCGCGTAGCCGGCGCCGCTGCTCTGCAGGCAGTTGCCCATGCCGAACCAACTACACCTACCTCAAGCTCTTGTTGGCTGCAGGTTGGTATGGCAAATGGGTTAACTTCTAAGAGGGTGTGTGTGTGTGAGGAGGGAGGGGTATATATATCTAGGCAAATGGGCTGGGTAACTAACAGAGTTGCTTTTGTGTGCTAGTGTGGTGCGCTTCAATGGTGATGGTAATCAATAATCCAATTCTACTCGCCGTCTAGGGCACATGGTGGGGACGATGGGTTTGGTCCATCCGGTTAACTGTGTTTGGTGATCTCTACACTGATTGTGGATGTGTGCATCCTTGTAAAAACTGAGAAGCCCATGGCCCCTATTTTGTAGTATCGGCCAAATTTAAGAGCATTTGTGTAGAAATGCTATAGGATAAGGGGGTGAATAGTGCGTTCTCTAAATTTTTCTTTCAAGTACCAAAAATTTTTCGCTTCAGAATTAGAGAGATAAAAAAATTAGATTCCTCAGACTACACCAAGCAACACCTAAAATAGCAAAGATGCATGGACTCTACACCTAACCTGACTGGCTTCAAGCCGGCGGTCTGACCAGGTCTAGGAGCAATCTGACCACTCCCCTATCCCTAGAACAGAAAATTAGCCTGAGTTCAAACCACTTTTACTGCAAACTTCAAAAATTCATGATCAAATGAAGTCAAACTTTACACACACCTTACTAAGAGTCTCAGCAACCTATTCCATATAATGATTGTAAGGATCTTGGCCAAAATCTTAACCTTACGTCAAAATAAGGAATATTGCACTAAAATTGTGCAAATCTAAAAAACTTGAACAACTTACTCATGGGTTAAGAACAGCCGAGATGGCTCTAGATGTGTTTTCACATGTCACAATAAACAAAATCATCCAACAAATCGAAGCCAAAACCCTTATATCAAAATTCTTCAAGAAGTACTCCAAATCAAGTAAGAAACAGGCAACTTTCAAATCTTGCAAATCACAATGGTTAGATAAATATGATCTCATCTACATGAGCCATCCCCATCACTCACACGTCCTTAGTACAAAGCAAGATCAAGGAAGGGAAAGAAGAGACAAAAAAAACTAATAAGAACAAGAGCAAATAAACTAAAACAAGAAAACTTCACAGAATATGAACAAAATTGATTATATTAATATTCGTGGATGAAGATTTTACCGTCACTCCATGAGGAGGATAAGAGAGCACATCGTATCACCTACTTTTTCTCAAACCCTAACCCTAACTTAAGAATGGTTAGAAATGGTTAACCATAAGTCTTCATCCCTAACCCACTAAATAAATGGAACAATCAACCTACATCTAGCCCTAATGGATACTATTTACTGGCATAATTGGAGAAAACCCGTTAACCCTACACAACATGGGTTTTACACTTACACTTAACTCATGCACGTATTTCAAAGTACATGAGCCCGAACCCGTTAAGTCTTTAGTCTTTGATCTACTTGATCTTCTCAGTATCTCCTTGACCTAAACTGTTTTCCCAAATGCCGCTCAAGCGCTACGGTTTTGATCTAACGAAGTTTTCGGTATTTAAATAACTACTAAAATAACAACACCTTGACCCGGTCTTTTTGTTCCCTTGTAATCAATCACTATACTTGCCACGTGTAGATGCATCAATGGCTTGCCACACGTCGACATGTCTCTCTCGCTCGGTTCCACCGGACCACATCTCACTTGGACCAATCAAACTATTTGGTGCAACTCATCACTCAAACCTTCCATTCAACTTTCCTTGCCTACCTTGTGCCACGCTTGAACTCAACCACCTTACCTAGCATCCTTTTCCATTATGAACCTCAGCTCCTCTATGAATGTAGTCCCGGTCCTGGCCATTAACCATAGTTAACTCCAAACTCCCCTGCACATCAAAGATAAAAAATAATTTTCGGGCAAAATTTATTCACAACTTAACTCACATTAGCTTAAGCATACTTAATGCAATCTGAATGCACGAGCCTAAGATCAAATTGCCCAAATATCGACCAAAACCCCTCGTTTCATAACACATTACCAAAAAAAATTGAACACACTTGATCAGACCGTTGTGCATAGTCGGTCTGACCACTGAGCAAAACCGACAGACTGTTGTGCATGGCTAGTTTGACCGGCTACACCGGTCAAATCGCTCAGCAAAACCGGTCAAACTATCAAGGACTGAAACCAAATTAAAAATTCAAATCTCACTAAAATTTGAATTTTAACTCCATATACATGGAATGGTTCATCATAAATATTTCTAAACTTTCTCATATGGTATCTCAAATACATCAGTTTCTGCATAATTTGTACGTTTGAAAAAAAATGTCACTACGTTTTAGTGTGCCAAATATGTGCTATGTAAACATATGACTTCACGTGTTCCAACAAAAGATCCTTAACTATTTAGGAACTGTTTGGATCGTAAGAATTTCGTATCAATCATGTGAACATTGTTGCTAAAGGTTTATGGTTGTGCTTACAAACATGTTAAGAGTGCAGATGGTTGCAACTCGAGTTATGGTCATTCTATCAAGTATTACGCAGGTTGCTGCCAGGAGTAGATCGCACTATTGCTGAGGTAATGTACTTTACCGGTTTGTTACGTGTATGTACCCTCATCGATCTATCGATCCATCATTGAGGGTTTTGCATTGCGCACGCATTGCACATACACTACATACAAAACCAGACATCTTCACAGGATTAGATATGGCAAGAGAGACGCATCGATTCACCAACTACATGTACGATCCTGCTGCACGTGAACACGCTACGAGCCATGCCCCTAATCTGTCGTCCGTGAGATTATGCACAACAACCCAATACGGCCAGTATTCTAAACTTTTTTTTTTGACTTTTAGAAGTTAGTTTTTGAACGAAATAACATTTTAAATTAATTTTTATAAATTATTTATAGAAATCACTGTAAGAGTCGATTTAAATAAAATAGTTTCTCAACATAAGTATCATTTACTCCTTTAATCATTATTGTAATCAGTTGAAAGACCATAATGCTCACAACACAAGATTCTGGTGCCGCTCGGTTGGGCTGAAATAAGCTAGTTTATCTCTGAAATTGCATTGTAGCTGACTGAAATTACACTATACCTGATAGTGGCTTATTTGACGTAACTAAATTTAAAAAAATAATAAAAAAACAGGTTAACCTATCATAGACAATGCAAAATGAATATGAAAAAATCGACAAAAACACTTAAAAAACTAAAAAATAAAAAATAAAATTTAAAAATAATAAAAAATAAATTAAAAGTTAAAAGCTCAAACTAAAATGAGTAACCTCTGTTTCCTTTCATATGTACGTTCTGCGACCTTAAAAGTCGAGCTGGATCAGCATTGGCCTATCTGCCAACAGGCAGACAGCACAACATGAGGGTCCAACACGTACGTGCATCTCGTGTATGTACTATCCATACCATGTACGTACGTTGTACAGCGTACCACTGCTTGGTTGGTAGCATTTTCAGTGGGAGTAATCAGTTGAGCAATCAGAAGGTAGCTAGTATCAAAGATCACTACCCTTTCGGTTGGTCGGTACCAAAGATGACCATGATAGCCAACTGAACTCTTGGTAAAAATGTTAATTACTTTTTGTAGGGAAAATCACTACTATAAAAAACTTAATATTAGACATCACATCACAGATGGTTTCTCAAAACAGTCTATACTAAACGATTTTAGTTTAGAAACTACTTGTATTGCTGTCTAAACTGTCTATGAAGTATCACAGACGGTTCGTGGTCAAAACTGTCTATGAAGTATCACAGACGGTTCTTAAGAAAAACCGTCTGTGATATTACCAAATATCACGGACGATTTTTTATTTTAACCGTTTGTGCTTCATAGACAGTTTGTATTAAAAATCATATATGATAATTAAGTCATCACAGACGGTTTACATAAACAACCATCTGTGATAATTTCACTATATTAATTACGCACAGACTTGTCAACCCTCTATCTTAAATCCAGATCTACACTGCTACTTTGAGCTGGAGGCAGGGCTTTGAGGTCATTTGGTGAAAAAAGATTATTTGGCGAGAGTAATTGTAGATCCACTAAATTTTTGACTACCTATAGTTAGTAATTTGTTCATAATTGCTTTATAATTTAGATTTATAACTTTTGGTGAAAGGAGAATTAAAGATGGTTGATCTAGCTAGTTTGATATAGAGAGAAGATTATTTTACATCTAGCATGATTTAGGGTTTAGCGTTTAGTCAATTCATAGTCTATTTGTACTTAATTTAATTTAATTAATTATTATTGCTACATATAGCTATTTAATTTAGATCATACATATATAGTATATGAATTAATTAATTGAATATGTTATACTAAATTGTTATATGTGTAACGTAGGACCGAAGCTGGATATACGTTAGGAACCGTGTAAGTGAAAAGCACATTAATGGTATTTCTACTTTTACAAGAGCTACCAAGGAGTAAATGTTGAATAAAGGGTGGAATATATGTACTGTCCATGCATTGACCGTAGAATCTAAAGATGTTTAAGAACCGAGCACAAATTAAAACGCATTTAATTCGAAGGGGTTTCAAAAGGGGGTATGCACGTTGGACCAATTATGGTGAAGAGTAGATTACACAGAAATATAGTAATAATGAAATCACGGATGAAATCAATAATATGCCGCCGGATGATCATGTCGATTGTGGTTCCGATTCAAATAGGCTGAATGATGACAATCTAGATCAGATTCTTCGCGATGCAGAAGGGAAATGTGGTGAGAGAGTATGTTAAATTCCGGGGCTTGATAGAGGACTCAGAGAAACCTTTGTTCACGTGCTACAAGTCAAAGTATATGAGGTTGGTAGCTGTGCTTAAACTGCTTAAATTGAAGGCAAGCGACAATTGGTCCAACAAGATCTTCACGGCACTATTAGGTCTTTTAGCGGACATGCTTCCGGAGGGAAATGAGTTGCCCAAAACCGCCTACAAAGCTAAGAAGATTCTTTATCTATTGGGAATGAAAGTAGAAAGAATACATGCATGTCTGAACAACTGTATCCTATGCCGTAAATAGTATGCAAACATTCATGTTTCTCCAGTGTGCAACGCATCCTGATACAAGTGTATTAATCAATCAGATGATGGCGAGGGAATAGAGGTGAAGAGAGTACCTCCTGCTAATGCCACTCGAACTAACAAATTCTATTTTTTCAATACCACCAGCAGCCGCCGGGGAACAACACATTTGGATTCTAAGTTTACCACAATATGCAACTACTCGTCGGTTCCGCGAAGAATAATCTTGAGGTTTGTTAATCTTGCGATAATTCCATCCATTATTACAACTCTGTTGGAACAGGCCGACCTCAAACATATTTGAGGAGTGTGCGTACATCTTGATGTCTAAAGTCATAAAAGAAATAGGGAGTTCCATAATGTAGAATGAATTTCACTAGGATAAGATTGAGCTTAATTGTTCATTTGTGTATTTGTATTTCATTTCTGTTAATTGATTTGTGAAATGGATTTTCTTGTTTCTAAAATGAATGAATGTGAATTAGATGTATATATACTGTGTTGACATGCTTGTTTCAGAGAGCATGTCTAGCATTTTCTGAGGCTAGCCAACAAACAAAAATAAATTTAGGAATAGAAAAAATATCACAGATGGTTATTAACTCGTAGCCGTCTGTGATAGTTGACTATCACAGACGATTTGTAGTAGAAACTGTATGTGATATATATGATTTATGATAGACAATTTATAGTAGAAATATGTGTGATATTAATATATCATATACGGTTTGCAGTTGAAATTATCTATGATAAACCATACATCATAGATGGTTTCTACTACAAACCGTCTGTGATAGTCTGCATCACAGACGGTTCGAAAGCCATCTATATTGACATCGTATTATTACTGGCTCATAAACTCAAACGGTTTACAAAACCAACTGTGATGACGTTTTTAAATTATCTGTGATGACCTATTGTGCACTAGTGAATGTTAGGTACTTCAAAGATGTTGGCTCCTTTCTTTTCAGTTTATGGCTTTTAGCTTATCTACAGTAACTAGCTTTCAAACAGTGTATCTTTTTAAAGTGGAGCTACATGAATATAGTAGATACTATATCAACTTTATCTATATCATCTAAAATCGCACGGATGTCTCTCTCTATACTTTCTCTTGCGAACAGCTGGAATTCAAAATTTTAAATCAAAGACTATAAACCATCCATACTTTCTATTGCGAACAGCCAGAATTTAAAATTTTAAATCAAAAACTATAAACCATATTCTAAAAGAATTCACCGTTGGTTGTACGTATAGATTGTTCCATGCTTGAAGGGAGAGAGTGCCGGTAGGTCAATCGAGAGGCTAAAGACGTGCAAACACTATATGGAGAAGCAAAGCTCGAGCCGTTGTGTCCGTACGTCCTTATGCTCTGTGTGTCCTCTGCCCATGCATTTTGGTTATGTTATTGGTGAGCAACGTAGGTAAATTGTGAAGTTGATGCGAGCATATATGGCCGCACTAATGTTGTTCAAAGTGCTAGATTTAGCCTGGTTATGTTATTGGTGAGCAACGTAGGTATATTGTGAAGTCGAATAGAGATTGGCATGATGTTTGATTTGATATACAGGTTGATCCAATGCATGAAAACGGTACGAGTTTAGAGGGATATACTCTCTCCAGTCACAAAATAAAGTTATTTTGGACATTAATAAGGTCTCCAAAATACAACTTTGATCACTTATTTCTATTGTAACACATTTATAAAAACTAATAATATTATAATATTATGAAAATGTTTTTCGAGACAAATATACACATATCATTTTTAGGTATCCGACCTAAGTATAAAAAAATATTAATAGTCAAAGTTTATAGTGTTTGATTGTATATAACCTAAAACTACTTCCTTTTGTGATTGGGTGGAGCCAGTGGTGAAGCTAGGGTGAAAATAGAGGATGAGCTCAGAGAACTAAGCTAAATTAACATAAATATAATCTTTTACTCTTGTGCAATCCAAATGTGTTGAGTTGTACCAATTTCTTTAAAAGAAAACAATATAAACATAAAAAGGAATCCTTTTTTACACTATATTCCAACCAATCAAATTTTATTAAGCCATGATTCTTGAAAGGATCTCTACAATATACCATCCAATATCTTTGGAAAGGCATATCCAATTGCTCAAGTTGGGCCATTCAACAAATATGGCATCCTCACGTGATCTCTAATTTTATTGGTATAATCTTTTATTGGTATGCGATGCATTGGATTGGCAATACTTTCATTAGAATTAAATTATATTCAAAGTCTTTTTGGTTGAGTTATGCCCCGCAACACCGGCTTCTCCGCTCAACTCATATCCCCTCCCCTCCTCGTCATCACCTCCTCGCGCCGCCGCCCTAACTACTCCACTCAGCACTTGGGCCGTGCCCCCTCCCCTCCTCACGCTGCATGGCTACACCTCTACCAGTCGCTCGCCACCACTCACCTAGGGTTTCTTGATTTCTTCCTCAGCTTCTCATGTGCGCACCGACTGCTTGTTCTCAACTCTCATAGCCTCGTTGCTTGCTTCGATCGATTGGCCAGGTGAGGATTGGGGAACGTGATGTGTTCAGGTGAGGCCATGATGTGGGAGGCTGCACTTGGGCCTTGTGGTCTTTTAGGTTTCGGCATAGGCTAGCAAATTCATTCCCTAACTTGTTCCTCCTTGTTTAGTAGTTCCTCCCTCCGTCTGTTCTTCTTCGACAGTGTAGCTCTTATGGCCGGCGTGAAGGGTAGGCTTGAACCTAATGAAACCCCGTTTGATTCAGCTCTGGGCAGAACATATTCAAGACACTGATTTTCTCTACGAGGAGTTATGTGCTCATTTAAGCTTCTAGCTTAAAGTTTTAAGCTTTTTCCACTATTTGCCACTATTTTGCACTGTTTGTGATTTATTTTCGCACTTTAGCTGCTGTGAGCTTTTTTGTTCATAATTAAATTTAAAAAAGAAATAAAAGAAAAAATACATCATCATAGACAATGAAAAATAATAAGAGAAAAGAAACCTAAAAAACTAAAAATCAAGAAAGATAAAATTAACAAGCTACAAGCTAAAAAGTCGAGCCCTATGAGCAGGGGTTCGATCTTTCGATGTCATGCGTATGAGCAGTGTAACCGCCGTGTGTTACACGAGGGTACGTACTGGTGTGCTAGGCTGCTAGCTAGCTAATGGCTGATCTCAAGAAATTAAAACATATGTCTGCTAGTTGCTAGCTTGTTACAGTACTGCCACAATCTAGCCGGTCTTAGGTGCGTGGACAATTAACGTACGTACACTGTATATATATGAGGTAAGCTAATCCGATCGATCCGTCATTACCAGTTGTCATGCATGCATATATCTTGTCCTTTGCATAGTGTATGACGGTGAAAGTACACAGACGAGTAGTCCAGCTGTTCTCTTAAGCTTATCTTTAATGCCCTTTTGAAGTTACGTTCACAAGCGATTGACTCGTGTCGCTCTCGCTCTTTGGCATCTAGTAGACCTGACCCTCGTCATGAGCTTTCGTGGAGCCTTCGCTAAAGGATATATATATATATAAATATATATATATATATATATATATATATATATATATATATATATATATATATATATATATATATATATATATATATATATATATATATATATATATATATATATATATATATATATATATATATATATATATATATATATATATATATACTCAGTAGTTGCATTGAACTCAAAAATTTCATGAACTGAGTTCAAAACAGTGCATAAATATATCAAGGGTATAAAACATTTTCATATCAAAAAATTATCAACCCGTGTATTGATTTGTAATTTTCTATATATATATATATATATATATATATATATATATATATATATATATATATATATATATATATATATATATATATATATATATATATATATATATATATATATATATATATATATATATATATATATATATATATATATATATATATATATATATATATATATATATATATATTTGAGATTCAATACAGTTGATTTGCGAGATTATAGCGCTTGATATGGGTATCTTCATATACCCATAAAAAAGTATATTTGAGATGTCAAACTCCGAAAAAAAATTAAATTCAACTTCAGTTTAATTAGTTTGAACTATTTTTATGGTATATACTCACTGTAGTCGCATTGAATTCAAAAGTAGTTCAAACTAGTTTAAATTGAGTTCAAAACTTACCATAAATATATCAAGAGTATAAAACATTTTCATACCCAAACTCAAAAAAATTATCAATCATACACGTGTATCGGATGTGGGTGCCTAGGCACCATGGTGCCTTACATAATTTTCCTATATATATATATATATATATATATATATATATATATATATATATATATATATATATATATAATACCTTTTACACCCAGGTGTAATTACAACCACCTCTAATATACCACTTAAATAAACTTGAAAAATACTTGAAATATATATAGATATATATAATTAAATTCAATACTACGTACACTAATTTGGTGAACTGAACTGCGTTTAAAAGTGTACGCATTGGAAAACTGCTAATGTATATAGGTGGTAAAATACTGCACTAGTTCAGAAATACAGTCACAAATTATCAAAATTAATTATATGCAGTTCCATAAAAGTACATAGTGCTTTAGTGTAATTTTTCTCTCTAGCTTCGTTGATAATTAAGACACGCGTCAAAATGCAATCGATTGAAGTATTCCTTCATATTTGCGGGGGCAGTCCTGGTCATGATTCAAGTGTGTTTAGTTAAGCATCTAAATTTTATCATAAAATACCTAATATTTATTAGATATATTAAATATATATACTGATAATTAGGGCAAATACTTCATATTCATACCCCCGCCCCTATTAATTTCAGCCTACTCTCAGATCTCTTCCTCTCCAATTTGCCTCAAGTAGAATGGGTAAACAATTAATCCACTCCCTCCTCAAACTAGCTCATTGGATCATCCAAAGCCCCCATCTCATGCTCCACCGCACTAGTTAAATTATATTTTCTTAATTATTTTGTAATTTCTCTAAATTAATTTTGTATGTTGTATGTGGTACTGTCTCTAGTACGAACAATTTATCTTTTGATTTTAGCTATTATTTTTTCGAAAGAGAGATTTTTGCTATTATGGATCTTTACCTTTGTATTAAACAACATTTTATTAACTCCAAACACCTATTCTGAAAATTCTGAATTCGCCACTGCATATTTGGAGTATCAGGCTTAGAATTCAAGGAGCAAACTCAACATCCTACGTGGCACTTTAGCGGTTAGCATGAGCCAAGCTGCCACCGAGTTCATTCGAGATTCGACGTATGTTTCTGTTTTGGCTCGGACTCACAATCACGCCATACTTCTTTATTTATTTTGTGTGTGTGTGAGAGAGAGAGAGAGAGCACAATCAGCATTTGGATCAACCGATTTCGGGGGGAAAACGCTAATTTCACCGCTGGCATGGAATTTGCGAGTGAAGATTGACGTCCAACAAAGTTATCAGGGTCCATTTCGTTTGAATATAAAGCCACCCTTGTTTTACACAGAAAAAAAAGGCTACGGGGTGTTTTGTTTGAAGCTTAACTTTGCTACGCCCATATTTAGTTTATTGCCGTGACTATAGCTTGTCATATTTTATTAGTCTTATGACACATATCATGGACTTAGTTTTTTGCCAAGCTTTACCACACTTATCGCGCTCATTTTTGTTGCCATAAACTTGGCTAAGATTAGTCATAAAAAAAGTTAGGCATATAGCAAACAAGCCCCAAACTTCCTCTGTTTCTGCTGCAACGCTTCCTTACCTGGCCACCTCCTTCTCTCACCACACTTCGAGAGTGCACCGTTGAATATTTGGGCTTTCAACTTTAATCAAGAAGCTTCTTGTGCGGAAGCCTAAACCGTCTTAGGCCTAATTCTATTGTAGATAGCCTATACACATATAGCAATCTGCTTGCGGTTTCGTCCTTACTTCACGCAAAATGGTTAACCGGGAGTGCTACCATTAGAATTTCTAGGCTTATATGTAAATACTTTTCAAGCTAAGCTAGCAAGATAGGACTAAACCACACCCTCATGTGCACACACATATGGGCCAACATGGACCGGGGTGTTATATACACCCCCCTCAAAGAACCCGATATTCTCGTCGGACCAACATACCCACACTGGGGCAAATAATAAAGATTTCCCCTCTTGGCACATGTCTGTGCGTTCAGTGCCAGCACATATGCCATGCCGTGTGTCCACTCCGGGCCCACACGCGCCATGCGCCATATGCTCGCACCCCTGACCTGCACGCGCCCATGTAACCACGAGAGTCGGCTCTGATACCATTTGTAACACCCTAGGGTCCAAACCGGCTTAGATCTAACTCCATTCTGGATAGGCCACGCACAGTAGCAACCCACTTGCACTTTCGTCCTCGTTTCACGCAAAACGGTTAACCGAGGGTTCTACCATTGGAACTCCTAGGCTTATATGCAGATGTTTCTCAAGATAAGCTAGTAAGATGGAACTAACCCATACCCTTATATGTACACATATATAGGCCATCATGGGCTGGGGTGTCACAATTTAAACTCGAATCGAGCTCTGATGAGCTACTTGAGCTTGGGATCAAAGCTTAAACTTGACTTATTTTTAAGCTCAAGCTGAGCTTTAATCAATGTTAGAACAAATCGAGTTTAAGTAGCTCTCAAATCTTGAGTTTTTTTTACCGCCCTAGCCGTGCTTTCGCCAGCGCTGCATACCAATCTATTTGGCAGCACTCGTCTCCGGATAAGCTACCTAATTAATATGCTGCAGATCTGCTCTGCTCCGACAGATACGAAGCCCGTGTTGCATTTTTGGGCGAATCTACACGTGCGGGTGTCACGGCAGGTCGGCCAGCAGGCAAGGCACAATCAAAGACAGATCAACAAAACGGGTGGGTGGAATTCCCCATGAAATGCAGTAATTGTTCTTTTTTTTCTGCGAGTACAAAAAATTATTGTTCTACCTGGTGCAAATTTGCTTTCACAGTGTAATGTAAAGGTTTGCTATTTTTTCTTAACAGAATAATTTTTCGTTGAGCAATAATGTCATAAGGTTGTCGATAAGGAGACTGTAACGATGTAACTCCAGGTATACTTAGCAGCGGATGGTACAAGGGGTATAGTTTTTGAGGGGAAAACAGCAGGGATGATCCTCTATAGCGGTGAAGGAATTTCACCGCTGCTACGGTACCATGAGTTTAAATACAGCAACAGTAACACCCCCTTGATTTAACTCTTTCTAAACAAAATTTTACTTCGGAGAACGTGCGTCGACGACGACGACGATCAATCGATGTTACAGCCCACGACGACGACCAAGCAGCCCAAAAAATAATGCCAAGCAGGACGACTTGGATGGTTAAGAATCTGTCGTGTTCGAGGATCAGACCATGGCCATGAGCTTAGCCGTCTACTGCACAGAGGACAGCATCTGGGGAAGGACGATGCCGATAGCCCTGACCGGGAGAGCAACGTTGAACCTTGGGGGCCGTCACTTAGCGGCTAGTTTCAGACTGGTCAGCGGTGTTTTAGCTGACATGCGCCTTGCATCAGGCTGATGCAATGCAACTCACTTCTTCAGAAGTTGCCTGAGGAATCAACCAAGCTATAGTGTATCATGATCATCACCATATAATAATCCACAAGCGTCTTCATCAGTTTAGCATTAGCATCTCATTGTATTGTGGATGGCAATGTACCAGACAAGCAACTGAAAGCAGCATCTGCAATGGAATCGCAATCTGCAGCTGCAACAGCCATGGATTGGGGAGAGAGATTACAATTTCCAACTTGACAAGCCAACCATGAAAGTTTTTTTTTAGTTGTCAGCATAACGAGAATGATAAGCATAAAGACAACCAATGGTGTTGGAACGTTGCACGTTTCAAGCTCTGCAACTTGGCCTGTAAGCACTGCAATCAAAGGAGCATGACCCTGCGACATTACAAGGAGGAAGACAAGGAGATATGAAACCCTGGGCTCCGCAGTACTAGCAACAAAACAAGATAGTAGTATTTTGCTGATAAATGACGTGTGTATCTGTTGAAAAAATAAGCACATGTAGGTTCAATTTATTCCATAAATAAATCATGACATCATGCACGCAAAACAACAGAACCATCACAGGCATAAAAGATCTAGACATGTAAACCAGAATCGCACATGAGCAGATCTAATTCGGAGAACATGACCGTTATTGCGTCGATGATTACATTACGATCGGTTTGCGATATAGACGCCGCGAGCACGGTGAGAGATGACACGAAGTCGATGACGATTCGCCGGCGAGCGACGAGGAAGACGAGCGAGCTACAATGGCGATCGCGCGAGCGCTTCCAAAACCTTATTCGCCCTCTCCGGTGCGAGGACTTGGCGGCGGTTCGAGACTGCTCTCCGAACGAGCGGTGCACACCGGCGGGCGGGACGGAGTAGACTACGTGGGACGGTGCAGCACAAAGGATGGAGCAGGCAAAACCCTAGATTGATTTTCGCATATGCTGTATGGAGGCGGCGACTCCGTATTTATAGAATATCTCGTAACCAAAACGGATTAGTCGTGCGTAACCGATCCGGATTCACCGCCACTCAAAACAACAAAAGGAAGCCGCGTCTGCGCAAGCCCCTGGAGCCGATTTTGGCGGACCATTCACACAGGTGCCGTGCGCCCGCGGCCCGGCCCGGCGAGGCGAGCGAGCGCGCGCGCGTGTTATCCTCTAGTTCTCTCCCACACATGCCTCAAGTGGCTAGGAGTGCACCATCCCTTTTAAGGTGGTCTTCCTCTCCTAGAACTAGCAATATGGTACTAAAGGTCACATGCATGTCTCTTTTGCATGAGTGGGCCTTTGAGATTTAATAGGAATTATTCTTATTATATGGGTTTGACCTACATAATCCAACAGTATCTTGATCCCCTTCCACCCATCTGCATCCCTTAGCCAAGAACATAGTGTGGAGACAAGAGCGGCAGATACGGCATCGCGATCACCACAATATCAGGACAAAGCTACAAAAGAAGAGTTGCATTACATTAGGAATGCAGATGGAGAGAATGAGCAGCAAGGCCTTCCTGTGAAATATTGAGTTTGCTTCAAAGCGGATGACATCATCAACAAATCTGTAGTTTTGGCTTGTAGAATATGACAAAAAAATTTGATGGAAATGTAGAATATGAAATTGGACGGAGATGACATATAGTAAATTCATAAATTTAGCCCAATATAAAATGAACACAATGCATACAGGAATGATCGAGAAATTGGAACTAACCACCTGTTATGAGGAATACAAAAACGACACAGTTAGCAGGTTGTTGTCGCCACTTAGGCACTCACCAGTCACCACTTTTCACCGAGTGACACACACACTCAAACTGTTCTAAATCTGGAAATGCACCAGCATATGGCTCATGGAAGGTACATTCTCTGAAAGAACTGACCTACAAATACGACCCAACTTTCCGACGAATCGATAACAATACTGATAAAACACCCGAATGAACGCCGAACATCATACATCTCCCGCAGATGATACCAAGACTAGTTTTATAATGTGATTTCAGTGTAACCACTAATTGACCAGTCCTTGAAGCACTAGTCGTGGAAGATGCCAGATGTTCATACTTCTTAATTGTTGTTGTCCTCCTCTTTTTCAGTGTATGTCAGTCAGAGTTCCTACAGTGTCAGTGAAATGACCGAACCAGCAGATTGCAATAGCGTTGATCTAGTATGGACGGTTCCATTTCCTGCACATGACTAAGAGGGTAGCACAAATAGTTCGAAGAAGCAACCGAATGTGCATTGATTGCAGTGTTCGTAGAAACGATGCAACCGTCATGCATGACGAAGAAAGAAAAGGATTGCATGATGGTTACACATGATACAGGAGGAACCAAGGACAAGATACAGGAGGAACCAAGGACAGGGATGTGGCATTTCAATGGCTCAATTAGTCCGCAATTCAGCTAGAAATTTGTCATCTAGTCCATTAGACACTTACCATATCATTGAGGGGCGTGAGGGTCGAGCAACTGGTGAGAGAGGACAAGTCTAATGCTGACATAGGGATGCACAAGACAACCACATCCTCATAGCTGTCTGCTGACAACAGTTCGACTAGAAGGGTGAACTAGCAAGTCAAAAATCTAGCCAAACAAGAGGAATTCTACTTAACTTGCCATCCAACTCCCAGCCCATACTAACACATGGGAATGGGAGTAGAATCTAAATTCCCTTGCCCAATCCCTCCTCCAAACTCCCACCTCTGAATTCCTATTCCCAGTCCAAACGGAATTCAAACATCCCCTATTTAACCGCTTTCAATTAACATCACTTGCAGTAATATGAGATATATATAAGACCTTTAAGGCTTAAACTATCAAATTAGCAGCACGACATCCTAAGTGATCCAATGCACAAAATATACGACGGCTGTGTCACACAGCATCCTCATCCAATGCAGTGACAATTATTGGCCTTGTTGAGAAGAAATGTGGGAATATTAAACTAGTGCTGCATCTGGCTAGAGAGCTCATTCACCGGTTGGATTGTGCTCAGGACAATCGGCCACTCTCCAATCAAGAGGCCTGGCTGCGCAATAATCTGAAAATAAAATGTCTGGGGCTGGCATCTCTGGAAAGAACAATAGCCAGACACCAATTTTTTTCCATTTTCAAGATTCTCACCGGTGAAGGTAAACATTCATTTCTTCCATTTTGGCAGGGGATACAACATTCACTTCTGCAGATCAAATGGCAGACTGGTTTCAAGAGTTCTATTCTCAGCTCGAGAAACTGCTCGGTCAGAGAGCATACTCTGGATCTTTCCTTCCTGCAACTGCCTTCCTTGAGTTTAGCCCACCTGGAGGTGCCTTTCTCAAAAGAAGAGGTTTGGGGAGTGATCAAAGAGCTCCTGACTGCCAAATCTCCAGGTCCTGACGGGTTCATGGGTGCTTTTTTCAAAAGCGCTTGGCCTGTCACCAAACCGAGCATCCTCGCAGCGTTCCAAGCCATATTTGATCTAAACGGGAGGTGTCTTCATCGTTTAAATGGTGCTCTCATCACTCTCCTATCGAAAAAACAAGATACAACAATTGTCACAGACTACAGGCCAATTAGTTTGTTGCACAGTTTTGCAAAACTACTGTCCAAAGTGCTGGCAAATAGGCTCCGAGGGGATTCCTCCGCTCATGGTCAGTTCGAATCAAAGCGCCTTCCTTGCCAGTCGGAGCATCCGTGACAACTTCCACTTTGTCCATTTAGCTGCCAAGAACTTGCGAGGAAAGCGGAAATCGGCGCTATTGGTAAAAGTGGACATTTCTAAGGCCTTTCACTCCGTTTCATGGCCGTTTCTTCTAGAGGTCCTCTCCTGCATGGGTTTTGGCTCTAGATGCCTAGATGGCATGAATGGATATCGCTCTTGTTATCCAATGCATCGTCCAGAATCCTCAATGGTTCTTCGGGCACTATGATTGGCCTGCAAAGGGGTCTTCGACAGGGAGATCCATTGTCTCCGATGCTCTTCATCTTAGTCATGGAAGGGCTTAATGCCTTGTTTAGCAAAGCGAGCTCCTTGCAGACTCTTACCCCTCTTGGAATCTCAGGCCTACAAGAGCATATGTCCTTATATGCCGATGATGTCGTCTCTTTAGTGCTCCGCCCCACCAAGACATCCAAGTTGTCAAATATATTCTACAAATCTTTGGACAGGCCTCGAGCCTGCAAGCCAACCTTCAGAAAAGCTCCATCACTCCAATTGCATGTGATGACTCGGTTTTAGCTGTAACGTGCCAGGAGTTTCCTTGTGAACTCTCCTCCTTTCCTCTGAAATACTTGGGTTTGCCTCTGTCCATGTCGAAACTGACCAAAGCTCAACTTTAGCCGCTGCTTGAAAAATTCACGGCCAAACTGCCGAGTTGGAAAGGTAATGTTATAGTAATCTTGTTTCCGTATCCGAGTTCGTATATGCGTATGCGTTCTTGCCATGAATACGTATACGTATTAGTATACGAGTCCGTTGCCGTGTGTGCGTATGAGAAGAGTCCGTTTCCGTGTCTGTTGAGGTTCCGTGTTATAGTCATGTCCGGTTTTTGATCCGTGTCCGAGTTTGTGTTAGGAGTCAGGGTATATATATTTGCATGGGTTTTGTACGTGAGGATGTGCGAGGAGTGAGATAAGAAATAAGAAAGGAGGGAGCAGGGAAAGAAACTACTGTTGAGAAACTGACGTTGGAGACCAGTCCGAGCGATTCCTCTGCTTAGAACAAGAACGAATAATCACAGAATAATAGATTGAACACAGAGAGGTAGAGAGAACTTCTGGTCTTTCTTTATTGCTTTAGATTGCATCGGGGTACATAATGAGGGGGGGTCTAGGTCCCTATTTATAGTCTACGGTGGGGGTGCCCAATTAGATCAGGACTCTAGATAGAGTCCAGGTTTCCTAACACTCCCTTGGGCACTCACCCAATATGCTCATGTCTCGTCAAAACTCCATAAAAACCCAGTGGGAAAAATTTGGAGAAAGAGTACATGATACATGTGATGCTGCGATGCACGAATTGCCTCGTTAAAAACCTTGGTTGAGAAACTTCATGGAAAACTCGTCAAGGAAAAAAGAGTACAATTCACCCAAATTCATTTGGTCTGCAAGACTTTATTTTTGGGTACTTAATCTTCATGATCAAGATTTATTAGCGGGCTTGTGAGAATTCTCCCCCTGAATTCTGCACTTCTCCAAGTCTCATCATTCCAATTCCACGCACGCACCTTTCAAAGCTAAATGCGGGGAGTGACTTAGTGAATAAATCTGCGAGATTTTCACATGACTTAGTATGCAGTACTTTAATCTCGTCCATCTTTTGCAATTCATGTGCATAGAAGAACTTGGGGTTGATATGCTTTGTGAGATGACTCTTCACATAGCCCGTTTGCACTTGTGCAACGTAAGCTGCATTATCTTCATAGATAATTGTGGGGGTTTGCACAATGTTCATCCCACATGACTGCTGGATGTGGTGAATCATTCGGCGGAGCAAGCGCACTCGTGCGGCTTTATCTGATGCTATAATTTCGAGTGGTTCGTCAAGTAGCTACTGGGTTTGCTTAGGCGATTTCCATGAAATTGCGGTTCCACTACACAGAATACATAGCATGTTTGTGACTTAGCGGTATCGGGTCGATGGATACCCGGCATCTGCATAGCCAATCAAGTTCAGATCTTGATTCTTTACGTAAAACAATCGAGGTCCTTGCTACCTTGGAGGTATCGGAAAATGTCCTTTATGCCCTACCAATGCCTTTTGGTGGGCTCTGCCTGTATGCCTTGCTATGATTCACGGCAAATGCAATGTTCGGTCTAGTGCGGTTTGCTAAATACATGAGTGCTCCCACTTCACTCAAGTATGGGAATTCGGTCTCAGGACTTCCTCCCCTCTTCCCTTGGTCGAAAAGATCTTTTCTTCTTGTAAAGACCTACCGATCATCGGTACTTTGAGGAAATGCCTTCTCAAAGCCAAACCTTTCGAGCACCTTCGGGTGTAGGTCGTGATGTACCAAGACTCCTTCGAGGACATGCTCAAGCTGCAAGCCTAAGCAAAACTTGGTCTTGCCCAAATCTTTCATTTCAAATTCGACTCCAAGTAGGAGCTTGCTTCTTTTATATCTTGGCTGTCCGATAATATTCAGATCATCTACATACACGAAATTATACGAGAATCCATTCGGGATCGCCGTATAAATACACAAGGACGGTCTTCATTGTTCGTGTAGCCTTTCTTGCAGAGAAAGTCGCTCAGCGATTATACCACATTCTTCCAGTTGTTTGGTCCATCGGTGACTTTTCGAGTTTCACACTGCATGCAGATTTCTATTTGCTCTGTCTTGGTTCGGAGAGAATTCCTTCAGGACTTTCATGTAAATCTCGAATCCAAGTTACCGTAAAGGTATGCAGTCACAACATCCATCAATTCATTTCTAAATTCAAGTTCACTGCCATTGAGATCAAGTATCTAAAGATAATTCCACTCATGACTGGGGAGTAGGTTTCTTCATAATCAACTCCAGGATGTTGAGTGAAACCTTGGGCTACCAGCCTTGCTTTGTATCTCACTACTTCATTTCTTTCATTTCTCTTTCGAACAAATACCCACTTGTGCCCAACGGGGTGTATGTGGAGAGGTGTACGGCATACGGGCCCAAACACCTCTCTTTTATTCAGAGATAGTAATTCAGTTGCTATTGCCTTCTTCCAATCTTCCCAATCTGATCTTTTCTTACATTCAGCGAGCGATGCAGGCTCGGGATCAAGATCGATGATGGTGGCGATTCTTGACGGTCGACAACTACCCGGTGTGGGCGATGAAGATGAAGGCGAACATGCGCGCCAGGGAGTCTGGTGCGTAGTTGATCCAAAGGGGAAGGACAAGGAGGTGGACGACAAGGTAGATCAAGCGGCTTTGGCCCTCATCTACCAGGCGGTGCCAGATGCGATGATGCATCAACTCGCCGGCAAGAGGCGGCACGGAAGCGTGGAGGCGCTTCAAGCGATGCACGAAGGAGTTGATCGTGTCAAGGAGGTGCGGCTCCAGAATTTGCGGAGCGAGTTTGAGAATCTGAAGATGGAAGAAAACCAGTCGGTGGACGAGTTCGCCGGTAAGTTGAGTTCGTTGTTTAATCAGATTAACTCCCTTGGCGATAAGATGGAGGAATATGTGGCAGTGAAGAAGTACTTGCGCGTGCTTCCGGAGAAGTACATACCTGTTGTTACAACACTTATGTACTCCCCCGATCTGGACAAGAAGAAGATAGAGGAGATCACCAGATCTCTCAAGGCGCATGTGGAGCTACTGAAGGGGTTTCAATCGCGCAAGAAGCAAGGATCTCACAACGAGCAGGCGTTGCTAGTAATGGGAGATTCGAGAGATGGTCGTGGCTCATCATACAACCGCGGGAGATGGCGTGGTCGTGGTGGCCAGAGTGGTCGAGGCGGCAGGGGTGGCCGTGGAGACAATGCTGGGCAAGGAGGTGGTGAGAGATCCTACAATTTGTTACATGTCAAGTGCTTTGAATGTGGCGAATATGGGCACTACGCGATAAGATGCCGCAGCAATAAAAAGTGCTTCAACTGTAACGAGCTTGGACACTTTGCTTTGGATTGCAAGAGCAAGAAGAAGGACGGGGAAGCGAACCTTGCCAAAGACGAAGAAGAAGATGATGGAGATCTAGTACTTCTCTCCTCATATGTTGAAAAGGAGTCGGTCATGGTGGAACTGAATGAGGAGAACGTAGTTCCAAAACTACGCACGGAGGAAGGAAGCCATGATCACACAGATCAATGGTACTTGGATAATGGAGCAAGCAACCATATGACAGGAGATCGCTCCATGTTCCACAAGCTCGACGAGAAGGTTTGGGGTAAGGTCAAGTTCGGCGACGGCTCCACGGTGGAGATAAAGGGTAAAGGGACGATGATGCTTCAATGCAGGAAAGAAGATAAGAAATTGTTGACAGGAATCTATTATATACCAAGTCTATGCAACAACATACTAAATCTCAGGCAGATGACGGAGAGAGAATGCAAGGTGGTGCTGGAGGATGAGTTCTTGCGAGTGTATGACAAGAACAAAAATTTGTTGATGAAGGCAAAGAGATCTCCAAATCGGTTGTACAAGATTCCTTTGAACACTTGTAAACAGGTTTGGGTGGATAGAGGCACAGATGGACGAGGTGCAGGGGCAGCAGGAGGCGCACAAGAAGACGTAACAAGGAAGGAGATCGAGACGGCAAAGAAGCAAGACGAGGCAAAAGGCGCAGTGATCGAAGCGAGCGGCTCAGGAGGTGCACACAGGCACGCAGCCAACTCCAAACGAGCGCATGCAGGTGGAGAGAAGCAGAGCGACGGTTCGAGTGGTCGGCACTGACCACATGCAGCAGGTATGGTCGTGGCGAGCAGAGGCTCGGGAGGAGCTCTCACGCGGTCAGCAGAAGGAAGTCGGCGATGGGTCCCGAGGTGGCGGGAGGAAGCACAGCGTGGAGGACAATGGTCGAAAGCAATGACACACGACAGTGAGAGGAGGTGCTCGTGGAAGAAGCGGGAGCAGGTGCTCCAGCCTAAGCAGGCATGCGAGGAAGAAGCGGAAGCAAGAGAGAAGACATGATCAAGATAGAGAAACAAGATTAAGGAGGTGATTATTATAGTAATCTTGTTTCCGTATCCGAGTTCGTATACGCGTACGCGTTCTTGCCGTGAATACGTATACGTATTAGTATACGAGTCCGTTGCCGTGTGTGCGTATGAGAAGAGTCCGTTTCCGTGTCTGTTGAGGTTCCGTGTTATAGTCATGTCCGGTTTTTGATCCGTGTCCGAGTTTGTGTTAGGAGTCAGGGTATATATATTTGCATGGGTTTTGTACGTGAGGATGTGCGAGGAGTGAGATAAGAAATAAGAAAGGAGGGAGCAGGGAAAGAAACTACTACGTGTGTTGGCTTTGATTTCTTCATTGTGCACCACGTGAAAGACAGGCAAGCAAGGGAAAGGTGCTGTTTTTAGTTCACGTTGTGAGATCCGTAGGGAAGTCGTTGGTGAGAAGAACCAGCGGGAGGGCACCATCATCAACGGAAGTCGCTGGCCGTGCTCCGCAAAGAAGTAAGAATTATAACAGGTAAAATGCTCTCCTCGGCCGATTGCCTTGTCATGGTCAAGCACGTCCTCTCTACCACGCCTCTCTACCACCTTCTTTCCTTGGATTTGTCGGCCTGGGCAATTAAAGTGATTGACAAGAGGCGTCGGGCTTTTCTCTGGAAAGGAACAGATGATGTTTGTGCGGGTCATTGTTTGGTCACTTGGAAGACCATCTGCAAGACACTCCCTCTCGGGGATCTAGGCATTTTAGACCTAAAACTCATGGGATTTGCAGTGCGATTATGGTGGCTTTGGTGGCAGAAAATTGACACCTCTCACACATGGACTAGAATTCAATCTTCTCATGAACCGGTTATATGCTCAATGTTCCAAGTTGCAATAGAAATGTTGGTGGGAGATGGACAAAACACTCTTTTCTAGATGGATAATTGGCTACAGGGGAAGTCTATTTGGTCCTGTTGGCCGTCACCCTAGAACGTCACCTTGCCAACAGCTAGGGGGTCCACAACGGCTACATAGGTCGTCACCCTCAAGGCTTGGGTCGCTGACATACGCAGCGCTCTTTCTGCTTAGGCTCTGGCAGATTACTTCCAGCTTTGGCACTTCATGGCCAACGGACCATAGATTCCTAACAAACTTATTTGGAAGCTAAATTCTTCGCTTGAGTACTCAACCAAATCGGCATATAATGTGTTCTTTATTGGTGGAACCTCCTTCAGTGCTTCAAGCAGATTTGGAAGAATGGGGTGCCGTTGAAATGCAGATTTTTCATGTGGTTAATATCTAATGATCGTTGCTGGATGGCTGACCACCTGGCCCGCCATGGTGTGTCAGTCAATCCAACTTGCACCCTATGCAAACAACAACCTGAAAGCATCGTCCATCCTTTTGTGTATTGTCCATGGGTGCAATTAGTGTAGACAAAATTTCTAAGCATCTGCACCCCATAACGAATTTCCACACCCCGGCAAGGAAAATTCATAGATCTTTGGATTGCTTGGAGGAAGTCCTTATCAAAGGCCCTCAAGAAGGGTTTTGACTCACTTGTTATTCTTTTCTATTGGTCAATCCGGAAAGAACGTATCTCCCACATCTTCGACAACGTTGAAAGGGGTATTACTGCTTTCTTGTCCGCTATTCGTGATGAAATAGACCGCTGGCGCCGTGCTGGCGTTGGGTCGCTGCCATTGCCGGCCAGAGCAACAACAACCCCTTTTCAGTAGTCCTACCTAGGCGGTTCTTTCTTTGCTTCCCGTTCTGTCTGCTCCATGAGCATTGAGTCTGTTTCTCTCTGTTACCTCTGCTTGGCTTTGCTTGTGTGTCTTTGTTGTAACTCGTTCAGACTATTGCTCTGAAGTTTCATTCTTCTTAATGAAAAGGCATGCAGTACTTCTGCGTATTCCCTAAAAAAATTATTGGCCTTGTTATGATCCTATCCTTCCCTAATCCTCCAAGACTACCACTGCACTTAACACACCCTTGTTGCTGGTGCAACTGTTAGACCATGTGGCCAGGTCTAGATTATTTTAGATGATGAATAATTGACAACGTTGATTTTAGATTTATGATAATGTTGCATGATACGCTTGTGTGGGGTATTGTGCGGATTGACTTGAGTCAAGTCGTGGACTTGTGCTCGTACGAGGTTGTTTGTTTATTTATGTGCAGGTGTTGCTTGAGGCGGAACATGGTCGATGACGGGACTGAAACTAGGTTCGGGTGGAACTGAGGTTTCGGGACTAAGTTCAGGGAGGAACTGAGATCCCATCGGTCAAAGATGTCATGCGGGATGTTCAGGTTAGAGAACAATGCGCATGGAGATGACGTGATGTTGGAGGCGCTGAGGTATGTCACGGCGAAGGCGTGCGGCAAGGCTACGGGTGCGGACGACCTGCTACAACTGGATGGCCCAACGAGCGAAGCTATGCATGCGGGCTGGCGCGTGGTGTATACGGACGTGGAATACAAGTTGAATACGGAGTCGTGACGCGTCGCTTCGGGTTGGAGTCGGATATGTGCGGCTGCATGCAAAGCGGGGCCTTGGGCGACTAGATAAGTAGAGCTTTGCAGGAAATTGTTTCATGTGGCTGTTTTTTAGCAAACAAGGAAAAGGAAATAGATACAGGCGTGCGGCGGCTGTGCGTATCCATCGTGAGAAAAAGAAACAGAAAAGAGAAGGATCAAGTGCTGCATGTGTCGCATGGTTGTTTGGCCAGGAGATGGTACGTTTTGTTGAGACTAATATATTGAAAGTTTTGTCTTGATTAGTGATTATTATGGATGCTTCTGGTTGCACGATTCTTGTGGTTGCTTTTTGGTTTGCATGCATTAGTTTGTCTTGTATTTCTTTCGCTTGGTGATCACGTGGTGCACCAGTATTTCCTCGCCTCGATCGCGTGCAAGTACTTCACATCTCAGCCTGTTGTGTTTCGTTTCAATTGTCGTTGTCAGAAAATATATATATATAGTTAGGGCATCAAGTTTGTGATCTAGAAAGTTTGGTTAATTAATTCCTTACGGATTTTGCTTAGTTGCATAGTTAGGGCTTAATTTATTCTCGTCACTATCTGCATCAACGATCTTGTTTTTTATTTCTCGAGTTCTAGATCTCCGTTTGACGTAATTCCAGTTGGATTAGATTAATAATTTTATCTAGTTTATTCTATCAAAATTTGACGTCAATTGGAGTTACGGTTTTTAATCGGGATCAGTTTTAGTGAGAGTACATTATTCTGTCCAGAATTATTAAACAAGGCTTAAATAGGTTTTGTGTTTAGGGGAGAGTCTTAAAAATTTTTTTAGCTTCCGCAATCATTCACCCCCCTCTGATTACCTATCTTAGTGTAAATCGATCCTTCAAGATCTAGTGCCTCACCCACAAATCCTACTCATCAGTCATTACTCGACGACCTCACTTCCCCACTCATTATCTCAATCCAATGCAGCTGATGCATGTTCCAATATAAGCCTTAAACTCATCTAAACGTTTGTCATGTTGTCAGAGCAAATATTGTTCTTCGAAAAAAAAACAAAGGATTTAGTGCAGAGAGTCTACTAATTGGTGTTAGGGGCCTTGGGTCTATTGAGACACAGCAGCCAACTATAAAACCCTACGAATATCACAAGCCAGAAGAGGAGTTATTGCTGGTATACCTGCAAGAACGTTCAGTTAGCCAATACCAGTTCAGTGACCACTACAAGCACCAGTATTGAACTATTTATACAGAGAGAACGGCTTCTATCTCCTCTAGTCACGATTGGTGGTGTTGAAATGAGATAGGGCCAGCAAGCATGGTCACTATTTAGTAGTCATCGATACGCCTAGGGGTGAAAACGGATCGGATTCGGACAGATATTGCTTAAACCACATCCTAACCCACATTTTTTCTCCGGATTCGGAGTTGAATATGGTAAGACCGGATACGAATACGAATTCGGAATATTCGGAGTTTCGAATACGGTACCATCGGGACGGATATGTAACGAATTCGGCTCGGAAACGGATAATATAGGCGGATAGTACAGATGATTACAGTACAAGCAGTGAGAACAATAGGAACACAAATTATACATAAGTGGTAAATTCATACAAGCCACAATAGAAACACAAAGGTTCATGCGAGATTACGAGTACGGAGTACCATACATAACATAAGTTTATCTTGCCATAATAGAAACACAAAATAACAATAATGTAGGCTCATAGCCTCAAGCAGATAACAATTGAACGCTCAAAGTGCCTTCACGCTCTATGGCTCGTCATCACTAGCTATTTCTTCTTCCTACAATTCACCAATTAATATGTCAAACTAAGTTAGAAGCAAATTTGTAACGAAAAAAGATAAAAAAAACATTTACAAAAAGAAGAGTGCAATACCTGAATCAACATATTAGTAGCAAGCGTCTCAACACCCTCCAAATCAGCAGTGATAAATGCAACTTTATTCTTAGAATCTGAAAAATGTAATAAAAGGTATATTAGAAAAAAAACACAACTTTTTTCTAACTAAAAGATAACAAACTATTAAAATTATCACCTTTTCTAGATGCAGCTATCCAATCTTTGGTACAGATCAATGCTTCTACCATCTCAGGCTCAAGGCGACTGCGAAATGGATCAATGACCCGACCACCAACAATGAAAGCAAATTCTGAAGCAACTGTTGACACTTGAATGGCCAACACATCACGAGCAACTTTCGAGAGAATAGGATATTCATATTCCTGGTTCTTCCACCACGATAAAATATCAAATTTATGATTGCTAGATCTTGAAAGCTTTAGTGGTTGTTCTGCTATGTATTTTTCCAACTCATTTGGCTCATCTTGAGCAGTGCCATCTTGAGTGTCATATAAGAAGTTATGAAGTTCCTCATTTTCATTGTCCATAAAGAGATCTTCTGGTTCTTCACTAAGAGCAGGTGTAGTAGTACTCTTTGGGACAGTAGATGCAACAAAAACATATGCTTCATACATTTGCTTCACAACATTCATGAATTTCTCAAGTTCAACTTTGTAAGACCATGTGGCCAGGTTTAGGATTTTTATAATGATGAATAATTGACAACATGGCTTAATATTGTTATTCGAGGCATGTGCGTGTGTGCGTGGACTAATATCGGTCAAGTTGGTGAGAACTTGTGCCAGGAAAAACGTTCTTTGGTCTTTGCATGTGCAGGTTGGGCGTGGAGACGGTCATGGTCGGTGACGAGGAAGACCGGGACTAGGAGGGGGAAATCTGAGGTCCAGGCGGTCGAGGATGTCACGAGGTGGTCGGGCTCACGCTGGAGCACATCGGACCGGATTTTTCAATCGAATCTTCTTCTGTGTTTCATCGCACTAATCCTGGATCAGTAGTTAGTGCACACAGGTACATTCTTGAATCATTTCATACATCGCGTAATCATCCATTATATTACATAAAGCGTAATGCACCACGCCGGTGATAGTTTACAAATGGGGCCGACTAGGCCCAATGTCATGATTACAAATACGCACAGCGGAAATACAGCAAAAGCAAACCCAAATCCACAGGCAAGCGGCCAGTAGGGTAATGTGTACAATATATGCCACCAGGGTCCCGGCAACATAAAGGTACACACGCCTTAGGGTCTACTTGTCTATGCCTAACCATCGAGGCCTACGCCTTAATTAGCGCCTTTGCTTCCGTTGATGTTGGCGGGGGCCTCCTCGTAGGCGTAGTGTTCTTGAACTCCTGTTTCGAATTGTATCGCAAGGCGAGAATGAGCACTCCGACCCGTGCTCGGCAAGCCAACACACGAATGCAATAATTTTACATGCATGGCTATCAAAGGATGGTAGGGCTCATTTTATTTTGCGAAGAGTGCTTTTGAATACAATTATAGGAAAATTTCACGAGACCAGCAATTTTGAACTCAAATCTTTTGTTTATAAGGTAAGTTGATCTCATAGTTGACACGATTCCATCCACCATTACATGGCATCTGCGCCATATGGCATCTTTCAGCGTTATAGCGCTTAACGTACCAGCTGGGGCGACACCGGGACAATTCAAACCGGGCGGTCCTTCGCCCTTCAAGTTTCCATTCCCAATTTCCAATTATTTTTAAATAGAACTATATCCAGTTAAGTTCCCATATGCGCCCATGACCGTAGGCACGGCTATTCGAATAGTTTTAACTCTGCGAGTTTGTACACTTTCACCACAAGAGACAATCAACTCGTTGCCCCACGATTCCTTGGGCGTGTGGTCGAGCGAACCATCACGGTGACTTTTCAAAGTATCTAGTCCTTTCTCCCATCTCACATTATGGGTGACCGCCCATTCGCGATGGGTCCCATCTGTCGTGGGATGTTTTCCCGGACTCTAACGCAGCTCGGGCTTCTACTTCCCGCAGCGTTAGGAAAGCGGAAAACTTCACCCTCCACCGGTGTCCTTCAGCCCCCTTGCCATAGCGTAACCCCATCAATCCACTACCGGTGAGATGAGTCCGGGATTTCGATAAGTCTACTTAGCCAAGTTGTATTTCTGGACTTGTGGTTGTCTTGTTTTACACGGTGACATGACAAGATTCAGTCCTTAAGGTTACCGGATGGTTCTACCACATTTCACATTCTGTGCATCCTTTGCACCACATACCAACCACCAAACCATTCCATCCGGTATTTAAGCGGTTTGGGATTTTCGAGTAGTAAATAATATGTCCACCTACTACAGTCATTCCACCCATGTTGTTCCCCAAACAATATCACATTTTTTTGTAAGTGTTGCTTTTGGGGCAGCAAGGTACCCCGTTCTTATCTAGCAATACTAAGCGCGGAATAATTATTTGGACTTCTTTGTAAAGCATATGATAATATGAATTTTTCTAGGCGACAAGGTTCACATGTCCAAGCATGGCAATGGATCTTTATTAACAAGCATTAAAATAGGTATCTAACTACCACTTTCTTAAAATGAACATATTTCATCACATAAAATAACAGCATGCATGTTCATAATTTAAAAGAAATTAACTTTGCAAATCATAGGTTCAGAAATGATCAAGGTGTTAACTCGCCTTGGTCACGGTCGATTTCTTGGTGATCTGGTGCTTCTTGTGCTGCTGCCTCGATATCTTCCTCTTGAGCCTCGTAGGCTATTTAATCGCATCTGAATACCCCATTAAAAGAAAAACAACCAATCAATAAAATATCACCAGAAATTCAAATGAACTCAAAAAATATGGTTCTGGTTCCATTAGATAGATCTTGAATTTAAACGAATTTAGAAATTTGTTTCATTCAATTCGAACTAAAATGAAGAAGTTATAAGCGGTCAAAGTTTTGGTTCGATTAAATCCAAAAATATTACAACTCGACATGTGGGACCCATTGTCACCTCTATTCATTTTAATTTTTCCAGTTTATTTTCTTTTCATTCTTTGTTTCTCGACATGTGGGGTCCGTTTCTGTTCGTGGGGTCCACATGTCGATCTGTCCGTGCTTGGATGCATCATCGGCCGGTGGGGCCCAGCGGTCGTGATTTACTCGAGGATGCGATGGGCGGCGGTGGGGCCCACTGCCGGGCCGAGATAAACGGAGAAAACTCAACCGCTGCTGAGGCGGAGGCTCGAGGCAGCGGCCGGGAGCCGAGGAGGAAGAGAGCGGCGATAGCCAAGTGAGCGGGAGGCTTTGCCTACCTTATAAGGATGAGAATCCTTTTGAAGGATGCCGACGAGGCGGGTAGAGGAGTCGGGACGACGGCGGTGGCGGCGAGGGAGTGTCGGGAGGTCGGTGGAGGGGCAAAGGGATCTGGTGCTGGAAGTCCGGTGGCGCGATCGGCGAGGCGAGGATGACCGGAGGTAGGTCGGCGTCGGCGCGGCGGTGACTCGAAGGAGCTCTCGGTGACGGCGAAGTACGGACGTCGGGGAGCTCGAGTGAAGGTCGGGGAGGCTTCGCAATGCTCTGGAGATGGTCCTAGCGCCAGGGGTGGGCTCGGGACAGAGAAACCGCGGGAGTTAGTTCGCGGAGTTGGGGAGAAATGAGCTCGCGGCGGCTACGGTGGACCAGGTCCCATTACCTGCTGGAAGACAACGAGTGCGGCGTGGGGAGCTCAACGGAGGGCTTATCGCCTTATATAGGCGTTCGGGTGGAGCTGGCAACGGGCGGGGCTGTTTTGTCACTTCGGGCAGCCATGGCAGGCGGCGGGGCAGCGGGAATCCGGGCCGCGCGTGACTGCTCGGGCACAGACGCGGAGGGGGTTTGGAGTGTGACCCTCCACTGCAGCTTTGCGCGCGCCTGCGCCGGCGCGATGGCTTGCGCCACGCGGCCGGCGGCGTGGCCGGCGGAGAAAGCTGCGGCGGCGGCTCGTTCGAGGCGGCGGCGGCGAGGCGGTGGCGGCCTTGCGAGCGCTCCCACCGGTGGCGGCGCGCGCACGGCTGGCTGGCCGAGGCATGGGCGCCACGGGAGGAAAGCGTCGAGTGAGCGCGACGCGCGGTCGCGCGGGGAGAAGGAGGAAGACGACACGCGAGGCGGGGCGGCGGCGGCGAGAGAACGCACGCAGGCCCGCGTGCGTGGGAGAGAGCGGTCGAGCGGGAGGGTCCGTGACGAGAGGAGGACACGGCGCAGGTCCGCCCGCTGATGCTCGCGCGCTCGCCGCGGAATTGGGCGCGCGGGTGGGAAAGGCAGCGCGGAGGCTGGGCGGGGTGATGGCGGCACGGCTCGGTTTTCCCCATTTTGGTGCCTCTTTATTTTCATTTTATTTTTTCTTCTATATATATAGATATATTTTTGGGTTTATTTCATTGCACAATTTCATAAATAATTTCAGATTTATTTAAATCCCTTTCTCCTAATTTCTGGATCATCTTTTGATTCTAAATTAAAATTAAAATTTACCTCCTCATGTGTATATTCCCTTTTTATTTCAACTTTAGGGAACCTCAACCAAAAATTCTTGAAGAAACACCATGAAATCCAAATCAAATTAGGGTTTATTGCAAAATATTGCAGGGCTCCATAATTTTACAATTTCTAATTTTTCGGGATGTTACACTCACGCTGGAGCACATGGAGATCAAAGGTGGATGATGCGTGGAGAAGATACAGGAGGTGCGATCCTGGAGGCTTCGACACGCGATGAGTCGAAAAATCGGAAGTGTGAAAACCCGTGTTAGGAAGGGTTTCGGGTCCCTTAAATAGTAGTGGGCTAAAAGTCTGGGTAAGTTAAAAAGGTCCAGGCCCAATTGGATGAGTGGTATTAGGGTTTCTAGTAGATTGAAGAGAAACGAGTTCGTATTAGAGATAGCGGCGGCGTGAGATAGGATTAGAAGTCAGACATGCTTTTGGAAAAGAAAATGGAGCGTAGCGGTCGTATAAAAGGGTTGTCCAGTCCTGAGATTCTATACGGCTGTTGGGACCGAACTGCTGTCTTGTTTGAAAAAAAATTGCGGAGGCGTTTTGCTCTCCGTTTTTCGTGCTCGTGCAGCGATTGGTTTTGGTCTCGGTTTCTCGCACATCACGGTTGCACATCTTGCTGAAACATCTCGTCGACTTTTCATCGAGCTCGTGTACCTCGGTCGGCGTCTCTCGTGTACGCCTGCACGACCAGCGTGCATGTATGGATTAAATACAAGGCTGCTGCATGAGAGATTCATCACAACAAGCCATCATGTGCATGTGCAAGTTTGATCTACTCCATTACTCCATCACGTGTGCATGCAGTGAGTTTAGTATTATTTTTTTAATCCTTTCTCTCTCATGATTAGTTTCTTCACAGGACTAGTTGGTTCATACAGCTAGTTGAGTATAATTAGTCATTGGTTTGTTTTTAATTAGATGCAATAGTAACTTTAAAAAAATCATATATTAGATATATTGCCTTCTTTTTTTTGTGTGTGCTTCGTACGATTAGCAGGTTGAATAAAAACAGAGAACAATAGATTTTGAGAAAAGTTTCCGCTGTACGCTGCAATCATTCACCCCCCTCGGTTGCCATCGACGATCCTACAAGTGGTATCAGAGCCGGTTGCTATGGCATCAGAGAGGTGGCTACGTCAAGCTCTTGGTCTTGGTAAAAAGAAGAACGACAACTTCACGAGTATGTGCTTCACGGCAAGCAACAACGACGACGACGACTACATTGATCCTGATGAGGTAGGACCGTCATATGATGAGCTTGAAGATGGTTTGATTAAACTTGCTATTGAATTGAAAAAGACAAAAAAGAAATTGAAAGAAAGTAATTGTCTTGTTGAAAGCTTAACTTCTGAGATTGATAGACTTAGGGCTTTAATTCCTGGTGATGAATCATGTGAGTCTTGTCAAGTTTTACATTCTGAGTTGGAGTCTGCTAGATCTATTAATGCATCAAATCTAGTTCAACTTAGAGATGTAACTGATAGATTTGATGAATTAAAATTGACACATGATTCTTGTGATGAAAAATTAAAACTTGCAAATGATGAAATTGAAAAGCTCAAATCTAGTTCTTCTACATGTTTAGAGTCAAGTATTTTTAAATTTTCAATCTAAAGCTTGCTCTAATTGTGAATTGCTAGAAGCTAGACTTAACTCATCTCAGGAATCTATCCAACAAATGCTTTATCATGAAAAAAAAGTCTTGCTCAAATTGTCCTAAGTTAAATATTGAAATTGATGCTCTGACTAGGCAATTAAATGATTTCGCTGGAAAAGAAACATTTGCTCAATCTAGTGTTTCCAAGAATTTTGTGAATGAACATGTTAAATGCACTGCTTGTTCCACTTTGGCTAAGGAAAATGAGTACTTTAAGGACACTTTGGAGAGATTCTCTTTTGGCAAGAAAAATCTGAATATGATTCTAGACAAGTCAAAAACAAGTGTGAAAAATCGTGGTCTAGGATTTAATTTTGTTGAGCATGCCAAGAATAATCCTCCTAAGGTTATTAAGATTCTTGAACCTGAAAAGATTGAAGTAAAATCTGAACCAAAACAAACTGTGTTTAAATCTGCTGGCTTTGTGCAAAGTTCATCGAATAATAATATAGGTGCTACCTCATCATCTCAAAAGAATTCTGGTTATGTTAAATTTCATTGCACCTATTGTGGAAGAGACGGACATTTGTATGAATTTTGTTTTAGGCGGGCTAAGAAAGAAAGGAAGCAAATGTTGAATGCTTTAAGACAAAAATGTGCATTGTCTTTTGCTCCTAGATCAAATGCGAAAGCTATATTTTTAGAGAACTTTTATGATGGTTGTAAACCTAGTTCACATGCTAGATTGGGATTTAATTCAAATAATTCACGTTCTTTTCGGCATTCTGATCATCTACATGCACGTGATTTTGGTTCTAGCTTTGTTGCTCCTGTTCATCGTGTGTCACAGTATTGTATTCCTAGATCTTATTTCACTAACCCCAGTACTGTGAGACCGATGTTTCCTATGATATAAGAACAGCTAATAAGGATGAAGAACATGAGCTACATTGGGTTCCAGTCTTTTTCATTATCGCTTGATTGGAACATTTAATGGTTCTTCACTGCTTTAATGGCTTGCAAGAGATTTCACTTTTTTGGAGAACATGTGGAAAAGGTGATGTAGTCTTACACCCTATTGAGTTGGATTCTCATATTGATGATATTTCTTCAAATACACTTGACTCCCCTTATTTTGCTCTTTTGCGAAGTGGGTTGGGCGTTTTGCATCCTATGGGATTATTTTGAGGGGGAGTTTGATGTTTAAGAATTTAGGAAGCTTTGTTTATTATACTTGTCAATTAAATTAACAAGTCCAAGCCATCAACTTTAAAATGAGTTGTGGAGCTCTCTTTATCATATTTATTCATATGTTGTGTAGCTTTGATCATGACTAGTTATAATTAATTTGTTACACTTGAACTAAAATATGACATGGCAGAATATTTTGACTAGATTGATTACAAATAGTACTTTGCGATGTTCATCAAAAAGGTTTAGCTTAATTGTGAGTCTTATTTTAAATCTAGGCTATGAGGCTCACATGTTTCATATTGCAATCTTTTTATGATCATTCAATTTGGCATGTTATAAAAAAAATAGAAAAGAGATATTTGAGAAGATGTATGCTTCAAGCATGCCATGAAGAAATATTTGAAAAGATGTATGCTTCAAGCATGCCATGATAAACCAAAAAAAAGGTACAAAAAGTGCACAAAATGAAAAGAAGTATGCTTCAAGCATGCCACCATTTACAAGAAGTAAGTTATTATGAAAAGAAGTATGCTGCAAGCATGCCACATGCGTAAGAATTGAATGTGGAGCAATAAGTTGCTATATGAGACTGTTAGCTCGTCTAGATTAAATATTTGCTTCACTTTTAGGCTTTTACTTTTTGTTGTGATATCTCATTGTGCTCTTTTTAATTGGTCTAGTCATTATTGAGATGCGTGTCATTGATATAAATCGTCTAATCATATTGAAAACTTTGTTTTGATATTGCTATATGATATATGAATTTATATGATCTAGATAGCTCTACTCAAAAATATGGCTTGGTTAAATTACTAAATCAATTCAAAGTGACTTGGATAATTTACAAAGCTTCTAAAATTTTATTCTCATTGCTTCTTATTAGAATAGTTTTCTTTGAAATTTCTTGATGATTACATTGCCAAAGGGGGAGAGATTTGGTGTGATTTGTGAGATATTGAAGAAATTTGCTCTCTTGTGTTGAGGGGGAGAGATTTGAGACTTTTGGCTTCAGTTCTTCGCTTATATCTATTTGAAGCTAATTTATCATGCTATCTTAAGGTGTTATCAATGTATTCATCAAGGGGGAGATTGTAAGACCATGTGGCTAGGTTTAGGATTTTTATAATGATGAATAATTGACAACATGGCTTAATATTGTTATTCGAGGCATGTGCGTGTGTGCGTGGACTAATATCGGTCAAGTTGGTGAGAACTTGTGCCAGGAAAAACGTTCTTTGGTCTTTGCATGTGCAGGTTGGGCGTGGAGACAATCATGGTCGGTGACGAGGAAGACCGGGACTAGGAGGGGGAAATCTGAGGTCCAGGCAGTCGAGGATGTCACGAGGTGGTCGGGCTCACGCTGGAGCACATGGAGATCAAAGGTGGATGATGCGTAGAGAAGATACAGGAGGTGCGATCCTGGAGGCTTCGACACGCGATGAGTCGAAAAATCGGAAGTGTGAAAACCCGTGTTAGGAAGGGTTTCGGGTCCCTTAAATAGTAGTGGGCTAAAAGTCTGGGTAAGTTAAAAAGGTCCAGGCCCAATTGGATGAGTGGTATTAGGGTTTCTAGTAGATTGAAGAGAAACGAGTTCGTATTAGAGATAGCGGCGGCGTGAGATAGGATTAGAAGTCAGACATGCTTTTGGAAAAGAAAACGGAGCGTAGCGGCCGTATAAAAGGGTTGTCCAGTCCTGAGATTCTATACGGCTTTTGGGACCGAATTGCTGTCTTGTTTGAAAAAAAATTGCGGAGGTGTTTTGCTCTCCGTTTTTCGTGCTCGTGCAGCGATTGGTTTTGGTCTCGGTTTCTCACACATCACGGTTGCACATCTTGCTGAAACATCTCGTCGACTTTTCATCGAGCTCGTGTACCTCGGTCGGCGTCTCTCGTGTACGCCTGCACGATCAGCGTGCATGTATGGATTAAATACAAGGCTGCTGCATGAGAGATTCATCACAACAAGCCATCACGTGCATGTGCAAGTTTGATCTACTCCATTACTCCATCACGTGTGCATGCAGTGAGTTTAGTATTATTTTTTTTAATCCTTTCTCTCTTGATTAGTTTCTTCACAGGACTAGTTGGTTCATACGGCTAGTTGAGTATAATTAGTCATTGGTTTGTTTTTAATTAGATGCAACAGTAACTTTAAAAAAATCATATATTAGATATATTGCCTTCTTTTTTTTGTGTGCTTCGTATGATTGGCAGGTTGAATAAAAACAGAGAACAATAGATTTTGAGAAAAGTTTCCGCTGTACGCTGCAATCATTCACCCCCCTCTGGTTGCCATCGACGATCCTACAAAACTTTATACAATAGCTCATCATAAAACTTTTTCATGTAATATTCCACTATTTTTTTCTTGAACCTAGGATCGAGAAAGCTTTCCACAGCTAGAGCAATATTGGACTTCTTCCAGTACTTTTCGAACTTACCACTCATAGATTGTGTCATCTCTTTAATAGTGTTATCAGTGCTAGCACACCACTCAGATATCAACATCTTAATATCACAAAAACTTTGGTAAAACAAATTGGCAATTCACAACTCACAACTGAAGATAAATGCACGATCCAAGCTATCAACGCAGATTGAGCAATAACAGCATCATGAGTAAAAAGCAGTCATAAATGTGATGTTAGCAAAAATCGTTTAAAAAGTGTAATGATATGAAAGTAGTTTTGATAGCAAACCAACCTAATACAATTTCCATGTAACAAATATAAATACTTTTAATGGTCAAAGAGGTTCATCAGGAAATGGCACAAAAATTAGAAGTACAACACATAACAGATCAGAAGGGAAAAGAAAGGTAGTGACTAATTCCATGAAAACAAAGTACAACGGATCACACAATTCTGCTACTTTAATTTGCATACAAAGAGATAAACTGAAATAAAAATATCATCAGTTCTGAATTACAAAGCAAACCTACTGAAACTTGCATCATAACCCTGCAAGGACTACACTAAAGGTATAACTTGAGCAAAGTGTTGTGACAGAATGCCTCCTTAAGATGACAGCCCAGTTTCTCACAAACACCAATTACCTGTAAATAAACAAAATCACCATTGTTCTACACTGACCATAAGTAGTGTCATCAACTTTGGTGAAACAACATTCACTTGGCACCTGAATAATATTACCAGTGTTTGCCAACTATTCACATGTTCTCATTCACTGCATACTATTGATCTTTATCTTGCATATGTAACTATGTTGTTTATTCTTGGAGTGGTGTAACCATAATTATCATAGATTAAACAATGAATGTAACTAGCTAAATACACTCGCTTAACTGCAAAATGTGACATGACAGGCGCCATCATCCAAAAGGCAGGCTCTCATTGCCTTGTAAAAATCTATAGACATGTGCGATAATATGACCATATTTCTAATGAGTTCTGGAGCAAATGGCAAACGAATAACTCAGCACACTGAAAGGGGGAGGTAGAGACTAGAGCCAGGGATTCTGAAAACAAGAGGTTACAAAAAAAAAGTTGAGTTTACCTCTACTGAGCTACTCCTCTGAATCTATCAAACCAAAACTCTTAAGCGGCCAAACCTGAGATTGAATAGAGACACTGTCAATACTCCCAACTTCCACAATCCACACATTAATGAGTAAACATGTTCCAACTTCCAAGTCATGTACATCAAATTTCATGGTTTATGAGCTTTGAAACAAGAAGAAACTAAGATGATATTAACTGTATGCATTGATATCCAGGGTACAAACATGATCTATAAACAAGGCAGCAGCTAGGATTATCAGTGTCACCCAAATGAATTCTTTTTTCAGTACAAACAATGCCCATTTTACCTCTTCTCGACTTGGTAACACCACTCGTCAGACATTTGTAGCTATTCGTACTCTTTTGTTGCTAGATCTGCATGACAAGAAAGTAAAAGAAAAATGAGTGAAAAATAGTACAGCTATAGCACAATAAAGGAGAGTATCAATCTATATAACACTCTAAGCGCGAGGGGGATGTAGTGTTTTTGCTGCAGCGCCGGCGGCGACAAGATCGAGAGGCAGGGAGCGCCCACCCCAAAATTCCATGGCGGCGCGCCGCCCGCTGCTCCCCCAAGCGGTCGTGTTCCTCCGCGCCCGCGGATCAAACTGCAGGGGGCGGCGAGGGGGATGCAGAGAGGGGCAAACCGCAGGGGGGGACGGCGAGGGGGATGCAGAGAGGGGCTTACCGGCAGCGACGGCGAGGGGAATCCAGAGAGGGGCTTACCGGCAGCGAGATCGAGAGGCGGGGAGCCGGGGAGGGATTTGGGGGCGGCCGGGCGGGAGCGAGCTAGGGTTAGGGTGGAGATGAGACCGCGAGAGCGATTGAGCGAGCTAGCGAGGCCGGCGGGTTCGGTGATGCGAATCGCGTGTGGTGTGGCCGTGTGGGCCGTTGTATGGGCCGAGCGTCTGCCGTCGGATATGTATTCGGTTATGCATTCGGATAGTATCCAAGAATCCGAATACCGAATCTATTCGGTCAGATACCAGCTATACCGAATCCGTTTACGCATATCCATATCCGAAACCGAATCCGACCGGATACCAAACCAGTTTACCGAATTTGTTACCAGCCGGATTCGGTTCCAGATCGGTCGGGAAAAGCCCGAACTGTTTTCACCCCTAGATACGCCACATAAGTATCGCAGGATTTCCTCCAAATAGACATGATGATAATTAAATGCAACTTCCCAAGACTACGGCAGAAAAAGCTTTAAGAGCGAAAATAGCGTAAAGAAGATACAGGAAAATAAGATGCTAGGATTTTTTTAGAGAAGTCGTCGCTGGAACCAGTAGTACGGGTAGTTGGAGATCCATTCGATCTCATGCCGAGTTAAAAGAAATTGTGTGGGCGAGATAAGTTCAAAACCAGAAATTCCAAACCCTAGCCGCATATCTTTTCATTCCCGTGCGCCGCCTGCCCACGCGTAGCCAAAACCGCCGCATGCCTTGGTTTACCCATCGCCTCAGCTGTCGATTTCTCCGGCGTCGCCATCGCTCCAGTCCAGAGACGTGTCGCCAGTGAGCCACGCGCTGAAGCTGGACGCGCTGCCGTGTTCCCGCGTTGTCGGTACTGTCCCACGCAAGAGATCGCGGTGCCGCGTCAGCGTTCACGTACGCGTCCACCGCATCGCCAGTGAAAAACCAACATCGCGTCGTCATCACGCCGTGCCCGCCTTCAAGCACTACTGTCTGATGCATGGCGGTATGTAGCTGTGACATAACGGTTTATAGCTAAAATTACGCTATAGCTAACTAAAATTATACTGTAATTAAAGATAACTTATTTGGTGTAATTAAATTTAAAAAAAATTAAAAATAAAAAAATATGTTAGCTTATTACGGACAACATAAATGAATACGAAAAAAATCGGCAAAAAAGCCCAAGAAAAAACCCAAAGTTTAAAAAAATTTATAAATAGTAAAAAATAAATTAGAAGTAAGAAGTTTAAGCCGAAATGATCGAGACGTAGATAAATGGCATGCTGCCGCGGTAGCTGAAATATACTAAAGGACAGTTCAGATAGCTCAATATGCACGAATATTCAGAAAGGACAAGGCATGAGTCCTCAACACAGGAAAGAAAGTCCTCCAATTATATGTGCCACTCATGATGAAAGAAGTGAAGCCTGCTGAAGAATCTTGCCAGAAGTATTCAATAAAGAGAAAGGAAAATGTGCTTAGAAAATAGTGTGCATGCCAGAAAGGCCTATTCTAAGGGTCTACGCTTAATTAAGAAGACACATCCCGCTGCTATATAAAGAGGGACACTCCGCGGAAGAAGTGCATCGAAGAATTGAAGAGAGCAACACAAAGCCTCAGAGTCTTCGAGAGCTCCAATCCCCACCTCTGTAGAATCTTAGTTCTAGCATATCCACTGTAAAATATATCCATCAGAAGTGTGTTGTTTTACAGTTGTATAAGGTTTATTTTCTATCTTTGTGTGCAGTAACTTTCGGGGTTCCCGAAAGAGAAAACCATATGTAAGCTAGTTTGTGAAAATGAAGTAGTTTTTCTTCAGTTCATTGGTAGTTCTAAGTTTGATCATATGGAATAAGGTTTTATGCTAGGGACTCTATAGGAGAAAACTCTCTGGCAACTCTCTGTAGAGCCTGAGGTTGGCTAAGGAGAATGTTGAGGCCTTAGAGAAGTGTTCCCTTTGGGTGGAACTGTCTGGGGAGACGATAAAAAATTGTCTCATATGATCTTGACTTTGAATTTCAAGGAAAAGGTTTAGCTACTCCTAAAGCAAATTAGTGAAAAGTATGGTGAGTACCGAGTAGGACTTTTACACTACTAAAAGCACTTCGGCTGTCTTGTTGGTTTTGCCAACCCGCAAGATCCTGAAAAATTACTGTTCAAAATTAATTATCATCATCGTAAAAGAAATATCTATTTCGGTGAATAGTAATCAGAACAGTAACTAAATAGTATACCCACTATCATAGTGCACGAATACTGTTCACAATACTAGTCACAAGTGGAATATTACTATTCAAATTCATTGAATAGTGACCAGAATTTTATCATTTGAATAGTCATATGCATGCTTCTGTGACTAGCTATATGTACCACGGTAGTAGCTGGCCAAAACAAGCATGCGCCTATGGAAAACAAATTAAGGCAGAGGAGAGAGAATAGAAAGGAAGAAATTATGGGAGAAGGGATCATAATTTTAGCGCCTTTATCGAGGCAATGATCTAGAATTTATCTCTATTTTGTTTTTTTAGAGATTAGAGTTAGGATTACAAAGAGATTTAGCAAGTTTTCGTTAGGGATTTGATTAATAGATTAGTTCGTCTGTGAAAGTGTGTAATTATTGATTTGGGTGTTGTATGGGTATAATTTAAGAATACCATATACTAAAAGGTTATATAGAATTTCGATAGCTTTCTGTAGAAATTTTATTCGTGTCAAATGGATCAATAGATTTTGAGATGTGAATTTTGTAAGTCTGCTATTTGGTAAATTTACATTTCTTGGCAACACATATTAGTCTATTAATTAAAAATAGTAAATGAACAATTATGGGTATTTGGTCTATATAACATTGTAGGTAATTTCTTAAAGTTTCCAGAAAGTCCAAGAATATAATTTTAGATAAGTAGAATAGAAGTTATTAATTTTAGGAGGCTACTGTCCAGCATTAGGTTGTGCTGGACGCAGCCGTGAAAAATTATTAATTTGACTAATTTAATAAGCGAATTAAATTTTAAAAATAATTAGAAAGTGTTAGATAATTTTCTATAGTTTCTAAAAATATCATGGTTCAGCATGTTTGCATGTGTATATTAAAAGATATTAAATTATTAAGTTTGTTATCTAGAAAATGACAAGTCTATCTTTTGGGTTAAAACGGGGGTTTAAATAATTTAATCTGAACATTTGATCAACTAGGAAATTGTAGGAAATTTTATATAGATTCTAGAACTGGTATAGTTTGCTATATTTCGTTCTGGGAGTTAAATGTTATGATAATTTTAGTGCCAGGCACTACTACAGACATTGTTATCACAGACGGTTCAAAACAGTCATCACAGATGGTTTCTGAACCGCCTGCGTTTATGTATTAGTGATAATAGTTGGTTATCACAAACGGCTCCTACACCGTCTGTGATAACTTACAACACAGACGGTTTTTAAGAAAAAACTGTTTGTGATACTCGACTATCACAGACAAGTTTTTGTATTAACTGTCTGTGATATGAATGATATCACAAATGGTTTTTGTTATTAACCGTTTGTGATATAGTTCATATCACAGACGGTTCGGTGTTGCGAACCATCTGTGATATACACTATATCACAGACGGTTAATAACAAAAACCATATGTGATATGTGTATAACACAAACGGTTCAATGTTTGAAACCGTCTGGGATATATATATTGCAAACGGTTTGGAACACCGAACCGTCCGTGATAGCTATTTCAACAATGATTTTATTTGCTCTTTTTTGGCTAGCCTCAGGATATGCTAGCCATGCCTTCTGAAAATAAGCAAGATCACTTATATATAGCACAAAACAATCATTACATAAATCACACAGATGAATGAAACAACACAAGCAGATCACATATATAGCATGACAATCGTTACACAAATCTCACAAATGAATTAAATTGAATGAATTGTTTGATTAAGCACAATTGAGTGATTACAATTGAATCCAATGTTTCAACATCTAATCACCATTACCAGGGTGGAACTCTCCATACTTGTTTATGACCTCTGCTAGCAAGAATTCGGGAGGTTTCCACGAATTTCGATGAGTTTTGTCAAGATCAGATGCACTTTCGTCGAAGTCTACACACTGTCGCTAGGAGCAATGTTAAGTCATTAATTAGCATGTGTGCATAAATACATATATATATATAATAAAAAATAATAATTATTAGAAGGTTGATAAACCTCTGGACCATTCGTCTTAGTGTCAATGATTTCTTTCATATGGCGGCAAACGTAGAATCCACATACATTGCCTTGTAGCTGCTGGTGGTATTGCAAAAATGGAATTACATACATAGATATTGTCAATTCTAGAGGCATTATAACAAAGTGTGATATAGAATTGTTGTGTTGTAGCAGATACCAGAAATCGCATTCTGTGTCGCAGTATGTCACTGGATTCCTTGTGTCTCCCTCCCTGGGCAACATAAGCGGTAAACGACCTATCGTGTCATTATCGATGGAGGAAATTGCAACAACTTGGCTAGCTTGGAGATGGTCGAGAAGCTTGGCTTGACCACAAGTCCTCACTTGCGGCCTTACTACATCTAGTGGTTCAACTCATGTGATAAGTTGAAGGTAATCAAAACTGTAAGAGTATAATTTCCACTTGGTTCATATTATGATTATATTGATTGCGATGTTGTGCCTATGCAAGTATGCTCCTTACTTTTAGGTAGGCCATAGCAATTTGATAAGGATTTCACTCATCATAGTTGAACTAATCAATATACTCTTATGTATAAGGGCATGAAAATTGTTTTACTTCCAATGTCTCCTAAAGCCATTATTAAAGATGAAATTGAATGATTTGAATGTGAGAAAAAGAAAAATGCTAAAAGTGAGAACCAGATAGTGGCTAAAGTGTTCTCTTCAACACTCTATTGCTTTGAGAGATGCACATTTGTTTGGTAACATCAAAAAGTGCACATTTTGCACCGATTGAGTTTGTTTTCTTGGCTATATTATTACTCTAGAGGAAATTGAGGTAGATGAAGCCAAGATTGAAGCTATCAAGAGTTGCCCGACAACACAAACGATCACACAAGTGCGGAGCTTTTATGGACTTGCTAGATTCTATCGCCGCTTTGTGAAGGATTTCAGCACCATCATCGCACCACTTAATAAAGTGATGAAGAAAGGTGTTCCTTTCAAATGGGACAAGTGCAAGAAGAAACTTTCAACCTTCTCAAAGGAAAGCTCATGAATACACCATTACTCTAACTTCCTAACTTTAGTAAGACTTTTGAACTTGAGTGTGATGCTAGTGGAATTAGAATTGGTAGTGTGTTGATATAAGAAGGTAAACATGTTGCTTATTTCAGCGAGAAATTGAGTGGGCCTAATTTGAACTATTTAACTTATGATAAAGAATTGTATGCTCTAGTTTGAACTTTAGAAACATGGCAACATTATTTATAGCACAAAGAACTTATTATACATTCCGATCATTAATCTTTGAAGCATATTAGAAGTCAATCTAAACTGAACCGTAGACATGCACGTTGGGTCGAATTTGTTGAATCTTTTTCTTATGTCATTAAATACAAGAAAGTAAAAGAAAATATGATTATTGATATTTTGTCTAGACGGTATACTTTGTTGTCTCAACTTGATTGTAGAATTTTGGGCTTAGAGACAATAAAATATTTATATGCTTCTGATGATGAATTAAAAGATACACTGTCTAATTATAAAGATGATAAAAGCTGGAACAAGTTTATTTTTAATGATCGTTTTTTATTTAGAGTTAACAAACTATGCATTCTAGGTAGCTCTGTTCGTCTTTTGTTATTACAGGTGGCACATGAAGAAAGATTAATGGGACACTTTGGCATCAAAAAGATGGAAGACATTCTTGCTGAACACTTCTATTGGCCAATGATGAGGCGCGACGTCGAGCGCTATGTTTGGTGATGCACTATATGCGAAAAAGCTAAGTCACGACTGAATCCACATGGCTTATACATGTCTCTTCCTATTCCTAGTGTTCCACACGGCTTATACAAATATGGAGAGGGATACTATTTTTATTGTAGTGGATATGTTTTCAAAGATGGCATATTTTATTTCTTATTATAAGAGCGATGATGCTACACATGTTGTTTTTTTTAAGTGAATGCTACACATGTTGATTTATTTTTCAGGGAGATTGTTTGACTACAGAGTGTGCCAAAGACAATTGATTCACATCATGACATGAAGTTTCTGGGTCACTTTTGAAGGACACTTTGGAGAAAACTTGGGACGAAGCTGCTATTTTCAACTACTTGTTATCCCCAAACTGATGGACAAATTGAAGTCGTCAACCGTACCTTGTCAATAAAGTTGAGGGATGGCTATAACCCTCATACTTTAATTGAGTTGTTACCTCTACCATCTTCAGATAGGGTAAATCTAGATGCTAAGAAACATGCTGAATTTGTTCTTAAGTCGCATGAAACCATAAAAGAAAATATAGAGCGCATGAATGAGAAATACATGGTTGTTGGTAGTAAAGGTAGAAAAGAAATAATTTTTGAACCTGTTGATCTTGTTTGATTGCATTTGAGAAAAAGATAAATTTTTAGAATTGAGAAAGTCTAAGATAGAGCTGATGGTCCTTTTAAGATTATTGAAAAGATTAACGATAATGCATACAAATTTGACTTGCCTATAGAATTTGGGGGTTAGTCCCATATTTAACATTGCAGATTTGAACCTATACCTGGGAGAAGAAGATAAGCTTGAGTCGAGGACGACTCCAATTCAAGAGGGGGAGGATGATGAGGACATCACCTACTTAGATGCACACACCACTCATCCACAAGATGCTAGGTAAGGAACTATCATGAGGGCACATGCACGACAGTTGAATTATGAGGTGCGCTCGTTCCTAGAGTTATTTAATTCAGCTTCTGAGAATGGATTGCTGCGTGATGCATATGATGCGATTGTGCTTAGGAACATGGGCAAGGACCAAGGACAGGCACATAGAGTCACAGACATGCTTGCGATGAACATTGAAGCTCACTACGTCACTTTGAGACCAGGACAACTAAAAATGAAAGCTGAGTATGTTTGACAATCCAGTTCGACCTCCGAAGATATAGCTAACTTCAAACGAGCATAGAAGATATAAGGAGTCCAGATGAGGTGATCTTAGATCTGTTAGAAAGCTTATGACATCCTCTTTTCAATGGTTCTAGTCTCACCTCAAAATTCCACCTGAACACATTGTAATATATGAAACAAGTCTGAATTAGTTCCAAACCTAGGCCCTATGCCTTGTATTAGTTTGAGTCCAACTAGGGAGTTATAGTGGGATGTTCTCCCACCCTCACGAATGTGCTCCCCACATCTCTAGCCCCTCAAAAATTGCCAAAGATGCCACATTTAGGGTTTAGACTTGTTTAGATTAGTTTTCCACTGTGAAACTTCATCGTGTAATCTTGTGTCAACTAGACAAACAACTACGATTGCAGGCCTCAACTCTTGTGTTCCTAATTAATATTCATAATATTCATATTGCTCTTTATCTTGTTCTTGCTCGTTCTTCGATTATTCACAAGAATTGAATCTCGTGTTCAGGTCAACCGCGTTCTTTGCATGGTTGGTAACGACATGGGTGTGGCGTAGCGATTGCAGGACGAACTTGGTTATCTCAGTCAAGTAGCCTCATCGTCAACGTCATATCAGTCAATCGTAATTATCATTATCATTGGAAGATCGAGCCAAATCTCCTCATCAATAAGACTTGGGAGTTGGAAGTAATGTTTTTTTAGTACCGAGACAGTAGGAGAGACTATCCGATAAGGGGAGTTTGCAGATTTGATAAGCATATAGGAGCATTGTTGTTTAATTATTATGTTGTATCGCTATGGCTTGTATATTGAGATTGGGTAATTACTGTAGGAGGAGTAGCATCGGTTTTGGTGTCATCTTCTAATCAACTCGGTTATCACACCAAGAAAGAGCAAGTGCATAATAGAATGATATATGATGGTTGATAATTGCTCTTTATTATTGAATTATTCATGTCATGCAATAATTGATTAACCTTTTGTTCAATATGACATAATTTAATGATAAATATGATATGTGGTAAAATGATGGAAGATTGCACTCATGACATGACATATGCATACGAGTCAGGACGGTAAGTCAAATAGCTATGAGTAAAGCTATTTGACAATTCTAGCATGCTTTTGAGTAAGACCTACAGAGATAGGCACATCCACGGGATAGAGGGAAGACCTATTTCGGTAGGCACCTCCACGGGATGGAGGTAAAGGGTGAACATTAATGGATGTTCCTTTTGCTATACTGGTATAAGTTATAAAAGAGCGAGAGACATGTGCATGAGCATTGCATTGCATTATGGTTTGTTGATGATAAGAAAAGAGAAAGAGATGGTATTGTGGCAAATGTGGTTTATAGATGAGATGAGAAGAGAAGAGAAAGAGATAGTATTGTGATAAAACATGGAAAATTATGTATGTTGATGCCATTGTTTTATTATATACTTGTTGAGTCGTGAACTCACCTTGTTTTATTATTGCTTTTAGGTAAACGTTCAAGGTGACATACATGGGTGAAAGTAGAACATATAACCTTGCACTTTTGTAGCTCTTCACTCCACCTAGCGATCTATCACTTATTGTCATAAACAATTTAGTGCTATCTCTATAATAATTAGCTGAGAAATGGTTCCCCTTAACTTTTTGTGGTTCATAATATTACTACTTGACGTACGTGTTCATTGGTTTAGCTTTATAATTGATTCATGTTGTTGATTATTTGGTTCATTTTAAGTTCTATTTATTGATTCCCGTGTTGCTAAAATTTATGTTCACGATTATATTGTAAGATTATTCTTGAAGTCTAGCTATTGATAATGTTTATTTAATAGTTAAAATTGGTAATAATTATAGTTGCTTGTGACATTATGTGCTTTTGTTAAGCCAGGGTATTACACAAATAAACCAATTTGCCCTTCTACTTCCTCCTCATTTTCTTTCTTCTCCCTTCCCTTCCTTCCCCTCTCCACCAACCAACTCCTCCTGCCATGCCACCAGCCTCAACATCCTTTCCCACCCCCATCTAATAGCAACTACTCACCCTGATTTACACCCAACCTCTGTCTTCATTGGTGTGCTCGAGCTCCCACAAATCCTTTGTCCTCGTTGTCGAGCTCGAGCTCTCTGAAATCCGGCCGCATGCCTCCCCACCCCTCCTTCCACCATCTACCCAAACCCCTCTCACACCCACCGCCGCCCCCAACCTTCCTACCACCACCTGCCACAGCATGCACAACTGAGACACCGTTGAGCTAGACACTAGCCCTCTATCATGTGCCTTCTTCCCATAATTCACCACCTAGATCTGCACCACCACTGGCACTGTCCCTGCCACGTCTCCAGAGACTCCAGCACATTCTCCTCTGTGGATCCATTGATTCGGTATTGAGCAGCACCGTGGATCCGCCATCGAGCATGGCAACCTCCCCCAAACATTGGTGTGACGATGTTGACTGCATCCTCTTCACCGACTGTTACTATATTGTTTGATGTTTGGTGCAGTTGATTTGTATTTCCTCCTGCTAATTCATGGAACTTGGCCTTGTTTTTGGGGAGGGGGGTCCTGCCTCAAATTGGTTGTGTTTTGCTTGGGGGAGAGGGAGGGCAACCGCCATTGATGGCGAGGGAGAGGAGGGTGGAGAAGAAGAGGGTTGACATATGCTGATACGGTGGGGACAATATGGCCATTTATGTTAAAAAAAAATGATAAGGTTTGCACCTCTAATGCTGCCTCTAACGGTGGAGTGACGTGAGTGGCATGAGAGATAAACTAAATTTCAGAACACTCAGTGACTTTTTGGGCTTAGAAGTACATAGATTTTGTGGACGTTGGATCTTTATCTAACGTTTCATATTCGGAGCACTCATATTTTCTTATAGGGGTGGGGAATGGGGGATCCATTAGATAGAGATCCAACGCCCCAGATTCATTTTTTAGGGGGGAATATGGGGATCCGTTGGATGGAGATCCAACGCTCCAAAATCTGAGTGCTCTGATCGCCAAAAAACACTCAAGTGCTCCTTAGCACTTCTCTTTTATCTAATGGCATAGAAGGGAAATTTTTTTTCAATGATAGATTAACAAAGTTAGTATCTTTGTATGGCAAGTAAGGAATTTTTTCGAAACATTCGTCAGTGACCTGTTCTTGTCGAAAGCAATCAGTTCATGTGGTGATGTATCTCTGGAAGGAATCAGCGGAGGAGCTCGATTCGGCGGCAACTAACTCGATTCGGCCTCGGTTCCACGGATGGTGAGCTCGACGGCGGCCCGTGAGCTTTTCTTTTTTTAGAATCAGTCGAGCTATCACTTTTTTGCTCACGCAAAGTAGTATTACAATCATCCATTACGTGAGAACAAAGAAAAGAAGGAACTGGGTGATTCTGGGAGATTTTGGTAAGCTTCACTCCCGTCACAATATCCAGACATTCCGAGAACATCTTCGACCGTGTGCATGCAGTAAGCCATGAAAAATGGTCTCATCCTCTGAGCCACAGGTTTCATAATTTTTGTGCAATTCAATATGCCCTCTCTATAGGATAGTTTTTTTCAGTTACAGTTGATAACTTATAACTACGATAGTTTTTTTCAGTTACGGTTGATAACTTATGACTACTTTTAGCTTAACATAAGTGTTTATGTGAATATTGATAAACTATTTAGAAAAGACTGATAACCTGTTTTGAAAAGACGATGAAAAAATCATCTTATTTATTTGTTTGAGATAAGTTATAAGCTAAATGGCCTTAATACTTGCCTGGTGAGAACGAAACCACAAATCAGCCTCCAACAGAAAACCTAACCTTAGGGGAACTTGAAGGTTCCAGAACGTTTTCCACGGGGGCGCCGGGTGAAACGAAGTCGATGGATTCTCAGCATCCAATAGAGCATTACAACCCCTCCCGGTTAGAAGGTGATATGCCGAGCGCACTAAGCACAGGCCACTCTTTTCAAACGCCCATGCTACGAGGTGGGTTTTTTCAGTTATAGTTTATGGTTTATAACTACAGTTTATAATTTTTTTTGTCGTAGTATACGTGTTTATATGAATAAACTGAATGCCAATAAGCTACTTTAAAATGGCGGTGAAGAAATCGTCCTATTTATTTGTTCAAGGGAAGACATAAGTCATAAACTGAAAAGAAATAGACAAAAATCTTCCTGGAAATTCCCAAGCGGAATTTTCATAATCTCCTCCACTTCAGGTAGGAGCAATGAACTTTGTACGCAACGGGTCTATGGGGGGGTTCTTTTCGACCATAACTTATGGTTTTTGACTCTAACTTGAGTGCTTGTGCGAACAAATCGAATGACGATAAGTCGTTTCGAAAAGGTTATCCTAATAAACCGCTTCGAAACAATAATAGAAAAATCATCTCATTTATTTGTTCAGAAAAATCTATAACCTGGAAAGAATTTGGCCATTCACCTCCCCGCGGCATATTAAGCTCATCGACACGTTGAGCAGAGCTAGGGACAATTCTACATAAAGGTTTTATTAAAGAATGATTTATAGAAATTCAGCTATCTGTCCAAACCTTATTTGTGCTGCCATGACCCACTCTTCTAATCAAACCATGATTAAGTTCCCGTTAAAATAGCTTTTGCTGATGATTTTTGTCTGTGCCTATTAAATTTTAGCTAAAATAGATATTATAATAGCTATTAGCTTTTGACTGAGATATTCAATAAAAAACTATTATATCTACGTATACTTATACAAAGGGGGAAAAGAAAGAGCTGCATTAAGAAGCTTACAAGTTCAAAACGATTTTCGGTTTTCGGAAACCAGAAGGGAAAAACCGTTTTGATTGGGCCTAGGAGTGACACGCCATAGCTCGGCAAGCTGCTGATTCTTTTTTTTTTCACTCCTTTTCGCTTCCATATGGTCCCCATGGGGGTAATACTAATATTCCCCTCTCAAAACCCGCGCACAGAGCGTATCCGGCCTTGTAATCAACCTCGGCGGCACGTGAGCTCTATTTGGTAGCCTGTGACCACAATTTTGGCGGCGGCGGAGCTCGATTCGGCTGCACGTTGGAGGTGGAGAACTTTGCCCGTGCAGGAGAGTAGATTTGGCTTGCTTGCTCGGGCAGACGAGTTTGCCTGGCAAATCAAGTTTTCCCAACTGCTATCAAACGCCAAAACTGGCCAACAGGCCTGATTTCCCAACTGGACACAGGATCGGGCCTAATTCAGATGGGCCGGGATCGGTCCAACCAAACTGGGGCCATCGTCATCTTATCTTAGAGCAAACGAGATCCTCTCAAAACAATTTTATTTTAAAAAAATATATGAGAGCAAAGAGAAGAAAATGAGGTCTCGCCTATCCGTGCTCCTCGGGAACAAACAAGCTATCCAATTCATGACATGTCCGCACAATCCTATGTCTTAGACTCTTAGCTAGCAAAGAACGCAAACTAAGTATTAGCTGATAGCTTTTAGTTCTAATTTATAATTTTTATTAAAAATAAATAATAATGAGTAAAAGGATGTGAATTTTATAAGGAATGAACGGGCAGTGAAAAATAAGAAAGAGATACACATACGAAACAAAAGTAAGAGAAGTAAAATACATATATAATACACCCATAACTCTCTGTCTTATATTCAAAGCGAGATAATAACAAGAGACGTAAAGAAACTGTTTTAAGGAACCTGAATATTCATATTGGCTTTGTTAGCAATAGCCTGCCATCCAATCAACAAATGGAAGGTGAAAGTCGGTTGTCACAGTGATTCGCTGCAACGTCCTCTGGTTTTTTCATGCCCAAAATTCAGTCCAATACTATTCAATTATTATATTTATTGCAACGCACACATGGTAACGAAAAGCTCCATCGGTCACCACACATTGCTGGTACAACATACGCTGTATGTATCAAGACGCGCTCATATGGTACAATGCTCGTCAGCTCTCTCTGGCCTCTCTTCATAACATGAATTACTAGTTTATGCATATGCCTCGTAATGCGTGTCAATCGCAATGCAGCCACACCTTGATGTCATTGCTACCATATGTAATACAAGACTAAATGTCCAACATGGATACTAGGGGGAAGGAATGGTTTATTCGATATCCGATGGTGTGTGAACAGGCGAGCCCTGATCTAGGAAGCAGTAAGAATTTCACTGTTCGGCGTGATGGTCATCTTCACTGGTGGTGTCGCTGTTTCCTCTTGTTGTTCCTGTAATGGTACATAAACAGTCTTCAGTGAGTTTTCTGACAATTCACTGTTCGGCGTAGGAAGAACCATAGACTGATGTAGCAGAATGATCAAGTATAGCCGCGGTGTACACAACGAAAAAAACATTCATAGCAAGCATGAGCACCAGTGGAAGATTAGTCATAGACAATTCGATATTTGAAAGTAACGAAAAAAAGTCTCCCTCCCTCCCTTCCTTGCATATACTTCCTCTAGCCAAGTTTATAAGGCGTATTTTTTCAATAATTTTATCTATAAATGTAGGACTTATTTCATATTTCAATATAAAATTAGTGTGATGTTCTATTTATACCACTAATAAATATACAGCTTTATTTGCTATTCTCTAAATACATGCATTAAATATAGTGCTTAGAAATAATAATTAAAGGGTAATCTAGCCATTTTCAATATCTCCTTGGCCTATGTGCTAAGAGAAAATATGCCTTATAAATTTGGACAAAGGGAGTATCTAAATTTCCCTTTTAACAATACATTTTAAACTCCTGTCCTCCTTACTTAGAGACCAATTGTTGCCAATTGGCCATGAAAAATTATGCGAAGTCCTAAGGTAATGATATTAGTGTAAGGTAACGACATTAGATTCTGCAAAAGTTAAGAACAGATTGAAAAGCAATAAAGATTACATATTTCGTTGTTAGATTGAATTGAGAGGGAGAGATAATGCGAATATTGTGGTTGTAGTATTGAGCCTCGGGGGCGGTATATATAGTGTACAAGGTAGATGAGATAAGGAAGGACTCGATACAAATCAGAGGAGATAAGGAAGGACTCGATACAAATCAATTCTATCCTATTTTATCTCTAACTACCATATACTCTAATATCCCCCCGCAGTCTAAGCGTTAGCGACGCGGACACTTGGACTGGAGAAGAAACCGACAAGAGGACTCAACATGATGATAGCCCTTTGCGCCCAAGTCGATGTAGCCAAAGCAACGGAAGCGAAGAAGTCGTGGTCGAGGTAGCCGTGCGTGAGGTAGCCGTGGTCGATACAGCCGAAGACGGGTGCCGATGACGAGTAGCCAAGCCGCGGGCGCGCAGGAAGGCGCCAGGAAGTGGTCACGGCATGCAAGATGAAGCCGTTAAACCGGGTTGCGCGAAGAGAGTGCGCTGTAGACGAAGACGGTGAAGCGATCAAGGCAGTCGTGGAGGAAGATGACGCCGAAGAGCCGATGCTGTCGAAGCCGTCGAGGACGAGACGTCACAATGGGTTTGCCAGGCCCAAGGATGAATCGGGACGAAGCGCACAATGGTGTTGCCAATACTGCGCGGGCGAGAGAGGGACCACCATGAACCATGTGCCAATGTCGGAGGAGACTAGCAAAGAAGGCCTCCAAGACGGTCGCGGCGCGAGAACGGCGTAGAAGGAGAAGTGCCGGTGCAGCTCGCAGTTGCTGGAGAAGAACGAAATGTAGTTGAGGAAGATACAGCGACACTGGCGAGGAGGCACGGTGGGCGGGGCGACGGCGGCGAGAGGGACCAACGGCCCGAGCGGCTCGTCGGTCGCCGAAGGATGGCGGTGGACCACCGCCGAGAGCGGCAACGGTGACAGCTGGAGGAAGACACGGCGGCAGTGCTCGATGTAGGCGAAGAAGATCCCGAGTGGCTGATGTTGACGGCGGTGAAGATGACAAGAGCAACGACACTGCGGCGGGCAGGCGACACAGGTGCAACTCCAAGTCGAAGCAGCGGTAGGGGGTCCATTTGCGATGCAGCTGCGCCGAGGAGGGCGCCTCTCAGCGCCGCGGCAGCCAATGGACGTGGACCACGAGCGACAACACTACGCCCGAGGCGGCGTAGTGGCGACCCAAAGCTTGATGGCGACGCGAAGATGATCCATCCGAAGAAGTCGTCGCAGCCGTACGCTCGATCGGGTGATCATGCCGAGGTGCGCGCGGAGCAGGACGACGAAGACGTGGCCGCTGTGATGGAGTCGGAGACGGCGTTGTCGTGGACGACCAGATCGAGAAAAGGGGCAGTGGGCGACGCAAACCCAATCTCTGATCGGGAGAAAAAAACATGCGGATGCCGATCTGCGGAGGACGTGGAGGTCTCGCCGGGCGTAACTCGATGAGGAAGCGGGACCACCGATCCCCTCGGTGACGCCGCCAGAGGCGTGGGAGGAAGGGTGGTGCGCTCCGTCGCGCGCGCCCTCCTTGTTCCTCCCTCGAACTCCTTCCCGTCCATCACCTTGGCCGCCACCAAAGACGCTCGCGGCGCCGTCCCTTTCCCTTGACCTCGGCCATGTAGACGCTGCCGATGTCCCCGCGAGCCGCGCCACGGCGATGTCGGGAGCGCGACGGTGCCGAGGCGCGGACGGTGGAAGTGCCGGTGGCGCGAGGGGGGAGGCGCCCGGAGGAGGAGGTGGCGGTGGAGACGGTGGAGGCGGAGCGGGAGCGCTCGGAGGACCCGAAGCTGAGGCTCTGGTGCGGAGCTCGTCTGCCGCCAGGTCGGTGTCGCCGTCGGGAGGCATTGTTGCGGCGGCTCGCTGCGAGAGGGGCGTGAAGCCGAGACGGAAGAAAAAAAATGACGATTGGCTGCCCCCGGGAGGATCAGTGTCCACTCCCGGGGGCAGCGACGGCGGAAGCGTGAGCGGTGCGCTAGAACGCCCGCTCTGATACCATATTAAATTGAATTGAGAGGGAGAGATAATGCGAATATTGTGGTTGTAGTGAGCCTCGGGGGCGGTATATATAGTGTACAAGGTAGAGGAGATAAGGAAGGACTCGATACAAATCAGAGGAGATAAGGAAGGACTCGATACAAATCAATTCTATCCTATTTTATCTCTAACTACCATATACTCTAATATTCGTGACTAATCAATTAGTGACAATGTAGACTGTTTGCTCTTATTTGTGCTGTCAGATAAAGAGATAACAAACAAGTCATCTCGATAAGAAAGTAGAATATAGAAGAAAGTAACTGTTGCTTTCAAAAAATTCTTCAAATTATGAAAACGCATCACAAAGGTAGAATTATCACTTATCAGGGTTTGAAAAAACTTACCCTTTCAGTGGAAGGGCAGTATGTTTCTAGCTCTCTCTTTGCAAAGGTCGGAAGAACAAATGCTGCCCTATGCATCTGTTAAACAACCAAATTCATTAATCGGTGTACTTTAGCTATTGGATAGAACAAGGAATCATAATGCAAGAGATTTCACATCTCAGTTGCAGTTAAATATTTTACAAGGAATAAACAAAAAAAAAAGAACAATAGGTCTACAAGCACTGCTGTATCACAGATAGAATGAACTTCAACATAGCAGATAAAGGTAATTAGGAAAATTAGAATTTCTGGATCATTTTAGTAGGAATACATTCTGCATACCAGGAAAAAAGCAAGATAGATTGAAAAGAAATATTGGCACAATAAGATTCCTAGGTAATTCTCTAAAGAGAACAAACCTCTGAATTATAAAATCTGATCTCCCTTCGTGCTTTCATAGCTCCTTCCAGTTTTTCAATTGGATTCACAGGACTCAAGAAGTTGACCGGCGGACCTTCTTTGGCACACAGCAAAAACCCAATCACACCGCTGCAAATTCAAGTGAATGTTGTGTTACAAGTAAATTCCAAACAGAGCAATAATTAACACTTCAAAAGACTTTATCTAGAGCTGAAAGTCTGCAACATTTATTTGTCACAATCTGCAGCATTGACTGTTAAGCACACCGTGTTAAACCAACGGACCTCATTCATTAAGAAGAATTCCAGCTAATTGCAAATCGCCTAATCAACATAATTACAATCCTTCTATTTTGTAAAAATGTACTTTATGCCAAATTCACAAGTACAACTGTGATCAATACTTGGAAGCAGCAGCCGATTACTTCAAGGTTAGATGCATAGTTCCAACTTTTCTTTCCAAGAAGCATATGTCTAAATAAAATAGCATTGTTCTTCATAGATCCAACTTTTCTTTCCAGGAAGTACTGTCCTAAACTCCTAACAGCATTTTTCTTTAGCGTAAAATTCGCTTTCTTTTGATGCACGATGTGGAGTATGAAATGAGTATTGAAAGCTTATTTTCCTCTCTTGTATCTTGCCGAGTTCCCGGACACAACATACAGCAAGATTTTAATTTGCTTTATGATAAAGTCAACAGTATAATCATGGTAACTACTTGTGAAAGAAATATAATATATTCGACAACAATAAAGGCCCACCCAAAATAACTGATGTAAGAAAGAAAGGAAATCAAATGTAGCTTTCATAACGTGAGCTTATGAGTATGGTTTAGATTTAATGTTCGTCCAAATAGGGTAGAATTGATTGGCAACATATATTATCGCCTAGTTTGCATTGGCCGGCTAGCATGAGTGCATGACTTCACCAGGCAAAATGTATATACAATGTTCGGAATATTTTCTCACTAATGTTGTCAGGTTATGACTGGTTCCTTGCATGAGTTGACCAAAGTCTGAAACATCCTATGATTGATTGCGAAATGAACCAGCGCTGCCATGAGGCTGACAAGTGACAACAATAGTGACACCGATGAGGATCACACTATCACCCATGAGGATCGCTGTGACACAAGTAAGCCAAGTTCACACGCCAAAAAGGAAAAAGAAAGTGTTTGCAAAGCAACCTTTGTCCAAGTCCCTTGTATGTGCAGATATCCATATGCATGGTGCATGCTTCATGAGTGTACAACCAAACAAGAAGGCTAAATTTTCATACTAATGGTCGCATGTTAGGTGTAACACATCATGTGCTTAGCCCTTATACAACAACAACAAAACCTTTTGTCCCAAACAAATTAGAGTAGGCTAGAAATGAAACTTCCTCAAGTCAAAGAGACGAGAGCCTTGAAAATAACTATAATGCTAAGACCCTAAACCGTACATCATGCTTAGCCTTTGATATAAAATAAAAATAGTTAAATATTAAATTTATCCAAAAAATTTGATGAGCTTGTATTGGGACCTAACAGATATTTCTTGGTTTCAACCTTGCAACATTAAAAGAGAAGACTAGAAAGGGAATATATTGAACTAGAACCATTTTAAAGTGAATCACCCAACCCGGCTTACGAATTTTTGCCAACTATCAAGGAATTATTAAGGTTTCGGGCAGATTGGAAATTGCTATTCTTTCTACTTCTCGAAGTATAATGACAAATCAAGAAGCTCGACTAAACAGAAACTGGGGAGAAGTCTTATCTTATATATGGTCATCGCATTGCCTATAGTACCCAAATTTTATCTCAAACTTTCTATTTTTAAATAAAAAAGATGTTTTTCATTTTCAAATAAAAATACAAATAGGAGAAAATATGACAAGAATAGAAGAGAAAAAACAGAGAGAAGCAGAAGTCAGATTCGAAGGTTGAGCTATGGAAGCCCTATCCAGCGGAATGCTCCGCATTAACCTAGAGAATGACACCATCATCCTGGGCTATATTTCAGGAAAGATCAAGTGTAGCGACTGAATGATTTTGTTAGGATTCAAAACAATGAAACTGAGCAGGGACTTCGAAGACACCACACCACAATTAAGAAAACTCACAAGTACAATTAAAATTGTATTTAAAATGTGCATCATTCATGCCCATTCGCTAATAATTGAATTATTTCATATGAAGTTATGAACAATGAAAAAAAAACCCAAAAAATGTAATTTCAGTAGACCATGCAAACACATGGGTTGGCAACTGGTCATTATTACTCAAAAATACCGAAATTAGTAGAAGCTCCCAAAGTGCAACAGTAACATAAGAAGTAAGAACAACTAAAACAGCTGTAAATACAATAAAAATGGATAAAGATAAGGAGATTAGAGAAAAAGGGAGTGCGAAAAACCTAGGGTATGTTGGGACACTTGTCCATGCATAGTGGACAGAACCCTTGAAAGTCTCACGGCAGATCGAAAGCATGTCCTGGATCAGATGTGTATGCAACCACATACTCTCAGCTTGGTTACAAAGAACACCACCAGGCCTCAGAGCTCTAGAAATTGTCTCGAAAAAGGGCTTCTCCACAAGTTCCTGAGCAGGCCCTGCAATAGATAATGCCAAGAGCAGCAGTATAAGAACAGTACCATTTGACTGAAAATCCGGTGGATCAAAGTTAATTTTTCAAGTCAAATATGAGCAAAGAATTTATTTATTGATACATAGTCATGTAGTAACAAGGGATAAACAAGCAAGGAGTTCAGGAATAATTTCATGGAAAGCAACAATACTGAAACTCTATGGAACTGACATACAACAACAAAGAAAAATAGCTATACTTTCTGAGGACTGCTACAGAGATAATGTGACAGTAGCATAAACTCACCTATTGGATCTGATGAATCAACAATAATAGCATCGTATATTCCTTCAGGAGCATTTCTTAAGAATTCCACAGCTGAAGGAAAAAAAGTAAAAATAAAACAATTCTCAAATTTACAAAATTAAGAACTAAAAGCTACATCTAAAGTTGCAAATAGGATTTTCAGCAGTTATCAACAAGCAATGTTGTAGCTATGGCCTCATGGGATTATCAACATACCATCACCAACATGAAGTTGAACGCGGGGATCTTTAAATCCAACAGATAAATCTGGGAAGAAATCTTTACAAACCTACATAGTTAAGATTCATATCAGCAAAGTTTAGTCACGTAATTACATTTCTAAAAAAAGGTCAAAGGAGAATTTTTTACATCAATAACCAGCTGATCAATTTCACATATATCAATAGACTCCACTGAACCATGTCTCGATATCTCTCGGAGCACACCTCCATCACCACCTCCAATAACCAAAACCTGCAATGAAGTAGTTCCTAAGAATATAAGTGACTAGTGTGCTGAATTTCCATGGAAGATCAGATAAAAGATGTTCAATCTGCTGCTATATACCAGCAGAATATCCTCCTATTCAATTTCAGTCATTGTATTCCATGACAAATTAATAGCAATTTCTACAATTTCACAATATTAGGAAAAAAAACAGAGATCAGAAGATATACTTTTTTAGGGGATGGAATTGAACAGAGTGGAAGGTGAGTAATCATTTCCTGGTACGCACATTCATCCTTATCAGTCAACTGGACAATACCATCAAGCACAAGGACTTTCCCATATGTCGAAGACTGTGTACAAAAATTACCAGGTTACATAATACAACGCACAACAAATTATTAATTTTGGCTGTTAATAGATGATGAGAACCTCAAAAATTAGGACTTCTTGGTATGCTGACTTCCCCTGGTACAAGATATTCTCTACTTTCAAGGAATGAGCCTCTCCTGTATACAAGAAATAAAATCACAAGAGCAGTGAGGAAGTCGTGGTTCATTCTTATATTTGAACAAATGGCAGAGAAACCCTAGATTAGAGAGAATTTTCCAGAAATAGCATGTCAAAGGATAAACAAAAAATGTCCAGACAGAATACAGCATGACACTTAGAAATTTCAATGTGAGGGGCATAGTAGCATGTCAAAAAATTAGTATCTCACGAAGCAAATTAACACATAGGAACAAAGAGTCCAGACTACAGAGTGTAGCAACAAAGAGACTAACTGACATTGAAACAAAAATTGAACACATTACAGAGGTCAAGAAATGGAAAAAAAAACATGTAGAGCTTTCTTTTGAAGGAACTTAAATTAGGGAGGCTACCATTGACTAAGAACAAGAAGCCACAGGTAGCACTGAGGTTGCACATGTGCTCTTGTCAGCTGGTGCAAGATCTTTCTACCATGAACAAAAGTTATGCAGGCACCACATAGCCACTACCATACAACAAACTTCGTAAGAAAACCCAAGTCCTAACTCTGGTTAACATGTTTGACCAAATTTTTCCACCATAATTCATGAGAACTGCAATAAAAGGGGCATGTAGAGTAAAGATATAGATAGCATCTTAAATGCTATTCAAAATCTTTATTTGAACAAAACTTTAGAGGCTGCAGACTCATATTTATCAATAATAAACAAAACTAGAATTTTCATTTTGATATTGAACTAAGCTAAATCATTTCCCTCAAAAAAAAATCCAGGCTAAATCATCCACTGACAGTTTCCGTTACAGTAATTCAGTACCATAACCATGCCCTAACATCAATGCAGTCATGCAACTGTCCAGCCAGTAACCAAATATCTATTAGAATAGCATTTTCTAAACATAAACAAATGGAAAGAATTTTAGATGAAAATTTCTATGATGAGTTATTTTACAGGTATATCTGTCAAGTAAACAATATATAGGCAGCAGTGAGGGAAATACCTGGCCACATTGGGTTATTGTAATACTGCACTTTGCTCGTTTTACCTGCATAGGCAGCAACTAAGTTTAGATAGAATAACTGGAGATTGGAGAATGATAATAAGTTATAGTATCTCTATTATCAAGTAAAACTAGCAAGGATGCCATGCAATTTAGCACCAATCTGAACATACCACAGCGTGAGCGGGGTTCAGTGAACCAGCCCGACACCACCGTAGCATGGCACTTGGCCTCAGATTCAGGCGCTGCGGCCCTCGCCTTGACACAGCAAGGGGGCAGCGGCTTTGTGGAATCATCATCCCCACTCCCCTTTATCTGTGCTGTCCCAATCAAACCATTTCCTGCGTCTCCACCCTCCATGGATCCTGTTCCTCTTTGAATTTCCCAGCCTCTGAACAAAAGGAACAGCACAAAGACTATAAGCAACAACGAATACTCAACACAATTTCTGAAGCAAACTTGGTACATACTAAATAAAATAAAGAGTATTATATTCAACCTCACGCATGTGCAAGAAAATGCAGATAGCAATGAATGCCACAAAATCTCATAACCACGCAGCAGAGAGAATCAGGGAATATTTAACAAATTGCACACAGAAACAACAGCTCTTCCCACAATAAACATGCTTGGAAAACTACATCATACTCACTCCGCGACACCAACCTATTGATTACAAGAACGTGACATTAACTCTATGTGATTATTCATGCGTAGATCGCAATGAATTTCTGAGAGTATATACACATGGCTGATGGTTCTTATAAGTTAGAGAAATTAAGTATACATCATTACAGTAGATTTGAACGAAGCATCATCAAACTTAATTGGAACCAGTTGAATGCCTAAAGCAAGGGAACCTCACAAATTCGTTTGATTCTTGTTATTTTCAAGAAAAGCAAGAATACAAAGTACATAAACAAAACAATGAGTAAACTTTATGAGTCAGGCATACTTGATATATACCAGCTGGTAGAAGTTTTGAGACCATGAACCAAAACAGACCTTGAACAGTAATTGATGATCCATAGGAGCATATGTAGACCCACGTACACAATTTAGGTCTTAGGATCAGAACTAAGCAGCAACGAATGCAAAAGACAAGAATTATGGACAGTTTCTGCAGCAACTTAATACTGCACAAAAAAAAATCAAAGAACGAGCATGTTTTTAGGCAGTGTGCATTCCGCCTTCACCTTCTGGCTTCTAGCTTCCAGAAGCCAAAATGAATGTGTTGGCTTCTTAATTTTGTTTTTTTATTTTTCTCTCTTTTTTGCTTTTTCCCTTCTTTTTTTTTTTTTTGCATTGTCCATCGAGATATAACAGTATTTTTCATTTTTATCTTATATTTCTTCATTTTCTTTTAATTGAATGACTCACAAAAAAGCTAAGAACCACTATAGTGCAATTTCGGCCAAAAGTCAAGATAAAAACGGCCCCTTGACCATGTGGACATACAAAAAAAATGCAGGCAATAATGGAAGCCACAAAATCCCATGCCCAGGCAGCAGCGGAGACAAATCATTATAACATGTTACACACAGGAAGAACAGCTCCGCCCAAAACAAACGTACGCCACGAGCAGGGGAAAAAAGTGGTTGGGAAACTGCGGCATGATCACCCAGGCGGCCAGGCCCAGCCACACAACAACCTATTGATTCCAAGAACGTGACTAGAACTGTAACAACAGGGAAAATTAATCGCCAGAAATGAGATTTTATTCATAAAAAATGATATCATATTTTGAAGAACCCTTTTCTAATCGCCACCGCGCATTCGTATACTACACCAACACCACCTTCATAAATCGCCCACGAAGAACAAAATTACCTCAAAAAAAATGGCCCAAGTAATCGCCGCTTCGATTGAAAAAAATATCAAAATCACTAATCGAGGAACGAATTAGCGATCCCATCTAATCGAACAACCAATACTTACGCAACCGGCACTATAATGGGAAGAAGAAGAAAATGAAAACGCTAATAAATGGAAGGCTTCCGCGTGCAGGGGCTACGGTTCCGGAAGCTTCTAGAAGCTTGGAGGTTCCTTACCTGGGGCGCGAGTGGCGAAGCGGGGGCTGGGGGCGACGAGAGGAGGCGGCGGCGCCGAAGAAATAGAGGAGAGGGAGCCGCGCAGGTGGTGGCTTCTTTGCTATTCCTTTCTCCTTTTTATTTTCCTCTTTCTTTTTTGGGTTTCGGAATCTGTGCTTTGGGGAGGAGGCAAAAAGGGAGAGGAGGAAAAAAATGGAGAGCTGATCGCACACGTGGGCTGCATCAACTGTTTTTTTCGATTCCGGTCTTCCGACGTAAGAATTTTCAATTTTAGTCGCCTTCAACACCACGAATAGTGATGAAAGATGAACAAATATGGATTAAATAATGTTTAAATCATATTTATATCTATAATTTTTGAATTTGAATATAAGTCAAACAAACGCTGAATATAAATACGGATCAGATAAATATCAGATACGAATTTAAATTGAATATCTACTTAATTCGATCGGATCCGGATATCCTCATAACTTATGTACTATGAAGACTTTAATGATATTTTATCCTCATACAATCACACTTAATCATTTTAATTCATTTACTTCACCTAAAGAAACACGAATTCACGTTCAATTAAAAAAACTTATCTAACTAATTAGTTATATTGTAAAAAATATATATACATATTGCTTCGTCAAATATGAATATAGATATGGATAGTCCGGATAAAATAATATTTCGGATGGTAAAAGTTCATACCATAATCGCATCCATATTTCTTATGAGAATTTGAATACGAATAAAATAGAAATTGTTAATCGGATGAAAAAATCTATATTATATTCGCATCATATCAAATACGGTAACCGAATAATATGAATAATTCATATCTACTTTTCTCCCCTAACCACGAAAGCACTAACATGTGATGCATATCACTTGCCAAGCTCATGCATCGCGACAGGTTTGAAACACCGCGGTATCACCTACCAAGTTAGTCGAGCTCAGCAAAAGTACATGTCGAGCTACCCGAGCTCGACGGCCATCTACAATATACATTAGTGCTTAACTTAAGCATACTTTATACTAATTAAACATGCTTACACAATTTTCACCTCCTACTGTGGCCGGCAAGCTCGGCAGGTCCTCTACCGAGCTAGAGGAGCTCGGAAGCAACTACTATGGTATGGGAGCTCGGCTAGCACTACTTCCACGGTTATGAAGGGGTCAAAATTAAAAATTCGTGCTTCATATGGTAGATTTGAAAAAAAAAGTTGTTGCAGTCCACGTATGCAATGGATTCAAAAAGGAAAGGATGGAATTAGGGCGTCGGACGCGAGGGTGTACGTGGCATGTGGAGGCCCCTCCGATGGGAAATGGATAAGTATGTACTACAATTAACTAATAGATCTTATCTAAAAAAATACTCCGTTTAAAAGTTAGTTACTGTAGAAAACCGAAAAGCAGGTTTTAGAAGTTGAAAAGAACACGGCCTAAAATGTATTGGTGGATTTGAGGAAATTTTGGGTGCTAAAATACGTTTGTGCTCCAAGATATAAGTTTGTGGAGAAAATCCAAAATAAAAATCAGTTCTTTCCTACTGTTAGGCTCCATTTGAAACATAGGATTCTCATAGAAATTTCATAGTAATCAGTTTAATTCACGTGGGAAATTTATCCAACTGTTTTCTGGTTTAAGTTACTCATATCCAACCGAGCACAACAATGCTGTTAGGCTCTGTTTGAAACATAGAATTCTCATATAAATTCGTAGAAATTTCACAGTAATCAGTTTTAATTCACGCAGAAATTTACCCAAATGTATTCTCGTTTAAGTTACCCATATCCAACCAAGCGCAACAATGCTGATTTGGTTTTTTGAGGTATTGGTTGGGGTTGGAGGACCCCTAGCGAAGGCTGCAGCTACCACTGGCGAAGTGGCGAAGGCGCTCCAAAGTGGCTTATAAGTTGTAGCTTATGGCTTATTTTGTATTGTACTTGTTGTTGACTTATTCTGTGTAATTAAATATAAAAAATAAAAAGTTACATCAGCATAGACAACAAAAACGAATAAAGGGGAAAAAAAGCAAAAAAGCCTAAAAACCAAAAAAGCTAGAAAAAGACAAAAAAATCATGAGCCATAAATTAGAAACTGAAGTCGTTTAGAGATAAGCATTTACGCTGGCATCCATGTGTTCGCCACCTGGACTAAAGGGTGTTGCTGGTGGGTTTTTTAGGCTTATGACTTGATTTTCTATAGTAACAAACTTTCAAACGGAATATCTTTTTAAGACGAGATCTATAAGTCGACTGTAGTAGACACTGTCCCGACTTCATCTATATCGGCCAAAATCGCATGTAAGTATCTCTTTCTTTGTACTCTCTCTTATAAACAGCTAAAATTTAAAAATTTAAGCCATAATCCACAACCCAAAAGATGGTTTTGGCTTATCACTTCATGCTACAGTAACTAGCTTTTAAACGGCGCATTTTTAAGGCAGTGTCTATAGATAGATTGTAGTAGATATCGTACCGAGTTCAGCTATACTGGCTAAAATTGTATGCGACTATTTTCCTTTGCATATTGTTTCTCGTGAACAGCCAAAATTCAAAAACCGTAAACCAAAAGGCAAGCTACAGCCCAAAAAACCAACCTAAAATATTTTTGGCTTCGGCTTATAGCTTATAGCTGTGTCTTATAGGTTTTAGTCTGTTCGTGAGAGAGAGTACGGAGTAACAGAAACTCACGTGCTATTTTGGCCGATATAAATGAAGTTGCTACAGTATATACTACAATCAATTTATAGACTCCATCTTAAAAATATATTCTGTTTGAAAATTAGTTACTATAAAAAAACTAAAAATCAATTTTTAGAATCCGAAAAATTAGAGGCCATAAAAGACTTTCCTCCCACGTATCTAACTGGAACACAACATTCTACACCATTCGTGTATAAAATTCATTGTTTCATGCGGAATTACTATTGCATTCCTACGGAATTCCCACAAAGGCACGACCTATTTTACCCTACAAAATATGGTTTTTGTTAACCTCTTGTACTCTACAAAATGTGGTTTCTTTCTTGTTCATCATACAACAAAGGGCAAAGACGTGTGGAGATCCACCACGGTTCGAATTTTGATGTCCATTTTTACGTGCACACAAGTATATTTTAGTAAAAATTTTGTGAAATCATAAATTTATCTTTAACCTCTATCTATCTAAACGTGTGCTAAGAAAACATACTCGCTTGTGTGTGCAAGTGTTGTGCATGCATGATGGTGTGTGAGTGTGCATTTGTCTCTTTCTTATAATCGCAAAAAGGACAAAGTCGTGTCTTAGAAAATAAAAGTCAACAATTCAAAAAACTTCAAACGTCAACGGTTTAAGGTCTTGTTGATAAGTGTTGTGGCTTTTAGATATGGTTTTTAGCTGATTATGAGAGAGATTAAGAAAGTAAAAGATACTTGCATTAAGAAGCCACTCCATTCAAAACGGTTTCTGCAGTGACTCCTACAAACAACTTAAGAAGATACTCTGTTCAAAATCCGATTTCTAAAAGCTAAAAGACAAAAATTATTTGAAACACCACCTAAGAATTGTGCCATAGGATTGTGAAATGGGACTTTTTTTTTCTTGTGCTAGTTTAGGGCTAGTTCAGTAGGACTTTGAGCCGGTTTTGGTTTGTACATGTTACAATAATTGGTTTTTAAACGGTGCGATTTTTCAAGACGGGGTCAACAAAAATATTATAGTAAAAAATATACTGAGTTCAGTTGTACCGATCAAAATCGCATACAACTATTTTCTGTGCGTACTGCCTCTAGCGACTAGCTAGAATTAAAAAAGTTAATCCATAAGTCATAAACTACAGTATAAAAAAATTCACCCTACATTATCGATTAAGTATAATTTGCTGCCATCATCAAATCTGACCAATTGAAACACTTCCATTTAGTTTTTTGTTTTGTGAAATTCCAAGTGTCAACCTTCTAGAAGGATGGTTTTTGACCAGCTGCAGCCTGCAAGAGCCCATCCTTTGACCAAGGCCAGCGTGGTAATAACAAATCAAGACAGCAACCTTCAGAAAAGAGAAATCAAAGCATATATGCGACAACTGTAGCCCCATGGACCTTCATTTTTGAGAGCCACTTTATTAAAAAAGAAGAATCTCTTTCGAGCTAGATTCTCTTCTGCTATTGCATCCTACTTTTTTTAAAGGAACATCTTCAGAGGAAAGACTTCTTACAACTCCATGGCCGCATAGTGTTCAAACATTAAAGTGTGATCTATATGATAATATATAAAAGAAAAAGGAGATTATTCCCAAAGGGAAGTACTCTTGAAAAGAACATCAGTGAGTAGTGACGCTTCGTCGAAAAGAAAGGTTCCTATGAAAGGTGAAGTGTTTGGAGGAGATGGGCAGGCTGTCAAAAGCTCAAACAAAGTTGGGGAATAACGCGCAAAGTTTGGCATCAAAGAAGACACGCCACTGAGATGAGTTGAACGATTATTATATCTATCAAAGTTTATGTCATGTGTGATCACTTAGTCCGATAGAGAGCGTGACTGCGGGGCTGCTCGTGGTTTTTACGTGTGGTTTTTAGTTTTTAATTAAAAATATATTGTGATAGTTGTTAATTTTGTTAAGCCATTCAATTAAAAGAAAAAATCGTTATATATCATGAACAATACAAAGGAATAAAGAAAAAAAGAAAAGGCAAAAAAAAAGAAATGTCCAAAAAACCAAAAATATCGAAATTAATAAGCTGATGTGTTTGACTTTTGAAAATCAGAAACTGAAGCCATTGGAGTAGAGCGTACATTGTTATAGTCAACCAAAGTTACAAGTGGTTTGAAACTTAGGGAAAGTTTTGACTTTGGGTGGATTCTTTTGAGCTGTGACTTATGGTTTAAATTTTTGAATTCTGACTATTCGCGAGAGACAATACAAAAGAAAAATAGTCACATACAATTTTGGTTGGTACAGCTGAATTCAGTACATTTTTTACTACAATTTTCCTATAACCCTACCGTAAAAAAACACATCGTTTAAAAGCTAGTTACTATAGTATAAATCATAAGTGAAAAAGAATTGAGCTTTCTATATATTTGTCGTTGTTGTAAGAAAAAAGAAGGGAGCAAAGTTGTCAAGATAGGATCCTAGATGCAAACTGGTGGCTAGTTCAACGTTATGTCACCCATATTAGGTAGCCAAAGACCACGGTTCAAATCTTACTAGCTACATGTTATATGGGTTTATTGTGGATTTTCTAGGAAGCTTTAAGGATAATTGTGTTATTAACTAATTAATCATGAGCACCTTTGGCAAGAGAGACATGAGGAACCTCGATAGGGTGTTTCTCGTGTTGGTACGATTGGGATGGTATGGTCGGATTGTAGGATTGATGAAGGGTTGTATCATAAAGATTGGGCTATATCATAAAGATCCTAAGCCCCGTTTGGTTCGGATTAAGAGATGGGTTAGATGTTTAATCGGCCAAACATCATTAGGTTAGGCAGATAAACTTAACCCGATCAAAGCCTTTTAATCCTCTCAGGGACCATGTAAGAAGATGTAAGATCAAGGAAACCAACTAGAGGGGTGAATAGGCGGTATAAAAATTCTCTTCTAATTATTATCAATTAAAGACTAGTTTAGCTCAAATGAAGCCTAAACCATTTATGATCACCTAAGTGCATCAACACCATAGAGCTATGTCAAGATTTGCAATCCTAGAATGACAAATAATCAATTTAATTCTATGAACATAAATTGCTTAAATGTAAATTGAGCACAAGAAACAAACCACAATTGACACGATCTTTTTTTACCGTGGTGTTCGGAGACTTGCCGGTCTCATCTAGTTTGCGTTGAGGTTAGCCTAAATGAATTAGACCGGCTCCACGAATTAAGCCGAAATACCTCAATCCACTAGTGGTAGCTCTAAACTTCACACTTTGCCGAGCCTTCTCACAACCTTCTTTGAGAAGATCAACATGCACGAGGTCTCCAACGCCGTTTAGGAGTCAGTAAACTCCAAAAGTAAAAAGTCAAGTCCCTCACTTGACTCTCACCACGTGCAACGAATGCACAAGTTCGAGTGGATACACAATCCACCTCTAGATACAATACATGCAATCTAAAGACTTTATCCTTTCTCACAAGGTGCACCACATGCACAATTGAGAAGAGAACCTCACATTAGCTTAAGAGAGTAAAATAAAGTGCAGCAATTACTTTCTCCAATCAGCCGCAAGAGGGTATATATACTCACACCATGAAAACTAGCCAATGAAACAAAGGACTAGAAAAATCAGGATTATCGGAAGTACTGACGGCAAAACTACGGTACATATGCTCCCCTCACAATGATCAAAAAACTAGCCGTTCGAAGCAAAGGACCAGTTGAATTTGATAGTTCCATCATACAATTTTCGGTAGTTCCAATCATCAGAAGTACCGCTCTCACATGCGGAACTACCACTCTCATGAGGAGGAGAAGACCATCACACAAGTCTAGAAAAAATATACCGCTACACAAGCTGGATGTTCCGCAAATCAGAAGTACCACTCACACAGAGCCGGTCATTCCGTAAATCGGAAGTACCGCTCACACAAAGCCAGTAGTACCACTTGCTGATCAGAATGCTCACACAGAGCTAGTCGAAAGTACCGATCATCGACTACACTAGTCTCTGACCACGTCGGATGGTTCGACCACTCAGGTCTCTGCACGTTGTTCGGTTCGACCATACAGGTCTCTGACTACGCTGATCTCCAACCATGTTGGTCTCCGTCCACACTGTCCAGATCGACCACACATGTTTCCGACTATGCTGGTCACCGACCACATTACTTTCAACCACTCAGGTCTCGATCACGTCAACAATGTCGATTTTCGACCATATCAGTCTTCAATCACACATATCTCTGACTACTCCGTCAATCTTCAACCACGTTGTATTAATCACGTCAATTCAACGATGTTGGTTTCGACCACACAAGTCTTGACCATGTCGGTTTGACCATGCTGGTTTCAATCACACAGATCTCAACCATGTTAGTTTTGACCACACTGGTTTCGATAATACAGATCTTTGACCACATTGGTTCAACCACACTAGTTTCGATCACACATATCTTCGAGTACGTCGATTCTGATCACGCTGGTTTTGATCACACAGATCTCGACCACATCGATTCTGACCACGCTGGTTTTGATTACATAGATTTTTAACCATACAAGTCTTCGACCATATTAGTTCGACCAAGTCGGCTCTTGACCATAAAGGTCTTCGACCACCAACGCACGCAGTAGTTCTGTGATTACAACACGATAGTTTCGGTCAATGGTAGTACAACAGACTACATTGTGGTAGTTCCGATATCCCTGAGAAGTGCATATACTTCAACAGATTTTACAAAATACATTTACAAATAACAGTATCTTGCACACAATAATCAAACATGATTTCAACAAGTTGTAAAATATATTTGCACACTTTAGAATCATGACACAATGATTATATATGAGTTTCAAGTATTTGAAATATACATTTGCAAATATAAGCGTCGTACTACAAAGAATGAAAACATAGGCTTCAAACACTTACAAAATACATTCATAATGTATAGTCTCATGTTACAAGAATTTAACATATGAGCTTCAACTATTTACAAAATACATTCGCAAATACAAGCCTCATGTCGAAAAGAGATAGAGAAAGTGAGGTTGAGCTATCAACACATGATGAGACTCAAGCTACTAGACAAGGCCCCCTTAATAGTACAACAACCTATATTAACAATTCGGTCTTACAACCAAAATCCAAGACCGGTAAAAGACTACGAACACATCCTTAGCCTAGCTAGTGGTACCTTTGCCTTAGCATCTTCTTGAAACATGAAGACACACATTCACTTCAAGTCTGGTTCCTTGTCACTTGAACTCCATCAACATATGATGTGTCTTCACTTGACTGGGTGATCAACACACGATCATTTCCTCTTGGACATGCATCAACTCATAATGCATCCTTCACTTGACTTAATGATTTTCAACACATGAAATCATCCCAAATCATTCTCTTTTGTGGAACATAACCTATTCATCCAACTCATGAAAAATGTTAGTCCACAAATCTATTGTCATCAATTACCAAATATCACCTTAACTCATAATGGAGGGACTAGATTCAACAATCTTCCCTTTTTGGTAATTAATAACAATCTCAACAAATAATAAGATAAAAGATTATTTTTTGAGTATACAACATATACACAATAATTATATACTCTAAGATAAGCTTTTTAAGCAAAACTTGCTTATCCAATTGTCATTTATCATTCAACCATTAACATATAATGGAGAAACTAAATGACAACCCGATTATGAGTATATATGAACTACACAAATTAGATATACTCAAGAGATATGTTTCAACATAAAGATCCTTAACATGTGGAAAGATACATACGGATCAATACTAATGAAACCACAAAACATAGAGTGAACTCCCTCTAAATGTGTGTATACAAGAATGTATAATAGAGACATATGCACATATTCATGTTTGACTATTTGGTGAAGTTCAATATATATTTTAGATCCGAGGAATACAATAAAAAAATAAGAATGTAATATAGAATACATACATCTTATAGTTTTCACCTTTTAATCCAAATAAAACTAGGTAATATCATTATCAATAAATAAGTTAGTCTCACAATTAGATTTATCATTATCACCAAAACCAACTTAATGAAGCTTGAATTTACAGAAGATCCAGAATTATTTGTGATGAACTATTGCTAATGTTTGTGGAGTTGAAATTCAAATTTACGAAAGATTTAGATTTTCTGCCCACTCTTCAGTTTCTGGTAGTCTGATCGCTCAGCTGAGTGGTTAGACCAGCTGGCCATATTAGTCTAGCCGGCTCGGCTGAGCTATCAGACTAGATAGGCAAATTGGTCTGATCAACTCAGCTGAGCAGTCAGACCTGATGGGGAAATTGGTTTGATCGGCTCGGCTAAGTAGTTAGACCGATTGTCTTCTGATTTTGGTAGTGAGTTCTAAAATTTGGGAATTACTCATGGATTGAGTAATTTGGTCATAGGTCTGTGTATTCATGTTGCATGAAGTATGTTTGAGCTACCGTGGTCAAATTGTGAAGAATTTATGTTCGCAAATAATTTTTTGTCTTTGGATATGCAGAAAAGTTTCGAGTCAACTATGATCAACGACGAAGACAGGGACTACGTATGGAGAAGCTGAGGTCCAGAACGGTCAAAGATGTTGGGTGAGATGGTTGAGTTCCAACGTGGCATAGCAAAGACAAAAATATTAAAGAAAATATTCGAGCAACGGGTTGCACCAAGTGGCTTAGTTTGTCCAAGTGATGCATGGTCCGGTAGAACCAGAGTGGGAGAGACATGCCGACATATGGCATGCCATTGGTTGTAAGATCAGGGATGACCAACTAGAAGGGGGTGAATAGGAGGTTTCTAAAATTTTAAGCCTTAAATGGCAATTATAGTAAGAGTGAGCTAAATTGAAATTCTAGCACATGTCAAGAGCTAAATTCTATGTTTCACTAGGTCACCCCAAGGCTCTGTCGACACTAAATACAAGTCTAGCTAAACAATTCTACATAAGTAAATAGCAAGAAATATGAATGTAGAAATAGTAAAGACAAGAGGAAAAAATCGCAATGAAGACAATTGATGTTTTCCATGGTATCGAAGATTTTCCGATCTTCACTAGTCCACATTGAGGTAAACCCAAACAAATTAGACCAGCTCCACAAATTAAGCTTTATGAATCTCAAATCTACTAGAGTTGATCTTCCTCCACTCTAGAGATGGTAGCACAAAACTACTCGCAACAGTGCCAGGCCTCTTCACAACATTCTTTGAAGAGATCACCACACAATCTTTCTTCAGGCCATCTAGGTGCTGGCAAACACCAAGAGTAATAAACTACATCTCTTGCTTGAATGTTATCAAGTGCCAAAGAGATCAACTAATAATGCATATGCACTTAAATGCTCTCAACTACCTCTAAATATGAAATATGAGCAAAATAAGTAGTAGAGATGCACCAATAGCTCTAATATATTCAATAAGGTCAAGAGTTATAAGCTTGGTGCTGGTGTGGGGGTATTTATAACCTTAACCACAAATTCAACTATTGTGGCAAATTTCGCTAAATATTCAATAGGTGTGGTACTACTGCCATTGATCGGCCAGTACTAATGCACCTAGAGTTCAATGATTATATTGAGTTTATTTAATGTTTCTGAACTAGCCATTACGGTCTGGTGCGGTGCTACAACATTCACATGGTATGACGGTAGTACCGCTTGGCTCAATCAGTACAACCGATTACCAGGGGAGGAAAAAGTCTCAAAAACATTTTCTTTGGAAATAACGTACCACCAATTAGGAATTGGTCCTACCGCACTATGGAACTACTGTACCTCAAACATACCACCCTGAGAGACCATGTGGAGGTGGCCACATGTTTATGATGAGTAATTGACAAGGTTGTTGCAAAGATTGAGTTTGATTTGAAGTGATTTGTGCCAGGACGGCATTTGGCGCAGTCGGGTTGATTAGACGGACTTATCGCATATTCCTTTTCCCGATTGGTCGTTTGGGCAATTTCGTGCCTGAGTATGGTTTATTGATGCTATTTGTGCTTATATGTGTCGAGTGGTGCTATTTGATGTGTTTCTTGTCTGTGATGGCTGCAGGACGTCGAGGCGGAGTCGTGGCGAGACACGAGGTGACCGGACTAGACACAGGTGGTGTCGAGGTCAGAACGGTCGGAGGTGTCGAAGACGGCGAAGACTCGAGGTGGTTGCGAGGCTTGGACGACAAGGAACGCGGAAGCTTCCTGGAAGGTGCAGGAGGGGCGAATTGGTAATTTCGCAAGGCTGCACAAGCGGGAGCGGGTTCCGTTGGATTTAGCGGGCGTAACAGGTTGGAGACCCGTTAGCCAAAGGCTATAAATAGGAGAGAATTTCTGGTTGTATGCATGTCTTTAGGAGAGAGTTAGGGTTTTGTTTGAGTCAAAAGAGCCTTTGAAGAGGTTGTTTTGCTTTGGGGCTTTAGTTGGTGAGAGTGGGTAGGAGTGGGCAGAGCTACGTTCTTCTCCTCTGTGTCCCCTGTAAGTGTTCTTGAGTGAGGATGCAGTGAGTTCTTGATCATTCAAGCATGTGTGGGGAAGTAGAGAGAGTGTGAGTTGATTCTCCTATGTAATCATATATCTCTCTTCCTCAATATCAATCTGAGATGGTTTTGTTTAAGTTTGATTGAGCTCCTGTCTCTCTGTTGGTTTTTGCTCTTCGATACTCTTTTTGCTTGATTTCTCACTCTTTGTGATTTGAGTGATTTCTTGCTGAGAAGGGCCAAAATGGGTTGCTCTGTGATGGCAAAAGTTCCCAAAATTATTTGATCAGTTTTTCCCGTGAGCAAATCTTTTTTAATCTCAGTTTCTTTCTCTTGGCCTCCTCTGTTCTTCATTTCCTTTCTAGGGTTTTGAATGGATTCTGTTTCTCTTCATGAGATGGCCTGAGATTTGGTCTGGAGAGTCCTGTGACCATAGCTAATCTAGATGCAAAAGCTCATGATCAAAGATGCAAAGATTGAAGAGAAATTTGGATTTTGATGTTGCCTTTGTAGGTTTTCAGATTTTTGGGTCAAATTTGAATTTCTTGTGTTTTTGTTTGATACCCTTGTTGTTTGAAGTCTCTAGGCTATTTAATTTAAGGTCTTAGCCTTGTGATAAGAAAAGATTGGAGGAATTTCACCTTTTTCTCTGTTTTAGGCAAGATCTAGAAAATTCAGTTTTCAGAGTTTCAGTTGGCCTTCTCTACTCCTGCTGAAATACGAAGTCCGGTCAGACCGGAGAATGACCTGCGGTCAGACCGGAGAAGGGCCGACGGTCTGACCGGCGACAGATGACCGGTCAGACCAGCTTGGCACATGCGGTCTAACCGCCCAGCCGTTTCAAGTTAGTCCGGCCTTTTGTGATTTGTGCTGACTGTTGGTTTTTCCCTTGGGTGTCGATCTCTTTTCCCTTGCTTTCCTCTCTGTAAGTTTAGGGCTCCAGAGATCCTTTAAACTCAGCTTCATAGCTTTCAATAGCTATTGAAGAGGAGTTTCTTTCAGGGTTTCTTTTGAGGGAAATTTTTTAAAGTTGACATTCACCCCCCCTCTGTCCCCATTTCGGTCCAACACACCCTGCTGGTAGTACCTCAGATATACCTGTGGTCATACCATTTTTACTAAAATTTTTAGATGTAGTTTCAAATGGAGTGCATGACTCTTAGTTGATCAATGTAGCACAAAACAAGTCTTCAAACTACTAGCCATGATCCCTCTTTATAGTACGGCATCTAGCCTATGAATCCAGTCTTTCCACCAATCCTCGAGACCGGTAAAAACTATAAAAGGGTCCTTAGGCTACATAATACCGTTGGCTTGAGCCATGTCAATCTTTTATCATCCTTTCATGCCATTTCCATGTTGCCATCCATAATCTAAGGCTATACTTTTAAAAACATCTTAGCACACACATCGGTCTCTTAACACATTATTGTTATTAATTATCAAAAACATTTTTAGGAGACCTAGATGCTTTCATTGGTGCACTTACATGTGGCAAGCATGGCGATTTCTTGCAAAGAAGGTGAAAACTGGGTCAAGGCAAGAGTATTTTAGTAGTTTGCCAAATACTAGAAACTCCATTGGATCAAAATCATGAAGCTTGGAAAAGCAGTTTAGGTCGAGGAGATACTTAGAAAATCAAATGGATCAAAGGCTAAAAACTTAACGGGTTTAGACTCATGTGCTTTGAAAAGTATGCATGAGTTAGTGTGAGTATAAAACCCGTGTTATGTGGGGTTAATGGGTTCCCCCAATCATGCTAGAGTATAGTATCAATTAGGGCTAGATGTGGGCTAGTTCTTCTATCTTTTTAGTGGATGGAGTGGAGGCTTGCATACTAACTATTCCAACCATTCTTGAGTTAGGGTTTGGGTTTGAGAGACAAGAGTATGTTGTGGTGTGCTCTTTTGTTCTTCGAGTAGCTATAAAACATTTATCCTCTCATGAATCCTTCTTGTCCTGGTTCATTTACTCTTGTTATTATTGGTTCTTTACATCTTCTCTCCTCTTCTTAATTTTGCTGGTGCCGAGGATATGTAAGTAATGGAGATGACTCATGTAGATCAAATCACATCCATCTAGACACTGTGGTTTGCAAGTTCTGAAGTTGCCCAGTTCTTGCATAATTTGGAGCCATTCTTGAGAAACCTTGATATGAGAGTTTTGATTTTGATTTGTTAGTTGGTTTTGCTTATTGTGATATGTAGGAACATATCTAGAGCTATCTTGGTTGTTCTTAACCGACAAGCAAGTTGTATCTCAGAATTTTGAGTTTTGCCCAATTTTGGTGCAATCTTGCATGTTTTGAGGAAATGTTAGGAGTTTGGCCAAGATCATCCTGATCCTTAGATGGAGTATTTCCTGATACCCTCAGCAAGGTGTGTGCGAAGTTTGATTTCATTTGATCATGGATTTTGCAAATTACACCAAAAGTGGTTTGGACTCAAGCTGATTTTCTATTCTAGGAATAAGAGAGCGGTCAGGCCACTCGTAGGTCCGGTTAGACCACTATTTTGAAGCCAGTCAGACTGCTTTCTTGCCTTTGGTCAAACCATAGGTCTCCCTCTAGTCAGACCCGCTAGGTGCAGTTCTTGTGCTCTTCGCTATTTCAGGTTGTTACTTGGTTGTAGGCTGTGAAATCTGATCTTAGCTCTCTAGCTCTGGAGTGAAAGATTTCTGGTACTTGGAGAGAAATTTGAGAAGGCACCATTCACCCCACCCCTCTCTATTGCCATTGCTGGTCCTACACCCTCCTAACAGTAATTGGTGGAATAAGCTAACCTGGCACAACTAACTCATCTATTTTTCTATTAATAACCCAACTAACCCACCTAATCTAGCCAAATAGTAATTTAAATTAACAAGGTTGGTTTCCAAGCACAAATTTTGGATTAAGCTAACTTAGTTGGCTTAAGGTTAGCTGATCTGGTTATCTTAATCCGAACCAAACCAAACGCAGCCTAAGACTTGACCATTATCTTATGTTGTAGGTGGGACAACAACAATACCACATGCCATGAGCCATCAACCATTCAAATTTGACAAAACCCGGATTAACTACGACAAAAGGCTTCAACAGTATGTCATGGATCGACCTCTATGGTGTACCAAGACTGCAAGAGTTCTCCGTCTAAAAAAGAGCAAATTTTACAAAATACAAGGTACATGGTAATTTGTAACACAAAACATTAGGTTTTATAAATCTTTGCACAAAACACCATGGAAACTCACCTTTATCACAAAACACCATATTTTGGCATTGCACTATCCATCGGAGCATCCTAGACTCCAAGGCCCCGCTCGGTTGGGCTGAAAAATAGTGGCTTATGGCTAAAATTGCCCTGTAGCTAACTGAAATTACACTGTAGATGAAGGTGGATTATTTGCCGTAATTAAATTTAAAAAATTTAAAAATAGAAAAAATATTTTAGCTCATCACAGACAACGCAAATGAATACAAGAAAAGAAGAACTGGCAAAAAAGCTTAAAAACCCAAAAGTTCGGAAAAAGACGAAATTTATGAATAGTGAAAAATAACCCAGAAAACCAGAAGTTCAAACCGAAATGAGTGGGGCGCAAGTCGTACACATGTAGGCCCTAAGGTGGCTCTCCATTGGCACATTGGATGGACCCACACGTTATGGAGGGCTGGTTGGGCGTGATGCACTCGCGTAGTCCTGACGATAGGGTATGGTTCCTTATTAGGTGGATTTGGAGGAAATTGCAGTTCTAGGATTTGGCAATTTGGGGGAAATTTGAGGTTTTGGGTGATTTGATTCAAATTCTTTGCGGTATTTCTTTAGTTCTTGATGGAATGTGTACTTGTTATTCAGAGTACTATGGGGGTGAAGACTGACACAAAACTAACCTGCCACCATGGAGAACGTCCAATGAGTATGGTGGCTTGGGAAGGTAAAGACACTGAAAGAAGGTTCCTTACAAGGTAATTTGCTAATTTTTGTGTTCCTACACGGTTGGTGTTTTGTTGTACTGAAATGTGTCCATGCGGTTGCAAGATGTCAACGAGTGTGACTTTGTCAAGTGGGTTGATGGTGAGTGGCCTCACAGAGTGCAGAAGACCATGGAGGAACTATGGTCATTTCTCGAGAACAGTTCACACATCTAGCATTATAGAGTATTTTTCAAAGTTGACCTTCAAACATCTATTTTTGCAAAAATAGCTCTGCCTTCAAACTTAGTAAACACTGCAGGCGACACATGTCAACTACCGCTCTACCAAAGCTTGGCAGGATAGCAGGAGAGTAGCAGGTAGTGGCTCAGCTCGGGCGTTGATGACCCCATAGGGCTACCGAGCACCCCAAGCTCGACAGCTCCTGGGTGACCGACTAGCCGGATGCACTGTGACATGATGCGACATGCTCGGCAGTGATTCCAGTGGCTTTTGGTAGGGCTTGGCCCTACCCCCACACTTGCATGTGCCCATGTGGCCCTGTCGATCGCTAATGCCTCCCACGCACATAAAATGGCTCGCATCCCTCTCCGCTCTCTCATTCTAAGCCACGCGGTTGAATATCTTCCCTACCGAGTGAGAGAGAGTTGAGGAAGAAGAAAGAAAGAAAGAGTAGAAGAGAGTTTAAATTTGTTTTTTTATGTGATTTTGCTATGATTTAGGGTGATTCCGCAGTTGGAATTAGTGTAGATTCAGTGAAGACCTTTAAGAAGAGGTATATTTCATTCGCCTGCGAGTAATGCGCTTCACATGCCATTAATGTTTAATTCATAACGATGGTTTGGTTGTATAGAATGCACTTGGTAACCATGTTTAGCTAATGTATGTATTTAGTAGAAAATAATGTAGGAAATATCTTTGTACCTATATTATTATCACATGGTCGTAGGTATAATTGGTAGCTCAGCTATGTACATGTGCATAATTATTTTATATTATATTTAGTTGTATTTAGCAATGTTTGAAATAAGTGCATTTCGTCTACATTGGTGGTAGATATCTGATGTCGAATATGAAATAGTTGTTCATGTTCTAGAGAAAGGGAGTCATATAGGATAGGCCATATAAGGCAGACCTTCAAAATTATGAATGGACCATAATCCAAGCTCTGGAGCTGAAGGAGATGGGTCTCCATGAGCTCAGGAGGTGCGTGCAGAGTGCATTTGATAGGAAGGTTAGCAGGAAGAAGCTTATCATCGAGGCGGTGACACCCACAGTGGTAGGAGATACAGGGGACTTTTTCTAGGAGCTAAAGAAGGTGGTTAGCAACATTGCATTGTAGCAGTATATGGAGATTGCAAGCAATTCTGTTACAGTGATATGTGGGAGGCCAATAGTGTATGTGCAGTTTGTGGAGAGGGCAAAAGCGTCGAGCAGGGGTGAGGCCGGCAGGAGTGGTAGCATGGAAGTGCTGCAGTTGGTTGGTGGTGGCGGTGTGGAGAGTAGTGTTGGTGGGGATGGTGACGACAAAGTGGAACCTACTGGTGCTATCCATGATGATGGTGCGACGGAAGATGGTGCTAGTTAGGATGATGGATGGCTGTCAAGGTTGGCTCATAACTTTGAGCCAACTGAAGATGCAGGGAGATGATGGGTAGTATGTATTGGTTATCATGAATATTTGGATGGCTTGTCAGATGGAAGCCATTCCGATGAGGATAAAGATCCCGACACCATCAATGGAGACGAGATTGGTGTAGGCACTGGTTGGGGCGGTGCATCTAGTGGCACTGTGTGCATGAATGTTGAGTACATCTCATCAAGATTGGATGCTATTGTGTTGGCCTCCCTAGTTTTGTCATCCGGAGATGGGTCGAATGGTCTTTCGATGAAGACACTCTCATCGAAGGGCAATGCTTCCCCAACACCAGTGTCATGTAGCAAGACATTGCAAGATATGTCGTCCGCATAAGCTGCATATATCGGGTGCATAGGGCGACACCCGATACATAGGTGGTGAAGTGTGTAGGCGGTTCTTGTCCCAAGAAGGTCCTGCACAGAGATATAGAGGTAGCGTAATAGACTTCGGATAACAGTGGTGAAAGATCACACCTGTGAGCTTATAGAGCTGCTGCACAGACACCGTAATGTGACTTCGTTACTTATCGACAGCCTGACCAGTCATCTCGTATTTGCGAACGTCATAATTTTACCAAAACTGTGGATGGCTGATGCCGTAAACTTGGTTGGTTTCCTGGTGAGCTACAGTAAAATGTGGCGGGTGAGGAGGAAGGTCATAAACAGAATGTATGGCATGTATGAGGAGACCTACGACTTCATGCAAAGAATGATGCATCAGATTACCGAAGCTAATCCCGAGACATATATAAAGAAGATGGAGAGGGTGTACCCTTCGAATGGGCCTAATTGTTTCATCCTTGATCGGGTGTTCTGGGTGTTTCGGCAAGCGATCAAGGGGCTCAAGTACTTCGTCTAGTACTCATGATGGATGACACATTCCTCTCTGGCAAGTACAAGGTCATGGTGTTGATAGTAGTGGCCGCCGATGCAAATGACCAACTACTCTCAGTGCCTTATGCAATTGTAGAGAATGAGAAAATTGATAGTTGGCTGTGATTTCTGGCCAATGTGAAGCAAGCAGTAGTCCAAGATCGGTCCAATGTCTGGCTTATCACGGACCACCAACTCTGGGCTGCTATTGGCCTTGAGCACCATATAGCAATGGAATCAACCACCCTTCTAGTGGAACGACGTAAGGATCTGTTGGTGCATGAGGCATCTGATAGTGAACTTCCACATCTGTTTCCGTAACAAGGAGTTGATGAAGAAGTTCAAAAAGCTTTGTATGCAGAACCAGAGATGCAAGTTCAACGTAATATAGTGAGAGCTTGATGAGAAGACCTCGAGGCATATGAGGGAGTCGCAGGGAGCGGAACTGGCTGCGGCTCAGGCCGCTCTCGCAGCAACAGGCAAGTTCACCCAATAGATCAACTTGCATGCCTTTAACCTAGAGAAATGATTTCTGATTCACGACACTGATGGTGTGAGGTACAGGATTATGATGACCAATATACCGGAAGTGTACAACGGTGTACTCAAGGGTGTCCGCTCCCTCCTGGTCACCTACAATTGTGAACAGGAGTTGGAACTGCATCATCGGTTACTTCGTTAACAGAACCATGATTGCGAAGAAGCACATGGATGACGTGAAGCAACTCTCAGAAGTGATGCAGGTGTATGTGGAGCAGAAAATGGCGAAGGTTTATTCACACGTCGTTCGGACCATAGACAGGGTGAGGAAGAAGTATGTCATGGCCACACCAGAGGTGACCGTAAACATGCATGCACTATCGGCAAAGTTGTGATCTACACATGCAACAAGCAATGCTCCTTCACAAGTCTTGCTCGCATGTCTATACCATGTGCGCTGCATGATAGTAGTCCTTTGTATACTACATTTTGAAGTACTACGACATCCATTATTTACACAGGACTTAGACCGCTAAATTTAACTTCTACAGGATGAACATGTATTACACAGACCTTTGGCCGAGGAAACTGAAGTGAGTGCTGAACTACCACTGAAGTAACCCGGGCGCAAAAGACATCAGTCCCAGACACGCAGAATGGAGCAAAACACAAACGTGACAACATATAGTTGTCAAAAAGTGATATCTGAAGTAATGCATACCACGTTATGCACATATGGGGTTTAATGTACATTGCCTTCAAAAACAATGTCTACCATACATTTAACGTCCTTTTGATCAGTTACATTTACAGGGTCTTCCCATTTTCGGAATTCGCCTGAGGTAGGAATACATACATTCCGTATACGACACAGATATCACATGTACAGATAAAGATCCAACGATACATTGAATTATATTATATAAATCAAAAGGCTTCAAAGCAAATGGTCTATCTATGTACAGCATTGAGACATGATCCATTAGAAGAGGCACAGAACACATTTTACCAGTTGATGAATGTCTGCCTCTAGCAGTGTACCAAAACAAATTACTGCTCTTCAGCAAAAAAGTTGGGCTCTGCCGGCTTCTGTAACAACCTTGCAGGCACTCTTTCCTGCAAACGGGCCTTTCGGGTGGCATTTCTCCGTAAGATCCGCATCATGTTGCCAGCAAAACGTGAAGCATATAGTGCCGCACCGAGACTGAGCGAAGTAGATTCACCACTTACAATCTTTGCTTGCAACCTCTTCTCCTTCTCAAACAAAGTATCTTCCAGCTTCTTTCTGCAGTACCTGTGCCAAGCTGCCTGTATAAAACAAACAGCCCAGGTTCTCCATTGTTGTGAGTAGAATCTGAAGGTATGCTGGAGCTGTTTGCTGTGGAGCCTCCTGAACTGGGTTGCCACAAACTTCAAGTCATCAGCCCTCAGAGCAAAAGCTTCAACTTCAGACACTGTCTTTACTGTCCTGGTTGAACTGGGAAGGTTCGAAGCTGAAGTGGGGTCAAGAGCCCAAGTGAGGAGCTCTTCACCACAGAAGTCTCCACCTTTGAGAATATTGGAGTTGAAGAAGCCAGTTTGCCCACCATTTGTTGTCATACTCACGAGATTTCCTCTCATGATGAAAAGCATTTCATTCACTGGGTCTCCTTCACGAATGATGCAGCTGCCTTCTGTGTACAGCATGGGCATTAGACGATCACACATGGCATCCAAGAGCTGCTCGTCCATGTTTTCAAACATAGGAACCTGCAAACAGTGGAAAAGGAATAAAGGTCAGAGAGCTGATTAACTAAACTTAGGGATAGCATGTATTGGTTGACACAACTAAACTAATAGAAAGGTAAGCTATGAATTAAGTATAACAAAGTCTAGGTCTCCTTAGAAGCCATTTAATGACCTCCGTTGGAAATATACATGTGAATATGTGATATGTCCAATGAGGACCTTCAAAGTCATTAACTGACATTCAAGTCCGGTCAAGTAAATCAAAGCTGACAGTGGAAATTTTCTAAAACCCATATGGCATTTCACTACTTCAGAGACAATGCGGAGGGAAAGGGCATTGGGATAATAGCGCGTCACTTTCCAGAACTTAATTTTTCCATTGCCTGGTTTGCTCTAAAAGCTTGGAGACAACAAAACGTGGCTAGCTTTGAAGAGGCATTCAAGGAAAAATGATATCCAAAAGGAAAGTAATTTGGCACAGGAGGCTGAACTACCATGAATTGTTCTTTCAGTCAAATGTCCATTATCCCATAACAGTACTGGATTGGCCCTTTCCCTTCTCATCCCTTTCAGCAATCAGACATAAAAGGAGACTGAACTACCAAGTAGTGGTGACTGGTGAACAAATCCGGTTTACCTGGTTTTCTCAACCTGGCCGTTAGCGTGACCAACCAAAGCACAGCCAACCTGCATGAATTTGTCCAGCACAACCTGGTTTTACAAACCCGTTTTGTTCACCCTACTACCAGGAATTGCTCTTCAGTCAAATGTCCATTATCCCAGAAAAGTACTGGATTAGCCCTTCCCCTTCTCTTCCCTTTCAGCAATCAGACAAATTGAATCAAGCCCTCTCCCAGTTATGACCCTGCTGCTAAAACTTAAAACTGACGCCTAAATGATAGTATTGTGGTTAGTGGTTACAGACCAAACATTGAATAAGATGGCTACGGAAAGGCCACAAAGGGGGTTGCCTGGAGCCTTACAACCGTGGAGACAGATGACAGAAGTTTGTGCTACCTAGATCTGTGTGAACAAAAAGAGCCTACCCCCATGGCGCCCCAAGGCACATATTTATAACCATAATGAGATTTGTTACATAAATATCCTTATCTAGATCCTTGCGATGGTCCTCTCAGCCTAGTCATTTGGCCTCGCGATTATTAGGCCTTTTAGTGCAAAGGGCTGACTAGGCTAAGGTGAAGACCACTCTCCCAACAGATAGGAATATACTGCTCACAAGGTGTGGTGGCCACAACCAAAACAAAGTCAACACAGACACAGTTCAAGGCAACAAACACGGGCCTGTCCAAAATAGTACATGGAGCGCATACAACTGCATTTACCATTCTGGTTACTGACGCAAACATATCTCCACCTAAAGCCATCAAACTTCAGGAACTGCCAGACTTGCAGTACAGTCCAAAACTGCTGGGGTCCAGAACAGAACGATAACTCCGTCTGCTGTTACTAATGCAGATCCAGTTGAAAATATCCTATGAGACCGCCTCACATTTAGACCCTTGCTTGGACCCTTTTCAATCATGACATGTGGTCATATAAAGAGGTGGCTGATTTATTCTGCCATGTGTCATTAGATTGAAAGGTCTAATAAGGGTCTAAAGGTGATGAGGCCTCATAGGATTTTCTCCCGATCCAGCTATTCAAAACGAGCAAGAAACCTGGAGTTTTTTTGCATGACTTAAAAACCCCACTATTTGTAATGCGCATGCAACAAGTCATTAGTTACCTACCATCCTTGGGAAATAAAAGGTGTTAGATGTGTATTACTAACTATGTATTTTTCTTGTTGTATAAGAGGTTTCCTGCATGTGTGTGTGTGTATTGGCCCATTGACCTAATGTGAAATACATGCGGTATTCATAACATGGTATCTGAGCAAATCTAGGGTTTTGTCAAGCTACGGCCGCTGCTGGTTCGTCTCTCTAGCCGCCGTCGCCACTTGGCTTTGCCATCGCCGTCACTGGATTTCTCTAGCTGCCGCCGCCGCTGGGATTTTGGCCTTCCTCTTCACTGCTAGGATCTTCTGTGTCTCCCTCTCCCTTACCTTGCCCCACCGCGAGTTTGCCCAGATCCTCCGCCTCCCGTGCATACTCTTCATCATCGCCCTCATCGTCCTTGTCGTCGCCCGAATCTAACTATTGCTAAGGTCACCCAATGCCACCTCCACTCCAGATCTTCCGCCCATGAAGCCGCCTCCCACTTGTGGTCACCTCCCGCTCGTGAGGTTGCCGGTGCCACCTCTTCATCGCAGGGATATTCCACCCATGAGGTTGCCCGATGTTGTCACTTCACCGCTGGGATCTTTCGCCCGTGAGGTCACGCGACGCCGTCTCTTCACCGTCAAGATCTTTTGCTCGTGAGGTTGCTTGGCACCACCTCCAATCTTCCGCCCGTGAGGTCACGGGTTGTGACCGGCATGGGTCGGTCTATTCTCTCAACCGATTGAGTAAAAGAAAAAAGGAAAAAAAAAAAAAAAATGGCATCCTTTTCAGGCACTGTTTATGTTCCTTGCTGCTTGTGATCTTCGATGGTCTCAATTAGCAAGACTGGTTTCAACACATGTGCCTCCACATGCGTAGTCAGTGTCTTTAGAAGTTTCTCACAATCAAGCTGCCTTGTCCGCCTCGCCCTGTTCCACTTGCTGCACACATGCTACCGAAGAATGCTTCCGGAGACGCTCGTAAGGAGGCACTAATGCTTTTGAGGATGCTATGAAGCATTTTTAGACTTAGTATGCTGCCTACAAGACATGGACTGATGAGGATACTCATGCCTCTGCTATTCTAGTTGCTAGTATGAAAGCGCATCTCATTGGGGATGTGGTTGGTTTGGCTTCAGCACAGGTGATGTGAACGCATCTGCGCAACCGCTATGAGCCAACCGGTGATTTCTTGTATCTTGTTGTGCATCAAGAGCAGTATATGCCCAGTTGTCCGCGGTGTGGTGTCATATTATTCTTTGGGACCGGATGTTTGCTACATTTGTCAATGCTGTTAGCGTCAGCATTCACCTAAAGTTCCATCGCATCTACGACTTCTTGACATGTCTCCGAGCTGAGTGTGACTTCTTGACATGTCTTCATGGTGCGGTTCTTATGTCGTCACCATCGTTTCCTTCGATTTTGGCAACTCCTCCAACTTTTACACCTACTACATTTCCAGCTACTTCACAGTGACAACTGCGGTTGGTAGGGGACTCCACTGTACTTATTGCAACAAGGATGGGCATGTGGAACAGTTCTGCTACATAAAGAAGGATTTACGTCGAGGTGGCCGTCCTCTGAAGGGCACTACTCTGGTTCTTTTGACACTGGAGATTCTCACACTACTGTGTCGTATGGTTGTGTTTGCACCATCCAGTTCTGCTGCATAGTGTTCTAGAGAAAGATCACCTTCTACTTCTTTCTCAGGTATATCACCTTGGATTCTTGAATCTGATACTTCCTTTCATATGATATCTGATTCCACCAGTCTCACTTCCATTACTTCTTTAGCTGCTCCTATCATTGTTCAGACAGCAAATGATACCTCTCTTTCTGTTGCAGGACAAGGCACTCTTTCGAATTCATCTTTTCATGTTCCTATTGTTTCTCATGTTCCAAAACTAACCATGCAGCTCATAGCCGCCGATCAACTCACTGATCATGATTGTCGTGTTATTCTTAATTATGATTCTTGTTTTCAGAATAGTCGCACAAAGACTCTGGTTGGTACTAGCTCTCGCCATCGTGACTCACAACATCTTTGGAAACTTAACTGGCTTCATCTTCCTTCCGCTGCCCCTGTCAGTCTTGCCTCCACCACCGCCTCCGCTTCTGCTGCATCCTCCACTGCGTCTTTTACTCAGTAGCACCATCGCTTGGGACATCTTTGTGGGCCGCGTCTGTCTTCCTTAGTTTGTTGTGGTCTTTTAGGATCTGTGTCTGGTGATACTTCTCTAAATTGTTAGAGTTGTAAGCTTGGTAAACAACTTCAACTCACATATCCTTCCAGTGAGTCAGTGTCACAACGTTCTTTTGATCTTATTCGTTCTAATGTATGGAGTCCGGATCCTTTCATTTCGAAAGGAGATCATCGATATTATATAAGTTTTATTGATGATTTTTTCAGCACACATGGATATACTTTATGTCATCTTGTAGTGAGGTTTTATCCATTTACAAGAATTTTGCCACCATGATCTCAGTTTGACTCTCCTATTCGTGTTTTTCGTGTTGATTCCGCTGAAGAGTACTTGTCAAGAGTCCTTCGTGGTTTTCTTGTCGAGCAAGGCACTCTCTCAATTTTCTTGCCCCAGTGCTCATGCCTAGGATGGTGTGGCTGAACAAAAGCATCATCATCTTCTTGAGACATTCCGTGCTCATATGCTTACTTCTGCTGTTCCACTACACTACTGGGCTAAGACTGTTTCTACTGCCACTTTTCTGATCAATATTCAACCTTCTGCTCTTCAAGGTGGGATCCCAGTTGAGCGTCTCTGTTACAAGACTCCTGATTATTCTAATCTTCGCCTCTTTGGGGGGGGGGTGTTATGTTCTTGAACCTCACGAGCGCACCAAGTTGACTGCTCAGTTTGAGTGCGTTTTCCTTGGATATAGCACTGAATATAAGGGATACCGTTGTTAGGATCCTGTTGGATAACGGATGCGGATTTCTTAGGATGTTACTTTTAATGAGTCTCGTCCTTCAGCATATCTCGTTGAGCCACTTTCTTTGCTGACTTTTCCTGCCATCCCCATAGTCACCACACCACCACTACAACTTTTGGCCTCTCTGATGCCTCCTTCACCGTCGGCGCCTCCTTCGGCACCAGCACTCCCTCCAGAGGTTCCTACTAGCCTTGTTCCTTCTTATCCTCTTTACTACACTCATCTGCGAGTTGAGAATTCTTCTGAAACACCATCTTTTGATGGGTCATCTTTTCGCTTCTCCTCGATATGCTCTTCGTGATCGCTTGTCTATTCAGCCTCCTAAGTGCTTTGGTTTTGTTACCACTGCTATTGCCGAACCGAGTTCTTATCGTGATGCTGTTGTTCATCAGGAATGGCAGCATGCGATGACGGAGGAAATTGTTGCCTTAAGTGTACTGGTATGTGGGATCTTGTCCTCTTCCTGCACGTTACTCCTATTACGTTTAAGTAGGTCTATAAGGTTATGACCCGCTCTGATGGTTCTCTTGAGCGCTACAAGGCTCATCTTGTGGCACGTGGTTTTTAGCAAGAGCATAGTTATGATTATGACAAGACTTTTGCTCATGTGGCTCATATGACCAATGTTCGCACTCTTCTTGCTGTGGTGTCTGTTTGGGCATGGTCCATCTCTCAGCTTGATGTTAAGAATACTTTTCCTAATGGTGAGCTACGTGAGGAGGTTTATATGCAGCTGCCACTTGGGTAATATGTTCCTGAGGGTATAGTTTGTCTCCTTCGCCGATCTCTTTATGTTCTCAAGCTCCTTGTGCTTAGTTTGATTGTTTCTCTTCTGTTGTCACTACAGCTGGTTTTTCTGCAAGTGCTCATAATTCTGCTCTTTTTATTCACACTTCGCCTCGTGGTCGGGCGTTTCTTCTTTTATATGTTGATGATATGATCATTACTGGAGATGATTATCAGTACATTATTTTTTGTCAAGGAGCATCTCAGTGAGCAGTCTCATGTCTTATCTGGGTTCTCTTCGCTATTTTCTTGGGATTGAGGTTATTTCTACATCTGAGTGCTTTTATCTGTCCCAAATAAAGTATATCCAAAATCTTTTTGATCGTGCTTCTCTTACTGATCAACGCACAACTGAGACTCCCATGGAGCTTAATGTTCATTTTTGTTTCACTGATGGTGAGTCTCTTGCTGATTCTACTCGCTATCGTCACCTTGTTGGGAGTCTAGTTTATCTTGGTATCACTCATCCTGACATTTCGTATCCTATGCATATCTTGAGTCAGTTTATCTTTACTCCCACTCAACTCCACTATGGTCAACTTCTTCATGTTCTACGATATCTTTGTGGAACTATCACTCGTCGTCTCTTTGTCTCTCGCTCTAGCTCTTTACAACTTTAAGTAGATTTTGATGTCACCAGAACTAGTGATCACTCTGATCGCCAGTCTCTCTGCCTATTGTGTTTTTCTTGATGGTTCTCTCATTGCTTGGAAGACTAAGAAACAAATAGCAGTTTCTCGTTCGAGTGCTAAGACTGAGTTGCGAGCTATGGCTTTGTTGACTATGGAGATTACCTGGCTACGATGGTTATTAGAGGATTTTGGTGTTTCTGTTTTTACACCGACTCCTCTTTTGTCTGATAGTACAAGTGCTATTAGCATTATTAAAGATCCAGTGAAGTATGAGCTTACCAAGCATATTAGTGTTGATGCTTTCAACATGTGGACACAGGTGCAGGATTATGTTTTGCTTTTCAGTATGTGTCTTCAGAGTTTTAATTGACAAAGCTCTTCATGAAGGCACAGACTAGAGCCAGTATAGCTTCTATCTCTCCAAACTTCATGTTATTGATTCACCATAAATTTGAGGGGGTGTTAGATGTGTCTTACTAGCTGTGTATTTTCCTTATTGTATAGGGGGTTTTCTATATATATCCATACATGTACTTGTAAATATATGAACCCAATGGCCTCATGAGAAATATATGCGGTATTCATAACAAAAGGCATATCTATATCATCAGTAACTTGCAAGAACATCCAGTGTTTGACATATGATTTGGCATAACATGTGGTAGAGCCCAGCATTAATTCAATGTGTATGACCCCAGAAGATAAATGTAATCTCAAGACGGAGGTACTTGAGAGTCTCAAGTACATCCATTTTCGTATAGCTCCAGATGGGACAAGAGTCTCAAGTACACCCATTTTCATACAGCTCCAGATGGGACAAGGAACAAAAAAAGGATTCCCTTACAAATATAGTAGCAACATGTAAAGGTTGAGAAAGTACCCTCATGAGAAGTGACAGACAAAGATGCCGCTTTATCTCTCTCCTAAGATCCTTGGGAAGATTTGTAAGAAGGCCCTCTTCATCAACCCCTCTTGTTTCTTGCCACCTATATTGTTCATGACGCAGTATCCGCTCCTTGAGGTTCTCAGGAAGTAGTCGATGTGCCATCCATTGCTCCGTGTCACGCCTCTTCACTCTCATTTCTTCTATACGCACAGAGGCTGATTGTAAATAGGTCTACGAAAATTCCAAAACAGAAAATTAGGAAAAGTATGATAAACACAAACATCTTAGCTGCCTAGTAATTATATAATTAAACTAGTAATTCCTGCTTACACCTTAAGTAATGGAGATGCTGTCTTTACATATGACATAAGTACACTGCAGTACAAACAATCAGGAGCCATCTTAAGGAGAAAACAGATATGATGATACACAAAGAGAATATGGATTTGTTATAACTTTTTGATTGTGGCTTCTATTGAAAAGATCACATGGACACCATTAAAATTCTTCTGAATAAAGATCTAAAAGTTCATGTTATTTTGAAAATAACCAAGTTACTACAGTATCAGTTCTTGATAGTAGCTAACATGATTGTGGAGTCCACTATACAGCCACTAGACTCTTGCTACATGGCTTGGACTTACATCTGGTACTTGAATATCAAAGGCTGAGACTACTAGGAGTGGCATCATCTCTAGACAGCTAATGGTACAGAACAAGCCTATGGATTTAGCTGTTTTGAGGCTAATGTCACCATTGGAGGCACTTTAAAACATGCTCATCTTAAAGCAGGATTGATTTTGCAATCCATTTCGTTTTTGGTTTTTTAATCAAAATTATTTTCTCTAGAGAAAATATTGCCTTTATCTGGTAATTACTCAAGCATCTAACTTCCATAGAGTTATGTAAACAAAAGCTTGATGTTTATCTGGTAAACACGATAATATGAGCTTGATAAATGAAAGAATGAAAGAACTCCAAGGACAGTTTCATTTCACATTTGTCCAATCAAGTGAATAGATTAGATACCAATATCAAGAAAGCAAGCAAGAAAAAGCACATCTACAGGTGCACAATTTTGCATTTCAAAAAATCCTTCGAATGTTGCACTCATTAATTACTAGTTAATCCAACAATAGACATAATGAGAAAATGATGTCAATGGTAAATATCGTACCTGTACATTACCAATAAGGAGTGCAAATAAAACTAAACCCGATGTCGAGACAAAAACAGCAAACAAATTCTCCCATGTATAAGTGCTTGTTTTCAGGTTTTGACCAAGAGAACTGCAATAGATAGACCAATAATAAATAAAATATCTTATGTCCTCATTCTTTGGTGGAAAATAAACTGAAAGTTGATTTTTCTTTTACAAACCTTAGATTTTGCAGACCCCACCAAAAGCAATAGAATAATTTTTCAAAGAAACTAGTCGATTGGGAAACATTTTGGAGAGCTGGTAGATAAATTCCAAAGATTGGGTCTGGATTGGCAGTGCCATTTGTCGGGCAAGCATTCTGTAAGAAAGTATTGTCTCCAGCTGTATTACTCCCAGTCCCACAATATAAAGATGTAGGATTGCAGCCATTCTGGTAACTACATGCTTTTCTCCAACAGGTATCTTCTCGTTGAATGGAAAGAAGGTACCAAAGAGCTCCAAGGACCTGCAAGCAGTTAAAGCATCAGTTAGTTGCATTTTACGTGAAATATGCCCATAATTAATTGCACTTTATGTGAAATATGTCAATAATTGAACAAACTATGACAGACAAACTGGTCTAAAATCAGAAAGTTCACTAGTACGATATTGCTTAGTGAACCAGTACTTGCTTGGATAAGATGCTGTGCATCATTACAGTCAGCGTTCCCAAATCGCCATCACCATAAGCCATAAGATCAGAAATTTCACCTTCATAATCCAAAAAGGCGATTGATGCATGCCACTTCTTTTTAGAATAGACTTGCTAATATTTAGAATCTTTTACTTTAGGCGTCTTTTATCATAGCATGTCTCAGTAGGTTTCAAATTCTTTTCCAATTAATTTCCTAAGTTCCTAACGTTTTGGGACATGCTTGTTCTTCTAAAAATAAAATTACATGAGAGTAATTAAGTGACAATCAAGGAGCTGATTTGTCACAGTGGTAACTACTACCTCCATTCTCTTGTCATTTTAAGCATCGACACGGTCTCCCATACACATGGACTGACACGCACATGTGCCCATGCAGCAAGATTTGTTAAAGCAAGATGTGTCTCACTGTGACAATATTTCAATGTTTATGCTATGAATATGATCTATGGTTGTATCAGACAATATGGTTTAACAGCTGATACTTTTTAGTGTATAGTGATGTGACATTGTTGGGGTGCACTGCTACGAGTACGAGGAGTCAAGTTAACAGACATAAATTACTTATGGTCATGAATCTAGGAGAATAATTTTTTATAAAAAAAATCCGCATATGTACTTATTTTTCTATCTGTATTGATGTAAGACCACATACTAAAGTTCACTCAGGAAGAATCTCTCATGAGTCGCAAGTAGAAAATTATTATCAAACAATATTCCTAGGTGGTACCAAGAATGAAAATAAGGCAAAAACTATATACCAATGAACTCAAATCAGCATGGATTCAGAATTGTAAGTGGCTACTTAATTTTAGTCAGGAGAAGGGCAAGATTTCAACTTGCATTCTTCTTACTAATTAATGAGTAGAGGACTTACATGACTAGCGAGCATATAAATTAAAAGGTTAAAAGCAGCACCAGCCCATGCTGTCTCTGTGATTATACCAGCCGATCTTGTGATTTGAAGGTAGAGTGGTATTATTCGGATTAGTCGAGGCACATATTGACATATAACTATAACCATCAATATATTTTTTGCCTTCATAACCTCTGAATTTTGGAGATGGGGTAGCACTACCAATACAAACACCTGGTAATGAAAACATCGTGGTTAATTACAACTTTATGACAAAAGAGGTCCTCAAAAGTGAAAAATCATTTTTCTGCATGGTTTAATTCAAATTTAAGAATAGTAATCTTCAATTAAGAGCAGTGACTTAAATAAAGTGAGAGAATAAAAACTGAATAGTAAACGATCAGATCTAAACTGAAATAAGAAATATTGGAACAATTCTAGTAACTATCAAGCCAGAATAAAATCTAGTGAAGTTTAAGGGGCGAATACAATCTAGTGAAGTTTAAGGGGCTGGACTGGAAACTCACAGTGGATGCTCTTTTCTGCTTAGAATCAATTCATATTGGTCAGAATATTCAACTTCTCGATGTTATATGTGGAACATATATGTCCTTTTAGACATGTTTTGCAATTTAGCTCAAAGTTTTGATCATACCAAGTAATTGAATGGTATATGCATTAACTTATTACTCAGCATGCTAATTATGGAATTCCCCCACATAACTAGGGGTGAGCACATTTAAGCCAAACCAAATAAGCCACACCGAACCAAACCGAATTAACCGAAAATATATGTATATTTGGTGTTTGATATTTGGTACAGTAAAAAAACCTGACTTGTTCAGTGTTTGGTCGTCGGCATGGTTTACATGTGTCGGAAACCGTTGTCACCGAAATACCGAATATATTGATGTGCATTGCAGTATGTGCTGGCCAAAGGCCCAATATCCAACTACTACCAGGCATCATGTGCTAGCCAAAGGCCCAACACCAACATCCAACCACTACCACAGAGTAGCAAAACCCTAGCCACCTTTTGTGTTTTTCATCTGTGGGCAAGCGGGTGGTAGATCCTTGTTTCAAAAAAATTAGTATCTGAACTCTCATCTCTCACATAGTTACTGCCCCACTACTCACTAGCATTCTAGGAGAGTATAAACTGAATTAACGAAATACCAAACCGATTGACATCGGCTTATTAGGTTCGGTATTGAATTATTGTTTGATTAATTCAGTAGTGACATTTCAAAAACCGAATTTTTTATACCGAAAATACCAAACCGTATAAACCTAATTAACCGAATGCCCAGGCCTACACATAACTATTGTAGCTGACGCTTATAATTCCCAAAGGAGAAAATTTCCTCGGTTGATTCCATCTTATCGATAGAAGAGTTCCACCATGAGGTGGTGAGTGCCATCTAAGTCGAGGAGCTCGTATACAGTACCACTCCCCATGCTTTTTAGTTCCCTCTCAACCTAGAAACTAAAAGTATGTGCTTGGCCTCCTCTTGCTCTTTCATACAACAAAATTGCATTTACTTGCTAATTCCCAACTTTCATGCTTCATAGCATCTGTAATCCATACATGAGATGCATTAATTCAACCACATCTACCATTGATTACCTATTCTACATTTGCACCAGAAACAAGGGAATTGGCACATTTCATGGATATAGAGAGAAACTCATCACAAATCTTCTACGTCAAGATCTATGTTGGCAGATGATGCCATCATAGAAGGTGGGGTTTATCTCTAGCAAAGAGATATGAAGATTACCACGTTATTATAGGAAAGGGGAGAACGTAGGACAGCAACTCCCACAAAGGGAAATATGCAAATAATGAAATAGTGAGAGATCATGTGCAAGGTCTAATACATGTTTGTGATGAACAATTGGCATTTTAGTTAAGTTGAATTTAAATTTTACAATAGTCTCAGAAAATTCAGATTTTCGAGTTGTTGTTAGTGTTATAGGTGGGGCCAGTCGGACCGGCTTGTGAACAGCGGTCTGACCGGTAGTCCAGTGTAACCAGATATTAGGTGGCAGTCAGACCACCGGAGCAGTGTGACTGATTTCTAGTTGGCGGCTGCTTTTTTCCACAGAGTGGGTTTTGATGTTGGTCGCGTGTGGTCGGACTGGCCATGGTTGGTAGTCGGACCGAGGTGAGTTGGCCGGTGCGACTGGCACCGAAAATACGCTCACAACGGGTGGCCGATCAGACTAACCAGTGGTTGGCGGTCTAACCAGAGCGGTCCAATCGGCATGAGGAGAGCAGTCAAACTTGTGGTTGTGGCCAGAGTGCAGATTGAGTCGAGCTAAGTTGGTTTGAGGTTGGTTTATGGCTTGGGAGCTATGGGGTTTGTGTTGCTTTGCATGATGCATGTTTATGACTAACGTAAGTCAAGTGCATAGAATTTGTACTGATATGGTTGCTTGGTCTTTAGATATATAGATGGCTTAGAGGACGTAGTGGTCGACGGTAATGGACTTGGACTAGGCAGGAGCTAAGGTCCAAGTAGTCGTGTAACTCCGAGTGAGGCTACGTGATTCAAGCGAGAAGCATAGAGAAGACAAGAATCGTGAAGGTGCGAGTTTGTGAATATGGTGTGCCAAGTGACAAGACCGATATATGTAGAAATGGTTCGGGGAAGTCCAAATGCATGAAAATGTGACGGCTAGTCATTGGACACTACAGGCTGCGTATCAAAGTATATAGAGATGCTTTGAGGTGAAGATAAAGATAGTCAAGGGAAGGTGCCCGAATGTTTCGTCGTAGGTATTTTGGTAGTTGGTCAAATACCGAGTTGGTGCCTTGATCAAAACCGTGACGCTAAGGGACGCAAAGGAGAAGTGATTTTAGGTCAACGAGAGCTAGAATTGACAAGTGCATCAATCATTAAAGAGTTAGTGAGTTGAGTCTTGTAAACGTTTCGAAAAGCGTGTGCTTGTAAAATCCATGTTAGTGGGGTTGACGGGTTTCCTTGGTAGGTTTAATATGTTGGACCTATTAGGGTTGTGCTGATTATTTAGAGGGGCGGAGAGATGGTAGATGCAAGGGATACTAGGGTATAGTTTTTGCTCTACCACCTTATCTCCTTCCGTGGTTATGAGAGGGAATTTGATTGAGAAAACGACAGTGCTTTGACTATACCTTGTAATCATCTACAAGTACGTAAACCTCATCCTCCACTGGCATAGATCAAAACTTTATCTCAATCATGTTCTTGTTTGGTTTTGCTTATTCTTGAGCTAGATTTGTGATTTCAAGTTCGTGGAGGTTCTAGCTCAATCTTTTGCTTAAATTATCTTGCTAGAACATGTAAGAATAGATCTGGAAGACCTCATATCTTAAATCCTCACGAGCAAAAAGTAATATGAGATTTAGGGGTTTTAGTGTTCCTGTGAACTAGATTCGATTCTCTTCAATTTGGTGAACTTGAGCCCAAGAACCTTATAATTCTTGATTGGATTAGGTTCCTATTGCCTTGAACAAGTCTCATGCAAAACTTGGATTATTTGGATGTGAATTGGGCAAATTCTTGAGATTTAAGCTTTTGATCCGAGATATTTTCATGTCTGGGAACAGGGGACAGGCCCTAGCCCTACGGTGAGACCGGCCTGCCAGTGTGACCGGTCACAGGCCGACGATCAGATCGGCCCTTCAATGGCGATCTGACCGGCCCTGTGTATGAGACTGCTGATCTTGTTAGCTCCCGCTTCTAGTTTTGTTTTGCTTAGTCATGTTTGTGTGATCTGAACTTGGCGACTATACCTTAGGGGGGGAAGTTTTAGTAATCATTCACCCCCCCCCCTCGCGTGATTGCCAGCATCAGTCTTACAAATAGATACAACATTAATGTAAATTATTAAAAAGGATGAGCAATGGAAATGTAAATACTTAACAGGATGGAATATTCATAACTGGGTTTTGATTCAGTTCAGTATTCCACCTTAAAAGCTTTACAACCCCCAAAGCAAAAATGGTTATTACCACTTCTGTTCATATGTAAATGTTGTTTTAAACTTTTCTAATATAGTAGCTAAAAGTATCTAGATTTGTCATGTGAAAATAATATCAATAGATTCATCATTAAAATTATTTTCATAATGTCACATTTTTATAGTTGTTTACTCACATATTATGATTGAATCTAGTCGAAGTTAAATCTTGGGAGACCTGTGTTGATGTTCAAAATGGCATGCATTTGTGAATGGAGGGAGTAATAGGTAGGAAAAAATTAATACTAACAGTAACTAGCTTGATTATTTCATCCCTATCAAAATCCTGAACCCCGATTTGCTTTTACCCCTATTTGTTTAAACAATAATGCGTGCATGATCAAATCAGCCATATGTGTTCCCTGAATCTTTCATAGCTAATGAGAATCGTCCCCTACATATTTTCATTAGTTCACCTTTGACCATTCAAATGAGTTCCTCCATCTATGATCTGATGCCCTCCTTCTTGGCCACCAGACAGCATGGAGATCCATCAAAACAGTGTGGTTTGTGCAATGGTTGGCCAAAAATATTGAGGGACTTCTCTAGAATTTATCACATGCCTGGAGCTTGGTGTTGATTTGATCATTGATGTTTTCTTTAAAAAAAAGATGAGAATAAAATAGGGATCGAGGATTTGAACAGGGCTAGGAAACTGAAAGCCATCATCATTTATTGCATACAGTGTTCCAGAAATCAGCCTGGGCGCCTGCCGAGGCGGCATGTAGGCGGTGGACGGCCGCCATGCCTTGGTCCCTCAGCGGGCTATTGGGCAGTTGGTCGGCTAGACGGTCAAAGGCGGGAAGAAGGCAGTCCAAGGCGGAGGAGGTGGGTTCGACGCGGCGGCCAGGCAGGCATCCAAGGCGGCGGCTAGGCGGACACCGAGGAGACCTAGGCAGGCGAAAGCAGCGAGATAAAGGGGGAAAGGTTTACCTCGCGTCCTCGTGCCACCTCCGCCTCCGGGAGTTCCCACGCGCCGTCGAGCCGCCGCCGACGCCATTCACCCTCCACCTCGCCGGATTTGGCCACCCGCAACACAGCACAGGTGTGTTCTTCCCTCCGCCTCCCCTCCCGTTCGCCGAGCTTCTCCCTCCACCGCTTCCCCTATATGGCTACGCCGATCTACTCCATCCCTGTCGTCCTCTCTTCTGCCGACGGCGGTGGAGGCGAGATCCCGAGCGGGCACGCAGGTGAGTGGCGAGGAGCCGAGGACGCCGAGACTGGCAGGGGAGGGGAGGGACTAGCGGTCGGTGGCCAAGGCGCCAAGCGTGGGATGTGGGGAGGGGAGGGACAGTGGTGGCGGCGGTAGGAAGTGAGGGAGTTAGGGTTAGGAGTGGGATGTGGTTTTTATATGGGCTGGGTGAGGTGATCTGGACCGTTGATCATTCATCTGATAGGTAGAGAAAAGTGATTGATTTTGATCTGAAAAATCATTAGCACCATTAATTCTGACTGCATACATTATGCATAAACCTCTGGCAACCGTTCTCACATTTACATAGCTGTAGGTTGGAATAGGGTTGCATATATTAGTTAGGAAAACAAGCACGGTATTGTTAATTAGACAACATTGTAAATATGATGGCCTGTTGTCCTCATTTCTATGCATGATAGCTTATCTTTAGCCTGCTGCCTTCATTTTTAATTCGGCCACCTAGGCCCCGCTTAGGCCTCACCTAGGCTCCCTAGGTGCTAGGCCCGATGTCACCGCATGCCTAACGCCTTCTTGAACATTGACTGCATATTTGCCCCTACCCTCTAACAACCATTTTTGCTTTAACATTTGTATAGATTTGTTTGCATGCTCAACACAAGCTCAAGCAACAAGAGTAGTTTATTTGTTTACTACGCTTCAGATTCCAGCTAGAACTCAGTTTATTTCATTTTTGAGACCAACTTTTGGACAGGCTGATCTTGAGATGACTCACAAGATGCAAGTCATTAACACTTCTGTGCATCGCTACACTAAACACCTCATGCTGAATCGGTAAAGCCTCAATTTCCCAATGTTGCACTTCATTGCATTGGTGGTTTATATCTGTCTGCATTCCGAACCATTAATTCCTAGAAGTTTATTAAAGTATCCTGAAATAGCTAACAGCTACATTTTACTACTGCCTTCCTTATATCATCATGATTAAACTACTTAAAATGTGTGTGCTACTATACAATGAGTTTGTGTGGATCCTAACAAAACAGTCAGAATTACAAGAAATGCATGTTGTGAGATAGTTCCATTCTGCCAGGTTAATGAAGTAAATGGCATATGAAATACCTGAGGGAGGGGCAGAACAGCTAAGAAATCAATCAGAAAATATGTTGATAGATACCGCTTTGCTATTGCAAATGCGTCCTCAACCAAGACACCTCGACCAAACACTCTAGAAGGGGCAATAAAGCCTGTCCTGAACTGGAATATTATATGGAGTAAATAGAAGATATCTGTGAAGAAGCGCAGGATACTTGCTATGATTTCCAATTTTTTGTCCAGATACAGGCAGTTATTGTCACCGTTAATCACTGGGATATAGAAGAATAATGGGTCCACAGAAACTGCAATAAGACAAGATATCACAAATATCTTGTTCCATCTCTGCAAAAATGGCCCTTGAGGATCAAGAACTCTTGTTTTTGACTTTCTTTCCTCCAAAGCTGATTTATTCAGGGTTTCAGACAGTGAATAGTTCCCTAGGAATGAGAAGGCTCCGACAGTTCTATCCACTAACGAGTCAAATATATTATGCCTTCCTTCTGAAACTCTCTTGTCTGAACTGACAGAGTGCTCTGATCTCCAGTCCTGAAACCTACACATAAAAAAACAACATAGAAGAATACTTCTCAGAATAATGCACATTCTTCTGTTGGCAGTTATTTATATTACAACAACTTTGGAATTCAATTAATTGCAAACTTTTTGTAAACCATAAAATGGAAGCTGACCACATATATTTCCAATGAAGTAAGTTTTCCTTAAAACTGAAGTAACTAGTAAGTTTTTATTTGTAATGAAGACATCAACGCACTATTGGATTTTGGTAAGATGAGAGGATAGGAGCTAACCTCACATATCTCTCCTCTCGGACAGCCATTGATTCCGCCTAACACCAGCAGACAAAACAGGGCCAGCAAGGTGGCAACAATGAATCAAATCTTCAAGTGCAGCATGGAAGTATCACCTCTCTGACAATGACCAACAACAAATGAGTAAGACACCTCAAAAGTCACAGGCAGAAAATCCATCATTGTAAGATTGTAACTTCTCAGTAACATAAGTACAACAAACTGGATAAAAATCTTCAGGCCCAAGGATCAAGGAAAGAAAAATTCAGCTGATCAACAAGGCCATATGTAACCTGATATAATCCCATGGATCGATAGATTGTTTTAACAGCCTGCTGTGAATAGAAAGTTAAACGTGAAATGACTGGTTTCACAGCTTGTAACAAGACGAGCAAAGGAAAGATTTTCACCAAAAAGGCAACAGCTACATAAAGAATAGATCGATTGGTGACTTTAGCCATTCCTGTGAATAGGAACGATTCGGTTACAAGTGAAATGAAGGTGACGTTGCAAATTCCTCTTCCACTTCAACAACTACCCAAGAACTAACGGTTTGTGGCTTGTAGGGAAACAACAGTAAAGAACTTGACGGCAGAGAGGAACAACGGCAACAGAATCCGGCCCCCTGAACCCGAATTAGCTCACGAATTTACTCTCTAGGACACCAATTCCCAGTGAATCGCACAAAGACGACGGAAACTACTCCCAATTCCTCAGCGGCGAACCTAGCTCTGCACCTAAACGCTCCTTCTAGAGCATCAAATCCGCGCTCCAAGTAGACAGCAACTCTGGCCCCACGATGCCAAGGCCACACACCACTATCGATCACAATTCGCCGCACACACTCACGACCCACCCCCAAAGAAAGAGCAGCGCGCGCGGGCGGCTCCACCGCGAGATCACGGCACCGGCGAATCAGCAGTAGCACGTCGAAAACCGAAATGGATCTATACTAAACGGCGAGCAAAAAAAGTAGATCGGGGCGGTGCGGGGGCGGAGGCAGCAGGAGCCGCCGCCGCCGCCGCAGCAGCAGAAGGAGCAAGCCTACCGGTGCGGAGAGTCCGAGGGGGGTGGCGTCGTGGCCGAGGAGGAGGAGGTGGTGGTGATGGTGGACTGGTGGGGTTAACTTATTGGGAGCTAGTGGGGATGATATTCACGAGGAGACGTTCCCTCACGCCGCCGCTGCATGATGGGGAGGGCAAGTGACGCGGGGAGGTGGGCTCCAGCTCCACCAGACCAAGTCCAACGTGGCATGGCAAACATCAGACTCCTGTTTGAGTCTTCACTGCCCGACGTTTATCCTCTTACCACTCGGTAACGGTGGATGCAACATCAATTTCTACGATTGTTTGCTACAGGTCCTTTTCAGTCTTTTGGATTTTACTTTTCGGTTTTTGGGATCCCTAAAAATTAACAAGCCAAATATCAAAACTAAACGGACTTTCAAAATAGATTCTTCAAACAGATTTCTAAGTCTAAAGTCATCTATGCTATTCACGTCGACTTCTCTGTTGTTGGGTATCGTGTCTTAAGTACAAATAAAATAACACTAGTTTTATTCCCATGTTTGGTACGTATATGCTGGAATTGGATTAGAAATTTAAATTTAATCAACTAAACTGCCTGTAATCCTGTGATTCTCAAGTGTGTTTCCTTTTCTAAAACAATTAAAGCTCAAAGTATGTTTACATGACGGGAAAACACCCAGCCCGTAATCCTATGTTTCTGAAGTATGTTTCCTTTTCTAAAACAATTAAAGCCCAAAGTATGTTTACATGACTAGAAAACACCCATATCTTAATTACAAACTACAAACAACTGAAGAGGAGATGGAGGAAGAAGAAGAAAAATAACTATGGGAGAAGATTAATGTTGTATAATCATCGGTGATCGGACAAAAAATAACTAAATCTAGGTTGTATGAGTAGGCAAAACTATACTTGGAAACCTATTTTCATCATTGTGTAGATGCGTCAGGGTTGTCAATATTTTCATATTCTATTATTCTCTAATGGCCCAAGATCTTATGATTCAACTCTTCATTTCTAAGATTTTGAACTGTTGAACATCACTGTTCTGATTAATATGGGCGAGTTCATGCAAGCTTCGCTGAAGGGGTAGTTTCTTACTTTCTTTATGCTGCGTTTGGTTTGGGTTAAAAATAATTGGGTTAACTAATCTTAACTTGACTAGGTTAGCTTAATTCAAATTTTGTGTTTGGCAATAAAATTTGTTAATCTAAATTACTGTATAGCTAGATTAGGCATATTAGCACTAGAAAAATAAATTTTAAAAATGTTAGTTGTGCTAGGTTAACTTATTCAACCAATTTAGTGGTTTAACTTAATCCTAGGTTAGGATGGTTAAAATGCTTTAATTGGATTAAGTTAATCCTCTCTAAATAGTATTTGGCAGATTAAATCCCTAACCCACCTCTTAACCCTAAACCAATCAGAGCTTTATTCTTTGATAGTAAAACAAAAAAAAGTTATGCTGTGTCATGGAAAACCAAATCACTACTGTACTAATCAATTTGTGATGCATAAGATATATTGTCACTTCCACGTATCTCTATTCAAATTATTTAATATTATATAAAAGAAAAGTGGTTCGGTTCATATAGAGGTGTTGAAGGTGCTAACACCTTCACCATATCTGACCATTCAATTGGTAGGGGCAAAGTTGTATTTTCAGTTTTGTGAGTGTTTGACTAGACGGTTAACTGGGCCGTGCGAGTGTGCCTCCTAGTCGCCCGGCCAACCGATGGGCCTGGACTGAACCACTTCTCTCGCGAGTCACCCATGACCCACTTCTCTCGCGAGTCATCGTTCGACCTCCTCCGTCAAATTGCAACCGATGAGTTCATCTGTCGCCAACGACCCCCAAAAAACCACCGCCCCTTCCGCCGCCAAGCTCACGCGCCAGCAAGAGCTCGCCTTGCCACCGTATGTTCCCCTCCTCCTCTCCTCTCCTTTCCTCTTCCTACCTGCTTATTTCTCACAATCGTCTGGTTTCGTTAGGGTTATACACGTGCGGTGGATTCCATTCCCCGTTTTGTAGCGGAGCGAATTGTTTTGCTACAGATTTTGCGCGGATTTGATCGGATCGAGCCAATTGCAAATCAAGTTTTCCCTTTGACCTGGTCCAAGAATCTCTCTCTCTCTCTCTTTGTTGCATTCTCATGCAAATCAAGAGTTCTCCTTGTCGCGTTTTAGGAATATTCCCTGCCTTTTTTATTCATATATCCTTCCTTTTGTTCAATTCTGTAGATTAAAATTGCAAAGCAATATACAACTTGTTCCATGTTACCTTCTGACTATTCATTAGACTTTGTTCACCTTTTAGTTCACTGCTAATGTTTAGATGACATGTGCTGCAAATATTTGTTCAAATGGGGTAGTTTCGCAAGAACTTTGAGGTAATGATCTTATGTTGGTTCGCACACAATTTCGTGGAATTTTTTGCACTTTGCACAGCATGACTTCAGATTTTTTTTTTTGTGTTCTTTTTGTTATTGTTTCAGTGCACAACCATCTGGAAATGAGGCCATTGGAATTGTTTTGAGAGCAACTAATTACTACGTTTCTATTATGGAGGGAAAGGTGACAAACAATACACCACCATCTAAGCATAAGTTACACAGTTACTTATTCACTGACTTGTTCACCTACCTGCATGCAAATTCACTCATCCATTTTCCCATCAAGTGATCCCAAGGAAGAAAACTGCATGTGAGAAGAAATTAATGCTAAACATCCTTCAAGAAGTTCAAACATGAGAAGTAATAAACAATAAAAGTGCCCAATCACAAGATCTAAAAATGAATAACAAAAGGAACAATGTAGTCATTTTGCACTAACCAAAATGGAGAATCCTGCCATGCGACACATACTTTGTAAGATGAGAAACCAAAAGCTGGTCCAAATGACAGAAATCTGTTATTCGTTTTGGCATAACAAAAAACATACAGATCAAGAGGTCCATTCATGGTGCACTGTGCACAAAATAACATACTTCAGTGCTAATGGCCACATGATTCAGTAATTGCCCTCATTTATTGAGCAAAGCCAGATTTAGCGGATTCTTCATGTAATGCTTTTTTCCAGCTTCTTTTTTTTAATTTGTTTAGTCGAGCTAGTAAATGAATGCAAAACCCAAAAGTGAGAGAAAATTCAGGAGACACCAGGATAGGACCATCAGTTGTCGCCGTTAATCATGCTGGGCAACCTCTCATCTTTTTCTGTAGTTGTTTATCATATTAGGAACCTTTGTACTGTTGTTAATATGTTTCACTGATTAGATTACTTTGTATTGCTAAATAAAGTGCAAGTTGTCATATTTGTTGTTTACTTAACAACATTTCTGTCGGTGGGCTATAAGTGTTAACTGCAAAGTTTGTGGCGTAACACAATCATTATTTAATTTAGTTCTTTTGTGCCTAATGTAGAGATGTGTAAATTGTAGGATTATATTATGGAAGGTAAAAAACCCACCAAGGTCACCATTGATGATTTGGAAGAGTATAATTTGATTGTACTAAAGGAGTTTGGTAGCGAGGAGGAAGCTTTTAGATTCTATAATAGTTATGCGGAGAGGAAAGGATTTAGTGTCAGAAAAAATATTGTGAAACGTGATCCAACCACTGGAAGGATAGTTCGTAGGCGGTATTACTGCTCTAGACAAGGTTATCGAAGAATACAATTCTTTGACTTACCTAATAGACAAAAAGAGCCAAGACCACTTACTCGTTGTGGATGTGAAGCGGAGTTTGAGATAGAGATTAATGAGGAAACCGGTCGATGGTTTGTGAGAAATTTCAAGGATAAACACAAGCACTCACTAACCAGGCCTAGTGAAGTTGCATTTTTACGATCACATCGGGGGCTCAGTGATGCACAGAAAGCAGATGCTATTAAATTTCAGGTCGGTGGCATCCGTAAATATAAAATAATGGAAGTTATGGAGAAACAACATGGTGGCTATGAAAAGGTTGGGTTTATACCAGCTGATTTGTACTTCTTCAAAAGATACAAGAAAAGAACCATTATAGGGCATGATGCTAAAACTGTGATCAGTTATGAGAGCACGACAGGAAAAGGATTCTGAGTTCTTTTATCAGTATAACACAGATGATTTGGGCCACTTAAGAAAATTATTCTGGTCAGATGCGCAATCACGCATTGATTATGATGTTTTTGGTGACGTTGTAGTGTTTGATAGTACATATCGTGTGAATCGGTATAATCTACCATTTGTTCCATTCATTGGTGTTAATCATCATCGAAGCACAGTTGTTTTTGGGTGTGGTGTTATATCAGATGAATCAACTGGTTCTTATGAGTGGTTGCTTCATGCATTTTTGAAAGCTATGTACCAGAAAGAACCACGATCATTGATCATAGATGGCGATTCTGCAATGCGGCAAGCAATAAGAACAGTGATGCCCCGATGTGAACATCGTTTACACACTTGGTATGTCGAGCAAAATATGATTCACCACCTCTGCCAACCCATGCTTTCTGAGTTTAGAACTTTTATATATGCTCCAATGAGTGTTGATAACTTTGAGAAAAATTGGAATCGTTTTAAGTGAAGGCATGAAATTTCTAATGAGAACACATGGATGTCCAAGATGTATGAGTTGAGAAAGATGTGGTCAGTAGCCTATTTGCAAGAAAAATATTATTTGGGTATGAAAAGTAATCAGCGAAGTGAGAGTCTTGACACTTTATGATCTGGTGGACCACTATGAGCATTGTCTGTCACGAATGCACCCGAATGAGGCTAAACTAGATACCAAGGCTTCACAATCTATTCCATTCACTAAATTAGATGCTGAATAACTTGAAAAAAGTGCAGCAGTTTTGTACATGCCTAATATCTTTAAGTTAGTGAAGGTACATATTGAGAACACAAAGAGATAGTCCATTGGAGATATCATATATTTAGGTGAGTATGTAAAGTTCTTTGTTGTGCTAAAAGAGAGCGTGCACAATGGAGTTTATGTGGACTGCAGTTTTGAAGGGAATTGTGTGAGTAGCATTTCCTGCTCCTGTCGCAAAATGGAATGTGAATCCATCCTATGTGAACATATTTTTTGTTGTTTTGAAACATATAGGCGTAAACTACATTCCTCATTGTTGTGTATTGAGGAGGTGGACAATGGGTGCTAAGGTTGCATTTTCTTCAGATAGAAGAGGCGGATGCACGTCTGGTGTGACCAAATGGAACGTTATCGTGAGCTCTGCAATAAGGGAAAGGAGGCCTTCTTAATAGCTTTGAGGAATGAAGAAATGTTGGTGGAGGTGTTAAATTATTTACAGCACATTGTAGACGATAATGATGATAGTAATAGCTTCAAAGAGGCAATGCAATACGGTCCTACAATTGCACAAGGTTCAAATTGTATCTAGTCCTCGGTAGAAAGAGTTCATGATCTTGTTTGTGTTAATCCAAGATGTGCTCTATGCAAGAGATACAAGAATTTCATTGAGAAGACAACAATTCATTGTGGGTATTGTGGGAAACCAAATCCCTCCATTATTCAAATAAACCTTGGGCACATCACTCGCACAAAAGCATGTTAAATTCATCAACAATAGTTATGGTTTGTGATTATAAAAATTCTGACCAAAACTAACAAAATAGCTTTAGAACCCTATTTCCCGGTATATTGTATCAACTATCAATTGCAAGTCTGCAAGTTGAACTTTTAGAGTAATTGAAATATTCAGGGCAAACGGCTATGCACTATGAGTAAGCACAACATTATGTAACTATATTAAAAAAGGCCAAGATGATTCTGAGTGAGTGACTGTCACTAAAATTGGAAGGCAATAAAAAACATACAATCCCATTGTTGTAGTATATGAGGTTTCACTAACATGCATACAAGAATTGGCAAAAGGATAGTGTTGTGGCTACAGGCCAAACAGTAGAGAAGGGGACTGGTAGGAGAGGAAGAGGAGAGCCAGATATGTGGGAGAGTTGGTGAGAATGAGAGGATGTCCCACCTTTGCCCCTCCTGGGGTTTATATATATGAGTGGGGTATTTCTCATTCTACCCCTTAGTACTTATAAAGGATGAGGGTATATTGGTATATTTACACTGGTATATTCCTCTACACTATTGGGCCTATTACATGTTGGACTAGTTGCATAGCCCAGTCATGGGGTTGGGGCACACCCACAATAGTACTCCCTCGACAGCAAGCGCTGAGGTCCCGATGGGCGAGCTGACGTAATCAACCACCCCGACTCCCGTTCCCCCAAGCAGCAAGCAAGCGCGAGGCGAGGCGCGGTGCGGCGGCGAGAGGCGCAGACGAGGCGAGGCGCGGGCCAACGTGGCGGGGAGGCGCTGACATGGCATGATTTGGCGCCTCATGGACTCGAAAGTGACAAAAAATTAGTCAACCACATCTTAAGAGTGGCAAATTGTTGATTGCAACGAAAAGGATGACATTTGAATAGGTGACATTTTTAAAGATAGCAAAAAGTTAAATTTCCCTAGTTTAACCGGACACCGGATTTCTAATGTAACTGCCTATCTCATGATTGTACTTTTATTTATGACAAATTGACGTTTGAGCTCTCGTCAAAAAAGCACTGAACCAGCATTAGAACATTAATGAATTTTTTAGCTCTCACAGTTTGCTATGCATAGTTTTTTAGAGGTGTTAACTATGGTAGTGCTTGTAGCACTTTATACGTATATTTACCCACCCTTTGACTAGGTTGGGGTTTTTAAGTTTATAACTTGGTTTTTGTATTAACTAGATTTTAAACAGAATATCTTTTTAAGATAGAGTATATAAATTAATTGTAGTAGATACTATCTTATATTTATCTATATAAGCTAAAATATTATATATAAGTATCTTTCTCTCTATACTCTCTTACAAACAATTCAAATTTAAAATTTTAAACTAAATACCATAAACGAAAAAAACCTAACCTATCTAGGAACAGGTTTTGTAAGAGAGATTCCTTGCCATTTCTAGCGGGGAGGAGGCCAATACCGCAGGGGAATCTGCCACGCCCACGCTCCTTCCCCGCCCCCGCCGCTAGCCAGTGGATCTCGCCTCCCGGAGCGGCAGCGGCATCAGGGCGGAGAGAGAGAGCCAGCCAACCATGAGATGGTATGCATCGGTAGCCTGAGGGCGCTGGTGCTGCGTGCGGCGGCAGGCGCCGGCGCGGGCAGGCGCCGGGGGCCCAGGGTCCTGTGCGGCGGCCGGGCGGTCGATGTGTGCGTTACGCCCCGCGCGCGCGGGCACGGGTGGCGCGGGTTCCGGGCGGTCGCGGGCGCTGTTAGGGCCAGGATGATGCTCGACTCCGCCGCGGCGGCGGGGCAGGTGCAGCGCCGCGCGGCGGGGGCCCTGGCCCAGGCGCAGGACGGCGGGTAAGCCAGCGGCGGGTGGGAGAGGTAATGCACGCCCCCTGCTGATGTTCTATAGGCTTATAGCTGTAGCTATTTGACCTTTCGCTTCATGGCCTCAAGTAACCTGTCGCCATTGCGATGTTTGAACTTTGGCGAAGGTTTTGCATTTCCATGTGGGCCTTGCAGATTGCATTGGCTTGTCCTACGGTGGTAGCCAATAAGCATGCAGAAGAGAGGAGATACTCCATTAAACAGCAAAAGTTGCAAATGTTCCATGTGTTTTGATTGCCATGGGTGCACTACAACCTTTTGGCATCGTGCTTTACTATTTCCTAGGACAGGGTCTATTCGCGAAAGTGGTTGATATACAAGGCAAGATTATCATAGAGGAACAATGATCTAGAAGGTGATAAGTGAGCATTCAGCCCATTGCATAACGATTAGTGAACATACTTCCAAACTATTATAATTTTATAAGCTTTTGCTGGTATACAATGCATTTCTAAAACTAGTAAAACAGACTATCATTGATGAATGTTGTGAAGAGACAAAGCTTTCTTGTATACATCACGGCCAAGCCTCCAGGAAACGTGTGATGCTGATTATCTTGACCTGTTAGGCTGTTACTAGTAGGACTTCATGGTCATATATGTATAGCTAGGATGGTAGCGATACTATTTTAGTATTGTGTGTTGTCTCTTAATGTCAATCACTGGTGGTCACCGAAATTTGTGCTTGTTATTGTTTGCGATTCTAAATACTAGGCAGTCAGCAATATTTTAATTTTTCCGTAGCATGTTGTCTGTGGAATTCTAGCACAGTGAGATATGGGTGCTTTGTAGAACAAGAAGGAATAGGAAAAAAATGACTTCAGATGTAGTTGGCCTGTTTGAGTCACTTATTTGACTACTTAGGCACTTAAATGACCGCTTAACCACCTATGCGGTTCACTTGAGTGTTCAAATGGTTTATTTCAGGCAATTATATAAAGCTGTGAAGAGACGAGGTGCCTAGTGGCTGGCGCTTAACCAGTTCTGAGTGCTTCATACCTTTGTTGTCATGACAACAAAGAAAACAAATATTGCGACGCCATCATTATATGCAGTAGTATGTTTTTCTCGAACATTGGGTATCCATTGATTATAATGTGTAAATAAGTCTACATTTGACAAAAAAATATGTGTGACGTTATTGATATACGTAATAATATGTTTTGCCTGAACATTGGGCATCCATGGACTAAAATGTATAAATAAGTCAACATTTGACAAAAAAGATGGCAACCATAAGTTGTTGTATCACTATGAATTAGGTTGTAATTTTATAGTTTCAGTTGAGAAAGTTCAAGTGAACCAACTGTCGGCATAATATGTGGCATGCACCAAGGATATCCTGGCACCTAGTAGTAGGGAATTGTCGTCTGTAGTTTCAAGCAACTAGTGCTTTTGGCGTAATGTCTGTAGTTTCAAGAAGTTGAGAACGTCCTGCATTCCTCATATAAATGATTGAAATCTGTTGTGGATTGAATTCCTTGGGAGTTGGGAAATATTTCTATCACAGTACTTGCTATAAATGCATCAACATGAAATGTGAACACTACCAATTGTTGGCATGACATCCATTTTAACATGCAATGGTGATTAAAGATACAGTTCATTTCTGTTAAAATAGCACCACTACTGAACCAAATGTATCATAGATTGTTTACTTTGTGAGCTTGTTTTGATGGACTTCAAGATAAACGATTTTTAACTTGTGATATTTAAATTATATATCTTTGTACAGGAATCCTTTGTTCTCTTCCTGTGTTTAAGATGCCCTCTTTCTCTGAGATTCTCATAAGGGCTGTTTGACATGCTGCCTGGGTTAACATATTGTCCAAAAATTTTGTGACAGAGAAGATGGTAAACTGAAATGTGGGTATTCAAGTTTTAGAGGGAAGAGAGCCACCATGGAGGATTTCTATGATGTAAAACTAACTGAAATCGATGGGCACGCTGTTAGCCTATTTGGTGTATTTGATGGTATGGTCTCCAATCTTGCCTTCTACTTTTACGATTCCTTGCCCACCATGTTTTTCTTTCCAAGATCTGGTGCAATAGGTCATGGTGGGTCACATGCTGCTGAGTATTTGAAGGAACATTTGTTCGAAAACATTATGAAACACCCCAAGTCATGGTTCAAAATCCCGGCGGTTACCGGCCGGTTACCGGTTTTACCGGTGGAGACCGGTAACCGAAAAACCGGCCGGTATGAATTTTTTGATTTTTCGAATTTTAGCCGGTTTTTTCCGGTTACGGCGGTTTTCGGTTACGGCGGTTTTTCCGGTTACCGGTTTCAAAATATCTCAAAATTCAAATTTTGATTTTTAAATTGTGAGCGGTTTTTTACCGGTTTTTCCGGTAACCGGCCGGTAACCGCCCGGTTACCGTTACCGGCCTCCGACCGGGATTTTTTCCGGTTCCGGTTTTTGGAACCTTGCCCCAAGTTCTTGACAGATACCAGGCTGGCTATAAGTAGTTTCCTCTTGGGCTTTAACTGTACATTTCACTCTTCACATTCTTTTCAGTTCTGCTAAGTGCTAATGATTATTTTCTCAACTTCAAAAACTTTGAACACAAAAAACAGGTGAAACATATCAGAAAACGGACACGGATTTCTTAGAATCAGAATCCAATGCCTTCAGGGATGATGGTTCGACGGCGTCAACTGCAGTTTTGGTGGGTGGCCATCTATATGTAGCAAATGTTGGTGACTCCCGTGCTGTTATTTCAAAAGCTGGCAAAGGTATTGCTTGTTGATGTAGTTCTTTTGAACAACTTATTGGATTTAACTGCCATCTTCTTCTCGAAGAACAAATCTTCTACTTCGCTCAAAGGTCCTAGACACTAATAATGTAAGGTACCTTCTATGGAGAATGCTACTCGTAATGGCATGTTATGCCATGTAGGGATATCCTGTCAACACATTGTTGGAGTGATTATATGATTGAAACATGTTATGTCCATCGCCCCATCATAAATTCTCATCTTAGGTATGTGCAGAATTTTTCTAATTTGCCACTCCAGCGATGATATATTAGCGAACAACTATGGTACATGTGTTTCTATTTTGGTTTTCATTATTCAAACACGTTTCCCAAAATTCAATGTGCTTATAGAGGCAAGTGGAAGGATATGCAATTTTTGGCCTCATTTTGAAATGATATGCAATTAAGTTTACCCGTACATGCACGGTCTGGTTACTAGCTTTCTTGGTTAATTCACTCTACAGAACTGTACATGGGAGTTTGGTTTCAATGGTTTCTTATTCAATTTATATTCTTTCATTCTTCGCCACCCTTGGATAAACGCCTCAAAATTCATCCGTCTGTTTTTCTAGCTATGGCACTCTCAGAAGATCACAAACCTAACAGGAGTGATGAGCGGATGAGAATCGAGAACGCTGGAGGTGTTGTCATTTGGGCTGGTAAGCCTTTGTTCTTCATTCTTAACTGCACTGGGCATAGTTTGCCTGCACAAGCTCAAGTGGATAATGCAGGTAGCAAAAGACTTGTGGTATTCATTTTGAGCCTTCTGTTTTCCTGGAAGTTTCAACACGTTAGGTTATCATACTTGGGCTGTTTAGTGCTGTAGTGGGCAGCCTTAGGGCCTGTTCTTTTCAGTTTCTAAAAACTGTTTTTTGGTTTTTCTATAGTAACTAACTTTTAAACGGAGTATTTTTTCAAGATAGAGTCTACTAGTTAATTGTAGTACATACTTTACTGACTTCATTTATATCGGCAAAAACCGCATGTAAGTTTCTGTTATTCTGTAATCTCTCGTACAAACAGCCAAAAAGCCATAAGCCACAGACAAAAGCCAAAAGCCGCAGCCAAAAAGAACAGGCCCTTAATTGCTTCAAGACATGCCATCTTAGTGGTTTTTTTCGATTTGTAAAGTGCCTTACAATTGGGGTTGTAGAGAATCATTCCACATTCTGGATGTGGTATTCGCCCAGGTACTGGAGGGTAGGTGGCGTACTGGCAATGTCTCGTGCTTTTGGCAATCGTCTACTAAAGCCAATTGTGGTGGCAGAGCCTGAAATACAGGTACGTTATTTTAATTGAGTTATGCCAAGATTTCAAGTCCTAATGTTTTTTATAGTTTAACCTAGTATTGCAAAAAGCCAATTTTCTTTACTGGTTTTAGCCTGGCCTAGATAAAAGTCACAATAAGAAGTTTTTTACAACTTCCTGTTCAATAGGTATCCTTCGAAGACTTGTTCTGTTCTATAATTCTTATAATGAGTCCTATAGTTGTGAAGCTTGATGAAATCTTCTCTGACAAATCGCAGGAAGAATTGGTCAATGGAGAATTGGAATGCCTGGTTCTTGCCAGTGATGGGCTTTGGGATGTTGTGGAAAATGAGGTAACTCCATTACAAAGTGTGGTATTTCTCATCCTGAGAACAGTCAGAATTTCTGGAGCAAACCACTGTTGCTTATGCGACTTTGAACAGGGCATCACCTCTCTTTTTTTCTTCTTTTCTTTTCTTTTTTTGGCAAGGGATCACCTTATTGTCTTACCTGTCAGATCTGGGCTTACATTTTTAGTGATAGAAAAATGCCCTGTTGTGCTATGTGAGGCATATTGGTCTTTACAAAGAACATCGCGTAACTCTACAGCTCTCTCACTAAACATCGCTTAACTCTACAGCTCTCTCACTAACATGTTGTTAATGCTTTTTTCTCAAAAAGGAAGCCGTTTCCCTAAAGTTTCTAAACGACAGCTAATCGAAGGTTTCTATGCTTCAGGCTATTATTATCCAGCAAATCAAGTGGGATTCTCCCAGATTTATTGCTCCTGTAGCAACTGCTAAGGATTGTTCCATTGATTCTTTTCCTTGTGTGAGAAATATTTTTTTTGGAGATGTGTAGCTGTGTAAGGTACAGTTTTGTATTTGATGTATACTAATAAATCCACCACGTGTTTACCAAATACCGGGTAGACATTTCTTTTCAAAAATTATACAGTTTTTCATGGACTTCTGACCACGAAAAATAAAAAAAATGTAGGTCCAGCTTTTCTCTGTGAGAGAACTGAGCCCAGCTTCTCAGACGAGTTGATGTAGGAAATGGTATCCTCGTCTCTTATGGGAAAAGGTTCTAATTTCGAGGAAGAACCTTCGCAACGCGTACAAGTGCAATGAGCAATTTTTTTCTTTTTCTTTGAGAGAAATGTGCCAAGTTTTTTTTTTCTTTGAGAGACATGCGCAGAGATTTCTCTACCTCATCACAAACACAATTACACAATGATGGATACTCGACCTGGAAGAGTTCAACGAGGAAATTGGATAAGGAAAGGATTTCTCTTGCATATTGTGATTGAGTCGGAGGGTGAATTGGATATCTTTTTTGAACTAGAACAAACTAGAAACTACTTCCAACCTAAGTGTCTATAGTTTGCTAGTGTGCTTAATCAACTTTTAAACATGCTAGTAAAGTTTGCAACCTAAGTAACCTAAGTTCCAATTTTATACTTCTTGTAATCTAGGAATTGAAAGAACGAGAATTTAAATGCGAAAATGTAAAAGAGACAAGTGACAACCAATTTTTTTTCTGAGGTCTTGGAGATTCGGTGATCTCCCTTAATTCTCGTTGGAGTACTTTCGCAGGAGTATAGCTCCTACTTGAACCCGCGCAAGGATCCAAGCAATCAACTCATGGCAGTCCTCCTCTACAGATAAGTGGACTCTAACCCTTTCAGTGCCTTCCACAAGCTCCTTTTTATAAGGTCACCAAGAGCACGCCTTCAAACCATCTAGGAATCATTGAATTCTAAGAGTAATAAATCCAAGAATGTCACTTGAACACAATAAGATCAAGCAACTAGGAGTGATGCATACTAAGATCTAACCTACTCTCTCATACTCTTGGATTATCTAACTCAAATTGGATTAACTGGCTCACCCAGGTTATCCATCTGGCTCGGATTATCGTGCTGGTGCAAAACTTGAAGATCACCTTATCTGGAAGATTGATTTTGGTCATACTCTGACTCACTTGGATCATCTGGCTCAGTTGAACATCATCTCAAACCAAGTCTTCGTGAAAAATACTTCGACCCTTAGTCCAATTGACTCAGATTATTTGAGCCATTATTTGCACTAATATAGGGATTCATGCAGTGGCGAATCTAGAATGAAAAATCAGGGTGGGCTAAAAAACATACGCTTTTCTATTAGATCATAAGTTTTTTCTAGAATTGTTGGCCCTACACTCGAATGACTAAATTAATTTGTAATAAACATAATTTTGTATTCTTGTGCAATCAAATTTATAGTTTCATACATGAATAAAAGCAAAAAGAGAGAGAGAGATACAATGGAGGTACCTCGCTAATGGTAAGTGAATCCCTAAAACATGTAAATATGGTTCCGGTAGGTAACAATCTGTACATCAAAATTAAAAATTAGTGATACAATAGTAAATTGTATTTAATTACTTAAATGATCATTGAGTATATACAACAATACAACACTATTTCTAATAAATTGTTAATCAAGTAATCAACTAATTGAGGAATGAGTGTTGTATTGTTGATTACTTGATTAATAAATTGTATTTAGTTGATTACTTGATTAACAATTTATTAGAAATAGTGTTGTATTGTTGTATATACTCAATGATCATTTAAGTAATTAAATACAATTTACTATTGTATCACTAATTTTTTAATTTTGATGTACAGATTGTTACCTACCGGAACCATATTTACATGTTTTAGGGATTCACTTGCCATTAGCGAGGTACCTCCATTCTCTCTCTCTCTCTCTCTCTTTTGCTTTTATTCATGTATGAAACTATAAATTTGATTGCACAAGAATACAAAATTATGTTTCTAACAAATTAGTTTAGTCATTCGAGTGTAGGGCCAACAATTCTAGAAAAAACTTATGATCTAGTAGAAAAACGTATATTTTTTTTAGCCCACCCTGATTTTTTCATTCTAGATTCGCCACTGGCCAGGAGCCCCGGGGGGAGGGGTTGTTGGTCAACCAGTGGAGGGTAAGCTTCAGCCTGATGAAGCCTACCCGATGGATTCGCCACTGGATTCATGAATAGCAAGAACACCTAAAGTTAATATCAAACACTAACCCAACTTGACTTCACTTGAAACATAGTTAGCTTTGACAAAATAGGGTCGCTAATCATCAAAACGCTAATCTCCAAAAAAAAAGGGTATCAATGCTTACACACTCCCATTCCTCCATGGATGCATGATGTTTGCCTCGTCAATTTAACTCAAGTTAGATTGGTGATGGACCTGTTCTTTTAGACTATAACCTAGTATAGTAAATAGTGATTATCGAGAGAAGTCAAAAACTGCTGAAAAACTAACAAGAACAGGGCTGATGTTTGCCTACTTTGAACATGGGATTTTTTTATCCTCATAGAAACTAAAAGATTTCATGTTAGATTCATGCGTTCTAAATAGGGGCTAAAAATAAGTAGGGCATTATAGATAAAAGATTTCCAAATCCAACCTGGATCCTGACTCAAAAAACATGACTAAGACTTGAACTTATTCTGTAATAACAGTGATTGAAGACGGAACTCAGCCCTGTCGAAGTAGTACCACTGAACAACGAATGTATTGTAGTTTCTAGACCTTTATGATCTTTGTTACGATGAAGTGATGGACTACAAGGTAAATCGTTCTGAACTTTCTATGTTTAAGCTATATTAGAGTATCCTGGTGGTCTTTCTCTTTGAGGGGTATCTTGGTGACTTTAGTACAGTGGATCATTCTTCGCACGGTGTCATAATCTCTCGTGGCAGAGAAGAGAAGATAGCAGACTGGCATGCACTCAGCGTTCCGTGAGACCTTGTTCTCTCTGAAAAAATGAAATTGATGGGCACAACCTATTCAGAAAATTAAGCCTTGCCGAGGATGTTCTAGGCCGGGCCCAGTATGGCCCACTAGCGACCCAGTCATGCCCGCTTGGGCCAACGTGACCGACTCGAATCCTCCTACAAATGCGCGCTTGAGAACTCAGCCTTGCTTAATTGGCTCGAATGTGTCGCCGTTCAGGAGCTCGCCCACGTTCAAGCCTTGCTACCTTGCTTGACGTGCGCTCGCCTGAGGAACTGTTTAGTGAATAGTTTCTATAGTGAGTAGACACGCATGCATACAGTGAAATAGCGTGTGTCCATATTTCAGAGACTGTTGAGTCTTTAATTAGATCTTAGTTATGTAGAGGATGCATATGTGTGTATGTGCGCGTGGTGCAAGTGGTATGCGTGAATTATGTACATCTGTCTAGTATCAAAAAACAAATGCGCGTTTGAGAACAACGGGTCAGTCTCTTCTTCGATCCATACCCAGCAAGCCCCGAACCCTACCCCCATGGCAGACGGCGGCGGCTCTGCGCCACTCTTCTTCTCCTCCCACCGACAATTCCTCGGAGTCGCACCATTTCCAGGATGATCCAAGCCTCCACTGACAGCCGGGCCACCACCACGCTTGAGACAGAGATAGAGTTTGACTGCGACATGCGCGCCATCCGAAGTGCCAGCTCAAGTAGGTTGAGGAGTCCCTCAAGAAGAACCCCTCATCCACCTTCGCCTCCGGCTCTGGTTCGGGGGAGTTGTACAAGGGGGTCCATGGGTACACGGACTACAAGGCTGGGTTCCGGTGGGAGCACACAGTGTCAGGCGAGAAGGTCGACGGTGCACATCACCCACTTCGGCCATCGGCTTACATTCGGCTCTCGGTGCGGTTCGACTACTAGTCTGACATCTGCAAGGACTACAAGGAGAAGGGGTACTGTGGATATGGTGATTCCTACAAGTTCATGCACGATAGACGAGACTACAAGTCTGTTGGACCGGATGGCAACAGAGGGGGGGTGTGAATGGTGCTAACTTGAATTTCCTCCTAAGTATTCAAGATTCTATTATCATATAACTACAGAGTTGTAGAAAATAGAATTTTCATCCAAAAACTCAAGACAAATGGCTCAAGAATACAAAAATCTTGAAGCAACCACTTTCCGATGGTCTAACTGGCATAAAAATGGCGGTCTGATCGATCCGAGTGGTCTGATCGCTCCTTCAATGGCAGTATTTTCAGCATGATTTCAAAAACACAATTTGAGAGAACTTTTGATCCGTAGATCTCAATGACATGAAAATTTACAGAGATCTACTCTAGGATATCAATAACATATTCCAATAAACGATCATAAAAATTATGGTCAAAGTTGAGACCTTTTTTAGTTTGTAGGAAGGTTGCATCAAAACCGAACCAAAACTACAAACGGTGAATACAACTTGCTCGTGGGTAGGTGATGGCCAAGATGGCTCTAGATGTATTCTCACATGTTGTAGCAAGTATGCATATGCTAAATCCTTAGCCTTGATCCGTGTTTATCAAACCAACTCTACCTTAACCTAAACTGCTCTCTAACGCATCACCCATGCACCGTGGTTTTGATCTAAGATGGTTTTCGCTGTTTTGGTCAAACTACCAAAACACCCTCTGTTGACCTGGTCTTCATCTCCTATTGCAAGCAATCGCCATGCTTGCCATGTGTAGGTGCACTATTAGCTTGCAATACGCCGCCAAGTCTTTGCCATCCCGGTTCCACCGAACCACGACTCACTTGACCCATACAAGCTACATGGTGCCATCCAGTCGTTTGAACTTGCTTTCAATATTTCATGTCTTTCTCGTGCCATGGTTGAGCTCACCGTCTCACCCGGCATTATCAATCATTCTGGGCCTCAATTCCTCCATGAGCCTAACTCTGATCCTCATCGTTGACCACAGTTGACTTCAAGTGACCCCGCACATCTAAAGACAAAGAAATCTTTTCTGGGCATAAGTTCTTTACAACCTGACCCACATTAACTGTAATATAACTCATGCAACATAAAACCACTGACCATACTCACCCAAACCTTTTCCTCAACTCAAAAATCCACAAATAAGAATTCTGGTCGAAAATCCCCATCTGGCAAACTTCAGCCGGTTAGACCGCCAACCCTTGGGCGGTTGACCGCTGCACCAACCGGTCAGATTGGTGGAACACTGTCAGCCTGACTGACCTTTCCCTAATTGACTAGCAACACTGCCAATTAAATTTTCAAATCTCCCAAATTGCAACGGTTCATCATAAACTAGGACCTTCTCACATGATTCTTCAATCTCCCACTTGGTAAACCCGTTGGCAATTTTTAAAAATGCAGTTTGAAGGTGGATTTAAAAGAAGAGATGGAAATTTGCAAAAGAACTCCAAATGGTCAAAACAAGAGTGCAAAGAGCTGAAAATGACCATTTGAGGCAGAGGTGATATGAAACTACTGAAAGTAACAGGCATTTCACAAAAATCTTGAAATTCACCAAATGAGTCGAGAATCTTACTCTAGCTCCATATGAAAGAATAATTGTTCGATTTGACTTTTGTCATGGTGTGAAGAGATCAAAGGCTCCAACTAAGCAATATGCTCTAGATGAACATATTACCAATCTTTCTCCCCTTTAACAATGGAGTCATCAAGATACATGGAAGAAGACAGAGCATGAATGAAATGAAGTGGCTGCATTTTATTCATTTTTAGCATTTAGGAGCCATGAAGATTATCTAAAGTGACTTTGTAATTATTACACCAAGCCATAAAAATGAAAGTGCTATCTAGATCGTGATAAAATATGTATAGTCAAACTAAGGCCACATAAGTAATGATCTAAAATTAAATGAATTTGTAACATGCCAAGGTGCTCAAGTTCATAATTTAGCCAAGGAAATCTAAAAATGAGCTAAGACATGCTAATATATTAAATGGAACCAAGAAGCTATTATTGAGTCAATTTAGAATGCTAAAAGTTCAAAATTGAAACATTTTGTTCAAGCACATGATATTACTTATAGTTGAGCAAATTTAGCACATTTGACATTTTTTCATTTTTCGTTTTAGCTGAGCTTCAACCATTTTTTATAAATTGTTTTCTTAGCCATGTGCTAGATCTCAAGCCTTATGCGACCACCTCAAGCAAGAAACTTAAGAAAGTGATCTTGGTTATCCAAAACTCCCACTGAGTTCATGCCTAGTAAAATGACAAACTATCTCATGAGAAAGAATTGGTGAGATCAGTTTTTCGTACAAAAGATACCTTTTTTGCATTTTCTTGACTTAGTTTAAGAACAAAGAAGTAATATTAAATCATGATGCTATAATGAACTAGCATAGCTCAATCTAAAGCTTAATGTAGATTCAAGACAACTTAGCTTATTTAACATGGCATAACTCATAAGAGGATTAATTAAAGTAAGACATGATTTAATTTGAGTTTTTAACATTTAAAGGAGTTAGCATGGCAAGAGCTAAGCTACACATAGAAGGACATGATAAATCTAGCAAGTTAGCATAAGTCATGGTAAGATGTAAAGCATGGTATCATATCATATAAGAATAATAGTCAAGGCTCCATATATTTATATTACAATATACATTGCTGAATTTAAATGTAATATGATGCAATAAAGGTCCTAGCTCCCCCTCAACAAGTGAGTCAATTTTAAGAACAATTTGGTTCAAGTTGAGTTATGTCAATATTAATCTCAAGAAAAACTCAAATGAACTCCCTCCGAACCAAAGCAATAAACAAGGGAGAAGAAGCTTAGGAAAAAGAAGAAATGACAGTTCTTAAAGCATAGACAAGATAGAAGGGTTATTATGGCTCAGACTCGCTCTTATCTACCCTATATGACTCTAGAACTATTAACTGATTATCTAAAACACAAGAGAGTAAACATGTTCCCTGTCTACCAAGAGGGCCCAAACCCTGCTAGACCTAAAAAGTGAGTAGACTTAACCTAGCGAGAAGAGAATCAACTAATAAGTAGCATACTAGAGTCACAAGATAAGAAGAAGTTTAAACAACTGAGAATGAAAGTCACTTCGGTCTATGCTAGAAAGACTAACCCAATGCACCCAATAGTCAAAGTGCAACAGAATGAAAATATACATATAATACAGGAAGTACATGATGCTCCCCCTCAGATTAAGCCATAAGAACAAACCACTCCAAGCACTCTTCGTAAGGTCAAGAACCTCGAACTATCTAAAGGCTTGGTGAAAATGTGAGCCAACTGGTGGTCATTCTCCATAAACTAAATCACTATATCACCCTTCTCCACATGGTCTCTAAGAAAATGATATCGGATATCTATGTGCTTAGTCCTAGAGTGCTACACTAGGTTCTTGGCAATATTAATGGCAGAACTGTTATCATAGAAAAATAGAACACTATCTATGGGTAACCCAAAGTCCCGTAAAGTTGAAACCATCCAAAGCACTTGACTATAGCAACTAACGGCTGCAACATACTCGACCTCTACGGTGGATTGTATGACATTGGACTGCTTCTTAGAAGACCAAGAAACAAGAAAATTACCGATGAATTATCAAGTGCCAGAAGTGTTCTTTCTATCTATTCTACAATCAGCAAAGTCTGCATCAGAGTAGGCTCTCAGGGAAAGACAGGAAGAAGAGTACCAGATACCATAGTCCAGAGTAACTCGAAGATACCTAAATATGCACTTCACTGCTTGACGGTGAGAGGTGCAGGGAGAAGCCTGAAATTAAGTGCACAAACAAACAATGAAGTATATATCTGGCCTCGACTCCCGAGTCTGCTTGATCTAGAAGCCGAGGGAGAAGCTCAACTCGCACATCATGCTCATCTCAAACTCTATACTCATGACATCAGAAAAATGGGAAACAAGAGCATGAGAAGAGCCACCAAAGATAATATCATCCACGTAAATTTGGACGAGTGGAAGATCATTGCCATGCTTATGAATGAATAAGGTCTTATCTACCTTACCTATCTCAAATCTGTAACTCAAGAAATAGGACTTAAGTCTTTTATACCAAGTTCTTAGGGCTTACTTAAGTCCATATAGGTTTTGGAAAGCTTGAAGACATGGTTTAAATATTTGAGGTTCTCAAAACCTGAAGGCTGTCTAACATAAACCTCTTTCTCAATATACCAATTGAGAAATGCACTCTTGGCATCTATCTGGTACAACTTAAAGCCCTTAAACGCTACAAATGCAAGCAAAATCCTAATGGCTTCTAACCTAACTACAGGAGCGAAGGTCTCCTCAAAATCTAAACCTTCAACCTAGGAGAAAACTTGAGCTAATAGTCTAGCCTTGTTTCGAATGACTACCTATCCTCAATTTGTTTATTCTTGAAGACCCACTTGGTTCCTATGACATTATGACCACTAGAGGGCTCAACAAGCGACCAGAGCTTGTTCCTCTCGAAATTTTCTAACTCCTCATGCGTGGCATTGACCCAAGACTCATCAGAAAGTGCATGATAGATATCCTTCGGCTTGAAAGAGGCGCCAAAGGTAGAATGTAGATAGAAGTGAGATAAGCCAGATTTTGAGCACGTGACACGCTCAAGAAGGTATCTTATGCTCTGCTCCAAAGGATGACGATGCTGAATATGTCAGGGAGGTTCTGGATGAGAAGAAGTGGACTCTATCTCATGAGCTGAGGAGGTAGGAGCAAAGCCACAAGGCTCAGAAGAATCAGAAGGTAAGGGCTAATCTCCCTGAGGCGTAGTGGTAGAAATAGGTACCTCAGGGGTAGATGGGACTGGATTAGGTAAAGAAACTTCATCTTTATCATTCTTATCATCTACAAAGATGGTCTCGGACTGCACAATTGGAACTAAGATGTTAGGCCTAGTGTCAGGATTGGCCTCATCGAAAGTAACCTTACAGGTCTCTATAATCCTATTAGTCTCTCAGTTCTAGACCTTATACCCTGTGAAGAAGTCGAGTGACCAGAAAGATACCGTTAAAAGAATGAGACTCAAACTTATCTAGATTCCTAGACTTCAGAATAAAACACTTACAACCGAAAACACAAAAATGTGAGACACTGGGCTTTCGTCCATACCTCAACTCATAAGAAATACGATGCAAGTGTGCCCTTAGAAAAACTCTGTTCGAAACATGGCACGCGGTAGATACAACCTTGGCCTAAAATTTCCTAGGTGTAGCATACTCGTCTAGAATCGTCCTAGCCATCTCAACCAAGGTACGATTCTTCCTCTCTCCAACGCCATTTTGCTGAGGGACGTGTAGAGAAGAGAACTAATGCTCTACACCTGTCTCATCATAGAAGCTCTCAAAGTAGGAGTTCTTGAACTCCATACCATTGTCACTGTGGATCACTCGTAAGACACTGGAAGCTCAATAGACAACCTACCAAATAAACCCCGAAAATGACTAAAGGTCTCATCCTTTGAGGCTAAGAAGAACACCCAAGAGAACCTCAAGAAGTCATCAACCACAACAAGAATGTACCACTTCCCACCGACCGACTGCACTCTAGTTGGACCAACAGTGTCCATATGGAGAACCTGTTCTAGTGCATCAGTCATAGTCACAGTGGCTAGAGGGTGAGAAGCAGTAATCATCTTGCCATGTCGACAAGGAGCACAAACTAAGTCTTTGACCATATTGAGCTTAGGCAGATCAAGAATGAGACCGTGGCCGCTAACTCAGGTCAAGTGATCAAAGCCAATGTGACCAAGTCTCCTATGCCAAAAAGAGATATCACGGGACTCTGAAGCAACTAAGGACATGACAGAATCACCAGAAGACTCGACAAAATCAATATGAAAGATCCTCCTAAACCTAGAAATCCTACAAACTAGACTCCTCGAAGAATTAAGGATTTTATAAGTATTTTTCTTAAAGTTTACCTCAAAATCGTCATCGGTAAGCTAAAAAACAAATGCCAAATTATAATACAACTTACTTACTAACACAACATAGTTAAGAATAAAAGAATCATTAATGCACACAGTACCTTTAGAGATAACACGACCTGATGAAGCGTCTCTAAAGGTGATTATCTTATCACCTAAAGCTCGGACTAGGGAAGAGAACTAATGAGAGTCTCCGGTCATGTAGCAAGAACAGCCAAAGTCCACAAGCCAAACATCTTCCTTCCTAACCCGACTAACCTGAGTAAATGAGGAGAAAACATCGGTGGCTTAGTACTGGGTAATAAGAGCGCACCTAGGAAACCAGTATTGAGTCACACGACAAGCAGTAGATCTAGTCATAGAAATAGAAGACTGATCTCTAGCTACTCTATGCACTCCGCCTCTCACAGAAACAGATAGTCTAGAAGCAGACCTCAAGCCTCTATTGGATCTGACCTCTATAGAAGAGTGGGTCTGAACAACAACGGTATGTTGATCACGCCGTCAGATAACCACCTCAATGGGGAAAACAAGGTCCATCCTCAGAACAGTGAAAACTCTGACCAGAAGCAACTTGAGTACAAAACTAGAAGATGCTTGAAAGCTAAGTCCTCGATGCTGCCTAACACCAAACAAATTAGGAGAATTTGCTATGACTCTAGACCTTATGTTGGTCTTAGGAGCACTCTGAGTCTGAGGCTGACCCATAATACCCCTAAGAGTGTGAACACAGTCTCTAGGCGCAAACTTGGCACACTTGAGGTAGAACTCAACTACATATCCATCCTTCTGATAGAAGGTGCAATGATACTTCGCCTTTTAAGAGGCTGAAGCAGCAAGTGGCATAATCTTACTATCAGGATCCCTTGGACAAAACCTGTAGATTTAAACACTATCTTCTTAGTCTTGGGCACAACCTCGATCACGCCTCCAGATACAGCTCTGGCAACTTCCTGTGGATGCTTCTTCACATCCTTTAAAAAAAATCATACCCTCGATCTTGATTAAACTTACAAATTTTGGATTTATCCAGGATAAGATTAAGCCTTTTCTTGCCTTCCACAAATTTTTCAAGAGTGTTTATGAGGTACTCACACTCTCAAAAAAGAGAAGCATAGGAAGAACACGGAGAGGAAGATGAGGAACCAGAAGGAGAAGATCGAATATCACGTGTATGTTTCTCTTTATGCACGGTTGCCTGAACCTTGAGGGCTTCGCATGACACAGACGGGGCAGACCTAATCCTAGCCATCTGGGCTTTGTAACTCTTCCTAAAGGCCTCTTCCATTTCCTTAGATTTCTCCCCTACTTCAGTACAGAATGAATAAGTAGATTGTGGTTTTTCTAGTAGATTCTTAGTTAGTTTCACATATTTTTATCTAATGCAATCAATTCAGATTTTAGTTTTTCACAATTATTGCATGATGAGCTAACAGGTGACTTAGAAGCATATTGAACCATTTTATTGTTATAATCGCACATGTCCTGAAATTGCTTACAAACAAATTTAAGTTTAGCAATTAATTTAGGGTAATTGACACAAGAAGCAATATGCTCCATCAAAGCAGCATGCATTTTAGCGATCTTATGATCTGCCTTTTTTAAGTTAATCTTTAAGTTGTTATAACTATCATAGGTTTTAGGCAGATCAAGAAGCATGGTATATAATTCTCTAAAAGCATTGTCCTTATTCTTATATGAGGTGCAAAAAGTAGTCTCAACAAAATCAGACTGAGAAGGAATAGTTCTAGCCATTTCTAATTCAGCCAACAGACTAACATTCTCCACCTTAAGCAAATCCATATCAGAAATCACACTATCATGTGAGGTTCTTAGTTTCTTCATGTCTCCGAGCAAGGAAGCACACACATCACAATCGTCACGGGAGGAAGCAAATCTAAGTGAAGTAAACTCCTGTGATAAGCTCTCTACCTCCTTCTCTAACTCACCGCACCTAGCTCTAGACTTAGCATAAAACTTTCCTTACTTGAGAAAAGAACCATTAAGCTGGTCATAGGAGGGACATACCTCATTGGAGTCGCTATAGAGATTGTCATCGCTGATGCCGTTCTTATTAGCCATGAAGCACATCTCGGTGAAGTTATCGCCGTCCTTGGTGTCCTTCTGCAGATCATCCTCGCCATCGTCGTCTCTCCAGCACTCCATGTTGCTGAAGTCGAAGTTATCGAAGGCGGTGAGGGCGTAGTAGAAGAGCTTCTTGGCCTTGCCAAGCTTGCGGTACTTCTTCTCCTTATCTTGATCCCAAACTGGGGGCTTCTTATTATGGTTCTTATTGATGTAGTCATTCTTACTTAGACCGCTATAGTCGTTCTTGCCCTTCTCCAACTTGGAGCAATTCACCCGAATGTGGTTGGGGCCACCACACTTGAAGCAAATCATTGGACCTCCTCTCTTTCCCTCTTTAACCCTCTTATATGAATGTGAGAATTTCTGGTCAAGAGGGCTAGGTCACTCTCTGGAAACTACTCAAACTGGTCATCGCTCATCTCGCACAAAACAGCCAAAGAGAACCTAGAAGCACCATCAGATGATGCTCTAGAGGCAGAAGTGAGATTGGTGACTAAGACCATCGACTGCGATTTCGCCTTGTGAGAGACGATGTCTATCTTATGAGTCTTGAGGCCTGAGTACAATGCATCAAGAGTTAAGGTCGACAGATCAGTCATATCCTTAATGGAGGTCACCTTCATCTCCCAACTCTGAGGTCCAAGGCAGAAAGCATCTGACGAGCATTGTCCGAGTCTGCGAATGTGAGACCAACAACTCAAAGGTTGTTCAGAATCTTGTGAAATCTACCAAAGCACTCATCCAAGGACTTACCACCAAGCACTCAAATTTGTTGTATTCACGCTTATACTAGTCCAGTCAAACAGCTTTGATCTGGGTGGTGCCCTTATGGTATGCATCGAGGGTCACTCAGATGTCATATGCCGATGTGAGATGGGAGATGCGATCAAAATCACTTTGGCTAAAACCCTGAATGATGATGTTTCTTGCCGTAGCATTTGTCTCGACATCTGGTGTATTCATAACCGTGATGCCATCCTTGGCAGGAACAATAAACCGAGTCTTAATCTTTTTCCAAATCGTATAGCCTTGAACCTAAATGTAAGACTCCATCCTGCTTTTTCAAAAGGGATAGTCGACCCCATTGAAGAGAGGCAGCTTGGTGTAATACTTGTCTACTGTCATAGCTCTAAAGACCGGTTAAGACCTACGAGAAGAGCAAACCGGGCTCTGATACCACTTGTTGGACCGGATGGCAACAGGGGGGAATGGTGCTAACTCGAATTTTTCCCTAAGTATTCAAGATTCTATTCTCACACAACTACAGAGTTGCACAAAATAGAATTTTCATCCAAAAACTCAATATAAATGGCTCAAGAACACAAACCTTGAATCAACCACTTCTCGGCGGTCTAACTGACATAGAAATGGTGGTCTAACTGGTCCCAGCAGTCTGACCGCTCCTTCAATGGTGTTATGATCGCTGCTATAGTAATATAAGCCTAATGAATAGTGTTTTTAGCATGATTTCAAAAACGAAAATCAAGAGAACTTTTGATCTATAGATCTAATGATATAAAAATTTGCAGGGATCTACTCTAGGATATCAAAACCTATTTCAATAAACAATCATGAAAATTATGACCAATGTTGCGGGCTTCTTTAGTTTGTAAGAAGGTTGCATCAAAATCGAGCCAAAACTCCAAACGATTAATACAACTTGCTAATGGGTAGATGATAGCCAAGATAGATCTAGATATATTTCCACATGTCACAGCAACTTAGAACACTGAAGAACATGACCCGAAAACCCTAGAGACAAGAAATCACACTTTGAGGCCAAATCAAGCAAAATCAGGTTTTCTTGATGAACTTGTTATCAAAATATCTACATGGATGGAAATAGATTCCTAGAGGTTGTCTCCATCTCTTACATGTCATTGACACAGCAAGATTAAGAAAAGAGGAGAGATCAAAATCAACCAAATCAAGAGCAAATTAATCAAAACATGAGATGGACATGGAGCTGATCAAAGATTGGTATATTGATTACTTGAAGAGATAAATTTTATAGCTACTCCACCTTAGAAGACATAGTGCACATAACACACTCAACTCTTAAACCCTAACTCTAGACATGAGAGTACATGAGAGAAGGATTGGATGGTTAACTACATGTCTCCATCCTAACCCTCTTTTATAGGTGGGCAACCAGCCACCTATTACCCTTAGTAGATCCTATCTACTATTATAACGAAAAACCCGTTAACCCTACACACACATGCTCACTTATGCACGCTTTTCAAAGCACAAAAATGTGCATCCGCTAAATCGTTAGTCTTGATCCTTCTTGATAAAACCAACTCCACCTTGACCTAAACAACTCTCCAACGCATCGCCCATACATCGCGGTTTTGATCCAAGGTGGTTTTTGGTGTTTTGGTCAAATTACCAAAATACCCTCAGTTGACCCAGTCTTCATCTCTCGTTACAAGCAATCGCCATACTTGCCATATGTAGGTGCACCACTAGCTTGCTATATACTGTCAAGTCTCTCCCATCTCAGTTCCACCGAACAACAGCTCACTTGACCCGTACAAGCTATATGGTGTCATCTAGTCGTTCGAATTTACCTTCAACATTTCTCACATTTTTCGTGTCATACTTGAGCTCACCGTCTCACCCGATAGCCTCGATTATTCTAGGCCTCAACTCCTCCATGAGACTAGCCCCAATCCTCGCCGTTGACCACGGTTGACTCCAAACGATCTTGCACATCCAAAGACAAGAAATTTTTTCCAAGCACAAGTTCTTCATAACCTGACCCACATTAACTGTAAGCTTATGCAACATAAAATCATTGACTATACACACCGAAAACCCCTTCCTCAACTCAAAATCCATAAATATGAATTTTGGCCAAAAGTTCCCATCTGAACAAACTTCAGCCAGTCAGACCGCCAACCCTCGGGTGGTCAGACCGCTGCACCAACCGTTTAGACCGGTGGCACACTGCCGGTCTGATCGGCCTTTCCCTAACCGACCAGCAATACTGCCAATTAAAATTTTAAATATATCAAATTACAATGGTTCATTATAAGATAGGATCTTCTCACATAATCCTTCAAAGTTAGGGTGGCAGCTCGAGGAGGAGTGGGAAGAGGCCGAAAAGGCCCGCAAGTGGCGCATCGCGATGGGGGCCGGTGATGGGAGCGAAGACAAGGCGGAGGAGGATGACGATGACAACGAGGAGGCACTGCCCTTTGCCTGCTATATCTGCAGGCAGCCATTCGTTGATCCGGTGGTCACGAAATGCAAGCATTACTTCTGCGAGCACTGTGCATTAAAGGTTCAGTTTGTTCTGCTTTTGCTATATGATGGTAATTATGGCTATTATCTGAGTAACTTATGAGTTTATCATGTAGAAGGTCTAAGGTGTCGACTTGCAGGGCTCGGCTAATAGTTTTTCATGTAGAAGATATAAGGGGTAATTGCTTGGCTAGACTAATATTTAGCCTAAATTCTGTGTCATACTGTCATGGAATCATGATTGCTGGATTTGGACCCTAAAATGCGCTGTGTTTGCGTTAATATTCTAACTATTGTTCCCTGGATTTGCTGTCTTTTGCAGCTAATTAATTTGCCGTGTTAAAAATTTAAGCTTGCTAGGTTAATTATGGAAGAGTTGTTGGCTTCTTGCCCCTGAACTTGAAAAAAATTGTGGCAAACCTAGGTACATTCAGAAATGAGAAATCAGAATAGCATGAGATTATATAGAAGTGACAAATTAGCAGTTTGTTCAAAATATAGGGGGCCAATTAGGAGTATAGGACCAATACTGCATGCTGTATCGTGTCTTTGTTTTGTGCTTCCTAACATACCTCATTAATGTTAATTTCTGTTGATTGGACCAGCTAATCAGTTCTTAACTAAGACTAATTCCTGTTAGATAATGAAAAGTGCTTTCATAAGGATAAATATTTACACTCGCTTATGGGTCCTGCGGAGGGGCATTGCACGGAGATTTGAGCTATCTGTCATAAAATCAGGAAATTTTGAAAGAGATAGAAGATAACTGTAAGAATGAGCTCGGAACTCCACTTTCATCATCATATATCACATATTTCTGTGGATTGATTGATTGTTGATTGACCTTTGCTGAACTGGAAGAAGTTCCATTAAGTAGTGCCCTTGCTATTGCAGACTCTTGCACATATGCAGTTTAATTTGTTGCTTCTTCCAGACTGAACTTTTGAAACATGAGCACTTTTACAAACCTCTTGCTATTGTTATGGAATCAACCCAATATACATTATGTTAGACCATGTGGCCAGATCTAAGTTATTTTAGATGATAAATAATTGACAACGTTAGTTATGGTATTACTTATGGTGTGTTGCTTCTTTATATGCTTGTGATAGCATGGTGATATGATAATGTTGCATGATACGCTCGTGTGAGGTATTGTGCGGATTGACTTGAGTCAAGTCGTGGACTTGTGCTCGTACGCGGTTGCGTGTTTATTCATGTGCAGGTGTTGCTTGAGGCGGAACATGGTCGATGACGGGACTGAAACTAGGTTCGGGTGGAATTGAGGTTTCGGGACTAAGTTCAGGGAGGAACTGAGGTCCTATTGGTCAAAGATGTCATGCGGGATGTTCAGACTAGAGAACAATGCGCATGGAGATGATGCGTGAGAAGATACAGGAGGTGCGGTTCTGAAGGCTTCGACACGTGGAAGGCTGAAAAAATCGGAAGCGTAATAAGAATTAAAAAACTCATGTTATGAAGAGTTTTGGGTCCCTTAAAAAGTAGTGGGCTAAAAAGGCTGGTTGAGGCAAAAAGGCCTAGGATGTGTTGTATTAGAGTTTTAAGTAGAAAGAAAAAGAGGATATAAATAGATATACGTGTGCGGCGGCTGGTGGTAGCGGTTTTGCGCTAGGAAGAAAAATTTGTGGCGACTGCATGCTTGATACGAGACAATATTTGATGCATGCTGTTGGTGACTTTTATGATGTGAGTTGATTTGTTGATTAAAGTATTGAGAGAGTAGTTGATGAAGTTATGTGCATGAGCTATGAGCTGAGACATTGATTGGTGGAAATAGTGAGGATGTCGGCGGCTGCATGCCGTGCATGAAGTCTCTTGTATTCTTGATTGTGCATGCTGGCCGGAGGCGTGACTTGTATTGAGCGGCAGACAAGATTTCTTCCACTGGCGAGATTTGGAGCAGCAGCCGGGATTCACGTAGCAAATTTCCGCTCGATCTCGCGTGTGCTTTCGTCGCTGCTGGCGAGATTTGGAGCGTGCGGCCGGACGTAGGAGTCCGGACGTAGGAGTGCTTCTGCCGAGACGCGTACGAGACTTGATACGAAAGTATTTTGGCCGTATGCATGGATTGAGCCAGCCGCGATTAATGAGGTGATTAAATAGGGCATCAAGTTTGTGATCCGGTAAGTTTGGTTGATTAATCTTTTACGGATTTTGCTTAGTTGTATAATTAGAGCTTAATTTACTCTCGTCACTATCTGCATTAGCGATTTTGTTTATTTTATATCTCAAGTTCTAGACCTCTGATTGACGTAATTCCAGTTGGGTTAGTTCAATAATTTTCTCTAGTTTATTCTGACAAAGTTTGAGGTTAATTGGAGTTATGGTTTTTTTTATCAAGATTAGTTTTAGTAAGGATACAGTGTTCTGTCCAGAACTTGAAATGAGGCTTAAATATGTTTTGTGTTAAAAGGGGAGTATTAAAATTTATTTTTAGCTTCTGCAATCATTCACCCCCTCTGATTGCCTGTCTTAGTGTGAATCGATCCTACACATTAACTTGTCCTATTTTGACAAAAGCACCACATAATTGTAAACAATACCAAATAGGAAAGTGTGGCAAAGAAACAGAGTTCTGCATATCATACTAGAAAAATGTTTTCTTGGTGCAAATATCATCCATAGAGCATGCAGCAACATTTTTTTAGAAACTCCCATTATGAATTATATTTAGAATGTCAACACAAGCCAAGTTGATATTTGATCTCTGATTACTTGTAAATTTTCCTTATTATTAGTCCTATGGTTGCACTTCAGGAATGTTCTTCGAACGAAAAATACCAAGTATCATGCATGGACGCTTGAAATATTGTTAGTCCTATGGGCCTTTCCTGTTGGAATTTTACGGAGCTTTCCTTGACCACATAGGACTATCTAATGCCCCCTTCTATATACAACTAGCCGAATACGGATGGAATCAACTTATCATTTAAGGCACGACACCAAATTATGGATAGTGACAGATTAAAATAAAGTTTATACACTACTAATATTAAAAAATAACGGAATATCTAAGAACATTGAATATTTCTTAGGTGCTATAAGCCTTATATAACCTTCTTGGGACTGCCTCTGAGGGGATTACCAAGTTTAGTCCCAATGTGGTGCAATTCTTTTCTAATTCTGAGGCAAGATAACCTTCGCATGGGCACCTAAAGTCGCACCATTACCTCCATGTTGCATCTTCGTAGTAAGCAACCATTGGTGCTACATTAAAACAGTAGAGGGGGTACTTCAGGCCTTCACAGTTTAGTTACAACTTGGGGAGTTACTGTTCTTTCCTTAATCTAATCCACCGCTGGTGCTGAATTATAAATGTAGATTTGATACCATTAAAAAAAGATTATAATGTAATTATTGGGTGGCTTTTATTTTGTTGGTGATGTGGTACAATTTGGAAGCTTGTTTAGTTGTCAATTTTAGAGGTAAAAAGGATTTGCTTATAACAAGTTTGTAATGATTTACTCTAGATGTAGTAGTTTACACAGCATTATGTGTAAGGTAGGTACTTCAGGTTAACTGTGATCCCGATATAGCAGTATCTTTGTAGTTTTAGAAGCATTACACGTCCTCGAAGTTTGGTGATCTAGATTGTTACCAACGATTTTGGAGCATGCTGTATGTGCTAATTTTGTTAAATTCAACTTCCTTGGGCTAGGCTAGTTTTGAACAAATGTTGTTCTCAAGTTCAAACCTCAGTGGTCAGTGCAAAACAGTATGCTTTTATAATGGAAACAGACTAGTGTAGTTTTGTGCTTCCTGTTTCGAACTGAAAAGGTCAATTTTTTTATTGTCCACATGCTCAACATGGCAATATGGTAAGGACTGACAGTTGACATAACATTGCAGCCTATTTACGTACCTTTTATTCTATAAGCGTAATGGTATTGTGTGCTCTTCTGGTTTAATTAACTCGAGGAAGACAGCGATACGCTTTATTTTGTTTTTGTTTCTTTTCTTATTTAGGCACATTTGGAGAAGCATACACCATTGCTTTTATTTGCATTGATAGTTATCATCGGTCATTTGCACGCAGATTTGAGCTTTTTCTTTCTTTCTTTTCTTCTTTCCTGTTAATAACACTTTTGGATTTACATCTTTCCTGTTAACCAAGTAGAGATTTACATCTTCCCTGTTAAAAACGCTTTTGGATTGAGAAGCAGTGGCGGAGACAGGGGGGCTGGAGGGGGCTGGCACCCCCAACCTTCTACTAATTCTCTATTATGTAGTTAATTACATGGGTTTAATTAGTTGTTTGGTCCCTCCCAATTTAGCCCAAATGTAAAGTATGTTTAAAGCCCAGTCATATACAGCCCAAATCCTCTTTATTTTGTTTCTTGTTTTAGCTTTGTATCTACTGATCTTTGTAAATACGGGTTATAAGGTGGTACGTACCGTGATATGTAGGATATGCATGTTTGTGTTCTTAATCTTAGGATGATTAATACAGGCTGGTGAGTTGACTAGAATCTGTTGTAGCTAATCATAGGTGTAATTGAAGATCACTCAAGCACTACTAGCTGGTGGAGTACATAATGCTAGGAACCTTTAATTAAAAGCCAAGAAAATGTTTTGGCCGAATTTCTACGGTAATACAATGGACATGTTCTCGTGGATTTATTTTTTGATTTCTTTGAAAATCAAAATAAATAGAGTATTTTTTAAAGCAGTTTTTTAAATGACTTCTCGAGTCTAAAAGCATATGAGCCGTCCACGTCAATATCTTTACCGTTCACTGTGGTATCAAAAAATGTAAACAAAAACCATAAGTACACACTTCAGTAGTTGCTCTCACATCACATCTAGAGACCCTATTTTAATCGGCTTAGACTCTGTTTTAGTCGTAGAGCTAAGTTTAAGTTAATAGAGATATAATTTTCTTTGCATTGTAATTTGCGAAACATATCACTCTGATATGTGACTATTGGATCGGTAAATCCAGCATGGTTCATTGGTTCTACTCTACTTGTTGTCCATATTATTCCCTATATCCAATTTCTAGCTTTGCCCCTGTTGAGAAGTGACCGTTTTGACTTTCAAGTCTCTGGCGCACAGTGTTCAATCGAAGTGTTGAATACGTGAGTTTGGTTACAATGGCTGTGCTTCGTGCTTCCTGTCAGCCATTGTAGTGAAAAATCTACAACGCTGCGCAGGAGATCCGCAAGAAGATGGCGCAAGACAAGAAGCGACCAGGACCACTAACCACTGTAGCACATTTACTTGCATGATGGGATTACTTTGTTATGTAACTTCTGTTATTGTACTGTCCGAATTTTTTTTAATTTTGATTTTGATTTTGTGTCGCTGGTGTGGTCTCATGTCATTTCGTCTGTCCTCAGGTGGCTCCCGGATGGATGTAAAGTTTCCAAGTGCGGCTCCAGTGTTCCACAGCATGAAATTTACAGCTCCAGGAAAGTGTTCAGTGCAGCTCATGTGGCTCAGTGCTGCCCCTTTATGCAACAATGCAGCTTGTAGCTGCTACTTTCTAGTGTGCATGCATGGTGTGTCGCTTATCGTATCTTGCTTTCCATGGCAGATAAGGATACGATATATCCGTTGCGTCGTGTCATGAGACGTTCGTCCTGAGCTGAGCGGCAAGCCATTAGTTCGGTTGCTCGGTTTCGACGCGTCCGTTTGTCGTGCAGCGTCTGGTCCCTGAAACTCCGCGGTCTATTCAGCCCTGAGAGGCTCTTGAGATCGGCGGCAACGTCGATCAATGCACAGTTAAATCCGTTATAAACAGAAGCTGCTGTGAACCATCCTGACAGCTGTGATGGTGTATCACCGTCCTCTTTTACGGCTGATTAAGATTCTAGTGAATTAGTCCGTTAATTAATGAAATCCAGCATGGCAATAGAGCAGCAGATATACCTTCACAAATAATGAATCAGGCTAGGTTCGAACCAACTTTTTTCTTATGCTCGTGTTGTCTACAGTAACTAGTTTTTAAACAGTGTATTTTTTTAAGACGGGGTTAATAGAAAGATTATAGTAAAACGTGCACTGAGTTCAGCTGTATCGGTCAAAATCACATGCGACTATTTTTCTATGTGTATTACCTCTCGCGAATAGCCAGAATTCAAATATTTAAGCCATAAATCATAAGCCATCAGCCCAAAAGAACCAACCCTTAGTCGGCTGCTTAAGATTCTAGAACTGTTACGTATCTAACATTGTTACAATATTTTTTTTAAATTTTGAGCTCATAACACCCGTTTTTGCAAAAATAGCACTCTCCTCGAGCTCGGAAGGTGCAGCAGGCAACACGTGTTACCTGCTATACCTGGGTAGCTCGGCAGGAGGTGGGCTGCATGGCAAAGTGAGCTGGGGTGGGAGGTGCTAGGGCGGCACGGCAGGCGGCCAGCCAGAGGTGCTGCCGAGCCGGCGCAACTCGATAGCAGCTTGTTGAGCAGCCTCTGCTCGACAGTTGCATGCTAAGCTGTGCCGGCTTGGCAGGCGGGTGTAGGGTATGCGAAAAGGGTAGGGGTGGCAAAAAAACTTATTGGTTTAGTTCAAAATTGCTTCAATTATACTCGTCAATTTGAATTTTGCTCTAGCTCGACTCGTTAGCTCGCTTCTAAAAATACTTCCAAACTATACGTAAATTTTTTTAAGAAAGATGCAAGGGGGTTCGAAGAGGTAGATAAGCCACCACCACAAACTCTTTATGTTAAGTAGTAAAGATATGTTGTTGCAAAAAGTTATGGTAATTGACCATGTGTAGACCGATAAAGCAGTTCTTAAGGAATGTGCGAATTACATGGCACATGAGGTTTGGTTAGATGCGTATGTTTGCCTCAGTACTCATACGATACAAGTAGCAAAATGTGTGAATCATCAACCCTACCTATAGCTAAGATACATGAACGCCTTTTGAAAGCCAAGATTCCAATCAGTCGTCGTACACATTTGGATCCATCAGTGCCTTTCTCTTCTTTCCTTTGCGAGCTTTAACCTTAGCGACTTGGGCTCAGTACTCGGCTTCTACAACTTGTGTATGTTTGTCTCAATCGAAGATAACCTGGCAGTCAGTGGTGGCTTCAGGGATCACCATCACCTTACCCTTGTCCTTTCCGCTGTCATTCGGGGTGTAAGGTTTTCAGTGTGTGAATCTCTCAGGCGCCATCAGGTAATTGACCAAGTATTTTTGCTTGATGAATGCCCTGTTGTACATATCCAGGCCATCAATCCATTGGAAGAAGTAGCAGTGCTCCGTGGTCTACCAGCATAGATGGAGTGGGTTAGAGATGTACGAAATAGAACATGCAATATGAAATAACAAATACGTGTTTAAAATATTTTAGCTCTAGCGCATTCCATATTATATAACCACAATTATGCTAATGAAACACTAATGATATATATATTAAGCGTGTTGTTCGCATGTGAATGAAGTATACCTTTTTCGAAGGTATCCACCAGCTCCATAATACTTTCAACTGCGAATGAAGCAGGAAATCTTTATTTTCTTTCCTTTTCCTCCCTAGCTGTGCTCTCTTTCGCTCGACAGCAATGCGACCAAAGGTCATGTTTTATACATGCGTGCAAGAAGCCAACGCAATTAACGCGCAAATAAAAATGAGCATCTAACATCGCGTCACGTCGCATCATGTCATCAACATGATTCCCTTGTGTGTGCTACCCTGTGAGGAATTGGCCCCCCTGTGCTCCCATGCGCGCGCGCCTACTCGCCTGTCCCCCGTCCTGTCGAGTTGCGCTAGCTTAGTAGCACCTTGCCTGCCTGCTGCGTCGCATTGCTCGATGCCACGCTAGCTTGTTCTGCCGTGCAGCTCGCCTCCAGTCGAGCTACTCGGGCGTGGCAGGCGACACTGTCGCTAGTCGTGCCTTTTGAGTTTAGAGAGGGATCATTTTTGAAAAAATAAGTGCTAAAGGGCCAAAATAAAAAAAAACCATTGCATCATTGCTAGATAGTGAACAGTTCCATATTCTAATGTCTGCTCGACCGGGATCGCCCGACAGAGAGCGATGGGAGGCTGAGCCTACTGTATCCATCCTCAACGAGATCCTTCACATGGCAACATGTGCGGCAAAAGCACCAGGCAAAGGATAATAATGTATAGGACACTAGGAGTAGCATGTCTTGTGTTACATAAGATTATAGCATTAGCCAGGGTTGTCTGGTTGGCAACCTGTGACGATGAGCAAGGCATATTTGATTTGAGCCGGCGAAAAAATTGTCATACATGTATGATTGCGAGAACATGCCCCTCTCAAGTTCCACTTTGGACACTTGTGTATAGTACCAGCTGGTACAAATTTTGCATCGGGACACGAACCAAACAGTGGGCAAGGAATATTGAGGAATGCTGAAATTTTTGTACGGATAACCTATTTTTTATTCGAAAATACAGAAATATACCCGCGACAAAATTTTTTACACAAACAGGCTCGAGTCGCCAAACCATTCGGCGAGTTACTCTTGTCGCCCCACCACCAAGCGACTTATAAAGAATCCGGTAACCGTTGGGCGATTAAATGCAATCGCCTCCCCGTTAAGCGATTCAATTGAATCGCCCCCTCGTTCGGCGACATAAAGAAGAGTCGCCCAACGGGGGGGCGACTGCATGTGACTACAGCCCGACGGCCACGCCCCTTTTCTTCCCTTCCCCACGCCTGCTCGCCATCACTCCGCCGCGCGAGGAAGCAGAAGCAGAAGAGAGGAAGGAAGAGGAGGAGGAGAGGGGAAGAAGAGAAGGAGAGGGGAAGAAGAGAAGGAGAGGGAGAGGAGAGGGAAGAAGAGAAGGAGAGGGGGAGGAGAGGGAAGAAGAGAAGGAGAGAGAGAGAGGAAGAGAAGCCGCGGGATTTGCAGGTATTTTCCTAATTTTAGAAAATTTATTTTAGAAAATTTAGTTTAGAAAATCTAGTGTAGATATTTAGTTTACAAATTTAGTTTAGATATTTAGTTGAGATATTTAGTTCAGAAAATTAGTTTAGATATTTAGTTTAGATATTTAGTTTAGAAAATCTAGTTTAGAACATTAATATTTGTAGAAAAATATAGTTTTTTGTATAATATTTGTAATGCATTATTGTGAAAAATTTACTTTAGAAAATTTGTTTAGATAAATTAAGTTTAGAAAATGTAGTGTAGATATTTAGTTTACAAATTTAGTTTAGATATTTAGTTGAGATATTTAGTTTAGAAAATTTAGTTCAGAAAATTAGCTTAGATATTTAGTTTAGATATTTAGTTTACAACATCTAGTTTAGAACATTAAATTTAGAAATGTAGATGCAGTTTACAAATTTAGATGTACAAATTTAAATGTAGAAAAATATAGTTTTTTTGTATAATATTTGTAATGTATTATTGTGGAAAATTTACTTTAGAAATTTATTGTAGATCATTCAATGTACAAATGTAGATGTAGTTTGCAAAATTGAAATGAAGAAAATTTAAATGTAGAAAATTGTTGTGTCGAAATTTTGTATACTATTTTTCATGTATTATTGTAGAAAATGTAGTGTACAAATTTACATTTAGCTAATTTTGCAGTTATGGCGGATGACTGGCGGTACCCGCTGTTGGACAAGCACTTGGACCGCGTGCACCGCGCTTCCCGTCGTGCGCCGCCACCGGGGAGCATGGACGAGTCGACTGAGCTGGGAGTGGTCCGGACACGCACACCTCGTGTGGCCTGGGGACTCGACCCCCGTTGGACTGGCAGGTTTGCACTACGCCAACGTTTTAGCATTACCATAAAAACATTTAATGCTGACCTTCACTTTATTTGCAGGCTGCGGGATGCCGGACTTCTCCCTCTTGCCCGGATGGTGCAGGCCATGGATGAGGACGGAGGTGCCTTGGCCGGGGAGGGGGACGAGGCGGGCGTGGTGGTGGAGCATTCACGACGCTTCCCGTTCGACCGTTCCCTGCTGACGGCTTTGGTGGACCGTTGGCGGCCCGAGACGCACACTTTCCATCTACCAGTCGGGGAGATGGCGCCGACCCTGCAGGACGTGTCCCTACTCCTTGGCCTTCTGGTCGCGGGAGACGCTGCCTTCCTACCGGAGGCTCCCGCCGAGTGGCGCGATGACCGCTTCGGCGATTCGTGGGTCCTTCCACCGCCGATCACCACCACATCTTTGACGAGAGGCAGAAGCATGGACCGACGATGAGGTGGCTGGCACAGTACCGGGTACGTGGTGTTTCAAGTCGATCGCGTCTTCGAAACTCTTATTTGTGCAATTACATACTAATAAAACTTGTTCGAATTCAGGTTGAGTGCATGGTTGCAGATGCTGACGATTTCCAGGTCGCGCGCCACCTGGAGGCTTACGTGCTGTGGCTGTTTGGTTGGGTGCTCTTCACCACTAGCCACGGCAACACCGTTGACGCGCGCCTTATCACTTATGCGAGGCGATTGCCGACGCGAGGCCGCCCGGATCGGTGGGATCGGCCGCACTTGCCGCGACGCATCGCGCGGCTTTGTGCGATGCGTGCACGAGGATTAAAGCGAACTCGATCCTCACGGATGTCCCCGCTGCTGCGATTGTGGTCGCTCGAGCGCTTGATCTCGGACGACTGCACTAGACGACATGGGTCCCTACGGGGCCGACATGTACCAGGGGGAGACATCGATCGGCCGACGATGGGTTCTATTTGGTGTCGTCGACGAGTGAGTTTTATTTTATCGTAGTCAACTTATTAACGATCGTCGTACTAAACAATTTGCCTTTCTTGCAGTACGATTCGCACGCGACGCAGTCACGCGGCGTACCACCCCTTCGTGGAGCAGTTGGACCGCCTCGCAGACTCCGACGTGCGCTGGGAGCCTTACGCAGCGGAGGCAGTGCAGGCCCGTGCTCCTGACGGGCTATCGCTTTGTCTTTGGCGTGACGAGCTTTCGCTAACCCGCCGGAAGCTCGTGTACGGCATCTACGTGGAGGACTACGCACCGCAGCGAGTCATGCGGCAGTTTGGGCTGCGGCAGGCACTTCCTGTACCAGTCGGGCCGCCGATTCCGCCGCGCGTGCACGCGTGAGTGACCGCTTCTGATATTGTTGTACGTACTTACTAGAAGTGATCGCCAGTACTTACATTACGTAATGGTTCCATAAACAGGCACAACACGAAGGGCGTCAAGAAAGGCCTGATCGGTCCAGAGGATGCACCGGATTGCGCGATGGGAGGGTGCGCTGGATGACCGCGTGGAGGAGGACCGCCATACGACATAGCCGACTCACGCGGAGTACCTCATCCGTACCGGGGCGGACTCAGATCGCTAGTACATGTCGTTGACCCACCTGCCCCACACGTCGCCGCACCGACAGACGCGTACCCTGCGCACTTCGCACGCCACGCTCACATCGCGGTACGTAACTTGTAATTTCAAAAATTCTCAAATCGCAATATCGTTTCGATGATGGACCATTTTATGTCTTTTTTTCCAGGCTGACGTCGGTGTCGCGCTGTGGTCGGAGTCCTCCACACTAGTGCAGAGGTGGGGCACAGGTGGGGAGTTGACCCGCGAGGAGGCCGTCAGCTTTACGCGACGGATGGAGGCCGGGTGTAGACGTATCGTCGGCCTACTGTCCTGCACGAGGCTACCGACGGTCTCCACACCTACGCCCAGTGCACCCCCACCACCAGTGCCACCCCGACCACCAGTGCCACCCCGACCAGCGTGGCACTACTCCGGAGGTAGTATGTGGACACGTCCACCGCCCCGAGCGATCGTGGAGTTCTACGTGGACACGCCCACCGCCCCGAGCAGCCGGGGAGTTCTACGTGGACACGTCCACCTCCCCCGGAGCAGCCAGGAGTTCGCTGGTCACGGCCTCATACAGCTCCTACGTACATCCCCGGCTCCCACACGGATGATTTCATGGCGCCATGTACGGGTACACATGATCCCGATCTTGTTTTTATCCAAAGACGACATGCAACGAACTAACGATATTACTATTGCAGTCCTTACCAGCAGCAGGACGCTTCTCCCGCCACATCGAGGTGGACCCGCTTTTTATGATCGCTCTGGCCGTCCTCCGACGCAAGACCGGATGTTCTCTCGGCGATGGCCTCCCGGTGCACCGGAGGCCACACGCCAGATGTCTGGTGACTCCACCGGCGCAGCCGCGGGTGCGAAACCCACCTGCTCGTTTTACTTTTTCGGACCCTCGTCACCCGCCTCGTAATCCGTTGCACCGGAGGACGGCCAAGCGGGGCCGTATGGCAGGACGCGGGCGCGGTGACGGAGCACCATAGGGTGGGGAGTGAGGGGTGTATGTCATGCATGTAATGGATAAATATGCGGCATGTTACTGCGTTATATTATAAAGTTCATTTAAATTCAAACAATGCTATTATCTCTTCTTTTCGTATAGAAAATTATTTCTATATCAAGTAATGTGACAAATGGGGAAGAAAAGAGGGCATGGCCGTTGTAGAGACCCGAATATACAAATCCGGACTCTCCTGTGTATTCTGCACTAGTCCAGGATCACGCTAGTGCACACAGTATAAACAAAGATGAAATATCGAACATATCACGATTTACTAAGAAAAGACTCAAATATTATTAATAATCATCAGAGTACGACCTTATGGCCAAGCTTACAATTAATAGCACGAAGGCTTAACAAAAACTAGCAATGAAATCCAAAAGAAAGCGCAGCGACCAATCGACACGCCACAAAGCTATCGAGTGGAGAACGGCCTAATCCGCGAAGACGTCAAGTACTCTCCTTCGGAACCTCCCGCTGGTGATACTCCTCCTCCTCAATCGAGCAACAGGGCATAAAGCCGTGAGTACATTGGTACTCAGCAAGTCGCTTGTAACAAATGAATGCAATATAGTATGCAAGGCTTATCAATGGATGGTGAAAGGTTAGTTTTGCATAAAGCGACAATTTGAAGTGAATACAATAAATAGATTGTAAAGCTAATTTAACAAACAGACACTAAGTAGATAATCAAAGGAATTAAATAAATCCACAAGTGAACTAACCATTCACTTCCCACTCAAACCAAACCAGATTTTTATGAAAACTCTACCCTCGTGTGAAATCACCGAGCATTGTCCATGACCGAGGACACGGCTATTCGAATAGTTTTACACTCTGCAGAGGTTGTACAACTTTACCCACACGATATGATCATCTTGTAATGTCACCAGTATAACATGCTTCCTTTGGCATGCCGACCAAGAAGATCACAACAAGGCCTTTATAATGTTCAATCTCAACCCGATCCCGCTCACGAGGTTTCGCCCCAAACCTGGTAATTGCCCCTCTTACGCCCGTGGAATGTATACGACACCCACCGACATCCCAATGGCGGAACCGCAGGTGAAACATCACAAATTAGTCACCAGTCCATCCCATACTGGACATGTGGTTGCACGGTAAGGCCCAGATCAATGGCGCACAAAGTCAAGTCCTTAAATATTACCCAGGCGAAGCATCCACATCCCAATGTGCAACCTGCACCCCCTTTATCGCACGATCATTCGCTCGCGTGAAAACCAATTTTGTATAACCACCGCCAATGACACCCCAATGTCATGGCACACAAATTTATAATCGTGGTTAACCACCACGCTCAAGTATACCATTAAGTCAAGATTAATTAACCACATGTGATGATAAACCCAACGTGCTAGTAATAAGCATGGCTAAGCATTTCAGACGTATGCCCATGTGACAACTATTATTGCATCACTAAATAATTACCCATCCTATGGTGACAATATAATTAGGGTATTCAAATTATCAAGGAGGGATTAATCAATTTGGACAATAACTACCAATACAAGGGTTTGATAATAAAATAGCGATGCATGATAATTTAAAACAAAGTAATACATAATAGATTTGAAAACTGGGTTCAACATGATCAAAGGACACGACTTGCCTTGGCCTTGCTCACTGAGGTCTCTTGGTCTTCAAATTCAACTTCGCTCCCTCGAACACGCGATCTAACGAGAGAAAGCGAGACGAAAAGACAAAATAAATTCAAATAAAATTCAAATGAACTCCAAAAACTTTCAAACCTGAACCAAAAGGAAGAGCTCAATTTTAGATGAATTTAGGAAAAAGAATCGGGTCAATCGGAGCTAGGACGAGGGAGAACGGGCTCTTGGAAAATTGGATCTAAAGAAAATGGGAAAATAGAAAATTGCACTTTGTCTTGTGGACCGGCGCACGGAAGTCGAGTCCACGGTGGACGCGGCGCACAGAACAGTGCGGGCGGCGGGCTGCTGGCGCAAGCGGCTAGGGCTGACGTGGCAGACACGTGGCGACACGTGTGCGCCCGAGGCCGACGTGGCATGCCGACCGGGCGCCGACTCGGCTTGGTCCACGGGGTACGGCTGACAAGCGGCCCCACCGGCGAGGCTCGATGCACGGTGGACGGCGCCCACGGGAGGCGAGCGGCGCGGTGACGCCAGTGGCCGACGCACGCCGCGCGAGGACCGAGGGGACGCGGGCGCGCCGAGGCGCGGCGTGTCCGTGGCAAAGGCGGGCGGCGGCGGCGGCCGCCGCGCGAACGGGACGGCGGCGGGTAGGGGATTTGGCGGCGGCGACCAAGGTGGCGGTGGGACTCACCGCGGCGAAGCTCCCGCGGCGGCAGCGAGCGACGGCGGTGGCGAGACGCGGCGACGGCGACGAACTCCGGCGGCGACGAACGACGGCGCGGCGGCGGCGGAGCGCGGCGGTGGCGGCGCTCGAGGGACGAGGAAGCCGAGGGGCAGCACCGCGATACGCGGACGCCGAGGCGGCCGGTCGAATGCGGCGAAGAGTCCGCGGCGAAGCGGCGGCGGCGGCGGACGCGAGCCGGACTTCGGGACGAAGAGTCCGGGTCGGAGACGCTCGACAGTGGGCCCCACCGTCGGTGACGCGGCGAAGCGGCGGCCGGGATGCGGGGCGCGGCGCGAAGAGCGGCAGATGGCGCCACGTGGCGCGCATCCGGGGGCAGGCGGGCGGGCGCGGCACCGATGTGCGACGCGTGGCGCGAGGTCAATGGCCGGCTGGCCGGCGCACGATCGGCTGCGCCCGGCCGACCGGCCGGGGTTGGGCCGTCCGGTTTTAGGAAATTAGGATTTTCTTTTTCTTTTTTTTTCCAGAAATTCAAATAAACTATTTTGAGCTCTAGAAAATAGCAAATAACTCCAGAAAAATCCAGAAAAATTCCAATAAATTCCTTGAAACACAAGGAACTCAAAGAAAATAACTTTGGCAAATGTTAATGTTTAACTTAATCATATTAAATCCTTTTAATTCATAAAAATTCCATTTAAGCTTTAATTAATTCCAAAAAAAATTCAAATGGTGAATTTTATTTTAAAAGCTTCAAAAAGGCTCTGAAAATCAGGATGTTACAGCCGTCGGGCTGTAGACACATGCAGTCGCCCCCCCGTTGGGCGACTCTTCTTCATGTCGCCGAACGGGGGGGCGATTCAATTGAATCGCTTAACGGGGAGGCGATTTCATTTAATCGCCCAACGGTTACCGGATTCTTTATAAGTCGCTTGGTGGTGGGGCGACAAGAGTAAATCACCGAATGGTTTGGCGACTCGAGCCTATTTGTGTAAAAAATTTTGTCGCGGGTATATTTCTGTATTTTTGAATAAAAAATGGGTTATCCGTACAAAAATTTCGAGGAATGCTGTCTGTTGAAGGATCCATCTATATATGTATATGGACCGATCGATCAAAGCTGGTACCTGAGAAAGAATCGCGCGCGTCCACTCTCTTGACTGAGTGACAGTGAGCCGCCGGCCGGCCGGTGAGTACACATGCCAAGTCGGCCGCCTAAACTGGCCGCCCACGCATTGGCGCCGTCGAAAGCGCGTCCGTACAAACCACGACCGCACTTACATATGGGTCCTTCTTTTTCAACTTTTAAAAACTACTTTTTGATTTTTCCGTTATAACTAACTTTTAAACGAAACGTCTTTTCAAAACAGAATTTACAAATCGATTATAATATATATTATAGTAACTTCATTTATATTGGTCAAAAGGATACACGAGTTTCTGTTATTCTATACTTTCTTTTACAAAGAGTCTAAAAGTTATAAGTCACAATCATAAGTTATAAATCGAAACTAAAAAAAATAATAGATGCTATTAGTCGCATTCCATGATGCATTTGCATCGATAAATTTGATATGGACGTACCTAGGTAGACGATAGCCAGGCCAACAATTGGCCGCACTACCTGCCATCACATTATACATTTCATGCATGGACTATATACAGGTAGGGTACGTAGGTAGCTCTTTTTATTTTTGAGACTTTGGAATAGCGACTCGTCATCGGTCCATCAAAAGGTCCACATAACTATCGTCTGGTCACTGAAAACTTCACATAAGACATCTAATTGCTGTGAGATTTTGCATAATGTATACATGTACGTACTGTGCAAGTTTTCTTGATATGCCGCTTGTTACACATGAATATATATCTTGCAAATATTTGATTTATTTGGAGGGAAAAATGGGGCTGCTAGTCGGTGGCGGAGCTAAAAAAACTTCAATAGGTGTGCATTACACGACGAGTCTAAAACTAACACAGCAGATTGTAAGTTCAATACAAGTAATAATTGATCACCAATGCCATGATCTAAATATGTCGGCATGCATGATGGTCCAATAAGCGCTATGATCTATACACTTGCACTACTACAGAAAACCGTATTACAGACAGTTCAGAAATGTCATCACAGACAGTTTTGTGAGCTGTCTGAATTTATAAGTCAGTAATGATACAAGTTCATCACAGACGGCTTTCGAACCGTCTGTGATGTAAATATCACAGACGGTTTTCAACTAAAAACCGTCTATGATATCTAGCATAGACGGTTTTTAATTAAAAACCGTCTGTGCTATTCTCTTCTACCTCTAAATCTATTTTTGTTTATTGGCTAGCCTCAGGAAATGCTAGTCATGCTCTCTGAAACAAGCAGATCAACATGTACATGTATACATTCAATTCACATCTCAATTCATTTCACAAACATAAAACATCCATTTTGCAAATCAATTAATTGAAATGAAAACAAGCAAATATAGTATGAAACACAATACACATTTTATTTTTTATTAAGATTAGAGTCTACCATTACAATATCCCAAAACAACAAATAGGTTGCCCATCTAGTTAACACAACAAGAACAGAGAAAAAGCAAAAATTCTCTATGCTAGGCCTTCTCGCCCTTGATGCAGCGCACGAGCTGGATGTCTTTGATGCCCACCATCGTCGGCGTTGATTGAGCGCTGCCTTGTGCATCGTCTGTTTCGTGGGGCTATTATGGTATGGGTCAAGGAGGAGGAGAACAGCAAGGAGGAGAATAGAAAAGAGGCTGGGTTCTGGTGATTATTTATATGGGAGGGAGTACAAAATTTTTGGTGCAGGGACGGAGAGGCGGAGCTACGATCCGTGGGGTGAGGATTGGTGGATTTCTATTGGCTAGGATTGGGTTGAGGAGGATCGACGGGCCCAGCGGTCAGATTATCACAGACGGTTGGTAGCTAGAATCATCTGTGATGAATGAATATCACAGACGGTTCTATATGCCAACCGTCTGTGAATTAGAGCACAAAATTTTATATACCAATGCAACATAAACAACTAGTCTGAAAAGATAAAATAGCAAAATTTTATATGGCTTATATATACTCATTTGAAAGGTTTCGATGAGATCTACAACTTTTCAATTGAAGCAAAATCCAAATTCTGAAAGAAAGACCAAGAAAAAGGGCAAAAACAGACACCAAAAACCTTGCGACGCGGGTTTAGGTCCAAAGATGGCTGATTTTTGGGGTCTTGGAGGGCGACTGGCACAAGACAATTATTTGTTTGGATCGGGCTCATCGTTAGCTTTCCAACGAGTACAAGAACGTTGAAAACAAACACCGTATGTAAAAGTTATGTCCGTTTTACTGAAGGTGTCTCAAAACTGAATCCTACTTGGACTCAGGCGGGAAATTATGAAATTTTTGGAATTGCAAGGCGGGAAACATTTTATAGACGGTTTTTAATACGAACCGTCTGTGATAACTTCATTATCACAGACGGTTTTTAATAAAAACCGTCTGTGATAATGAAGTTATCACAGACGGTTCGTATTAAAAACCGTTTGTGAAAATACCACAGACGGTTATTCGTATGAACCGTCTGTGATACTTGCAGCACAGACGGTTCCTAAGAACTGACTGTAATATAAGCATCTAGTTTAGCCTGTTTTGTAGTAGTAGTGTTGCCTAGACGCCGCACATCACCTATACGAAATTGCCGCTACGCCGTTGCTCAGTGGTCTTGGTCTGCAATCGACTTATACTCAAATCAATGTCTCGATGGCAAATTGGGAAACAGCAAGGAGGCCTTAGGGAATCCACACTGTTCAGAGGCTAGACTGCCTTTAAGCCAGACCCACAATAGCCTATAAGCCTAGTATAATTTTCTACAGCGTATAGAGGCTACTGTTTCTAAGATGGAGCCCACAACTACAATTAAAAATGCAGGAAAATTCCATACTCCAACTATCATCCATCTCAGGTGGCACTGTATTGAATTTTGCTAATGACTTTTGGCTGTGGCTTATGATTTTTGGCTAAAAAAAAGTAGTAGTGGCTGAAAGGAGTGTCTTTAAAGAGGATGCAAGTGGTGGGGAAAGTGAGGAAGAGATGTGTGCACATGACTGGATCGAGAGGAGTGAGATGTGTGATGCACCCGTGACCCCCCGCCTTATCCCCAGTGTGAGACGGTAGCGAGAGGAGTGGCAAAGCTGCTTTGAGAATCCGGGTGTTTGTATTGACTTTTGGCTTTTCTAAGCATAAGCCAGAATCAGAAACCAATACGAACAGGACCTAAATCCCTACTCCAACTAACATCCATCCCAACAGACAAGTGGTGCAATGCTATTTTTTTATTCTTGGAGGCTACCTCTAACCTTGGAGGCAACTCTAACAAGATTTGTTTAGGGGCTATTGTGTGCAGTGTTTAGAGGCTGCATCTAAGGGCTTCTCTCTCCCTTTGGAGGCCAAAAAAGACCAACTACGTGGTGCTCTTAGGGCATAAGCTGTAGGTGGGCTGTTGGCTTTTAGGCTTTAGTTGCTAAGCCAACTAACCCATCTCAATATCGCACATGATGTCATGGCCCAAGAGCTTCGTCTTCCTCATGATGCATGTCTCTCCTCTTGTGACATCCCTCCCTATGCTTCCATGCCTAACAGTCCGCCACTGCATACCTGCTCCCCGATGATTTTTTTAAATTGGGTGTACATGCTAGTGCATACATGGCACCCCACCTAGATCCGCCCATGCTGCTAGCTGTTTGGTGAGAAGAAACTGAGGAACCGAATTATTGTGCGTTTACCCTTGATCGGACTATATAATTAGGTCGTACATCATTGTGCCGAAAATGGTCTAAATGTTGCACATACATGAAATTTTTTGAAATTAAGGCGGTTTTAGCATAAATTTAGTCATAATTCTAGAATTAATAATTGAAAGAAATATACAATTCCAAGTACAATATAATGACAAGAGCATATATAAATTCATCTCATGGCAATAGACTATTCTCATGTCATATAATATTTTGCACACAGGTGTAGAATGCACGTCGGAAAATTACTACCGTGCGTGAGTGAAGTTACTACACAACTTGCAGTAACACTCTATATATTTGACAGTAACTTCACTCACGCACGAAAATAACTTTTTGGTGCGCACAGTGCTCGCTATATATATATGTATGTATATATATGTATATGTATATATATATGTGTATATATATATATGTATATGTATATATATATGTATATATATAAAATTACTATTCTACGCGCAGGTGTAGAATGCATGCCGGAAGGTTACTACATGCGTAAGTGAAGTTACTGCCGAATATATGTAGAGTTACTATCAGTTGTAACACTACACAACTGACAATAATTCTACATATATTTGACAGTAACTTCACTCACGAACGGTAGTAACTTTTCGGTGTGCATTCTACACATGAGCGCAAATTAGCATATTGCACAAATTGTTATTTTTATGATTGTGCCATCAATGTCGGTTGTACTTGTATTATAAGCAAGGCCACCTCATCACAGTTGGTCTAATTCTCTAATCAATGATATAAGCGACTAATCCTAAACATTCTGCTAGTTTTGAGATCAAACTTACCACTTTAATCTATTGCAATTTCGTGAATAGCAACAATGTGATATATTGCAATGTCTGGATATAACTTAAACAATTATAGAAATAACAATAGAATATTACCAGGATTAAGCCTTCGGCAAGCACATGGCAGCAGCATGCAAATGTATCCACTAACTCAATAACTAGCAAAATATCCTAAATAGTCACAAATACTTCAATTAGACCATTAATCCCCATTGGGCATATGATTTCCCACAATTAATCATACAAAGTCTCTCAGAACTAGTGTATATAATCAATTAAACAGATATAATAGTACGATACACTAATGTATGGTTAACAACAATAAACAACTGGCAAAACTCATAATGGGGTGGCACTCGAAGCCACTAAGAAGCAAATCGACTAGGCATGTCATAGTCAACGCTGACCCAAAAAACCTATCACCACTAACTAGGTCGCAATTTCACAACATGGTTCTCAGAGCTACAAAGCTATTGTCCTGTACTAAAGTCACAGAACAAGAAATCGAGGTACTCACACTACTACAGAAAGGGTCATCACAGACAATTCAAAATTGTCATCACAGACAGTTTTTTCGAACCGTCTGAATTTATCCGTCAGTGATAATCAGAGGTTATTACTGACGAGTTGTGAGCCATCTGTGATAAATACAATACAGATGGTTTGTAACTAGAACCATTTGTGAAGAACACTATCACAGATGGCTCGAACAAAAAACCGTCTGTGATACTCACACATCACAGATGGTTCTAGCTACCAACCATCAGTGATGAGCAAGTATCACCGATGGTTGGTATATAGAACCGTCTGTGATACTTCCCCATTATAAACAGTTGGTAGATAGAACCGTCGGTGATGTGTGACTATCACATAAGGTTTTTGGTTTGAGCCGTCTATGATAATCCTTAATAGATGGTTTATACCACAAAACTATCTGTGATAGCTTATTTTATACCTAAATTTTTTCTATTTTTTGGCTAGCCTTAGGAAATGTTAACTATGCCATATGAAAACAAGCAAATACAGCAACAAACATCTGAAATCGGATACTGTATGCAAAAGTTATGCCCATTTTACTAAAGGTGTCTCGGAATGGAATCCTACTCGGAGTCAGGGGGAGATCATGAAATTTTAGGGGATCGCGAGGTGGAAAACATACCACAGACAATTTTTAATACAAACCATCTATGATAAATTTATTATCACTGACGTTTTTAATAAAAACCGTCTATGAAGTATGACAAATGGTTTAAATAAATAACAGTCTGTGATGTCTGCCATTATCATAGATGGTTTTTATCAATAACCGTCTATAAATTATCATAGACGGATATTAGTAAGAGCTACTTGTGATGTCTTGTATTATCACAGACGGTTCGTATGAATATCCGTTTGTGAAAATACCACAGATGGTTATTCGTATGAACTGTCTGTGATAATTACAGCATAGATGGTTACTAAGAACTGTCTGTAATGTAAGTGTCCAGTATAGCCTCTTTTGTAGTAGTGTTAAGAATACTACACAAGACACAAGCAGAGCAGAGTAGCAACCAAATGCTTGGGGAGTAAGACTCCCCAAATCCTTGGCCAAACCGAGCCCAACACCACTAGCACAACACCCTCACCCACAAAGGAAGCCTTAAGGTCTAGCACAAACCGACATTGCCCAAGTACTGGCACCGATCGGCTCCACCCTCCATGAAGTCACTCAACAACACTGACCAAACGATGAGTTCATGGACTACTTAGATTGGGAGGCACAGCCAATTATATCTAATCGGTGAAGTGAAGCTCTTAGTGGAGGAGAAGAAGATGGAAAAATGAATGGGACTACTGTTCAAAAGGAGAAGGCCCAACTTGGGCTTCAGAAGGGATGAGGAGGAGGTGGTGTAGCCCTCAATTGCCACCGAAACCACTGAAAGGTGGGGGAGGGGGGTGGGGATCGGAATGATCTCCATCTCCATGCACACACACTACTATAAAAAGGGTCATCATAGACAGTTTGAAACTGTCATCATAGACTATTTTCTGAACCATTTAAATTTATGTTTCTGTGATAATTGGAGGTTATCACATATGGTTTGTAAGCCGTCTGTGATAATCACAACACAACTGGTTTGTAACTAGAACCGTCTGTGAAGAATACTATCACAGATGGCTCGAGCCAAAAACTGTCTGTGATACTCACACATCACAGACGGTTCTAGCTACCGACAGTTTGTGATGGGCGAGTATCACAGACAGTTAATATATAGGTTATCTATCTAGCTAACATAGCAAGAACATGAAAAGAACACATCTCCTAGTCTTATGAACCTAACTCTTAAACATGACAAGAATAGAGAAAAATTAGATATCCTAGTAGACAGTAGAAGCTCAACCGTGCCGACGAGGCCTCTATGCCTAGTCTCTCTCGCCCCTGATGCAGCATGCGAGCTAGATGTCCTTGACGCCCACCAACACTAACGCCAACTTGAGCATCACCTTGGTAGACAGGTGCTTCCGCGGCGTCTTGCCTCCCATAGAATTGCACGTCGCCTTAGTAGCCAGCTGCTTCCATGGCACCTTGCCTCCTGTAGACTTGCACGTCATCTGCTTCGTATGGGATGGTGAGGAGGTTGGGTTTGGGTGAGTATTTATAGGGGAGAGAGGCAGGAGTGCGAAATTTTTTAGCGCGGAAATGGAGAGATGGAGCTATGATCCATGGGGTAGGGTTTGGTGGGTTTCTATTGGCTAGGATTGGGTTGAGGAGGATCGACGGGCCCAGCGGTTAGGGACATAATTATCACAGACGGTTTGAATCACAAACCGTCTGTGATACATAATTATCACAGATGGTTTGAACTACAAACCATCTGTGATACATAATTGCAATATATATATTGGTATAATGTAAACAATTAGTTTCAAAAGAAGAAATAGCAAAGTTTTGATGAGATCTACAACTTTATAGTTGAGGCGAACCCCAAAATCCAAAGGAAAGATAAAATTTTTTTTGGGCAAAAACAGAAACAGAAAACTTGCGATGCAAATTTGGGGTGAAAGATGGCTGATTTTGGGGTTTTAGAGGGCGACTGATGCAAGTGGTCATTTTTTTTGGATCGGGCTAATTGCTGTTAGCTTTCCAATGAGTACAAGAACATAAAAAAATGGACACGGTATGCAAAAGTTATGCCCATTTTAATAAAGGTGTCTCGAAACAGAATCCTACTCGGACTCGAATTCATCTTGGGTAGGAGATTATGAAATTTTAGAGGATTGCGAGATGGGAAACATATCATAGACGGTTTTTTTGTACAAACCATCTGTGATAACTTCATTATCTCAGATGGTTTGTAATAAAAACCATCTGTGAAATATTATAGACGGTTTAAATAATAACAGTCTGTGATGTCTGTTATTATCACAGATGGTTTTTATCCACAGACGGTTATTCGTATAAACCGTCTGTGATAATTATAGCACAGACGATTTCTGAAAACCGTCTAGATGTAAGTGTCCAGTATAGCCTCTTTTATAGTAATGACATCCACACAAGAGCAACGGCTAGAGAGGATAAGCCCATCCCTCCCCCTCTCTCTTATCTCTACTCTTTTTTCTATGTGCAAATTGAGAAATTCCTAAAATGCCGTCACCGGAATATTTGATTTATATCTTGCAAATATTTGATTTATTTGGAGGGCGAAAATGGGGCTGCTAGCTGTTTGGTGAGAATAAACCGAGGAACCAAAGTACTGTGCATTTACCCTTGATCGGGCTATATAATCAGCTCTTACATCATCGAGGTGAAAACAATCCAAATGTTGCACATACGTGAAAATTATGTATAAAAGTTCTAAAAAGTCTCCAAAAAATATCACATATAGGGGAGGGCATAGTCTATACATCTGCAAAATTTCAATGCCCAAGTCAATCTCATTTATGAGATATGATAAAGTATTTGTCAATTTCATATCTCACAAATGCAATTGAATCTGGTCTTGAAATTTCGCGTCACTGTAGAAGACACCTTTCCTTATACGTGGTATTTTTTTTGGAACTCACATACATGATTTTTACGTATTTGCAACGTTTACGCTATTTTCACGAGTTATATAGCAAGTGAAATGAAGGCTTTTGTGAAAATGGTGTAAGTTTCACCAAATGTGCTTGTATAAATTTTCAAAAATTCTCAAAAAAATGTCAGCTATAGCTAAGTGCGTAATCTATATCCATGTAAAATTTTATGAACAAACTCTATCCCCATTGCGAGACGAAAAAGACAAATACGTAGTGTGTAAAATGACATTTATCCTTAATCTCCTTGATTTTTATTTCTAAACTATTTCTCCGGCTTCTCTCCTTAAGTCCCAAAAATTTGCTTTTTGAGAAGCTAGGCTGGTCAAATACACCTAGATAACAATGATTCTACGCGTACATACATAGCTAGTATTTAAATTGGCATTAATAAAAAAAATCACAATGCTTTGTCAGAAGAAAGAAGCAGAAAAATACTACTATACTATGCGTACATACATAGCAATGTTGCTTTGCTGTTCGGCTAATCGAAATGCTGCATGCATGCTTTCGTTTGGCTCGATCAGTGATGGGCTGATGGCTGCGTTATGGCTATAATAATTGTGTGGTCACTTTCAGGATGTTTACAGCACAATCTCATTATTGAAAATGACAAATGCATCTAGCATATGGGTCCTCTCGTTTAGTGTCACGACAAGTTGATAACTAATAATAGTGTTCGTTTGTCAAGCATTAGGTGAAGTGTCGTGATGAACATGGGTTGCATGCTTGGCTATCCTTGCTACAGGCATGAACTACCGGAGAACGCCAAATAGTTTTGTCTTGCATGCTTTGTGTTGTTTTTTGTTCTCGCCTCGCTCAGCATTAATTTGTTGCTGTCGACATCGTGTGATTCGATGTAGTCTTATATGTAGCAATAACCTACATCAACATGAACTAGGTCGAGCTCGTTCTATTCGAACGGAGCAATAACGATTTTCCACCATTCATCCCTATCGGTTCCATCTAAGCCAACCAACTATATAGCACAAAAGTAACAAAATCTACCACAAAATTAGAGTACCATCCATTGCTAACCTGATTGGAACACCGAATCCCAACAAAAAATAGGGGGAAATGAGAGGATTACCTTCTCTTGTGATTCTAACGTGAAATCCCGTTTCAAACCGGTTGATTTTGGGTGGATTTGGAGGGAAAAGTGGAGGCGAGCACCTTCTTTTGTCCACTACTATAAAACAAACTATATTGAACACTCATCATAGATAATTTATAGGAACCATCTGTGCTGTAATTATCACAGACAGTTTTACAAGCGTGACCGTGTACCATCTGTGACACCTAACTATCATAGACGATTCTTGTTAATAACTTTCTATAATAGTTCATAAATGGTTATTAACATGAACTATCTGTGATAATTGCAAACATCACAGACGGTTTTTTAATTAGAACCGTATGTGATAGTTTATAGATGGTTATTAATACGTAATATGAACTTAGGATTAATTACTATGGTGACATACATGACTAGATCTCATTAGATTCTGATAGTGATTGTACCAAAGTAGAGCAAGGTAATATACCTTGATTCCCTACTTAGGAACAACCACGATTTCACCAGAGTGCAATAAGCAATTGATAGATAAACTCATTTCCTCATACATAACTCTTTTGTAGTCTTCCCTTCATTTGCAATAGTCGAGGCTAACGTTTTGGAATCATGTAGTTCATTCAACGCTTACGTTGCCTGGGGAGAGTGACACAAGAAATCCAGTGACACATAACGCGATTTCTGGTACCCGCTACAACACAACAATCATATATCACACTTCATAATAACATCTCTAGAACTGAAAATACCTATGTATGTAATTCTATTTTTATAGTGCCACCACAGCTATAGAGCAACGTATGTGGATTCTACGTTTGCCGCTATATGTAGGAAATCATGGCCACTAAGACGAATGATCAAGATGTTTGTTTGTTAATTTCATAATTATCAATATATATATTTCATAATTATATATATATATATATATATATATATATATATATATATATATATATATATATATATATATATATATATATATATATATATATAAACTCGCCAAAGTTCGAGGAGTGTAATTTAGCTAGTCGAATAGCTATTACAGATGGTTTGTAACACCAAACCGTCTGTGATATATAACATATCACGGACGACTATGTTTAGGAACCGTCTGTGATATCTGACATATCACAGATGTTTTTTTGGTATTAACTGTGTGTGATATATTAGATATCACATACGGCTATGTTTAAGAACCGTCTATGATATTTGATATATCATAGACGATTTTTTTGAAAAACCATCAGTGTTATAATTTATCGCAGATGGTTTAAAAACCGTCTGTTGTAACCACCTGTTATCGCAGATACATAAATTCAGACGGTTTAAAAACCGTTTATGATGATGATTTTAAACTGTCCGCAATGATTCTTTCTATTGTAGTGGTTCTGTGTGGAGCTGCGGTTGCCGTAGGAATAGTCCACTAGCAGCCGCAATCCGTGCGCTTAGAAGCCTTAGGCCAGCGCTAGAAACACTGGTGCTAACGGTCCATGCCATACAATGCTGGCGCTGAAGTCTCACACCTGAGCGCTAGCCCATATTTTAATCCAGAGAGCGTAGGGGGATTCGGCATAAAAAAATGGCTAAGTCCCTACATGATACCCCAGCGCCAGCGACTCCGGCCCACGTTATTTAGTGGTCACCTGCGATGCGGTGTTCCCCTGCTAACGTGTCCCAAATCTCAGCGCCAACACTTCTGGCATTCACATGCACAACCCCAGCGCCAATGCTGACAAAAGAGGCCATTTCCGTAAATAGTTTTCTAGAGGAGCCATTCTTGTAAAACGAATAGAAAAAAGGCCGGCAAAAAAAAACCCAATATATATAGGCGTTTCTAACGCTATTCACTAGCTTGCAAGGAGGGATAGATGGGCTACGAGCAGAGCCAACTCTAGATTCTAGTTAGGTTTAATTTATTTTAGTGACAGGCACCATTTTTTAGCTATGGTTTATACCTTTTGGTTCTAGTATGAATGTTTGTATGAACAAATATAATGCTAATAAGCCGATAGGCTGTTTCGAAAAGGCTATTCCACTAAGCTGCTTCGAAACGGCGATGGAAAAGCTATTCTATTTAATTTGTTTGTTTGATGGTTGAGCCCTATATGTAGGCCCTATATTTTGGTTGGTTCTGTCTGGCCTTATATTTTCAGTTTTTTCACTTAAGACTGATCTCTATCTCTAGAATTTGTTAATTTATCTGCATCCATGTAGAAAGGTATATACTACCAACTATGGTCATTTTCTTAATATGCACTCAGCTGTTTCTGATCACAACTAGTCCTCGCATAGGCTAACGTTAGCTTTAAGATGTAGCTAAATTATCTTTTTCATTCAACTAGGACTAATTAAACTTGCGTGTTGTTGCAGAAAGTTTATTTACCTTTCTATTTTAGTATGATAAATTTTATATTGTGAATGATTGAAGGGAGTTTTGAAGCATAGAATAGTAGCCAATTAGCTAGCTAAATAGTGTTGGATGGTCATGTATATAAGTTTAAAAAAAAATCCACTAATGCAAGTTGAAGATTCGGAAGAGGAATAAGCCTTGTTCGCGAAAAAAATATATTAGGAGTAAAATATCCTATATGCACACTGTATTGATGCAAATTTAATTCTAAAAGGTTGGTTGACAAATTAATGGAGTTATAAATTTAACAGAGGTGGAGAGCTTAATTCCAAAAATAAAAATAGAAGCCAAAGGTCGATCCAAAGGTAGAATATATCATATATGTGCTTGTTCAAAAAAAAAAGGGTACCCTTCCTCTCAAAAGGGAATTGAAGAATGGTCTATTGTCTACTTGTGTTCAGAAAGGGATATGGAAGATGAAAGATTACCTTCTTTCCATACGTGCAATTTTCCCATTCCAACCTCTCTCTCCATGTAAGCACATAATCGATCGAGGATAATCCACATGCACATATATTTAATCCATCCAAGTGTGTGTGTATACTTTGAAGTTTACGGTGGGTTCCAGAATCTAGTCTAAATGCATTTGTGCCTATCGGATGGAAGTTGGACGGTTGAGAGAGAAGAGTTGATGTGGCATTCGCCTATGTAATTGTTTGAACACAAGCTTTAGTGCAGATTAATACTGGAGGAACAACAAGTTAATCAGAGCTGGAGCTTCTCCAGGGCCAGGGGGGTCCCCTAGAAAAAATCGCCAAGAAATACTTAATTTTACCACTTAGATGCTAACGTACCACTAAAGTAGCTATCTCTTCCTGTTATATAAGCATACAATATTGTTATATTTGGCTCCTAGCTTCGGCACTGTTCATAGTATAGAATATAATTTACAACGATCATATTAGAATGAGATAATTGTGCCAGACGATGCACACAAACCAAAAATAAATAAAACTGAGATTTTTTTAACAAGTGATTTAAGCTATTCGACCAGTGTGCTTGAGTGGCTAGGGTTCCTGAGACAGCGGTGGGGTGTTCCTTGGTGGCCTTCCTCTTGCAGATTCACGCGTCGTTGACCTTGATGCGAAGTGAATGCATCGCCGGGGTGATGGGGCACACTTGTGGCGGTGGCGGCACGCGTAGAGGAGCGGCTTTGGCGCTCGGCCACCCGTAGAGGACGGGAAAGCATGGCCGGAGAGCGACGGGCTGAGACCCTCGCCTCCACGAGCCGCCCCCTCCCTCTCCCGTGCAAATCCGAAGCTGCACAGCCTCCATTGAACCGCCCTGGGAGCACTGTGGTGCGAGGAAGCGTGTTGTGGAGTCAATATGTTACATGGAGGTGTCTAAGGGTTCGAGTATTTTTTATGGTTCGAAGTGTATGTTTGGTCAAGCGTACATCCAAAAGAACCCCTTCACCACCATGATTTAGGTGTAACACACAATTTTCTTCCTAATTGGATGGCCACAATTTCAAATTCATCTCACCGCACAAGAAGGCCCGGCCATTCACACCATGAACACACACAAATCCGTGCATAACTCACCCAGGGTCAACTTGAGCTGCAACGCCCTAGAAGCAGGGAGGCAGAGCACGGCCGGTCAAAGTAACACCAACCCCTGACCCCGAGCGTAGCCAGCCATACGCATCTAGCAAGGATTACATTTGCAGCGAGCATCCACATCCACATCCACATGGTGTCGCGATGGACGTGCCCACTCGCACGAGCTCAGACAAACGTACGTACGCTCGATGGAGCGAGGGAGGAGGGGAGAGGCAGCCCTGGAGGGCAGGGAAAGGCAGCAGCACCCTGTGAAGTGGACAAAGCTGTGGGTCAGTGGCTGCTGCCGAAATGGCCGATGCACATGCTCCTGTGACCAACCCACATGTGCGTGCTGCCTGCCTAGGACTTGTTGGATTCACATGCCTCTGTGTTGCAAGTTGCATCAGAGAGGCTCATTCCAAACAGCGATGAATTCTGTCTTTTAGAAGTCGAAAGTCATTTAAAACATGTTGGTTTCTTAATATAGCTTTTATTTCCTTTTTTGTATTATTTGTGAAGATATAATGGTGTTTTTTCTTTTAATTGAATAACTCAAAAGAGCTAAAAGTTGCTACAGTGTTATTCAGCTAAAAGCTACAGTCAAAGACCATAACACTTTAGAACAGGGCCAAAGTCTGCATGATGATAAAAAAAATGGCCTCACAGCCCTAGGGGCAAGGCAAAGGTGTGTTTGGATGGTTGGATGGGATGATCCCATCCATTTTTTGCATTTGTCGTTATGTTTGGTTTGTTGGATTGGATGAAACCATTCCGGATCGACTCATCCATACAGACGAATATGCCTCCCACATGCCGGATGGCGCGGTGTGGGCAAAATCACCAGACCGTGCCATCTATCTGACTCAGGTGCGCTTACGTGACCCATCCATTCCACTCACCTCCATCGGACAGCGCTGGCGAGCGGACTCCGGGCGACGGCGACGGCGAGTGGAGGCTGGGTGACTCCGGCTAGCACTTGAGGCTAGCGCCGGCACCTGCGCATGGACCAATGACCATATTGATTGTTTATTTCTCACATCCTCCCTTAGAAGAATTAGTAGAAAGTTTTAATTGAACTATTATAGTTGAAGTTAATTAAAATAAGGATCAAGAAAGGCATGTTTTTATTCTAACCACACATTAAATTATTTTTTCTGTCTAACTTCTTCTCATTTCCATTTAGAATAAAATATAAGCACATGCCACGATTTCTTTTCTCACTAGCTTTACTGATTTCAATAAGACAAAGCTTCACATGTCATTTTCAATCATTTATGTAACTCCATGTTGAAGTTTTTTTGCAAGCATGATTACAAGACTACGTGTATAAATGATGCAAATAATGAGTTTATTCATCATTGCATAGTGCCACATTGTTGAGCTTCATACGAGATATATGCGTCCTACCACATGCATGTATGCTTTCAAGTAAAGCTTATACGTCAAAAGTTAGGTGCTCTTAAATTAGAGACTTATGGTTCCTTTAAGCAAATAAATTGCATTAGTTCTCATGCAACAACCATTTTCATCAATACTGGCCGGCCGGAAAGGTGACTTCCATGTTATTTTTCACAATATTCGAACAAATTATACGCAGGACTTCCATACAAAAAGAGCCAGTGTGCAGGGCAAAGGTTAGTTAAGAAATGCTTGTATGTTTTTTGGTTGTTTTCTCAATTTGAAGGATATCTACTGCCATCACAACCTTTTCTGGCTAATTGTAGCCTAACTGGTAGGTTATTAATTAGGTTTTGTGGCTTAGATAAGGATACCTAACTCGCAATCCTCTCATTACTATGATTACTAGATAGGTTTCACACGTTACGCTGTGTGCGGCCAGCTTTGATGCGCTGAAGTTTTAAAGAAACAAGCATCACTGTCTAGAAACATGGTATAGTGTTCACTGAAGCATATACGGATGTTGAGGCTGGAGACTTGAGGATGGGAGTAGTGCGTTGTACAACACCTCATACATTCTAATACCATGACTTCCTAAAAAAGTTTCGTCAATCACCAGAACGCCTACATTTTTAGTACCGTATGATTACAACAAATCAAGTAAGCTAGGGAGCTACTTCGACAAACTTATTATCTTATAGACCTAAGCATCTTCATTAGCTACAATCCGGCTGTATTCTATGCAAGCTGAAAAGATATTTTGATTCTCCTCATGCTGCAAATTTGGTTCTTCGATGGACATCTACACCGGTTGTAGGACCGAAATGGCAACAGAGGGGGGGGGGGGGTGAATGGCGCCTTCAAAAACTCCTCAGGTATTCTCACCAACTTCTTTTCAATAGCTACAGAAGCTACGAAGACAGAAGATGAATACTCGCTGGAAACCGAGAGGAAGTCAACTGAGACTAATCAAGAATGATGGAGTTGGCCAAAACCCAGAGCAGTCGATACCTTACTATGTAGTCAAACGACTCCCTGCTGTGACCGAAGCAGTTTCAGAGCAGTCGAGACTCCACAGTGAATTGTCGATCGACAAAAGAAAGAACACAGTAACGACCGAATACAGAGGGAGCACGCACGACCATTTGTACTAGGACCCAATCGAAATCTCTGCTCTCAGGAAGAACATGACCAAATGGTCTTAAGTATGGATCCCAGTTCAGAACAGAAGAAAGCAAGGTAACTTGAGCAAAGAACTTGCTCAGATCAAGAAGGCCATAGCACAACTGAGAACCATCATCTCAGACATACACGGGAAGGACAAAGCAGAGAAAGCACAAACAAACAATCAAACTATTCACAGAACAAAAAAACTCAACATAGAGAAAGAGAGATGAATGATTGATAATGGAGGTTTCTACAGCCATTCCAACTGGGAGAAACATGAGCACACTTGCTCCATCCCGAGAACCCACGTACTCACAAATAAACAAGGAAGAACAGAGCAACTCGGGGATCAGAATCTCACAAGATCCCAAGCTCTACCCTCTCTATTTATAGCCACACACCAACAAAGGGGAACCCGTAAAACCCCACCTAACACCGGGTTTTCAACTCACTTTACCCACGAGCTTCCAGTGCTTTACCCGTTAAACCCAACGGCTCCACTGCTTTGCCCGTTAGCGCCAACAACTCCGGTGCTTTGCAGAGACACGCCTTCCTTTGCGCTTTCCACATTTCTCCAAAATGCCACTCCACTGCCTTCCCGGAAGCTTCCTCCTGCCTTGCCGATCACGCTTGCAACCACCTCACAGACCTCGTCGTCTTTGACATCTCCCGGCCGCTCACGACCTCAGCACCCCCGTGCTTAGTCTCAACCATCCATGCCTCACAACGACTAGTCTCAAAGTCCTGCAAACCATCACAGACAAGCAAAACATCACATAGCACCGCACTAGACAAGGATAACATCCATTTGCATCGGAAAACAAAGCTCAAACTACACTCCACAAAGTTGTACATATATTACGATCGGTCGAAATCACTTAAACATTAATGCACAAGGTCTACGACCACCTCATAATACTTTACGACCGATTCCCAGCTGAAACGACCGCTTCTGGAAGCCATACGACCAGACAATAGAAGCTACGACTTTCAGCCTAAGTCTAAAACGTGATCGAATGGGCTTTCGACCACAACCGACCGCACTACGACTTCACCCGAGTGCTTCCGACCGCTTCCTGCGATAACGTGGTCGTAGGCCATGACTACTTAGCGTGGTCGTAACTTCGAGCGCCGACTTTCGACCGCTGCGGTCGTAGCTCCGACTAACGACTTCCAACCACGACTAATGTAGTCATAAGTGCGCTCGACCACGACCAGAGTGGTCGTAAACGACACAACATGGTCGTAAACTGTGAACCAAGTTTTTGACCACGACCAACGTGGTCGTACCAGCGTTCGACCATGGCCAACGTGGTCGTTCACTCGAGCGCCGATGGTCGTTCACTCGAGCGCCGACTTTTGACCGCAGTAGTCGTAGCTTCGACTTACGAACACCGACCGCAAGCAACGTGGTCGTAACAGGCTTCGACTACAGCCAACGTGGTCGAATAGCCTTCCGACCATGGCCAACCCAGTCGTAAACTTCCCTGGTGACCTACGACCACGGCCAGAGTGGTCGTACAGCCTTCCGACCACGGCCAAAGTGGTCTAAAACACTTTGACTGACTTCCGACCACAGCAAAAGAGCTACAACTTTGCAGAAAATACTCAAATCAAACTCAAACTTTCAAAAGCAACCGTCAATCACTCATCACAAATATGGGGCACGTCCACATGGTCTCTCAATCTCCCCCTTGATGAGTATATTGACAAACACCGAAAAAGCGCAAAGTTGAGTTTGAGTTTGAGAAAGAGAGTCAAACATGGTCCAAACGAAAGAGCAAATGGGACTCATGACCATGTCGACGAGAGGAGCAAAATAAAGAGCAAGTTTTCCTCAAAGCTCCACGAGAGGCTTTTTCTCCGCTATTCTCCCCCTTTTTGGCAATAAACATATCAAGGAAGCAAAGGAGAGAATCAAGTATGATCTTGGAAGGAATGGCTGAGATTTGTTTATTTTAAACATTTAGAGCCAGGAGAATTATCCAAGATGACCAACAAGTATTACATCAAGCCATAACTCAATAGAATGCTATCTAGATCATGATAAGATATATATAAGACAGCTAAACCAAACAGATGACAATCTGAAATTTAGAGCAATTTGTGAGCATGTCAAGTCATCCATGATCAAAGTCTAGCTAGAGTCATCCAAGAATGATGCAAACCATGTCAATAAGTTAAGCGGAACCAGGAAGCAAGTATTGAGCCTAATTAGAGTGCTACTAGCTCAAGAGTGAAACATTTGTTTAAGTACTTGGTTCTTTTTGTAGATTAAGCAAAAGAAGCACGAGTGACATATTTTCTTTTGAAATTCAAGGTTGTTGCCAACCAGATTTTTGTTTAGTCATGTGCTAGATCTCAAGCCTTATGCGATCATGCTGAGCAAAAAGCTTAAGACAATGATCTTGGTCATCCAATACTCCCCTTGAGTTCATGTCTTGTGCAATGGCAAGCCGTCTCATGAGAAAGAATTGGTGAGATCAGTTTTTTTCGCACAAAAGAGATCTTTTTGCTTTTTAACATGTTATACTAACTTATGCTGCATCAAGAGACTACAATAGCTCAATCTAAGACTCAATAGAGATTCAACGCTCAACTCAGCCTATTTGACATGACATGAATCATAAGAGGATAACTCGAGTAAGACTAGTCTCGAGAATTTTCATGACAAGTTTTAATTTAAGTTAAGCAATTTTAATTAACTCATCATGGCAAAAGCTAGTCTACACATATGAAGTCATGATAAATCTAGCAAATAAGAACAAGTCATGGCAATGTGCAAATCATTGTAAGCATGTCATAACAGGATAATAATCAAGGCTCAATATAGTTATATTACAATGCGAAAGGCTAAAATGCAAGAAAATCCAGCTCCCCCTCAACATGCGATGCAACTTTTAGTTCAAGTTGAGTTAAGTCAATATTAAGCTCCAGAAGCTCCCAAAAGAACTCCCCTTGAACTAAAGTAGTAAATACGAGAAGCTGGCAATAAAAACAGAAACGACAGTCCTTAAAGTATAGATAAGATATAGAGGAAACTATGACTCAGACTAACTCTCATCTACCCCATATGACTCCGGGACTATCAGCTGGTCTACTAACAACCTAGGGAGCAAACACGTACCCTGTCTACCCGAGGGTGGCCCAACCCTCGCTAGAACCCACAAGAAGTGAGTAAGCTCAACCTAGAGAGAAGAGAGACAGTTAACAAGCAGCATCCTAGAGTCACAAGATAAGAGCAAGAAGTCTAAACGTTAGATAAGAAGACCATTCTAACCTATGCTAGAAGGACTATCCCGAATGCACCCAAAATGCAATGCAACAGAAAGGAGCAAGAGCATAATTAATATAATAAAGCAGTAAAACACAAAGCTCCCCCTTACAACAGTCCGTAAGGACAAACCACCCCAAGCTCTCCCCGCAGAGCTGAAAACCTAGAGCTATCCAATGCAGGGCCGTCCCGGCCAAAACCGAGGCCCTGTGCAAAGTCTAAAACGGGGCCTCGTAGGCTAGCGAAATAGGGCCATAAATAATATATAAACAATAATGTATTACATTAAAATGTAATATGTTATGAATTGTACCTATTCAACCCTTCGTCGCATAATGTTTACTTGAACATCATCATTCTTTTGGTGTTCTTCGAAATGAAATCTTCAAAGATGTAAGCAAGCTAACCCGAGTACACGCAATTATGTTATGATCGAGTGGATGGGCTGCACAGAAAGCACCCTTTGAGATAAAGGAATAAACTTGTTTTCTCGCAGTTGATTTTCCTCAGGCCTCTTATTTCCTCATCAAACATGGAAACCAAGTGAAAAACAAAATTTTATTTCAAGAAAAAATGATGGATGAATCGCTGGAAGTCCGGAACTTCTCTGGATATATTCCCATCAAACAAAATAGAAGATTGGATCGCCAAGGTAGGTTGATTCTGCAAACCAAAAGAAAAGGGAAAGCAGATCAGCTCACTTGTAGTCTACATGGCACGTTGAGCTTGACTCGTCGGAAGAATGAAGACACGCCACACGCACGACTAGGAGGAGAGGAGTCGGCGATGATCGTGAAGTCGAGCAGACGCGAGTATTGTTTTGGGCTACCGGCTACACATCAATAGGACTTGGCCTAAAAATAGAGACCGACTTATATACTATTGGGTGTACACAAGGTATTGGGGCCTCGAAATTGGGGGCCCGTGCGATCGTGACGGCCGCACTTGCCGTGGACGGCCCGATCCAATGGCTTGGTAAAGATATCAGCCAACTGGTGGTCACTCTCACAACCGGAGCACGATGTCGCCCTTCACTACATGGTCTCAAGAAAGTGATAACGAATATCAATATGCTTGGTCCGAGAGTGCTGACCGGTTCTTAGCAATGTTAATCGCAGAAGTGTTATCACAAAATAGTGGAACACTATCTATGACTAAACCAAAGTCCCGAGAGTCGGCCATCCAGCACTGCTACAAAGAATCGGCCGCAGCAACGCATTTCGCCTCGCGGTGGATCAGGTAACACCGGATTGCTTCCTCGAAGACCAAGAAACGAGAGAAGTGTCAATGAATTGGCAGGTGCCAGAAGTGTTGTTCCTATCTATCCTACAGCCGGCAAAGTCTGCATCCGAGTAGGCTCTCAAGGAAAGACAGGACGAGGAAGAGTATTAGATACCATAGTCAATGGTAGCTCGAAGGTATCGAAGAATGCGCTTCACCGCCTGGCGGTGAGATACGCAAGGAGGAGCCTGAAACCGAGCACAAAGACACACGGAGAAGTGTATGTCCGGTCTCGAGGCAGTGAGGTACAAGAGGGAGCCAATCATGCTGCGATACTCCTTCTGATCAACTGGCTCGCCGTCCTCATTTGGGTCAAGTGTGGCGGAAGATGCCATGGGAGTTGACACAGGCTTACCATCACTTATGTCAAAGCGCTTCAGGAGGTCACGAGTGTACTTGCCCTGATGCAAGAAGGTACCCTCACGAGACTGCTTGATTTGGAAGTCAAGGAAGAAGGTCAACTCGCCCATCATGCTCATCTCAAACTCGGTGCTCATGACATCCGAGAACTGTGAAACAAGAGCATGAGAAGAGCCGCCAAAGATGATGTCGTCCACATAAATCTGGACGAGCAAGAGGTCGATGCCATGCCGGCGAATGAACAAGGTCTTATCCACTTTACCCATCTCAAAATCATGACTCAACAAATAGGACTTAAGCCTCTCATACCAAGCTCTGGGGGCCTGCTTAAGTCCATACAATGCTTTGGAAAGCTTGTAGATATGGTTTGGGTATTTGGGGTTCTCAAAACCTGGAGGCTGTCTCACATAGACTTCTTCCTCAATGAAGCCATTAAGGAAGGCACTCTTGACATCCATTTGGTAAAGCTTGAAACCCTTAGAAGCTGCGAAAGCAAGCAGAATTCTAATGGCCTCAAATCTAGCTACAGGGCAAAGGTCTCTCAAAATTTAAACCTCAACTCGGGAGAAGCCCGAGCTACCGCCTAGCCTTGTTTCAATAACCACCCCATCATCACTCGCTTGTTCTTGAACACCCACTTAGTCCCAATGATATTGTGACTCGAGGGGCTCGACAAGCCACTGCACCTTGTTTCTTTCGAAATTTTCTAACTCCTCATGCATGGCATTGACCCAAGACTCATCAGATAGAGCATGACTAACATCTTTGGGCTCAAAGGTGGCCACAAAGGCAGAATGGAGACAGAAATGTGACATGCCAGACTTTGAGCGTGTGACTCGCTCAAAGAGGTCTCCAATCATCTGCTCGGAAGGATGCCTTTTCTGGATATGTCGAGGAGGTCCTGGATGAGATGAAGAAGTGGCCTCTACCTCATGAGCTGACGAGGTAGGAACAGAGCCACTAGCTCCAGAGGAAACCGAAGGCATGTGCTGATCGCCTGGAGGTGCAGTGGAGGAAGGCACCTCGAGGGGTGGATGAGGGACTGGATCGGGTAGGCAACCCTCATCTCCATCGTCCTCATCATCCACAAAGATGGGCTCGGATCGCTTTAAAGAACTCGAGATATCGGGCCTAGTCCCTGACCGCCTCGCCGAAGGTCACCTCACAGTGTCTGTACTCAACTTACTAGACTCGCAGCCCAAACCCTATAAGCTCGCAAGAAGTCGAGTAACCTAGAAAGATCCCATCACAAGAACGTGACTCGAACTTGTCTAGGTTCCTGACTTCAAAATAAAGCACTTGCAACCAAACACACGAAAATGAGAGACACCGGCTTTCGCCCATATCTCAACTCATAAGAAGTGCGATGCAAGTGTGCCCGAAGAAAAACTCGATTGGAAACATGGCAAGCGGTGGCTATAGCCTTAGCCCAAAACTTCCTCGGTGTAGAGTACTCATCGAGCATCATCCCGGCCATCTCGACCAAGGTACGCTTCTTCCTCTCCACGACGCCATTCTCATTGTGGACGTGCGGAGAAGAGAACGGTGCTCTACACCTGTCTCATCGCAAAACCTCTCAAAGTACGAATTCTTGAACTCCGTGCCATTGTCACTGTGGATCGCTCGTAAGGCACCCGAAAGCTCAACAGAAAGCCTACTGAAAAGACCTCAGAAATGGGTAAACGTCTCATCCTTCGAGGCTAAGAAAAACACCCAAGAAAACCTCGAATAGTCATTGACCATGACAAGAACATACCAATTCCCTCCTGCTGACTGCACTCGAGCTGGTCCAACAGTGTCCATGTGGAGCAGCTGTCCCGGTGCATCGGTCATAGTAACTGTGACCGGAGGGTGAGAAGCGGCAACCATCTTGCCATGCCGGCTTGGAGTGCAAACAAGATCTTTGACCATCTTGAGTTTCGGTAGACCACGAATGATATCGTGGCCACTAACTCGGGTCAAATGGTCAAATCCGATATGACCAAGTCTCCTATGCCAGAAAGTCAAGTCACGGGACTCAGAAGAAACTAAACACCGGAGAGGATCACCAGAAGACTCAGAAAAATCAGCACGAAAGATCCTCCCATAACGAGAAATCCCGCAAACCAGACTACCCGAAGAAGCAAGAATTTTGCAAGCATTTTTCTTAAAGCTCACCTCATAACCGTCATCGATAAGTTGAGAAACCAAAAGCAAATTATACCGCAGCTTACTAACCAAGGCAACACCTCTCAAAAGAAATTAATCATTAACGTGCACGGTACCTTTGGCGATGACGCACCCAGACGAAGCGTCTTCAAAGGTGATCATCTCATCAGCTGGAGCGCGGGCTAGGGAAGAGAACCAACATGAGTCTCCGGTCATGTGTCGAGAACACCCGGAGTCTACGAGCCAAACCTCGCCCTTCCCAGCCCGGCGAACCTGAGTCAACAAGAGAGTAAAGTTTCAGTACTGGGGTAAATCAAAAGTGATTTTGGCATCCAATACTGAGTAACACGTCGAGTAGAAGAAGTAGCCACACACGACTGACCTCTAACTACCCTACGCTCTCTGTCACTCAACAAGCCGTAAGGTCCGTATGCAGACTCAAGTCGTTGTTGATCCGATCACACGGGGAGCGAGTCGGAGCACCAACAACACGCTGATCACGCCGTGGGTAGCTATCTCGACGGGGGAAATGAGATCTACCCTTAGAACGGCGGAAGTCACGACCAAAGGGAGCATGAGAACGAAAACCAGAAAACTCAGAAAAACCAAGTCCTCGATGCTGCCCAAAACCATCAGAAGCATCTAAAGCAAACCTAGACCTCGTATTGGTCTTAGATGCACTCAAGGTCTGGGGCTGACCCTAAATATGCCTAAGAGCTACAACACGGTCTCTCTGCGTGATCCTGGTGCGCCTGAAGCATCGATCGATCAAGTGTCCATCCTTCTGACAGAAGGTGCAATGATAGTTCGCCTTCTGAGAGGCAGAAGTAGCATAAGATGGCTTCGCCTTCTGAGAGGCCGAAGCTGCAGGTGGACTCACCTTGCTGTCAAAAATCCCTTGGACAAAGCCCGCAGACTTGAATTTAACTTCATCAGATCTGGGCTCAACCTCGATCACACCTCCTACTATGGGTCTGAGAATAGCAGGTGGATGCTTCCTAATGTCCTCATAGAAATCATATCCTAGACCTTGATTGAACTTGCAAATCTTGGACTGGTCTAGAATAAGATTCAGCTTCTTCTTGCCGCCTACAAACCTCTCGAGAGTGTTCATAAGGTACTGACACTCCTGAAAGAGAGAAGTGCAAGAAGAGCAGGGAGAAGAGGGAATAGCAGAAGGTAAGGGAGTAGAAGAAGAAGAACCAACAGCAGAGGAACGAATGGCTTGTGCACGCACAACCGACTCAGAGTGGACAGTCCTACTGCTAGCAGTTTGGTTCACGTCGCTAAGCGTCTCAACCTTACCCTCGGGCTTCTCCCTCACCAAAGAATCACATCACAATCAGTTGGTGGCTTCACTAGTTGATCCTTAGTTAGCTTCACGCACTTTTCATTCAAAGCAACGAGTTCAAGTTTTAGTTTTTCACAACTCATGCATGGTGAGCTAACAGGGTCCTTAGTCGCAAACTGAGCCAACTTGTTGTTATGATTAACCACTTCTTGGAATTGCTTGGAAACAGATTCAAGTTCAAGGGTTAATTTTGGACAATTGGTGCAAGACACAACATGCTCAAATAAAGAAGCACGCAACTCAGCAATTTTGTGATCTGCCCATTTTAGGTTCATCTTCAAGTTATTACAATTTTCACAAGACTCAGGCAAATCTAGAAGCATGGTATAAAGACCTCTAAAAGCATTGTCCTCATCCTCACATGAGGTGGAAACAACAGTCTCAACAGTAGTAGATGAAGAAGGAGCTACCCTACTCATCTCAAGCTCAGCAAGAAGACTAATGTTCTCTACCTTAAGCGTATCAAGCTTAGAAGACAAACTATCATGCGAGGTCCTTAGTTTCTCCATGTCACCCAACAGAGCACAGCATGTATCAAAATCATCACTAAAGGGAGCAGATGTAAGAGCAATAATCTCTAGTGACAATCTATCTACTTCCTTCTCTAACTCAGTACACCTAGCCCTAGCTCTAGCATGAAATCCACCTAGCTTAAGAAAAGCATGATTAAGCTGGTCGTAGGTGGGGCATACCTCATCCGAGTCGGAGTACTCACCGCCGCTCGCTTCGTCCTCAAGGGCCATGAAGCACATGCCGAGAAGTCGCCGCCACCCTTGGGGTCTTGGTCACCGTCCCGTCGCCGCCGCTCCATCCTCCACCTCGCCGAGGTCAAGGTCGCCAAGGCGGTGAGGACGCGGTGGAAGAGCTTCTTGGCCTTCCCGAAGTCACGAAACTTCTTCTTGCCTTGGGCAGGTGCTGAGGGCTTCGTGTTGCGGTTCTTGTCGATGTAGTCGTTCTTGCCCGAACCGCCATAGTCACCTTTGCCCTTCCCCAGCTTGGGGCAGTTTGCTCGGATGTGGTTGGGGCCACCACACTCGAAGCAAATGACGGGTCCTCCTCTTCTCGTCCCTCCTCCCTTGTAAGCATGGGAGAATCTTCGAGCAAGGAGGGCTAATCGCCATCCGCAAGTCGCTCTAATCGATCATCGCTATGTCACGTAGAGTAGCAAGGAGAAGCCGCAAGAAGACTCGTAAGAAAGACCGGTTTAACTAGGATCGGTGACTAGAGCCATCGATCGTGACTTCGACTTGCAGAGACAATGTCAATCTCGTGAGTCTTGAGGCGCGAGTACGCATCAAGAGTCAAAGTCGAGAGGTCCGTGGTGTCCTTGATGGTAGTCACCTTCATCTCCCAAACACGAAGATCGAGTGCAGCGAGCATCCGTCGAGCATTATCCGAGTCGGCATGTGAGACCAACGGCTCTGAGGTTGCTCGTAATCTTGTGAAAACGCCGCAAAACACTCATCAAGAGACTCGCCATGAGCATTTCAAACTTGTTGTAATCTCGCTTGAATCGTCCTCGTTGCATCGCCTTTATTTGGGTGGTGCCTCATGGTAAGCATCGAGGGTCTCCCAAATATCGAAGGCGACGAAAGATGAGATATGCGGTCAAACTCGCTATGACTCGTGCCTTGGATTATGATGTTCCTTGCCTTAGCGCTTGCCTCAACATCATGCATATTTCCGCATTGATGTTCTCATCGGCAGAACAACAAACCGACCTTGACCTTGCGCCGGATGGCACTTCGAGCTCGGATGTATGTCTCCATTCGGCTCTTCTAGAAGGGGTAATCGATGCCATCGAAAACGGGCGGCTTGGTCGAGTACTTGTCTATCGTCATGGCTCTTGAGACCGGTTAAGATCTATTGAAAAGAGCTAACCGGCTTTGATAGCAATTGTAGGACCGAAATGGCAACAGAGGGGAGGGGGTGAATGGTGCCTTCAAAAACTCCTCAAGTATTCTCACCAACTTCTTTTCAATAGCTACAGAAGCTACGAAGACAGAAGATGAATACTCGCTGGAAACCGAGAGGAAGTCAACTGAGACTAATCAAGAATGATGGAGTTGGCCAAAACCCAAAGCAGTCGATACCTTACTATGTAGTCAAACGACTCCCTGCTGTGACCGAAGCAGTTTCAGAGCAGTCGAGACTCCACAGTGTATTGTCGATCGACAAAAGAAAGAACACAGTAACGACCGAATACAGAGGGAGCGCGCACGACCATTTGTACTAGGACCCGATCGAAATCTCTGCTCTCAGGAAGAACCTGACCAAATGGTCTTAAGTATGGATCCTAGTTCAGAGCAGAAGAAAGCAAGGTAACTTGAGCAAAGAACGTGCTCAGATCAAGAAGGCCATAGCACAACTAAGAACCATCATCTCAGACATACACGGGAAGGACAAAGCAGAGAAAGCACAAACAAACAATCAAACTATTCACAGAACAAAAAACTCAACATAGAGGAAGAGAGATGAATGATTGATAATGAAGGTTTCTACAGCCACTCCAACTGGGAGAAACATGAGCACACTTGCTCCATCCCGAGAACCCACGCACTCACAAATAAACAAAGAAGAACAGAGCAACTCGGGGATCAGAATCTCACCAGATCCCAAGCTCTACCCTCTCTTTTTGTAGCCACACACCAACGAAGGGGAACCCGTAAAACCCACACCTAACACCGGGTTTTCAACTCACTTTACCCACGAGCTTCCAGTGCTTTACCCGTTAAACCCAACAGCTCCACTGCTTTGCCCGTTAGCACCAACAACTCGGTGCTTTGCGAGACACGCCTTCCTTTGCAGCTTTCCGCATTTCTCCAAAATGCCACTCCACCGCCTTCCGGAAGCTTCCTCCCGCCTTGCCGATCACGCTTGCAACCACCTCACGCACTGCCGTCTTTGACATCTCCGGCCGCCACGACCTCAAAGACCTCGTGCTTAGTCTCGACCATCCATGCCTCACCACGACTAGTCTCAAAGTCCTGCAAACCATCACATACAAGCAAAACATCACATAGCACCGCACTAGACAAGGATAACATCCATTTGCATCAGAAAACAAAGCTCAAACTACACTCCACAAAGTTGTACATATATTACGATCGGTCGAAATCACTTAAACATTAATGCACAAGGTCTACGACCACCTCATAATACTTTACGACCGATTCCCAGCTGAAATGACCGCTTCTGGAAGCCATACGACCGCATAATAGAAGCTACGACTTTCACCTAAGTCTAAAACGTGATCGAATGGGCTGACCACAACCGACCGCACTCACGACTTCACCCGAGTGCTTCCGACCGCTTCTCGCGATAACGTGGTCGAGGCCATGACTACTTAGCCCGGTCGTAACTTCGAGCGCCGACTTTCGACCGCGCGCGGTCGAGTTCGACTAACGACTTCCAACCACGACTAACGAGTCATAAGCGCGCCGACCATGACCGAGTGGTCGTGAACGATACAACATGGTCGTAAACTGCGAACCATGTTTTCGACCACGACCAACGTGGTCGTAGCAACGTTCGACCATGGCCAACGTGGTCGTTCACTCGAGCGCTAATGGTCGTTCACTCGAGCGCCGACTTCTGACCGCAACAGTCGTAGCTTCGACTTACGACCACCGACCGCGAGCAACGTGGTCGTAACAGGCTTCGACTACAGCCAACGTGGTCGAATAGCCTTCCGACCATGGCCAACCCAGTCGTAAACTTCCCTGGTGACCTACGACCACGGCCAGAGTGGTCGTAAACGACACAACGTGGTCGTACAGCCTTTCGACCACGGCCAAAGTGGTCTAAAACACTTCGACTGACTTCTGACCACAGCAAAAGAGCTACGACTTTGCAGAAAGTACTCGAATCAAACTCAAACTTTCAAAAGCAACCGTCAATCACTCATCACAAACATGGGGCACGTCCACATGGTCTCTCACCGGTAATGTTGGAGTAACTAAACAAAGCCAAAATTTGGACCAAAACTCTGAAGCTCCAGTAATGATTGAGTAAATTAAGTCCATAGAAGACGACCTGGTAATGATGCTACAGAAGTGAATGGCTAAATGTGTCCATAAACTTTACCTTGAGGCCGAGGAGGAGGCTGGATCACGGGATGGTATGATGTATCCCAATGCTAGACAGCTCCAGCCTTCACCACTGAAAGCGACCAGGCATGCAGCACATGCAACACCGCCACCAGTGGCACACCACCAAAATGAGGAAAAGAAACACACAACGAAGAACCAATCAAATCAATTTCTTGTGCGGTGGACGCCCAATCAAAAATTCCCTACTGCAGTGAAGAAAAAGGAAACAAAATCAACAACAAAACGACAAGCAAATCAATTTATTCTGTGGTTAGCTTCCAGTCCAAAATCCCTGACTGTACATTAGAATCCGAGAGAGAGAGAGAGGGGGGGGGGGAGCGACCTAGGGCAAGGGTCCGAGTTTTGGGTATTTTGGTCCTGTGCAGTACAGTAATACCAGAAGTAGTTCCGGGTATATGAAATACCATTTTTTGCCCCCTCCTCGAGCGTTGGACTCCGGCTGGCTGACATGTACGCAGACCCGCACCCTGGCACCGCAGCACCCGAGTCAACCGCTTTTGACCACGCTTTCAACCGCAATTTCTTTTAATCACTTTCGACCACGGCCGCTTTCAATAGCAACTGCTTTCGACCGCAATCACTTTCAACCACCGCCGCTTTTTGACCACACCCATGTTTGATCACTACCTATTCGACCATTACCTTGCTCGATCACTGTCATATTCGACCACGGCAGCGCAATGCGGGGGTATCATGCGCTCATGGACCGCATAACTCGGGTGCTGCGGTGCCAGGGCGCGGGACTACACGCGTCAGCCAGCTAGAGTCCCGCGCTTGGGGAGGAGGCCAGAAATGGCATTTTATACACTCATGGGCTACTTCTGGTGTTGCTGTCCTGTACAGGGCCACAAATGCCCAAAGTTCGAAGGGTCCAGGGTTATAGGCTTATAGCCATGCACCATATCTGATCCAGCTCCTACTCTATTGGAGATGGCGAAATGACGATAGGATCAGCTCTGAGTAGAGGAGTTGACTCATCAGCGTCTGTCCAAGACCTAGCCTTAGTTAGCGCACCCCGCTCTTCACCGCTATAGCCATCATTCAGGTCCTTCATGCACACCGGTCGAATCTAGATGGAAGCAGTGGTGGAAGAGAGGGAGGGTCGTGACGGGGAGAGGAGGGAAGCCAGGAGAGTGGCGACAACGTCGACGATGGGCTTTGTTTGTGTGTGCACTAATGCGGCGGCGGCGGCAAAGAGGAGGAGACAACGGTGGGGTGAGAGCAAGGGTGACGGGAGGTGCCGGCGACGGTTTGATGATGGCAATGGCTAGGATGGTGGAGGTGAGTGAGAAGCGTCGCTCGCTGCAGAAGGAGGAAGGGAAGGAGGTGGGCAAGCACCACATGTGGGTGGGATGGCTAGAGATTTGGGGTGTGAAGGCGGGGCGAACGAATCTAGGCCGTCCATTGCAAAGTTGCGATCCCACAGCTTTGTACCCACTCGATCCCAACCGTACAATTGTGATCTAACGGCTGGAAGGCGTCGAAACGACTGAGCACCTGCTTGATCCCATACAATCACAATCTGATGGTCAATTGGATGGTGCCATAACGGCTGGAAGCCCTAGGGCTCACCAATTTCGTCCGATTTAAGAGGGAGTATATATATTTGACCAAGGATTTTCGGTGTGTTTAACGTCTCACTGTAGTTGCTCTAGCCAATGCGGCGTTCCACCTCACCGAAGAATCTACTCCTATGTCTCAAAAGAATTTACTATGTCCATTAGGAAAGAGAAGAACTCATTATCTATTTTGCTCAGAAATATATCATTGTCAGCCTATTTACGTCTGTTGAATCTTGAAATGGAGCTGTTGCTTTCGGATCAGACCTGTCATATTTGTCCTGCGTAGAAAATTCCTATCGTTAAAAGGGTCCACACTGCAGTACACCCCAGCCAATGAGGCACCGCCACGTCTAAGTCATGGCCGCAGTACTACCCGGGTACACTCCAGAAAGAGGTTTACCTCATTATTATAACAAAAGGTTGGGGCATAATGATAAAACACGCATCAGCATGGTGATGCTACACTGCTGTCCTAGCTATTTGCGGTGGGCCAACGGTTTCAATGAATTTTTTCACGAGTAAATTTTACGTAACTGTAACTGAGTTACCGGTTACTGGTAAGACTACCACTTTGCTGTAATTTTTAGCTTGAACTAGCCTTATTACTCTATGGTAATAACGTAGGTCGTCACAGTGGTGAGTGCGCTGGCCTGATCAAATTCATTCTCTGTGCGGTATGACGATGATATATATCTTTTTGTATACATTTATGAGTAGCGTAATTTTATTGGGATAGTAGAAAGGAGGCTTTCAGTGAGGGCATCTAGCTGGTCACCGACAAGGTCGAGTGTGTGGACGTGCGTAGGTCGACAAGGTGAGGGAGTGGTTCAAGTCGACAGTGGTGGTGCACGGGTCACCGGTGGCAACGGCGAGGCTACAACGCTCTTAGCATCAAAAAGTTGTGGTCTGGGTCATAGCCTCATAGGGCAGCACGATCTATGTAGAAACTTGCAAGAGGTTGGAGAGTAAAAGAAGAGAATGTCCTGAATAGGTGGCGGCTCGTAGTTCCATGTGTCACTAATCTAAAAGAGGTGCTATTTGGCAAATGGAACCGGAGAGAAGGACCATTCAGAGATTAGTAAACCAAAAATCTCAATCTTTGCTCTCTATATCTACTAGTTACATATTTATGTGTTGTAATGGAACTCATTGAATGTATAGAGAATTGTGCTATATAAGAGAGTTGCTCTAATCGTTTGGAAAGTGAAGAATGGTGAGAAGTTGAGAAAATAGAGGGTTTAGGAGAATGGACGTACAACCACCAACTCATTTTTTTATAATAGTAACGATATTTGCAACGTTAAAACACACAAAAAAATCACAAAACTGCAACTTCGTTACTGCCCAGGCCATCTGACAAGGCTGACCCATCTGTCATGCTTACAAGGCCAACTCGGGCAAATTGGTACCCTGATCGGACACCATGCCACAAAAGACAAGTGCTGATTGGACACATGGGGCAGCCTGGCAGAGAGAGAGAGAGAGTATAATAGAGGAGAGGTATTGTGAGCAAGTGTCTGTAGATAATTGTACCATTTTTATGTTTATGATACTTAAGTAATATATTATTTTGTCTCTTAAATAATTATCTTTAAAATTAATCAACAAGTATATGATTTGTTCGTGAAACTCTTTATTTATGCTTTGATGTAATTCTAAATTATTTCTTATCTTATATCATTATGTGGGATAATTATGATTTATAGATCAATACACGTATTGATTAATGATCATGTTTCACAGATCATAGTTATGGGGACATCAAATCAATAATATAGACATATGCTATAGAATATAGTGTTGGGTTGATCTACTATGAGATACCGCGAGAATTGTTATGTTCTTAGATGTCATCAGTTAGTCTCATACACAGTATATGTATGATCCTTAGACCTGATAACATCATAGTTTTCTACATGTGTAATAGCTTACATAGAGGTTGCCAAATACTACTCCGTAATTGGGTGGTTATAAAGGTAGCTTTCGGGTTTATTAAAAAATATGCGGAGGAATGTGAGCGATTGAGATAGAATTTGCCCCTCCTATATAATAGGAGAGATATCTCCGGGCCTCTCAATGTGGTTGGATTAAGAAAGTGCATGGTCATGCCGAATGTGGTTGAGTAGTCAATCATAACTAAGTAATCCACTACAGGTTCGAGTGAAGAATCGAGCTATCATAGGATGACATGTTTCTTGTCTTGAATTTAATCTAGTATCGTAAAGCAAAGGGATCGGTATATAAGCACTATATAGGTTTGTTCAATATGATATTTATGTATATTTGGGAGTCGTTTTGTCCTGCTAGGTACCACTACTGACTTATGGACCGGAAATAAGTTTTCGCCCATGGCCAAATATACATGAATCTACATGGTCACACTTAACGCATTGGAATGATAAGGGTCTGGATGATAGACCTCTAGTGGGATATAATTTCTACTCGAAATTGGATTTGGTTGGAGGCTCTCCGAGTAGGATGCGATCTCTACTCGTATTGGATAAAGATCCAGTTAGAGTCTTTTCGAGTTAGATACGATATCCGATCATATCAGATAAGAATCCAATTGGAGGCTATATAAAGAGAGACGTGGGAGTTGAGAGAGGTATCCCAAGACACACCTATCGTAACCCTAACCATCACCTCTCATAACCTTTGCCTCGTGTGCTGGTGCTAGCATACCGACGCATGACGTTCCATTCGTAGACGTGTGGACTTCGGTAGAGGCGTCGTTGCAAGTGCGATGATGATTGGGTTGATCGTGAGGAGATGGTTAGCCAGAGGATTATCGACTACTTCCACTACACTAACGTGTTGATACGGGGAGGGGTCCCGATCTTCTCAGTGAGGAACCGTGGATAGTTGATGCGAAGTAGACGATGTCGCTAGTTGAACACTCGCGCCAATGCACGAACCCTCAACTCTTTGGAATACGCCCAAAACACACCGGATAATTATTCGTCGCGAGACCACAAACGATGAACGTCAAGTCCCCAATTCCCAATGGAACGACGGCTTGACCTTGAATTGCAGAACGAACCATGGATCGCCTAGTTCTCTCTCAAAGTCCTTGCATGAACTCTGGTGTTGAAAGAACAAGCAATAGCTATGTTTCAATCTTATGCATAAAATTGGTCTTGCTCTAAAGGCTGCCAATACAAGGCTTATATAGCCCCTTGGGACGTCCATATGGTCCCCAAACCAAGTACAACTCAACCTTATATGGTTTTGGATCCGAACTCTCACAAAAAGGAAACTATATTTTTCATCTGTCATATTGTTTCAGTCATAACTTTTTATTCGTGATTAATTTGAAGCTGGGATTAGATCCATTGTGTAGCCCTTGAAATTATCTTTCCAAAGAGTACAAGAACACCTGAATCGGACTTCGTTTGTGAAAGTTATGGCCTTTTTAGTAACTACCTGTCAGGCTGTCCCGAACCGAATCCGAATTGAATTCTGAGTTGAATCCGAGTTTGAATTGGGTTGAGCACGTGGGAAGTCCGAATTTGAATTGAAAATCTTATCCAAAACTTGTAGTTTAAGTTCTTGGGCTTCTCCCATTTTGCTCTCCCATTGCATGGGCTTTTTTCTTCCTTAATCAGCTGCATGGGCTGCTTGGCTTTCTCCTTTCCATTCCCATGGGCTTTGAGCTTTTTGTTCTTGGTAGCAAATATGATTAACCTCCTTGTGCTTCTCCATTGCTTTGACCCTGGAATCATCATAATATTCAAACATAATAATAAACAATAATTTGGCATAAGGTAGTATATCGTTCCCACGAATAGAAGGAAATTCATTACGAAACAAATTCACCTGACAATATTTAATGCGGCTCAATACTTCTTTCCAGTGAAATAATATATTTGATTAAAAAGTACTAATCATGTGCGTATCTGCATCACGTGTGCTTCATTGAACTGGCCACTTCAACTCTACTTCCGCAACACTGCGCATCTAATGGTAACGATCTATAATTTCTTAGTTGCATGGCTTTCTGGTTTACGTAGTAGAAAATTTTAATATGTACTAATATAGTATGCCCATATCCCATCAGAAGCAAGGGAGTAGTGGCCATAGCGGGCTCACCAGCGGTAGAGGGAAGGCGACAAGGGGCAAGAAAATTAGGAAACAGAATAGGGACAGAGGAGGGAGGTTAGTGGTGGTGGCGATGTGGCCTGAGGAGCTCGGTGACGCTCTCTAGACATTGCACGATGGCGGCATTGGGGAAGGAAAAAGGGGCAGCAGTGCTAGAGTAGGAGAGGGAAGGAAATGTGACGTGCATGGGCTATGAGGGAGGGAGGGGAACTCATCAGAGTAGAGAACACAAGCGTGGGAGCTTCATGATGGGGCGATAATGTGCAGTCGAAATTGAAGAAGGGGAACATGACGGTGGTGCTCTAGTGGTGCTGGGCTACAACAAGAAGAGGGGTTCTGCTTAGAGGTATGAGGCAATGCTCATGATGCAACCCGTTTGGAGAGATGGCTCACCATGCCATGATTGGGGTTGGTACGACGCGATGGTGCCCTTGGGACGGCAGTGAAGTCCAACAAAATCTGATATGCTCACTACGGTATTCCATAAATTAGTTGAGGGGAATTGTAGTAAGAGAGCTGGAACACGAGGTGACATAGTGTGAGCACTGGTACTTCGCAGATGGATGCTATCGGCGGGTCGTCAGTTGAAGCAGTCAAGTATCGGGGAGAAGAAAAGGCCGGCCCAAGCGCGGCAGCCGGGAGACGGCCCAGGAAACGCAACATGAGAGTCTACGGCCCTGAATGGAAGAATACGGCGTAGTCGAAGGAAGCTCCTCCGCCTGCGTGCGGATAAAGCAAGGTCCGGGGGACCGTGTAAGAACTAACAAAAAAAACGCAAGTAGTTGTCTAATTCTCTCGCTCGCTGTTCGCTGCTTGCTTCCGTCCTCCTCTTCTCCTTCTCCTCTCGCATGAATCAACTGATGCTAACATATTTGGTATCAGAGACACCGATCTGGACCCCAGCAGTATCCACCACAATCACTTCACCCGCTTTCGCAAGAAACGGGGTGCGATGGATCCCAATCTCCAACTCATCATGGAGGAACTGAAGGGCATTCGTGGCGACTTCTCCGACCTCCAATCATCCTTGTCGCAGCGCATCGATGCGGTCGAGAAGACGTTAGCCGATCGTTTCGGAGCCATGGAAGGTGCGGCCAAGGTGTTCGACGAATGGAAGCCCCGTATTGACGCTACCGTCGACGACCTCCGCGTGGAGATGGGAGCGCTTCGCAAGACGGTCCATCGAGTGGTGCTCGATGGCAGCCCAACCACCTCGACGGGCATCTTATCCAGCCCAGCATGGGCGCGCGGCGCTTCATCACCCAGAACGATGGCCGCGGCCCAGAGGGCACCGCGCGCAACTAATCACCGGGAGTCTGGGTTCCAAACCCACCTCCCGGTCAAGGGTACGCCTGATCTCCCTGCTCCTCCTTTGGGTCGTTCTTCTTCTTTGCCCGTGTTGACGAATGTGGGATCTGGGGGAGAGCGTTCTAGTCCAATATTCCACCAGTTGCCTAAAATGCATTTTCCGTCTTTTGATGTGGAAAATCCTAAGTTGTGGATCTCGCGTTGTGAGGATTATTTCGACATGTATTTGGTTGAACCATCCTTGTGGGTCAGAGTTGCGGGTATGCATATGTCTGGGGCGGCGGCGCGTTGGTTACAATCTGTTGAGACCCGTGTTCGCCGTCTTATGTGGGCAGAGTTTTGTCCGTTGTTGTTGGAGCGTTTTGGCAGGGATCAGCATGAATTGTTGATTCGCCAACTCTTTAGCATTCGTCAGCAAGGTTCTGTGTCCGAGTATGTGGAGAGGTTTTCGGGTTTGGTCGATCAATTGATAGCTTATGGTCGACAGACTGATCCCCTTTATTATGCCATGCGTTTCATGGATGGGCTTCATGATGATATTAAGCATGCTGTGCATATGCATCGTCCTTCGACCTTGGATTCTGCTTGCGCTCTTGCTCTATTACAGGAGGAGATGGCGGATCCATCCAAGCGCAGAGAGTACCGCAAGCCGGAGTACTCCTGGAGCAACAAGACGGTGCCACGGAGTCCTCTACCGTTGCCTCAACCGCCGCATCCGGACAAGCTGATCGTGTCGTCTCCTCCGGGGGAGGATCGACGAGGTCGTCCTCTCGAAGACAAGCTGGCCACTCTTCGCGCCTATCACCGCGCACGTGGTCTGTGTGTGCGGTGTGCCGAGAAATGGTCTCGAGATCATCGTTGTCCAGAGAATATTCAATTACATGCCTTGCAGGAAGTTTGGGATCTTTGCCACATGGAGGAGGCTCGTTCTGACGTTGGAGACCCACTCGCCGACGGGATCGCAGATTGTTCATTTCCATTTCAGTGTCACGTTCAAGGCTCTCTCGACGCCGCACAATGAAATTCCAAGGAACCATTCAGAACCGCTCAATATTGATTCTATTGATTGGGCGATTCACACTCCTTTATCGGTTCGTCGAGTCGCCGCCGCAGGGGTTCAATCTCGCCCACGCGACGATGGTTCGTATGGCTGATGGCAGTCGCGTTGCTTGTACTTCTCATTTACCAGCGGCCATATGGTCAGTGCAAGGTTATCAGTTCACTTCTCCGTTGAAGATTTTTCCATTGACCGTCTTTGACATGATAGTGGGTATGGATTGGCTGGCTGAGTTTAGCCCGATGAAGGTCCACTGGTGTGAAAAGTGGCTTCGTATTCCCTATAACAATGGCTGGGCGGAGTTGCACGGCATGGACGCCTTGATTGCTGCTGGGATCGTGGTGCAGCTCATAGCCTCGCCCTTGCCATCGGACAATCAGGTTTTGTTTTCCGAAGTGCAAGCCATTTTACAGGAGTTTGAGTCTGTGTTTGCTCCTCCTTCTCAGTTGCCACCCAAGCGCGACTGCGACCATACCATTCCCTTGATGCCGGTGCCACTCCAGTTTGGTGCGCCTATCGCTATCCTCCCATTGCCAAAGATGAGATAGAGCGATGTGTTTAGCGATGCTTGACGGAGTTATTCGACCCAAGACTAGTCCCTTTGGTTCGTCCGCATTTCGTCAAAAGAAGGATGGCACATTTCGCTTTGTGTTGATTTTCGCATCTTAATGCAATTACTGATCAAGGCCAAATACCGGTGCCAATGATTGAAGAATTATTGGACGAGTTAATCAGGGCTAGTTGGTTCTCTTGTTTGGATCTCATCGGGCTATCATCAAATTTTGCTTCGCCAAGGAGAGGAACATAAGACAAGATTCCGGCACACATACGGGCCATTATGAATTTCGTGTAATGGCCTTCGCCTCTCTGGAGCTCCCGCCACATTTCTCAAGGCTATGAACACTACCCTTTCTTCGCTCCTTCGCAAATGTGTCTTGGTTTTTTTGATGATATCTTGATTTACAAATAACCTTCGAGGAGCACTTGCAAAGATCTGCGGGCGCCTTGCAGCTCTTGCGCACCGACAATTGGTTGGTCAAATATTCTAAATGCGTTTTGCTCAGCGTGAACTCCGATACTTGGGCCATATAGTCTCAAAGGTGGTGTAGCTACAGCACCAAAGAAAGGTGCAGCAAGGCTGCAATGGCCTCAACCAACTACGCTAAGGAGTTACGCAGCTTTTTGGGCTTGGCGGGTACTACCGACGGTTTGTGCGGCATTTTGGTATCATTTCTAAACCGTTAATCGAGCTATTGCGTAAAGGATGTTTGTTCATTTGGACTAACCAGCATCAACAAAGCTTTTGATGCATCGAAATCGCTCTCACCTCGGCTCCGCTTTAGCTTTGCCGGATTTTCGTCAAGTTTTCGTGATTGAGACCGATGCTAGTGGCAGCGCATAGGTGCGATGTTGATGCAGCTGGTCACCCATCGCATTTTTGAGCAAGGCCTTAGGCCCGTTCCTTGGGACTTTCCACATACGAGAAAGAGTACATGGCCATTTTACTCGCGGTCGATCGCTGGAGAAGTTACTTGCAACTAGCGGAGTTCCATATCCGACGGATCAAAAGAGTCCGTGCAACTCAGAGCAGCGCTGCACACGCCATGGCAGCAAAAAGTATTTACAAAATTGTCGGGCTTGCAATATAAGATTATATACCGTAAGGGAGCCGACAATCGAGCCGCCGATGCCTGTCTCATTGTCCGATGTCGGACAACCATGTCTTGCCATTTCTATTGCCACTCCGCTTGGGCTCAGCAAATCATGGACTCTTATCCGTCCGATGACTTTTCGCAACAACTTCTTACCAAGTTAGCTATTGAGCCAACGGCTGTACCTCATTTTACTTTGCAAGATGGGTTGCCTTACAAGGGCCGCTTTGGGTTGGTGCCGATCCTTCTTTACATAGTCGCTGTTGTCCGCACTTCATTCCAGCCAGCTTGGTGGTCACTCCGCTTTCGATTACATTTCGCCGCCAAACAGCTTGTTCGCGTGGAAAGGTATGAAGGCAATCACAAATCGTTCGTCGCAGCTTGTCAAATTTGTCGCCAGCTAAGCCCGACCGTGCTCGCCTTCCGGGCCGCTTCAACCGTTGGAGGTCCCTAACAGGCATGGAAGGTTATTTCCATGGATTTTGTCGAAGGGTTGCCGTTGTCTGGTCGTCTTAATTGCATCTTGGTCGTCGTGGATACCTTTTCCAAGTATGCACACTTTGTGGGTTTGCGTAATCCTTTTACGGCAATGACTGTGGTTTCCGTTTTCATGCAGCAAATTTACCGTCTTCATGGTTTGCCTTCCGCCATTGTTTCGGACAGGGATCGGGTTTTCACCAGTCAGTTGTGGACTCATTTGTTTAAGCTGACACACGTTCAATTGAGAATGAGTTCGGCATATCACCCGCAATCGGACGGCCAAACTGAGTGGGTCAACCAATGCCTGGAAACATTTCTTCGTTGCTATGTTCAAGCTTGCCCTTCCAAGTGGAGTGCCTGGTTACATCTCGCCGAGTATTGGTACAATTGTAGCCCTCATTCTGCTCTGGGTCGTTCGCCTTTTGAGGTACTTTATGGGTATGCTCCCTCTCACTTTTGCATTTCTGACTCGGATGTTGCTCCTGTGGCCGATCTTTAGACATGGTTGGACGAACGTCAGTTGATGACTGACCTTATCCGTCAACATTTGCTCCGGGCTAAGGAACGCATGGTTAAGCAGGCGAATCAGAAGCGTTCCGAGCGACACTTTGCGGTGGGCGACTGGGTCTACGTGAAGCTTCAACCGTATATACGTTCGTCGTTGGCACCCCGTGCCAATCAGAAGCTGGCCTTTCGGTTCTTCGGTCCATATCAGATACTTTCTCGCATCGGCTCCGTTGCTTATCGGCTGGCTTTACCAGCTTCTTCCCTAGTGCATCCTGTGTTTCATGTTTCGTAGCTGAAGCAGGCCATCGGTAACCAACAAGGGGTGTCCCGGGAGCTTCCAGATGATACTGTCCAGTGGAGTGTTCCGACACGTATTTTGCAAAAGCGCTCCGTCGTCCACGGCAACACTTCTACTCTCCAGGGCTTGATACAGTGGTCCAATATGCCGGCTTCGTTGGCGACGTGGGAAGACTTGTTACCTCTTCAGAAGATGTTTCTCGTCTTTGCTGTTGGGGGCAAACAGCTTTTGATGATGGGGGGGATGTGAGCACTGGTACTTCGCGGATGGATGCTATCGGCGGGTCGTCAGTTGAAGCAGTCAAGTATCGGGGAGAAGAAAAGGCCGGCCCAAGCGCGCAAATGAGACGCCCAGAAACGCAACATGAGAGTCTACGCCCTGAATGGAAGAATACGGCGAGCCGGGAAGCTCCTCCGCCTGCGTGCGGATAAAGCAAGGTCCGGGACCGTGTAAGAACTAACAAAAAACGCAAGTAGTTGTCTAATTCTCTCTCTCGCTGTTCGCTGCTTGCTTCCGTCCTCCTCTTCTCCTTCTCCTCTCGCATGAATCAACTGGCGCTAACACATAGTAGGTTTTTGGAGAGTTTCACTAGTTCATCAGGAACGACGAGATGCCGATGGTGGCCAAAGTTGAGCACGCCGCCATATCCTTCCCTAAGTCTGGCAGGGCACAACTCGTCCAATTTCTTGCTCCAGTGAGCCATTCCACAGATGAACTACATCACGGCGTGTTCCACTCCTCACTCACCATTTCTCCTTTCCTAGTTTCAACGATGCACCACCATGCCTACTGGAACGCCACCTCCATCACCTATTCCTCTCCTCCATGTTCCACCTTTGCACCTTGCACCTTCTAAGGGTCGACGCGGTGCCGCACGCCATCACCTATTCCCTCTCCTCAGTCAGCATGTTCCACCTTTGCACCCTTGCACCTTCTAAGGTCATGATATCAGTCTGTGAGTCGTGAGTGAAAGATAGTCCATGATGGACCATCCTGCATGTTGTTAAGGTAAGTAAATTTTATAAAACTATACTTATTCTTACATAGCTATCACAAAATCATATTTTTTGAAACTAGTTTTATAAAAACACACACTTATTCTTACCAATCGTTTCAATGAATTATACTTCTGTAACCTATTGCCATTTTGACAAGGTGTGCCCTATGTCATTGACGCTCAAGCACATAACCCCGTTAAACTAACATAGAGGACACTGCTACGTGGCTTGTGGAAAAAGAAAGAAAAAAGCTTAGTGTGGCTCCATGGTTTGGTCGGTCAGGTTTAGTCGCTTGAAGGGTCCTTCTTTTGGAAAATATCAAACCACGTTGGTTGGTCACGCAACAGCGTTCTCCATATCAGCTTAACGAGATTATGTGCTTCGGTACCAATGATATATGAATCCGGCCTGTCAAAACGGTAGCAGATGATAAAAGTGTGATTTTTTTGAAACGATTGTCAAGTATAAATATGATTTTGTGAAACTAGTTTTTTAAAAAATATGGTTTTGTGATACTTACAAGAATAAATATGATTTTATAAAATTTACTAGTTTAAAGTTGATCAACACCTTCCCATAAAAAAAGGTGAAAAAAAGAGACGAGGGCTTCTAATTAGAGGGTAACCGTGAGTTCATCAACTCACGGTCCCTTCTTTCCCTTAACCCACTCACACACACACACACACCTTCTTTCCCTCACGATGACATAAAAAAACTACAAATCTGGCAACTGTAACACCCCCATTTCTGGGGACGTTAGGTTACCCTCGCAACTGCCCATGATTGTTCAGCTGCGAGTACTGTAGATGAGTGTACACCATTGCCAAGACAAGTTTAAGCATGAAAACCAAACATTATTACAAAATTAAGGCTTAGCAGCTAAGTTTTACATAGTCAGGGTGTACAACTCAAAGTTACATTATAAAAGAAACTCCACAAGCAGACCTGAGTGTAGAATAAACCCTAACACCAGGCGTCGTCTATATCGTAGAGCTCAGCATCGTCTTCATAGACTGCTTCATTTTCTTGATAAGCATTCTCTGTTTATGATTTTAGCAAGTATGAGTACAACCAACCGCGCTCAACAAGTCACATAGAAAATGCTATTTAACTACATGCAAGAGTTTGCCATGGAGTGGGGTAAAGTAGTTTATTATTTTATGTGGATGCAATTTTGTTTGTAAACACTTTGCTTTTAAACACAAAATATTAACTCATAAACTTCTTAAAGAATTAGGGGGTTTCAAAACTTGATTATTAGACTTTCACATTTCCAAAACAATTCCACATCTACTTATGCTCTGCTATTGGAATCACCCATTAAACACAGCTTCATTTACGGGAAGCATGATATATTCGAATACCATTAAACTTGACTTTGCAGAGTTGTCCAACTTTACCCACAAGATTTCTTACCTCCCGCGTCCGGGTTCAAGAAAACAAGGTTTTTTGCTGCTCATCTTTTTGTATAGCCTCTACCCGGTAGGGACTGGGCAGCACAGGCAGTCGTCATTCCGCTGGCTAACGCAGAAAGCGCGACCCGACTCCCGTGTAATCCTATCGTTGTTAAGTAAGGTTTCACCATTTCCATACCACCTTTCATACACACGGGCTATTCCCTTTCTGGAATCCCAATAATTTGTAGATATTTAATCGATTTGAGCAGCGACTACTCTAGGTTTAACAAGTCAACGCTTGTGGTTGGGTGATCACTGTGTTCTTTACTTGGCATAAGGTTTTATTCCTTACTTCTCACTGAAACAGCTTTCAACCACAATCAAAAACTTTTCGGCAAAGCCGAGCCATCTTGTAGTATGAGATATTTAAACATCTAATCTACCTTGATTATTTAAATAGTATATTCAGTATTACTAGGGTTTGTCAAGGTGAATATGGCCATCAAACTGAACTGAGCTTTTTCGGGTGGTAGGACATAACTAGTATCATGTCATTCTAAACAGTTATTATACATAAAATAACAGTGCATAATTAGCATAATGAAAGTACTGATAAGTAGATAAATAAAGGAAATATAGGTTCAACATGATCAAAAACATGTGACTTGCCTTGCGGATTTACGACTTTGACAATTTCGTATTCTTCTATCTCTTGATCTTGAGCTTGATCCTGGGTTTCTCCTTCTTGAATTGGTCGACTCTTGACGTCATGTACTAGCGCAAAACAAGAAAAATAATTTAATTCCACGCTCGAAGAATTGAGCTAGGAATAAAGAAATGAAATGAAGAAAGAATATTCGAAAAATCCAAATTAATAGAGCTTTGGACTTTTAGAAGGGTCCAAAAGGTGAAATGGGCCTATGAAATAGGTCGGTGGGCTCCTGGGAGCGTAAGGAGTCTATTTTTGAGGTCAACGGTGGCTAGAGAGGCAGCGTTCGCTGTCGGCGAGGTCAAAAGCTCGGTACGATTTTTGATGGTTTGGGAGCTATAGGGATTGTGGTTCTTGCAATTGGTGGGCATTTAACCATCTAGGGATGGTCAGGGAGGTCCGAGTGGTGGCCATTTGGGTTAGGGAGGCCAGGATTTGGCTAGCCACAGTAGAGCTTCTTGGCCGGGCGACGGTCCATGGTGGCAGAGAAGAGGGGGGCTTTGGAGCTTAGGGCAAGGGTTCAAGGGTGTTTCTAGGAGCTTGAGGAAGCTGCGGGCGAGAACAATTGAATTATAATGGGCAGAATGGGTTGAATTGAAATTGGGCTCACCTTAGGGCTTCTCGGTGATTGTCGGTGGTGGGGGTGACGAGGGACCAATTGGGTGTGTTTGGGGTTTCACTGGGGTGCGTGGGGGAGTTTGGAGAGGTCTTCGGTCTTTATAGCCGCTCGAGGGCGGTTCAGCGTCGCGAGGGGAAAAAGATCAGTGGCGGCGGCGGCTACTTCAGAGGCCGGGAAGACTCGAGACTGCTGGTGGGAATGCGGTTGTCTTGGGCGCAGAGAGGTGGCGGTCAAAAGGCACTGGCATGGCTTAGGTCGACCGAGAGTGGGAGCGGCCGTGAAAGGATAGGGGAGGTGGCGGAGCTCAACCGGCGGGCTGACACACGTTCAGGGCGATTGAGGAGCTGTCAGGCCGGGAGAGATGAGGCTGTACAGAGTCTTGACTGAATGGTGGCGGCGGCAGGGGCTGGAAGGCGATGGAGAGCGCGAACGGCTTGGCGGTGAAGAAAGTAGTCGGGTGGCGACGAAAAATATCGGACAATGAACAGTGCCAGTACGCAATCTTGTCGTTGAGGCCATACAGGGTGGAATTAGGGCTTGGGCGGCTGGGATTGAAGATGAATTTGGCTAGGATTGAGGGAAATCAAATTCAACACGAAAAATCAAAATTTTCAAATTTTTGATTCGTTTCAGCAACTTTCAATAGGCAGACAAGAAACATTAAAATCGGGAACTTTCAATTGGCATATAAAACTTTCATCTTTCAATTGAAACACAAAAACTTTCAATTGACATTCAAAACCTTTTATTAAATAGGAAAAGGAGCTTCCGCATGCGAGCTTTGGGCGAGACGCAGGTGGTGGCCCTAGGCCAGCGGCTCGTGCTCGGCGGTCCGCACGCTTTCACGGACGGCGGCGCGGTGGGGCTCGCGGACGGCGATGAGCTCAGCCTCTTGGCAACCGTAGCGAGATGAATGCGTGGTGGCGTCTCCGGCGGCTCGACTTGGGGGCGTGCAGTAGCGTGGAGTGAGTGAGTAGTGCACAATGACAAGAGGAATGCGACCAACGCGATGGGGAATGGGGATGTGCAGGTTGGAGCCTCCCCTCCTGCTGGAGCTATCTGTCCGCTGTGTCGTGGTCCGGAAGCGACAGGAAGCCAAATCAAGATCCACATGTCATGATCCAGATGGTGACCGCGGCAAACATTCCATGCGGGTATCTGCCAACTAGTGTTTTCTAAAAGAGATTTATGTATCTTAAGAGAGATTATTTTCCATATTACCAGGTGGTTAGGGAGACATAGGAAGTTCATTCAAGTTTGACTTTCAAAAGTTTTATTAGGTTTAACATGTTTTTATCCTGCTCTTTTGGGGATTATGTTTTTATGGTATGTAGTGTAATACACGTCGACTTAATTATTTCATCAAAAGGTTCATATAAAGCAACAAGAATTTGGTCTTCCGCAACTTTCCATTAGGAAAAATCAATAAATATGTTATGTATGATATCTTAAATATGGCTAGCTCAGATTGAAAATCAATCTACAAGATTTTGGAACAACCATATCTATTTTCGTATTTTTCTTGTTACATTCTGATACTTTTTCTTATGCATAACAGTCCCAGATCAAATCAAAATTTGTGAGATATGGCATAAACGTGTACGGTATTAAGAACGAAGAAGATAAATCTCGTAAAGAGATTCAACATAACGATGTTGAAGCAACAACATCAATAGAGAAAAGATTTGGCAAAACCAATTGCAAATTCCTTAAGTACAACCTCAAAAGGATACAAGGGGTTGTCGCTCACTCACAACCCTCTCAAATCTTTTAGGACTCTTGGATGTTTGCGCTATACAAGAATCTAGTGCTAAAGAATATCTTAGTCTCTAATCCTCTTGTGTGTCCTCTGCTTTGGATGAGTAAGCTTGATTCCTCTCCATGATCACCCCCATGGTTTATATAGTCCCTCTTAGCCCTTCTCCAATTTAGAGTAGGAATCCTAATTCAAATAGAAGTCCTAATCCTAGTAGGATATATGTAGGAGCCCAGATATTAACATCTGGAATCCTCTGTGATTCCACCGCACTATTCCCTGGATCAGTAGATAGTGCTCACAGATCACAGTTCTGAATATCAAAAGTACATATCAAGCGGAAACGTAAATATAATAATAAACTTACTCATGGGCCGATTAGGCCGAAATCAATAAATTGCAGCAGCGGAAGAACGAAGCACACAGATGGGACCTTCAGGACATGCCCACAGGCAGCCAACTAGAGGTTCGCGACCTAGCCCTTGACATCTTCATCTTCTTTGCCGCCTTGTCCAATCTTGTTGCCGAGGCGAGGTGATTTGATTTCGATTCTCGTATTTTGTCGCAAAGCGAGCATGAGCACTCCGACCCGTGCTCGCGAGCCAATACACGAATGCAATTAAATAGTATGCATGGCTTAACAAAGGAGATGCTCGGATGTTTTATTTGCCAAAAATCGCTTTTAGTAGCATTTCATTATTAAATCATATTGTTGTTTTTGCAACCTAAAAACTCCTCACCGCGATTGACATCATTGACTTAATCCACCAAAGATTCACTCATTATTAGCCGTCTAAGACTCCCAACACGATTGCCATAATTGACTTAATCCACCGAAATTACACTTTCTTTATTGAGTGTTGTCTAAACTCCAAACAAGATGTGTCATCCTCTATTCAATCCACCGATCATATTCTTTCAGTAATGGTTGTTGTCTAAGACTCCAAACAACGAGTGACATCATTTAAATGACCCACCGACTACACACATTTTATATTGATTGCTGTCTAAAACTCCAAACAGCATGTGACATTATTTAGGTATTCCACCAAACATACTCTTTTCAAATTGATTGCTATCTAATCTCCAAACAGCGAGTGACATCACCTAATTAATCCACCGAACATCCTCATCAAGATTTTCTAACAATCCAATCCTTTTTATTATTGATTCAAATCCACCAAGAATGTCATTGATCAAGCCTACGATTCAATATTATATATCCACCAAGAATATCGTTGATTAATTCTACGATCCACTAGTATCCTCCCACCAAGTAAATAACTAATCAGGAACTATGATCCAATACTTGAATTACTCCACCAAATTCCCTAAAATTCAATTAGATCATCTATATAGCCTATCTATTCAGCTAGACTCCACCAATTTATTTCTCCCAGAACCCACAATATCATTTCCTATTTATGATCGACATGAATCCACCAATACCTTTATGTGTACACTACAAACATCTATTTCCTTTACTCACGACACTGCTTATTCTTTCCGTATTTTATTTTGTAGGAATAGAAATGCCACTATTTGAAATACAATACATAAAATTTCCTGAGACCTAGCAGCTTTGGAACAAAACATAATGTTCAAGGAATATTAACATGATTTTCCATACATATGGCATTACACCATATGCCGAATATCACCATAATTTTTCTATACATATGGCATCACACCATATGCCATCTTTCAGCGTTATAGCCGCTTAACTTACCACTGGGACGACACCCAGGACAACTCAAATCAGGGCTTTCCACTGCCCTCCACTTTTCCATTCCCATTTTCCAAACATTTTAAAATAGAACTATATCTAGTTAAGTTCCCATGTCCGCCCTTGACCGTGAGCACGGCTATTCGAATAGTTTTGACTCTGCAGAGTTTGCACACTTTACCCACAAGAGACAGTTCACTCGTTGCCCCACACGATTCCTTAGCCGTGCGGTTGAGCAAACCATCACAAGAACCGCTCAAAGTACCTCGCCCTTCCATCATCTCACCCTATGGGTCGCTCCCACTTGCGGTGGGTCCCATACGTTGTGCGGGATGTTCTCCTTCCGAACGCCTAGCGATGACTACCACACCGCTAGCACGCCACGCAGAACCTCACCTCCGCGGTGTCCCATTCAAGCCCGACACATGCATACCGCTTGCACCACTTCACTCCTCCACTGATGATGATGACTTTCAGGCTCCGGTAAATTTACTAGGCCAAGTTGTACTTTACAGACTTGTGGTTGTACTTGTTTTACACAGGAGGTCATGACAAGATTCAGTCCTTAGGTTTATCTGGGTGGTTCTACCACAAACCACACTCTCGTGCACACCTGCACCATACCCCCGAACCATCCGCCCAGACAAATAAGCAATTTGAGGTTTTTGGGAAAATAACCATATCCAACATACATTAGTCATTACCACCATGACTGCCCAACCAATTTTTCTCAGGGTTAAAAGTGATGCTTGGGCGCTCTCGCGCCCATGAGTATCTAAGCAATACTAAGCATGGCATATAATTACGGACTTATTTTCGAAAATTTACTATTATAAGTTTTGCTAGGGCGACAAGGTTCACAATTCAAATATTCCAAAGGGATGTGTAATATTAATCAAGGTAAACAATGGGCATAGGACTAGAATATTAAATTAAGCATGTATTTGCATATAAAATAACAGCATGCAATTTGATAATTTAACACAAAATAATTTACAGAAAATATAGGTTCAACATGATCAAAGTATTGACTCGCCTTGCGCGGTTTACTGCGGTCTTGAGCTTCACTCAAAGCTATCCCATTTGATGATTTTGGGCTTCTGGTCTTTATCTCCACCTTGATCTTGATCTCGCTTGATCCATTGATCCTTCGGGAGTCCAGTTTCTAACTATGCGATACGCGACTGAATCCAAATAAAAGCAAATAACTCAAAAGATCCAATTAAATCCGAATAAACTCAATTAGGTTTTATTTTGAGTTATTAGGTGCTCCGAGTGATTTGAGACAAGGCTGGTGGTAGAAAATGAGGACTCGATCTTTTATTAATAGTTTCTTTTATTATTTTTATATTTATCAAGGAAGTTCCATGAGTTATGATGGACCTATGAATTAATGTACAAGTTTAGTAGGGTATTACTTTGTCGTGCGCTAATATTCAGGTCATTTTGGCTTACCAAATAAATTTTAGGGTCTAGGTGTATAGCATTTTATGGTGTGACATTTTATGTGACTTTCTCTGTCAATTAATCAGTTTATTAATTAAATGATTAACACCTCAATTTATTATCACATGGAATTGTTTATTTAGCCACTATTTTTTAAATGGTTAACACTAGCTGATTTCTAATTTTCGTTGACCAATGACCATTGAGCTATTCTAGGGTGACCACTATACTATTCTAGTTCTTAATTACAACTCAAATAAAAATTACCACTCCTAGCCACGCCTAGTATCATTGGACTTCATATTACACATTAGCGAGATTATTTTAATTACCACTGACCCATAGCTATTATATTTTAGAACCTGTACACTAATATGACCTTTTATCAGGAGGCATTCTGAGATCCAACTAACATTGACATTTCATACTTTTAATTGATGTCTGGCATAGTTTTGATCTTAACTAAGCTCTTATTTACATGAGACCGAGATTGCTATGTAGGATTATATTTCATTATTGTTACTTAGATTAAATCTACCGCTGAGATTTACTTAATGGCGGCATGGTAATGTTAGAGCTTATATTTTAATTATAATTAAGGGTAATCTTTCAATTTAAAGCCTTATTGTTATAGTTTTAATATAACACCCAATTTATTTTTCTTAACTCTAACTTGAATGTATTTTTATTTGAGATTCTTATTAACCTTGGACATTAAGCATAACTATCCTTTACTAATGCCCTAACTAATGATTAGTCTTTTAGACATGTATTCAAACATATTAATTATCCATATATGAACCAATCCAGATTTAAATCTTCAATTACTCTCATTTATATCCTCATTAAATTTCTGTTTGCTACCTTGGATTATTTCCAAAATTTTCGTTGACTTTCTTAATTAAAATGGACTAACAAAAACTAAAATAAAAAGAAGAGAAATGTGGCCGACGGCGCTCGAACTCGTGACCTGAGGGGGGAATACTGGTTGTTATCGCACGCGCTGATAACCAATCGGGCAGCAGGTGTTTCGTGCCTACAAGAGGGGGCGAGGTAGAGGAGGTATTGCGGGAGCCGGGGCAACACAGGGGAGCAGGCGGCCAAAAACAGAGCAGGGGGCGGCGTGAGATGGGCGACGGCGTCGCCGGCAAGGGGCGGCTGGGGAGGCGCCGACGAGCATGAAAATGGGGAGTGCATGAGACGAGGGAGCCGGTGGAGACCGCGCCTCTGGCCGAAAGGCACCGTCGGCGGCTAGCATCGGCGTGCGGCGGTCGGAGCAAGGGTGGAAGGTGGCGGCGCCGCTGCGGTGGAGAGAGAGGGGGATTGGAGAGGAGCGTGAGCAGGAGTGGGTCGCGGGGAAGCTCACCGCGTGGTTGGTCGAGCCGGAGGGTGGCCGAGGTGGGCTGGCGGCGCGACCGCCGCGGCGCGCAGTGAAGCTCACGGCGCCGGCGAGTTGGAGCAGCAGGGAGCTGTGGCCGGCGGTCGGGGAGGATTCAGGACGTCGAGGGAATGCTCCCACCGCCGGGAATTGGACCGGGAGTCACCAGGGAGAGTGCGGCGCCGGCGACGGCGGCCGTGGTCTCGGGCTAGCGCGGGAGAAAACAGAGAAGGGGGAAGCCACTGAGAAGCAATGGGGGTGCAGCGGGGCTCTTATAGGCGAGTGCGTGCGCGGGGGTGGCGCCGGGGCGTGGGCAGTGGCGTGGCCGGACGGCGCGACGTGGGGAGTAGAGGCGTAGCAGGGCATGGCGCGGCGACGTGCGCGCACAGTGGGGTGCTGTGCGGCGACAGTGACCGGGGCAGGCGCGGGTTGCAGGGTGTGGCGCGGGGGCGTGGCAACGCGACGGGCACAGGGAGAGTGACGCACTCTCTGGCGTGACGACGTGGGCGACGGGACAGAGGTGGGGCTGGGGGCAGGAGAAGAAAGAAGAAGGCAGCGCAGGGACCCTGCCCCTTCGGCAGTAGGAAGGAGAGAGAGAGGAAAAGGGAAGGAAGAAAAAAGAAAAAGGAGGGGCCCACATGTAGGAGAGAGTGAGAGGAGAGGAGAATTTTGAGAATTGGGATTTTCATTTTTAATTTGCATTTTAAATTTTACATTTATGGATTTTGAGCTTTGCAAGATTCTAAAATTTGATTCTTTAATTTAAATTCTATTTTAGGCTTAAGATTATTGATTGAAATTTTTGAATGCCAATTAAAGTAAAGGAAAGGAACTCCTAGTCTAATCGCTTAGAAAGATGTTCTAATATTCCTTTTTGGTTGCATTTTAATATTTTATTATCCTGAATTTGAATTCAAGACGTTTGCATTTTGAATTCATGATCTGTAATAACATCTCTCCATTTTTGTAACTTGCAAGATTATTAATTATATTTGGGAGTACTCTTGATTATCAATTTGTATGGCACAAAACCCAAAAAGATTTCAATAGATACTCAGAAGAAACTTGAGTGCTAGCAAAATGCAAGAAAAATCTTAAAACCTCCACATTTTTGAACACTTGAAATTTCAGGATGTTACAATATAGAATAGGAATCTTAATTCAAATAGGAGTAGTAGTCCTAATCCTAGTAGGATTTATTAATGACTCTTTATATCACACCTTTTCAAATCCTAAAAGATTAGATATGAGTCACCTTAACTCAACAATCTCTACATTAACTCTTATACGTTGAAATCGTATTCCTACCAAAACTCACTCCAAATTGGCTCACCTTTTTTTTGTTTTTCCTCCCACCTTTGGGAGTGCCCTTATCACAGGGGTTCATCCATATCACTGCAATGTGTGTGTTAGTGTCTAGGCTAGCCTTTCCAGACCCTCCACTTAAGAGCTTATTCATTGTGTAGTTTAGTTAACCATACCTCGCGTAGCAGCCCCGGATCAGATCAAAATTTGTGATATACAGCATAAGCATGTACGGTACCAAGAACGAAGAAGATGAATCTCATAGAGATATCCAAAATAACAATGTCAAAGCAACCACAACAACATAGAAAAGATTTGGCGAAACCGATCGTAAATTCCTTAAACACAACCTCAAAGGGGTACAATGGATTGTCACTCACTTACAACCCTCTCAAATCTTTGCCCTATACAAGAATCTAGTGCTAAAGAATACCCTAGTATCTAATCCTTTTCTACGCCCTTTGCTTTGGATGAGTAGGCTTGATTGCTTGGTTCCTCTCCATGATTACCCCCATGGTTTATTTAGTCCCTTCTAGCCCTTCTCCAATTTAGAGTAGGAATCCTAATTCAAATAGGAGTAGGAGTCTTAATCCTAGTAGGATTTATAATAGGAATCTTAATTTAAATAGGAGTATGAGTTCTAATCCTAGTAGGATTCATCAATGAATCTTTATATCACACTTTTTCAATTCCTAAAAGACTAGATATGAATCACCTTAACAATCTCCAATTAACTCTTATTTGTTGAAGTCATTATATTCCTACAAAAACTTACTCCAATCGGCTCAACCCTTTTTATGTTTTCCCTCCCACCTTTGGGAGTGCCCCTATCACAGGGGTTCATGAATATCATTGCAATGTGTGTGTTAGTGTCCAAGCTAGCCTTTCTAGACCCTCCACTTAAGAGCTCATTCATTGTGTAGTTTGATTAACCATATCTCCCATTCCTATAGCCTTCCATGTGATAGATTTGTACCACCTCCGAGCTCCACCTACTTGTCGGTACTGCATGGTTGGTCCCACCACATCATCCTTCTTCCAACAGCTCACACCTTCTTCTTCGCGCATGCTAGATTTTGCAATTGCCTTTGTAGTTTTGCACATACCTGCAGATGAGATCTGAGTACCTACCGTTGATGACATTGTTTCCTTCGCGCAACCAGAATTTTGTCAGACCTCTCATTGCTTGCTCAACCTTGAAGATTACCATTTATTCAGTATCCTTCATTGTTCCAGTTGCTTTTCATGATTACTTGCCCTTTGCATGTAACTTGCATGACTCTACCTCGAAGTGATACCATACAACTTTTGAGTTCAAGTGACCTCATAGATATTAGATTATTCTTTAAACCGAGAACATACCAAACTTCCATCAATGTGCGATGTGCTCTATCATACATCTCCAATGTAACCGTTTCCACCTCAGTAATTGTATACTACTTGCAATCCACTAGGTGAATAGTTTCATGTATTGGGCATAGAGATCCTTTATCAAACATCTCCCTCGCCGAACATATATGAAAGCAATAACCTGAATCTAATATTCATCCATGAGAACTAACTAATTGATTAACAACTAGTACATCTGAATCATCCTTTGCTACTGCCACTAAGCATGGAGCTTTCATTTGCTTCAAACTCTAATAGTCTTTTATCATGTGACTTTCCTCGTTACATAGATAATATACAGATGCGCTCCTGTTCTTGCTTTTCTTCCTGTGATCTTTGCTTCTGCCTACATCACCTACTATAGCCAATGCTTGATTACTCAAGGATGAAGATTCTGATAGCTTTTCCAAGGGCTCTACCATTAATAGATATGCATCTGTATTATTGAAGTTGAGATTGGTTTTTTCGTTGAGAATATTCATTGTCAATTGCTCCTATGATGGTGGTAGAGATGATGCTATTATGATGACATTGCCATTCTCCTTAATTTTCTCATCGACACTAGTCAGCTGTGTGATTTGCTTGTTGAAGACATCGACATGGTCAATGAGTTGTATACCTTCATTGAATGTCTTTTTCGGCTTGTCCCCTTCAAGAGCATCGATTAGCCCTACTGAACAATGATATCCTTCACCATATATTGCTACACGCTAAAATTTTCACTACCATCAAATTTCTCTATTTGATTCTATATTGTTGACATCGATCTTGATTTTGTACCACCTAACGCTTTACCAACCTTCTCACAAATTAGATTAATCTAGCCTTAGTTTTGATATTACTTGTTACACTCTAATATCCCTCCTTTGCACAGTAGTCACTGAATCAGATCAGAGTTTGTGAGATATGACACGAGCATGCATGGTATTAAGAACGAAAAAAATGAATCTCGTAGAGAGATCCAAAATAACGACATTGAAGCAACCACAACGAGAGAGAAAATATTTGGTGAAGACGATCGCAAATTTCTTAAGCGCAATCTCAAAAGAGTACGAAGGATTGTCGCTCACTCACAACTCTCTTGAATCTTTTAGAATCCTCAGATTCTTGCCCTAAACAATAATCTAGTGTTAAAGAATATCCTAACCTCTAATCCTCTTATATACCCTCTACTTTGGATGTGTAGGCTTGATTGCTTGGTTTCTATCCATGATCACCTCTATGGTTTATATAGTCTCTCCTAACCCTTCTTTAATTTAGAGTAGAAATCCTAATCCAAATAGGAGTCAAAGTCCTAATCCTAATAGAATTCATTTAGGATTCTTTATTGCACACCTTTCCAAATCCTAAAAGAGTATATTTAAGTGACCCTAACTCAACATTTCTCAAAATCGCAAGTTATGTACATGTTTGTGCATAACTAGGGCTGTAAACAAGCCAATCTCAAGTGAGCCTGAGTTGGGGTTTGCGCTTGAACCTAGGCTCGAGCTTGGCTCGGCTTAAGCTCAAATAGGCTTGAGTTTGGCTCGAGTAAGCTTGATAACAGTCAAAATAATTTAACATGTAGTAATTTTCCACAATAAGAAAAGTTCAAACTCGGCCCGAGTAAGCTCGATAACAGTCAGAACAATTCAACGTACATTAATTTTCAACAATAAGAAAATCTCAAGCTCGAGTTTTTTGTATAGCTAAAAAATTTCCTGTTTTTTTGCTAGCCTCAGGAAATGCTAGCCATGCCATCTGAAAATAAGCAGATTATGGATAAATGAATAAGTGAATCACAACTCAAAATCTATTACAAAAGAATGTTCATGTATTATTGCCATAGCAACAATTGAATTACAATTGAATCAATTGTTTGAACATGTATTAAGCAGTGTCGCCGGAGTGAAAATCTTCTTTGGAGTCAATGATCTCTATCATGAAGAAGGTGGAGAAACGTTCTCGAACGTCCGAGAGTTCGTATAGATTGAATGTACTTGATTTGATTGTCATGCCCTGTCGCTAGAAGGAGTAAAGTAGTAAGCATATATATTGATAATTATAAAATAATTATTGTGAGATTAACAAATCTCTGAATCATTCATCTTAACACTCATGATTTCCTGCATATGATAGCAAATGTAGAATGCACATAGGTTGCCTTGTAGCTTTTGGTGGCATTGCAAAAATAGAATTGCATACGTAGGTATAGTCAGTTCGAGAGACATTATTACGAAGTGTGATATAGGATTATTGTGTTGTAGTGGGTATCGAAATCATGTCATGTGTTGTTGTGTGGCGTTCGATTCCTTGTGTCTGCCTCCCCTAGTAACATAGGTGCTAAACGATCTACGTGATTTTAAAAAGTTATCCTCGACAATTGCAAACGAAGGGAAGACTATAATGGAGTTATGTATAGTGGAAATGAACATACCTGTCGAGTGTTTGTTGCACAAGGGTAAAGTCATGGTTGTTCTTGAGTAGGGAATTAAGGTATATTTTCTTGATCTATTTTGGCACAATGACTACAAGGATTAAGTGCCACCTACTCATGTATTCGCCATAGTCATCAAACCTAAGTTCATGTTGTGTATAAAGTACAAATGAAATTTGTATAGCACCTAGTAAAGCACTTACCTCTAGTTGTAGGGCACCAGTATGTACTCCTTGTTGCCCTAAGCAAGCAATCCTGTCGTTATGTAATTCTTGATGTAGGATACGTCTTGGGTGATGCATTGCTCAGAGACCAAATCTGGGTCGAGGAAACCCACCAGTTTTCACGATCACTGGGCTTCTTGCATCATGTATCTATACATAAGTAGTGAGCTGTGATATTTATCGGTATTATATGAATATAAAACTTAATTGTACACACTTACAGTGTCCAGCATCATAGAAGTGAGGCATCGAGGGCGTCAAGGATGAATAGTCTGAATAAATCATCAAAGCCCACGACGAAGAAGCCCAGCTCATGGAGAAAATACCTCGTCGTGTATCTGTCAGGGACACTTCGGTCATATGTTGCAAGACAGTGAAATGGGTTTGAGCATATGTATCCATATTAGGAGTGACTGCTTTACTTCCGATGGTATCGATACCCTCCAGTCTCCTCTCATGACGAGATAGAGACACACTGATTAGTTCCACCTATGCCATGTAGTCGATGCAAAACTCAATAACCTCTTTGGTTGTATAACCTTTGATGATGCTGCTCTCTAGCTAAGATCGATTCCATATATAGGATTTGAGAATTCTCATGTACCTCTCAAATAGATACATATGATGTAGGAATACAGGGTCACATATCTTTATCTCTTTCATAAGATGAACAATAAGATGGAGCATGATATCAAAAAATGATAGAGGAAAATACATCTCAAGATGACATAGAGTTATAACCACCTCGGCCTGTGGAGCATCTAGTCCATCGAGATCGATGATCTTCTGAGCAATTGAGTTAAAGAAATAACACAGTCTCATGATTGTCACTCAAACCTTATTCAACAAAATAATTCTAATTGAAACAAGAAGCATTTGTGTTATTAGCATATAACAATCATGAGACATCATAGCAATTAATTTCAAATGTTCCATAGAAACATGTTTCTTCATGCTGGCGGAGTAATCGGACAGAACTTTCACACGATGCAAGTTTTGGCATAGTTCATTTCTACCAGCCTTGGACAGAGTGTAGCAAGCCAGGGGAAGGTGTGTTCAGCCTTTATCGGTTTCTTTCGGTGCTAACTCGGTCCTTATATTCATATAAACCAAGTCACGCCGTGCGTTGACACTATCCTTTGTTTTATCACGAATGTTCAGTAAGAGACTAACCAAGCTATCACGTACATTCTTCTCCACGTGCATGACGTCAATGTAGTGATGAACTTCTAAGTGCTCCTAATAAGATAAGTCCTAAGAACATTGATCTCTTCTTCTAAATATTCTTATGACGGGTTCTCAATTTACATCCTTTTCTATGCACAACATCGATATTCTTAACCATATTATAGATGTTCTCCCCACTAAAAGACCTTGGAGTTGAACCACCCTCCTTCTTTTCATCGAATTGTTTCTCCATCTTGCGGTATGGGTGATACTAGGGAATGAACCTATGGTGATGAATGCACACAATATTGCGTGAGTTATTCAGCCATACACTTTTGGTATCATCTAAGCAGTGAGAACAGGTTTTGGCTTCTTTTGTATTCAAGCTCGACAGGTTACTAAGGGCAGAAAAATTATTGATGGTGCGGAATAACATGGCGTAGAGTGAAGTTCTCTCGTTTATTCGCATCCATACCTACACCCCTTACTTTCATAGAATTATAAGATCTTTCAGCAATGGTGCTAGTTACACATCAACATTGTTCCCAGGTTGCTTCGGCCCTTGGATAAGTTGTGACATCAAAATATACTTCTGTTTTATACACAGCCAAGGAGGAAGGCTGTAGATACATTGATTCATGGGCTAAGTGCTATGTCATCTACTCATGTTACCGAAAGGATTCATTCCATCTGTACTCAACCCAAACCTTATATTTCTCGGTTCCAAACTGAAGTCTACAAACATCCTATCGAAGTTCCTCCACTAGGCAGAATTAGTGTGTCTTAGCTTTCTATCTTTCTTACGCTCATTCGAGTGCCGACGTAGCAATGTTGCCTCCTTTTGGTTCGCAAATAAATACTTCAAGCAAGGAATTACAGGCAGATACCACAGCACCTTAGCAGGAGGTCCATGCTTCACGTTGATGCCCTCACCGTCAATGGAGTAATTCTTATGCTTGTATCGGGATGCTTTGCATATCGGATATATATGCATGTTTGCATAATCTTTACAGTATAGGATACAGTCCTTCGGACATGCATGGATTCTTTGTACTTCTATTCCCAAGGGACAGAGAGCCTTTTTGGCTTGGTCTTGGTTTTGGGCAACACATTTCCCTCTAGAATTATGTCCACTAATTAGAAACCTAACAATGCCGTCAAACCAACCGTTGCTTGCCTTCAACTTTAACAGTTCAAGTTCAGATGACAACCTTGTGTATTTCGGCTTGTAGCCCAGGAATAATGGTTTCTCTGAGTCCTCCATCAAGCCCTTGAATATGCCAAATTCTCTCTCACCATGATTGCCTTTTGCATCGCGCAATATCTGATCCAGATTATTATCGTGCAACCTATCCTTATCGAAAGAACAATCGATATCCGATATATCATTGTCTCCTCGATGATGTTATTACCTTCCCATATAATCTACTCTTCATCGTGACTGCTCCAACATGTATACCCCTATTTAAAACCCCTTAAAATCAAGTGTGCTTCTATCTGCGCTGAATTGGTAAACATCTTAAGATTTTTACAATCAATACATAGACAGTACATAAACTTCATCCCCTCTTTAACACATCCTACTCGACAACTCTTCTTAATGCAGACATGCCATTGATGTACTCTTCACTCACACAGTTCTCAACACACATCCAGCTTTGGTCTATCTATGCTACGCATATAAAAATTAATGTTAAATTAGATTAATGCTCTCCTAGGTAGCTATTACATGTACGTACACTCTTACGTATATAATTTTTATTCACCATAATTTATCCATCTAAAATAGCTAGCTATGATTCATGAACCAATCCAACAAAATTAAAGTAGATATTAGTGAGACCTACTCTTAAATTGGAGCAAAAATCACCAAGCTAGATCTCTTTTTCCTTGCAACTAAAAAGTGCACAGATTAGCTAGAATATAATACATTTCGTTATATATAGTACCAATTGCTAACCTTAGATCACCAAGAACAAATGGATATATAAGTACCCATTTCGAATCTCCAGTCTCCTTTCACCAAATCACCTTAAAGCCACCGCCTAACATACAAATTTGTCAGGACGAGGGTATTTAGTAACACAATAAATATCACATATGCTTCCATTCACAACCCGATTGTGATAAGTTGGTTATCATAGATGGTTTTTTACGAAAACTATCTGTGATGTGTCACTAATGGTTTTTACAAAAACCATTTGTGATAATTCTATACATCACAGATGGTTTTTATTATGAACCATCTGTGATGTAACACAGATAGTTTGTGTAAAAAACTATCTATGATAAGTTGGTCATCACTGACAGTTCGTACCATTGGTTGCAATATAGACGATCACGCTAATAAAATCATCTGAGATAACTGCGCTACAGGTTGACATTGACGAATTATGTAGAATCGTCTGTAATGAGACGTTTAGTATAATTTTCTCTGTAGTAGTATGAAAGGTTCATGGAGTGTGGACTTTTGTATGGCTTATGTATGATATCTTATGCGCGTCTTAACATTCTAAGGAAACTCAATCTACAAGATTTTGGCCTGACTATATATTCCTAACGTTTCTTTTCTTAAGATTATGAATTTGTTAGTCCATTACTATTGCATGGTTTTCGTCGGCGAGAGGGACTGGCACCACTACTTTTAGATTTATCCTTAGGACTGAAGTTTAGGACATTCACTACTCCAGCCTCGCTTTGGTCTAGCATGACAATGTTGTTCTTTTTTTTTCACATTTCTTCTAAATTTATTACTATTCTAGAAGCACTGCTATATCTTTGGGGGGGGGGGGGGGGAGATAACACTGCAACTACAACTTCAAAACAAAACAAACAAAAAACCAAAGAGATAATGTCACCATCTCCCATACCATGCGGTCATCCATCAGCTCACAAGCAAACAATAATTTAAAGAATAGGAAGGGAAAGAAACTGGAGGGCATAGTTGCAATTTCTAGATTCCACATGTTCCTCTTGCTACTCTCTACTCTCAGGAAAAATGAAAGGTTTAAATTGCAAGTTCAAACTCTAACAAGTTCATGAAAAGAGATAAAGCCACAAAATATTTGGGGGTACAATGTTTAATACAAAATATTTGGGGGTACAATGTTTACAACATTTTGTGTATTATAGGCCACCAAAATATTTGGATAGAAGGCTAAGGTTTACAACATTTTGCATTTTATAATCTTTCGTCAAGAAAAAAAAATCAACAAATTGCATATCTTCAGCTTATGTGTGGCATCTTATGCGTGGCTCAAGATCAGACTGAAAACCAATCTACAAGACTTTGGCCCGACAATCTCTTCTTATGTTTCTTTTTGCTTAAAACTATAAAGCTATTATATTATCTTGTTTTTGTTATAATTTTTATGTTGATATTTTTTAGGGAATTGCATTTTTATTATATGTAATTTTAGTATGTGTGAGTGTAACGGTTTTGTCAAATGGTTCACGTAGATCAGTGAAGTCAGTAGGAAAAACCATTTAGGCCGAAGTTTCGTGGAGTTTTGAACTTTTACAATCTTTCAGAAAAAAAGATCAATAAATAATCACACACTACAGGCGCATGTTAGTCTTAACACGCACCTAGTTGTGGGTCCACCCGATGGGACAATGCACAAACGGATGATTCAGAGCACGATGCAGGGTTTCTCGCGTGCGGCTAGCACTACCACCCCACTCCCATACTTTCCTCACCATCCCCTTTATCCTCTCTATTCCACCTTAAAATATGACGAGATATAATAATAATCAATTTATTATTTATATAAAAATAGTATTATTGCGCATTCTGCTCCTTAAGTCCCTTTATATTTGTAAGTACAAGACCTAACCATGTGGTCATAAACCTTTCTACGACCATTCTATGGTTGAGAGATTTTCCATGACCGCTTTATGTCGTAAGTTTTTCTACGAACATGACATAGTCGTAAGCCGTTCTACGACTACCTTGTGGTCGTGAACTCTTCTACAACTAGTCTAATTTTGATCAGCTTGTCTACGACAACCTGTTACCTTGCGGGTCTATCTGACAAGGCAGTTAACATATATGGATTGTTCTCTAGAATAACCGCTCGTAACTTCTTCCTGTCTTTAGCGATAACTTCCTAGTGGCAAGGAGACATCACGTTGCTGACAATAACCTCTACAAGACGGTTCCTCATTTAAAACGTTGAGACGCCTCTTGGTATGGAGAGCCACCCCTTTATGCCTTATATAAAGGCATAAGTCAAGAAGGAGGGAGGGGGATAGAGGATCAAGAAGCGCAAGACATTAGATATTAGTATTTCTCTTGATTGTAATCAGTATACTAAATATAGCTACACAAGAGTAGGGTTGTTATTCTCTCCGGAGAAGGCCTGAACCTGTATAACATCCCTATGTCTTTCTCTGTGTCATCTGTGGCCAGGAGATCCCCCAAATCAAATAATCATACGTAAGATTGGAATTAGAACACCGACAGTTGGTGCCGTCCGTCGGTAGATCCAAACATTGGTAATTCGTTGTCGACAAATTCTCTTCTTTCTGATGTCCTCATAGTAGGAAAATGGAACGAGGAGAATTGGTTTGACCTGACTGAATACGTAGACCTCGACATGGATGACTGCTATGACTATGAGCATAGTATTCTTTCATCCGGTGGAAATGCCACCTCCAGAGATCTCTCACCGAATCCTGGAGATCATACCATGGATAAGGTTGAGGAGGGATACTTTCCCCCACAACGTTATGCTCAATGGATGAACCAGGTTCTCCAGAGGGCAAGGGTCAATCCGATCATAAATAAGACTGCACCAAGGCAGATCCGAAACATGATGAGGGATGCACTTCCAAATGTTTGAGTCCCTTAGTGACCATCCGATCTAGTTTAGCAAGTCCTGGAATCCATCATTCTGGGGCTCCATTGACATCTGGTGGTCGTCACCTTTTGGTTGTCCCTGTAAAGAATGTGGGTAGGCTCCTTGCGAGTTTGTCCATACTTTTGCAGGGCTCAACTTCAATTGGAGACAGTTATAACCCAAAGTTCCCCTTCTTAGAGGAGCTTACTCTAGATCGTGAGGCATTGTCATTCGACTACTCCTCAAGACAGGAGGCATTGGACGCAAGTGGAGATCATATCCAGGAGGTCTTCGCTCTCCCCTCAGATACTACTCACTCTCCCAGAAGAAGGACCGAGGATGGTCTCAGCCACTCACACACTGTGATCTCTTGTGGTGATGGCGAGGATGCCTCAGGCGATGGACGAGGTCAATCCTCTGATGAACATAGAAGAAATCTTTGAAATAATCGCTCTTCATTAAGATGGAATCAAGCAACCTCACATGTAGAAGATCTTGAGACCATCCGGAGAAGAAGGTTGGCAGCGCAGAGAACTTTGCCTGGATGCATCATGTATCAATCCAAGGGGCTCAAGAGCTTCAGCATATAAATCACTTGCTCGAAAACCCAACTCAAGAACTTGACGAGCGATAAGTTATGACCATTTTGCTAAGTAGATCACACGAAGATCTCTAGAGCACGATGTCAAACTTGGGCAATCTCATTGACACAACTTAGGGAGCCGAACAGGTACGACTACGACAAAAACTAGTCATTCAAATAACTCATCTCGTGGAAATCAACATGACAACAAGTCATGTTGTTCCCCTAACCATAACTCTAGTCAGAGAAGAGTTCTTCGAACATCCCAAGATCGGTAAACTTTCAGAGGAGGTGATCGTTCACCACTTCGAGTGAGAAATCTACAGCGATAGATGGAATAGAGGAGTATTACCCTCATAGGTCTGAGACTTATCATAGGCCGGGTCCATCAACTACCGGGCATTGTCGAGAATGATCACCTAGTAATGCCAATCATCCTTTTCCATAAAGGAGGTGTCATGATCCTATCACTTGATGCTGGGCATTTACACCTGACCTTCGAGCAGTTTGTTGGCCGCTGTGGTTTTGACCAGTGAACATGGAGAGGTTCAACATGTCTTAAAATCCCATCGAATTCCTCCAAATTTACACGACTGCCATTTGAGCAGCAGGAGGAGGGCATGTCATGAAGAGTTGCCTTGTAACTGTGCTCGAGGGATCCGCTTGATCGTGGTTGTAAAATCAACCATTGGAATCGATCCATTCGTGGCAACACTTTGGTGACCTCCTGCTAGCTAATTTCTTGGGCACTTACAATTGCTCTAGGACGAAGGACAACCTACACAGGATGAAATAGAATGACCATGAGACCTTATGTCAATTCATTAGATATTTTAGTCAAGTTCGTAATTCCACTGAGGTTTCTAACGATTCTATTATCAGAGCATTTAAGCAAGGAATCCACAATAGAAGGTTCACCGAGGATATCACTTTGAATCCTCTAACTACTATCGCTGAACTCTTTGAGATGGCCGATCGATATGCGAGTACTGCTGAAGCACTCGAGTGGAGCAAAACCATCAATCGAGCTGATAAAAGTCCTAAAGAGGTTGGCGAGGTGGCGAAACAAAGGAGAAGAAAGCCAAGAAATCAAAGAACAAAACAAAAGGCCAAAAGCCTCAAGCCAACAGTTCCAAGGACATCTTGGCCATAAGCGATAAGAAACCACGAAGTTCCAAATAGTACTCCAATTGGGGCAAAAGCAAATGTCCCGTACAGAAGGACAAAAGCCTAGGTGGTGTCCTTTCCATAGAAAGGAAGGACACTACCTTCACAACTGTCGAGTTTTCCAACAAAGACTCAAAGACTACTACTCTGGCAAAGGACCACTTCGTACACTCAAGGAGTTAGGACAAACAAGTGGTCGGAAGCAGTGGAACGATGACAAGGAGATGCCATTCCAAGTTCCAAAGAACACCATCGAGCACAACTACGGAAGATCTTCGGCATACGAGTCAAAACAATAGTTTAAAGCAGAACCCTCCTCTTGTTAGTAATTTTCTGAAGTGATCAGAAGTTACCATTTCCTTTGGGAAAATTTACTATCCAATCCCTTCAACTCGACTAGGTTATTTTTCAATTGTGGTCGAGCCCACCATCAATAATTGTCGAGTAAATCGAGTGTTAATTGATGGTGGTAGTTCATTAAATATTTTATTTATAAATGCCCTGGACTAGATGCAAGTTCCTTGGTCCATAATAAAACCTATACGATATTCATTCCATGGGATCATATCGGGATCTTCGGCCAAGCCAAGTGGCCAAGTTTCTCTTCCTGTAACATTTGGTTCTCTAGGCAATTTCAGGAGAGAAAAGATTTCTTTTGACATGGTTGATTTCAACACGGCATATAATGCTATGCTCGGACGACAAACTTTTGCACTATTCATAATTTTTGCTCATTATGGGTATCAATGTCTTAAGATGCTAGATCCCAAAGAAGTAATCATAATCCACTATGACAAAAAGATGGCACTTACATGCGGCTGCAAATCCCTTGAGATGGTAGGTCAGTTGCCAACTTGAGAAGCAAGTAAGGCGCAGTCTTCAACCAAGTAGTCGAAGCCTAAATATGCATCAAAACCGAATGAACAAATCAAAGAAGTTCCACTGGATCCAAATGAGCCTTCGAATATTGTTCGCATTGGGGTTACTTCTGACCCTGCATAGGAAGATGCCCTCATCACCTTTCTCCAGGTTAACACAGATGTCTTTGCTTGGCAACCATCCAAATGCTTGGAGTCCCTAAGGAGGTGATCGTGCACAGGCTAGCTTCACGCCCTGACAAGAAACCCATAAAACAAAAGTTATAGAGATTTACACCTAATCAACAAGAAGCCACTAGGTTAGAATTGGATAAACTACTAAAAGCAGGCTTTATAAGAGAAGTCAACCTCTCGGAGTGGTTGGCTAACCCTGTAATGGTTAAAACGTTTAATGGTAAATGGTGTATGTGTATAGACTATATTGATATTAATAAAGCTTGTCTAGAAGATGATTTTCCTCTTCTTCGTATCGATCAATTGGTTGATTCTATAGCTAGTTGTGAAGCATTAAGTTTTCTGGATGCATACTCTGGTTACCATTAGATTAGGATGTGTCCAGAAGATGAAGAGAAGACCACATTTATTATGCCACTTGGAATATTTTGTTATATCAAAATGCCATTTGGTTTGAAAAATGCTGGTCTTACTTTTCAACGATTGATGCAATTGACTTTTTCATGACAACTAGGCTAAAATTTGGATGTTTATGTTGACGATCTAGTCGTAAAAAGCATCAAACAACTTGATCATATTTTTGACCCGCAATAAACTTTCGACAACCTCAGGAAACACCATTTGAAACTCAATCTAAGAAGTATGTGTTTGGAGTTTCTTCAGAAAATTGCTCGGATTCCTTGTTTCTGCAAGAGATATCGAAGCAAATCATAAAAAGATAAAGTCCATGAGCCAATGCACCCTTCAACCTCTAAGAAAGAATTCCAGAAGCTCATAGGGTGCATGGCGGCTTTAAGTCATTTCATCTCACGACTGGGAGAAAAAGGACCCCTTTTCTTTAAACTTCTAAGAAAGCGTGAGCGTTTCGAGTGGTTGAAGGAGGCCAATGATGCCTTCGAGGATGTCAAGAGGTATCTTATGAGTGCTTCCATTTTGGTTTCTCCAACCCTAGAAGAGAAGCTCGTAATATATCTAGCTGCCACACCACAGGTAGTGAGTGCAGTACTGGTCATAGAACACGAAGGCGTCCAACGACTAGTTTACTACGTAAGCGAAGTTTTATACGGGCCTAAGGAGTGATACCCTCAGGTTCAAAAACTTTTGTATGCCCTTCTCAGTCTTCAATAAAACTGAGGTATTATTTTTAGGTGCACAAAATTATTGTGCCATCTGAGCTTCCCTTAGGAGAGTTCCTCCAAACAGGGAAGCAATGGGATGCATGGCAAAAGAGTAAGTCAAACTTGGGGAGTTCGACCTCCATCCCGTGTCCCGAATGGCCATTAATCCCAGATCTTGGTAGACTTTGTCATTGAATGGATAAATCCTAAACCTGTTCAGGATCCCAGTATAATTCCCACGACCAGTAGATGATGTATTTTGGCAGGTCACTTACGCTTAGTGGCTCGGGGGCTGGGGTGGTCCTAGAATGTCCTACAGGAGAGACTTTAAAAAATGCTGTTCAATCAAAATTTTCAGCCACTAATAACATGACCGACTATGATGGTTATTGGCTAGAATACGAGCAACGAAAGCGCTCAGGATTTGACGACTACTCGTGAGAGGAGACTCTCAGCTAGTCATGAATCAGGTCAGAAAAAGAGTACCAATGCTCTAATTTGACCATGTCTCAGTACTTATTGAAAGTTAGAAAGCTTGAGAAGCATTTTGTGGTTTTGAGATACAATATATCCCTTAGAAGGATAATTTTCTCACTAGCCAGTTGGCTCAAATGGCTTCTTTTCAATCACAAATATCGAAATGAGTCTTCCTGGAATAGCTCTACAAGCTGTCTTTGGTTGAAACACCAGAAATACCTCCTAATGAGACAGCCTCTCTAGAATACAAGGATACCTGGATGGGACCCATCTATGAGTATCTTCAGAAGGGTACAATACCCGATGGTGATCTCGAGGCAGATCGTTTATCCTGAAAGGCCAAAATATATACTTTAGTCGAAGGAGTACTCTGTAAATAAAGTACTCAAGGGGTTCTTATGAGATGCATATCACAAAAAGAAGGAGTACATCTCCTTCATGATATATGGGGGCATCTTTGGAGCACATGCTTCTTACAGAATGCTGGTCAAAAATGCCTTCTAACAAGATTTTTACTGGCCAACAGCCCTCCATTAGTTAAAAAATATGTACAATGCTTGTTTCATAGTAGGCAAATACACCAACTGGCTCAAGCTATACAAACTATACCTCTCTCTTGGCCTTTTGCGACTAGGGGCAACAACGAAAGCCGCTAAAATGTTTATGATTAGAAGCGTAATTACTCGATTTGGGGTGCTAAGTCAAATAATTACAAATAACGGTAAGTAATTCTTGAGTGCAAAATTTCAAGAATTTTGCGAAGAATTGGGTATTAGTTTGTGTTATGCCTCTGTTGCCCATCCCCAAAGCAATGGAGCAGTCGAAAGAGTGAATGGTCAAATAATGTAAGAAATTAAACTTGGGTCTTCAATCAGCTTGTAAAGTGGCCGGGGCCTTAGGTACAAGAATTATCCTCAGTGTTATGGGTAACTCGCACGACTCCTAGTCGGGCAATAGGTGAAACACCATTTTTTCTAGTTTTTAGGACTGAAGTTATGCTTCCTCCAAAACTAAAGATTCGGTCGATAAGGGTTGAAAATTTTAAGGACTCCAACCAAGAGTAACTTTGAGCAGATGATATTAACCTACTTAAAGAGAAGAGGAATCAACCCTTAATCTATTCAGCGGTCTACCAACAAGTTCTACATAAATAATATGATTGTAATGTCCAACCTCATAGCCTTATTGTAGGTGACTTGGTATTAAAGAAAATCCAATCACAGTCTAATCAGAACAAACTTTCTCCCAAGTGAGAAGATTCTTACGCAGTGATCAAAGTTACATGACCAGGTTCGGTGCAACTCGCCATGGTGAACAGCCGAATCCTCTCAAACTCTTGGAATATTGACTAGCTGTGTAAATTCTATGTTTAGCATTTTTACTCTTTCAATAAATTTTTTAGTTTCTATTCAATCTTTATTGTCATACATTGAGTATGGCTTTCTTTATAGTTTGTTCGACCGCTTTTGGTAAACTCAATTTGTTCAAACTGATTGGAGAAGGACACATCGCCTAGTCAAAACATCTCCTTTTTGCATGTGGTCCTACCCATTAGAAGGAACTTCCTAGTGTCGTACTATTTCTAACTCGTGTTATCAGTATAAAACAATTGAGTTCACTAAAAAATTCTAACGACTTTAAATTGGATCATTGAATGTTTATCCTGTTCTTGTTTATGCTCTCGATTTGATTAACCTGGTTGAAAAAAGATAATGACCCTGTTCTTTTTCAGCTTTTGGCTTCTGCTTTTGATTTTTTACATAAATTAGCTTTTAAATGGAGTATCTTTTTAAGATGGAGTCTATTAGTTAATTGTAATATATATTGTACCGACTTCATTTATATCGGTGAAAACCGCATGTGAGTTTCTGTTACTCTGTAATCTCTCGCATGAACAGCCCAAAAGCCACAAGCTGCAACCAAAAGCCACAAGCCTAAGTCAAAAAGAACATGCCCAACGTCACCTAGTCGAAGCCTTCCTTTCTGTATGTGGTCCTGTCCACTAGAAGGAACTTCATAGTGTCGACCCATTCCTAACTTTTGCTACCAGAACATACTAAAGAAATTGCTAATGCCTTTATGCTTTCTTATAATAGCCACAACAACTAATTGAAGTCGGTGTGCAAAATAATGAACATAATATGCTATACTACTTTCTCTTATGATTAATGATTGCAAGCCATTGAACTCACATCGCATATTGCTACCACCATCGTATTCTTGGCTTCTAACTTGCTTCAAGCTTAGCTTATATTCTATAAATAGAGAATCAATGGACGACTTAAGGTAGGAAGAAGTTATCTCTTTTGATGGACCCAGATTTAGCCAATCGAGAATTCTTTATGAAACCACTGCACTATTCTCTGGATCAGTAGATAGTGCTCATAGATACATTACTGAATCAATTATACATGATGTGAACCATACCATTCATTAGTATTATAAATCAGAGTTTAAATAGACCATATCAGGTCACGTTTATAATAAAGACCGATCGGGCCAAATGGATACATTACATAAAGCGGAAGCAGAGTGATAGCAAGTGGGAGAGCACATCTCGCCATATGCAATAGACTAACTAGGGGTAAGAGCCTAGACTACTAGAGATTTTCCTAATCTCCTACATCCTCTTCCCCACCAGCTCTTGAGGCATCGCAGTATGCATAGTGACCTTGATCCGCAGGTTCTAAGGTATTTTGTGAGCAAGGGTGAGCACAAACAACATTTCTTCATGAGCCAACACAGGATGTAATATTATAAATGAAAGGTTCAACAAAGATAGGCTTGGGTTCTTTTATTTGTTAAATGCATGATTGCAATTACCAGTAAGTAGAAATTCCTGTGACTTAGCATTTTAAATAAACCAAGTTTTTATTAAAGAGAATAAAAGTGCATAATATTAATAGCAGTGCAGATTTAATCCACCTGTTACATGGTTCCATCCACCATATGCTAGGTTTTAATACTAGGATTACATCCACCCAGGGCAAAACCCAGACCAGGGTTACATCCACCGACGAGTTTTCATCCCACCCACAAAATTTTAGAAATCGATACTAACTCGAGTAAGTTCCCATGCCCGCCCTTGACTATGGGCATGGCTGTTCGAATAGTTTACACTTTGCAGAGTTCATACACTTTACCCACAAGATATTATCAACTTGTTATATTTCATACATTTCCTTGAACATGTGAATCAAGAAGATCACGACAAGGCCTTTACAATACATCACCCAGTACAAGTTACACCTACTATGGTTTCATCTTAGTGAGGTTATATCCACCATACCAAGACCCACTCTTGCGCCACACGATGGCTTAAATCTAGCGACACGACTCGGGTCTAGGTGGCTTAAAACCAGCTATATGACCCATGGGTCACTCAATGGTGCAGCCCGCACTGGTGGATACAAATTAGCTAGCCATGTCGTATTCATTGTGGTTGTACTATTTTATATTGGGAGGTGTTATCACAGGATTTGGCTCCTAGAGCTATCTGGGTGGTACTTCCACAGACCATAATTTCTCGTGCTACATCTACACCAATCATCTTATTCTCCATCCAGATATGTAAAGTAAATTTTAGGGTTTTGAGAAGCATAAAACTAAGTTATCTTAACATACCAACCATTTCCCTCCAATGATTGCCCAAATTTAGTTTCATGACTAAAAGATGATGATAGGTCAATTTAATGCCCAGGTATTTAAGCAAGATTAAGAATGACACATAAATATAACTTATAGCTGGTAAGGTTACCATTAATTTTCTAGGGTGATAAGGATTATGTGATTCAAGTGTTCCAAGGATGGTGTAATAGTAAGACTAGGTTGAATAGGCATGTAACTATAATCTTAAGTGAACATACATTTGCATAACAAATAAAGCATGTAATTTAATAATTTAAATAAAAATAATTTACATAGAAATGTAGGTTCAATATGATCAAAGCATTGACTCACCTAGCTCACAAATGGGTTGGTCTTAAAAGTCTTGACTCAACTCGAACTACAGCTCTTCTGTGTCCTCATACTCTACTTGAATGATCACAACGAAAAGCAAATAAATACACTAACAAATAAATAAATTCAAATATACTCCAAATTGAATAATCTTACTACCATTAGATACATTGTGAGTTTAGAAACAAGTTTCATTAAATTTCAAGTTAAAATAAGTGAGAACATGCTCTCCAAACTTTAAATTAGGATTAATTTAAAAATAAACAGAGAAGAGAGAGTACTCACTCATTAACAGGTGGGGTACACCAAAATTAATTTGATTTTTGATTTATTTCTGTACTGGAAAAGATCACAAAGATTGGAAGGTGGGACCCACAGGTTTTAATTTAATTTTGAATTAATTTCTTAAAGGAAAAGGGCTTAGGGGTTGACAGGTGGGACCAATTACTCTAGAGCACAATGAAATGGGGCCCGCTTATCAGTGGCTCTCAAACATTTAATCAGTTTAAAAAGGATTTTAAATAGACTAGGCCCACATGTCATAGAGTCAATCAAATAGCATAATGAGAGGGGCCCATATATCAGTGAGGGATTAACAAAACTAAGCACAGTTCTTAATACTAATTAATTTCATGGTTTAAACTTAACAACGGGTGAATAGCGCTTCTTCTTCTCGCCGAGGAGAGCTTTGCTCATCACTGGCGAGAGGAGCAATGGCGGCTGGTGGGGAGGGCAAAAATGGATTGCTTGCCTTGGACCTCACCTCTAGGCAAGGTGGCGTGACCTAATCTGATGCACGGAGTGATTGGTAGTGAGCTACACAACGACAAAGCATGGGCTCATGGCACCATGGTGGCCGACGGCACCAAAAGCTAATTAAACACTAGGGGAGCATCTCGGGACCAGGAGGGACTCACTGGTGATGGAGGCATGGAGTAGGCTGGTGGCATGGACCAAGGCGGTAGAGAGGAGGATGGCAAGGGCAGCTCTCTAGAGGGGATGAAGAGGGTCGCGTCACGTAGGTTGGCTTTGGGACTTCCATGCAATGCTCTTGGAGCGTCAAATTGCCATTGGTGTGTCGTTGCAAGAATGGCATCAGTGGGGGCTCGGTTGGCTAGAGTTGGAGAAGAAGGGGCATGTGAGGCTTTCAGTGGTGATTGGAGCGATGGGGGAGCAATTAAGGGTAAGGGGAGATGACTTGGAGGCTTTGTTGCTGAGGGGGAAGGAGTGTAGCCATGGGCAGTGTTAAAGTGGGCAGATGAGAGACCATGTGGAGGTGTCACCATGCTTGTGATGAGTAATTGACTTGTGTTCTGAAAGGTTGAGTTTGTTTCGGGTGATTCGTGCTTAAGTACTTTCTATTAATGCAAATCATGATTACAGTATTTTGAGCGATGCTATGTGATATGTTTTCTTGTCTGTGATGACTGTAGGACCCTAAGGCAGAGTCGTGGCGAGGCACGGGATGACCGGACTAGGCACAGGCAGTGCTAAGGTCAAAGTGGTCGGGATGTGCCGAAGACGGCGAGAACTCGAGGTGGTTGCGAGGCTTGGACGGCAAGAAATGAGGAAGCTTCCCACAAGATGCACGAGTGGCGTTTTGGTAAATACGCAAGGCTGCATGAGAGGAAGCGGATTGGGTTTTGAGATAACGGGTAAAGTGCAAAAGGTGAACCCGTTAGTAGGAGGCTATAAAACGAGAGGCTTAGCATGTAGAGGAGTATCCTGGTTCCCTCCTAAGTGGTTGTTAGGGTTTTTTGCTTTGTGTCTCTCTTTTATCTTTCTGTTGTGAAGTGATTGGGACAGCAGAGTCTGTTGTGTTTTGTCCCCCAAGTGTTCATGAGTTCTTGATTTGCAATTGCGTATGATGCCATAGTGTGTGAGTTCATGTGATGGCTGTAGACAAACTTGATGTAATCATTCATGTCTATGTCTATGTATCCATTTGAGAAGCTTCATGTTTGTGTTGATTGGATTTTCTGTTTTGCTCTGTGTTTTGTCTCAGTTTTCTAGCTATCGTTGTTCTTCTTATATTGAAATGAGTTCTTGTGAAGAGTAGTCTCAGATTGCTGCTCCATGTTGGAAATCTGCCTCAAGGCCATTTGGCCAGTTCATTTCCAGGAGTAAAAATCAAATTTAATGAGTACTTTCTTCTCTCTGTTGTGCGGCTTAGAATCCTCTGTTTTCCCCTACCTAGGGTTTACTGTTACGGTGAGTAGAGGATTTGTGAGTTCCTGTTTTCCTTGACGAAAAACTGTTGTAGTTCTGCGTTTTCACAATCTGAGGTGATTTCTTGTTGAGATCAAAAGTCTTATGATCAGTTGATATGAGACTTTCAAGCTATTTAGCATTCGGTCTCTCTTCCTATTGAAGACTTCTGATTTCAGTCCAGTTTTCGGTTTACTTCTCTATCTCTAGTCTTTCTGCAGCCAAATCTCTGTTTTTGTGTGCCTTATGGTTTTTGAGATTGAATGGCTATTTAAATTGAAGTCTCAATCTTTTGATCTGAAAAAGGACAGCAAGTCAATCGACCAAGGGTGCAGTCTTCTTCTCAATTTTGGTATTTACTGTATCATCTTTTTCGGCTGCATCTCTCTTATTTCTGTTTTCTTCTGCCTCCTGTTTTCTTCTGTTTTGGTTTGCGCTCAATCAGATTTTTCAGTCTGCACTTCGGTCAAAAGAGTTGTGCCTTTGCTTCTCTGCCAAATTTTTATCTCGTCAGTGTTTCCTCTTCATGCAGTCGGCCTACAATTTTGATTGAATCTCTTATTTCCTTGCCCTGGGAAGAGCAGCGAAAAGTCGGCATTATCCTTGTTTTCAGATTGTCCTCTGTATTTACTATTCGGGCATCTAGCCTTTTCTGTTTTCAGCTAAGTTCATCGATCTTTTCAGTCTTTTCGGCCACAACAAAACTATGTATCTTCCATCTATTTTTGGTCTTCTGAAACTGAATTGCAAAACCAAAATTACAACTTTCGCAGTCACTGTTCTGACTGGACGAACCCTTGTGGTCAGACGTCTTCTCCCCGGGCGGTCAGACCGGGTATGTTCTCACGGTCAGACCGCGACTACTCACGCAGTCAGACCGGTGTAGCGCCAGGAATCCAACCGCAGATGCTTTTGTGATCAGTTTTCATGTTGGTTGTTTTCTGTTCTGTTTTTTTGCCTTTCGATTTGGGTCGTCTTCAGTGAGCGTTGATCTTCTTTCTTCCTACTCTCTGGCCTGTTTCTCTTGTCTTTGATTTTCTTTTTGCTTGGGGTTATTTTCTGTTTGCAATGAGTGTTTATTTTCTTACTTCGTAGCTGTCATAGCTATCGGAGAAGAAATTTGCGTGAATACTTGGGGTGGTTTAAAGGCACCATTCACCCCCCTCTGTTGCCATTTCGGTCCTACAATTTATATCAGAGCCGGTTAGCGCTTTCTTGTAGATCTTAATCGGTCTCTAGAGACATGGCAATGGACAAGTATTCCACCAAACCCCCGATCTTCGATGGGATCGACTATCCCTTCTGGAAGAGTCGGATCGAGACCTACATACAGGCTTAGGGCTATGCCATCTGGAGAAAAGTAAAAACACGCTATGTTGTTACTACCGATGAGAACATCAATGCGGCAAACGTGCCCGATGTTGAGGCAAATGTTAAGGCGAGGAACATCATAATTCAGGGTCTGAGCAGAAGCGAATTCGATCGCATCTCTCATCTCATGTCGGCCTTCGACATCTGGGTGACCCTCGATGCATATCATGAGGGCACCACTCAGATTAAGACTGTACGACAGGACCAGTTCAAGCGAGATTACAATAAGTTTGAAATGCTCGCTGGAGAGTCCTTGGATGAGTGTTTTGCGAGGTTTCACAAAATTCTAAGCAACCTCCAAGCGATCGGTCTCACGTACCCCGACTCGGACAACACTCGACAGATGTTTTCTGCTTTTGATTTGCGTGTTTGGGAGATGAAGGTGACCACCATCAAAGACATGACCGATCTTTCGACCCTAACTCTTGACACATTGTATTCACACCTCAAGACTCACAAGATTAACATTGCATCTCGTAGGTTGAAATCACAGTCGATGGCATTGGTCTCCGATCCCAGTCCTGCTTCTGGTGTTTGCTCTGATAATGCTACTGGTTTTTCCCTAGCTGCTCTCTGTAAAGTTACCGATGATCAACTAGAGCAGCTACCAGAAGACCAGTTAGCCCTTCTAGCTAGAAAGTTCTCCCATGCATACAAGAGAGTGAGGGACAGAAAGAGGGGTGGGCTGATAATCTGCTTCGAGTGTGGTGGCCCCAACCACATTCGGGCAAATTGCCCCAAGCTGGAGAAGGGCAAGAACGACTACGGCGGTGTGAGCAAGAATGACTACATCGACAAGAACCGTAACAAGAAGCCCCCAGCTCATGTCCAAGGCAAGAAGAAGTTCCGTAACCTTGGCAAAGCCAAGAAGCTGTTCCACCGCGTCCTCACCGCCTTCGATGACATCGACTTCAGTGACGTGGAGGGGTGGAGTGATGACGACGACAAGGATGATCAAGATCCCAAGGACGGCAACAACTTCATCGGCATGTGCTTCATGGCCCATGAGGGCGATGTCAGCGACAGCGAGCTCTACAGCGACTTCAATGAGGTATGTCCCTCCTATGACCAGCTCAATGATGCATTTCTGAAGCTAGGAAAGTTTTATGCTAGATCTAGAGCTAGGGTTGTCGATCTTGAGAAGAAAGTAGATAGACTGTCGCAGGAGCTTACTTCACTTATATCTGCTCCCTCCCGTGACGAATGTGACATGTGTTCTTCCCTGTTGGAGATATGGAGAAACTAAGGACCTCTTATGATAGTCTGACTTCTGAATTTGACATTGTTAAGATGGAGAATGTTAGTCTGCTTGCTGAATTAGAAATGAGTAGGGTAGCTGCTCTTTCATCTACTGTTGCTGAGACTACTTCTTGCACCTCATGTGAGGATAAGGACAATGCTTTTAGAGATCTTTACACTATGCTTCATGATCTGCCTGAAACATGTGAAAGCTACAATAACTTGAAAATGAACCTAAAGAAGGCAGATCATAAAATTGCTGAATTGCATGCTTCCTTGCTAGAGTCCATTGTTTCTTGTACCAACTGTCCTAAATTAACCTTTGAGTTTGAATCAATTTCTAAGCAATTTCAAGAAATGGTTGATCATAACAAGAAAATGGCTCAATATGCTTCTAAGGACCCTGTTAGCTCACCATGCAATAATTGTGAAAAACTAAAATCTAATTTGATTGCTTTGGATGAAAAATATGTGAAGCTAACTAAGGATCTTCTAGTGAAGCCACCAACTGATTGTGACGTGATTTCTCCTGTGAGGGAGAAGCCCAAGGAAGTAGTAGAGACGTTTAGCGACGAGAACCAAATGGCTATAAGTAGAACCGTCCCTCTCGCTTCTAATGAAGCCCTCAAAATTGAGGCGGCTGTGCATGCACATGCCATTCCTTTTTCTGTTGTTGGTTCTTCTTCTTCTCCTGCTGTTGTCTCCTCTTCCCCTGCTCTTCTTGCACATCTCTCTTTCGGGAGTGTCAGTATCTTAAGAAGCTGAATCTTATTCTAAACCAGTCCAAGATTTGCAAGTTCAATCAAGATATAGGATACGATTTTCTTGAGGATGTTAGTAAGCATCCACCTACTGTTCTCAGACTCAAGCAGCAGGTGTGATCGAGGTCAAGCCCAAAAAGAAAAATGTTGAGTTCAAATCTGCAAGCTTTGTCCAAGGGATCTCTGACAGTAATGTGGTAACACCTGGTGCTTCGACTTCTCAGAAGGCGAAGTTTCATTGTACCTTCTGTCAGAAGGATGGACATATGATCGAGAGATGCTTCAAGCGCGCCAAGATCGCGTGGGGAGATCGTGTTCACGATCTTAGGCGTATTCAGGGTCAGCCCCAGACCTTTGAGTGCACCTAAGACCGACACGAGGTTTAGGGCAACATCGAGGATTTGGTTTTTCTAGTGTTTCTGATTTTCATCCTCGATTTGCCTCCGGTAGTGATATCCGCCGTCCTGAGGGTAGATCTCATTTTCCCCATCGAGACAGCTACCCGCGGTGAGATCAGCATGTTACCGGTGCACCGACTCACTCTTTCATAGCAGTCGAACCCGGCAACAGCTTCAGGTCTGCTCGTCGACTTTCTGGCTTTCTGAGCGACGGAGAGCGTAGGGTAGTTAGAGGTCAGTCGTGTATGGCTACTTCTTCTACTCGTGTGACTCAGTATTGGGTTCCAAAATCTCTTTTGATTTATCCCAGTACTGAGCCGTTTCTCTCTCGTTGACTCAGGTTCGTCAGGTGAGGAAGGTAGAGGTTTGGCTAGTTGACTCTGGTTGTTCTCAACACATGACCGGAGATTCTCGTTGGTTCTCTTCCCTAGCCCGAGCTCCAGGTGATGAGAGATCACCTTCGGAGATGCCTCTTCTGGGCGCGTCATCGCCAAAGGTACAGTGCGCGTTAATGAATCTTTCATTTTAAAAGATGTTGTCTTAGTGAGTAAGTTGCAATACAATTTGCTTTCTATTTCTCAGCTTACCGATGACGGTTTCGAGGTAAGCTTTAAGAAAAATGCGTGCAAAATTCTTGATTCTTCAGGGAGTCTAGTTTGCGGGATTTCTAGATATGAGAGTATCTTTCGTGCTGATTTTTGTTGAGTCTTCTGGTGATCCTCTTAGGTATTTAGTTGCTTCTGAGTCCCGTGGCCTCACTTTCTGGCATAGGAGACTTGGTCATATTGGATTTGACCATTTGACTCGAGTTAGCGGCCACGATCTCATTCGTGACCTACCTAAACTCAAGATGGTTAAAGATATAGTTTGTGCTCCATGCCGGCATGACAAGATGGTTGCCGCTTCTCACTCTCTAGTCACAGTGATTATGACAGATGCACCAGGACAGCTGCTCCACATGGACACAGTTGGTCCAACTAGAGTGCAGTCAGCAGGAGGGAAGTGGTATGTTCTTATCGTGGTCGATGACTTCTCGAGGTATTCTTGGGTGTTTTTCTTAGCCTCGAAGGATGAGACATTTACCCATTTTTAGGGTCTTTTTAGTAGGCTTTCTGTTGAGCTTCTAGGTGCCTTACGAGTGATCCACAGTGACAATGGCACGGAGTTCAAGAATTCCTACTTTGAGAGGTTTTGCGGTGAGACAGGTGTAGAGCATCAGTTCTCTTCTCCGAGCGTCCTATAGCAAAATGGCGTCATGGAGAGGAAGAACCGTACCTTGGTCGAGATGGCCAGGACGATGCTTGATGAGTACTCTACACCTAGGAAGTTTTGGGCTGAGGCTATAGCCACCGCGTGCCATATTTCGAACAGAGTTTTTCTGAGGGCACACTTGCATCGCACTTCTTATGAGTTGAGATACGGGCGAAAGCCCAGTGTCTCGCATTTTCGTGAGTTTGGCTGCCAGTGTTTCATTATGAAGTTCGGGAACGTAGATAAATTCGAGTCACGATCTTGTGATGGGATCTTTCTAGGCTACTCGACTTCTTCGCGGGCGTATAGGGTCTGGAACTGCGAGTCTAGCAAAATGGTAGAAACCTATGAGGTGACCTTCGATGAGGCCAGTCCGGGGACTAGGCCCGATATCTCAGGTTCTGTAGAGCAGTCCGAGCCCATCTTTGTGGATGATGAGGAGAATGGAGATGAAGGTGGTTTACTTGATCCAGTTCCTCCTTCCCTTGAGGTTCCTGCTTCTTCCATTGCACCTCGAGGAGATCAGCCCATGCCTTCCACATCTTCTGGAGTTAGTGGCTCTGTTCCTACCTCGTTAGCTCATAAGGTAGAGTCCATTTCTTCTTCTTCTCATCCAGGACCTCCTCGTCATATCCAAAAAGACCATCCTTCAGAGCAGATGATCGGAGACCTGTTCGAGCATATCACCCGCTCAAAATCTGGCATGTCTCACTTCTGTCTCCACTCTGCTTTTGTTGCCTCTTTCGAGCCCAAGGATGTTAGTCATGCTCTTTCTGATGAGTCTTGTGTCAATACCATGCATGAGGAGTTAGAGAACGTTGAGAGAAATAAGGTCTGATCACTTGTTGAGCCCCCTAGAGGCCACAATGTCATAGGTACCAAGTGGGTGTTCATAAACAAGCAGAGTGAGGATGGGGTAGTCATTCGAAACAAGGCTAAATTGGTAGCTCAGGATTTCTCCCAGGTTAAGAGTCTAGATTTTGAGGAGACCTTTGCCCCTGTAGCTAGGCTAGAAGCCATTAGGATTTTGCTTGCGTTCGCAGCGTCTAAGGGCTTCAAGTTTTACCAGATGGATGTCAAGAGTGCCTTCCTCAATAGGTATATTGAGGAAGAGGTCTATGTTAGACAGCCTCTAGGTTTCGAGAACCCCAAATACCCAACCATGTCTACAAGCTTTCCAAAGCCTTGTATGGACTTAAGTAGGCCCCTAGAGCTTGGTATGAGAGGCTTAAGTCCTATCTGTAGAGTCATAAGTTTGAGATGGGTAAGGTAGACCAGACCTTGTTTATTCGCAGGCATGGCAATGACCTTCTACTTGTCCAGATTTATGTGAATGATATCATCTTTGGTGGCTCCTCTCATGTTCTTGTCTCACAGTTCTCCGATGTCATGAGCTCAGAGTTGGGATGAGCATGATGGGCGAGTTGAGCTTCTTTCTTGGATTTCAGATCAAGCAGACTCAGGAGGGTACTTTCTTGCATCAGAGTAAGTACACTCGAGACCTCCTCAAATGCTTTGATATGAGTGATGGTAAGCCGGTGTCCACTCCTATGGCTTCATCAGTTTCACTCGACCCAGATGAGGACGGCGAGCCAGTTGATCAGAAGGAGTATCGCAGCATGATTGGCTCCCTCTTGTACCTCACTGCCTCGAGACCGGACATACACTTCTCTGTGTGTTTATGTGCTCGATTTCAAGCTTCTCCTTGCGTATCTCACCACCTGGCGGTGAAGCGCATCCTTCGGTACCTTCGAGCTACCATAGACTATGGTATCTGGTACTCTTCCTCATCCTGTCTTTCCCTCAGAGCCTACTCGGACGCAGACTTTGCTGGCTGTAGGATAGATAGAAAGAGCACTTCTGGCACCTGCCAATTCATTGGCACTTCTCTTGTTTCTTGGTCTTCTAGGAAGCAGTCTGGTGTTGCGCAGTCCACCGCAGAGGCTGAGTACGTTGCTGCAGCCAGGTGATTTGGATGGCTTCGACCTTGCGGGACTTTGGGTTAGCTATAGACATTGTTCCACTCTTTTGTGATAACACTTCTGCTATCAACATTGCCAAGAACCCAATGCAGCACTCCCGAACCAAGCACATTGATATCAGATATCACTTCCTTCGAGACCATGTGGAGAAGGGTGACATAGTGCTTCAGTTTGTGGAGAGTGACCACCAGTTGGTTGATATCTTTACCAAGCCTTTGGATAGCTCTAGGTTTTCAGCCTTGCAAGGAGAGCTTGGGGTGGTTTGTACTTATGGATTGTTGTGAGGAGGAGCTTTGTGCTTCATGATTTATCCTGTTTATTATGCTCTTGCTCCTGTCTGTTGCATTGCATGTGGGTGCATTTGGGTTAGTCCTTCTAGTATAGATTAGAGTGGCTTTCTCGACTAATTGCTTAGACTTCTTCCTCTCATCTTGTGATTCTAGGATGCTGCTTATTAGCTTTCTCTCTTCTCACTAGGTTGATTTCACTCACTTCTTATAGGTCTAGCGAGGGTTGGGCCACCCTTGGGTAGACAGGGAACGTGTTTACTCCCTAGTGTGTTAGAAGACCAGTTGATAGTCCTAGCGTCATATGGGGTAGATGAGAGCCAGTATGAGCCATAGTATCTTCTATATCTTATCCATGCTTTAAGGACTGCCTCTTCTGATTTTCTTGCCAGCTTCTCGTTCTTATTGCTTTGGTTTAGGGGGAGCTCATTTGGGATTTTCTAGATCTTAATATTGACATAACTCAACTTGAACTAAAAATACATCACATGTTGAGGGGGAGTTGGATTTTCTTGCATTTCATTTCAGCATTTTGCGTTGTAATATAACTACTTGGAGCCTTGACTATTATCCTTTTATGACATGCTTACAATGTATTACATCTTGCCATGACCCGTGCTTATTTGCTAGACGTATCATGATTTTATATGTGTAATCCAGTCTTTGCCAAGATAGGTTGATTAAAATACACAACTTGAATTAAATCATGTCATGTTAGCTCTTGAGACTAGTCTGTCTTTAGTTATCCTTTTATGATTCATGCCATGTCAAATAAGCTGAGTTGAGTCTTGAATCTTTATTGAGTTTTAGATTGAGCTATACTAGTTTCTTGATGAAGTATGAGTTAGTACAAATCATGAGACTACTTGCAAAAAGATCTCTTTTGTGCGAAAAAACTGCTCTCACAAATTCTTTCTCATGAGACTGCTTGCCATTGCACTAGACATGAACTCAGGGGGAGTTTTGGTTGACCAAGATCATCTTCTTCAGCTTCTAGCTTGGAGTGGTCACACAAGGCTTGCGATCTAGCACATGACTAAACAAAAATGTTGGTTGGAAACAATCATGAGTCTTTAAAAGGGAAAAACATGTCAATTGTGCTAAGTCTGCTTGATTCCAAAAGGGCCAAGTACTTGAACAAATGATTCATTCTTGAATTTGTAGCACTCTAAGTTGACTCAATACTAGCTTCTTGGTTCCACTTAGATTATTGACATGGCTTGTATCATCCTTGGATACCTCTAGCTAGACTATGATCTTGAATGACTTGACATGCTAAGAATTTCATCTAATTTTCAGAGTATGACTTATTTGGTTTAGCTTGATTATACATATCTTGTCATGATCTTGATAGCATTCTTATGTGTTATGGCTTGGTGTAATACTTCAAAAGTCATTTTAGATAATCTTCATGGCTCTAATTGCTTAGATTGCATAACCTTCAGTCATTTCATCCAAATCATGATATATTTTCCTCCTTACATCTTGATGACTTTATTGCCAAAAGGGGGAGAAAAATGGAGAAAAAGCCTTTCCAAGAGGATTTTCTAGAGCTTTTGAGGAAAACTTGCTCTTTCTGTTGCCCCTTTGTCGACATGGTCATAAGTTTCCTTGTTCTCCCTTTTGGACCACGTGTGACTTTCTTAAATTTCAAACTCAACTTTATGTTTTTTTCTGTGTATTTTGCTTTGTGTCACTCTTTTATCTTTCTGTTGTGAAGTGGTTGGGACAGCAGAGTCTGTTGTGTTTTGTCCCCCAAGTGTTCGTGAGTTCTTGAATTGCAATTGCGTATGGGGCCATAGTGTGTGAGTTCATGTGATGGTTGTAGACAAACTTGATGTAATCATTCATGTCTATGTCTATGTATCCATTTGAGAAGCTTCATGTTTGTGTTGATTGGATTTTCTGTTTTGCTCTGTGTTTTGTCTCAGTTTTCTAGCTATCGTTGTTCTTCTTAATATTGAAATGAGTTCTTGTGAAGAGTAGTCTCAGATTGCTGCTCCATGCTGGAAATCTGCCTCAAGGCCATTTGGCCAGTTCATTTCCAGGAGTAAAAATCAGATTTAATGAGTACTTTCTTCTCTCTCTTGTCGGCTCATAATCCTCTATTTTTCCCCTGCCTAGGGTTTACTGTTAGGTGAGCAGAGGATTTGTGAGCTCCTATTTTCCTTGATGAAAAACTGTTGTAGTTTTGAGTTTTCACAATCTGAGGTGATTTCTTGTTGAGATCAAAAGTCTTATGATCAGTTGATATGAGACTTTCAAGCTATTTAGCATTCGGTCTCTCTTCCCATTGAAGACTTCTGATTTCAGTCTAGTTTTCGGTTTACTTCTCTATCTCTAGGCTTTCTGCAGCCGAATCTCTGTTTTTGTGTGCCTTATTGTTTCTGAGATTGAGTGGCTATTTAAATTGAAGTCTCAATCTTTTGATCTGAAGAAGGACAGCAAGTCTATCAACCAAGGGTGCAATCTTCTTCTCTGTTTTGGTATTTACTGTTCATCTTTTTCTGCTGCATCTCTCTGATTTCTGTTTTCTTCTGCCTCCTGTTTTCTTCTATTTTGGTTTGCGCTCAATCAGATTTTTCGGTCTGCACTTCGGTCAAAAGAGTTGTGCCTTTACTTCTCTCCCAAATTGTTCTCTCGTCAGTGTTTCCTCTTCCTGCAGTCGGCCTACTATTTTGGTTGAATCTCTTATTTTTTTGCCCTGGGAAGAGCAGCGAAAAGTCGGCATTATCCTTGTTTTCAGAACGTCCTCTGTATTTACTGTTTGGGCATCTAGCCTTTTCAGTTTGCGGCTAAGTTCATCGATCTTTTCAGTCTTTTTGGCCACAACAAAACTATGTATCTTCCATCTATTTTTGGTCTTCTGAAACTGAATTGCAAAACCAAAATTACAACCTTCACAGTCACCGTTCTGAATGGACCAACCCTTGCAGTCAGACCTCTTCTCCCCGGGCGGTCAGACCAGGTATGTTCTCACGGTCAGACCGTGGCTACTCACGCAGTCAGACCGGTGTAGCGCCAGGAGTCCAACCGCAGATGCTTTTGTGATCAGTTTTCATGTTGGTTGTTTTCTGTTCTGTTTTTTTGCATTTCGGTTTGGGTCATCTTCAGTGAGCGTTGATCTTCTTTCTTCCTGCTCTCTCGCCTGTTTCTCTTGTCTTTGATTTTCTTTTTGCTTGGGTTATTTTCTATTTGCAGTGAGCGTTTATTTTCTTACTTCGTAGCTGTCATAGCTATCGGAGAAGAAATTTGCGTGAATACTTGGGGCGGCTTAAAGGCACCATTCACCCCCCTCTGTTGCCATTTCGGTCCTACAGCGGATGTTGAGGATGGTGGCACTCAGCGCACGACACAACACAGTGCAAGGATGGCAGAGTTGTTGTGTGGCGTCGAAGGGAGTAAAGGTAGAGGAGATGCATAGAGGCAACGATCGGGCGGGAGATCTAGGCACGTGGTGAGGACATGGCGTGGGAGAAGATGGCACGGACATGGCATGGCATGGCATGAAGAGGAGGAAGGAGAAGGGAGGGATCCGAGCACACAAGAGTAGGGCTGGCTATCGAGATTAACGAGCTATTGTCGAGCTTCTTTTGAAATTGACATAGTTCAACATAAAATCATTTGTTTATCGTTTAAGTGGTTATTTTAAATTTGAACCAACGAGCCAAGCCTCATTAACCTTTTTCACTTGAAATGGACTCATTTCAATTTTGAACCCAATAACTACTTTAATCGGTCGATTTGAGCCCTAACAAGCTTTTTTGCTAGCCCTACACAAGAGCCAGGTAGTGCTGGCGTGTGCACAGCGGGCGCTGGATGGGAGCTCGCATGGCGCGGGCATGATGCATTGGGGGCACACACAACTAGGTGAGGGAGTGGCATGGCCTTGCTGGGCCAGGCCAAGGGCCATTGGGCCAGGGGAGGAGAGAAAACGAGCTGGGCCATGCCCAAGCAAGATTTGGGCTTCTGAAATTTTGAAAAATGAATTTGAATTTTTGGGTGGAGTTGAATTTGTTTTGAATTCAAATTTTTATTTAGGCATTGAACCTTCCCAAAAATGGGATATTACATCTTTCACGTGAACAAGACCAACAAATCTCTCTTTCACAATTCCACAATTATCAACATATTGCAAGACCACCGTCATTTGTTCTTTGCAAGAGACATCTCTGGACTCATCAACCAGTAAGCAAAACACATCATGTGCAATTTGTTTGAGAATAGAATGCAATATTTCATTTGCAAAAACAATGAACAATCTCCTTCTAGATGGGAGGAGATGCCATAAGACTATTACCTGCAACATTTTTACCCACCACCTTGCCTACAGCTGGATTTTTCTTTGCATACTACTCATGAGTTTCTAAGAAGTTTCCTTTGTTATAGGACTCCTTCAACTCATCATGGCCTTCAAAAGGCAATCATTGCTTCAATAATAGTCTAACAACATTAATTGAGGCCCTTAGTTGAGTAAAATAGGCAACCTTAGCAGCTTCACTTTGTGTATGGATAGTAACATCAATGTGTTGTTCCCCTTTTAACAAATCATCATAATTTTTTAGTGCTTGGTTGTGGATGCTATTCACTCCCCCTATATGGTCTTCTAGTTTGGCTTTTTTGTTCAAACTAGACCAACCATTTACAACAATTGCATCATACCCAGCTTCTTTATTATTACGGTCCCTAAATAATAAGCAACAAAAGCAATATGCTCTATCTTTGGACTCGCTATACTCAACCAACTCCCAAACTCATTAAACCATTTAGGAAAATCATAAGTGCGAGGTCGATAAGGCCCATTATCCAAGTACTTTCTTCTTATCACATCTTTTTAATTAGGATGGTAATCATCTATTCCTTTCCTTTTTGCTTAGATCAAACTGAATCTCCTCTTCCAAATTGCTGTCTTCTTGAGGTGAATTCCTAGCATTATCAGAACTATCTGGCACTTTCCTTTTTAGAAACTTCTCCATAAATTTACTTGCTATTTACCAAGTATTTGAAAACTCAATTAGATGTTGTCATGTTCAAAAAACTAAAAGAGCAAACACACATTTAGAAGGTTGCTTACTTGACAATGATCACGTCAGATCAAAAGGTAGGTGAAATTTGAGCACATGAGTCATGATCACTTACAATGTTTCCTCCGATTTAGCGATTTGTAACAAACTAGGCTGGTATTCTAAAAACCCAAATTGAAACCCTAGGTGTAACCTTATAATTTGACAAAAAAACAAAAAACAATCATCACTCTAAAACCATAAATCACAAATGCAGTCTCTTTGCCTAAAAGAAATCAGAATAATTTGGAGAAAATTATCAATACCCTATGCCGATTGCCCGATTCATTGCTTAATATCCCAATGCTCGGTGAGGGATATGATTGATGGGCAATGAATATGTGAGCAGGAATCCAAAATGGTGGCTGCAGGCTAGTAAGGGCAGCAATTGCGACTAGGTAAGGCGATGGGCGTGTGGTGAGTAGGGAATTTTTGCAAGGCCGATACGGCAGTGTGCACTCACACACGTAGCACGCAAGCCATGACTATGTTCAGGTCTCGATTGACTGGACTCTTGTAACATCCTAATTTTTAGTGCTTTTTTAAAGTTTTAAGATAAAAATAACCATTTGGAATTCTCTTGAATTAATTAAAGCTTAATATGAATTTTCTAAAAATAAAAAGATTTAATGTGAATAAAATAAAAATCAATTAAATGATAACCTATTTATTTGGCTCCTTATGTTACAAGGAATTGTTTTGTATTTATTGGAGCTTAATTTAATTTATCCTAATATCTAGAATTATGAAATTCCTTGAAACTCCAAAATATCGAAACCTCTAGAAAAATGTTTGTTTTTTCTAGGTACAACCTATTTTTCTTGACCCATCTTTTTTTTCCTTTTTCTCTCTTTCTCTCTCTTGGGTTGTTGTTCACTAAACACTATTTACATGGCTACTGTTCATCTTCTCCTATCGGCCTTGAGCCAAAATAGAGGCATGACACCTTCCATGGTCACATAAGCATAATTCTTGTCGCATGTAACTTTAGTCTGTGAATGTGTTTTGAAAACAGTTTGAGTCCATGTCCCTAAACCTTATTGCATGGTTCTAAAGTTTGAGAATGTGTTTTACAACTTCTCATGAATCATGTTTTACCTTGTGTCTACATGATACTACAATTTACAAATGTGTTTTGCAAAATTGATTGAAGTATATGCAAATGTGGCATTTGCTAAAAGTTGCAAACCAAACAGAGCCATGTGTTTGCCCTTGACCGACCAGTAGTCTGACTAGGCATGTGTTGCTGGTTGAACCGCTAGAGAGTCTTTTTTTCTGAGCTGTGCTAGAGCGGTCTGAATAGCTCCATGCGAGTGGTTTGACCGACCTGCGTGGTCTAACCGGGCATTTTTGTAGTTGGCTGCTTTTTTTTCCATAGAGTTGCTTTTTCCATAGAGTTGTTTTCTTGTGCTCATCTTTGGACTTGGTCTGGTGGTTTGACCGGTGCCTATGTGAGCAGTTTAATCGGGAGCTGCCATAACAGCTAGTTTTCTAGCTGTTGCAGAGCAGACCGGTCCGACTGGCCATCTATTAGCTGTTAGACTGGTTTCAGCTATTTTTGTTGAACTCTTGTTCCAATGGCTTGTTTCTTTGTGTGGGGGTATAAATACCCCTTTGTGGCCAGTTGAGTAAAGAGGCTGTAGCATTCCTTCTTCTTGAGCTAAGAGCAAGCTCTTTCACCTCTTGTGTACATGTGTTGCATCTAGTGAGCTTGTAGAGGAAAATCCTTATGCATGTGTTGTATTTGGTGGTGGATTATGTATCCATTGAGCTCAACATCTGATTAGTTCAAGTGAGCGTCTCCAACTTGTTACTCTTAGTGGTTGCCGGCACCTAGATGGTTTGGAGGAGTTGTACGGGTGATCTTGTCAAAGTAGCTTGTGAGAATGCCCAGATGTTTGTGAGTGGCTTGGTGCTCACTATCTCTGGAGTGGAGGAACATCAACCCTCGTGGATTGAGGTTCTTAGGTTAATTCATGGAGCTGGTCTAATTTGTTTGGCCTTACCTTAACTAGGATCAAGAGAAACCAACATGTTTTTGAAAACCATGGTAAAACATCTTGTGTCCATTGTGGTTTGCTTTCTTGTGCTCATTTACATTCCTAGAATTAAATTGCTTACTTGTCTCTCGAGGATTGCAAACCTTGATCTAGCTATAGATTGTTGTTGCACTTAGTTGAGATGAGTTGATTTAGGCTTTAATTGTTCAAAATAGATTTGATTTATGCTTCCACATATAAAATTCATTTTAGCCAAAGAGGATTTTTAAAAGCACCTATTCACCTCACTCTAGTCAGCCTCCTCGACCTTACACCATATCTTTTCTAACATTTTTCTTAAAATTTTAAAGGGAGTGGTTACAGGACGGTATACCATTAGGAACGTTCTCAACGATACAGAGTTTCACTATGTTTCATCAAGTTTCCCTCCCCTCCCTCTCCCTCCTTCACTGTTCCCCCTTCCTGCCTTCTTCCCCAGCGTTGGCTATAGCTTCGTGCCCCTCTTTTGCCTCCCCCTGCCCAGTTGTGTCCTCCCCCACCATGTAACCTAATATTCAGTGCACATTTGCCTCACCGTGCCTCTCGAAGTCATCGCCCACTGCCCAATGCCCTCTGCCACCACCCACTGTCGGACCACTGCCTCCTAGCCTTTATACATCCCGCGATTCCACCACTCCTCTAGCCAGAGCTTGAGAAGATAGGGGAGTGACAGCCAGATCGCTGGAGTGGGGGCATACCATCAGGGCTGGAGCCTGGATAGCTGGTCAACCTTGGCCCCTTAGGGGACAACCGGATCTAGTAGCATCACATTCAGGGATGATAATACGTGGCGACGCCGTGGCCAGAGATGACAAACTCGGTGGCGGCGGCCTAGATGACGATCAAGGCTAGAGCTCGGGCAGCCGGTCGACCTCGCCCCCACTAGGGGATGACTGGATCCGGCAGCGCTGCAGTCAGGGATGGCGATACGCGGTGGCATCGTGTCTGGAGACAACGCATTCGGTGGCAGCAGCCTCCTGTCAGTGTGAGCGAGAGAGAGAAGAGAGAGATCGAGAGAGCGAGAGTGAGAATGGAGCAAGAGAAAGAGATCGAATGGTAGAGAGCTATACCGTTATTTTTTTAGTGAAATGGTATATCATTCTTTAGTTTTTCTTAAAGTTTTAAATCCATCAATCTATTACCATTATGCGGTTCTAATTAGCGAGAGGGACTCAACCATAGCCATTAACTCGAGGCTAGCTTTGTGCTAGATTGTTTATTTCCACTTTTCTTGTAAATGTATCAAGACATCGTGGCTAGTGGCGCAGCTACTGCCCAGCGACCCCTGGCGGCTACCCAGGCTCACCAGCAAAAGCACAGTAAAACTTCTCTATAATTGGTGGAATTGAAGATAATATTATCTTAAGTAAATACTCACCGTAGTTTGGCTTATCAAGGCTTCAAAAATTCCGTGCTCTGCCACTGATGGCGCCTATGTTCGGAGAAAAGAGAGCACTGTACCTGTAACTTTCAACAAAGCAAAAAAGCAAAGAGATAATGTTATCATCTCTGATGTCATGTGGTCATCCATCAGTTCACAAGCTAACAATAATTTCAAGAACAGAGGAAAAGAAACCGAAAGACATAGTTGCAATATCTGGATCCACAGGGTCCTCCCTGCAACTTCCCATTCGCATAACAACCGCACTTGAGCCTGCGGGCGTCGAGGGGTCGTCGTCTCTCCTCTCGCCTCTCGCCGAGGCATAAACAAAACAAGCAAAGCGAAACCCCACTCCTCTCCTCTCCTCTGCTTTATCTTCGTGTGGTGAAGGCCGTCCATTGCCGGGCTGCGCGAGGTCGGGAGTTGGGTTTCTGATCGCTGCTTGTGGCGTCTGGGTGGCGGTGATGGTGGAGATGGACGGAGGCGGTGGCGGAGGAGGAGCGGAGGCGGCGCCGCGGTGGCGTCTGGCGGACGAGCGGTGCGACCTGCGCGCCATGGAGACAGACTACGTGCGGCGGTTCCACCGGCACGAGCCCCGCGACCACCAGTGCTCCTCCGCCGTCGCGAAGCACATCAAGGCCCCCGTCCACCTCGTAAGCGCCTTTCCGAATGATTCTTGCTCGATCCCCTCGATTCTTTGGCTCCTTTTCTTGGCCTGCTCTGTTTCTTGGCGGAGAAGAGGTGTTGTGTTTGATCGTTTTATTGGTTTGTTTGGTTTTAGAGCGCTGATGCGTCCGTTCTAGATTAGGTAAGGTGCCAACTTGGTTGCAACTTATCACTTGTTTGCCCGGTTTCTTGAATTGGGCATGTAGAGGCTTTCTTGAACTGGCTCTTTTTTTTTTTTTGTCTCACCTTGCTTATCCGTGATTGGTCGAGCAGATTAATTGATCGAAACAATTCAGCTCGTGTTCGCGGTAAGATTTCCGTTTTCTTGCAAGAGACCTGTGATTTTCTGGAGGCGGTAATTCTTGAATCGACGTGCATGTTTTGCTCCTCTGTTGATGCTTTGCTTTACAAGAAGAGAAAAACTAAAGAACCGTAAACCGTTCCTCCTCCACCGATGGAATAGCCTCCCCTTCCTCCTCCTCCGCTGCTGCCGCCGGCTCCGGCTCCGGATCTGGCGACAGGGGGCGCCGCCGCGACGATAGGTTCACCACGTCCTCCGGATGAAGAGGGAGACCGGGGAGGCGGTGGACGGTGGCAGAGGGAGGAACAGGCAAGACGGTGGCGCTGTGAATATTAGATTGGACGGGGTGGTGGCGGCGGCGGGGCGAGATCGTCGCCGCTGCCGGTGGTGGAGGGGGCGGGGGGAGGCAGAGGAGGGGGCGTAGCTACCCGCGCTGGAGAAAAGGAGGGGGAGCTGCAGCGGGGAACGACGACGGGGTGGCCAGAAGGCTATCCCATTGGACTCGTGTAGGTGTAGCTGCTCTCTTACAAGATGATCCGTCGCAATGATAGCCACAAAGCGATGCGGATTTTTAATTCGCCTTTTTGTACCCCCATCTCACGTGGAGAGATGCTTCCCCCGCCTCGAGATCCCGGCGAAATATACTTTTTCTGTGTTTTTGTTTTTTTTTTATTTCTACGTGTTCTTGCACTGGTTACTACCTTGCTAAGCTTTCGAAGGCTGAACCTTTATTCTGCAAGTAATCTAAAGAGCTGGTGGGGGTGGAGATATGCTTCACTTGGACTCCACTCTTTCGGATATGTATTCAGTGCTTAGCAGAAGAGAAGATTGGATGCAATCTAGTGATTTTTGTTTTTTGTTTTAATGCGATGCCAGTGATACATAGAGCTAATTCACTGAAAGAAAATATTCATTTTTGGTCACTTACCAGCCGAAGTGATTAGCATATGCTTCAAGGATGCCTCATTCCAAGTCTAAGGCCTGTTTGGCACAGTTTCACCAACAGCTTTATGAACTGTTATGAGTTGTTTTTTGCCAAACACCCTTTTTGCAAACAGCTTTATGGGTGAAGTTCCTTTTTTTCTGCTCTCACAAAGGAATGGGGAGAGGTGAAGCTGAAAAAAGTAGCTTTTCACAGCTCTCTCCCTCAGGCCCGCAGTCCTAGGAACCCACTGCCCCTCTGGTTCACCAAAATTACACGCATTTGCCACTAGTCCATCCCGTTCACCTCTCCCGTTCACGAAACATAAACAAGGCACTAATATTGCTTCCTAATGATTTTAATTTTTTATTATTTATTATTTTAATGTTTTAATTCATACTCATTCAAATATATTATTTTTTAATTCATATGACCATATACAAACATACAACTCCAAATGTTAGAACAAATCAGGTAGACAGGGGCATCTTGGACAATTGCCCTCTCTCAGCCATGCATGAAGCTGTTTTGCCAAACAGTTTTCCAAAACAGATTTAGCTTCATCGGTGAAGCTGCTCGTGAAGCTGAAAAAAAAAACAGTTTCACTAGTGAAGCTGAGCTATGCCAAACGGGGCCTAAATACGTCTATACGTTCATGGCACCCTCTAGCATTTAGAATTGTGTCTCCCTCTAGCATTTAGAATTTTGTCTCCAACAAAAGAGCTGTCCTATTCTTGAATCGTCTTTAATAAAATTTCCACTATCCCTGCTGATTTTCTTCTGATAATCTCTGTTTTTTTCAACAGTTTATTGATAGGACAGGCCGAGTTATCAACTACAGTTAGGGTCTTTATGTAGTTACATTTAATATTAACGGACTTAAGTGTTGAAAGCTTATTTTCTAAATATTTACAGTATATGGTTAAATCGAATTGAGTTTCTTAACCAAGTAAATTGCCTGATCATGTAAATTTTCTTTGTGGCTATTCACTTGCAGGTTTGGTCTCTGGTTAGGCGGTTTGATCAGCCACAACTTTTCAAGCCCTTTGTGAGCCGGTGTGAAATGAAAGGGAACATTGAGATTGGGAGTGTGAGGGAGGTCAATGTTAAGTCTGGGCTTCCTGCCACGAGAAGCACCGAGAGGCTGGAGCTGTTAGATGACAATGAGCACATACTCAGTGTGAAGTTTGTCGGAGGCGATCATAGGCTGAAGGTATGCTTCATTCTTGATCGACTATCAATCGTGTAGTTATTTTTTTTAGGATGCTTGGTTGTGGATCAAACATGCAAATTTTCAGAATTGATAGCTTGAACGTGAGTGTTGTGAATTTCGCAACTTCATTTTTTTAGGAGCGCAACTTCCTTATTTGAGTTGCTAAAGGAAACATAGTCATGATCTCTGCTCTTAGGATTTCTGAATCTAAACTTGCATAGTGAATTTTCACTGAATTTTAGATGGCTATTACATAATTTATTGGCCTAAACCTAATTGTCGCATGGTTTTGCTTCCCGTAGAAGAACTATTAGGATAACATTTCTTATCCCTGCATCTGTTTCTTTTTTTCTTGTGCCAAAAATGTGCAGTTTAACCATTTGTTACTGAATGTTTATCTCAAATCAGTGCCTATAATATGTGCTGCATGATCTGTCATCTCACGAGTCACTAGATGATCGCAATAATATAACAGAAGATAAACATGATAGTGGGTTAATCCCCTTTTTTTATGTTAGTTCGTTGCATGGTCGTAGTGTGTGCACATGACAGATAGATTCCATTAATTAGAATATAGACTTTCTTCTTTCTCCGGAAAAAAAATGTTTCCTTGGATACAATGTTCCTGTACTAGTAAACGGAGGGCATGTTCTTTTGTGGCTGCGACTTATGGCTATGGCTGTGGCTTGTGGTTTTGGCTGTTTGTGTGAGAGATTATAGAGTAACTGAAATTTACGTGCAGCTTTTGCCGATATAAATGAAGCCGGTACAATATATACTACAATTAACTAATAGATCCCATTTTGAAAAGACACTCCATTTAAAAGCTAATTACTATAGAAAAGCTAAAAGCTAAAGTCAAAAACCACAAAAGAATAGACCTAGAGTACACTCGAAACAATTGACTGGTGTGCTTGGCATTTGTTCTACCCTGGTGTGTCGACCATAAGGAATATGTTCATATGCAAATAATGATGAGTTTAATCCATCACATATAAATACTCTAGTGCTCTAATGCATGCACCTCTCATGGCCGTTGAATGTGGGGAGATATTTCCCCTCATCTGCGCATCCTGGATTTCCTGATGCCTCTTGTGCCATTTTCAAGAGATAGCTTCGACAAACTTTTGTCGTCTAACCACAAAACAAGCACTGGTTGTTGTTATATGATGTTTGTATGTTCTTAACTATTTGGACTAACAGTATGGTCCTGACATGCCATATTTTGACCTTACATGCCAAATCCGTTGCATGAGGATCTGTCACTCGCTTGTTGTGGTCCATCCGTTTGCTTTCTTCAGCCACACAAGTGGCCTTGGTCACATGCATTGCATTTGGATAATGGAAGACACTTGTATGAATCCAAACAGGGAAAACTTGTCTGGGATTTTTTTTTCGCCCCCACCGACAAATCCAAAATTCGGAAATTTTGGAAAATCTCGGAAAAAATCATTCAAAATTTTTAAATTTTAAATTTCATTTTTTAGTAGAAATGGAAAAACAAAAAAATAGTGTTGATTTTGTGGTTTGAACTCAAGACCACCACCACCGTCCTTATCACTAGGCTAGCTAAGTAGTTCTTGCCTTGTATTGGTTAAGGAATTTAGTTAAACTCCAAATTTCGAACCGAAATTCACCGGACCGACCTGTGCGCTGACTAATTGATCTGCTCGTCTATTTTCCAGAACTACTCATCCATTCTAACCGTCCACCCTGAGGTCATCGACGGCCGGCCCGGGACGCTGGTGATCGAGTCCTTCGTGGTGGACGTCCCCGACGGCAACACCAAGGATGAGACCTGCTACTTCGTCGAGGCCCTGATCAAGTGCAACCTCAAGTCGCTCGCGGAAGTGTCGGAGCGCCTAGTCGTCAAGGATCAAACCGAGCCCCTTGACCGGTGATTCGATGATTCGGGACATTGCATTTGCATCCCTTAGAATGTGCAGAGCTACTCTCCATCCAATGGAGCCTTTAGGTTCTTGGAACATGAAAGGTTTTTGAGGAAGTGCTACTGTTGTTCTATGTCAAGAAAAGATTTATGTCTCAATGAGCTTCTGTCGCTGTTCTTTTCCTTCGTTCGTTGTATGCCAGAAGGAAAAGAATGGGATGCTTATGCTAATGTAGTGGTGAAGTAAAAAAAAAACAAAAACAAAAAGAACTGCAAGGCCCGAACGCCTGAGTCTATGGTTTGAAAGGCTATTTGTAATTAGATTCGCTTCAGTTTCCTGAATTCTGCTCCCTTAGTGTGTGTGTGTGTGCGCGTGTGTAAATACCTACCCTTGTGTAAATTTACTTCTCTAGACCATGGCTTCAGTTGCTGCTGTGATGGTAAGAAGCTAGAAAGCACTGTAGTTGAACTTGGTTGCCATGGAGAAACAAAACCTCCGGTGAATTTTAGCTCAGTCGTTTCTGTTGTCTGCTTTGTTAGTTTCTCCCTAGCGTTAACCCCTCAAGCACCGTTGGGAACGCGGTATTCTTTCCCAATTCCTACGGAATAACTCGTGCGTTCCAAACGGCCCTCGGTGGTTGGGAGAAGGGAAAACCACATGTCTTCTGTGTATCGCTTCGACTGCAGCAAAGAAGCGTAAAATGGTTTATAATGTGAAACAGGCGGAATAAAAGGCGAGAATCGGCAACGTAGAATGATTTGTAATGTGAAATCAAGAGGAGTAAAGGCGAGAAACTCTCAATTCTAGACGATCAAATCCTCATGGAAGTTGGAAATGGTCGATGGTGGGCCCACCACAGGGCTTACACTTTTGTTGTTTTTAGTGTTCTAATGGTCGATATCTGCATTTTTGTTGTCTAGTGTCTAATGGCCATCTCTTTTGTTGTTTTTAGTGTTCTAATATAATGGTCATCGTGGTGTGAAGGAAAGGCGAAAGAAAGCCGATTGTTGTGGCCAAATGCTAGCTACCACTAAATACGGGAGCTTTTCCATGCGTTTCTCTTTAAGCCTTTATGCGCAGCGATGTTTGACGTTAATTAATTCACTAATAATGGGGCCTTATCGGGTGTTTTGGAGAGCATAGCAAGCGGAAGCTATCTTCTGCCTCAGCATTACAATGATAATTAGACCTACATGACATCGTCCTTGGCTTCATCGCTTGAGCCTCTCGATTACGAAAGGCCTATGTTAGGCCATGTAAATCATGAACTTAGGAACTAAACGTGAACATCGAAGAACTTTGTTGTGCTGTGCACAATTTCTGCGTTCTTGGTAGACCATTGCAGTTCTAGTTTCACCTTTTGCACAATGACTCTAACAAAACCGTTTTAGTATGTAACTAGACTGAGAGTAATACTTGGTTAGAACAAGATCCAAACTTGACCAAAAAAAATGTTTTTGCCTCAGCTCCAGGGTGCTATGTTGGCCGGACCTACGTAGTCACGGACTGACGGTCATGGACGGTGTGCCCTCTCCTATCCGTGTCTTTCAAGGTGGGCCCAACTTCGGTTTTGCTGCCTAGCCATGACACTGGACCCAATATCCCTATCAACTTCCGAACTGTTTACACAAATAACGCCCTAGCAAATTTTTAAAAAAAATTAGGCTCGATACCCATTTTTAAAAATCTATGATCTCTTTTAATCTGCTAAGCTCGGTGGGTACCTATCGAGTTACATTAGCTTGGCAGGTTGTGTAAGTCATATTTAATTAGTGCTAATTACATTTAATTAGTTCTAATTATGAGCTTTAATTACTCCATTAGAATTCGTGCTGCTGCTACGTGGGGCTCGACAGACACCTATCGAGCTCGGTAGATCAAAAAGAGATTAGATTTATAAAAACAGGCATCTCAAATTAAATCTAAAAAAGCTACAGTACCATTTACTGAAAAGTTCTCAGCTTCCATCAATACCCAATGATCTGGTAGTCTCATCTCCAGGCTTCACTGGGGCCCACCTGCCAGTGGCACGCACTCACCAGGCACACTGGCACAGGCAGCACGTAGTAGCAAATCGTCTCCTGGTGTTTTTTTAGTTAGTTGGGCAGTAATAGGGCTGCAGAATACAATTGGGAGACTTTCATGGTGCTTTCTGATGTTCATGTAGGCCTCAGAAACCCTTTACAAGGTCAAAATGTGCATCTAATGTGATTTATGGGCACAGTGCAGACATTGTACAGGTACTACTCTGCACTTCTAGATGAAAGATAAGTTTGGTCTATTACCAAATGAAAAAACGGGAACAGGACAAGAAATCCGAGCAAAACCATTTAAATTGCGAAGCTGATTGATAGGGGCAGCAAATAGTGTCAGTTTGCCCGTGCTCCCATTCTTCCAGCATCAAGAAAACATTTACAAAAATCTCTAAAAGATTTGACAAGAAAAAAATGGAGTATCGCCTGTTTTAGCTCTAGAATCCGATCAATCTAGCCTTTTTTGGTACGTTGTTCGCAAAGTTCACATGTTCACGTCGAGGGGAAAATCAAGATATATACATCTCATGTGATCCATTTCACAGCCGGAATGTTATTCACCAGTAACCCAAATCGAAACCGCGGAAAAATAACAGGAGGAAAAAAGAAGAGAGAAGCAGGCATCAGATAACTGACCAGTTCAGTATGCATGCAGTTCCCAGGGAACGTGTATATGTTTCTGAAGAACTTTAGTTTCTTACTATTGATCGATGCCAAGAAGATCGCATTTTCACATGGACGCACAGTGTGCACCATAACTAAGCAAGGATGGAAGTAGAAATCATTTCTATATATATAGTTCACATGTTTTAACTCCAAAGTACGATCAATATAGCTTTAAATTTGTGTTCCTAAAAAAATGCATTTTTTGGGGAAACAACATTTTGATACAGTTTTTTTTTTAAAAAAAAATTGTTTGCATAAAGCAAGCTAGCCATTTTTCATCCTCAGTGCACAATTTCTGGACCGCCACTTCCAGTAATCCAAATCGAAGCCATGGAAATAACTGAACGTGAAAAAGAAAAAGAGGATAGAAGCAGATATCGACCACATAACCGACCAGTATAGCGTGCATTCAGTTCCCACCGAACGGAGTTCAGTTTCAACTTGTACATGAATTTTTCTGAAGAAACTTATTACTATTGATGTCAAGAACATTGCATTTTCGTATGGACGCGCACAGTGCCCATTTACGACCTCCACTCTGCAATCGCCGATTCAGACCTTGCAACTAGCGGCAGCAGCCACAGTTTTCAGCATGAGCAGCAAACCAGTTGTAGTAACCTGAACAGCACACCGGCAATCTGACCGGCGCTTACTGAGTGGCCTCTCCGACGGACACACTTCGATTTTTTTTCGTCGTGATAACGTAGCAATATGGTAATCCTCGTGTGCATACAGCTATAAAGCTAATAAGTTCGATTCTGCTTGTGAATATATGGAAACACGTACTACCATGCATATCAGCACAATGTATCCATTTCTAGATCGATCTAGCAATACATACCTTACGTCTAACTGAATCATTATTCCCAGATCGAGCGTGGCGACGCGTACGTGCCATGCATGTGGATTGCTCATGACATATGTACATACACTTGCCTTGTAATTACTAATTACTTGTCCGTGATATTACTTTTAGGAGAACATCTATAAACATCCTCACAAGTCACCTAATTTTTTTTATTTGCCCTTCATATCTAATTATCATTTAATTTGCCCCCATAAGTAAAGTCGGCGTGTAAATAACCCCTTAGGCATTATGTTAGCACTATTTCTTGTAGTTTTTATTACCTTTGGCATTTGTTTCAGTGCTGTCAAAGCATGCTTCAATGATGTTAATACTTATTTCAGTTATTTCTGCGTTTTTGATACTTGTAATACACTATTTCATTACTAATGTTTCAACACTAAAACCATGTATTACAAATACCAAAATCACTCAAATCTTTAAAACAAGTATTGATATAACTTAAATAAGTACTAAAATCATTGAAACAAGAGTCAATGATAGTTAAAACCAAGAGAAAATATAGACATGCGACCTAGAGGGGCATTTGCAAACCAACTTAACTTAAAAGAGGCAAATTAAACGAAAATGAGATATAGAAGCAAATTAAAAAGCGTGTGACTTACAGGGGTGTTTATATGGATTTCCCCCTTACTTTTAAGGTCAATCTTTTACCGCCAAGTTACATATATAAATGGTAACGAGGAATTCCATCTAGTTGCTGCATTAACTGCACACACTACCGGCCATGTATAGTACTACATATCCCAAAGATGCACGCATGCATGCGTGTATATGTACACGAGGACACGCGTGAATGCAATGTCTTGCGTACACAATAATAACAACGTCGAGTCGACCGTGCAATACTAGCTAGTACGTACGTACGTACTTGAGCGCGCGTGACTTGCGTGGACATGTCTCACCAATACAACGACGACGATGCTGCGCCCTACTACGTACAACGTCCCCGTTCAAGCGATCGACGACATGGCCTGACCCCAGCCTGATCGAAGCCGAGATCACACGGAGTGCCACCGCAACAGTCCGGCCAAGCTGGCTTGCCCTCGCCACCGACGAACGCCGCCATTGTCGCCGGAGGCGACGGCAAGAAAAGGAGGAGGAGGTGGAGGATGCCGGGCGAGGTCGCAGCGTGGGGAGGAACTAGGAAGACGCGGTGTGGCGGCAGCAGATCCAGACGGAGGGACGAGGCGGCGGTTCCAGGCGAAGGGGCTCGGGCCTCGCCGGTGCGACTGAAATCTCTCAATTTTTTTAGAGTAACGATGTGGATATATTACTCAACTAGGTCAGACAAATCGTCTGTTACAAAACCAGCTACACATGCTGGAACTGAACTACCCCAAAACCGAGTTTCACCATCACCCAGGTCATAACCTAGCTTTGCCAAGACCTACAAAAACAACAACAAAGTCTTTAATCCTAAATAAGTTAAAATAAACTACGAATGAAATCTTCTCAAGGTCAAAGAAACGAGAGGCTTATAATAAAATCTATATATAAGGCAAAAAAAACTCTAAGCTTGCATCCTATTATTTGAGTAGAGAGCCTAAAATACCGCTCCTAAACCTTCTTCTTACGTTATAATTCCAGTATGTAGAACGCTAACTTTTCGTGTGCTCCTATCTAAGGCTAATTCCTTGGATACATTCCAGTCTAACAAACCTCTTTTAATTGATTCCTCACACACCAGTCTTGGTTGACCTCTACCCCTTCTTGCATTTTTGGTATGTCTTAAAATTCCACTACATACCGATGCCTCAGGAGGCATCCATTGGGGATATTCAAACCATCTCAAGTGATGTTGGCAAGCTTCTCTTCAATTAGTGCTTCCATCACCCTATCACGTATATCATTATTGCAGATTCAATCTCGCCTTATGCGGCCACAGATCCACCACAGCATCCTCATTTTCACTACACTCATCTTCTGTATATATTGTCTTTTAATTGCCCAACATTCTGCTTCATATAGTATTGCAGGTCTGATCACCGTCTTATAGAACTTACCCTTAACTTTTGAGAGACTTTTTTATCACCCAGGACACCCAATACTTGGCATCATTTCACTCACCCCGCTCTTATCCTGTTACTCACATTTTCATTAATTTCGTCATCCCACTATAGCATGATCCCAAACATCGAAAAGTGTCCTTTCTAGGCACTACTTGTCCGTCGAGACTAACATCTCTGTCATATGCCCTGGCACCATTAAAATCATCCCTCATATACTCATTTTTAGTTCTACTAAGTCTAAAACCCTTCGATTCTAAGGTCTTCCTCCACAACTCCAGATTTCTTCCGACATCTATCCTACTCTCATCAACTAGTACTACATCATTAGCGAAAAGCATACACCATGGGATATCTCCTTGTATGTCTCATGTGACCACATCCATCACTAGGGTAAAAATGTATAGGCTCAACGCTGACCATTGGTGTAGTCCTATCTTAATAGGGAAGTTATTAGTATCACCACCACATGTTCTGACGTTAGTCACAACATCTTCGTACACATCCTTGATTAGGGTAACATATTTTGTTGGAATTTGTTTCCTTTAGAGCGCCCACCACATGACCTTTCTTGGTACTTTGTCATAGACTTTCTCCAAGTTGATCAACACCATGCGAAGATCATTCTTTTGCTCCCTATACATCTCCATCAACTGTCGTGTTAAGAAAATCATCTCTGTTGTCAACCTCCCGAGTATAAAACCAAATTGGTTTGTCGTCACCTTGGTCACTCTTCTTAAACGGTGTTCAATCACTCGCTCTCAAAGTTTCATTGTGTGGCTCATAAGCTTAATTCCACTATAATTAGTAAAATTTTGAATGTTTCCTTTATTTTTGAAAATTGGTACTAATGTGCTACTCCGTCACTCATTAGGCATTTTGTTCGACCTAAAAATGCTATTGAACAAATTGGTTAGCCAAACGATCTCCACTTCTCCAAGGCATTTCTACACCTCGATGGAAAACGTTATTAGGCCCCAATACTTTACCCACTTTCATCCTTTTTAAGGCTTTTCTTACTTCCGACTCCTGAATTCTTTGAACAAACCACCTATCCATATCGTCAAAAGTATTATCCAATTCAATCATATTATCCTCATTGTCTCAATTGAATAGCTCATCGAAGTAATCTCTCCACCTATCCTTGATCTCATCGTCTTTCACCAAAAGTATATTAGTGCCGTCTTTGATGCATTTAACTTGGTTGAAATCTCTTGTCTTCCTTTCTCATCTTTCACCAAAAGTCTATTAGCTTTGCCAAGGCCTGAGCTACAGAATTTACAGGTTCTTGAACAATACTTGACATCATAGATATTAAAGCATGTAGCTATATATTTAGTCCCATTTTTTTGGTTTTTCAACTGGCTTTTGGCTTCGGCTTCTTTCAGTAATCACTATTTATTAGATAAAAGCTGCAGTCAAAAGCCATAAGTTGCAGCCCAAAAAACAAGTCATCGCCTATTAGTTGACTGATATATAAGCAATCCAAAAAAATACATGAAAAACATGTTATGTTGTAGGACCGATGCCAGCAATCAGAGTAGGGTGAATGATTGTATTAAAGAATTTTCCCTCAGATACTCCAAACTTTCACTCTAATAGCTATGTGCAACTACGAAGATTAGATTCTTAGTGGAGTGCTACAGCGCCTGGAAGGCTAGTCTGAACACCACTTGGAACCAGTCTAACCACTGGCCGGTCTAATTGCACGAGTATGGTGGTCTAACCGCTGGCCAATCTGACTGCACAAGTATGGTGGTATAACTGTTACCATGCGTCCAGAATAGAAAATAGCTCAAATCCAAACCCTAATCCATGGAACTTTCAGACCAAGGCACCAAATGACATTGAAATTTGAACACACCTTCTGTAGGGACTTAGAAAGCAGATCAAGGCAAGAGAAATGAGATTCTTAAATTTGGTTTCACTAATTTGAAGAAAATTGATACAAGGAATCAAGAACACCCAAAAACCATAAAATCCAAATTATTTTTTGCTCGTAGAGATCTAAGACATAAGTCTTCCAAATCTACTCCCACATGTCTTAACAAGGAAATCATGGCAAAGATTTGAGAAAAAACCACATAGAACATGATTTCGTATTTCTTGCTCAAAACATAAAAAATCAAACAAACAAGTGAAGCACCAAGAATTGATCAAAGAATAGATCTATTACTAGTAGAGTGGATGATTCATGAGTATATGGATGGTTACAATGTGCTCCCAAAGTATCACCCTTACATACACAAGATTTCTCACATATGGATGGAGAGAAGAAACTACTCAAGGCTTAGACAATCTCTCTATGTCTCTTGCATCCTCAACCCTAGCTCTCCCCTCTCCTCCCTTATATAACCAGTACCACTTAGTGGGTCACAACCCTCTAAGCGCATGGGGAAATCCATCAACCCTATTAACATAGGTTTTACACACTCATGCACGCTTCTCAAAGTATTTACAGGATTCAACTCACTAACACCTTAGCGATTGATCCACTTAGTAATACCAGTACTCCTTGGTCTAAAACATTTCTCCTTTGCGCCTCCATATGCTACGGTTCTGATCAAGGTACCAACCTGGTATTTGTCCAACTACCAAAATACCCTGATGAAGCTCCCAGGCATCTTCCCTTGACTCCGTCTTCTCCTTCACATCAAGCATCTCTGCATGATTTGACACGTTGCCCATAGTGGCCAATGACTAGCTGTCACATCTTCATGCATTCGGCCTCCCCCGAATAGTCTTTACATTCATCGGCCTCATCACTCGGCGCACCGCATGTAACAACTCACCTCTTCACAATTCTTGTCTTTTATGTGCTTCCTACTTGAGCCATGTAGCCTTACCCCGACTTACTTGACCACACAGATCTATGCTCTTCCGTCTAGTCCTAGTCCGTTGTCGTCAATCACTAACATTCTCTAATCCACCTACACATCTAAAGACCAAGTAACCATCTTGAACACAAGTTCCATTCACTTGACTCACATTTGTCAAAATAAATGCATCATGCAACTCAACACAATCAAACATCAGCACCTATTCCATGCTCACGCTCAAACCAACTCAATATCCAATCTCATCAACACCCAAACATGTCCTGGATACCCTAGACATGCTGGCCTTTCTAGAAACTCTCTAGATAACCCAGACATATCTCGGGTACCCCCCCCCCAAACATGTCTGCCCTCAAGACATTGATCTGACCACCATGACATGGCCAGTCTGACCACTCAACGCCGATCTGATCGCTTGACCATGGCGGTCAAACCGCTGACCACAGGCTCATCAGACCGCCTTCCCATGGCAGTCAGACAGCCAGGCAGTTGACAACACAAACTCAAATATGAATTTTCTAAAGCTTTCACAAAGTTCAAATTCAATTGATCCAAAGTGTCAATTATTCATCACAAACATATTTAGACCTTCTACCTGGTCTCTCAATATCCCCCTTAATGAACACATTGGGAATTTTCTAAAAAAAATACAAAGTTGACTTGGTTTTAGAAATTGGAAGATAATTTTGCAAAAGAGAGCTCAACTTGGTCTAAAATATGGAGAATGGGTTGAAAATGCCCGAGTAAGCTAGAATGAAGTGAAGTGACTAAAAATAGCGAGTTATCCATAAAACACTTCAACTCCACAAAGAATTTGGAAGTTTCTCACTTTAGGTCCATATGAAAAAACAAGTGTTTAAAATGACCTTGGCCATAATGATAAGATATCAAGAAGCTCAAGTTTAAATTTTTGTAAGAAAGCTCGAAAGACAACCCCCCCCTCATTTTCTCCCCCTTAGCCCAATTCATGCATTTTTGCTATAATTTCTCGCTCTTAGGCAATGTATTCATCAAGTAAAGAAATAAAGGGGTTAATGGAGACTAAGAGGTAAACAAGACCATTTTTGGTAATTTTTAGATCTAAGTTGGATTGGAAGCTTTGAAAATTATCCAAGTAAATTAAAAGATATTCCACCAAGCCATGCTTATGAAATTAGCTTGTAGAATTATGTAAGAACATATATAGCAAAGCAAGCCAAGACTAGCTTGAAGTGATTATATGGATTAAAGACACGTCAGGCTGCCTCAAAATCACAAGTATAGCTAGAGGGACTCTAATCGGAGTCATGACAAAGCAAAGTGCAAAATGTGCTAAGATGCTAAGTTAGGCAAAGAAATATGCTAAAGAGCTCCAAAGTGACTCACTTAAGCTAAAAACCTATTTGAACATTGAAATTGACTAGATAAATGATTTATCTTGGTAGAACAGGTTCTAGACTAGAAACTATCTACAACTGCCCCCAAGCTTCGGTCTAAATTTTAACTCACATCTGTATGGTCAATCTCAGCAAAGCAAGTCCTAGACTTTGAGCCATCTACAACTGCCTCCTAAACTTCATCAATTTAAATTAATTTTAATTAGTCAATTTGATTGATCTCAAGTTATTGTCAACCATATCAAGTAGAGAGTTTAAAAAAATGGTATTGGTCATACATAACTTTCCTAAGTTCATGCCAAGTGTAATGGCAACTAATCTCATGGGAAATGAATACTGAGATGCAATTATAAGCACAATTGAGGTCATCTAAAGTAATGAATGGCAAGAGCTACTAAATGCGTCACAATGGAACTAAAAAGCCCTATCTAGGCTAGATTCAAACTCAAAACTCAACTAAGCAATTTGAAATGGTAGGAATTAGAAAAAGATCACTAAAGCTATACTCTTCAAAAGACCTAGCCTAGACAACCTTACATTCAAGCTGAGTAATTTTTAAATGAACTAGTCATGGCACAAGCTAAACTAGACATGTAAGCACATGATAAAGAAAGCTCATTAAAGTAGATATAGTTGGATATAGAGAGTGAGTATGGATAATAGACAAAGCTCCAAACTATGTTACAATGCAAGAATAGAAGGTAAATTTACAATATATTATAAATGCATGCAAATGAAGCGAACTCCCCTCAAATAAGTCTCATAGGACCCCAACTTTCCTTGTAAGAAGGCAAAACAAGAAGAATTCAAAGGTTTTATAAAAATATCAACAATTTGGAGTTCAGACTCAATAAAGTATATGACTACATCCCCCTTCTCCATATGGTCTCTAAGGAAATGATACCTAATGTTTATGTGCTTGGCCTAGAATGTTGCACTGGGTTCTTAGCTATATTAATAACACTAGTGTTATCATAGAAGAATGGAACACTATTTAAATTTAACCTAAAGTCCCTGAGAGTAGATGAGATCCAAAGAATCCGAGAGCAACTACTGGAAATAGCGACATACTAAGCCTCAGTTGTAGACTATGAAATAGAAAACTACTTCCTAAAAGACCAAGAGATAAGAGATGTGCCTAAGATATGGCAAGTGCCCAACGTACTCTTCATATCTATCCTACAAACCCTCAAAATCTGCATATGAGAAAGCACAAAGAGAGATAAAAAGAGGATGAATACCAACGTGCAAACTTAAGGGTAGACTGGAGGTACCTGAAGATGTGCTTCACCTCTTGATAGTGAGATGCACGAGGAGAAGCCTGAAATCAAATGCACAGATATACTGAGAAGTGTATGTATGTGCTTAACACCATGAGGTAGAGGAGGGAGCCGATCATGCTGCGGTACTCTTTCTGATCAAAAGACTCACCGTTCTCATTTGGATCCAAGCTCGACATAGAAGCCATCAAGGTGGAGATTGCCTTGCTACTCCTCATTGTTGGAAACTCTCTGTCCTTTACTCTATTGCAATGTGTTGTTGGTTCATCGACGTGACCTACCTAGAGCAGCGCCTTGCCTTCGGCCTATACATGAAAGCAATGCCGCATAATGAAACACAAAATACTAAACACACAACCATGTTGCCCTCTCTCTCTTCTCTTTATTACTCTGTTGCTTCCTTGCTTCTCTCTTACCTTGCTCTACTACTTCCTAGCCTCTGCTACTTCCTAGCTTCTTCTGATCACATTCGATTGCATCTCATTGCTTTCGATCACAACCGATCACCTCTCATTTCTGATCACATCCAATTGCTCCTCTCGTTACATTGCTTTCTCTCTACCTCCTTTACATGACTCTACATATCCTTTTAAAGGTTGGTTACAGACTAGCAAACAAACACCAACAAACTGACTCGAACTCTTATATGTATTCGTATATGTACTCGTATACAGCAATAACTCAAACTCCTACCATATCTAACAAACCTACCAAAAAAACAAGATTAATTCTAATATTCACTCCCTTAATCTTGTTTCTCCACCTTGATCATGCCGATCTTCTCTCATCTCCAAAAACTTGATCATGACAATCTTCTCTCATCTTCCATCTTTTTCCTACACCCATGCATTGTTCCTTCTTGGGTCGACACCGCCCTACTGCCTATGCTTGCTCTATCCCAAGCCACGCACAAACCAACACTTGCTGCCCCTTGCACCTGGACTGATCTTGTCCTTCCTTGCATGTCCGCCTGGGCTGGAGCACCTGCTCCGACGACCACCTTTGCTTCACCATTACCTGAGTCTCCTGCTCCTCTTTCTGGGACCAAGTCTGTCTGCTTTCCTGCACACATCTCAACTGAGGCTACACCATCTCTAACTGTTGCGCTTGTGCATCCTGTCTCCAACACTGACCGTGTTCCCTCTACAAAACCATAGAAAACAAGCACTAGACATGGAAAGAGCACCAATGTATGGAAGAAAACATGCAGAATTGGGTCAGGTTTGATGTGAAAGTAGCAAGTGCTCAAGTTATATAAGATACTAACATGGGAGATGCAGAGTTTGACTCAACCCAAAGTGTGACCTCATCGGGTGCAGGAGGTGCTATTCTATGCTGCTGCTAAAGAACCAAAGAGTTACGAGGAGGCCAAACATGATGAACATTGGAAGGTTACAATGCAAGAAGAGATGAGGTCAATTGAAGACAGCAACACGTGGAAGCTCATTGATCTACCAAAAGGTCATAGGGCTATTGGCTTAAAGTGGGTGTATAAAGTTAAAAAAGATTCTCAAGGAGTTGTTGTGAAGCATAAGGCATGACTCATAGCAAAAGGTTATGTGCAAAAGCACAGGGTGGATTATGAAGAGGTCTTCGCACCAGTGGCTCATATGGAGACGATTCGAGTACTTATCTCGTTTGCAGTTCATGGAAGATGGGAAATTCATCACATGGATATGAAAATGGCTTTCTTGAATGGAGAAATTGAAGAGAAAGTCTATATGGGTTTCGTGGATGAAACATAGCCAAAAAAGGTACTCAAACTCAATAAAGCGCTATATGGGTTAAAATAGGCACCGCAGGCTTGGAATGTGAAGTTAGATTGTCACTCGGTTTCAGACAAAGCAAAACCGAGCAAGCTGTTTATACAAGAGGAAATGAAGATACAAGGTTGATTGTGGGAGAATTTGTGGATGACTTAATCATACTGATCCGAAGGAGATTGGCAAGTTTAAAAGAAAGATGATGAAGTTGTTCAAAATGATAGACCTGGGGCTATTGAGTTATTATCTCAGCATTGAAGTGAAGCAATCCATAGCCGACATCTCTATTTGTCAATCTACATATGCTCTGAAAATTTGGAGAAGTGTGGCATGGACGCTTGTAATCCATGTCAAACTCCAATGGGCTAAAGCTTAGCAAGGTAAGCTCTAGTCCCTTTGTGGATGTCACACAATACAAAGTATTATTGGAAGCCTAAGATACTTGGTCCATACTAGACCGGACATATCTTATGCAGTCGGCTATGTAAGTTAGTTTATGGAAAATCCCACACAAGAACATATGACAGCAGTGAAACACATACTTAGATACATTCGTGGTACAATTGGTTATGGTTGTGATTATGGGAGAGTAGAAAATGAAGAGCTCAAACTAGTCAACTGTAGTGACAGTGATATGGCAGGAGATTTTGATGATCAGAGAAGCACAACGGGTGTGATGTATGTGTTGGGAAGAAACTTGGTGAGTTGGCAGTCGCAGAAGCAAAAGGTTGTGGCACTTTCTTCTTGTGAATCTGAATACATAGCAGCTACATCAGTAATATTTCAGGGCATTTGGCTTGGCTGGTTACTGGGAGAGCTCTTGGAGAAGGAAGTGCAGAAAATTGTGCTCAATCTAGATAACAAATTAGCTATATCATTGAGCAAAAATCCAGTATACCATGACCGGAGTAAACATATAGATACTCACTATCACTTTATGAGAGATTGTGTTGAAGAAGGAGGATTGTTATTGAGCATATTAGTTCAGATGAGCAGCTTGCCGACATTCTGACTAAATCACTTTGCCGGGTCAAATTTTTGGAGATGAGGAGAAAACTCGGCATGGTAGGTTACTCAACAAGATTAGGGAGAGTTGATGTAAGTAATCTTGTTGAGTTAGGTTTTTGAGTCAGCATCCGAGTCAGTTTTTTGTTTTTCGAAGAAGTTCTATTTTGAGTCCATACGGATTGGAGATAAAGTCGTGTTCAGTTTCCATATGTTTAGCAGATAGCTTTCCTTTGTTAGTAGATAGGAAGTTTTTGAAAGAGTTGATTAGGTTATGATTTTGTAATCAGTTTCCAGTTTTTGCTGTATAATTAAAGGAGAAAACATATGTGCTAGCTAGATTTGCACTGCAAGCCTCTGCTCTTTCCTCTATCATCTGTATGCGTTGCTCTGTTGTTTTTGTTTGTCTACAGATGCCCAGCAACATACTATAGCCCATCCAATAAGTGGTTGTATTCAGGCGATTAGCTGTTACATCTGTCGTGACAGTGTGCAGTGGAAGGTTTCTCTATCGTGGTAGTGTTCGACAATGATCCGGTCCTGGTGTATTTACAACACCCATGCCAAAGTAGGTTCTTGGTATATTTAGATGCACAAATGTACTTTGCTTTTGTCTGCTTGATTTCCAATCTAAGTCAACTCCCCAATCATGCTCATCTTGAACTTCCTGCTCATGGTGTCTACAAACTTGAAAACTAAAGCATGAGATGAGCCACCGAAAATGATGCCATTCACATATATTTGAACCAAGAGGAGATCACTACCATACCTAAGGGTGAACAGTGTCTTGTCTACTTTATCTATTTGAAAATTATTTTTCAACCGCAATGACTTAAGCCTATCATACCTACTTTTAGAGGCTTACTTAAGACTATACAAAGCTTTAGACAGTTTGTAGACATGATTTGAAAACTTTGGACTCTTAAACCTAGGAGATTGCTTGATATAGACTTCTTCTTCTATAAAACCATTAAGAAAGGCACTCTTAATATCCATCTGATGTAGTCTAAAGCCTTTAAAAGCTACAAATGCTAAAAGAATTCCAATGGCTTGTAATCTAACAATAGGTGCAAAGGTCTCCTCAAACTCTAAGTTCTCTACCTGAGTGAAGCTCTAAGCTACAAGTCTGGTCTTATTCCTAAAAACTACCACATCCTTACTCTATTTGGTCTTAAAAACCCACTTGGTTCCTATAACATTGTGACCATAGGGTGGCTAAATTAAGGATCGGACTTTGTTTCTCTCAAAGTTCTCTAACTCCTCATGCATAGTATTGATCCAAGACTCATCACTAAGTGCATGGGTGACATTACGGAGCTCAAAAGAAGAAATGAAAAGCACAATAAGCATGTAAGTCAGGAGAGATGAACCTGGAATGAGTAACTCGCTCATAAAGACATCCAATCATCTGCTCTAAGGGGTGTCACTGTTGAAGAATCTAGACCCATTATTAGGAGTTAATAACATATTTTGGCAATTAATGACAATCAAATTATGGGACTAATATTTTTATTGAGATGGATGAATAGGTTATGCCCCATGGCGGTCGATGACTTGAGATAGCTTCATGGGTTTGATCATATTCAATTCAAACAAAGGCCATCATGTTTGATGATTAAGGTCAAAGACTCGGACTTGAAATAGAGATGTGCATCATCAAACTTTAAGAGGATGCACAAGACAAAAGTATAACTAACTACAGCTAAGGATGTGTTCCTAATTTTTTACCAGTCTTAGCATTTGGTTGAAAGTTTGGGTTATTAGTGTAAGTTACCATACTATTAAGAGGGGTCATGACTAGTAGCTTGAATGTGTCATATGTTGATAGCTCATTTACTTACTCTAGCTTTTTGTGGCATCATGCTAGTATTTGTTAATATGTTTTGAAAATAGTTGTAGCTCATGCATAATTCCTTTGTGACATGTGACTTAAGATTTGTGAATATATTTTGTAAATTATTGAAGCCATGTTCCCTCCTCTTGAGACATGATACTAAAACTAGCGAATGTACTTTGCAAATGATTGGAGCTCATGTGAAAACTTTTGTAACATATGACTAAAGTGTGCAAATGTACTCCGCAAACAGTTCGAGTCCATGTCGCTACTCCTTGTGGCCTGATTTTAATGTATGCGAATATGTTTTGCAACTTATTCTGAGTCATGTGTTGATGTTGATTACATGATACTACAATTTGCAAATATGTTTCGTGGGTTGCTTGGAGTATATGCATTGATTTTCCTGTGCCTACCTTGGCACACCGGTCAGACTGGCCAAAATTGTGGTCTAACTAGGCTGGAGGTCAAGCTGACCAAAGTTGCGATCGACCAGCCGGCTATACACCGCAAGCGTAGGCGGTCGACCAGTCTTGGTGGTCTGACCAGCCATGAGTTGGTAGTCTAGCTAGCAGAACTGGTCTGATTGGCCTGAGATGTAGTCTGACCAATTCCAGATTCCGATGGGGTTTTGAAGTTGGTTGCTTTTTCCAGAGGACCATGTTTTTCTTGAGATTTGATATAGCAGTCCGACTGATGTTTTGTGGTCTAACTAGTCCCTATGTGGGCAATCTGACTAGTAGCTCTTGTAATAGATAGTTTTGTAGTGGTTGCAAAGGTCGTAGTAGTACCAGCAATTAGTTGGCGGTAGTACTTGGCCTCAGGCTGATTTTTGCAGAATTCTTGCTCCAAAGGCTAGTTTCTTAGTGTGGGGTGTAAATATGTCCTTATGATCGGCAGGAGAAGAATGTTGATGCTATTTTCTTCTTCCCTAAGCTAAGAGTAAGTCCTCTCATCTATTTTGTGCATGTGTTGTACTTAGTGGGTTGGAGAAGGAAAACTTTGTGCATGTGTTGCACTGGGTGGACTTTGTGTCCTTTGAGCCTTGACACTTGTTTTGTTTAAGTGAGCATTTTCAACTTGTCACTCTTGGAGGTTGCCGACTCCTCTATGGCTTTGAAGGCATGGTGATCTTCTCAAGAAGCATGTGAGAAGGCCCGGCTTATTGTGAATGATGTGGTGCTAGCCATCTTTGGAATAGAGGAAGAGCAACCCTAGTGGATTTGATGTGGTTGGCTTAATCTGTGGAGCCAATCTAATTTGTTTGGACGTATCTCAGCGTGGATTAGATAAAACCGATAAGTTTTTGAATACCATGGTAAAATGTCATGTGTCAATTGTGGTTTGCTTTCTTGAACTAAATTTACTTACTTGTAATTTACATTCATAGAAATTAAATTGTTACTTGTTACCCCAGAATTGTAAACCTTAACTTAGAATTAAGTTGTTGATGCACTTAGATGAGCTTAGTTGATTTAGGCTTTAATTATACAAAACCTAATTGATTTATGCTTCCACATTATAAACTCAGTTTTAGCTAAAGGAGATTTTAAATCCGCCTATTCACCCCCCTCTAGTCAGTTATCCTTGATCCTATAAGTGGTATCAAAACTTGGCCTCTTACTTTGTTAGGCTTCACCGTCTAGAGAGTTAATAATGGTGAGTAGTAATATAGTGCACCTCGGTGAGATACCTCTATTCGATAACACAAATTATACTAATAGGAAAATCTGTATGTCATGTTACTTTACGGCTATGAGCCCTAAATTATGGCAGAATATAAATGTGGGCTTTTCTCCTTCATCGTATCCTCTTGCTACAACAAATAAGGAAAAGAAATACTTACATCTTGACATTCAAGCAATTAAAGTTTTATTTAGTGCTTTAAGTATAGAGGTATGTGATATCGTATGCAATCTCAAGAGCGCTCATAAGATGTGGAAAAAATTTCAAGTTGATTATGAAAGGTCTACCTCTACCAAGGAGGATTGCAAACAAGAATGGACATCGGGAGAGGAATGCATAATCTCTAGCTCCAAAAATTAAGAATCCACAAGCCCTCTGCATCAACTCATTGCTTTATTGCTAAAGGTAATGAAAATGTAAATAATGATGATGAACCTACCTATGATGAGTTGATAGATATGCTAGAGGACTTAAACGAGTACCTCGGTAAGGAGAAGCCAAAATTCAAAGTCTTGAAGAAAGAATTTCTTTCTCTCAAGGATTGTTTTGAGGAGCTAAAGGAAGCTCATGAGTCTGTCCTTCTCAAGGATCTCACCAAGTCTAAGGTAGATATAGGCATTACATGTGATTTACTAGATGATATGTCATATGTAGCTCCTAGCACTTACATTTCATTTAAGGTTAGCATATCCGCCTCTTATGATGATTTGAAGGTTAGTATATCCACATCTTATGATGATTTGCTTGATATGTCTTGTTGCTTTAAAAATGTTCTTCTATTTAACTTAAAAAGAAGCTACAAAGAGAAAGCCTTTCTTGACAAACTTTTGAGCAATCAAAGAAAGTCAAATGATAAGAGATGTATTGGCTTCATCTCTGAGAGGAAAGACAATAGCGAAACAAGACATAATACAATACACACGAAGAATGTCAAGTGCCTTGGTTGCAACAAGAAAGGTTATTTTGCCTCAGCATGCCCTAGCAAGATGTATGATAAGACAAAGTCATAAAAAATGAGGCAAGCCGGCAATGAGCAACATAAGAAGATAATAAGGGGAAGTAAAGGCTTAACTTGTTATAATTGCCACAAGAAAGGACACTATACCTCAGTGTGCCCTAAGAAGATGGATGACAAGCAAGTGTTATCAACAAAGAGGAAACTAACAATAAGCATGACAAGAAGACAATGGTTGGAACAAAGCGTCAAACTTGCTACAATTATCAAGAAAAGGAGTATCTTAGTAAGAATTGTCTCAGAGGTATCACTCCTAAGCCCTCTCTTAATAATGAATATTATTTGTTTAGGAAGGATAAAAATGGAAATATGTTTGCTAGATATGTTAGTTCATCAAATGGCCTGTTCTTTTTTTTTACTTATGGCTGTGGCTTATGACTTTTGGCTAAAATTTATGAATTTTGTGCTATTTGCAAAAGAGATTACAGAGACAGAGAGAGATACTCACTTGTGATTTTAGCTGGTACATCTGTTGGGCTTTTAATATATACTACAATTAATTTGTAGACCCTGTCTTAAGAAAATACTCCATTTAAAAGTTAGGTACTGTAGTAAAAGCCAAAAGCCACTTTTAGAAGCAGCAAAGAATAGGCCCAAAGTCTATTACTACAGACTTTTAGCTATCTAAATCTATTATAACTAACCTCAAGGACCCAACTGAATTTGGGTACCAAATTGTGCTTGATTGCCCAATAGGTGCTTAGAGATGCATTGGAAGCTTGGCTCCCTCATGAAGATGTGGACTTCACAATGTGCAAAATTAGAACCAAGCTTGAGGATCATCATCTCACATCATGAACCAATACTATCTTGATAACATGTATCTAAATTGAAGTACTAACACTTGCCATGTGTAGGTTGTATTGCATGAAAATCTTTTTCAAAAGGGTGTTCTTGCTCTCATTCAAAAATTCCTTATTTGTAATCTTGGGCAAGTTGGAAGTGGCACATTAAGGGGGAATGCTAAATCATGACTATGTATATCACATCTCTAGGTGTGCCCAAATTGACCAAGTGCTAATATTGTTTTTCAAAATTGAGCCTCTTAGCCAAAAGGTCAAAATTTTATAACTATTACTAATCTTGTGAAACAAACTAGTTGCAAAATGTATATAAAAGCTTTGCAAATATTTTCAAAGGATTTTGTTCAAGAAAACTATTTGTAAAGCAAAATAAGTTTTCTAGCCCAAAACTAGCTAAAAGGAATCTTGTTTTGGCTTTAAACTTATATTTATATATAATTAATTCTAAAAGGTTTTTGGAAATGGTTTCAAAAGGTTTTCAAGAGACCAGACCATTAAAATTATTTGATTTTGAAACTCACCCATAAACCACCTTTAACCTATACTGATCATATTCTAGCACTTTCTGAGTTTTGCCTCTTGGATCGAATCCTTTGCTACATCTTGGTTCAAAGTGGACTTTCAATCAAAGAGCTTCTCACTTGCTTTATTTGGTATTCTTGGAGTGAAATTGTTGATGATATGCAAGATTAGCCTTTTCAAAGAGACTATTTAGTCAAAAGTCAAATATCTTGTTTAAAAGATAAATTTATGAAAAACTAGATAAAAGTACTTAAACATGTATTTTAAATATCTTTTTATGCTTTTGGAGTAAAAATTACTATAGTAGAAATAAAATAACAAATTTGGCCTCAAAAGGATCATATGTAATATTCCTTTTGAATAAAAAGGCATATTGCTATAAACCAAAATCTATTGAGTTTTTGAAAAAGTTTTCAATACCAGACTAATAGGGTTGGTCATTTCAAACATTCATCTAGTTCAAAGATTTTATAAAAGTCCAACCATTGAAAAGTTATATTCATTTGAAGTTCATCAAAAAAACTAGTTTTGACCCAAAATGACATATTCTTGCATATGTTGAGTTTGGTCATTTAAGCTAGATTTATTTGTGTATCTTGGCATTAAATAGTATTTCTAACTCATACAAAGGCAACAAAGTAAAAAACTCCATGAAATTCAAATTGGATTTCATTTTGAAGCTTTGATGAAAAATCTTTCTATTATCTTGCATATGAATCGCATTCTGCCATATCTTTGCAAGGAAATTCCTCTTCAAGAAATTATTCTTGGGAAACATTTTAAATAGTCTAAAGTTAAATTCTAAAAATTTCAAAGTAGTTGAGACAAAAAAACTTACAAACAAAGCGTACTTCAGCATATCTTTTAAATAGAGACTCATTTTTCAAAAATTCTTTTCAAAAAAGTTTCTTAGGAGTTCAACATTGGTTATGCCAAAATTAAATGCATTTCAACTTGATTTGGAAAAGTTGTGACTTTTTCTCTCTTTGGTCAACATACTTAAAATGCAGACTTTTGCATCGTTTTGTGCCAAATTGTGATTTTTGTATCTCTAAATGGGTTCATAATTTGAGGAAGTCGTAATCATAATATTTTATCCTCTATAGTTTATATTCTATGAAAAATTTTATCGAAGTTTTTGGAGTTAAGTTGATCATCTTTTCAGCTCTCTTTCGAAGCCCAAATGGAATATCAAAATCTGAAAACCTAAATCTTTTAGTTTTTTTTTGAAACTTTGTGTTTTTATCTCAAATCTCTTCAAAGGTCGACCACATCATGATAAATAAAGGAAAATACTCAAATATTATTAATCATTAGAGTTGCGACCCTATGGCCAAACTTATAGATAATAGCCTAAAAGGCTTAAGAAACTTGCAGTGAAAAACAGAAAATAAGCATAGTAGTCATTCGACATACCTACAGGCAATTGATTAGGGAGCAAAGTCCTAATCCACGAAGTCGTCGAAGTATCCTCCTTCACACACCTCTGGTTGATATGGTTCTTCTTCAGCAACTAAGCAAATATGGATATAGCCATGAGTATATAGAGTACTCAGCAAGTCATTGTAACAAAGACTGCAATATAGTATGCAAGGCTTACTAAAGGATGGCTGGAAGGTTATTTTTGCAGAAAGCAGTAACTTAAAGTAAATACAATAAATAGATTGAAAGCAAACTTTGAAAATAATTAATGAGTAAATAATAAAAGGAATTGAGAATAACCACAAGTGAACTAACCATTCACTCCAATGAACCACATGTGAACTAACCATTCACGTGGTGAACTACTATTGAACTAACCATTTACTTTCTAACTTAACACAACCAAATTTTTACGAAAACTCTACCCCTCATGTGAAATCACCGAGCATTATCCATAATTAGGGACATGACTATTTAAATAGTTTTACACTCTGCAGAGGTTGCACAACTTTACCCACAAGACATGATATTCTCATATTGCCATGCGATTAACACACTTCCTTTAGTGTGCGGCAGAGAAATTATGACAAGGCCTTTACAATGTTCAATCTCAACCTAGTTCCGCCTCGCTAAGATTTCACTATCGAGTAGGAAAATCCCCTAGTCAATAATTGCCTCCTCTTGCACCCCGTGGAAATGCCTAATCAACACCCACTGACATCTCAATGGTGAAACTGAAATTGAAACATCACAAATTAATCAGCCAGACCCATCCCATACTGGACATATGGTTATACGATAAGGTTCAGATCAATGGCGCACAAAGTTAGGTCCTTAGACATTACCCAGGCAAAACATCCACATCCCTGAAGTGCTAACCACACTTCCCCTTTATTGCACGATCATTCGTCCAAGTGAAAACTATTTTGTATAACCAACACCAATGACACTACCCATACCAAAGTGTATAAATTTTATAAATGTGGCTAACCACCATGATTCAATATCTCATTAATTCAAAATTAATTAGATAACCACATGTGATGATAATCCCACGTAACTATAAGCATGGCTAAGCAATTCAAACGTACAACCCATGTGACAACTAATATTATATCACTAAATAATTACCCACCCTATAGGGACAATGGAATCATGGCATTCAAATTATCAAGGAAGGATTAATGAAACATGTCATTAACTACCAATACAAAGGTATTATAATAAAATGGCGATGCATGATAATTTAAAACAAAATAATGCATAATAGATTTGAAAACTAACTTCAACATGATCAAAGGACGGGACTTGCCTTGTGTAGGATTAAGGATAACCGACTAGAGGGAGGTGAATAGGAGGTTTTAAAAATTTCTTGCCTCTTAATAAAATTTTAACAATTTTAATATGACAAAGATTTAAATCCTTGAAACCTACACAATTCTAGTTGTACTGTAGCTCTAAGAAAATTCTAGCACAAACAAATAATCACAATGTACTATGTAAACTAGAGCTAAGAGAAGACAAGAGAAAACCAAGTACACACGATGTTTTACCGTGGTGATCGGAAACTTGCTGATTTCCCCTAGTCCACGTTGAGGTTAGCCCAAATGAGTTGGACCAGCTCCACAAATTAAGCCTTACCTCAAATCCACTATTGGTAGCTCTTCCCCGCTTCGGGTAGGTGAGCTCCAACCTTCACACACGCCGGGCCTTCTTACAAACTTCTTTGAGAAGATCACCGAGCAAACTCTACCAAGCCGTCTAGGTGCCGACAAGCACCAAGAGTAATGAATCACAGCGTTGCTCGACAGCCTTCAAGTGCTAAGGATCAATCTATGGATAATGCACTCAATTTTTGCTCAACTATCTCAAATGAATGCACAAAAGAAAAATAAGGTGTGGAGTGAATGCTCTGCTCAAGAATGTTCAATAAGGCCTCTAACTTCTGTCCTTGAGCTGGTGGGGAAGTATTTATACCCCCACCAATCAAAACTAGTCGTTATATAAAAGAATTCTGAAAAATCAAGTTGGCCAGTAGTTCCGCTATGCAAAAATCGGAACTTCCATTCCTCTACTGTAGCCACAGTAACAGTTATGTCAGAGCGTCAGAGATAGTCGTTGGAAGTTGGTACGGTACTTCCGCTATTGTAAATGTGGTACTTCTAATTTTTTTCGGTAGTTTCGATATCTAGCCTGGAACTTTCGATCTCCATGAGACTAAGTTTTTCAAAAGTTGCTCTTTAGAAAAAAAAACATACCGCTTAGTTAACCGGAGCTTCGTCCTATCGGAAGTTCCGTCGTTGAACAAGTGATACTTCCGATCTCCGCAAGGTTGAGTTTTTTTTATGGTCGCTCTCTGAAAAAAATGTACCGCTCAGAGGCCAGAACTTCTGAATTTCGGAAGTTCCACAATTTTCACGCTGGTACTTCCGATTTTTCTGACAAAGCATAGTTTTAACAATCAATTTTAATTTTAAGTGCATGCATGATCCTAAATTGATCCATTTGGGACAAGAACATGCAATCAAGTTACTAGCTATGATCCCTCTTAATAGTACGGCATTTAACCTATAATCCGGTCTTCCGACCTTTCTCCTAAGACTGGTAAAAACAAAAAGAATCCTAAACTATTTACCTTTATCTTGAAGCATTTTGAGTCCACATGTAATCCTTTTCATGCATCTCATCCTTGCCTTCTGAACTAAACCTTTCAAACACTTAGAACACATATTAGTCCCATATTCTCATAATGTCGCTAATTACCAAAACTATGTTTTTAGGGGCCTAGATGCTTTCGCCTTGGCCTTACTCAGTTAATGGCTCTTGATCTTCAAATCTTTCTTCAGCTCCTTTGAAGGCGTGATCTAACGAGAGAGAAAACAAAATAAAACATAAAATAAATTCAAATAAAAGTCAAATAAACTTGAAAAACCACAAAAATAGAACCAAAAGATAGTGCTCGAATTTAGATGAATTTAGGAAAAAGAATTGTGTCAATCGGAGCTAGGATGAAGAAGAACGTGCTTTTGGAAAATCTAATCTAAAGGAAAAGGTCGAAAATCAAAAATTCTACTGTGCTGTGAACTCGTGTACAGAAAAGCTGGTTTACGGTGGACTTAGTGTATGGAATAGTGTACTAGCAACAGGTCGTGCTGACGTGGCACTAGGGTTGACGTGGCGATGATGTGGCTGACAGGTCGGATCTAGGGCTGTGGTGGTAGCTGACTCGGCTAGGGTTGACGAGGCTCAGTTCACCGGTCTACGACACAGTGCATCTGGCGTGTGGGCCCCAACTGTCAGTGGCATGGTGCATGGTGGACTGTGTTTACAGAAAGATGAAGCGGCGCGGATGGCGTAGGTGCAGGGTGATGCGGCGAGTTCACGAACCCAGGCGGCCGGGCGACTGGTTGGACGGCTAGCGAACACTTACCGACGATGAGAACGACGAAGTGGACGGCTCGGCGAAGACGAACAGTCGGCAGAGAAGACGCAATGGCCAATGACGCTGGAGACGAAGGCAAGCACAGCGGCATGACAACGATGGAGCATCAGGCACGGCTGTGAGGGCAACGACACTATGGGATGTGGGAAACGAGGTGAGAGCCATGACTTTATACGCACGGACGCCGAGGAGGCGGCTCGGACACGACATAGAGTCCGGGGTGGGAACGCACGCCGAGGCGGGGACGACGTGGACGGTAGCGATGGAGTCTGAAACGTACATGGGGGCGAGCTCTCAGGAGGAAGATGAACAATAGCCGACATTCAAATAGTCAACACATGGCGATCGGACGGCAGCGGAGGCAAGCGGAGCGAATGGGTTGGATACGACGGTGGTGGCCGATTGCCAACATGTGGCAAGGCGGAAGGGGTGCGGGCTGGGCTGGAGGAACAGTAATGGGCTCAGCCCAACTGGTTTTAGGCTTTTCTTTTTTTAGAAATTCCCATAAATTCCTTGGGGCTCTAAAAAATAGCAAACAAACTCAAAAAGATTCATAAAATTCTAGAAAATTCTTTCAAACACAAGGAACAAAAATAAAATATTTTTAGCAAATTTTTATTGTTTATTTTAGTCATATTAAATCTTTTATTTAATAAAATTCAACTTGATTTTTTTATTAATTCCAGAAAAATCCAACTGGTGAATTTTATTTTAAAAGCTTCAAAAAGGCTCTGAAAATCAGGATATTATACTATGTCTCTCTCACACCCTAAATCCACAAGAATGGCTCTAAGTCTTGAGAACACACCTTGAAATGTGGTTCTTGGACCTGCTTTGACTAATTTGAAGAAAATCGATCTAAGGACTCAAGAACACCCAAAAACAATAAAAATCCAAATTACTTCTTACTCGTAGGGATATAAGACATGAACTCTTGAGATCTACTCCTATATATCCTAGCAAGGAAATCAAGGCAAAGATACAAGCAAAAACAACCAAGAACATGATTTCAAATTTCTTCCTCAAGAACATGAAAAGCCAAACAAAGTATAAGTGAAGCACCAAGAATGGATTAAAGATTTGATCTATTACCAGTAGAGTAAGTGATTCATGAGTACATGGATGGTTACAAGGTGCTCCCAAAGCACCATCCTTATGCACACAAGATTTCTCACATAGGAGAGAGAGAGAGAGAAGAAATTACTCAAGACTTAGACAATCTCTCTATGTCTCTCTCACACCCTCAACCCTAGCTCTCCTCTCGCCTCCATCGTATAACTATCACCACTTAGTGGGTCTCAACCACATGGGGAAACTCGTCAACCCACTAACTCAAGTTTTACACAATTACACATACTTCTCAAAGCTTTTACAAGACTCAACCCGCTAACATCTTAGTGATTCATCCATTTAGCAATACTAACTCTCCTTGACCTAAACCACTTCTTCTTTGCGCCTCCCAATGCGGCGGTTTTGATCAAGGCACCAACTTGGTATTTGGCCAACTACTAAAATACCCCCGATGAAGCTTCCAGGCACCGTGTCCTCCTTCACATTAAAGCATCTTTGTATGCTTTGACATGTAGCCTATAGTGCCCAATGACTAGCTGTTATGTCTTTACACATTCAGTCTAATCTAAACCGTCTCTACGTACATTAGCCTCATCACTCAGCGCACCACATGCATCAACTCTCCTCTTCACGATCCTTACCTTCTCTATGCTTCTCGCTTGAGCACGTAGCCTTATTAGGACTTACGACCGCACCAACCTTAGCTCTCCTATCTAGTCCAGGTCCCTTGCTGTCGACTGCTAATATTCTCCAAGCCACCTGCACATCCAAAGATCAAGCAACCATCTCGAGCACAAGTTTCATGCACTTGACTCATGTTAGTCAAAACAATACATCATGCAACTCAACACAAATCAAACACCGGTATCCATGCCGTGCTTACACTCAAACCAACTCAATATCCAATCTCATCAACACCCCAGACATGTCTGGCCTCTCCATAAAACTCTTTGGACACCCTAGATATGTCTGCCCTAGAGAAACCGATTTGACCGCCATGTCGCGGCCGGTCAGACCGCCAGGCACCTGACAGCACAAACTGAAATATAGATTTTCTGAAACTTTCGTAAAATTCAATTTCAACTAAATCAAGTATTAATTATTTATCACAAACATATTCTAGACCTTCTAAGTGGTCTATCGTGTGTCAATATCACAAAATAGGGTCTAGAAAACAAGGCGGGAGATCTGATTGGTCCTATAGCGGGCGCCGTAGATGTGGCCCACGTGGACTACAATGATGATCAGTTCGAACTAGGTAGCAATGAATTGTGGTGGTAATCGATCTGGATCGTCCACCTTTCTCTTTTTGTTAGGAGGATCATGACAGGCAGCACGCACATCTGATTTATTCGGATCATGACAGGCAGTGCATGCGCACATCTGATTTATTCTCACTGTTATTCTATCCCCAAAAGATCAGGGGTGAACGCCCACGACATATTACATTGGAGCAGCAGCAGAGAGCACTGCATTTCTTGATGACCCATGACAAAAAGCTCTAAGTATACAATGCAGATGCATGCATATCGAAACGGAAATATAATTATGCATACACTAGCTTCTCCAAGTTCAACGGCCGGGGTTGCATGCCCGGACCAGTGGAAACCTGCAAATGGCCGACGTTCCATTTGTCTCCAACCCTTTTGGACCCCAACCCAGCAAGAGCACAGCACACAAAGCCATGCGTACGTACTGCATACATGATGGCCCTAGTCACGTGACCATCAACACATGCATGCGTAGCCATGGCGACCACCAAGCAACTCGCCACTAAAACCCACGGCCACTTCAGCTGGCCAGCCTGTGAAAGATGCACGAGCGAAAAGCCGTTGCATTGCATTGCATATTAATGGGTTTTGGCCATAGCCCTACTCGTTAATAACTTAATATATAGCACTCGTTAATAACTTAATCGATAAGAATTTTTACACCATGTATGCACGTATCGACATAGTATATATATATTAATATATGTGTTCCATTAACTTTATCTTGTACGTGAAGTAGTTGCTCTACCCAGAGCAAGTAACACTGCATGTCGACAAACATGCATGTGCCTCAAAACTTCCAAAATCCTCCTCTATGCAGAGTAAGTTACACTATGCGCGTCAGTAAACCTGTACCTCAAAAATTCCCAAGATCTTCTTCATCTAAACCCCCAAAGTGACCTAATGGTACGTCTTACCGTCCTATATATGAGGGTATGACACTGACAGCGTCGTCTTGCTTGACCAACCAAACAAAGCTTCGATCAGGCCGTCGACCATTAGCGGATCGATCGAGCTGATGGTGTGAAATGCATACACTGATACATATGTGCAAGCATCCAAGAACAGACATAACCGCAAGGATGGCTGGCTCTGGTCCCTGGCCTCTGCTAAACTTTGACGCCTTGCCCATCAAAACGATAAACGGCACGCAGAAGATTCCACCTGCCGCAGTGGCCCCACCTCTCTCCAATCCGTGAGCCCAAAACCAAAACCGCATGAAGAATCCTATTATGAGGGGTAAAAAAAAGGACATCAAGAAATGTATGGTACATACAGGCCTGTTTGGCGTGGTTGCAACTTATGGTTTTTAGCTGAAATTTTTAAATTTTAGCTGTTTGTGATGGAGATTATGAAGAGAGATACTCGCTTGCGATTTTGGTTGATACAGATGTTGGGCTTTTAACATGTACTACAAGTAACTTGTAGATCCCGTCTTGAGAAAATACCCCTTTTAAAAGTTAGGTACTGCAGCAAAAGCCAAAAGCCACTAGCTTCGATCGAAAGGAACATGCCCACAACCAGCAGGAGGACATGGTGATGTATGTGGAGATCTTTTCCATGCCATGCTGATAAAGGTTTTGATAAGTTTTCAATTTTCTTCTCAAATCTCAATGGCTTTAAGTTTTGACAAGTTTCCACCTTTACTCTCTCAATGGCTTTAAGCAAGCATGTACCACAAGGAAAAGTAGTAGATGCAGCACAAGGGGAAAAGAAGAGGGGAAATGGGCAGCAAAAATAAGATTGGGAATCTGCATGCCTCTGATTTGCAAAGGTAGATCATGCTTATGTCTGCCTAGTTAACAAGCAATTTTCTTCAATAGGATAGGAGAAGAATGGTTTTCAATTTGGACATTTTAGGTCGCAAAGGAGCCCATGTTCGTGATCTCAACTAGGCATTGGTCTATGTTGTCAACATCATTACTATCCATATGCATTAGCAACTTATGCTAGTAACTACATAATTAATGGCGAAGTAGAGACATGAACCCATAGGTGTGCCATGGCAGATCATTGGCTACATTTTTGCTACTGAAATGTTAAGCCCTAAGGGTAGCCGCTGAAATGGTGAAATGGGGCAGCCATTATATATACACCAACAAGATCTGAATAAAGCTGCACTGGAGCCCAAAACTGGCTCTCCTCACATGACATTCTCCTCTTCACTCCTCACACTCTCCAAAGCTAAACCACCCCCCTCCTATCACCTGGACTCATCTGCTTGGCTCTCCTCACGCCACCTTTGGATTCTTGCACTTGGAGCTAGCCATCTTCAACCTCCCAACACAAGCCCAAGATTTGCTACCCCTCTTAGGGATCATACACCGGAAAAGCTCTTCTTGGAGCCCTCTGCTTGGCCTCTCCTTGTTGCAACAATTTCCTATCCATTTTATTTTGTTGCTGCTGCAGATTAGCATGGCTGCGTTGCATGGACTAGTAGTGGTGGTATTACTAGCCGTGCTACATGTGCTGTTGGTGCAATGCGGCACTGTGTCGGCGGCGGCGACGTGCGCCGGTGCGGTGCCGGCGCGGTCCCGGCCGGAGGTGGTGTCCATTACCCAGTTCGGCGGCGTGGGCGACGGCCGGACGCTCAACACGTGGGCGTTCCGCAAAGGCGTGTACCGCATCCAGCACCAGCGGCGGCGCGGCGGCACCACGCTGTTCGTGCCGGCGGGGACGTGGCTCACAGGCAGCTTCAACCTCACCAGCCACATGACGCTCTTCCTGGCCAGGGGAGCCGTGCTCAAGGCCACGCAGGTCTCAACTGGTCTCTCTTGAATGTCTAAACTGCCGCTATGTTCCTCTTCATGACGTGCAATTAAAAGCTTTTGAGTTCTTGATGATGATGGAATGATGTGTGCACGAGCAGGACACGAGGGGATGGCCGCTCATGGAGCCGCTGCCGTCGTACGGCAGGGGCAGGGAGCTGCCCGGCGCGAGGCACGCCAGCTTCATCCACGGCAACGGCCTCCGCGACGTCGTGATTACAGGTGAAGCTCCGGTCTGCGCCGTGCTCGGCTAGCCGCTTAATTTAATTTCTCTGTTCCATGTTGTTTTGCTACTGTGTTGCTTGTGACTGGGCTTAAGGTCTCCTCGTCAGGGAAGACCGAAAGAGACATCCTGCAAAAAAGAGATTTGTCATACACACTGAAAAAGGTTCACAAGACTGCATGAGTGACTAGAGTTAAGCCTATTTTGTAGCTGCAGAAACATCAAACGTAATAGGGTCAAAAAAAAGTACAGAAAGTGAAAACACGACAAGCCTAGGTAACACGAGTTTAGTAGGAAAGCTGTCCACTTTGATTAAAATATGAACCGTGCGTTAGTGCTTTGATAAGAGGTTTGTTATTTTAAGTTTTAGGCCATTACTACAAGCTGCAGGGCATAAATCATACCTTGTTGAAAATTATAATGGACCTGCCGTGGGTACAAGTTGAATCTTACATATGCATGTATGTGGGGAAATGAAACAGTGAACTGAGTTGATTCTGTATCACTTCAGTTCAGTTAGCAGCACCTTCTGAAGTTGATGTTCAGTTCACGATCAGAATTGTTGCTCAGACTTATCAGTAACCGGGCAATCGATCTTCCTGTCTATCAGCAGGCAATTGAAACTTACTGTGATTCCACTTCATTCAGAACAAGCATGGTAGCATCTCAGCGCATTGATCACAGTTTGCACTAACTGTTGCTGTGAAAAAAAAATCATGAAATTGATGAACCATTGTTAACTACTCGGACTGATTTTTCCATCTAGGTGATATGGGAGTCATCGATGGCCAAGGTGATGTGTGGTGGAACATGTGGAGGCGAAGGACTCTTCAGCATACCAGACCCAATCTTCTGGAGTTCATGCATTCCAGTGGCATCCATATCTCCAACATTGTTCTCAAGAACTCACCTTTCTGGAACATCCACCCTGTTTATTGCGAGTAAGCACAAACTTGATACAACCGTCCATCAACCTGCAAACATGTTACTGTTTAATATTTTCTTCCAGAGCAATTCTGGGAGACAGAATATTCAGATATGAAAATTTTAGAGCAATTCATGACAGATATTGGACTGAAATGAAGGACTCTTGTATGAGAGATACCAAGTTCTTGTCAATGTTCCGTACCATACTGCCATACATACTCGATTACTGATCCTATGAATTTCTCCTTTCAGTAATGTGGTCATAACCAACATGATCATCTTGGCACCACATGACTCACCAAACACTGATGGAATCGATCCAGGTATGTTGTTCATCTTCAATTTTTGGCACACATACGAACAAACTTGTCCTCCATTGACCCATTTTGCCCATACCTGCATAAAACCTAAGGAAAAATGCCAATAAGATTGAATTCTCCTACAGATTCTAGCACCAATGTATGTATCGAGGACTCTTACATATCAACTGGTGACGACGTCGTCGCCATCAAGAGCGGCTGGGACGAGTATGGGATCGCCTATGGCCGCCCAAGCTCCGGTATCACCATCAGACGCGTCAGAGGCTCATCCCCCTTCAGTGGCATCGCCATCGGCAGTGAGGCGTCCGGCGGGGTCAGCAATGTCCTGGTGGAGGACTGCAACATCTACAACAGCGGCTACGGCATCCATATCAAGACCAACGTGGGGAGGGGCGGCTACATCAGGAATGTCACCATCAACAATGTGCGCATGAACAACATCCGCAATGGGCTGCGCATCGCGGGGGACGTTGGCGACCACCCCGACGAGCACTTCAACCAGTTCGCCCTGCCCAAGGTGGACGCGGTCAGCATCAAGAACGTGTGGGGTGTCAATGTCCAGCAGCCCGGCTCACTTGAGGGGATCAGGAACTCACCATTCACAAGGATATGCCTCTCAAATGTGAAGCTCTTTGGGTGGAGGAACGCGGCGTGGAAGTGCAGGGATGTGCATGGCGCAGCACTTGGCGTGCAGCCATGGCCATGTGCAGAGCTCATGACCAGCTTGGCTTCAGGGTTCTGCAGCTATTAGACTTACAGTTGGATACTGTTCGATTATAAAGGGTGTGCTTGGTTTTAGTAAGGGCTTCTCTTTAGTTGTGTTTGAGATTGATGTGTTTCTTAGGCTTCTGCTAATTGATCAGGGAATGTTAGATCTGTTTTTTGTTAGAGAAAGGTTTAGTTGCTGAGTGTTCAATCTGAGTACAAATACATGTGATGGAATTCTTGTTATGAATGATAAAGGCCAGCTTGGTGTGAGCTTAACCTTAGACTAATGATCAAATCAAAAGGATAAACATGCACCTTCATGTTTAATTTCTATGTTTTGTCTGCTCTTTCAAGAGGATGAGGGCTCGAGGCCCATAGGATGAAGCTTGTATATGGTCACATTTTATAAGGACATGCAAGACTAGGTTTACTGAAACAACTTTAGAGCGCAGGACTCAGGATTACGAGTACTTGTATGCCTGGTAAGCCAACCGCTGAGTTAAGCCTCGGTCTGTATCAAAATTTGGTAATGGATATGATATGGAATGTAAAATGCGTTTGTCAGGTTTACATGTATGATATTGACAACTTCACAAAATCTGTGTCATTTTGATACTCCATTTTATCATTTGGGGTATTATTAGTTTGATATCCAACTTAGCAATAGCACAGTGACAGCTGAGAAAGTGAGGTGTGTAGACTTGGAACTTTGGTTTGGCTTGTCCTCCTGTTCATGATCCTACTGAATGGTTTAATATATTTAGTTCGGGACCATATTAGGCGTGTGTAACAAAGTATATTATCAAGCTGCAAAACAAATTACTATACATAAAAAGGGTAAAAAGCTTATTTTCAAGAGTTGATTGATTTATTTAAAGCATTTCCAGGTCTCAGAGTCTAATGTTCCCTGGTGTTGTTCTCCTAAAACAAAATGTTCCATTGTGTTCGCCTTCTTGTTGAGCAAACCCCCCTCAAAATCAACAAACATAAGAAGATCTAACCATGGGGAGCTAATTAGCTAAGCAACCTTCGATACTCCAACCATTGAAACCACAGCTTTAATCTTAGAAGAGAATAAACATTAGCACCAATTCCTCCCCATGGGAACTTATGATTTGAATGTTCCTGGTGACCATGATCCATGACACTAATAAGTAATAACCTCTACAAAACAACAGCAAGCAGAGATACGATTTCAATCGGTTATCAATCCTGGCACAATCAAAAGAAAAGCAAACGGGAAATTTTCTGGCCCTTCAAAGCAAAATGCCCAGCCTTTATTATCATTCACAACATAATTTACATAGGAGTGAGGTAACATTAGCACCAAGCACAAACACAGCTCATATCTCTAGTTACTTACTACTCACATATCGGGCTTGTTCTTTTTGGCTGCGGCTTGTGGCTTTTAGCTGCAGCTTGTGACTTTTGGGTTGTTTGTACAAGCGATTAAAGAGTAACAGAAACTCACGTGCGGTTTTTGACGATATAAGTAAAGTCAGTAAATTATGTACTACAATTAACTATTAGACCTTATCTTGAAAAGATGCTCCGTTTAAAGAGCTAGTTACTGTAGAAAAACCGAAAAGCAGCTTTTAGAAGTTGAAAAGAACAAGGCCACCATCTCCGGAACAAGCACAACAGACAGTGACATATAATCACATAACAGTACAAACTCCGCAGAGATACTAGTACGTATGATTCAGTACCCATACCGTAGAGCGCGCGACACCGGCCTAGAAATGCATGAGATCCCTCAACCACTTGATGACACCGCCCTCCTCCTCCTCCGCATGGTGATGGTGGCGTGGTGGCCGTGGTGGAACCTACGCCCCATTTCCTTCTTCCAACGCTTCTCCGTCTCCTCCCTGTCAGATCCCGGAGAGGAATCCGACCTAGAGAGGGGGTTTCACCGAAAATCTGATCGTGGGAAAGGGGAAGAACACCAGGAACTTGAACGCTACGCTAAGAACTAAGAACTAAGCTACAGTAGTTTTTGGTAATGACAGCCTATCTCTCATTCCACTGCCGAAAGACTTATATACCAGTACATAATCCAGTCATTAAGTTTAAGAAAAGATTACTGCAATTACATCCAGATTATCTGAGCATTAAGCACTAAACTTGGTGAGATCATTCAATAACTAAGCCAGCTTTTGTTGTGAGCAAGGAGAGGCGTTGATCTTCCACCAAAGAAGCAGGATGCAATCTGGACCGTCAGTTGTAGCTTGCCTGGGCATATTGAAGCGGTATCTTCAGACTTCTCTTCTATCGCCGATTCTTCAGACATGAGCTGGTTCTGACATTTCCTCCTCCTCAAGACAATACTTGTCCTCAAGTATTTGATCAGGAATCCAAGATTGATATTCTGGGCATAAAATTCAGACTCTTCCATGGTGCAGAGAACCAAAGGATCAGACTTTGCCAGGCGCTTCAAACATTCAACAAGCTTGGGAAGATCAAGGTCAAGAAGCTGTGCTATTTCAATTGCATAAGCCTTGTCACCCATCGTGTATATATACATCTCAAACATATTGCTTGCTTCTTCTAAAAATTTATGCACAAAGGGTCTCAACTTTGTAAGCATCTGCATTGACTCTAATGTGAACAAGCTTCTGTTCGGACCGTCTTTTGATGCAGCAGTTTGAATTCCCAAGTCATTTTCAGAAGCAGAAACATCATGGAGCTCGGTTGAGTTAATCAGTGTATGATCCAAGTCTAAAATAAGTACTAGTTTTCTTTCACTCAGCAAATGCTTCAAATCAGCTCCCAGTAATCTGTCAATTTCTGAAGTATCAACCCCCAAACCCTTGTGGATGTAACAAAAAACAACTCCTGAAACATCTTCTTCATCTTGTCTTTTCCCACATCTAAAACAAAGCCCACCAAAAAATCCAGGAGGTGGAGGACATACCTTAACTTGAACATCTTTAGGTGAACCTGCAATGGCATCTTCATCAGGCCTCATGGCTGTTCCTTGATCTTGGTGTTGTTCCTCCACTCTACGCCCTTTAGTACTGCTCTGCTTCTGAGGGAACGCTGTGGATGCTCCCCTTGCAATTGTATCGTCGATAACACTAACAGGAAACCAAACAGTAGTCACATCACTAGCCCAATCTGGCAGTTTTATCTTCCCATTATCCGTAGGGATATTCTCAACTATTCCAGTATCAGTGACACTTGATGAGGTTAAGGAAGCATCAGGAGGACCAGAATGCTCCCCATCACTCCTGTAATTCTCTTCCTCAATCATCTGGGACTCATCAATTTTCAGTCCAGCACCCGCATCTATGTGCAATATGCCATCTTTCAAAGAATAATCTATTGGCTTGACAATCAATCCAATCCACTGGAGTTCATTCACAAATAATGCAGAAGATACAGCAGGAGTGATATCAACCACAACCCTCGGCTTTCTCACCCTTAAAACCGGTCTTGTTGGCTTCTTAAAGCTCATGAATTCATTAGTCTTCATGGTCACACCAAGCTTCTGCAACATAGGCCACAACTTATCCTTCTGATTATTCATGCAGGTCCTGATGATTTGCTTGATTGGCTCATAGCAGAACTGAACAAAATCTCTCTTACAAGTATCAGATTCTGTGTTCTTGGTGGTCCATTTCTTTGTGGTTGGGTCAAAGAAGATCTCACCCCAAAGCCTCTCCATCATCTCAGATTCGTCAACTCCAAACTTGGACGCATACATCTTAGCAAGGCTTGAGAAGGGAAAAGCCCAGCCATGCAAACCCGCAGAGAAAGCAACCATTCCCTTCTCAGGGTAGACTTGGACATCGCCAAAGAGCAGATCTTCATATGTTACCATAATAACATTGGCATTCTCAATGACGCGGAAGAAAGTCTGGTAATCTTCTTCACCTTCAGCTTGAAGCTCAAGGAAGCATCTGTCCATCTTGTTCACAGTAAGGACAGGCCTAATCTTCTCACCTAGGGCTTGGCGAAGCACAGTTTCAGTTTGTACACAGACACCCTCAGTACAGTCAACCACCACCAGGGTAAATCTTCGATTGGGAATTTGTTTGAGTCCAGAATGTTGTGCATTAACTAGTTTCTGGTACTTCATGGACTCCTCAAGACTTGATGCCTTTTCCCAAAACTCATATAGCACAACACCCAAATGACCCATAAGCTGCTCCTCCTGGCACTGCTTCATCACAATGGCAATCCTTGAGATCAGATCAGCAGCTTGCTGCCTAACTTTGGCACTCTTGTTGTTCACCCACCACTTGACGGTACCACAAATCTGTGGAAGGTAAGGCTTGACCTTTTGGCCGAGTGCATTGACAACAACGCCAAAACCGTTAAGCATGACATTTGAATCACCACTTGTCTGTTCTGGAAAAGCATACAGGATGCCATCAATAAGCAGTTCCTCCAGACGAGCATCAATATCTGAGGTACCCAAGTTAGCCACCACCTTCTCAATTGTCTCCATAACCAATCTCCGGTAAGGCTCACTTTCATCTTTCAGATCCTCAATGATTATCCCAACGATATCAGCCACTCCAACCCAGAAGTGACGGAATAACTCTGGAGGGATGTCATTCCAAATATAATCAGCCTCTACACCCTCTGTACTGACACATTGTTTAACAACCTTAAAGACAATCTTCTTCATTCCTTCATCTGGTGACTGGCACTCCCTAGTCAGGTCTTGCATCACCTCCTTTGTGTAGTAACTGGCATACAGAGCATCCCTAAGAGGGTTGATAAAATCAATGGCCTTCAAGAGTGGCAGAAGGGCAGAGATACCCAAAACAGAAGCCATCATACTGAATGCTCGAACAGAGGTGTTCCACACATACTCATCAATGTTATCAATGTCTGGTCTCATGGTGGTCATAGTAGCAAGCCCAGTTGCTTTGCTAAGATTTGATGTGATCTCCCAGCCCTCAACACAAGCATAGTAATCCTCATTCACAATTGACCATATTTTTATCAGCTCTTCAAATTTGACAGTGTAATCTAAGACACTATAATTGTTTTGCTTCACTGAGTAAAAACTCTCTATTACTTCATACCCGCAATGTTGAGCAAAACTATCACCACTCATAGCACAAAAATCAGGCCAGGGTGGAAGTTTCCAAAACAGTCCAGTACACCTAAATCTTTTGTCAGCTCTTCCAACCACATACAACTGAGCTAAATCAGACTTTTGTATTTCTTCAATGACAGGTTTAAGGGGGTATACCATAGGAGTATTTCCAGAGCCAGTGAAATGCCTAATTTGCTTATCCAAGGTATTAAGAACTACCCCCTCAATAAAGGCATGCTTGTCATCAATTAACCAATCAAGATCAGCAGGCATAATATCTTTCGGGAGGTTATGTGTGGAAGGGTATGATATGGTAATTGGATGATTGAACCTCTCTCCCTGTTCTGGCACTACTTCTTCACTAACTCCTCTAGCAGCAGTGGTAGGGTTCAGGTTGTTCAGATTGGGAGAAGCAGTACAAGCATGCGGCAATGGATCTTCACCCCAACCAGTAACAACTACAGAAGGATCAGTGGAAGGGAAATTGAGGTTACCTTCGGGGGTGCTCACATTCGGCAATTGGTCCTGTTCCCAACCCGTTGCAACTATCTGCTTCAAATCATCAACCCTTCTGGCCATCTCCCTATCCAGATCACCCGGTTGACCCAGATCTTGCAAGTTTCTGAGCTCCCCTGTCTGCCACAGATTGGAGGATACTAACCTTTGAACTAGTACCTCTATCCGGTTCATACTCTCTTGCAGTCCAGTGAGCTTTTTCTGCAAATTCCCAAACTTGTAGTTGGTCTTCATCACAACTTGCCTCGTGGCCGTGAGCTCCGACATGGTCTTGGTCGTCAGCTTCCGGATCGAGACAATGATTAGGGATTTTACCCGGATTAGGAGTCCGGAACCTTCACCTCACTTCAACCGCTTCCGCCAAGGATCTGATCCCCGCTTCAGTCGCTTCCGCCGCCAAAGATCGAAGACGACCAGGGATTTTACAAGGATCTGAGACCCTCAACCCAATCGCTACCAGTCGCCTCACGCCAAGGATTGATCCAATCGCAGATCCGGTCCGCCGCCACCGATCGAAAGCAGTTGGGGATTTTACGGAACCCTAGTTTCCAACCCAAGCCACTCCGACCACTTCACGCCAAGGATTGATTCGCTCTGATACCAATTTGTCAGATCCCGGAGAGGAATCCGACCTAGAGAGGGGGTTTCACCGAAAATCTGATCGTGGGAAAGGGGAAGAACACCAGGAACTTGAACGCTACGCTAAGAACTAAGAACTAAGCTACAGTAGTTTTTGGTAATGACAGCCTATCACTCATTCCACTGCCGAAAGACTTATATACCAGTACATAATCCAGTCATTAAGTTTAAGAAAAGATTACTGCAATTACATCCAGATTATCTGAGCATTAAGCACTAAACTTGGTGAGATCATTCAATAACTAAGCCAGCTTTTGTTGTGAGCAAGGAGAGGCGTTGATCTTCCACCAAAGAAGCAAGATGCAATCTGGACCGTCAGTTGTAGCTTGCCTGGGCATATTGAAGCGGTATCTTCAGACTTCTCTTCTATCGCCGATTCTTCAGACATGAGCTGGTTCTGACACTCCCCCTGGCCGTTTTCGTCGTCGTCGTGATGGAACCGCTTCCTCATCACCCTCCTCACCTTCTTCCAACCTTTCCCCATCTTCTCCTCGTCATCTTCGTCCTCATCGTCGGAGTCCGAATCGGTGTCGGATCCGGCTCCGCCACCTCAGCCCTCTCACTCTTGGGCCCCTCCCGGACCCATTCGACGGCCGCGGCAAAGCCGGCGCGGGCCCCGCTGGGGAACCCTCCTTCGACGAGGGCGCCGTGGTGGCGGTGGGCCCACCAGCGGTGGCCGTGGGTATGAGCGTGGCGGCAGGGATGGCGCCGGCCATGTGTGGGGAGGCGGAGGGAGAAGGCGGCGTCGCGGAGGACGCCCGGGGCCGCAAGGCGGTGGACGGGCACCGCGACGAGCTCGGTGGGGATCACGGGTTCCGAATCCTCCGCGGCGGCGGTGGGCTTGGGCAGGTCCCGCTCGTCGGCAACCGTGAGGAAGGAGGCGGCGGCGTTTGGCTCGATGAGGCGGGAGTGGGCGACGGCGAGATGGGAGAGGAGGAGGGCGGACACTGCCAGGCGGGCCATGGTTGCCGTGTAAGAGAAGTTGAGGGAACGGAAGAGAGTAGTATTAGGAAACCTGGACTCTCCATGGCCAGAGTCCTAATCTATTTGGGCACCCCACCGTAGACTATAAATAGGGCCCTAGACCCCCTCATTATGTACCCCGATGCAATCTAAAGCAATAAAGAAAGACCAGAGTTCTCTCTACCTCTCGTGTTCAATCTATTATTCGTGATTCGTGATTGATTCGTTCTTGTTCTAAGCGAGGAATCGCTCGGGTGGTCTCCGTCGGTTCCTCAACACGTTATCAAGACGACTTCGCTCCGGTGAACGAGGTAATCATCGGCACGATTGAATTTTCTAGATCGCTTTTGAATCGTATTTTCTTTTCGCGTTCTAGATTGAAATTTACGGTGCAAATCCGCCTAATCTACCGCGAGCAGACTTGAAGTCGCCAAAGACAATGCCGATCGGTAGATTGAGAAACGGGTAGATGTTGATTGCATCAGAACGATGCAAATCCGCCCTAAATCTACCGCGAGCAGATCTGAAATCGCCGGCACAATGTCGATCGGTAGATTGCGAAACGGGGTAGATGTCGATTACATCATAGATTGGAAATTTTGCATTAATTTGTTTGATCCTGCATGATAGTTATATGGAGATTTCGCATCTGTTCTTCCTGTTATGCATGGCATCACACAAGAAAAAGCCCCCTGCCGTGTTCGCATGCGCTGCTGATGGCGCCGGCCGGCAAGCCGGCCGGAGCCCGCGACGTGTCGCCGCCGCCGCGCGCTCGCAAGCGCCGCCGCCGAGGTTGACGCGTCGCGCCTCCTCGCAAGGACGCCACCCGCCGTCACCTTGGCTTCCGCGCGCGCCGCATGCGCGCCGACCCGCCGTCATCTCGCTTCCCGCGCACCCACACGCGCCGCGCCGCCACCGCTCGGGTAGCTGCGCCACACGCACAAAGCTCGGCCGGTCGGCTCGCGCGCGCCGCGACGAGCCCACTTAGCACCACCGCCGGCCCAAGCTCCGTGCCGCGCGCGCCGAGCCCGCCTCCTCGCCTCCGCGCGCGCCGGGTTCGCGCCTCCGGCAGCGCGCAGACGCCAGCCCCGCGGCCGCACGGCTTCCGACCTCCGTTGCGCCCGAAGGCGCCACCTACTACCGCCGCCTCGGCCTCGCCCGCCCGCCCGGCCCGGCCGGACCGCCTCGGTGCCGAGCTTGTCGCCGCATGGCCGCCTCGGACCGGGCCGAGTCACCTCGCCGCTGGCCGTGTGCGTGTCGCCCGAGCCCCGTGCGCCTCGGGCTGGTGCTGCCGCCGCCGCCACATGGAAACGGGCAAGGGGAAACCCTACCAAGGGGCGGTTAAGGGGGCTGGATGGGCCGGCTTAGGGATGGGCCGAACGAGGCTGAAAGAAGTGGGTCGCTCGAGAAAAAAAAAGAAGGGAGGGAGGAGGCCCGAACCGGGGGCGGATTTTGCAGAAAAGCCCTTCGGGTTTCGGGAAATTACCGATTGGTCCTTATTTTCGTATTTGAGTCCTGATTTTTACAGAAAATGCCTCGCAGTTCTGAAAATTACGAATAAGCCCTCAAATTTACCAGTGGGTCCAGAATTTTGCAGAAAACCCCTCGGTAAATCAGGAAATTGCGCGAATTTTTCTCTGAACTGAAATTTTGCGCAGAAACCCTCTGGAATTGCAGAATTTGCTGAAATTTCATATTTTAGCATAAAAGGGGCTCGGGAATCCGAATTTTGCATCAATTTTTGCATTTGAAGTTTATTTATTTATGCCATTATTATTCTCTGTATTTTCTGTATTTATTTACTGTTTTTGGTTAATTATAATTGTTTTAATTGCTTTTAATCGCTGAAATTAGCAGTAAAATTATAGAAAATGCACAGAAATTTATGAAACATTATGGGAAACTATTGCACCACTTTATTTACCTGTAGTAAATTTTCCATGCATGTTTACCTGCAGTAAACTTATTTTATTTTGTTTATACACATGTAGATGACTGGAATTTCAAACCGGGAGTTCGAGGAGTCGCCCAAGATGGCGAAACTATCCGACATGGGCATCCGATGTCGAGATTGTGCTTGGGGCGGAAGCTCTGCGCGCACTATTGGGATAAGCGGACGAAAGACGCTAGACCCACACCGAGGAGAATGATCAGCACTTCATTTCTCAGCACCATCTCGCTCGACTCTCAAGAATGAGTATATGGCAGAGAGAAATGCGCTAGCACTCTGGACCGCATTCAAGAAGCGGTTTGAGAGGCTCGAGTACACCATTCTTCCTCAAGCAGAGTAGGAGTGGATCAGACTGAGGTTTGCCGACTTTAAAACGGTCGGGGAGTACAATTCTGCCTTGCACAGGATTTGTACAAACCTTAAACTCTGTGGCTAGGAGATCACAGAGGACCAGAAGATCGAGAAGACCCTATCCACTTTCCACCCCAGTGCTGTACAGGTTGCCCGCAACTATCGTCAAAACGGCTACAAGGAGTATGCCGAATTGATTGATATGATGCAGGTAGCCGAGGCTCAGGTTGAACTTCTCCGCAAGAATTACGTCTCGCAGCCACAAGGCAGCTCCGCTGGCCATGAAGCCAACGCTAGCAGCCTCAAGGTGCGAAAGCCCTTAATGAAGAAAAGGGGGAAGAAGGGTAAGATCGTTGCCCAGAAAGGCAAGTCAGATGCTCCAAACGACAAAAGACTAAAAAGAGTGACAAGACCTATGGCCAGCAGAACCAGGGTTGTTACAAATGTGGCAAGTGGGGACATTGGTCGCGGATATGCAAAGCACCACAACATGTCATTGATGCCCACCAAGCTCAGAAGAAGAATGACAAAGGGCAGCCTGAAGCCCACTTTGCAGTCATTGAGGGGGAGCAGCTGAGCGGTGCGGAGATGATGGAGGTTGAGTCCATCCGCAAGAGCAGACCTTACGACTTAGAGGCGCCACACCATGATCTCTCTTGAAGAGAATGTCACCGCGAGGAAATAGCCAAGAAGTCAATGATTTTCTAGTTGATTCCGTCTGATGCACAGAATGCATAAGACGTTAATTGTCATTTATTTTGTGTTAAATGGACAAGTTTAGAACTTGCATGGTTGGTGCTTTAGGATTTTGCTTTCTCATAATGGTTGGATGATTTTGGAATAAAGCATCCATTTATTCAGTTTATATTGGCATTATATGTTCTGATATTGGCGTATTTTATTTATGTGTTGAATGCCTTCTAATACATGTTAATTAAATACGTTATATTAGAACACGTGTGGCGCCCTATGGAGGAAGTATGCCTTGCCGACAGCGGCACAACGAATACCATCTTAAGAGAGACTAAGTATTTCAATGATTCGTAAGAGCAATGGCACCTTACGACAATCGCGAAGCGATGCGCGTATAATCGGTTCGGAAGAGCCACAATTATACTTCCCATGGGCACAACTTTGGTCATTGAAGAAGCCTTATTGTACCCAGAATCGACTAGAACTCTCCTAAGTTTTAAGGATATTCACGCCAATGGTTTCCACGTTGAGACTGACGAAGAGTACGGTAAGGAATACCGCTCATCACGGCGCGAAGAGAATGGCAAAGAATATTAGAAAAGCTTCCTTCACTTGAAACAGGCTATATTATACCACAATTAAAGCGCTAGCGTACTAATCGTTATGAAAGCAGTGTTTAGAAGCTCGAACTCTTCTGTCTCTGGCATGACAGATTAGGCCACCCAAGTCTTAGGATGATGAGAAACATAATAAATAACTCACATGGGCATAATATTAATGTGAAGAATTTCCCGAATCATGAAGATTTTGTGTGCCCTGCATGTGCCACCGGAAACTAATTACTAGACCCTCCACTGAAAGTGAAGGATGAAGTCCCTGCATTCCTGGAACGCATCCAGGGAGACATTTGCGGTCCCATTCAGCCCGTCTCAAGGCCGTTTAAGTATTTCATAGTGCTCATTGACGCTTCTTCGAAGTGGCCATATGTGGGTTTGTTGTCCACAAGAAACCACGCCTTTGCAAAATTGATCTCGCAGATCATTCGCATCGAAATGTGTTTCAGATCATCATATCAAGTCCATTCGAATGGACAACGCCGAGAATTTACTTCAAAGGCATTTGATGATTATTGCATGGCGATGGGAATTGCGATTGAGCACTGCATCGCATGTCCATACTCGAATGGTTTGGCGAGGCTTTAATTAAAAGAATTAAATTTATTGCCCGACCCTCTTGCATAAAAGTAATTTGCCGGCTACATGTTGGGGACACGCAGTTCTTCATGCAGCGAATCTCATCAACCTTAGACCTTCGCCTACAACATCCATTCACCTATGCAACTAGCGCAAGGGTCACCACGAAAGTTTCCCATCTTAGGAGGTTTGGATGTAAGGTTTATGTACCGATACCACCTCCGCAATGAACTGCAATGGGCCCACTCCGCAAGACCGAGATATACGTTGGTTATGAGATCGCATCCATAATCGTGTATTTGGAACTCATGTCGGAGATTTGCATACCGCGCTTCTTGATTGCATTTTTGATGAGGATAATTTCCGTCATTAGGGAGGAAATCAACCCGTTGATGAAAAATGTCGGAAATTACGTGGAAGCCACGGAATTTATGCACATGACCCGCGCACTAGTGAAACTGAAAAAGAGGTCCAGAAGATCATCGACTTGCAAGCATTAGCAAACCAACTGCCCGATCACTTTAGTGATTTGAAGAGCATGATTAAGTCGCATGTGCCTGCACGCAATGCACCGGAGAGGGTTGAAATACCAAAGAAAATGCACCGTCCAGAGGCCTCAGAATAAAAGGACGAGAACTCCGGTTCCTCGAGTCCAAAGTAACCGGGGACGCCCGGCGAAAAAGGATAAGAGAGATTTATCACAGCCGATCATTGAAGTCCCCCAGAATGAGAAGGGGAGCCAGTTGAGACCTGGCACAAGTATGACACCTTCAGAAAAGGGCATACCGGATCTGAATATCCCCATCGGCATGGATGTGTGCGCACACATCGGAGCCGAAAAACTAAAGGGACTTGCCACCGCAATTGAAAGAAGCGATGTGCAAGGTAAAGCTCTAGCAGAAGCAATCGCTCCAGAAGAAGCAACTCATGAAGAAATAGCTATAAATTATGTGCACACGGGAGAGTCTCTGAATAGGACAACAGCTAATATCGATATCTACTTCGCAAAGAAAATTGCCACCATCATCGATCTTGATCCCGAGTCTGCATCGCTCGCTGAATGTAAGAAAAGATCAGATTGGGAAGATTGGAAGAAGGCAATAGCAACTGAATTGCTATCTCTGAATAAAAGAGAGGTGTTTGGACCCGTATGCCGCACACCTCCCCACATACACCCCGTTGGGCACAAGTGGGTATTTGTTCGAAAGAGAAATGAAAGAAATGAAGTAGTGAGATACAAAGCAAGGCTGGTAGCCCAAGGTTTCACTCAACGTCCTGGAGTTGATTATGAAGAAACCTACTCCCCAGTTATGAGTGGAATTACCTTTAGATACTTGATCTCAATGGCAGTGAACTTGAACTTGGAAATGAAATTGATGGATGTTGTGACTGCATACCTTTATGGTAACTTGGATTCGGAGATTTATATGAGAATCCCTGAAGGAATCCCTCTCCCGAACCAAGACAGATCAAATAGAAATCTATACAGTGTGAAACTCATAAAGTCACTGTATGGACTGAAACAATCTGGAAGAATGTGGTATAATCGCTTGAGCGACTTTCTCTGCAAGAAAGGCTACACAAACAATGAAGACTGTCCTTGTGTATTTATACGGCGATCCCAGAATGGATTCTGTATAATCTCTGTGTATGTAGATGTAACATCCTAAAGTTTGGATGTTTGAAAGTTGGAGTGATTTAAAAACTTTTATTTGTATCTTATTGGCATTTGAATTTTTGGCTGAAAATCTTATTTAAGGTTTTCCCGAATTTTGTGTTGAGCAAATAAAAACTGGGAATAAATTTCAAATACAAATAAGAATTTTGACGATAAAGGATAAGAAATAATTTTGGGGAGTTTAAAACTCTAAGAATCAAAATACCAAAAATCTTGGATTCAAATCCAAGTCAATTAAATGAAACCAAGAATTCCATCTTTTAATTTAAATAACATACAAAAACCCAAGGTTGGGTATTTAAAAATCAGCAAATTTTAATACAACAAATTAAAAATCAAAGTTTCAAAGCAGTGCCCTGGCATTTCTTTTTCACTTCTAGTGGGTCCCCACCTCTTCCCTCTTTCCTCCCTTTATTTTTCTCTTGCGCGTGGGCCCCGGCTCCTACCCCTCTTTCTCCCCTTTCTTTTCCCTGCGCAGCACGCCTGCTGCTGCTCCTTTTCTTTTTCTCCTTTCTCCCCCTTCCTTTGCGGACGAGCATCCTCCACGTCGTCTCCTTCACCGCGTCCTCACGTCAACCGTGACTGCCATGCGCAGCGCCGCTCTCTCTCGCTGCCCTCCTCTGTCCTCTGCGCAACATCGCCCGCACCACCAGCCCTGCTGCCGCTCCCTCTTTTTCTCCCCGCTCTGCCGTCCCGTCCCCTCGCTCCGTCGCTTCCGCCGCGCCGAGCTCCGCGCCCGGGCTAAGACCATCGGTTCTTCCCCGGACCTCCCTCCGCGGCGCGGTCCTTCGCGCTTCCCCGCCTCCTCTGCCGCTATAAGAGCCGCAAGTCTCCCCTATAGCCACGGCGCCATTCCCCCTCATTTTCCCTCTCAAATCGGCCTTCTCCCCAATCCACGGTCGCCGGCGCCTCTCCGGTGAACCACCTGCCGATTCATTGCGGTGGAGGCGGCGTCTCGGTGTCCCGAACCTTTTCCCGCCGCCAATCGATGCCCTCGCCGCGCCGGCCATCTTCCCCAACTCCAGCCGACAAGCACACCGCCGATTGAAGCTACGTTGGTCCAATTCCTCCACCCCGTAGCACCCTTGGAGCAGCGTGAGGTCATCCCCGTCCTCGGCCGGGCCCTCCCCCGCCTCTCCATCGCCAGCACCGAGCCCCACCCCGTTTCGCCGCCGCCTCACATCGCCGGGCCGGCCACTGCCACTCCCACCGCCGTCCCCTCCTCAAGCGATCCCGGGTCGATTCGGTGCGGCAAGAGCAACTCCTCGGCGCCCCGAGGCTTTCCCCACCGCCGGCCTGCGCTCTCCTTCATCGCCCCGACCCCGCCACGGCGACCCGGCCGCATCGCCGCATGCGCGCGTCGCCGGCCTGACCTGGCATCCCTCCGGCGGCATCAACCCTACCGGTGAGCTTCCTGTGCCTCAACCATGCCTACGCGCACCTCCCTTCTTTTTCCCTCTCCTCCGGCCGCCGGCGCCTCTTTCCTCCTTCACCGCCGGCCGCCTAAAGTCGCCGCCCACCTGTCTTGACGCCACCCCAGTCGAAGCTCTGCCACCATGAGTCTCCCGCTGCGTGGCATTCCATTTATCGGTCTTGGCGCCTTCCCGGCTGCCCTTCGCCGGCGCCACCGCCCCCTTCCCATTGGCCGAGCACCTTCCCTGTTTCTTTGCTTCTGCCCCTCTCTATCGGCTTAGCCGGAGATAGTTGCCTTCCTCTCCGTGCCTCTATTATGACATGTGGGCCCCACTGCAGATTAGCATTTGCCTAATGTATATCACCTGCATCCTATCAAGTTACTTCATGGAGTAATCTTAGAATATGTGTGGTACATGAAAATGGAAGTAAAAATTTGATTGTGTGATTAAACTGGAAGGGTTATGAATGGAATTACAAGTTTAAGTTTGATGAATTACCTATAAGGATGTATGTATTTAAATTAAAAACTTAACGATGGTTCATATTGTGCCAGTTAAGATTATTACGTTAATCTTCATGTGCAACCAAAGCGAGAATATATATGATCTATTTTCAGAGAGCATATAATCGACGTAGGTTCGAGGGCTGTTGATGTTAACAATCAAGTAGGTGAAACTAAGTAAGAGGTTCCCTTTTATAAATGCAAAGTGTTAAAAATAAATATCACTCCCACTTACCATATATGCCTTAAGATTTAGCATGCCGTTGGTACCTTGAATTTTAGCTGTAGGTCTAGTTGGTAACGATAAGGGAATGTAGCTATAAATAGCAAGCCAGGCCATCGCCTAAATATGCTTGTATACGATCTTTTCTTTAAAAGTTTACGCGGCACTAAAAACAACTAAAGAAACATAAAAAGAAAGCAACCTTTAATCAAAAGGGTGTCCTTAAGCATAAACGTCATGTTAGAAAAAAAAAATATATATATATAGTATGTATATGTAATGGTCATGAGTCGTCAATAATTAAAATAATCTTACTAATATGTAGTAGGGCATCTAGTGCTACTAGGCATCGCTAGAAATAACATTTATGTCAGAGTTGCATTTAAAACATAGGACAGTTTAGTGGGTCGCCATAGATTAGCCCAAAGGTCTCGGGTCAATGCAAAATAGAAATCGGTTGAGGTAAACATTTAAATAGTGACCAAACAAATAGTCCAATGGGTCATGAATTAGGTCATTGATAGCCTAATTAATAAGTTGACTAATTGACAATAAAACTCATCTAAAATAACACAGTATGATATGCTACAAACCCGAGCTCTGAGATTAATTTGGTAAGTTAAACTAATGTATACCATGAACACAACTCATGCCCCTAATCCTTAAAAATATTAATAACACTATAAGGGTAATTAAAATATACATAACGTATCTCCGAAGCCTAAACTGAAGGGTGTCTTTAACAAAAATCTCACATCTACCTGTGGATCTAATTCGACTCATGGAACTCCCTCGATAAATGTAAATCAATTAAAGGAAAGTCATCAAGCAAAAGGGCAAGCCTCGCTTCTCCCCAATCGTCCATGTCCGGCCACCTTCTTTTCCCGGAAGCCGATAATTCCTGTAGGTACCTCTTCACTTTTGATCCCGCATACTTCTAAAATTTTCCCTCACGGTAAAGCATTCAGGCAACTCGTCCCCCTGTTCAAATCCAGCTACCGCTGTGCTTACATCACACTAACCTGAATTATCCTTCTATTCTCAAATCATAATAAATGTATAATTTAAATTGAATCAGGTATTTAAAGTGTTTAGATTTATTTGGATTTCTTGAGTTATTTGCTTATTTTTGGATTCAGTCGTTTATCGCGTAATTAGAAACGGGAGTCCAAAAGGTTCTACGGATCGAGCGGGACCGAGATCGATGAAGACCAGGAATTAAAGATCATCGCACAAGGCAACTTTGAGTGAGCTCAAGACCGCGACAAACCGTGCCAGGCGAGTCAATACTTTGATCATGTTGAACCTACGTTTTCTGCAAATTACTTTTGTTTAAATTATGAAATTGCATGCTGTTATGTTATATGCAAATACATGTTAATTTAAGATTCTAGTTATATCCCATTGTGTACTTGGTTAATATTACCCCTCCTTTGAAATATTTGAACATGTGAACATTGTCGCCCTAGCACAAATTATAATAGTAACCTTTCGAAAATAAGTCCGTAATTGTATGCCATGCGTAGTATTGTTTAGGTACTCATGGGCGCGAGAGCGCCCAAGCATCACTTTTTAATCATGAGAAAAGTTGGTTGGGCAGTCATGGTGATAATGACTGGTGTATGTTGGATATGGTTATTTTATATTCCCAAAAACTCTCAATTTGCTTTAATATCTGAGCGGATGGTTTGGAGTGTGGTAGAACCGCTCAGATAATACTAAGGACTGAATCTTGTCATGTCAACCCGTGTAAAACAGTACAACCACAAGTCTGTAAAGTATAGCTTGGCTAAGTAAATTTATCGAATCCTCGGACTCATTTCACGGGTTGGGGTTCGAAGGGGTTATGCTATGGCAAGGGGGCCTGAAGGGACACCAGTGGGGGGTGAAGTTTCCACTGTCCTACGTTGCAGAAAGAGAGAAGGTCCGGCTGCGTAGTGGCTGTGGGAAACATCCCGCGCACAGATGGGACCCACCGCAAGTGGGCAGTCTCCCATAAAAGTGAAATGAGAAAAGGGACTAGATATTTAGAAAAGTCACTGTGACGGTCTGCTCAACCACACTTCTAAGGAATTGTGTGGGGCAACGAGTTGATTGTCTCTTGTGGTGAAAGTGTACAAACTCTGCAGAGTCAAAGCTATTCGAATAGCCGTGCCACGGTCAAGGGCGGACATGGGAACTTAACCAGATATAGTTCTATTTAAAAATGTTTTGTGGGTGGGAATGGAAAAGTGAAGGGCGAAGGATGCGCCTGGTTTGGAATTGTCTGGGTGTCGCCCCAGTGGTAAGTTAAGCGGCTATAACGCTGAAGAAATTGCTATATGGTGCAGATGCCATGTAACGGTGGATGGAATCTGAATCGATATTAATAATGCATTTCCTTGTACATTATGATTTGGTTCAAATTGCTAGGTTTTAGGAATCTTTAAGTAATTGTATTCAAAAGGCACTCTACGCAAAAAAAAAAATAACCCGAGCCTTCCTTTGGTTAAGCCATGCATACTATTTATTTGCATTCTGTGTATTGGCTCGCGGAGCACGGGGTCGGAGTGCTCACGCTCGCTTTTGCGACAAAATTCAGAATCGGGAATCAAATCACCTCGCCTCAGCAACAAGATTGGACAAGCTAGCCGAGAAGATGAAGATGTCAAGGGCTAGGTCGCGAACCTCCAGTTGGCTGCCTGTGGGCATGTCCTGAAGGTCCCACATGCGTGCTTCGTTCTTCCGCTGCTGCAATTTCATGATTTCGGCCTAATCGGCCCATGAGTAAGTCTACTATTATATTTACGCTTCTGCATGATATGTATTTTGATATTAATTTCTGTAACTGTGAGCACTATCTACTGATCCAAGGAATAGTGCAGCTAAACATAGTAGATTCCGGATGGTATAATCTGGGGTCTGACAGGCGTGGTATCAGAGCATATCGACTGCAGGTCGTGACCTAGTTAGCCTGGCCGTTAGTTTATGACTAGAATTATTTCCTGAATATCTATTTTCACAAACATAAGTTGTATTGCTCATTCTCATCCCTCCTAGATGATTTCCCCCTCGTCTATATGCTGTCTTAGCCATTTTACCTTTGAAACTCCCTTACCCTGAATTCGAAATGATGAAAATCTAGTACTCCTTTTGTAAATTTCCTATGAAAACACACTTTGGGCCAAGAATCATGATGCTTACCGTTGAAACTTAATTGCTTTATCCTTGGGAGGAAATGATAGTGTGAATTTTGGAAAAATGAATTGGCGAAGCTTAAATGAATAGATTGACTAGACAGAAGAATTAAGTGGTTCTTGGAAAAATAGAAAGTGTGAAACAAATTAAAGGACTGCAACACTGATAAATTGAATAATTCCTGGAAAATGTCTACAACAATGGAATAATAGGATATGGTCGATAACTGGGTGGATTAACTAAATCTTTGAGAAAATTTGAGAATTGATAACAACCATTAGAGTGTGGACCTGATAAACAAAAAAAATATTCTCGGAGGATGTTATAGTAACCAGTTGGAGATAGATAGTAAAGGTTTAGATTGATCTCGAGAGAAGCAAATTATGGATCTAAATCAATAACACCAGGTTGGATTATTAGGGAATCTCGAAACCAAAAGTCATTAGTGGATCTAAGGTAAAGAATACTAGACTTCCATTGGATTCAAGGCTGATCAGGTTGACAAATAATAGATTTGAGATTGGGATTACATAGTCAAAGTGAAACATGAGATCTGATTTGTAAATCTATGGTGGAAGGCTAGGATTTATGTGAAGAATTAGATACCCATAGCAGGATTAATGATATTGAAAAGATCCAATAGGAAGTGTATGATCGGTGGATCGAATAATTAAATATACCCGCTGTTTGGGGTTTCAGATGGAAATAATACCGTGACAAAATACGGAAGGAAGATAGCCTAAGAGCAAATTGCAAAAATGGAAGTTAAAATTTTCAAGGCCGTTGGATTCTAGGCATTAGGTATGAAGATCATATGGGAGTGAATCAAAACATTGATGGATATTGGAGAGATTAGTACACCTTTACAAGGAAAGGGGTATTGTAGGGTTTTGTATTTCAAAAAAAAATACAAGAATGAGTACTAATTACTTCCCGATACTCTCCTCTTACTTCTATGGATTTCAAAAGAAAACTTTATTCCCTTCCCTTACCCTTGCTTCAAAATTTAAGACTAGGATCGTCGAAGATGGTCGAGAAGATAAGGTGGCCTCATTCTAAGCGGACTATGCAGATAAGCCCTGCACCCTCCAGTGTGTGTTTTCCCGAGTAGACGTTGTACTGTCACCAGATTTTCATTGGGCCCTGTGCACTACCTTCTTACCCCCAGGCGTCCTATTTCGCAGTCACGGGAAAAGCTTGTTAAAAAAAATGTGTGATTTTTGTGTCACCCCAGTTCTCTGGGTGTGTTCCTTTAAAACTTAGATGGGTTAGATTGCCTTATCCCCGTGACTCGATCCTTACCTCATGCTGTTCCCTCTCATGTCATTTGCTACAACCCAGTCAAATCTACCGAAGCAAAGTGATAGATAGCTGAAGCCAAGGCAACCAAGGATAAGTGAAGCCCTCACAATTTTCCAACTAAAAGCCCCAACCAGCATGAGGATCAAGATTCGAGACTCTGTCCTGCTAACATTCTTTCCTTACCTAGAAAGCCCATAGATCAAATTGCCGCCAACCACGATGACAATAGTCATTTATTTAAGGGGGGTAGTACGAACAGACAGCACTACCAAAGGATTTCTACGAAGTATAACCATGGGACTGCAACAGACTGGACCTAGAGCTAATCAGACCAGTATAAGGAGATTCGCAAGGCCAGAAACCTTCTGGAAATGAAGACTACAAGACGTACCAGTAGCTAAAATGGTAGTGCTTGGCAAACTTAAAGACAAAGAGCAAATATTTGGAAGTCTACGATCTATCCAGGAGAACAAGGTTTCTCTCTTCCCTTTTGATTTCTCAAAGTGTTAACCCCTATTGTACAGGTCTCCATCTCTCTGTGGAGCTAAGGAACTACACGTCGAGCAACACCCCGAAACCCATTGCTAGCCAATATAACCCACCTCCATTCTTTCTGCTCTACCGGAATCTCGGGGTCGAGATTCATTTAAGGGGGGTAGATTTGTAACATCCTAAAGTTTGGATGTTTGAAAGTTGGAGTGATTTAAAAACTTTTATTTGTATCTTATTGGCATTTGAATTTTTGGCTGAAAATCTTATTTAAGGTTTTCCCGAATTTTGTGTTGAGCAAATAAAAACTGGGAATAAATTTCAAATACAAATAAGAATTTTGACGATAAAGGATAAGAAATAATTTTGGGGAGTTTAAAACTCTAAGAATCAAAATACCAAAAATCTTGGATTCAAATCCAAGTCAATTAAATGAAACCAAGAATTCCATCTTTTAATTTAAATAACATACAAAAACCCAAGGTTGGGTATTTAAAAATCAGCAAATTTTAATACAACAAATTAAAAATCAAAGTTTCAAAGCAGTGCCCTGGCATTTCTTTTTCACTTCTAGTGGGTCCTCACCTCTTCCCTCTTTCCTCCCTTTATTTTTCTCTTGTGCGTGGGCCCCGGCTCCTACCCCTCTTTCTCCCCTTTCTTTTCCCTGCGCAGCACGCCTGCTGCTGCTCCTTTTCTTTTTCTCCTTTCTCCCCCTTCCTTTGCGGACGAGCATCCTCCACGTCGTCTCCTTCACCGCGTCCTCACGTCAACCGTGACTGCCATGCGCAGCGCCGCTCTCTCTCGCTGCCCTCCTCTGTCCTCTGCGCAACATCGCCCGCGCCACCAGCCCTGCTGCCGCTCCCTCTTTTTCTCCCCGCTCTGCCGTCCCGTCCCCTCGCTCCGTCGCTTCCGCCGCGCCGAGCTCCGCGCCCGGGCTAAGACCATCGGTTCTTCCCCGGACCTCCCTCCGCGGCGCGGTCCTTCGCGCTTCCCCGCCTCCTCTGCCGCTATAAGAGCCGCAAGTCTCCCCTATAGCCACGGCGCCATTCCCCCTCATTTTCCCCCTCAAATCGGCCTTCTCCCTAATCCACGGTCGCCGGCGCCTCTCCGGTGAACCACCTGCCGATTCATTGCGGTGGAGGCGGCGTCTCGGTGTCCCGAACCTTTTCCCGCCGCCAATCGATGCCCTCGCCGCGCCGGCCATCTTCCCCAACTCCAGCCGACAAGCACACCGCCGATTGAAGCTACGTTGGTCCAATTCCTCCACCCCGTAGCACCCTTGGAGCAGCGTGAGGTCATCCCCGTCCTCGGCCGGGCCCTCCCCCGCCTCTCCATCGCCAGCACCGAGCCCCACCCCGTTTCGTCGCCGCCTCACATCGCCGGGCCGGCCACTGCCACTCCCACCGCCGTCCCCTCCTCAAGCGATCCCGGGTCGATTCGGTGCGGCAAGAGCAACTCCTCGGCGCCCCGAGGCTTTCCCCACCGCCGGCCTGCGCTCTCCTTCATCGCCCCGACCCCGCCACGGCGACCCGGCCGCATCGCCGCATGCGCGTGTCGCCGGCCTGACCTGGCATCCCTCCGGCGGCATCAACCCTACCGGTGAGCTTCCTGTGCCTCAACCATGCCTACGCGCACCTCCCTTCTTTTTCCCTCTCCTCCGGCCGCGGGCGCCTCTTTCCTCCTTCACCGCCGGCCGCCTAAAGTCGCCGCCCACCTGTCTTGACGCCACCCCAGTCGAAGCTCTGCCACCATGAGTCTCCCCGTTGCCAGGGCATTCCATTTTACTGGTCTTCGGCACCTTCCCGGCTGCCCTTCGCCGGCGCCACCGCCCCCTTCCCATTGGCCGAGCACCTTCCCTGTTCCTTTGCTTCTGCCCCTCTCTATCGGCTTAGCCGGAGATAGTTGCCTTCCTCTCCGTGCATCTATTATGACATGTGGGCCCCACTGCAGATTAGCATTTGCCTAATGTATATCACCTGCATCCTATCAAGTTACTTCATGGAGTAATCTTAGAATATGTGTGGTACATGAAAATGGAAGTAAAAATTTGATTGTGTGATTAAACTGGAAGGGTTATGAATGGAATTACAAGTTTAAGTTTGATGAATTACCTGTAAGGATGTATGTATTTAAATTAAAAACTTAACGATGGTTCATATTGTGCCAGTTAAGATTATTACGTTAATCTTCATGTGCAACCAAAGCGAGAATATATATGATCTATTTTCAGAGAGCATATAATCGACGTAGGTTCGAGGGCTGTTGATGTTAACAATCAAGTAGGTGAAACTAAGTAAGAGGTTCCCTTTTATAAATGCAAAGTGTTAAAAATAAATATCACTCCCACTTACCATATATGCCTTAAGATTTAGCATGCCGTTGGTAACTTGAATTTTAGTCTGTAGGTCTAGTTGGTAACGATAAGGAATGTAGCTATAAATAGCAAGCCGTGCCATCGCCTAAATATGCTTGTATACGATCTTTTCTTTAAAAGTTTACGGCACTAAAAACAACTAAAGAAACATAAAAGAAAGCAACCTTTAATCAAAAGGGTGTCCTTAAGCATAAACGTCATGTTAGAATATATATATATATATATATATATATATATATATATATATATATATATATATATATATATATATATATATAGTATGTATATGTAATGGTCATGAGTCGTCAATAATTAAAATAATCTTACTAATATGTAGTAGGGCGTCTAGTGCTACTAGGCATCGCTAGAAATAACATTTATGTCAGAGTTGCATTTAAAACATAGGACAGTTCAGTGGGTCGCCATAGATTAGCCCAAAGGTCTCGGGTCAATGCAAAATAGAAATCGGCTGAGGTAAACATTTAAATAGTGACCAAACAAATAGTCCAATGGGTCATGAATTAGGTCGTTGATAGCCTAATTAATAAGTTGACTAATTGACAATAAAACTCATCTAAAATAACACAGTATGATATGCTACAAACCCGAGCTCTGAGATTAATTTGGTAAGTTAAACTAATGTATACCATGAACACAACTCATGTCCCTAATCCTTAAAAATATTAATAACACTATAAGGGTAATTAAAATATACATAACGTATCTCCGAAGCCTAAACTGAAGGGTGTCTTTAACAAAAATCTCACATCTACCTGTGGATCTAATTCGACTCATGGAACTCCCTCGATAAATGTAAATCAATTAAAGGAAAGTCATCAAGCAAAAGGGCAAGCCTCGCTTCTCCCCAATCGTCCATGTCCGCCACCTTCTTTTCCCGGAAGCCGATAATTCCTGTAGGTACCTCTTCACTTTTGATCCCGCATACTTCTAAAATTTTCCCTCATGGTAAAGCATTCAGGCAACTCGTCCCCCTGTTCAAATCCAGCTACCGCTGTGCTTACATCACACTAACCTGAATTATCCTTCTATTCTCAAATCATAATAAATGTATAATTTAAATTGAATCAGGTATTTAAAGTGTTTAGATTTATTTGGATTTCTTGAGTTATTTGCTTATTTTTGGATTCAGTCGTTTATCGCGTAATTAGAAACGGGAGTCCAAAAGGTTCTACGGATCGAGCGGGACCGAGATCGATGAAGACCAGGAATTAAAGATCATCGCACAAGGCAACTTTGAGTGAGCTCAAGACCGCGACAAACCGCGCCAGGCGAGTCAATACTTTGATCATGTTGAACCTACGTTTTCTGCAAATTACTTTTGTTTAAATTATCAAATTGCATGCTGTTATGTTATATGCAAATACATGTTAATTTAAGATTCTAGTTATATCCCATTGTGTACTTGGTTAATATTACCCCTCCTTTGAAATATTTGAACATGTGAACATTGTCGCCCTAGCACAAATTATAATAGTAACCTTTCGAAAATAAGTCCGTAATTGTATGCCATGCGTAGTATTGTTTAGGTACTTATGGGCATGAGAGCACCCAAGCATCACTTTTTAATCATGAGAAAAGTTGGTTGGGCAGTCATGGTGATAATGACTGGTGTATATTGGATATGGTTATTTTATATTCCCAAAAACTCTCAATTTGCTTTAATATCTGAGCGGATGGTTTGGGGCTGGTATGTGGTGCGAAGGAATGCACAAAATTGTGGAGTGTGGTAGAACCGCTCGAGATAATACTAAGGACTGAATCTTGTCATGTCAACAGTGTAAAAGCAGTACAACCACAAGTCTCAGTAAAGTATAGCTTGGCTAAGTAAATTTATCGAATCCTCGGACACATTTCACGGGTTGGGGTTGAAGGGGTTATGCTATGGCAAGGGGGCTGAAGGGACACCGGTGGGGTGAAGTTTCCACCTGTCCCACGTTGCAGAAAGAGAGAAGGTCCGGCTGCGTAGTGGCTGTGGGAAACATCCCGCGCACAGATGGGACCCACCGCAAGTGGGCAGTCTCCCATAAAAGTGAAATGAGAAAAGGGACTAGATATTTAGAAAAGTCACTGTGATTTGTGCGCTCAACCACACTTCTAAGGAATTGTGTGGGGCAACGAGTTGATTGTCTCTTGTGGTGAAAGTGTACAAACTCTGCAGAGTCAAAGCTATTCGAATAGCCGTGCCACGGTCAAGGGCGGACATGGGAACTTAACCAGATATAGTTCTATTTAAAAATGTTTTGTGGGTGGGAATGGAAAAGTGAAGGGCGAAGGACTGCCCTGGTTTGGAATTGTCTGGTGTCGTCCCGATGGTAAGTTAGCGACTATAATATTGAAGAAATTGCTATATGGTGCAGATGCCATGTAACGGTGGATGGAATCTGAATCGATATTAATAATGCATTTCCTTGTACATTATGATTTGGTTCAAATTGCTAGGTTTTAGGAATCTTTAAGTAATTGTATTCAAAAGGCACTCTACGCAAAAAAAAAAATAAAATAACCCGAGCCTTCCTTTGGTTAAGCCATGCATACTATTTATTTGCATTCTGTGTATTGGCTCGCGGAGCACGGGGTCGGAGTGCTCACGCTCGCTTTTGCGACAAAATTCAGAATCGGGAATCAAATCACCTCGCCTCAGCAACAAGATTGGACAAGCTAGCCGAGAAGATGAAGATGTCAAGGGCTAGGTCGCGAACCTCGGTTGGTCGCTGTGGGCATGTCTGAAGGTCCCACATGCGTGCTTCGTTCTTCATTGCTGCAATTTCATGATTTCGCCTAATCGGCCCATGAGTAAGTCTACTATTATATTTACGCTTCGCATGATATGTATTTTGATATTCATTTCTGTATCGTGAGCACTATCTCGATCCAGGAATAGTGCAGCTAAACACTGATGATTCGGATGGTATAATCTGGGTCCGACGGTAGATGATCTGAATATCATCGGGACGGTAGAAGACATAAAAGAAGCAAGCTCCTACTTGGAGTCAGAATTTGAAATGAAAGATTTGGGCAAGACCAAGTTTTGCTTAGGCCTGCAGCTTGAGCATGTCCCTGAAGGAATTTTGGTACATCAGTCGACCTACACCCAGAAGGTGCTTGAAAGGTTTGGCTTCGAGAAGGCATTTCCCTCGAAAGTACCGATGATCGGTAGGTCTTTACAGCAAGAAAAAGATCATTTCCGACCTAGGGAAGAGGGGGAGGAAGTCTTGGGACCGGAATTCCCATACTTGAGTGCAGTAGGAGCACTCATGTACTTAGCAAACTGCACTAGACCGGACATTGCATTTGCCGTGAACTTGCTAGCAAGGTACAGTGCAGAGCCCACCAAAAGGCATTGGCAGGGCATAAATGATATTTTCCGATATCTCCAAGGAAGCAAGGACCTTGGATTGTTCTATAGAAAGAATCAAGATCTGAACTTGATTAGCTATGCAGATGCTAGGTATCTATCAGACCCGCATACCGCTAAGTCACAAACAGGCTATGTATTCCTGTGTGGTGGAACTGCAATTTCATGGAAATCGTCTAAGCAAAGCCTGGTAGCTACTTCGACGAACCACTCAGAAATTATAGCACTGTATGAAGCCGCACGAGAGTGCGCTTGGCTCCGCCGAATGGTTTGCCACATCCAGCAGTCATGTGGGATGAACATTGTGCAAACCCCCACAATTATCTATGAAGATAATGCCGCTTGCGTTGCACAAGTGCAAACGGGCTATGTGAAGAGTCATCTCACAAAGCATATCAACCCCAAGTTCTTCTATGCACATGAATTGCAAAAGATGGACGAGATTAAAGTACTGCATACTAAGTCATGTGAAAATCTCGCAGATTTATTCACTAAGTCACTCCCTGCATCTAGCTTTGAAAGGTGCGTGTGTGGAATTGGAATGATGAGACTTAGAGAAGTGCAGAATTCAGGGGGAGAATTCTCACAAACCCGCTAATAAATCTTGATCATGAAGATTAAGTACCCAAAAAATAAAGTCCTGCAGACCAAATGAATTTGGGTGAATTGTACTCTTTTTCCCTTGACGAGTTTTCCATGAAGTTTCTCGACCAAGGTTTTTAATGAGGCAATTCGTGCATCGCAAAATCAGATGCATCATGTACTCTTTCTCCAAATTTTTCCCACTGGGTTTTTATGGAGTTTTAACGAGGCATGAGTATGTTGGGTGAGTGCCCAAGGGGGAGTATTAGGAAACCTGGACTCTCCATGGCCAGAGTCCTAATCTATTTGGGCACCCCACCGTAGACTATAAATAGGGCCCTAGACCCCCCTCATTATGTACCCCGATGCAATCTAAAGCAATAAAGAAAGACCAGGAGTTCTCTCTACCTCTCTGTGTTCAATCTATTATTCTGTGATTCTGTGATTGATTCGTTCTTGTTCTAAGCAGAGGAATCGCTCGGACTGGTCTCCAGCGTCGGTTCCTCAACATACTCCATTGCCATTTTATAGTGGGGTAGAGAGACTAGAGAGTGGGACCCTGTAGTTCCGCTAGCTACAGGTCAGTCAGACTAGCATGCGGAGAAGTCAAACAGGTTGTCGGGCGGACCCTGTTTGGTTGCTCTTGACCCGATGCCGATGGGATCTACTAGTTTTTGCTGAGACAGAAAATACTCCGGGATTTTCGTCCGATTAAACATAGATCTATCCATATTAACTTTTATTTATGTCTTCTATTTAGCAAAGTTATAAGTCAATATTGGTGATCATTTAGGCTTATTTTTGGTGGCTTATGGCTGAAAAGCACTGTAGCTGGCTGAAAAAACACTATAACTGACAGAGGCTTATTTAGCATAATTAAATTTAAAAAATTAAAAAATATGTTAGCCCATTACGTATAATACAAACAAATACGGGGAAAAAAGAACCGGCAAAAAAGCTCAACAAAAGCCAAAAGTTCAGAAAAAGACGAAATTTATGAATAGTGAAAAATAAGCCGGAAGCTAAAAGCTGAAGCCAAAACGATCACAGCAAAACACCCGACTTCTTGAAAAGGCTTCTCTACTCCTCTCACTCCCGTCTCGTTCCGAGATAAGGCAGGGGTCACAGGTGCATTATGCATTATGCACTGCACTCCTCTCACTCTCGTCTCGCACACGCATTTCTCTCACTTTCCCTACCACTTGCATCCTCCTTCTAAAAGCTATTTCTTTTAGCCACTACTATTTATTTTCAGCTAAAAGCCATCAGTTATAACCAAAAGTCATCATGGCCACTATGAATGTCAATGGTGCTAATACTAGTATGATACAATCAGCTTGATACAGTAAGATAGATTAAGGATGTATTTGGTATAGCTCCTACTCACAGCTTCTCCTTCGGATCTCGCTGAGCTGTGTTATATACTCAGCTTTCCAAATCCTCTAGAATCTAATTCTCATGATGAGTAGAGTCGAAAATGAACTAGTAAGGAGAAGAAGCCTGGGGGTGTATTATGGTGAAGAGCCAACACACTTAAAACTAAAGTACACATTGAAGTTTGAAATTATTACCCGCAAAATGCCATTAATCTACCCTTGCACCCTATCATGCACGCCTTCCTCTGTTGCATCACCTCCTCTCGCATGCGCCTTCCTCTCACCCGCCTTTTTCTCACCTCCATCTTTGCCTCCTCTCAACATTGCCTCCTCTAGCCCTCGTCGCTGCCATCCTCTTAGCCCCGACTCCGCCTCCGCTCGCCCCCACAGCTGCCTCCTCTCACCATGGCTGGATCTTGCCCCCCCCCCTCTGCCTCCTCTCACCCCCGTCCGGATCTCGGACTTGCGTCAGTGTCCTCTTGGCCCCACCCTCCTCTCCACAGGATATATCACCACCGCCCGGATCCCTCATAGCCAGCCCAAATCCCTGCTAGATAAGGAACTTCGTATTCATCGTCATCGCCTTTCAATGAGCTCCAACCCAATGTCTCTTAAAGGTTTATTCTCCAGCCATTCCCCTTGCGCTTAGCTCCTTTCGTCTCTACCCTACAACAACCCCTGCCCCTCAGCATCCACAATGGTGTCCAATATAGCGATTGGCAACTACAGATACCTCGGCAGTGTCCCCCGTGCACCGCTTCTTTCGTCTAAGTATGATCCCATCATCATCCTCTTATACCACTGAGATTGCCTACATCTAGCAAAACACTTATAGATCTAATCGAATACATCGCATTTCTTCTTAAATTCAGATTTTGAGGATGGAAAGGGGTGTGATTTGCTGCCTAGATCTAGAATAAACATATACCTGGATTTGATTTGAGTAATTTCTTTTGTTTTGATTCATTCTACTGCATACTATTAATAATTTTTTGTGCTACTGCATGCCAATATGTGCGATGAACTGTTGGCTAGTTAGTGATATTATCACAGTATATAGGTTCATCTAAGCACAATAAATAATAGCCTAGATGTGCAATGAACCCTGTATTTGAATAATAGATTTATGTAATGCTGCTAATTGCCATTTGAGTAATAGTGTTTGATTAAATTTTTTCTTGCCATTTGACAGTCCAACTTATGCATGTGAGAGCAGTGTTGTTGCTTGTTGACAGCCTAATATGAATAGAAAGAACTTGTTCAGTTTGAATCTAGTTGAATTAGCGGATTAATTCTTGTTTTATTGTTGTTCGCTTTAGAGTGAGCAATTGAATCACATTAAGATATGAGAGCACTTGTATAGATTCTTCCAAAGTTCCAATACGATTCTTCAAATGGATATTGTGAGTGAATTTAATGTTTGGAATATGTTGACAAATTGATAAAATGATCCATGATTGTTGTATTTAGTTCTGTGATATAGAAATTTTGTTAAAAAAAGGTTTTTGCGGCACAAATGTTGCTTTGGACAATATTTCTTAAGACATCTCTAGAATTGAAGTGTTACAGCCAAGAGTAGTATATACTTTTTCCCGCCAATCCTCTCTTTCAGGGTCTTGGGAGCTGTCGAGACCCGAATCCGCTGATCCAAACTCTCTTGTGTATTCTGCACCAGTCTAGAATTACGCTAGTGCACACAGTATAAACAAAGATGAAATATTGACTATATCATGATTCACTAAGAAAAGGCTCAAATATTATTAATAATTATCAGAGTTGCGACCTTATGGCCAAGCTTTACATATAACAGCCTGAATGGTCTAAAAAACTTGCAGCAGAAAATATAAAATAAACGTAATAGCCACTCGATATGCCCACAGGCAATCGACTGGGGAGCAAAGTCCTAATCCGTGAAGTCGTCATAATATCCTCCTTCAGGTACCACTTGCTAATTTGGTCCTTCTTCCTCAACTGAGCAAATATGAATATAACCGTGAGTATATAGAGTACTCAGCAAGTCGTTTGCAACAAAGATGCAATATAATATGCAAGGCTTACCAATAGGTGGCTGAAAGGGTAATTTGTGTAAAGCAACAATTTAAAGTAAACCCCATAAATAGATTGAAATGTGAGATTGGGAAATGATTAATAAATAAATAATCAAAGAAATTGAAAAAACCACAAGTGAACTAACTATTCACTCCAATAAACCACATGTGAACTAACCATTCACGTAATGAACCACCAATGAACTAACCATTCACCTCCCAACTTAACATAACTAGATTTTATGAAATGTCCACCCCTCGTGTGAAATCACCGAGCATTGTCCATAACTAGGGACACGACTATTCGAATAGTTTTACACTCTGCAGAGGTTGCACAACTATACCCACACGATGTGATAATCCTCATGTTAAAGAAAATCACAACAAGGCTTTTACAATGCTCCATCTCAACCCGACATCACTCGCTAAGGTTTCGCCGTCGACTAGGCTAACCACCTAGTCAATAATTGCCCCCTCTTGCGCCAACATAACATCAGTAGCGAAATCAAAGTTAAGACTTCACAAATTATTATGCCAGGTCTATCCCATACTAGATATGTGGTTTGTATGATAAAGCTCAGATCAATGGTGCACAAAGTTAAATCCTTAGACTTTACCCAAGTGAAACATGCACAGTCCTAAAGTGCTAACCACACTTCCCCTTTACTGTAGGATCATTTGCCCAAATGAAAACCATTTTGTATAACCAACACCAATGACACTACCCATGTCAAGGTATATAAATTTTATAACTGTGACTAACCACCACATTCCAATATTTCATTAAGTCAAAATTAATTAATTGATCACATATGATGATGAACTCAACATGACTATAAGCATGGCTAAACATAATAATCGTACAACCCAAGTGACAATAGAATCATGGCAATCAAATTATCAAGGAGGAATTAATCAATTTGGATAATAGCTACCAAGTACAAAGGTTTTATAATAAAGTAGCGATGCATGATAATTTAAAACAAAATAATATTAATAAATTTGAAAACTAGATTTGATGATCAAATGGCACAACTTACCTTGGCCTTGCTTAGTTAATGGCTCTTGATCTTCAAATTTTGCTTCAACTCCTTTGAAATCGTGATCTAACGAGAGAGAAAACAAAATGAAATACAAAATAAATTCAAATAAAATTCAGATGAACTCAATAAACCATAAAACTAGAACCAAATGATAGAGCTCAATTTTAAATGAATTTAGGAAAAAGAATCGGGTCAATCGAAGCTAGAACGGAGAAGAACGGGCTCTCGAAAAATCTAATATAAAGAAAAAGGCTGAAAATTGAAAAAGACTACTGTGTCGTGGACTCGGCTCATGGTAAGGCTAGTCTACAGTGAACCCGGTTCACGGAACAGTGCACTGGACGATTGAGCTTGCTGATGTGGCATGACATGTGGCATGCTGACTCGGCTCAGCTCACAGGTCTACAGAGCAGTGCAGTTGGCAGGTGGGCCCAAGGTGTAAGCCTCTCAGTTCATCGTGAAGTGAGTTCACTGAGGGGTGGCTGAGCTGGCAAGCATGCGGTGCGAGGCATCAGGCACACGAACCGAGGGGTGGCACGGTGGGCGAGCGAGCATGGCGACTGCGGACCAGCCGACGAGACGGTGATGGCTGGCCGGGCGGGAGAGAGGTGGTGGCTTGAACGGCGACTCAACGGCGGTGATGGAACAACGAGGTAAAAGCAGCGAACAGAGGTGAAGCTCAACGGCCGAAGACGAAGATGACAGTGGACACCGACGCTAAAGATGATAACGAAGGCAACGGCAAACAAGCAGCTACAAGCAACAAGGGCGGTGGAAGTTCAGGACGGGAAAAACGACAAGGATGGCTGACTATTTATACCCAGACATCGAGGAGGTGGCTCGAACATGGCATTGAGTCTAGGGTGGGCACGCACAAGGAGGCGAGGATGATGTGGATAGTGGTGACCGAGTTCGAAACGAACATGACAGCATACTCTTGGGAGGAAGATGAACAGTAGTTGACATCTCGGATAGTCGACACGTGGCGATCGGGCGGCAGCGGAAGCAGGTGGAGCGGACGGATCGGATACGGTGGCGGCGGCTGATTGCCGACACGTGGCAAGGCAGAAGGGGTGCGGGCTAGGCCGGAGGAACAGTAATGGTCTCGGCCAAACTGGTTTTAGGCTTTTCTATTTTCAGAAATTTCCATTAATTCCATTGAGCTCTAGAAAATATCAAATAAATTCGGAAAAATCACAGAAAATTGCAGAAAATTCCTTGAAACACAAAGAATCCAAATAAAATATTTCTAGCAAATGTCATAAGAATTCAACTTAAGCTTGTATCGTGTCGTGATCTCTGGAGCACGGTTGCATCGACCGTCATTGCCGATTGCTGCATCGATCCTAATAAATTAAGTAAACTACTAGGTGCACCGCCCGCGCTTCACTGTGGGCATTATTGGATATGAACTGATAACTTAATGTCATTGTCAACGCCATGCAATCTGATGTGTTACACGATGCAGCGAAAGGCAGCACATATTGCGGGCATCACTGATGTATGAAATTGTTCAAAAGCAAGAGAGAAAAAACCGCAGCGCATACGACCTTCTTTTTAACTAGTAAGGTATCTATACTTTGCAACAGGATACTAAAAAAGAGTGATACATATCAGCTATGCAACATTAGTATGGTAGTTTAGTAAAAAAACTCTCTAAATATATTTTATGATTTCTTATAAACTTATTTGCATGTGATTTATATCTTATTTGTACTTAGATTCACATTGAAAAAAGAGACAGCTGAACAATTAAAAGATATAAACTTCTAAAGTAACATTCTTTTGTAAAAACAGATGATTTAGGAGAACCTGGATGAGCATTTGGTCTAGGTTTTTTGACCCTAGAAAGAGGAAGGGGGTTAACAGGAGGCAATGAAGTGGGCTCTATTTTCCAAGGAGAGACTCTATTTGGACGCGGGATAGTTGATGGCTCATCTCAATGTACCTAAGTTACAAAAGCAATCATCCATAACCACACGACTTTTTCAACCATACAAAATGGCAATAATAAACAAGCAGATACCTTCAGGGATCTCCAGCTTGATTTAGGCCACATTGGGTCAAGATTTTTGCTGCCAACTATAGTACCAGTAAACCTACATAACAATGGAAACAACAGATTATGAATTATGTAAATATGTTTTGTAAGTGCTTGCACACAAAGTGTGAACAAAACCTGATGAAATTTTAGAAGTTCTGTCCAACACCAAGGACCTAAAAAGTTGTCCTGATGATCTTGATAGACATCTTCAAGAAATACGCACAAATTTAAAGCTAAACACCCATATTCCATTTAGAATGCAAAAATTTTATAGGAAACCATTCAATTCCCATAGGAGCAGGGAAAAAATTCACATATTCTAAACAAGCCATAAAATTGAATTTGTACAACATATATAACCTCACATAAACTTAAAGTAGACATGCCCTCCACCTTATAAAAGGTCAGTTAATTAAGGAATATTTTAGACCTATCACTTTATTGTTGACTAACTACGTTTATTGTACCGCTAGATGAAAAAAAAAGGTTAAACTCTTTTGGATTAGATGCCTACCTTAACAATTATATAGATGAAGCACCAGCAGCAACTACACTTACATAGATTTGCCCCTTAGCTTCCTCCTTGATCAAGTCCCAACATGATTAATGGTGCAAAAACATGAACATCTAATACTCGATCTTCAAATTTTGCCATTCTGATTCCCCACTAATCAAGCCAACTTGACCGATGTGCAAAAATGTTCATAACTCTATATTGAATTCCAAGTTCCAAACATTCACCAAAATGATGCGAAGTCCAAACAAAGAAGGTTACCTTAACTTTTTAAGTAGCCAATAGCTATGATCCACAACAGTAGCCACCTCAGCCTCCACCTAGATCAAACATTGAGCACAAAAGCATTTGTTCCAAATCTTTAGAAATATACCATACACCTTCCATTTTCAAGAAATAGAAGTTGGGTAATTAAGTCAAACCAAAATGAGAAGAACCCATGTGACTGTTAGAAATTGAACCTTCCATTTAGATAGATGTAATCAAACTCGAATGAGCTCCAATGCCACAAAATATTAGTTCATTAATGAACCTCCACATGCCTCAACATCAAGAGATTGTAACATTATGTCATGATTTAGCACATCATTGATCACCTGGAGACTTCCTAATGTGCACAGTGAGACTGGAAAACTGCCAAAGGCCATGAAACTGAAATGAACTAACCACTAAAAACCCATAAAACTAATGGCGTCCAATAAAATAGTGTGCCATAAAGGTGTCCCAGCCCACGATTTGCTTACCCAGGAAAGGCAACCGTCTCCTTCCTCTCATGTCCGAACTCTTCTCTCCCCATGCCAAAACCACACCAAACCCAAACCCTGTGCCTCGTCTCTGCCCATCTCCATGGCCAAACTCACACATCGGTGCTGCTGTTCCCCACCCGACCGTGCTAGCCAAACCTCTCAGTGACAATCAGAGCTATTGGCAACTACCAACGTGCGGCTTCCCGCCCTTCCCCCCTCCGCCTCAAGCTCCCCCTCAGGAACACCCCCTTAGTCACTACTTACCTCAAAAAGAATCATTCTCCCGATCCCCTCGAGAATGCCATCGCTGTTGACACACCTCTGTGATCGCGAGATTTGCTCATAACCGTCCGAGCCCCAGCCAATCGCTTCATCCCTACTCGGTTCCTCATGGACCTCGACCTCGCTCAAGCCTCCCTCTACATGCATTGCAGATATTGGAGGTGGGTGGAGGAGAACCTGCAGATGGGGCCCGATAGGAAGCTATTCGGGATGCTGCCTGGTGGCTACCGTTGGTGCCTACGCCTCGTCGATGACATGCTCGAGGAGGTGGTGCCCTGCATTCGGAAGGTATGGCTGGCCAATCTTGTTCTTGGCTTTGCCTATATCACAGGGAAGGATTAATAGAATGGGTGCGTGTTGTTTTTTTATGGTTATTTTTCAATTCTGTAGTTCTTGGCTTCTTGCACATATATGTTTCCCTTACACGAGCTACCGCCAGGAGCAATATCAGAATACTTACTGCGCTGAAAAAGGATAGGGGCTTTAATTCTACTGGCATATTTATCAAGAATATCATCTAAAAAGATGTTCTTACATCATAGATGTATTATGTATTTTATTTGAACTAATGGCGCACAGTAAACAATGTCCACTACTAAATGTAAATATGCTTGTACACATATGTTTAGCTATATGTGTAAAATAAAATTAATATTCATGGTAAAAATTTTTATCATGCTTACTAATATGTATCACTCTCTTTTGATACTCCGTTGTAACGTACGAGGACCTTATTAGTAATATATAATAGACTAGCGGGATTTCCAGCAATTGTGCTACTAGATATTACAATAATATTGTATTTATATATCTAATACCTTTGATAAGGCTGGTTGTATTTGTTATACAATTATAATATGGCTGTGGCTTATGACTTTTGGCTGAAATTTTTGAATTTTAACTTTTGCGATAGAGATTACGGAGAGAGATACTCGATTGCGATTTTAAATGATACGGATGTTAGACTTTTAAGGTATATTATAATTAACTTGTAAATCTTATCTTAAAAAAATACACGCTTGAAAGATACTACAATATCGGTTTTCGGGAAGAACAGAATCAGGTGTTTCGTCGTAACTCGTAACGCATGCCTATTTATGCTCCACAGTCCTCACTTTGTGGCTTATGCTTGGTAACTACGGTAGGGCCGATCTGACAACCTCTACTTAGTGTCAGACCGTCTCTCTAGATTGATCAGACCGCTGTCTTTCAGATAGCAAAACCAGTGAGTAAAAGATCTAAAATCAAACTTAAACTTCGATGCCAAAGTATAAATACAATCAAATACTCATCACACGTGGTCTCACAGACTATCACTTGCGCTATTAGTACAGCTTGCAATCAAAAGATTTAAGAACGTTTTAAGTCCATGCAAACCGGGCCGACTAGCGCATGGTTAGCATTCTATTTATTAATCAGTTCATGCCATGCATACGCTGATTGATTAGCAGTGTTACGTTCGGTACAACAGTTTTGTAAATGTTGAGAGAGGCAATGCTACTGCGTGCAGCAAACGACGTCCTGAATTGCTGCTACTACCTTACATTCTAGTGTTCCACTGACAATCATAACGTTCCCAGACGATCGAAGAAACTCTGCTTATTTTAGCGATCAACCGAACACCGCTAACTCTGCACTGGTCATGACATTTCAGATCGCTAAAATTGAAATACTGTCAGTTATCTAACGACAGCCGAAAGCGCTGCGTACTCTCTTGAATCTTCTTCCATCTGGACCAATTACACAACGGTGACGATTTACAGGAGAGAAAGCATGCAGCAAATTACGAATTACTGAATGCCCTGTAACGTCCGAAAGGAAACAGGCAGTGCACAGCTGAAAGTACGAGCTGATCGATCAGTGATGAATTCACCAACACGACGGAAAGTCGAGCAGGGAAAACAATTTCAGACGAAATTTCGTAAATCTCAGCCCCCCCCCCCCCAGCCCGGTTCACCAAAAAAATGGGACCATATTAATTTTTTTGAGATTTCTAAGTTTTCATATAATCATATTTCTTGAATTCGAACGGTATATAAAAAACTGAAATTTCGAAATTTCTGAATTTTGAATTTTTCGGAGGTCCGATAATTTTTCTACACCGAAATTGTTTCCCCTTAGCCAGAGATCGAAATTAAAGAGAAGCTAACTAGTGACCCACAGTTAAAGCAAGCGAGAGGACCAGCCTAGCTTTATTATCAACAGCATAGCAATGCACACACCAGTTTAACCTGCAGCACAGCACATCACACGTAGGGCTGTAAACGAGCCGAGCTCGAGCGAAGTTTGACCTAGTAAGCTCGAGCTCGGTAGAAACTCGAGCCGAGCTCGAGCGAGTCTAAGATCAACATCGAACATTAAGCTGGGCTCGAGCTCGGCTCGGACAAAACTCGAGCTCGCCCGAGCTCGGCTCGTGTAAGGCTCGGTGCGTACCTCTGCCGCTCTGCGTGGTCGGATCCCGGTCGAGGAGGGGCGGCGCCGGCGGGGGAGGACTTGAGGAGGGCGGCGGGAGGAGAGGCGCGTGGCGGGGAGGGGAGAGGCGGCGCCGCGGGCTTGAGGAGGGCGAGGAGGGGCGCGGGGCGAGGAGAGGGCGCGGCGGCCGAGGAGGCGAGGAGGGGGACCGAGGCGAGGAGGGGAGGGGCGGGGAGGGGCGGGGAGAGGAAGGGGACGGGGCTAGGAGGGGGGCTAGGAGGCGGCGGGGAGGAGGGGCGACGGCGACGGCGAGAGGAAGGGGACGGGGGGGGCAGAGAGGGGTCGGCGGCGTGGGGCGAGGAGGCGAGGCGGCGGGGAGAGGAGGAGGCGAAGAGGGGACGGGACAGAGTGGGGTGGCCGGCGCGGGCGCGCGAGGCGGTGGCGGCCGGGCCTAGGGGCGGGTGGCGAGGAGGCGGCGGGTGGCGGAGGAGGGGCGGGGAGAGGCGGCGGCGGCGGGGGCGCGGCGGCCGCGGGCGGCGAGGAGGCGCGCGAGGGCGTGAGGCGGCGCGGGGACAGCCGGCACGGCGGCAGGCGGAGGCACCGAGGCCCGAGGCGGGTGGGGAGTCGGGACTGGGGCACAGTGGTGGGGATTTTGAGAGGAGAGGCGGGAGGGGCGTGGGGTGGGGGTAAAAATCTTAAGCTCGCGAGCTATTCGAGCTCGGCTAGTTAAAGCTCGCGAGCTTAAGATGAAGCTCGAATTCGGCTCATTTGAAGCTCGAGCCAAGTTCGAATCGAGTCTAGAGCGAGCCAAGCTCGAGCAGTTCGTGAGCCTCGAGCTTTTTTTACAGCCCTAATCACACGAACACTAGGCTCAGAGCCTCAGAGCACATATTGTAGTTGCTACCAGTACCAGTAAATTCTCTGAATCTCATAAGCAGCCCACCGTATACTACGTTGGCACACCGTAGATAAACCAAAGATGGATAATCATACGAGGGAAGAAACCGTACAAATACCGTAGAGAGAGGAACGCTACACACTGACACACAGGCGTCTCCAATACAGGGTGCACAAACCAGCAGCCATTAATGAAGCAGATAGTCTCAGTCTAACCAAGTGATTAAGCGTGTTCGACCAAATTAACCGGCTAGCCCGATGCATGGCTAGAACCGGTTCATGAGGTCCTTGAACCACTTCATAACCCCGCCCTCCTCCTGCTGCTGCTCGTCGGTCTCCTCCACGTGCTGGTGACGGCGGTGGTGGTGGAAGCGGCCGCCGTGGTGGAACCTCCTCCTCATGATCGCCTTCCTCCACCGCCTCGCCATCTCTTCCGCCTCGTCATCCTCGTCGTTGTCGCTGTCGCTGTCGTGGTGGTGGAAGCGCTTCCTCGTCATCTCCTCTTCCTCGTCGTCCTGGTTGTGGTGGAACAGCTTCATGACTCCTACGCCTTCCTCGTCCTCGTGGTGGCGGCGGCGATGATGGAAGCGGCGATGGTGGAAATGGCGGCCGTGGCGGAACCTCCTCCACATCTCCCTCTTCCACGCCCTCGCCGTCTCGTCGTCCGCCTCCTCCACGCCATGGAACGGCTTCGTGGTCTCCTCCTCGATCTCCTGCTCGCCGTCGGTGTCCGGGTGCGACCGATCGGGGTCCGGCTCCGCGACGGCCTTCACCTCCTCCTCCGCATCCTTTGGCTCCTCTACGTGGGGCAACTCGGCGGGCATGCCGACGGCCAGGTGGGGGAAGCCGCCACCGTGGCGGTGGAAGCGGTAGGTGTCCTGCAGGAAGATGCCATGGTGACGCGCCCACCAGGGGTTGCGGTGGATGAGAGCGTGGCCGTGGCGACAGGGGTGCCGGTGGCGCCGGTGTGAGGGGAGGCGGAGGAAGCCCTCGCCAGCCGCAATACGGTGGTCCGCCGGGACCACCTCGGTGGCGCCCGCCTCTTTGGGGACTGCGGGATTTAGTGGGCCCTGCTCGTCGGGGACGGCAACAGCGGAGGAGGCGGCGGGCTCCGCCTCGAAGTCGAGGACGCGGCAGTGGGCGACGGCGAGGAGGGAGAGGAGGAGGAGCGCGGTGGCGGCTGACGGGCTGGCCATGGTGGCTTGCGAAGGAGAAATGTTTCGGACGGAATGGCAACGGAAGGGGACGGGGTTATTTATCGGAGGCGGCGCGTGGTAGGGCCCACAAACGGCTGTACTTGTGGGGCCCACTAGGGTACTGGGGGTGGAAGTACTGGTGGAGGTGTGGATCCACCCGATTGGTCAGTGGCCAGGAAAAATGGATGCAAGTCAAACGGGTTATCGGATAATGCCCGCTTTGTCGGTGATTCTCGGAGATGGCGCGATGCATAACTGCAAAATCCGCTTGGAATATAAATTTATCAGAAACATTTTATACTCCGTTTCAAGAGGAAGAAGGGCTAAGCAGGGAGCGTATTATAAGTTAGCGCTCGCTTGTAATAGAGGATTCACGTAGGAATTTGGTAGCCAACCAAGCATTAGACCAGAACAAAAAATATATATATACCTATGTTAATTAATAATACCCTATACAAACCCCGGGGGTTCCTGCACGGCGAGAGGGGCCACGTCGCCCGTTGGAGCGCTCCGGCCGGCGCGTGGCAAAGCAATTTCGGTACGGCCTGGTGAGCTTTTTTGCAAAAAAGTCCCTGAGCTTTCTGGAAATTACATAAAGGTCCCTGGTTCTCGCGAAAAGATCCCTACCTGTTTTTTTAGCCCCTCCACTTTGCAGGATAGCCCCCCGCGGTTTTCTAAATTACACACGGGTCCTCGTTTGTTTACGTATAGATCCTTGATTTTTTACGAAAAAGCCCTTTGAGTTTTTTGAAAATACGTATATGTCCTCGATTTTTTTTAGAAAACTCCTCACAAATTATCGCCTCTTTTACTTCGGTGCATACGGTGGCTGGCGCGGCGTGGCGCCGCGTCTATGAGGCTAGTTACCTATATGTGAGGTCGATATAACATTTTTGCCGTGTTCGAAAGAGGACGTTTGGTTTGTACGATTGCCTCACATAAGAGCAACTCCAGCAGTAGCCCTCAAAACAGAGCCCCTACTTTTCATTTGAGGGCTCCCCCTATTTTTGAGGGCCCTGTTTTCTGGGCTGCACTCCAGCAGGAGCTCTCAAAACAGGGCCCCTACTTCTCAATTCCCTCTATTTCCTCACACACTATATACATATGTATGGGACAAAAGCACAATACACAATAAAATATTTATGATTTCACAATGAGGGACAATATTTAAATATATGAATTCAAATACGAATATTCAAATTTATTCTGAATTTAAATTGAAAGCACAAAGTTCATCACATAACATTCAAATTTGTTCCGAATTCAAATATGAATTCAAATATGAATATTCAAATTTATTCCAAATTTAAATTGAAAGCACAAATATGAATTCAAATACAAATATTCAAATTTAAATTCAAATTTGTTCCGAATTTAAATTGAAAGCACAAAGTTCATCACATAATATTCAAATTTAAATTCAAATTTGTTCTGAATTCAAATACGAATATTCAAATATGAATTGAAATACGAATATTCAAATTTAAATTCAAATTTGTTCCGAATTTAAATTGAAAGCACAAAGTTCATCACATAACATTCAAATTTAAATTCAAATTTGTTTCGAATTCAAATACGAATATTCAAATTTAAATTCAAATTTGTTCTGAATTTAAATTGAAAGCACAAAGTTCATCACATAACATTCAAATTTAAATTCAAATTTGTTTCGAATTCAAATATGAATTCAAATACGAATATTCAAATACGAATTCAAATATGAATATTCAAATTTGTTCCGAATTTAAATTGAAAGCACAAATGTTCCACAAAAACGAGAAAGCTGAAAAATGAGAGCCGGAGTAGGGGGCCCCTAGGAATGAGGGCTTGAAGGCCTCATTTGAGAGGCCTCCTATTTTTGAGAGCCAGTAGAGGCCTGTTGGAGTTCAGTTTTTTGCTCTGGCTCTCAAATATGAGATTTGAGGGCTCAAGTAGGGGCCCTGCTGGAGTTGCTCTAAACTTGTATAGGAAAGAAAGTTTCCCTGCACTGTTTTGGAGGCATTTAAACATGAGGTTTGAAATTCATTTGAGACTTACAAGGTTGCTTCTGTCTTTTTCTCTCCTTTTCTCTCACTGGCTAAGTAACACTTCCCTTGAAATTCCTATATTTGTCCTGTATGGCAACCGAACATCTGGTGCTCCATCCCTCTAAAAACAAGATTAAAAACCATAGTATATGTTGCTACATGCGGAGGAATACGACGTGCAAAGCAGCATTGGAGAAGTTGACCAAGAAAATACTAACGGCAACCCTGCCAATATACCGTTGCTGTTGCTTCGAAACGAAGCATTGGCACCTACATACGCCTCAACTAATTTTGATTCTCATGCGTGATTTCGGTTTACGGACAAAAGATAATCCAAAGATGGACGCTCCGCTATGTCCATGAACTGCAGATTTTTTTTTTCTTCTTCTTACATACTAGAGTACAACGCATTACACTAATATCATTTTTACGTGACCGAAAGAATTAGCCCGGCGGTTTTATACTTTGGCTTATACTTTCTATTTCAGTATAGTATATTTATATTGTTTAATGTTTGGAAGGTTTGCTTGAATCTCTCTAGCTACCGAAAGTACTTGTAGTTAGGAGCCGAGCGTTTTAATTTGTTACTCGATCTGCACATTTTGTCGGTCTGGAAATGAACCCGTGGACTTGTGTTGCGTATGCAGTGACGTCAACTATATCGATAAATAGGAACAGTCAAATGCAAAATCGAGGTTTGTGTTGGCAAAAAGATTTAGCTAAGCTAGCGAGCCTAACTGCTACCCTAACGTGCATGCATGTGTCGTGCATCCAGGTGACCCCCTATCTCCATGCGAGCCTTTAGCAAAGTAGATGGAATAGTAAATACTAAAGATTATCCAAACCATATCGGCAACAGCTTTTAGCAAAGTAGATGTAATAGTTAGAAACAAGTTAACGTAAAGCACACTTTTGCTGCCACACTTCATATAAGCTAGCCTTCACTAGTTAGAGCATATACAATGCATGATAACCTTAATTTGTAGCCTCATGAAAAGAGTTCTACATCAGCTCAAACTACTACGTCGAGATTTCTCCCACAATATATGGTGGCTTTAACGGGTTCTACAATAATATATTCATTTCAGCTCTTGTGCTATTTCAATTCATACTTTTGTTGAAAATTTTACATCACAAACCATAGAACGAAACAATAAATTCAAACCAACCCCTGGCCCATATGTCAATCCAATACAAGTAACCCCACCGCCCTCTCTCTCTCTCCTCACTCACTCCCTGTTGGCCTGCACAACTTCCCTCCTCCCTCCCATCCGAACGCTGTCGCCACGATTTCACCACTGCTGCCACGATTTTGCTTTCGCTCCCCAGCCGAATATGGTCACCGCCCTATGAAGCTCGTCCATCGCGGTCGTCACCAGTGCAGTCCTCATCATCTGCCAGGACTCGGCATCGTTCTTCGTGCCTACATCCTTCTGTCGGTCGGATTCAACCACCGCCGTCCAGATCTAGTTAGATCTGGTCACTCCCGTGTAGATCTGGTAGCTGCCACCATCTCGGTCGGTGTCTTCTTGGGCGTTGTCGTGGTCGTCGTCCTTGTCATCTCAGGCGTCGACCATGGCACAGCAAACATGAGCGCTTCCCGGAGGTCAGCCATGGTTGCGCGTGGAAGCCACCGAGGAGTGGAACGCAAAGTGATGAGGCATCTCCCAAGTGCATCTCACTTGCTCTCTCAGTGGACCACAATTCTTTCCACCCCCTCTCTCTCTCAGGACCACGCTTTTCTCCACAAAGCACCCATAGCTTCTGCAGGCTACACTGACACCAGCGATGCACCGCATTGTACATGCCCATAATGACTCTAGTTGATGATGCTCATTCTTTACGGTTGTGGGCCCAATAGGGCTGCTCTTTCTCATGTGTTGGGCCTATTTATGGCCTGATAAGGGCCCATGCATGATCAAAATTTAGCCCATGATTGCTAAGCCTTAGCTTCCATTGTCGCTCTGGCCCATATCTGACTACAAAAATGATATTGGCACAAGTGGAAAACCCTCTACCTGCAGCTACAAGATCCTCTCCACTTAACCCCTAGCAACTTGGATCCAAAAACAAAGCAAAAAGGAGGTCTATGATCTAAAGGAAGAAGGGGAGGAGATGGTTGCCTCACGGGATCCAGAGAAGAGAGGGGGCTTGGCAAAGGTGAGGAGGAAGAAGATGTCAGGTTAGGGAGGTAGCGACATGCTCTTATTCCTCAATCCCCTTCCTCTTCTCTTCCCATATCTTCACCAATCCTCAACGCACGATGAGATCCCCTTCATCTTCTCTTCTCTGCACCCTGTACCCCTCGCATTAGCAATGGCTAGCTTCCATCCACATGGCCTCTACGCTCGCTATTGACCATGTTTGGGGGAAGAAAGAGTTGGGGGAGGCGGTGTCAGGCCAAAGGGCGCCAATTGGAGGTGGTGCACCCGGCCAAATCTAGAGAGAGGGGAGGGGGCACAGGGCTAAGAGTGGCATGGAGGGAAGCCTATGCGGAGGGGGCCGGTCAGAGGCAGTGCACCCCTGTCTGATCCATAGAGAGGGGAGGGTTAGAGGGAGACGGAGTCGGGAAAGGCGGTGTCAGGCCCCTGGTGGAAGGCAGCGCACCCCGGCCTGATCCAGAGAGGGAGAGGAGGCGACGGCTAGGTTGAGCGAGGCTCATGACGAAATCGAGAGGGGAGGGGAGGGCACTAGCAAGCAATGAAATTAGGAGGAGAGGGGAGGGCATAAGCGAGGGGATTCAGGGAGGGAGATGAGGCAGGGAGATTGATCCCTCTTGTTAGTACTTTTATTTTGAGAAGAAAAGAGTCAGATAAACCACAACCAAGTGGGAGTTAAGAGGGGCAGATGAACCACCACCAACAACTTCCTCTTTTAAGTAGTAGAGATATTCAGTATTTAGTGTTAGTTTGGTATTATGTAAATCCTACTTTGTTCACTAGGGTACCTATTCGGTATTAATTTTGGTTTTGATATGCTTAGATACCAAATAGACCGAATAAAACCGATATATGATGTAGCCTTCATATCCTAAGGCAGCAAGCCCAAGCGGCCTAGCTAGTAGCCATAGCCTTGCCCACTTCCACTTACTAGCCCATCACGAGGTCGACATATCCCAAGGCTGCAGGGCCCAAGTGGTCGAGCAGCTAACTTGATGATTTTTTGGATCTATACACAAGTCTGTCACAAGTGCACAGATTGGTACTATATGTACTGAAATACGGAATCGATTAAATTCAGCTTATTACCTTGGTTCGGTGTTTAGTTTCCTTCAGTAGGTGTCAATGTACAAGACACAAACCCCTCTATAAAATTTATGAAAATAATAAAGATACAATAACACAACCAAATATTTTATTGCTATGGACAATAGAGTTCCAAAAAGTGCAGAATGAAATGTTGCTTGTATCTTGAGAGGCACGCAACCTCATAATTTATATCTGTCTAAGGGATGGCAGTTAATTATATGAATGGGTGTCTCGTGGCTTCACGCATACATCTCCTTTGTGTTGTCAATGTTGCGTCTTTTATCAACCATTGCATCTTGTCGTAATAGCCATCAACTGCTCTTATGCGTTCGGTTATTTTTCACATTATAAACCATCATGGTTTTGACCAGTTTATACATATAATCACTGGCCAGAGAAGTTTAGTTATTACCCTTTATTGGTCGTCAATGGGTGTATGACTGGTTATGTTAGATAAATCTTATCTCTTTTCAATCTATTTGAAAGTGTAACCAAGTTTAATGGACTTGATTAAGGTACTAGATGCCTAGGCCGAATGGGCCTAAATGAAATTCTATTTTGACATCTCTTGACTGAAAAATGTTGACTTAGTGAAGGATTTTCGTCAGCTAGCCCTCAAGCCTTAAGTAAATAAAATATTTTCTTAAGGCTTCTTGCCTTGGTATCAGCACGTAGTATGTCCAATTGACGATGGAAGTAGCCAGTAGTATGTTGAATTGAGCATGTACAGCCAGTGGTAAAGCATCATCATAGGCCGGCTCTACTAAGTCCTCGTTGTGATCACCATTCAATCCACGCTTGCTTGCACCCGACATATTGTCAACACCTTGAAAGCAGCAAAGAAAATTCTCATGTACTGTTATCAACCACACTCTGGTACCAAGATGATACGGATCAACTAGTAAGCTACCTAATGCACAAGGGTGGCCCTATCTTCATGGTACAAATAACAACAAGATTCCTTCTTCTCCTAGTGGCCGACAATAGAATTTGGGTTTCGGCTTGATGGTATAGCCCCTAAAACTTGTTCTTCTCTAGTAATCAACCAAAATAGGATAGCAACAACCGTAAGTAGCTTGAGGGCCTTGAATTAATCTAGTAAGAAGATTCAATCCTATGCATAAGGGCCTTGAATCAACTAGTAAGAAGACTCAATTCTATGCAGCAAGCCACCAAACCGAGCACCAAAAGAGGAGCATGAATTGGAGGGTTGAATCATATAGATTCCGTGGGCAATTTCAAGAATGGCGTGCAAGGATAAACTTGTTAATTTTGAAATTTTGCAAAATTGTAATGCACTTGACTTGCTATTTTTCTTAGTCTCATTATCCATGCTTAGTCATGTCTAGATATCTTTGTATGCTCCTTTTCACTTTGAGTGATATGTTTTGATCTTCACCTCATCTTGGATAATCTTAAAAGCTTTTGTAGGCGTTGCATTTGTATTTATGCATACATGCTCTTTTTATACCTTCTTTGCTCTATTTGTTCAATGCATTATTTGAGGGAGAACATATTTCTTCATTTGATCCTTAATGACTATTTTGCCAAAAGAGGGAGAATTAGGAAGGCAAAATTTGAAAATATTCAAAAAGGGGAATTCTTCTAAAATGGGAGAATTAGGAAGGAAATATGTGCTTTGAGCTAAAAAGATGAGAGAAAGACCCCAAGAGTAAGAAAATGCAATTTGAGCAAAAAAAAATGAGAGTATGAAGTGAGGAGGAGCTCATGTGCATTGCATCCACTCTTGATTCTTTCTCTTGCAATGAAAAGGTAATGGTGAGTAATTACTTTTTCTTTGGACCATGAGCAAGATTTTTCCTTTGTAAAACTTTTGGCGCGATTTGCAACTTTTGTGAAAAACCTGTTCTTTCTTGGTGTTGGCTCCATTTCATATTTTGCCAACATGGTCATGCTCTTGTCTTTCTCTTTCAAATGGATCATGTGTGGCTTTGAAACCTTCTTGTTTTTCTTTTCAAAACAACTCCATGCCCACTTGGCCAACCCACCGGGACAAATCTTGTTGCTTCTCTCAATTGTTATAGCTGCGGGAAAAAGGGCATTTCGCCTATCGCTGCCCGCAACGCCAGACAACTCCAATGAAGTTCAACATAGGGACCACTCCTATTCATGGCCAAGCGTCAGCACCCAGCAAGGGGTAGCAGACCCCTCAACCCATCAAGATGCCTTGACTCCCAACCATGGTTGGGTTAATCACATCACCGCTGAGGAAGCTCAGGAGGCTGCAGGAGTTCTAATGGGTACGTTTTCTGTCAAGTCAATACCAGCACATACTCTCTTTGATTATGGGGCTTCACATTCATTTATAGCCAATAAATATGTAGATAAGCTTGGCCTACCTACCTACTCACTAAAGAAACCAGTGGTACTTAGTTCACTTGCTGGGATTATCACCGCTACTTTAGTATGCCCTGGGGTAGAAGTCGCCATGGAAGAGTTTGATTTCCTAGCAGACTTAATAGTATTGAACTTTCAGACCCTGGATATTATACTAGGGATATACTGGCTAGCAAGACATCAGAGAGTAATAGACTGTGCTACTAGGAGGGTAAGCCTAACCAAGTGTCCTGGGTTGACCATAGAAGTAAAGGTGGATCAACCCTATCGTTGGGATCATGCAGTCTATCATTTTGAGGACATACCTCTAGAAGGAATACTGGTAATACAGGATTACCCTGAAGTGTTTCCCAAAGAATTGCCAAGCATGCCGTCAGACAGGGATCTTGAGTTCGTCATCAACCTAAAGCCCGGTGCTGCCCCAATTTCTAAAAGGCCTTATAGAATGATTGTTGATGAGTTAGAGGAGCTGAAGAAACAACTCCATGAACTGTAGGACAAGGGTTTTATCAGGCCTAGCTCTTCACCTTGGGGATCTCTGCTGCTCTTTGTGAAGAAGAAGGATGGCACTACCCGGATGTGTGTGGATTACCGGCCCTTGAATGAAGTGATCATCCAAAATAAGTACCCCCTATCTAGAATTGATGACCTATTTGATCAGCTTCAGGGAGCTACCATATTCTCCAAAATCGACTTAAGGTCAGGCTATCATCAACTGAAGATTAGGGCTGAAGACATTCCAAAGATAGCTTTTACTACTAGAAATGGATTGTATGAATTTACGGTCATGTCTTTTGGTTTAACCAATGCCCCAGCCTATTTCATGAATCTCATGAACAAAGTCTTTATGGAGTACCTGGACAATTTTGTGGTGGTGTTCATTGACGACATTGTCATCTACTCCAAAAATGCAGAAGAGCATGCCGAGCAACTATGCCTACTACTAGAGAAGCTAAAAGAGCACCAGCTATACGCCAAATACAACAAGTATGAATTTTGGCTAAATGATATCAGCTTTCTAGGCCATATAGTGTCCACCAAAGGAGTATCTGTCGACTCAGCCAAGATAGAAGCCGTAGTGGAATAGAAGCATCCCACTACTGTCACGCAAGTGCAAAGCTTTCTTGGGTTGGCAAGATACTACAGGAGGTTTATAGAAGGATTTTCCTGAATTGCCATGCCATTGACATAACTACTTAAGAAGGAGTAGAAATTTGAATGGACAAAGGCTTGTGAAGAAAGTTTCCAAGAACAAAAGAAAATACTAACCTTCACCCCTATGCTAGCCCTACCAGACATACGCAAGGACTATTGTGATGCCTCACACCAAGGCCTTGGGTGTGTATTGATGCAAGGGGCAAAGTCGTCGCATATGCATCTAGACAGCTTTGCCCTCATGAAGCAAATTATCCCACCCATGATTTGGAGTTAGCTTCGGTGGTGCATGCCCTAAAGATTTGGTGACACTATTTGATCGGTAACCATTGCGACATATATACCGATCATAAGAGCCTCAAGTACTTCTTCACGCGATCACACCTCAACCTAAGGCAGAGGAGATGGTCAGAGTTGATTAAAGATTACGACTTAAGTGTTCATGATGAACCATGTGGAAGTGATCACATGCGGATGATGAGTAATTGACATTGGTTTAGTTTAGTCGAGTTTGGTTTGAGTGGTTTGGACCATGTCGTTGCGTGGTGCGACGGACTCGGTCGAGTTTGGTCATTCACGGTCGTATGGGATTAGGTTGCATATTCAGATGATTCGGCGAGTTTGGACTTGGCATGAGTAAGTATGATGTGCTTATGCTATTTACGCTTTCATGTATCGGCGGTGCTATTTGATGTGTTTCTTGTCCGTGTGGTCGCAGAACATCGGCGAGTCGTGGCGAGACACGGTGGACGGACTAGGCGCAGTGGCGCCGAGGTCGAACGGTCGGGATGTGTCGAAGACGATGTGGACTCGAGGTGGTTGCGGCGTGCGAGGCAAGGAGCGCGAAGCTTCGGAAGGTGCGGGGAGGCGAAGCGGAATTTCGCAAGGCGCACAAGCGGAGCAGCTCCGTTGGATTTAGCGGGCGTAACGGGCGGAGACCGTTAGCCATGAGGCTATAAATAGGATTGAGGGCTGCATGCCCACTTGAGCATTTTGGAGGGAATTAGGGTTAGCTCTAGTCAAAGAGGCTTTAGGAGGTGGTTTTCCTTTAGTCTTTAGTGGTTGGAGAGGCGAGTGTGCTCCTCTGTTGTCCTCACGATGTGTTCTTAAGTGGTGATAGAGCAGTGTTGTCTCCTCTCCAAGCATTCATGGTTGAGGATTGAGAGAGATGGAGAGGGAGAGGGAGAGTTGATCCACCTTGTAATCATCCATGGTTCTAATGTCCATGCGTATCGGGACGTATCTGTATTCCTTGTGATTCAATGAATGAAATTCTGAAGTTTAAGTTTCCCTGTTCGTAGCTCTGTTCTTCATTTTTCCTCTTTTGCAAGATTTCTTGATTTTCGTCTTTTTGAGTTCTTGCTTGCTGGAGAGTGCCAAAATGGGTTGCTATGACATGGGAGATGCTCAAAAGCCATTTGGCTAGTTGATCCAAAGAGCAAACCAATTTTAATTTCTGTTTTAAAGATTGGGCTTGCTCCGTTCTTCATTTTTCCTCTTCTAGGGTTTGGAGCATTTCTTGTTTTCCTTTGAGATTTGGCATGAAATTTGGACTGTAGACTCCAGTGGATATTGCTATCTTATCCCCAAAATTTCATGGCCAAAGGTTCAAGGGTTTGATGGGAATTCAAGTTTTTGTGCTCTCTCTGTAGTTACATCTCCATTTCTAGGTTTTGGTGGCTTTCTTGATTCCTTTGGTGAAATGGCATGAAATTTGGTCTGGAGAGTCTTGTGGCTATTGCTAATATATCCTCAAAGTTTCATGGCCAAAGGATCAAAGATTGGAGAGTAATTTGATTTTTAGTGTTGTCTCTGTACTTTGTCAGTTCTTGGCTTATCTCTGAAATTCTTGTGTTCTTGCTTAGTTTCCTTGTTGATTAAGGTCCTAAAAATATTTAGAATAGTCCCTTGGTGTTTCTCTCCAAAAAGTTCTTAAGCTTTTCCTTCATTTTCCTTGTTTTAGTCAAAGTTCAGAGCTTCTGTTGGGCTGTTTGTTTGCTGCTTCCTTTCGTTGTCTGAAGTATCCTATAGACTGCATGCTATTTTTCTTTGGCTGAATGGCAAGGAATGAAAGATCACGTTTCTTTTTATTCTTTTGCTGCTTGACCATTTTTGCATGCAGATCAAACAGCGTTATTTTCAGTTGAAATTTTTACTGGATGATCTCTGATTTATGCTGAATTTTTTGGTGCCACATGCGTTCCAAATTTCAGCAGAATTAATTTTAAGTTTTCTGTGAGTTGCGTTGTTTTGCATCTTTTGAAAAGTTAGTGTTCGTTTTCTCGGGGGCGATTTTAAGCGAGCGACATTCACCCCCCCCTCTGTCGCCATTTCGGTCCTACAATTGGTATGAGCGGTTAGCTCTAATCAATAGATCTTAACGGTCTCGAGCCATGGCGACGGACAAGTACTCGACCAAGCGCGTGTTCGATGGCATCGATTACCCTTACGAAAGAGCCGAATGGAGACATACATCCAGGCTGGGGTATGCCATCGCGGAAGGTCAAGGTACGATTCTTTGTTCTGCCGATGAGAACATCAATGCGGGAACATGGCTGATGTTGAGGCGAATGCAAAGGCAAGGAACATCATCATCCGGGGTTGAGTCGTAGCGAGTTTGACCAGATATCTCACACTGTCGCCCGCCTCGACATCCAGGTGACCCTCGGCGCATACCATGAGGGCACCACCGGATCAAGACGGTTCGACAAGACCAGTTCAGCGCGAATACAACAAATTCGAGATGTTTCTTTGGTGAGTCCACGGACGAGTGCTTTTCGCGATTTCACAAAATTTTGAGCAACCTCCGAGCGGTCGGTCTCACATACCCCGACTCGGACAACGCTCGTCAGATGCTCGCGGCACTCGATCTGCGCGTGTGGGAGATGACGGTGACCACCATCAAAGACACGATAGACCTCTCGACCCTGACTCTTGACGCGCTGTACTCGCGCCTCAAGACTCACGAGATTGACGTTGTCTCTCGTCGGTCGAAGTCACAGTCGATGGCTTTGGTCACCGATCCCATTTCGGCTTCTGGTTTTTTCGCCGATTCGCTTTGTGGGTTCTCCCTAGCTGCTCTATGTGACGTAACTGATGATCAGTTAGAGCAGCTAGAGGATGAACAGCTCGCCCTCCTAGCTCGGAAGTTCTCCCATGCTTACAAGAGGAGGAGGGACAGAAAGAGAGGCGGACCAGTCATCTGCTTCGAGTGTGGTGGCCCCAACCACATTCGAGCGAACTGTCCCAAGCTGGAGAAGGGTAAGAACAACTACGGCGGTTCAGGCAAGAACGACTACACCGACAAGAACCGCAACAAGAAGACTCCAGCGCAGACGCCGGGAAAGAAGAAGTTCCGCAACTTTGGGAAAGCCAAGAAGTTCTTCCACCGTGTCCTCACCGCCTTCGACGACCTCGACCTCAGCGAGGTGGAGGGATGGAGCGACGACGACGGGACGGGTGATCAAGAGCCCAAGGATGGCGGCGGCGACTTCTCGAAGCATGTGCTTCATGGCCTCGAGGGCGAATCGAGCGACAATGAGCTGTACTCCGACTTTCGGACGAGGTATGCCCCACCTCGACCAGCTCAATCATGCTTTTCTTAAGCTAGGTGGTTTCCATGCTAGAGCTAGGGCTAGGTGTACTGAGTTAGAGAAGGAAGTAGATAGATTATCACTAGAGATTATTGCTCTTACATCCGATCCTCCTAGTGATGATTGTGATACATGCTCTACTTTGTTGGGTGATTTGGAGAAGTTAAGGACCTCGCATGATAGTTTGTCCTCAGAGCTTGATATTGTTAAGGTGGAGAATGTTAGTGCCTTGCCGAATTAGAGATGAGTAGGATAGCGATTGCTACGCCTACTATTGTTGAGACTACTTCTGCACCTCATGTGAGGATAAGGACAATGCTTTTAGAGGTCTTTACACCATCTTTGTTAGATCTGCACTGAGTCATGTGAAAGCTGCAATAATTTGAAAATGAACCTAAAGAAGGCGGATCATAAAATTTACGAGTTGTATTCTTGGTTGCTTGAGCCATTTGCTTCATGTTCAAACTGTCCTAAATTAAGCTGCTGAACTTGAATCTGCTTTCCAAGCGATTTCAAGAAATGATTGATCATAATAAGCGGCTAATTATGCTTCTAAGGACCTGTTAGCTCACCATGCAAAAATTGTGAAAAACTAAAAATTGACTTGATTGCATTGGATGAAAAATGTGTGAAGCTAACTAAGGACTTACTAGAGAAGCAACCATCAGTTGTAATGTGATTGCTGAGGAGGAGAAGCCCGTGGTAAGGTAGAGGCGCCTAGCGACGCGAGCCAACTTTGCTAGCGATAGGATTGCCCATTCGAGTCGGTGTGCGTGCACAAGCCAATCGTCCCTCTATTTGTTGGTTCTTCATCTGCTCCCTTACCTCCTGCTGTTCCCTCTTCCCCCTGCTCTTCTTGCACCTCTCTCTTTCGGGAGTGTCAGTACCTTATGAACACTCTCGAGAGATTTGTAGGCGGCAAGAAGAAGCTTAATCTTATTCTAAACCAATCCAAGATTTGCAAGTTCAATCAAGGTCTAGGATATGATTTCTATGAGGATATGAGGAAGCATCCACCTGCTATTCTCCGACCCATCGTAGGAGGTGTGATCGAGGTCGAGCCCAGATCTGATGAGGTTAAATTCAAATCAGCGGGCTTCGTCCAAGGGATCTCTGACAGCAAGGTGAGTCCACCTGCAGCTTCGGCCTCTCAGAAGGCGAAGTCTCTTCGTGCTACTTCCACCTCTCAGAAGGTGAAGTACCACTGCACCTTCTGTCAGAAGGATGGACACACGGTCGATCGATGCTTCAGGCGCGCCAGGATTGCACGTAGAGACCGTGCTGAGGCACTTAGGCGTATTCAGGGTTAGCCCCAGACCCTGAGTGCACCTAGGACCAGCACGAGGTCTAGGTTTACTGCTGTTGACGGGTTTGGGCAGCATCGAGGACTTGGTTTTTCTGAGTCTTCTGGTTTTCGTCCTCATGCTGCTCTCGGTCGTGACTTCCGCCGTCCTGAGGGTACTTCTCGTTTCTCCCGTCGAGACAGCTACCGCGGCGTGTTCAACTGTTGCGGTGCTCGGGCTCGCTTGCTGTGAGCACCGGACCCGGCAACGACTCTCGGTCTACTCGTAGACCATCCGCTTTCGAGTGACGAGGCGTAGGGTAGATAGAGTCGATCGTGCTTGACTACTTCATCGCTCGGCGTGTTGTTCGATATTGGGTGCCAAAATCACTCTTGATTTACGAAGATGAAACTTTACTCTATTTGACTCGAGCTCGCCGTGGAAGGAGAGGTTTGGCTTGTAGACTCGGGTGTTCACGACACATGACCGGAGATTCCGTTGGTTCTCTTCCCTAGCCGTGCTCCGGTGATGAGCGATCACCTTCGGAGATGCTTCATCCAGGCGCGTCATCGCCAAAGATGCGATCTTGGCGTTAATGATTCGTTTCTTTTGAGAGATGTTGCCTTGGTTAGTAAGCTGCGTTATAATTTGCTTTCGGTTTCTCGACTTACTGATAGCGGTTATGAGGTGAGCTTTAAGCGCTTGCAAAATTCTTGATTCTTGGGTGAGTCCGGTTTGCGGGATTTCGTTTTGGGAGGATCTTTTGTGCTGATTTTTCGAGTCTTACGGTGATCCTCTCGGTGTTTAGTTGCCTCATAGTCCCGTGATTTGACCTTACGGCATAGGAGACTTGGTCATATTGGATTTGATCATTTGACCGAGTTAGCGGCCACGACCTCATTCGTGGTCCTGCGAAGCTCAAAATGGTCAAAGATCTTGTTTGCACTCCATGCGACACGGCAAGATGGTTGCCGCTTCACATCCTCCGGTCCTTTGTGACTATGACCGATGCACGGGACATTTGCTCCACATGGATACGATGGGACCAGCTCGAGTGCGATCAGCGGGAGGAAGTGGTATGTTCTTGTCGTGGTCGATGACTTCGAGGTATTCTTGGGTGTTTTTCTTAGCCTCGAAGGATGAGCGTTTTCACATTTCGAGGTCTTTTGGTGGAGCTTCTGTTGAGCTCCGGGTGCCTTACGAGCGATCCGCGATGACAATGGCACGGAGTTCAAAATTCCTACTTTGAGAGTTTACGTGGTGAGGCAGTGTAGAGCATCGGTTCTCCTCTGCGCACGTCCGCGGCAAAATGGCGTCGTGGAGAGAAAGAACGGACCTTAGTCGAGATGGCGGGGCGATGCTTGATGAGTACTCTACAAGTGGAAGTTTTGGTGAGGCTATAGCCACCGCGTGCCATGTGCGAAATCGAGTTTTCTTGGGCACACTGCGCACTTCTTATGAGTTGAGATACGGGCGAAAGCCCAGTGTCTCTCATTTTCGTGTGTTTGGTTGCAAGGGCTTTATTCTGAAGTCCGGGAACCTAGATAAGTTCGAGTCATGTTCTTGTGATGGGATCTTTCTAGGTTACTCGCCTTCTTCGCGGGCTTATAGGGTCTGAAATTGCGAGTCTAGCAAAATGGTAGAGACCTGTGAAGTGACCTTTGGCGAGGCGGTCACCGGGACTGGGCACGATATCTCGAGTTCTTTAGAGCGATGCGAGACCATCTTCGTGGGCGGCGAGGGCGATGGAGATGAGGGTTGTCTACCGATCCAGTCCCTTATCCACCCCTTGAGGTGTCGTCTTCCACCGCACCTCGGTGATCGACCCATGCCTTACGCTTCCTCTGGAGCTAGTGGCTCTGTTCCTATCTCGTCGCTCATGAGGTAGAGGCCACTTCTTCATCTCATCTGGACCTCCCGACATATCCGGAAAGACATCCTTACGAGCGGATGATTGGAGACTGTTGAGCGTGTTACCGCTCAAAATCAGCTTATCTCAATTCTGTCTCCATTCTGATTTCATTGCCTCCTTTGAGCCCAAGGATGTTTCTCATGCTCTTTACGACGAGTCTTGGGTCAATGCCATGCATGAGGAGCTAGAAAATTTCGAGAGGAACAAGGTGCAGTGGCTTATCGAGCCCCCGCGAGTCATAATATTATTGGGACTAAGTGGGTGTTCAAGAACAAGCGAGCGAGGATGGAGTGGTTATTGAAACAAGGCTAGGCGGTAGCTCGGGGTTTTCCCGGTTGAGGGTCTAGACTTGAGGAGACCTTTGCCCTGTAGCTCGACTTGAGGCCATTAGAATCTGCTTGCCTTTGCAGCTTCTAAAGGTTTCAAGTTGTACGAGATGGACATCAAGAGTGCCTTCCTTAATGGCTTCATTGAGGAAGAAGTCTATGTCGAACTGACCTCACGGTTTTGAAAACCCCAAATACCCTAACCATGTATTCAAGCTTTCTAAAGCTTTGTATGGACTTAAGCGAGCCCAGGAGAGCTTGGTATGAGAGGCTTAAGTCCTACCTATTGAGTCATGGTTTTGAAATGGGTAAAGTTGACAAGACCTTGTTCATTCGCCGACATGGCGATGATTGCTCGTCGGTTTATGTGGACGACATCATCTTTAGCGGCTCCTCGCATGCTCGTTTCCCGCTTTTCCGATGTCATGAGCTCGAATTTGAGATGAGCATGATGGGCGAGTTGAGCTTTTCCTTGGCTTCCAAATTAGCGGACTCGGGAGGGTACATTTTACGCATCGGGGCAAGTACACACGAGACCTCTGAAGCGCTTTGACATGAGTGATGGTAGCGGTGTCCACTCGATGGCTATCTCGGCTTCACTTGACCCGGATGAGGATGGCGAGCGATCGATCGAAGGAGTATAGGAGTATGATCGGCTCCTCTTGTATCTCACGCCTCGAGACCGGACATACACTTTCTTTGTGTGTCTTTGTGCTCGGTTTGAGCTTCTCCTCGCGTATCTCACCGTCGAGCGGTGAAGCGCATTCTTGGTACCTTCGAGCTACCATTGACTATGGTATCGGTACTCTTCCTCTTCTTGTCTTTCCTTGAGAGCCTTTTCGGATGCGAACTTTCTTTGGTGTAGGATAGATAGGAAGAGCACTTCAGCACTTGCCAATTCATTGGCACTTTCTCGTTTTACGGTCTTCTAGGAAGCGATCGGTGTTACCTGATCCACCGCAGAGGCCGAGTGCGTTGCTCCGCTGTTGTTGCGGCCAGTACTGGATGGTCTCGACCTGCGGGACTTTGGGTTAGTTATCGGCGATGTTCCACTCTTTTGTGATAACACTTACTGCGATTAACATTGCTAAGAACCAGTCACGGCACTCCCGGACCAAGCATATTGATATTCGCTATCACTTCCTTAGAGACCATGTAGAGAAGGGTGATATTGTGCTACAGTTTGTGGAGAGTGACCACCAGTTGGCTGACATTTTCACCAAGCCATTGGATAGCTCGAGGTTTTCAGCTCTGCGGGGAGAGCTTGGGGTGGTTTGTCCTTATGGACTGCTGTGAGGGGGAGTTTGTGCTTTACTGCTTTACTATATTGATTATGCTTTTACTCCTTACTGTTGCATTGCATTCGGGGGCATTAGGTTTAGTCCTTCTAGCATAAGTTAGATTGGTCTTCCTGTCTAGCTGTTCAGACTCTTACTCTTATCTTGTGCTTCCAGGATTAGCTGTTTCTCTTCTCACTAGATTGAGCTCACTCACTTCTTGTAGGTTCTAGCGAGGGTTGGGCCACCCTCGGGTAGACAGGGTACGTGTTTGCTCTCTAGTGTGTGTTTTTCGGTCAGCTGATAGTCCTAGAGTCACATGGGGTAGATGAGGGTCAGTCTGAGCTATAGTTGCCTCTATATCTTATCTATGCTTTAAGGACTGCCTATTTGCTGTTTTCTTGCCAGCTTCTCGATTTTATTGCTTTGGTTCAGGGGGAGTTCATTTGGGAGCTTCTGGAGCTTAATATTGACATAACTCAACTTGATCTAAAAGTTGTACCTAATGTTGAGGGGGAGCTGGATTTTCTGCATCTTCATCATTTAGCATTATAATATAGCTGCATTGAGCCTTGATTATTATCCTGTTATGACATGCTTACAATGATCTACACCTTGCCATGATTTGTGCTTTATGCGCTAGATTTATCATGCCTTCATATGTGTAGACTAGCGTTTGCCATGATAAGTAAATTAATATTGCTTCACTTAAATTAAAACTTGTCATGATCACATTTGAGTCTAGTCTTGCTTTAGCGATCCCTTTATGATCCATGCCATGTCAAATAGGCTAGGTTGAGCGTTGAATCTCTATTAAGCCTTAGATTGAGCTATTTTAGTCTCTTGATGATGCATGAGTTAGTACAACATATTAAAATGCAAAAAGATCTCTTTTGTGCGAAAAAACTGATTTCACCAATTCTCTCCTATGAGACGGCTTGCCATTGCACTTGGCATGAACTTAGGGGGAATTTTGGATGACCTAGACTATCTTCTTAAGCTTCTCGCTTGGAGTGGTCGCATAAGGCTTGAGATCTAGCACATGATAAAACCAAAAATCTGGTTGGCAACAACCATGCATTTCAAAACAAAATATGTCATTTGTGCTCAATTTGCTTAAGCTACAACAAGAACACAGTACGTTAACCAATGTTTCATTCTTGAGCATATAGCACTCTATTTGGTCTCAATTTGAGCTTCTTAGCTCCGTTTAGCTTATTGACATGGCTGCATCATCCTTGGATATCTCTAGCTGGACTTTGCTCATTGATGACTTGACTTGCTCACATAATGCACTTCATTTTCAGATTGTCATCCATATGCTCTAGCTAGCTAATATATATGTTGTCATGATCTAGATAGCGTTTTCTTGAGTTATGGCTTGGTGTCGTACTTGTTGGTCATTATGGATAATTCTCATGGCTCTAAATGCTTAGAATAATCAACCTTCAGCCATTTCATCCATTGACATGGTCATATTCTCTCTTTTGCATCCTTGATGTGTTTATTGCCAAAAGGGGGAGAATAGAGAAGAAAAAGCTAGTTGAGATCATTTTAGAGCTTTGGAGAACAATTTGCTCTTTCATTTGTTGCTCTAGTGATCTTTGTGTCGACATGGTCATTAGCTTCACTTCTTTCTTTGGACCATGTTGGATTCTTCAAACTCAAACTTTTCTTTGCGTTTTTTCGGGGTTTGTCAATATACTCATCAAGGGGGAGATTGATGAACCATGTGGAAGTGATCACATGCGGATGATGAGTAATTGACATTGGTTTAGTTTAGTCGAGTTTGGTTTGAGTGGTTTGGACCATGTCGTTGCGTGGTGCGACGGACTCGATCAGGTTTGGTCATTCACGGTCGTATGGGATTAGGTTGCATATTCGGATGATTCGGCGAGTTTGGACTTGGCATGAGTAAGTATGATGTGCTTATGCTATTTACGCTTTCATGTATCGGCGGTGCTATTTGATGTGTTTCTTGTCCGTGTGTCTGCGAGAACATCGAGGCGAGTCGTGGCGAGACACGGTGGACGGACTAGCGCGTGGCGCGAGGTCGAAGCGGTCGGGATGTGTCGAAGCGGCGTGGACTCGAGGTGGTTGCGGCGTGCGAGGCAAGGAGCGCGAAGCTTCCGGAAGGTGCGGGAGAGGCGGCACGGGAATTTCGTAAGGCTGCACAAGCGGGAGCGGGCTCCGTTGGATTTAGCGGGCGTAGCAGGCGGAGACTCGTTAGCCATGAGGCTATAAATAGGATTGAGGGCTGCATGCCCACTTGAGCATTTGGAGGAATTAGGGTTAGCTCTAGTCAAAAGAGGCTTTAGGAGGTGGTTTTCCTTTAGTCTTTAGTGGTTGGAGAGCGAGTGTGCTCCTCTGTTGTCCTCTACGATGTGTTCTTAAGTGGTGATAGAACAGAGTGTTGTCTCCCTCTCCAAGCATTCATGGTTGAGGATTGAGAGAGATGGAGAGGGAGAGGGAGAGTTGATCCACCTTGTAATCATCCATGGTTCTAATGTCCATGCGTATCGGGACGTATCTGTATTCCTTGTGATTCAATGAATGAAATTCTGAAGTTTAAGTTTCCCTGTTCGTAGCTCTGTTCTTCATTTTTCCTCTTTTGCAAGATTTCTTGATTTTCGTCTTTTTGAGTTCTTGCTTGCTGGAGAGTGCCAAAATGGGTTGCTATGACATGGGAGATGCTCAAAAGCCATTTGGCTAGTTGATCCAAAGAGCAAACCAAGTTTAATTTCTGTTTTGAAGATTGGGCTTGCTCTGTTCTTCATTTTTCCTCTTCTAGGGTTTGGAGCATTTCTTGTTTTCCTTTGAGATTTGGCATGAAATTTGGACTGTAGACTCCAGTGGATATTGCTATCTTATCCCCAAAATTTCATGGCCAAAGGTTCAAGGGTTTGATGGGAATTCAAGTTTTGTGCTCTCTCTGTAGTTACATCTCCATTTCTAGGTTTTGGTGGCTTTCTTGATTCCTTTGGTGAAATGTCATGAAATTTGGTCTGGAGAGTCTTGTGGCTATTGCTAATATATCCTCAAAGTTTCATGGCCAAAGGATCAAAGATTGGAGAGTAATTTGATTTTTAGTGTTGTCTCTGTACTTTGTCGGTTCTTGGCTTATCTCTGAAATTCTTGTGTTCTTGCTTAGTTTCCTTGTTGATTAAGGTCCTAAAAATATTCACTATCACGTTGTTTTGCCTTTTGAAAAGAAAGGCTAATGTGGTAGCTGATGCCCTAAGTCATAAAGCCTATTGCAATAATCTCAAGGTTCAAGAGCAACAACCTGAGCTTTATAAAGAGTTAATGGCACTCAATCTAGAGATAATAGAACAAGGCACCATAGCGGTCATGGAATACAACCAAGTATAGAAGAACGATCATAGCTGCATAGAAGGAGAACTCAACCGCTCTTAGGTTAAGAAGCTTAATGGAAAAAGGGAAGGCTCCTAAGATAACTGAGGATCAACAAGGTGTTTTAAGGTATGGGACACGTATCTTTGCTCCCCATCAAAAGGACCTTAAAGATCTAATACTTAGGGAAGCCCATAGCTCTACGTATTCCCTTCACCCGAAAGTACCAAGATGTATCAGGACATGAAGCAGTGGTATTGGTGGCCACGCATGAAGAGGGACATCACTGAACATGTTGTCTACTGTGATGTATGTCAAAGAGTGAAGGCTGAACATCAAAGGCCAGCAGGATTATTACAGCCATTACAAATACCTCAGTGGAAGTGAGAAGAGGTTGGAATGGACTTCATCACTGGACTACCATGAACCAAATTAGGGTATGACTCCATATGGGTTATAATAGATAGGCTAACCAAAGTCACCCACTTCATCCCTGTCAAAACCACCTACAAAGGAGACAAGCTGGCAAAATTGTACATGTCCCGCATCATGTGTTTGCACGGTGTGCCAAGAAGGATAGTTTCAGATCGAGGTTCTTAGTTTACCTCACATTTCTGGGCTAGTCTTCATGAAGCCCTCGACACCCATCTGGATTTCAGTACTGCCATCACCCACAGACAGATAGCCAAACAGAGAGAGTGAATCAAATACTAGACAATATGCTTTGAGCATGTGCTCTAGATTTCACTAAGGATTAGGAGAAATGCCTACCTTATGCCGAGTTTGCCTACAATAACAGTTATCAAGCTAGCCTACAGATGTCCCCGTTTGAAGCCTTATATGGAAGGAAATGTCAAACTCCTCTGCACTAGTTAGAAGTAGGAGAAGGCTATATCTTTGAGTCAAACACTCTAAAGTAGGCTGAAGAAAAAGTCTGCCTAATTAAGGACCGATTGCAAGTAGCTCAATCAAGACAAAAGAGTTACGCGGACAAGAGGCGTAGGCCATTAAGTTTTGAAATTGGAGATTATGTCTACCTGAAGTTGTCACCCTTGCGAGGAGTTAGGAGGTTCAAAGTTAAAGGCAAGCTCCAATTGTCTTGGGTGCAATGTCAAGCAATTGGTTTCCATGTGCCCGAATGAGTTCCAAATGGACACATTTTTCCCGTCGCTGATGAGAACACTAGTTGCCGCTGCAAAGAGCTCCCAATCTTGGTCATCACATGGTGTTTCCATCCCCTGCCAAGGTCTATTTATAGTAGCCCATTCATGCCATAGCCATCTAAGTCTAAGAGCCTTGACAAAATTCTCTAGGTCCAAGAGGCCAATACCCCCTAGGTGTGTAGATCTGCAGACTTTATCCCAGTTGACCTTACATTTGCGTCCAGATAATTGTTTTGATCCGACCCAGAGGAAGTGATGTGCCCACCTATTAAGGGATTTGGGCACGCATTTTGGTGCTTTGATGGTAGTAAGGAGGTAAGTGGATTGGGCCGTTAAGACTGATTTGGTGAGGATTTTACTGCCTACTAGTGTGAGTAGTTTGTTGCGCCATCCAGCTAGGCGGTTAGCATACTTATCTTCTAGCACCTGGAAGTTCGCCCGACAGAGCCTTTTCCAAGGGGTAAGCCTAGTTATTGTAAAGGGAAGGATGCATGCTTCATCGGTAAATCCTATAGTGTGACTTGTAGGTTGATCTATTCAATCAAATCAACACAATTCAGCTTTTTGTAGATTGGTTTGCAGCCCCATTGTGTTACTAAAGTTCTATAGGATTCAAAAGAAATTCCGGACATCCTCCTATTGTGGCACTAGAAATATGGCCATGTCATCTACATACAAGGAAGTTCTCAGCGTAGCCGCTCGGCCACCCAGAGGCTATAAGAGGCCGAGGTCTATTACAACATTTAAGATTATTTGCAAGGGATCAATCGTTAGGATGAAAAGGACAAGAGAGAGTGAGTCGGCTTGTCGTAATCCTCTGCGATGTTGTATTTTGTTCCTAAGGACGCCGTTGAGGAGGACTACAGAGGTGGCGGTGGAGAGGAGACACGAGACACAGTCTCTCCATCGGGGAGGGAAACCTCATTTTTGTAGCAGGTCAAGGAGATAGTCCCAGTGAACCGAGTCAAAAGCTTTTGTGGTGTCGAGTTTTAGGAGGAAGACAATGTATTGTCCTGGTGGTATCTTTTCGCCAGATTGCAAACATAAAGAAAGTTATCCTGGATGCATCTGCCCTTTATAAAAACACTTTGGCTTGGGGAGATCAGCTCATTCATGAAGGGTGTGAGTCGCAAAGCTAAAATCTTTGCGATGATTTTGGAGAAGCTATGGATGAGATTGATCGGTCTGAAGTCTCCCGCAGATTGAGCTCCCTCCTTTTTCAGCATCAAGACTAGATTTGCCATATTTGAGCATGGGAGATTAGATGTTCTTAGGTTGAAGAAGCCATGCAGCACCGCCATGAGATCTCTCTTTATAATGTCCAGTAGGCACGGTAGAAGTTTCCATTGAAACCATTGGGTCCTGGTGCTTTGTCCATAGGTATCTCAAGAATGGTGGCATGAACATCTTCTTCTATGAGAGAGGCAACAAAGGCATGTAGGTCCAACTATGGCAATTGGAGGGTGTTCTAGTTGAAGGTGGCTGTTGTAGGTGATGAGTGGTCGAGCACACGGTCAAAGTGTTGGAATAGCACCTTCACTTTGTCATCATATGTGAGCACCACACCATGCTCCCTAGATAGCTGTTGGATGAAGTTTTTGCACCTGCGCAAATTAATTTGGATGTGGAAGTATTTTCTATTTGCATATCCCTCTTTGCGCCAATTAATTCTCAACGCCTATTTCTTCCAGGTTTTTTCTATTACTGCAAGCCCCATTATCCTTTTTTTGAGGCGTGACCAGAGCTCAATCTCTCCCACTGAGAGCGTGCGGCTTTCTTGTGCTATCTCAAGGCAAAGGATAATCTTTTGGGTCATAAGTAGCTAAAGCCTGGCATGTGGGAAGAGAGTTTTTCTCCAGGACCTTAGCCTTTTGGCTGTGGTAGTCAATTTTTTTAGGCAAAGAATTAGGTCTTGATTGTGTGTTGGTTCCACCCATGCTTGTTGGACTACCTCAAGGAAACGAGGAAGCCGGATCTAGAAGTTTTCGAAGTGGAAACATTTAGGAGGTTACGGTCCATTGGTATTTGAGAGGAGGGGGCAGTAGTCTAAGATGGATGTGGGCAAGGAATGCAAGGTGTCGTGGTTGAAGGTGGTGTTCCAAACATTATTGCAAAAGAGTCTATCCAAGCGGACTAGTGTTGGGTTATCTCTTTTGTTGTTCCAGGTGAATTTTCTATTATGTAGGTGGATCTCTTTCAACTCGCAAGCATCCAGCACATTATGGAATTGGTTCATGAGTCATTGGTTGAGGTTGCGATTGTTGTTGTCACTCGCTTTGTAGATGAGATTGAAGTCCACTAGGAGCAACCACATGCTGCTATTCGATGGCTCTACGAGGTGCAATTTTGCTAAGAACCTTTCCTGGTCAGAATCTATTGATGGGCCATAGGCTGTCGCCACTATAAACTCGGTGGCACACTTCTTGGTTTTAAAATCCATCATTAAAGAATAGTCATGGCTGCGACAGTTGGAGATGTGTAACAGCCCAGGTTTTTATTAAAATAAAAATAAATAAATAAATAAACATTGATTAAAATAAAATTTAAATTAAAATAAGTATTTTTGCTGCCTAAATTTTAATTTGGTTTTGCCCTGAAGTTCTGTTTTTGAAAAGGCTGGATTCAAAAAACATTTTATGTAAGACCTAACAATACTAATAAATAAAAAGGATATTTTGCTTTTCTATAACAAATCCTTAATCAAATTAATTATTTGGATTTTCTTTGGTTTTTTGAGTTTTCTGGAGTTTAAAAATCTATTTTGAAATTAAAAAGGTATTTTAAATATACAAATACAATACCAACATAAGTTGAAAATATTTTATTTAAGTCCAAAATGTCTCCAGGAAGTTCTCTGAATTTTTCTGGAAATTTTGGAAGTTATTTCATATTTTTCTAAGCATTATTGAATTTTCTAGGCTTTTCTGAATATTAAAAATCAGAAAATAAAATTTATAAAACTCCCTCCCCCTCCGGCCGACGCGTGGAGCCGTGGACGGCCCTAATGGGGCCACGTCCCACGTGCCCGGCCCATCCCCGCCGCTCGCCCCATCCCGCCTTCCTCCCCTTCCCGCTCGCCACGTGTGCGGCCCGACCCATCTCGGTCGTCCGTTTGTCCCCCTTTCCCTCGGCCACCCGATCCCCATCCGACCGCCCCTTTCCTCTCCTCCCTCGACCGTCTGATCGCATCCGGTCGCGCGTGTCTCCCTCCCCCCTCTCTCCCGCTGATAGGCCGGGCCTACCTGTCATCCCTTCCCCGCCCCTTCTTCCTCCTCTCACGCCGCCGCCCGCAACGGCCACCTCCGCCCTACCCGTCGGCCACCTTGCGCCCGCCCACGTCTCCCTTCTGCGCCACCTCTCCCATAAGACTCGTGCCCCACCTTCTCCACCCCGCCGGATCCGCCGCCCACCTCCTACTCCCCATCTCTCCGCAACCGCCGCCACGCACGCGCCTACTCCGGTGAGGAATCTTCGCACCACCCCTCCCTCGCCCTATTTAAACCCACCCCGAGCTCCGTCTCGTCTCGCCCCACCTCCCTCCGCTCCTCCCATCCCCTCCCGTGCATCGAAGCGACCCCACGTCGTGCGCCTTCGGCCTCGCCGCCGTCGCCAACTTCGGTGAGGAATCGCCGCCGCTCCGAAGCCTCTCGTGCCTCGCCGTCGCCTCCTTCGGCTTCCCCACATCGCCGCGAAGCCGGTGCGCCCCTCGACCGAGCCTCCTCGCCGCCAGAGCACCGTCCTCGTCGCCACCCGAGTTGCACCGCCGCCTCGGCTCGCCGCCGGCCACCTCCGCTAAGGCCGCACCCACCCCGAGTCCCCCTCGACCTCCTCTCCCCGTTGCCGCCCTCGCCACCGCCCGCCGGAGCACCGGCGAGCACGCCGTGCCCGTGCGCCACCCCGGCCAACCTGGCCACGTCAGCAGCCGGGCTGACGTGTTGGGTGAGGTGGCGCTGCATCAGCGCCGCGTCGACTCTCCGCCTGCCCTGTCAGCGCCACAACCCCCACCCCGCCACCTGAGCACCTCCCCGGGTCCGTGGGCTCGGTCTATGGACCAGGGCCCACCGGTCAGGCAGACCCCCCAAGGGCTGACGCCAGCATGGCGCAATAATCCAGATTTTCAGTACAAAAATAATTCAGCCAAAAATAAAATCCTCTACTGACGTCATAATTCATATTTTCCTTTAGGAAAATAATTCCGGAAAATTCCTTTTTCATTTTTCTCTGATTTTAAACTTCCCGGAGCCCGTTTTTCTTCATCCTAACTCCGATTGAGCCCATTCAAAATTTTAAATTCATCAAAAATTCTCCTCTACCCATTTCTGGCCTCAATTCAAATATTTGAAGTCAATTTGAATTTATTTGAATTTGGTGGGTTATTTTGACGTGCAGACTTCGACGATTCAGGAAAATTCTTCGACGAAGATTCACACGAAGTTGAAGAGCAAGGCAAGTCACACTCCTTGACCATGTTGATCCCAGATTTCAAAATAAAATTATGTTGTTTTAAATTATTCTGCATGCATATTTCTATACAACATATTTCAATTCAGTTTTAAATTTAGTTATTGCCTACTTATTAATTCCTCCATTGATATTGAATTCCCTTATACCTGGTCACCCTAGATTAAAACTCTAGTTGGTACAATAGTATGGCTAGAGACTTTATGGATAGCAAATGCTTAGTCTTGTTTAGAAGTAACTATGGGTTGGGATACCTTTTCACATAAAATGATGGCCTTTTTACATAAAATGATAAGCTTTTCAAATGTACTCTTGACTTTGGTGAGTTAAGGGGGTTTATGATATATTTTGCAAACAAAATATAAAAACTAGTTTAGACTTAGGCAATTGATTAGTTAGTGGGTGCAGGCATGCCCTGTTGTTTGTAGACGCAGGGTTGATTGTCGTGCACAGGGGTATGTGGTTGGGCCTAAGTCAATTAAGGACCGATCTGTGAGCTACTGTTGCAAAGCCCTATCGTACTACCACATGGCTGGTATGGGACAGCCCTGGCTGAATAATTTGCGAAGTCCCAACCTGGGTCAAGTTGTAGGTTGAAAGTGAGTGTGGTTGGTGCCATGAGAAGTCTCACTTGAGGGAGCGTGGTTATGCCATGTGAAGTCTCTCTCAGGCTCAAGAGGGGGTCCCGGTCTGGTGGATTCCTTACTGGGGTGAAACCTTAGAGTTGGCTTGGCCAAGTTGAAGGCTTTGCATTGTAAAGGCCTTGTCACGACTCCTCGCCGCACACCTAAGGAAGTGTGTAATCCGATGGCAATATGGGATGATCGTATCTTGTGGGTAAAGCTGTACAACCTCTGCAGAGTGTATAATCTATCCTGGATAGCCGTGCCCACGGTCATGGGCATGCTGAGTAAAAGTTTTTCATGGATTAGACTTTGTTTTTCAAAAATATTTTTTGAAAACCTTATGGATGGATGAAATCCACGAGAGATAAAAACCTTGTGGATGGATGGAATCTATGAGAGATAAAAACCTTGCGGATAGATGGAATCGTGAGAGATTGAGACTTGGTGGATGGATGGAATCCGTGAGAGATTGAGACCTGGTGGATGGATGGAATCCATCAGAGTTGCGCAGTGAAAGCGTGTGGAATCCATACGCGATCTTTTGGAAAAGATGATCCGGGTGGGATACCCGTGGATAGGTTGGTGTATGGTCGGAACCTGCACTGACGATATTATTTTCAATTACAAGTATTGTTTCTACTTACTGTATCAAATTCAGCATTTTCAATCTATTACTGTATTTCCTTAAATGCTGTTTTATGCGAACTAATCTTATAAGCCTTCCATTGAAGCCTTTATCATTGTGTTGCATTTCTCCATGTCATTTGCGGAGTACAAGTTTGTACTCACCTTGCAATCCCCATACAAAGGAAGATGTCGTCGATAACGGTGAAGACCTAGACGAGTAGGCCGCGTCTTACTGTCGTTTGCCTGTGGGCAGGCTTGGGCTTCGCTTTTATCAGTTGCTTCCGTAGTTATTTGCTTTGTTATCTTTGCCAATAGGCAATGATGTAAGACTTGGCCATAAGGCCGTACTCTTTTATTCAATATAAAAAGTCATTTATGCTTGGTATTTATCTTTGTTGTCACTGTGTGCACTAGTTGATTCTGGACTAGTGCGATTTACACAGAGGATCCAGGAGTCGTTACTCCGGGTTCCGACAAGATGTCCACAATGTTAGTGTTCTAGAGGACTAGGATGCCTCCACACGTGTTGTGTGCTGACAAGAAGAGGAAGTCCTGCATCCTATTACCACCCAAGCCGCTAACCTGAGCTTGGTCTATTGAACTTAATTTCGTCTCTTGTAGGCACACAATGTGGCATGAGTTGGCGCTAAGCATCTCATGGACAGCCTAGGTCCCTGATGTTCCAGTAGAGTATTGCTAGGTTAGGTCCCCATATTGTAAGGGCGAAGGCTCTAGCCAACCGCAGAAGAAGGTGGTCGTGGTCTAATGTAGTGTGTAAGGGGATTCAGAATTAGAGCAATAGGAGAGGAAGTAGTTGAAGTGCAGATAGCATTATTAGAACTGGTAGCATAGTCCACAACAGGGGTGTAGTCCACGAAGGGGTGGTGCCATAGTAGCTGTTACGAAATATGCCCCTAATATCTTTGCTTTATTACTCGCAAATAATGCGATCCATAAACTGATTACAAGCATATCAATTTATATGCCTAAGACTCCTAATAGCAAACGACTAGGACTTTGAATTGGACGCTACTTCAATTCGAATTACAGATGAAATCGAACTCCATTACGCTAGGACTCTTAAGTCAAGATTAAATCTAACAATCTCCCCCTTAATCTTGACTTTCTAACTTCTTTCCATCTTGTTTGAGTTTGGACGGCGACACATCTCAAACGTCCCTGACTCTACTCATCTTCAGAGCACTTCATCTTCGCTGAGCTCTTCGGCAACGAACGCTTTCTTCGTCTTCGGCTTTGGGCACTCTGAAGCAAAGTGTCCATAATCATTGTAGTTATAACACCTCACTTTTGCCTTATCAAACCTCCGACCTTTACGGCCATTGCCATCACCCCTGGAAGTGTTCTTGCCTTCACGCTTTGATTGAGCCTCCCACTCGGCGCGAGTCAACAAGAGTTGTCCATCACCTTTGTTGCTAGTGTCATGGATGCGTTCCTCATACGCCTTAAGGCGACCGATGACCTCCTCCATGGTCATTGCCTTTAGGTCTCCAAATTGCTCTATGACTGAAGCAACCGGGAGAAACTGTGAGGGAATAGCACGAAGGAATTTCTTTACCACATACAACTCTTCCACCTTCTCGCCAAGGGCCCGTATCTTGTTGACGATGACCGTCAACCGGACGGCGAAGTCATTGATCGACTCCATTTCCTTCATAGGTAGCACCTCGAACTCGGTCTTGAGCGTTTGTACCTTTGCTTCCTTCACGCGATCTGCGCCAAGATGCATCTCTTTCAACGCCTCCCACGCAGCTTTGGCCGTCTCCTTTTCGGCCAGTAGGAAGAGCGTCTCCTCTGGGATGCCCTAGTAGATGGCCGCCAATGCCATCTGATCTTTGCGCATATCGACGTTGCTGTTCTCGATCGCATCCCAGACACCTTGAGCCTTCATGTATACCTTCATCTTGATTGCCCATGCTGCATAATTGCTCTCCGTGAGCATCGGATAATGCAGCGAGATGGCGGAACTCCCCTTCGCCATCGCACCGGATGATGCCTCGTTGCCGTCGAGACCGCTTTCCGATTCACGCGACATGATCTTGGGCACGGATCAAAAAACTCCAGCTACTTTGAAGGCTCTTGGACCGGGAGAAAAACGGAGGAAAAATTGTTGTTTTCCTTTTTCTCCTTTTCCTGAAATTTGCTCTTGTTCTTCTGCGTTTTTGGGTTCTAGCTCTAGTGCTTTTATGAGATGGTGGAAGCACCTACTCCGAATTGGACGCCCTCTGGCCTCTGCCGACTCTGGTTTGACTTGAATTAATGGCCAAAAAACCAAAACCGAGACCGAGTCTCATTCACTGCCGCACACTCCTTTTTCTTCCCTCACTCCCTGTGCTTCCTCCTTTATCAAGCCCACCCGGCCGGCGGCACCGCCTCCACGGCAGCAGCTTCCGCCGGTGCCTCCCCACGCTTGGCCGCTCCCCCTCGTGCTGCGTCTCCGCCGCCTCCCCCTTCGGCAGCGCCTCCTCCTCGTCGACATCTTCCGCGCGCCCCGGCGGCGAGGAATGCGGCGTGGCGGGTTGGGCCGAGCCGCGGACATAGCGCGGTCGAGCGCGAGAGGCGTGTCGCGGCGCAGCGGCGGTGGCGGCGGATCCAGCGGATCTGGACTCGGTGATGGCGACGACGGCGGATCCGCCGGATCCGGCTTCTTCGGATGCGGAGGCGCGAGCACGGCGGCCGAAGCGGCGGATCGCGGCGGCGGCGGCGGCGCGAGGAGGCGCGCGGCAAGCGGCGGGCATGGGACCAAGCGGCGGTGGCGCGGCGGCGGCGGCGGATCCGTCTCCTCCTCCTCCTCATCGCGGCGGCGGTGGTGGGAGGCCGAGCGACGGAGGGCGGCTCAGCGCGAGCGCGGCGGCGGCCTGGTCGGATGCGGCCGCCGGTTGGCTTCTCTGCAGCTGCGGCGGTCTTCTCTTCCGCGGCCTGTAGCTCGGCGACGGCGGAGGGTCAGCGACCCTAGGCTGGCGACGGCGCGCATGGGTGGCCGCCCACAGGGGTAAAGATCATCCCCGGGCAACAAATAAAGAACTCACGGTTTTTCCCTCAAGCTCTGATCTCTAGCCCTGATACCAATTGTTACGATTATTGCTCTAATTTGCTACGCTTTATTTCTTGCAAAAAATGCAATGCATAAACTGATTACAAGCATATCAATTTATATGCCTAAGACTCCTAATAGCAAACGACTAAGACTTCGAATTGGACGCTACTTCAATTCGAATTACAGATGAAATCGAAGTCCATTACGCTAGGACTCTTAAGTCAAGATTAAATCTAACAGTAGCAAAGTCCACAAAAGTGTAAGGGCATTACATGGCTGAGCTGAATAGCAGGGGCCAAAGCAAAAGTAGTAGCAACCATGTCTGTGTGCCAGTGTGGAGAAGGCTTCATTTGCAGGGACAGCCTTCCGGAATCAGTGTTGCCTTCTACACTGCTGGCTCATTTGCAGCCTCAAAGCTGAGCTATCTCCCCTTGTACCACCAGGGCGTCATCAACGTGAATCGCTTACTCGGAATTGAAGTTGAACAAAGTGGAGAGGGCTTGGATGGCTTCCTATGGCAACGGGATAGTGAACAAAGACAGGTAGCAGTTAAGTTCCTCGTCGGTCATGGACTAATCCAATACACCAAGTCTGCAGGCGATCATCTCCAGAGCATGCCTTAGAAGGGGAGTATTGCACCATTTCAATGTGAGGCACTCACTGCGATGAGGAGTTAAGCCCATGGCCTGCCCGTGCTTTGTTGGCGGTACTAGATGAGGCAGCGGTAGGAGGGAAGGTGCTGGTGACTAAAAGACCTCAACCAGCAGGTTACAGCCTTGTGTGCGCCCATCATCCTGGATGTCAAGGTTAGCAGTCCCTGCCAAGGGTGGCTCGCCGGTCAAGGGAAGCTCATCATTCAGAGGGGGTGCTGCCACAGAGCTTGTCTCAGGGGACGGTGACACAGCATCGGAAGGTGTTGCAGGCGATGGAGGCATGGGTGCAGAGGTGGCCACAGTTAGCGTGTTTGCCAGCAAGGAGGCGGTGGAAGCAGAGGCCCCGATTAGGTACACATTAGCTGCATGAGACCCTGTAATTCTAGCAGAGGCCCCCGAGGTTGAGGATGGATGTGCAGCACACTCTGGAACCTCAACACTCGTAGGTGGCTGGTGTTGAGTAGTGGCTACCGGCTTGGTGAGCGATGTCCCAGGTGGTGCTGGCCTGTGGCCTGTGGGCGCCATCGGCCACCAGCAGTTGTCGGCTGGAGGAGCAGCCACCCCAGCAAGTGGAGTCACTATGATCAAGCCATCTTGTAGCACCCAAGGTCTTACAGCAGTTTGGGCCACAGCATGAGGTAGAGACCCTAGGAGGAGCGTTAGAAGCACGGTAACCACATCATCCTTGGAGAAGGCAGGTCAGCTGGGACCCGACACACGCGGTGACACCTTGCCTAGATGGCCAGCTGGGATAAGGCTTAAAGCTGCCAGGCCGTTCAGCAGAGCTGGAGAAGAGCTCATCGGGTTAGAGCAAGTGGTAGGGCAGCGGCCGAAGAGTATGTCAATATGTCATGGTGGAGAGGTAGAAGCAGCTAGCCGCTATCCTACTGCGTTATAGCTAGGTACTCCTTAGCCTTGTGGAGCCAAACCTATTGGCTGCACCTCGGCTCCTCCTCGGACTAGCGAAGCTTACTGTCAAGTAGGTTGGCCAACTCGCACTGGAGAAGCACAGCATGGGAGGAAAATAGTGTGGTCATGTGAGTCCAACTGGTTGACGGGCTAGGTGCTAAGGGAGCCAAAGATGATTGGGCCACCAGGACGTCATGTTGACGACAAGGATTTCCTCCGGTGTTGTGGTGCGGTCATGGTGACCTATCGCAAAGGCGTTCTTGAGCTTTTGACTTCCCATGGCGGCCGTCTTCATGGGTGGAGGGCCCCCACCGACTCAGTTGGTCATTCTTTCGCTAGTAGGGGCGATCATCATCATCTCTGTCATACTGTTTGTCACGGTACTTGTCTTCACCGCGGCACGCTTCATGGCCCGGCCTCCCATGCCTATTACAACGGGAGGTGCCAATAGCTCCCCTATCTGATCGGGCGGTCTCGTTGCTTTGGTGATAGCTGTGTTGGTCTTCGCCGTGCTCTAGGTGCCCTCGACGATGCCCAGGTGCCAAGACTGGCCATGTTTCGCGGGCTTGGAAGGCACAAAGGTTGTTGTGCCAAGGTCGGCTTTGGGAGGGGCAGCCGAGAAATCTACGATGAAGTTGAGGTGTAAGAGAACTCTGAAGGTGAGGCCCTTCTTGCAGCGGCTGGGCTCTGTTGCTATTGCCTACGGGCCTGGTGACGAGCCTTACACAATGAAAATCCTCCATTTTCAAGAATCAACAAGTTGGATATGGACCGTTAATTGATTTATTTTTTAGTACCAAGTACATCTTAAAGATCGATCAGTGATAACGGAATCGGATGAAACGGCACATTTAATTTATTCCAAGATATAGTAGTACTGTAGTAGGAATGAAATCTGCATTTTCATTGCTTTACATTAACTGGATGAGATATGAATTTTTACGGGGATCCGGGTTGATAATTTCTACACCTCACAAAATAAATGCAAATAATAATAATAATAATAATAATAATAATAATAATAATAATAATTATTAAAAAAGAGAGTGTGGTCTGCAGTCTCAATCTCCCTCCATAAAGCACACAATGAAAAATCTCCTTGCCAAAATCTCCTCTTTAATTGTGAGGCGGATTGGATTTTATCTTGGAACACTTGCCACAAAAATATTTAAACTTTCAGAGGGATTTTGCACTTCCACAATTTCTTCATTGTAATACTCAGCCTCTCGCCACGTTGTTGTGCTCTCTTTTCTTCTTGTTAACAAAATGGCATACAAATCTTTTGCATGTTCTAAAATTAAAAAAAAAACTCACATTCGCTCTAAAGGTCACCATTCTATAGTGTCAGAATTGAGCTGAATTGTGTTAAGGGCACGCATTAACTCCTCCTAATCTTGATTCCAAAAAAAAAAAAAAGACTACTCCCAGCCTTGCATTTCCACAACTCCCAATGTTCTCCTAAATTGTATAACTCTCACATCCCTCAAGCTAGTAAATTTTCAAGGGAAGCCCCTCCGGGCACATACTTCTTATAAGGGTGTTGCTAGCGCACAAACGTTCGATCCAGACGCTAGTGCCGTACGGTCGTTTGCAACATTTTGTGCCTATAAATGTAATATTTCTCAGCTATATTTGCAAAAAAAAATTTGATGAAAATCTCAATGTTGCACTAGTTGTTGCTGATTGTTGTATACATAAAATCAAAATGTTGCATATATGAAAATAAAAAATGTTGCATACTAGCCGTGTGCTCGGGACGCTGGCTCAACAAGGCACTGACCTGGTTCGTGGTCACGAAGAGAGCGTCGATGCCAGGCGCAATGAGCTCAGGGATCATAACCACACACTTCGTGGCTACGCTTCGCCGGAGGTTCCCCGCCGCGCCCGAGGATGGCCGAAGAGGAAGCCGACGGCAGTGGCTGGATCTGGCGGCGTCGCGCTCAAGGACAGCCGGATCTGGTGGCGTCGCGCTAGAGGACGACCGGATCTAGCAGCGGCGCACCCGGATAGGAAGTCGATGGCAGCAGCTGGATTTGGTGGCGCCGCGCTCGAGGACGGCTGGATCTAGTGGTGCCGCGCCCGGAGAGGAAGCGAACGGCAGCAGCTGGATCTGATGGCGCCGCACTCGAGGATGGCCGAATCTGTCGGTGCCGCACTCGGGGAGGAAGTCGACGGTGGTGGTCGGATCTGGCTGCGCCATACCTAAGGACAGCCAAAGAGGAAGTCAACGGTAACGACCGCATCTAGCTGCACCGGCGCCGGGGCATCGTGGCTGAGCTCGTGGTCATTGCCGTGCTCGGGTGTCATCGGAGCAAGAGAGTGAGAGAAGAGAGAATGAGGAGAGGGTGACGGTCGGACAAGAGCGAGCGAGTTAAGCAAAATTAAATGGGCCGAGGAGCAAGCGGCGTCCACGTGAGCTAGCGTCCGAAACGGCCGAACAGCTGAGCCGTATCATTCCCCTTCTTATAATCTTACATAGTACCAGTTTTCATTACAACCATTAACCAATTTCGAAATCCACTTACCAAGTAGGAAAATGTTCATAATTCAAGTATTCAGAATTCCATTTCACTGCCTGATATGTAAATTTGTCACCTGCACTCCTCCAAAAGAATATAAATAGAATCGTGTCCATCTTACGATGCACCCCCTCAAAAAGATGGCAGACATGAATACTCATGTTGTAAATGGTCAAACAGGAGTTGATTAGAACCAGATTTACCACCAGAGCAGAGAAATCTGTAATTAACTTATTTTTATTTGGCATATGTATATGCACGACAGCAGAAGGCATGTTTCATCACTAGGTGGATCACAATTCACAGGTACACCAATACTCAAAAGTCCAGATAATTTTCATGAAAAAGTGTAAAATACGAAACTACAGAATGGCACTGCCAATACCTCACGCCATGTCAGCTCCTGCAAGCTCCTCCGGGATGAGGGGCACCTTGCCCTCCCTCTCCCTGCTTAGCCTCTCCTGTGCGCCGACGGGCAGCTTCTCCAGCCCCCGGCCGTCCATCTGCTGCATCGTGGACACCTTGAGGAGGTTCAGCGACCCTCCAGGAAGAACAGCAGGCTCCCAAACAGGCAGAACCAGACCCAGCTCCTCCCCTGCATCCAGAGCAGAGTGCTGCCAATTACAGCTTACAATGCACTCGGTGAATGGTTTGATTGGCTCATGTGTGTTTGATGCTAGGTAAGTGCAGGGTGATTCATTCAGAGGTAAGAAGATCGTGCTTCCGAGCAGCAGCGGGATCTGGACGATCTTCTGAAGGATTTGGCAGATGTTGTGTATTGATCCGAGGCACCAGAGCGCTGGCCCAGCGATAAGTAGGTTCAGGCCTTGCTTCTCTGGGTTATGCCAGTAACCTCTCTCCATCTGTGCATTTTACTCGAGGTAAAATAAAGCATGAACTTAAACCTTGATCAATTAAGTAGAATTTTGGTTCAGTCCATATGGAGGTGCTAACACCTCTACCACATCTGGCCGTTCAATTGATAGGGGCAGAATTGTATATTCAGTTTTACATGTTTAACTGAACGGTTTCTCTCGCGACCGAATCACCGATGGCCTCCTTCCAAATCTCGACTCACCGATAGCCTTGCCCCAACCACATCTCTCGGGTCGCGGCGGGGCGGTGAGGCGCGGGTTGTACGCGCCGAAGGGCGAGACGTACCGGCTGCTAGGGCTGAAGGCGGCGGCGCCGAATGGCGAGACCGAGGATCCCTCATCCCCGCCGTAGCACTGCGGCTGCGGCCAGTACTGCCGCGCCACTTGGAGCTGGCGCATCAGCGGGTGCACGTCAGGCGGCGTGGTCGGCCGAGGCCTGCGCGGCGGGCGGCGCATCGCGGCGAGGCGATGCCGCGTACTTCTGCTGCAGCTGCACCACCGTACGTTCCCCCTCCTCTCCCCCTCTCCTTTCCTCTTCCTACCTGCTTATTTCTCGCAATCGTCAGAGTGACCACGGCGGCGGTAATCCTCGTGATTTGGCCCCGTCGGTGCACTCGCCGCTTGTCGCTCATCCCTGACCACGGGCTGTAATATCAACAGGCATAGAGGCGGCTCCTCATCGGCCCTCCCATCCGGGTGAGCACGGCGGCGGTAATCTCGGTGATTTGGTCCCCTTTAGGTGAGCCTGCTACTCATCGTGAGTTCGTCTACCAACATTCAGTACTAATTCAGTATTACTTTTTGTACCAAGATGATGTATTCTTCAGATTCGGTTTAGAACAAACTTAGAACTTTAGTTCAATTCCAGCTCCTCTGCCGATTCTTTTCCTTATGTAAACATATACGTGTAATCCTAGGCCTATATAAACATAAAACCCTTCCCCTCCCATCTTGAATTGATTTTGAGTTGAAGCCGGGCAAGGTGCCAAGTTCTGCACTTCTGCCCTGTTGTGTTAGCAATTGGGTATAGATAAACTTAGAATCCCCTCACTTGGCTGAATTAGAAGCAATGCTCATGGAATCACCTTTCGGCTGCAATGTAATTATCTCTTGTTTCCTTTTTCTTCTCAGTCTCCTATGTTACTAATCATTTTTTAGTTTACTACTCTATTCATGCTCGAGGGTGCCCTGGCTAATATGGGTGGTCACATTGGGTTGTAGGAATTCTAAACGTAGTTGACAGTGTGTCATTATGTCCAATAAGTCAATATAATAGTAGAATTGGAGTGTCTACTTTTTATTTTCCAAGCAGAAAAAACCCACGAAATGCCAAACACACACAGAGATGGTCTTATCCTTGAGGGTTTTTCCTTTGTTTTGAACTGATCTGTCTCAACTCATGTCGCTGTGCAGGTATTATTCAAAACATTACAATTAGTATTTGTTTAGCCAACCTGCTTTTGCATATAATCAAGGATGCAGTTAAACATATTATACAATCAAGTATCATGAGGAAATAAAGTAGAGTTGATAATTTTAGAAGCTCTAACACTATTCAGCTACAATTAGTCAAAAGTTCATAGCAGTAGTTGTAAATCATTGGCATCTCATATACTGCTAATACTAAAGCAAGACCCTACGATGCTATATATGAAGCTATGATTTTAGATGAATGCAGCATATGAGCCGTTGTTGATTACTCTTGTATGATATAATAAGTTGTATACTTTACAGTTCATTCCTTCATGAAATTAAAAGAGTGTGCATTTCAAAACATTAGTAGGTTCCCCCTCTGATAGAAAGAATTAAACAATAATGGTTACCCTGAGATTGCTATGCTCAACTTGATAGTGCATCTTTAGAAGATGACCTCAGCCACCTCACTGTTGATATGTATCGTCCCCTATTTTGGTTGTGCAAATTCCTGGAAAGCTTTTTGCATTTTCAGTTTTACAAAGCTGTAGCACTTAGCATACGCCATAGCCATTCAGCTGTGTCATTGCATGAACTTCTATCTACTATATTTCCTTGTTAGTTTCTATAAACCTAGAGCACATGTGTACCAGTGCCATAGCCTCGTATCAGCCGAATCATGTCTTGCTCGCTAAGTTTTCTTTTCTCACCAATTTTGGACTTTTCTACCTATAAGAAAAACACAAGTATAATATGTTTATCCTAACTATTAGCATTACATGTAGTGCATAAACTCGTAAGTAATCTTAGTTTTAATGTTTTATACAGTCCAAAAGTGAGCTGCCAGCATTTGTTTCAAATAAAATCTTTGTAAATACAAACTGAAGCAAGTAATATGCATGAAGAAAAACATAAGAAACTAAAAATATAACAAACAGATGAAGATATTTTGAATACCTTAACTAGCTCAAGCCGATTTATTGCCATCTGAAGAAGGAACCACATATTGTCAGCATTACAACATAGGAGTAACTCTAGTGAGCATTTTATCAACAAGTTGGGCCTTTACCTCGTTTTCTTCATTTGTTCCATTTACTAATGTCTCAAGGGCTTTAATTTGTGAGCAGTACTTGTCCTCCCGTGTCTTGGTGATGTTGTTTTGCTGTGAAATAACTCAAATAAGTGATTTGATTCAGGGATTGAATCCATTTGGCAAAAAGGGGTGAGTTCAAAACAAATGTCACCCTTACGTTTCTAATGTGGTCGGCTTGAATAGAAATGCGGTGCTCAATCTCTTGAACAACGTTCCTTAGTAAATAAACAACACGCTGAACAAGTAGGCCAAAGTTAGTCATCAATAACAAAGGATGAATAAACACTAGCATTCTATAAATTTCGTTTATTGCAAGTCACAAAAAGTAGACATACATGTGGTATTTCTCCTCTTTATCTCTCACTACTTTCATCTAGAATGCCGTTAACAACTCTAAGAAGTGACTGAGTAGGGGCATTCTGAGAAAAGATGATTATCATTAGGAAAGGAACAACTATAGAAGTCATTGATCCCTGTAATCATCAAACCAACCACAGTTGACAAAAAAATGACATGAGAACATAACATCATATTGTCCAGAACTTCAGATTCAATTGACAACTGTAAAGAGAGTCTGATTTAGTATAAAGCTTTCATGTCTCTGCCTCTTACAAATATCTGAATGCATCCATCCATAAACGCTAAGAGTAAGCATCTAAGAAATGAAGAACAGTTTAGTGAATACTTTCTGCAAACTTGCTCCCTATGTTCAGTAAAATTCTACAGTAGATTATCTATATCCCACTGTCTAAGACCACTCAGGTTTCACATATTTCAAATGGTAATAGTGGCTCAGGTTATTGCTGCTGTCCAATCAACTATCAGCAAACTTAAGGGGGCATTTCATATCACATTAAGTGCATATAAATCATCTTCATAAAGACATAGATGCATTATTGCTATTATGTGTCTACTAGAGTCCATATCGCCATTAAGGTACTAAGTACTAAACACAAACTATGTTGACCATATTAACTACACCTTGGCAAGGAGAGGAGAGCAGCATTTAGTTGGAATGCATACTAGCATCGTAATTCTAGTATATAGCAACAACTACTTCAAATGACAGGACCAACTTCACCTCCTCGAGATCCTTCACGCTGAAGCCCGGCAGCCCCATCTCCGCGATAACGGAGAGGAACTTCTTCACATTTGACCTTTGGTCCAATGCACAACCACCCCACATCCCCTACCAAGTACCAACAAAGCCATATCAGCAAGAACAACATGCAGCAAATATCCACCATTTCGAGATCGGTTAACTCACCTCGAGCGCGGGCATGAGCCTGTCCGCAATGTAGCACAGCGCCGTGCTGTCGATGAGGTACTCCGCAGCTCCTTGCTGAAGAATCAATGGCAAATCGAACACCGGCGATAACCCGCCGAGCCAATCTATCACCTTAGCACGCCGATTGGCTGGAAATGTTTTATCACCAAAGGAGACAAGCGTGAGAAATGCGTACAAATCACAACTTTGAGCTCCCAAATGCAAATTGATGACCTCAAGAACAACATCATTAGAATAAAGATCGCATTTTGACCGCCTGTGCCGAAAAGAAAAGCAAGCCAAGTGCTAAAGAAAAATAGCTGCGTCACACCAAGCACGGGCAAATTAAACTCGAGCGCAAAACCTAGAGCTCAACAAGAACTGAACCGCCTCCGGCTCGCAGATCGCCAACGCCAAACATTCAAAACACACACACACAAAACTTTTAAAGATCCAAACAGTGAGCCGGAGCTTGAATTGAGCCATTCCCCACGGCGAAAAGATAAGGAAAGCTTAGATCGACCGCCTCACCTGCATGGAAATCCTCATACTCGCGCGGCGCGTCCCCACGCCTCACCACGGGCCTAGAGCATGCATGGGCCGATATGCCGGCCGATCCGGCCCAGATCGAGCCGTCCCGGCGGCGCGAGTGCGGCGGCTCAGTTCGGCGAATCGAGCGGCCGAGGCAATGCGGAGGTGGATCGCCGGGCTTTCGGTCTAGGTTTTCTCCCCTCCCGCCTCGTAGTGTTCTTTGGACTGCGCTTTGGTTCAGGTTCGTGTTGTTTTGCTCCTTTTCTTCATTGGTTAGTTGGTTTGAGGAGATCGGGAGGGCAGCGGGTTTGAGGAAGATGGGACTTACGGTGGAGGTTGTTCATGGTGGCAGCGAGATGGTCGTGATGATGGCGGCGGCGAGGTGGTCTTCATGACGCCGGGGTACGGGGGAAATCCCATCCTCCACTCGCCGTCACCGGCGCCCAGGGGGAGGAGGGGACGGACGCGTCTCCTCCGCCGGCAAGGTGTTCGTCACCGCTACCATCATCGACGGCGAAGACGTTGAGGAGATCGCCTCGCCTCCGACTCCCTGAAACTCTCTCTCTCTCTCTCTCTCTCTCTCTCTCTCTGCTTTCGTGCTTGGTGTGAGGGAGGGAGGAAAGTGGTGCGCGTGCGGGGCAGTTCCAAGACAGAGTTTCCACGCGAGGGAGGGAGGAAAGTGGTGCGCGTGCGGGACAGTTCCAGACAGTGAGTTTTCATGCGAAATTACTCTTTTACCTATTTCACTAACATCATCTCTGTGCACCAGTTACAAACATTGGAGGTGTCAAGACCATGATAACCGTTGGATGAGCTTCATTGAACGGTTGAGAATAAACTAAGTGTATGGAACCATTCCTCAATTAAGTAACGCTAACTGTAGTAAAACCAAACTCTCAGAAGATAGTCGTGACAATTTTTACCACTTTCCAGCACTCATTTGGTATTTCAGTCCTGTTTTCTGGTTGAGTTGTGTAGTAGTGCATCATAATAGATAAATAGGACGAACTTTTGGATAGCCCAAGCGGTGTGTCACCTCTGTTTTCTGCCTTGGTCCTCTGTTTTCTGGTTCATCCCAACACGTGGTTGGACGAGTTATTCGTGTAGATTTTTGCGCTGCGAATTCTCTTATTTCAACACACGATCCTGTGGCCGCTAATAAGTTGACTACACTAAAGAACTATTGCCACTCTACAAGGACTTCCCATTCGAAAAACATCAAGTAGTAGTGTAGTACTAATACCTTACTTCAAGAAAGTGGTACATCTAAAAAAAGGAGCAGTAAGACGATCAGCTGCATGTAATTTGGATGGATAAAACAGCAATTTTTGTGTGCCTAATTAGTAACACTCTTAATATAGAGAAGAACTAACACAAGCCTGAATCTGAAAGTGTTGGAACTTATCTTGTTATTGATAGTGGTTAGTGTTTGAGTCATGTGTAGTCGGTATTCGAGTACTGTATGGTCAGTGCTCGAGTACCGTGTTATAGTCATGTGTAGTCGGTGTTCGTGTACTGTATGGTCAGTACTCGAGTACTGAGTAGTCATGAGCAGAGTATTTATGTGTTGAGTACTGTGTAGTCGAAGATCCTAGAGTCAGAGAGCAGTCGGAGACTCTAGTGTAGAGTACTCGTGTGTCGAGTACTAAATAGTCGTGTGTCAAGTACTAGACAATCGTATATCGAGTACTCGTGTACTGTCGGAGTTAAGTACTCGTGTGTCAAGTACTTGGAAGTCGCAGTCATGAGTCGATCTACGCAGTGATCGTAGTTGTAGTGATCATAGCTGCAGTGGTCGTAGCTACAATAGTCGTAGATCAACAATCGTAGCTATAGTACCTGGTCAGAGTTGCGGTTGAGAAGCAGTGGTCGAAATACTTGATAAGTTGAGTAGCAGCCGTGGTCGAAGAGCGGTGGTTGAAAAGCTGTCGAAGAGACGCAGTGGTCGTGAGTCATCACTGTAGGTCCGAGTAACAACTGAGTAAATGAGCTAGCGGAGTAGTGGCTACATGCAACAGAAGCATTAGTAGCTGCATTTTTCTGTGTTAAAGTTAGTATTTACAGGTGATAACGCACCATCAAAACTTGTAACTGGTTTGTTGTACTCAGTAGTATAAATAAGAAGAGAAAATCAAAAAGCTGTGCGGCATTACATAGCGAAAAAACCCATATACGTCTGAGTTGATCGTAAGAACTCTGTGTGTCTGAGTTGCTTAAAAGTGTTCGTGTGTGCTACATCCATTGAGAGTGTGTTTTGATCTATCCGGACCAACAGAAAGAAGATTAGCATGACGAAGGTGAGCACGGTGCCGACGATCTACACGGCGAGGGCGGCTAGCTCCACGAGCGCGAGCTGGCTGTCGAGGCCGGCGATGTGCGCCAGGAGGTTGTGTGCGTTGACGGCCAGCCCGAGGGCGGCCACCGCGAGGCCGAACTTCCTGGACGCCGCCCACGGCGAGAGTTGCCAGAGGAGCTCACTGAAGAGGAGGATGACCGCGAAGACGTAGGGTGACGTGATGATGTATGTAACGCCCCCGTTTCCAGGGGCGCGTACGGACACGGCATTCCGTAACTATTCAAGCATGAACAGTTATGGAGTGTCGCGCAAGAGTATACCATTGCATGCTTACAACAATAGTCCAGCATATATTTGACATAAGGATTAACATCCAGGTTTTCACAGCGGGGCATGCAAGCCCAAAGTATATTTACATTACAAAAGACTTCCAGAATCCGCTTCGAGCGCGGCGGAGACCTACAGCCAAGGGTCCTCGTCGAAGAAAAGATCCTCCGGGACTTCTTCAACGGGGAGACCTTCTCCTTCGTCTTGATCCTCTAAAGAAATGATTAAGCAAGCCGTGAGCCAATCAACCGGCTCAGCAAATCCCAAAGGGATCCTAACTTACTATATGCACGGAATATCAAAGGAAGGGTGTATACTTGGTTTATTACATTTGGTGGATGCAGTTTTATTTGCAATCATTTTATAAAATGAACCCAAAACTACTTCTCAAGATCTCAGGGGTTTTTCATGAAGAGTTCATTAACCAACTAATCAAATTAAAGCATGAACAAAACTACTTAAGCTTTGCTGCTGGAATCACCCAAGTGACACAGCTCCAATAACCGGGAGCACGGCGTATTCGAATACCATTTATTTGACTCTGCAGAGTTTGCTCAGCTTTACCCACACGATCCCTTAACTCCCGCTAAAGAGTTAAGAAGGCCAGGTCGTTTCACTGCTCAATTCTTTATATAGGCTCTACCCAGTAGAATCCACTCGGGTCTGGCTCACACACACACACCCACGAGAAGAGAAAACCAACGTCCACTTCGAGTGAATTCTACCGTTGCTAGGCACCCGCAGCACGGCCTGCCCAACCTCACTGCTAAACCTCCTGTAGAGTTTCAATCGAGTTGAGCAGCTACTAGACCAGTGTTGACAAGTCAACTCCTATGGTTGAGCGATCACTGTGACATTTGCTCAGCGTAAGGGTTTCAATCCTTATATTTTCACATGGCCCGCAACCTCACCAGGCCCGCGACCCAAACTAAGGTAAGCGGTGGGCGTAGACCGCCTCGCGATTTCCCACACACCCTTACCCTACTCCAAACCTAGGGTAAAAGATGGGCGAAGACCGTCTCGCGGTTTTCCCAACCCTTACCCTACCTTGTGCACGCCGGCACTCTCCGCTCTAAGATACGGTGTCCCATACCACCCTACCTTAGAGTCGGGTTTTCCGAATTCTATTGGCCCACAGCCACAACCTTATTAGTGTAACATTTGGCATGATAGTAATAACCTACATTTATCTAGATTAACAGATAATTATGTCTAGGGTTACAAAGGCATGGCTACAAGTACGACAGGGCATTTATCGGTGGTAGGTTTATCTACATAACATGTCATTCTAAACATTTTATTTTATTTTCGAACTAACATTTCAGAACTAGCTTAATGCAAATAACATATTAACATAATTAAACATTATGGGATACAACATGATCAAAGGATTTGGGACTTGCCGTCAATCCGGATGATCTCAGCTAGCTCGAACGAAGAAACGCCTGGATCCTGAGCCTGCTCTTGAATCTCCGGAATCTCCGACACTAGCGCAAACACATAAAATAAATTAAATCCAGCTTGAGACTAATCAAGCGAGGGAAAATAAACTAACTAAAAAGAAATAAAATGCATAAACACTCCAAATGGATTTTTAGGAATTTATTTGGGGAGAATCTGTGGAAATGGAGTTCACCAGAGGGTCTGGAATAATATTTGGAGCAAAGTGGTGAAATTTGGGAATTTTTGGGATTTTCTGTGATTTTCTAGGATTTATTTGAGTTTTCTGGAATAATGGAAATTGGAAAATCCGGGGAAAAATCAAATGCACAGTAACGGCCCGGCCTGGCGCAACAGTGCAGCCCGGCCCGGCGGACGGCCAGCGGTCAACGCGCCGCGCCCACGGAAACGCGCGCGCAGCAGAGAGGCGAGGCGGCAGAGACCGGCCACGCCCGCGCCCTCCTCGCTCGGATGAGCGACGCGTGTCTCGGCGGAGCGGCCCGGATGCGATGGGCGAAGCGGTACGGGGCGTGATCCAACGGAGGCGGAGCGGTACGGTTATGAAGATCGGACGGCTGAGATTCGAGGGGGCGGTTGAAACGGTACGGGGAGATGGATGGCGGAGATCAGAGGGCTTAAGGGGGATCCGACGACGGGGAGACGGCCACGTCGTCGTCGTCTTCCTCCGGCCGGGCGCGAGCAGCAGCGGGACGGAGGCGGCGGGGCAGTGGTGCTCCGGCGACGTCGACGGCTCCCAGGGGCAGAGAGGGGTACCGCCGGGTAGGGCTTGACTTGGGGAGCCCATTTCGGGGCTTGGGAGGGCGCGAGAGTTAGTGGAGACGGTGGAAGGAAGAAGGGAGTGGTTCGGGCATTTTGCGGTGGAGAGGGTTGCCGGCGGCGAGAGGGGCTAATCGGGGGTGGTTTCACCATCTGGGGAGTGAGGTGATTACACTGGCGGTGGCGGCGTGAGCTGGGGAACTCCGAGGAGGGCTGGCCACGGGAAGGGGGTTCGGCCGGCGGGGTGCTTCGGCGCGGGGCTTCCTCGAGCGATCACCTGCCAGAGGGAGTTTACCAACATGGTCAGCACACCGAGGAGAAGCTCTGGGCGAATGTAATTGAAGGATGGGGGCGGAGAGAAGAAGATCCGCTTGCGGAGCTTGCCGGTGCAGGGGACGACGGTGGCGGAGTCTCGGGCGACGAGGCTCCAATCGGGCGCTCTGGGAGGTGGCTGAGGATGTCGGGAGGGGATTGAAGGCGGTGGAGGAGCTTGGAAAGCAAAGGGAGAAGAGGGAGCCGGGGCGGGGTCTTTATAGCCGAGCGGGGGAGGAAAAAGCTTCGGGGAGAAGGCATGGCTCGGTCTCCGGGGTCGACAGGGAGACAAGGGGCAGTGATGGCTTCTCCTCCGCACAGTGGAAGGGGCGGGGTGACGCGCGGCTCGGCGCAGCGGACTGGCGACGCGACGGGACAGGCGAGCTGTGCACGGGCGAGGGCGTGTCCGCGCACGGGGAGAGGGAAGGGGCGGCGGCTGCCAGGTGGGGCCGGAGCTGAGGTGGAGTGACGTGGCGCGAGGGCGTCCACGCACGCTGTCGGGACGGTCTTTGGCGCGAGGATCCCGGCGGTGCGGAGACAACGCGCGCGCGCGCCGGGCGGGGCGGCGAGGCGCAGCGCAGCGCGCGCGGCGCGCGGCGAGGCGGCGCGGTGCTCGCGAGAGGGGCAGGGAGGCGCTGCGAGAGGGAGAGGCGGCAGGGGGAGCGGCGCCAACGGGAGCGCGAGCACGGGGCGCGCGAGAGCAGAGAAGGCGGAGAGGGATGCGGGGCGCCAGCTGAGGGAGAAGACGGAATGGCCGAAAAGGGAAAGCGCATTCCGGGAAAACTTTTCCAAAAAGGAAAGTTTTCAAAATTCACTCAAAATGCAGCAAAAAAATTAAGGAAATTTTATTTTGAATTTTTCAGGGCTTTTCAATGTACTCCCAACGTCGGTCGCGCGCGCCGGAGCTGAGGCTGTACGCACGCACTCGCGCCGTGGCCAGATTCACCATGGCTACTGCAGCCTATAGCTAGCCTTCGAATGATTGATTAATGGAGGGTGAGGTGGAAGCTACACGGAGACACTGATCTAGAGGGAGGAGGGTAGAAGTCTTGAAGAAGAGGGCGACATGTGCAGGTCGAAGCGAGCGGCCATGGGATGGCGGCTATGTTGCGGCATGCATGCAGTGCCATGTAAAGAGGCCACATACTACGAGTGTCCGGCTCATTGATTCGTCACGGTCGTTTGGGGTGAGTAAGCTACGAGTGCGGAGACAAGGGCGGGTTTTTTTGGTTAAAGTTGGTTTATGTTGGTACTATTTATTGTAATTAGCTTTTAAATGGTACATTTTTTAAGACAGAGTCAAGAGAAAAATTATAGTATAAAGTGTATTAAGTTTAGATGTACCGGCTAAAATCGTATGTGATTATTTCACTCTACGTACTGTCTCTCGTAAATGACCAAAATTCAAATATTTAAAACATAAACTATAAATCATCAATCCAAAAGAATCCATACGAAATCTGGTGTTTGGTTGAATTTCTCACCGACGAAGCATCACGATTCGTGCTTCAGTTGTCGTAATTGCAAATCGATTGATGATTTTGACCGAGCGCGTGTTGCATGTGGGCAATGGAATCAAATCAGGTAACCGAACAAGGCGGTTATCGATCAGGAGGTTCTCAGGGTGTGTTTGGTTAAGCTGTGGTTTTGAAAAATCTGCTGTGATCTGTGGGCTGTGGAAAAACTGCTGTAGGTTGTGGGCTGTAGAAAAGCTGTAAGCTATTTGGTTCAAACAAGTATAAAACTTACCTCCTATCTCTATTTTCCTTGAAACAACTGTAAAACAGCTCTCTATTTTCACCATTTCAAAAAGCAGAAAGTCAAAAGCCAAAAGTAAGGTCCAAGGTGCTTTCAAAACTGTACTACCCAAAAGTAGCTGCTTCTGAAAAAGCAGCTTCTAGTTTCTATCCCTTTGGTTGGCTTTTGGCTTTTTAAAACAAAAATAGCTCCCAAAAACTTAACCAAAGGCACCCTCAATATCTGTCAAACAAGCTATAAAACGCTCGTCTAAAGAGTGAAAAATACGAAAAAGAACGCAAAACACCAGTCTTACATCTCTCTCTCTCTTTGATACGCCACCACGTGCCAACATGTATTATCCTAGTACTCCACGGTGGTGCTGAGACCTGTGAAGGGCATCACAATGTTAGAAAGTGATTTGAACTTTGAAGGCTTACATCAGTTATAAAAATGTATTTGATGGTGATAACAGTAAATACGGTTGCACGTGTACGTGGGAAAAGCATTCTCTGGTACGAATTACGTCTTTGTGTACGTGTTAAGTGCACCGCGCAATCTCGCTCTCCCCGGCGCATTCTCGTACGCGTACGTTGGCTGTTGCCGTCGCGTGCTACCAAAACGCGACCGATACGCGTCCACAGCAATTCGCCACGAAAAATTGCAGCTTCTCACAAGGCGACGAGTCTGATCTCTTTATCCACGTGTCGCCCTCCCACTGGCCGCCCCTCCCAGCTCAGCCCCTCCACATCTCCCCGAGGCTCGCTCCTCCGTGCCGCTAACCAGTGGCGGATTCAGGAATTTTAGAATAGGTATTCGGACTTCAAAGGTAGGTTACTTAGATATGTCGATACTGTGACACACGATTACAGAGTCTGACTTTGCCTGGATGGCTCTCTTGGTGAATCCCAGCTTGTCTGACGGCCACAGTTCATCTCCAAAGAAGTTACTTGTGTACAATACTTGGTCACCGGCTTTCAGCCCTGCTCTTGCTGCATTCCCTCCAGACTCCACAAACTAACATAATGCCAAACCAACAATTTTCTAGTTACTAATTACAAGTTTGCAACCCTTATGTGTTCCCAGTTTCATGCAAAAAAAATTTCTACACATGAAACAGCTATTTTCTGTTTTTACATGGAAGCAGATGATCCTATGGCATCAAGTTAATTGATCAGATATTTTTTCTAGAAGAAACATAGTGAATCAATGTACTTGAAGAACATCAATTCAATACTGAAAAAAATTCCCACACTTCCTAGATCATGAAAGGAAACAAGAACAGGTGACAATAACAGATCATGAAAGCAAGCAAAGCTAGAGAAGAGGAGTGGCTGGTACTGACGGTGATGACGACGCCACCGCCGGACTTCTGGCCTAGGGTGAGCCCAACTGGCTTGTCGACCTCCACCTCGATATCCTTCGCCGCGCCTGTGGTCCTCGCGTTCACCTGCAGCAGCCTCCGCCGCCCCGCAGCCTCAGGTTGGCTCCCGCCGCCACCCCCTCCCCGCAGGAACTCCCCAAAAGTGCGGCACAAGGCAAAGCAATCAAATCGGGCTTGTAAGCCATGACGCAGCTCCGTCACGAAGACCCCCCTAAATAATCACACCCTCGAATCTGCCGCCATGCGCAGCGACTCCGCGGAAACGCCTCCGAGAACTCCCAAATCTGCCGCCCCCAGACCGGACCGACCCCTACTCCCGCCCCGCGCCGACGGAGCCGCGGAATCCGGAGGCGAATCGAGCACACACGCGGCGGATTCCGGCGAGATTTGGTGGCGGATTCGGGAGGTGAGAGAGGGGAAGCGGGAGGAGGCGCTGTTTCCGGAGTCGCCGAGTCGGGCGGAGAACATGAGAGTTGGAGAGGCCAAGAGGAGAATGGAGAGTGAGCTGCGGGCCTCAGCCGACGACTGAGCGGGCTGCGGGCGTCACAGCGAGCCGGGGGAGCGCCGAAATGCGAATGGGCCGGCTCATTGTCGTGGGCAGCGTAAAATTTTGAAAATGGGCTATTTTTGGTCTAAAAACAGTGAATTCGGCCCGACTTAATGTATATATATGTATTATATATTGTATATACTAGTTTTTTTGCCAAAAATTCTAGGTATTCAGCTGAATACCCTTGAATCACTGTAGATCCGCCCCTACCGCTAACTTGCCTCCGCCTCAAACTCGGAAAATTGCATACGTACCTCGTAGTTAATAGTGATATAAGTCACTGTTAACTATGAGGTACGTATGCAATTTTGCCCCTAAACCCTGCGCCACCGCTCCCGCCGACATCGCAGGAGGCCATCCGTTATGCCATGGCCGTCATCCTCTCCTCCGCGAGAAAATTGCAAATTTAGGACTCCAAACGATCCGCTTCGCAGATTTGGGACTCCAAACATCGACTTCGTAAAAATAACCCTCCAAACGTTGGCCTCTTGATTTCCTTGACATTATGTGTATTTTCTCTCTTTTCTCATCTTTATACATGTATTTGGGACCTAAAGGACATCTCTAACCTTTGTGTTTTGCCTTCATTCGTGACGCACGCACGTGAGATTTCAGAGGCGCGCGGCTCGGCGAGGCGCGCGGCGCGCGAGGAGTGAGGTGGCGCGGCGGTGGGGTGGCGAGCCTAGGTGGGCGCCGCGGCCTCCACGGCCGGCAGAGGACGCTGGGCCTAAGCGTGGCGCGGCCTCATGATCATGCCAACGCCATCGGATGTAGGCACGCGGGCGGCGCCAGATCGAGATCGGCGGCGAGTTCTCTTCCATGGCGATGAACCGATAGGGAAAGCGGCGGAGAATACGATGCGCGCGAAGAAAAAGAAGCGACGTGTGTAGCCAATCGATACACAGAAGGCCAAAAAGAAACGTACGTACGACGCAGAAGAATACGATGGCGATGTACCTCCCTGCAAGCCAATCGATACACAGAACGGCAAAAGGATCCTTCTAGGTCTCCAAATACTTGTATTTAGTTTAAAAGAAATCTCAAATACTCATAATGTCAAGGAAATCAAGATGCCAACGTTTGGAGGGTTATTTTTACGAAGTCGATATTTGGAGTCCCAAATCTGCGAAGTGGATCGTTTGGAGTCCTAAATTTGCAATTTTCTCCTCCTCCGCCGCGCCAACGCCGCTGACTCTCCCGCGCGCCCGCGCCCAGAGGCCAAGAGAGCCGCCCCCTCCGGTGCCAAGGAACGGCCACCTCCTCCGGGGAGGCCTCGCGGGCCTCTCCGCGGCGCTCGGCCTCGCGCGTGGCGGCGCCGCCCTCGCCGCTCCTTTCTCCTACGAGGAGACGCTGCGGCTGTCGACCGACTCCGGCGGGGGTGGGGGTCTGCGGGTTCGAGCTCGCCATCCCGGACCTCGGCCTCGACGGGCTCGCGGACTTTGTCACGCAGAACCCGCTCGTCGCCGCCGGCGGCGTCGCCGCGGTCGCCCTGCCGCTGGTCATCTCCCAGGTGCTCGGCGGAGCCTCCAAGCTGTACGGCATCGTGTCCGCGAGCGCCGCGTACCGGAGGCTGCTCGAGGAGCCCGATGCGCAGCTTGTCGACATCAGGCCGATCAAGGACGCCCGGGAGGTCGTCTCGCCGGACCTCCGGGAAGCCACGAAGAAGGCTGTGGCCGTGCCGTACGACGGGGAGGACAAGAACGGATTCTTGCAGAAGCTCGTGCGGAGGTTTAAGGACCCCGAGAACACCACATTGATCATCCTTGACAAGTGAGGAGCTCAAAAATTTTGTTCGTAATTGCAATGTGTTTGGTTATCGTTTGTGTTTACTAGTTCTAGTTAGTCTATGGTCTGAGTTCACACCAGGAAAAAACCAACCATTTGTGCTGCATTTCAGAGCAAACATCTAGTCGAGAGAATATTGTTGTGTTAGGTTCTCATAATCAAAATTAACTGGAACTCATAATCTGTTGTGTGCGTTTTTGGGCGATCAAAGACTAAAGTCCAAAGAATTAGTTAGTTGGCTTAAATCCTCACCGGTTTTGGTTTAGTCCTGTATCTCTCATGCTCTACACGTGCACATTCACTTGTGCATAATGATGTTGTATTGTTGTCAGCAGTGAGTCCTCACCTAGGTAATGCTTCTAAATTGTGTCAAAGAAGTTGATTCTTCTTTTAATACATGGGCTGTTGATCAAGACGTCACTGATAGAACAGTGAAAATAAGGCATTGGAGAAAAGGAGAAAAGATGGTTTACATCCAGGAAAAACTGAAACCGTTCTTAGTTTACTGGATAAATTTAAATGTTGTAGATACCTAGAATTCGAACACTGATGATTTATTGGAATGGAGTTTTGGCATGCAAATAGGTACTGCAATTGCAGTGTCATTATTTTAAGAATGGACATGTCAGTTCCAAATTCCAATGTTCCATGAAGAGGCAGCATATGTATCTACATTGTTGTCCTTGAAAAGGAACACAATGCAATGTGATGTGCTCAGAATTATCAACATTTCTGTTCTGAAGAAGAATGAGCTCATATTATCACAAGAAAGTTGCAAAGAATGGGTGACTTGTCATTCTTTGATCACCAGCATACGATTCGATTTCTTTGTCCTTGCAAACATTTATGTGAATAAAATGGAAACCAGGTTTGATGGGAACTCTGAGCTAGTTGCTGAGCTTGTCACAGCCAATGGTTACAAAACTGCTTTCGCGGTGAAGGATGGTGCGGAAGGACGTCGAGGATGGCTGGTATTTATGCTTTTCCTGGATTGATTGTGCCGCGAACTAGCATTTATATTCATTCAACAACATGTCACCATTTACTAGTTTTCTACTGTAGAGCAGTAATCTTCCCTGGACTACTCGTAAGAAAGGATTCAGTTTCAACTTTGGTGATCTATTTGAGGTGAGTTATCAACATGACCTTTTGCATCTAACTCAATTTGTTCAAATTTAATTTCTTTGTATTATATGGTCTCGATGCCATGCTTTCGTTGATTGAAATTTCAAATTTATGTCTGTTCAATGCTGACTATGATGTATAAACTTTCAGGATGGTTCAGATGGTTTGCCTGTCACAATTGGTCTTGCTGCAGCTACTGGTTTGGGATTACTTGCCTACACAGAGGTTAGCAATACGAGTGTTTTCATGTCTTTAGGAGCTGCTTTCGTCTTCATACAAATCATGTATGATCTATGCTACAGGTAGAGACTGTGCTACAGTTTTTAGGGTCAGCTGCCATTATCCAACTGGTGACAAGCAAGTTCTTGTATGCTGAGGTGCATATTTCATTCTTATCTTCTCAATGGAATTAAGAGATGTGAATAACTTTGTTCCTTTGGACTGAAAAAGCTTTTCTATGACAAGCTCTTAAACCTATTTGTGCTGCACACAGGACCGAAAGAAGACCCTACAAAGCATTGATGACTTCTTTAACAAAAAGGTTGCTCCAAAGGAGCTTGTTGATGAAATTAAGGTAGCTACCCATCTTCTTGAATGTTTAGCGTTAAATGTGATATTGATAGATAGATTCATGTTCACTTCTCATAGAAATTATGGCCAAGCATGACTAAGTTAATTTATAGTTTAGTGAGTGCTCAGCAGGCACGTCCTAGAAAATAAGCTCCACATACTAAAACCAAATAAATAACTGGTGTAGCTATGCCTTATCTTTGTAATTTTCATTTCTTTCTTATCTAGTATGTTTTTGTTGGTCGTTTCACGAATGTCAAAAGCCAACAGTAAGAAGCATGCATCTACTCACTTGGACTAGATTTTTTGAAAAATCACCTGGTCTAGCAATTGATTCCTTTCCTGGCTGATGTACTCTGGGTCAGTTGTTTATGGATGATTTGCACTAGTGATGATTTGAGTGTTATTATTGTAATTAGAAACATTATTTCTCTAGATTGTATGAAAGAAAAGGCAAAACGTGTTCAAACTTTCCCGTCCTTAATAGTTTTTTTTTCCTCCAGACCAATCACAACCTAGTCGCCAACTATTCATATTACTGTATCAGATACAACTGAATATCATGTTTTCCTATTAGTACAGTGAGCAAGATGCATATAGTGCAACTAAAAACAGTCAAGAAATATAAGAAAAATTTTGTATGGCATTTAGCAGTTTGTTTTGCTGGTTAATGTATACCCACATCTTACCAAGCTTTCCTTGAAGAGGTATGTCATATGCACATTTTCACATCTCAACGCTGCCAGGCCAATGAATTACAATTGAACCTTCAGAAATCATGTCCTATGTGAATAAGAGTTTGAAATGCCTTTCTTCAGAACTTGAACACACTTTCATTGTTTTGCATAATAAATGTTGGTTCCTCAGCAAAACTGCTTATTGTCGTCTACAGGATATCGGGCAGGCTCTGCTGCCTTCAACTGGTGATGCTAAGAGCCAACCAGCACCAACAGAAACAACTCCAGCCGCTGCCACAGCAACCGCTGCACCAGCAGCAGAAGCTGGCACAGAATTGCCTCCTGAAACATCCAGACCTCTTTCGGCTTATGCAAATGTAAGTTATACATCTATACTCCAATGCAATGCCATTTACAAGTGAACCTAAAAAATCATGCCATGTTCATCATTCTGCATTTGCAATTCAGTATCCGGATCTCAAACAACCGTCCACCCCTTCGCCACCGGCTGTGGAGGATAAAACCGAGGTGAAGGCCGAGACCACAACAACTGAATCCCCCGCAGCAGTTAACTCGGCACCAGTAGCAGAAGCCAGCACAGAATCGCCTCCTGCAACGCCCAGGCCACTTTCACCTTATCCAAATGTAAGCTGTACATCTGAAACTCCATTGCCATATGAACAAATGCAAATCATGCCATACTCATCATTCTGCATTTGCAATTCCATGTAGTATCCGGATCTCAAACCACCGTCATCCCCCTCGCCATCGACACCTTAGGCATGAGGCGTGCAAGACGTGTTCATTTTTGATCTTGGCGTCTCTACAAAGAAACCGGGCCTAGAGGAGACGAAATTGAGTTGTTCATATGGCACCAGCGTCTCAAGAAGTGTATGTTGTATGACAGTGAATTTTTTTTTGTAAATAATCCATATTTTATTAGAAATAACAGAAATATACATGCGTAAACATTTTTTTTATAGAAATAGCTTCTAATCGCTGAACCGTTGGGCGACTGGAACCTATCGCCTAGTGGATGCACGACGCGCAAGTTGTCCGTGGGCCGTTGGGCGATGGGTTCCAATCATCGAGCCATTGGGTAACTGGAGCCTGTCGTCTAACAGTTGGGCGACTAAATTTGCAGTCGCTCGGTTATTTAGCGATTGCAAACGAGCCATTCCTGAGGTAGCTGGGAGGCAATGTTGGTTGATCCATTTGTGATTTTCGTAGATTATAAATAGTAAATAATCTGTTAGATTCACAATAATAGTTTGTGATCATCGTATGTTATTGTAGTGTAAGAAATTTTATGAAATTTTTTTGAGAATGATTGAAATAATAATGATTGGTAAGTACGAAGGTAAGTGATGTTGTGATGTCGCTGGGAATTCGTACACGGAGAAGAACTTGTTTGTTAATGTTATTTGATGACTTGCTACGCGAATAATGGAATGAGAAAAGACGAGGAAATATGCTTATCCCAATTAAAATAGACTTTATAGCAAAGTTGGGAGTAACACGGCGCGTGGAGCTTGGTTATATGCGTAATAAAGAATTCATGCACGATTTAACAAACTGAAATACTCTTACGATACATATGTGCGTTTTTAGGATAGAACTAAATTCAAACTTCAGGGGACTAGTTATTGCGAGACGGCCCGACCTACTGCGTAGACTGTGGCAATTTTCCCTTCCTTACGAGCTCGGCGTTGAACTCCTCGGCAGCCTCTTTTGCCTTTGCTGACATTTCCCTCTTTTTCTCGTGCTCCCTGCGCGTGCACGCCTCGAGATAAGCTTTCGTCTCCTGACGTATACACTTTGTTTGCTCGTCATTGCGGCGCCCCTCCTCCCGAATCTCTGAGGCCCTTTTGACAACCCACTCCTCGAAGTCGAGAGCCTACTGGTCATGTGGGTGTATCTCTAGGTCAATCCACTTACGGTAACCACATAGCAGTTCCGGGGACTGCGGTTAGATAGGAGAGGATGTTAGTGCGTACTTTAAAAAGAAATAGTAGGGGGAACACACTGTAATTGGTCCTTACCGGCTGCCGATAGCTGCTCGTGTCCCGACGATGGTCGGGATAGTCATAGGAGTAGTTCGCACAATCCCAATAACTCAAGCTCAGGTTAAGCCGCTGCTTAGACTTGAAAATTTTGCATGGGTTCCTGCACCAACAGAGGGGTGACGTCTCTCTCTCGGGCGGGTGTTGCGGTGAACACTTGGTTAGAATGTTCGAGATGGGGTTCTTGCTACGGGGGATGTCATTGTAGGGAAATGACCTCCTGGCACGCTTCGCTTGTTCGGCCTAGGCCACAGCAGCACTTGCTTGTTCATCGTGGGCAGTAACAGACCTTGCTAGTTCACGGGTCTCCTCCAATTGGTTCATTATCTTGTCCCATTATTTTTTTGCCTCTTGTCCATCCTGAGGGGGTGAAACAAACTCTAGTGTAATGTTGGTTTAGTTGTGTAGTATTCTCTCCCAGATCCATCCACCTCTTTTTATAAGCCAAAGGGTTGACATGGTGTGGTTTATTTCATGTGAGTAGGCTGTGAGGCGGAGTATTGCCTTGTCTTTTAGAAAAGTTGCTGGCGGAAAGCTGGCCAGTCTGGTCTTCTCATTGCGCAAAACTGTACCCTTTGGTCTTGTCGCTATGCAAAGCTGGTCTGTGTGATCTTATCACTACACAAACCTACCCCGTGTGATCTTGTTGCTGCATAAAGCTGCCCCATCTGGTGTAGTCACTGTGCAAAACTGTCCCGGCCTGGTGTCATCACTATGCAAAGATGGCCCATGTGGTCTTGTCACTGTGCAAAGCTACCCAGTGTGGTCTTGTCGCTATACAAAGCTGCCTCGTGTGGTCTTATCGCTGCACAAAGCTGCTTTGTCTAGTGTAGTCGCTGTGCAAAGTAGCTCCGTTTAGTCTTCCCACTGCATAAAGCTGCCCCGTCTGGTGTAGTCACTGCATAAAGCTGGCCCGTGTTGTCTTGTCGTTGTGCAAAGCTACATCATGTGGTCTTGTCGCTATGCAAAGCTGGCCAATCTGGTCTTCTCACTTCACAAAACTACACCTTTTGTTTTTGTCGCTGCGCAAAGCTAACCCATGTGGTCTTGTCGCTGCGTAAAGTTGCCCCGTATGGTCTTTTTGCTGCATAAAGGTGCCCCCGTGTGGTCTTGTCGGTGCATAAAGCTACCTCATCTGGTGTAGTCACTGCACAAAGGTTGCACATAATGCGGTTTGTCACAAAGCACGGTACGACACCCCACGGGCTATAAAATGCATGCCCCACCTCTTGATAGTAGGAAGAACTACCTTCTCTGCCTACAGTAAGATACTATGACAGATGTCGAGGGGCCAGTCAAGCATGGGTCACCAAGGGAAGACCTTCTGCTCGAAAAGAGGGAGGACTTCGGCATTAACTACCGCTTGTTAACAAACAGGCGTGCTCAGCTAGTGTAGTCGAAATGCAGACACATGGAGGATGCGGTCGTGTAGGTGGCGAAAGGCTATTTGGATGGCGGGCGACATTTCTTCAGATGCCCACACTCTAGAGTACAATTTGGCAATCGTCTACTTTGTAGTACGCTAATAGAGTTTCGATGTTAATCTTCCTTTCCAGCAGATGGCCAAATGTGACTTCGTGCAATGGATTGATCCTCCCCATTAACAGCACGTTGTGAGGTACATGGATACGTTGTGGGAGCGAATCCTTGATTGGAGGCATGGATTGAAAGTCTCAAAGAGCAAAACAATGACCTTCGTCAACAAATACAACGCGAGAGGGGCAACGAGAAAGTAATCAACATAGGAAGTTCGTATGATCTGACTTGCTGCTGCGTGAACCGTAGTTGCATATGTGCTTGCCACTACAATGACGGCCAGCTACGTCCGAGGTGGCCCCTTCTGCAACACTCCATGTGGGTAGCGTGAGGCTCATTCTACCAGTAGACACACACGGATAAGGTTGTACCATAGTACTCTCCCCTATTGTCTACGGTATTATTCAATGTTGTAAAGCATGTAATCGAATGGTTTACACGTCGGTGCGGTTGCCATTAATTGAGTGCACTGTTCGAGTGGTGCGGGCGCCGGTGTAGTTGCCATTAATTGAGTGGTACGGGCACAGACATGGATCGAACAAACGAACATCGCAAAGAGAAGTAAACTAAGATCACAGCAGTATTACAAACAATATTGCAAACATCACTTGCTAAATAAGAAATGTAAGTAGTACAGGAAAAACAAATATACAACCAGCACTACACCCCTCCAATAGCATCCCCAGCCCCCTCCGTCGCCACCCTGGCCCCCTCCGTCTCCTCGTCCGCGTCCTCCCGTACGGCCCCGCTTGGCTGTCTTCCTCAGCGCCGGGTGTCGGCGCCCCAACAAGGTAAGATGGTCAGGAGACCATCGCACACATCCCAAAGCTGAAGGAGTGGATTGTAGTGCCGCCTGTGTGGCCACCGGTGCATCGCTGAGTTGTGCCTTAGAGAGAACCTTCGGGAGTGTGGCCCTAGGTGCCAAGCCCATAGCTTGGTCGGCCCAGTCCGAAAAGTACTGGTTTGTGTTGTCCTGGCTCAGGGAGACCCCACATCCCTTAGCGGGCATAAAACCTGCAGTGTAAGTATTGTTAGTTCGTCAGGTAAAGAGATGGGAGAAAATAAAAAAGAGGCAAAGTGTACCCTTGGCTAGTGCCATGGCGTGGTCAAAGCTATCTGGAGGGACGTACGACACACCATACGTGCCCTGCGTAGGGAAGCCAGAGAAGTACGGAGGATGCCCAAACTGCAGTGCTGGCAGTGTAGGGGGTCATGCCCAAGCTGACCCACCAACCTTGTCAGGCTGAGGTGGTGTCGGACGTGGCCATGCAGAACCCCCCGAAGCCTTGCTAGACAGGACGACCCTGATGGACACACTATGTGTGCACCGGCGCGGGCGTGTGGACCTCGGTAGCCTAGTGGACAACAATAGGGCGACGACACGTGCACCCAAGGCCTGAACATGATGAAAAGCCTTTAGCACCTCCTCCTGTGTCACCTCCTGACCACTAGTGAACCTATCCCCCATAGTGAAAGAGTCCCTCCAAATCGCAGCGCTGACGTCCGTCTGCAAGGAAAACACGAAATGGTGAAACCTATTAGTGGGATTGCTAAAAGTGAACATTAACAAAATTGATGTAACGTACCACGACATGAGTGTCCCACACGAGGTACGTGGCGTACGTGTCTGTTAGTGCTGTGACGTGTGCTGGGGGTAGGTCAACGACATGTACCAGCTGGTACAATGTCGAGGCTGATACCAGTGCAGGTACTCGCCGTACGTGCTGCTGTCATAGGGGGTGGCCTCCTCCATGTAGTCCTATAATGTGCCCTCCCACTAGGCTATCCACACCTCCATCTTCGCCATCTAGTCCATGCCGCATTTGACTCTCTTCCTAGTGTGCCTATGGGAGCTAGCATTTGATTAGAAGTCATCCAATGAATTAGTAGTAAAAGGAGAGTCATGTGAGGTAGTAACTCACGCGTGGATGTGAATCGACATAGGTCACCCGACTAGAACTGGAATGACCTAACGTAGGCCGAACTGGTGCATGACACGATGTGCCACGTAGTCCTCCATGAAATCGTCAAGCCCGGTCGCGCCGACACAGCGAGGTCAGCCCATCAGGAGCACGGCTCTACAATGCCTCAGGTGAGTATGGCTCCTAGCGCACATCGAACTGCTCCACGAAGGGCAGATATACCTATGTAACCTGTACGTGCGTGAACTGTACCTACAAGGAACACCAACGGTTACATGATATGATCCATAATACGAATGAACTAATTGCAAGTCAGACTACTTACCCATCTACAATACCAGAAAGAACCCATCGTAGGCCTGTCCACATCGCTCCTCAGGTACATCTCTGCCTCGTACGGAGTGATGTCCTCGAGCATGGGCCATCCGAGGCTGAACGCTCAAACGACCATAGCTAAAGTAGCAGCAGACACCCCACGAGGACTGAGTTCACCTTGGTGTAGCCTCCAAGCCACTCGAGGTGTGCGTTTGCGGACCACCCCCAAGTCAGCCGCCTCCTCTGCGCTCCCTGGAGGTGAGACATGACGCGAAGCGCGATGTAGCCAGTCGACGTGCTCCTCCAATAGGCCGTAAGGCCAGTCTGATCTGTGAAGTTCACGAGCCATACCTACAAAATGAATTCAAGTTAACATTTATGCGGAACAAAAAAATCGAATGTAAAGCAACAGTAAGTATAACATGTAAATAAACAAACAAAACGATACTAGTCTACCAGCACAACACCTACAATAGTACTAAAAAGGGGGAAATATCACAACAGTTGTACAAACGGTACATGCAATGTATGATAGAGTTAGTACGATAGTACGTACGTCAAAAGTGCCAACTAACAAATTACATAATACAATGGATAATTATTTGTAGTCTTCAAGCTACTTTGCATACGTCCCAAAGCCAAGTTGCAGAAACCATGCCGGTCTGCCTACTGATCAATAGATGCATTGCATCATCTAGCTGCGTGCCCCTCCTAACTGCATCGCCCGTGTAGGATCGAAAATGGCAACAAAGGGGGGTGAATGGTGCCTTTTTAAAATTTGACCCCAAAGTATTCACACCACATCTTCTCCAATAGTTATAGAAGCTATGAAGAAACAATGTTCATGCTTACTGGCAACCAGAGAAGAAACGACAAATAAAACGATCAAATGAAGCTAGACAGTAGAAGAAACAACAGAGCAACCAAGCATGGCCGGTCAGACCGCAGTAGGCCGGGCGGTCAGACCGCAGCAACAAGGCCGGTCTGACCGGTGTTACTGGCCGGTCTGACCGGTGCTACTGGGCCGGTCTGACCGCCATTTAGCACCCGGTCTGACCACCGGTCAGGGAGCGGTTTGACCAGCCGAAACCCTAGCGGTCTGACCTGCTCCCTAAAAACAGAGGAAGTTTTCCGACTGCAAAGCAGCTGCATAGCTTTTACTGAAGGAGCAGAATTCAGGGAAATTGCCAAAAGATTTGCTGATCTTTTTGGGTCAATTCAGCTGGATTTTAACCTAAATAGGGAAAGGACCTTAGAACCATGAAAGCACAGTCAGAGGAGCATTATATTGAGAAAATGAGCAGAAATCTGGAAAATCAACTAAGAGTGAGATGATTTCCAAATTACTCATCATTCTCAAATCCTTTGCTCAAGAACTTTTGAATCTCAGCTGAAAACACTCTTATAACCAGAAAGCACCAACCTAGAGCAATCAATTCACTAACAAACAAAAAATCCAAGGTTGGCCTGACACCTAACCCTAATAAATGCAGAATAGAGTAAATGGAGCGAAGGACTAAGAAATCACAGAAATCATTGAATCTTCCATTTGCTCTTGGGAATGGAATGGCCATATGGCCTTGAGTATTCTCCCATCGTAGAGCCATCAAGAAACAGCTATTCAAGCAAAGATTCTACTCTAACAAATTAAGCACAGAGAAGAACAACCTGGGAACCAACATCTCAAACTCAAGATTTCTCAAGGAAATGCAAAGACATGAATGATTACACAGGGATTTCAACCATCTCACTACGTCCCCATACACAATTGAGAAGAAAATAACACTACATGCTTGCTCACTGAGAAGCATACACACACAAGACACTCACGCTACACTTTCTTCTACTCGGCTCACTTCCTTTGCTAAATAGAGGGACTCCCATCCTCAATTAGCAAATCAAGAAGTGCAGGCCACCTTCCACCACTTGACTCACATCCACACAAGGAAACAAGTCAAAGTGTCAAACCTCCCAACCAGATGGAGGGAAACCAGCCACTTGAGTCAATTCTCTAAATTGCCCCTCAAGCACCTTCTCGGAAGCTTCCCGCAACCGGCACCTTGACCGTCTGGACCTCGACTCCTCCCTGAGTCTAATCCCGGTCCGCTTTGCTGCACACGACCGCACTCGGCATCCTGACCGTCTGGACCTCAGCTCCTCTCTGAGCCTAGTCCTAGTCCACCTCGCCGTTGCCCGTCGTGTCCACCTGACTCCAACCGACTGGACCTCCGATTCCACCTGAGTCTAGTCCTGGTCTGTTCCGTCACACATGACCGCAACCGACATCCAACCGTCTGGACCTCTGATTTCTCCCTGAGCCTAGTCCCGATTCACTCGTCGTTGCCCGTCGTGTCCTCCACCGGTAGCTCCAGCTCCGGTTCCTCGTCTCTCGACCCGCAACCACCTCAGCAGCTTTGATCATCTTCGGCATCCCTGACCGTCTGTACCTCAACACCTCCTATGCCTAGTCCCGGTCCTTCTCGCCTCACCATGACCTAGCTCTGAAGTCCTGCAGCCACACAGACAAGCAAACCGTCACATAGCACCGCACGAAATAGCATAATCAACAATAGCATTAATGAAAGGTACTCAACCCTAGAATACCCAAAACAAACTCGAACTCTCTAACACAACCGTCAATTACTCATCACAAACATGGGGATACCTCCACATGGTCTCTTAGCCCGTAGTGTGCACTAGGCACTCTGGTTTGCACTTCGTCCATATCATTTGTAATGCGACGCCTCCATCGCTGACCCTTCCCACTCTTCAGCATGTCAACATCCTAAATTTAGGTCCTCCCTACAATATCCAAGGTGGCAAAATTCCCCACAACCCTGAGCACCCTAAGCTTGCTACACTACGCATGCATCACCCACTCTTTGAAGAAGTATTCGGACATAAAGTTTGAATGATCCATGCCCATAGTCCTACATGAGGTGAGGACATGAGAGTATGGCTTGTGTAACAGCTTCGACTTGTTGCACGAGTAGTTAGGTTCATTTGCGTGATCTCCATGGTATTCCTTGTGGGTAATGATCGTGCAAAAATAGCACACCCGCAAGTGCACGGGCTGCCACTGAAATAGCGGCGAGTGTCGTGTTCTCCACAGGGACTAGACTGAGGCTACTAATGCTCAGCTAAAGCTAGGTCAAACGAAACATGGAGAAAACCAAACTAAAACGACTAAAACAACCAAACGATCTATCAAACAACAACGAAACGAACGAAATAAACGACAGACGACAAAACAATCGATCAGATGCGAAAGGGCGTCGTGCGACCGACCAAACTACAACGGCGACTAACGAGCGACACTCTCGAACAATGACACTACTACCATCCGGCGACCTAATTAACTACCGATCGCTAGACAGAAAGAGGAAAGTCGAGAAGCACGGAGGGAGGGCTAGAAGCACGGAGGGAGTCGAGAGAGAACGAGGGAGAGAACGATCGACGGCTAACTAGACAACGACGACACACGACAAACACAAGACTATGACAAACGAACGCACATCTTAACTATCGACCGACCGCTGAGAGAAGCAAGGAGGGAGGTCTAGAAGCACAAGGGAGGATTAGAAGCAAAGAGAGAGTCGAGAAAGCACGGGGAAGTGAGACGATCGCCGAATCGCTAAATTGCGCTAGACAACACAAACACAAAACTACGACGAACGCCGCACAACTTAACTATCAACGACCACGGAAGGGAGAAAAGAGAGAGGACGAGAAGCACAAGGGGGGTTGAGACAGCAAGAGAGAGGGAACGGTTGCTAACTAGCTAATTTGCGCACACTCTCAAACATTCACAGGTACCAACATTGACAACTACACAACCACAAGACATGAACACTGACCATGGACACAAACACGAACCCACATGGACCAACAGCTGAATAGCATAGCAAAAATCACATGAGCATATATCACAATAACAGAAAGGGGACAATATCATCTCAGTGCACCAGCATTCATCACAGTGCAAAAGTCCATAATTCACCATCATCACAGGAATATCATCCAAATTCACAATACTAGATTAACATTCACAATTCACAAAATCTGTAATGAACAGGGTAATTAACATCAACAGTAATGAGAGTGGAAGATTTGGGAAGGATTCAACCTAAAAGGGAAAGTAGCAGAGGAGAGATTGGTGGCGGCGCCGTAGAGGTAGCAGTGGTCGTCGATGTGGACGCCGTTGGTGTTGGTGAAGATGCCGCTGCCGCCGGTGTAGATGTTGCTGTCGAAGGAGAGGCGAGGCAAGCAAGGGGATCGGAGTGGAGATGGAGGGCACACCGCGGGCGGAGAGCCGAGAAGGGGAGCGAAGGAGGAGGTGTGGCGGTGGGGAAGGTGAGGTTGGCTGGAGGTGGCCGGAGAAGAGGAGGGGGCGCGGTGGGGAAGGATGCGCAGAGGCGGCGGTGGTTGTGGAGAAGGGAGGCGCTAGGTGGGAGAAGAAGGGGATGCGGCGGCGCGCTGGAGGGAGGTGAGGAGATGGTGGCGCGGTAGAGGATGAGATGCGGCGGAGTAAGGGCGTATCGGAGGGAGTTGAGGTGGAAGGCGGCGCCAAGTGATGAAGAAGGCGGAGAAGGTGGGGTGCGACGGCGCACGGGAGAAGCGGCGGCGCTGAGATGCGCCGATCTGGCGGAGGGGCAGAGGGAGGATGAGAGGCGCTGGGGGTAGAGCAAAGAAGGGAGGCGGGAACAGGGGTGGCCGAGGAACAGGAAGACGGCGGCGTCGGCAAGGAGACAAGCAGAGAGATGGCTGCCGCGCCGGAGTTGGAGGGGGGAGAGAAAAGCGGTGGCGGCGCACGGGAGAAGGCGGTGTGGAGGAGTGGCGGCGTGGCGGAGATGTGAGACGACTGGGGGAGGTGGCCGCCGGCGAGTATGGCGCGGCCCTCGCCGGCGCCGGTAGGGAAGAGAAAGGGGAGAGAGAGAGCAAAGGGGGGTTGAAGACAATGAAATGGCCGGCTCCAGGGCTTCTTGCGGCGGTGGCAGGGTTGAAGAATGGGGATTTTTTTGGCATTTTGCAAATTAGCCCTCCAACTTTCTAGGGTTTACAATTAGGTCCCTTCCCCAATTTAGTTTCTTCTGATTTGGCCCGTCCGGAGCTCCGTTTTCAGCGCGGTTTGATCCCACGCGTTCGTGACAACGCGTACAACTGTACGGAGTAGTCTAGATTTGTCATTTATGCGCCTAGATCGCGCCGGCCTGCAGTAAAATATAGAAAAATGTAAAATGGTCCATTTCGATCATTTAAATATAGAAAATAGTGCAAATGATGATAAATGGTCCCAAAATGTGAAAAATATGAGGGTAAAATGACGGTAAAATGAATGCAAATATGACGCATGTCAAGTAACAAGGCATAAACCATCCCAAATCTGGCTCTATCTTAGAGGAGCATGTTAAAACAATGCTCCTTATTGCCCATGATGTGCACCGTGTGCAATTGGCCCTTCTCTGTCTTCTCCTCCATGTATGCTGTAATTTTTGACGAGTACAATATTTGTGAGTTGGCTGCATGAAGTGCGGCACTTGCATGCCTCTCCCTAAAATAGCTGATTGGCTACGCAGAATACCTTCCATGATGCCGATGAGGGGCTAAGAATAAAGGCCCCTGAAAACCCAGTTGTACACATCGGCAAGGTTAGTTGTCATTATACCGTACCTCACGCCGTCCATGTCATACAGCAGGACCACTTCTCCAATGGCTCTCTCTCGATTCACTGCGAGAAACACTTGATGTTCCATAAGCTCCTCCTCGGACTAACTGCATTAGGCTCAGCCAGTGCTGTGAGGCATTTGGGTTGTGCTGCCCTAGCCATGGCCAGCCCCTTGTTCCTCTCATCGACGTGCTTCTTGCTGTGCTCGTGTAAGATCGAGGAGGCCGACTAGAGGGGGGGTGAATAGGAGGTTTTAAAATTTTCGCCTAATTCTAATTAGCAATTTTAAACTTGATGGATATACTAGAGCAGGATAACAATAACACAACTAATCAACCTAGTGAGGCTCAAACAATCACTAGCTCAAGTAATCGACGAAGAGCAATATCAAATAGTAGAGAACAACAATTGCTACTCTAACTAAGCAAGCAATCAAGTAATATGAATGAAGAGCGTTGCTTGAATGAAAATGATCACAAGAGAGCAAACCACAATTGACACGATTACTTTTTACCGTGGTGATCGGAGACTTGCCGGTCTCCCCTAGTCCACGTTGAGGTAAGCCCGAACAAATCGGACCGGCTCCACGAATGAGCTTAAACACCTCGATCACTATTGGTAGCCCTTTCCCTCTCCGGGTAGGTGAGCTCCGAGCCTTCACAATCTTCCGGGCCTTCTCACAATCTTCTTGAGAAGATCACCGGACCTCCGCCAAGCCGTCTAGGTGCCGGCAAGCACCAAGAGAAAAGATCACAGCGGCTTGATCTCACTCAAGTGCCTAATGGATCAACTAGAATGCAATGCACTTGAATTTTGGGTCAACTACCTCAATTTGAATGCACAAGTGAGTGAATGAGGTGTGAGAGGTTGCACTAGTCTCAAATGTATTCAATGGAGGTTCAACGACAACTACAAGTTCTGGTGGGGATGTATTTATACCCTCACCAACCTCAATTAGCCGTTACAAAAAACAATTCTGAAAATTCAGGAAATCCGGAACTACCGCAGGCAAAACCGCGGTACTTCCGGACTCTCGCTGACCGGTCAGAACGGCTATGTCAGTGAGTCAGAAGTAACCGTTGGTCAATGAGTGCGGTACTACCGCCGTTGAAATCGCGGTACTTCCGGAAGTCCGGAAGTTCCGCTCCAAGACCCGGTACTTCCGGAAGTCCGGAAGTTCCGCTCCAAGACCCGGTACTTCCGATCTCAGCGAGTTTAAGTTTTATTCCCGGCACTCTCTGGAAATAAAGTTCCGCACGAGTATCCGGAACTTCCGCACATGCGGTAGTTCCGCAGGTCAATCCGCGGTACTTCCGTTTTCCGAGAGGCTAAGTTAAACTCCGGCGCTCTCGAAATAAAGTTCGCTCGGTGCGGTACTACCGCCATCCGGTAGTTCCGCAGTTCAACCCGCGATACTTCCGTTTTCCGAGAGACTAAGTCTGAGTCCGGGCGCTCTCTGGGAAAAACGTTCCGCCCGGGCGCCCGGTACTACCGGACCTGCGGTAGTTCCGCCCAATTAACACCGGAACTACCGGATTTTCTGACAATGCACAGATTTGATTTGATTTTAATTTCTAAGTGCATGCATGATCCTAAATTGATCCAAAGGGCACATTTGAACATGATCAAGCAATCACCATGATCCCTCTTAATAGTACGGCGTCTATCCTATAATCCGGTCTTTCAACCTAACTCCAAGACCGGTAAAATAAAATAGATACCTAAACTATTTACCTTGTCGCCCTAGAGATCTTTGAATCTTCATGGGATATTTTGTGAGCCTCTTTCTTTGCCATTTGAACTTATCCTTTCAAACACTTAATGCACACATTAGTCCCATATTCACATAATTTCATTAATTACCAAAACCAATATTTTTAGGGGCCTAGATGCTTTCAGCTCGTCCAACAACGCCCACAAAGTATCAAATTTTCTCTTCTGATTTTGCATAGCCAGCCTCTTGAATAGCTTCATCAACGATTGCTTCGGGAACTACTTGAAGAAGTTCAACCCCAGGTGACAAATGTACAATATGTTCCTCGTATCTGGCCAAGGGAAGGGCTCCTCGGGGTCTTCCTGAAGTTTTCTTACGTCCTTCACTATCCGGCGTGGTGATCACGGATTACACACACACACACACATCAGGATGAGCGTTGACAACTCCAACCCTCACATGTCTAAGGAATCACAACAGGTTAACATAATTCTCACTTTCCGCAAATGCAATTGCTAAGGGCATAATTTGATTGTTGCCATCAACACCAATGGCCGTAAGGATCTGTCCCTTGTATTTGCCAGTCAAATAGGTCTCATCAATTGATATCATAGGAAGCATATGCTGAATGCCTCGATGCATGCACCGAAAGCTAAGAAGGCCCTCTGCGACACCGCAAAACCTAGCGGCCTTGTAGATGACTTGTCCTTCACAGCAGTGTATGTGCCTGGCTTTCTGTCCTGCAACACCTGAAGCATACAAGGAAGGTTGTCGTACGCCGCCTTGAAAGATCCAAATCATTTTCCAATGCCTTCTGCTTTGCATGCCACGCCTTCGCATAGCTAATTTTGTACTTGAATTTCTTCTCGATAGCCAACATGATGTGCATGCCTCCATGTCCTTCTTCTTCACTATCTCTCCATACATCAGATTAGCTATAAAGGAGGATGTTAGGTTACAATGCCTCAGCAAAATACTATTGAGAATGCAGGAGTGCGGCTCTACCTTCAAAATAATCCAGTGTCTCATACTTTGGTCTACGTGCGTGCACCCTCCAAGGACAACCTGCCTATTCGCATTTCATGGTGTACTATTCTTGGCTAGATTTTATGACCCAAAAAGTCCATTGCATGGACAGGGCCCACAGCTTGATGAAATCCTGCAACGATGCCTTGTCAGCAAACATTAAATGCAATCGAACCTCTGTGCCATGATACTCCCACGGTGATTTGTACTCATCATGTGTGGCAACACCCTTAGCATCAAATCGGTTCCATTCCTGGAGGATGGGACCTTCGTCCTCATCCGAAATATCCTTGTCATCCTCCTATACAGCTTCCTCTTTAGCCTAAGCTATCCGATCATCGCTCTCCATATGACACACTATATACTTCATATGCTCCCCTTCATCAGTTTGACCTGTAGCCTCACCATGCCATGATCGTTCTTCCTCTCCTCCATGTACCGTATCGGTCTCGTCACGAGCAACTTCCTTCTTTTGACCAACATGCTGGGCACTCGAGCTACTCGCACCTCTGGGATGATAGCCGTTGGCACGATCTTGTACAACTTCTATTGGGCATGGTTGCACAAGCATCACACACTCGTATCCACGGCATCGGCACCCTTACACAAACCCCTTCCACGCAACAGTGTATATCAATGTTCTCAACTCCCATATAATGTCCGTAGGAGACGGGCTCCAAAGCCCTTATATGACGACGCTGCACACCTTAGGGTCCCAAGAGAAACTGCAGGTGAGCCAAAACATCACATCTGTGATTCAAGCATTCTCGCTGTCTAGGTGTACCAAAGTGGCTTGCACAAAACCGCTTAAGTCAATACCATTCGGACCTTCACGAACGGTGCCAACACCATAATGCACTTTCAATATAGTGGGTATCGACATTACTGATGTCTACCTGCACATATTTTCAATGTTGCAACTAGTCAAATCACATCGCATATTATAGAAGTACTAATGTACTGTAATTTACATTTCAACGACCGTTCGCCTATAGTAACCAACTACACTACCCTTATAGCATTAACTGCCTATCGGCAGATCGCGCACCGACGCCGCTCTTGTCTCGCTGCTCGAGCTCTCTTCTATTGTAAATAATTCCTAATGAGTTTCGATAATTTACATGACATATTGATTTAAATACTAATATACCAGTTATAATGGTACACATGAATTTTTAATGTACTAACGACATTACATTCATTCGTAATTAATCATAAATGTTACATATTATTATTTTGTACAAATCAAACTATTTAATTCATACAAAAATATTAACTGATTTTTGAATAACTATAAATTTCTACGAAGGCTTAATTTGTATGTAATATTGACTATATTTTCTACAACTATAATTTCATACGGATGCTAATTTGCTACTGTTAAAGTTGATCTGAATTCGTACCATGTCCGTGTAGGACACTTCATCGCCTCATGTCAGACGTGGCATGGCAGGTGCATGCACAGGTTATATCAGACGTGTTGTCAATCTGTAGCAATCGACTCTGATTTAGTTTCATCTCTGTGTGAGACTCTTTTCTCTCACGCTATATATGTACCCCAGTAGCCCATAGGAAGAAAAAATGCTCCATTAAAAACTCTCCTCATTATAGTGATTTGCCTTCGAGCGTCCGTAGTTTTTTCCCGAAGGGTTTTCCATGTAAAAATTCATGTTTCTTGTCTCTATTTTTTCTGTGCATTAATTATAATAAGTGGTATCATAGCACAGGAATTTAGACTCTGAGATTCGAGAAAAAAAAATCACCGGCCGTTGTCGCCAAATTCGAGGTGTATCGCGCTAAAAAAGGCAGTAGGTGCTCTAGTCAAGATGTAGCACACGTCATCAAACAAAGTTGAAGCGCACAACAAGCCTTGGTCCATCGATCCGCGTCGCACATTTCCGTTCCTCGGTACCAGCACACAAAACAAGAAGCCACAAAAAGGTGACATCGCCTAGAGCAGCAGTCCACAAGCCACAGTTAAGAAAAAGGAGCTAAGTTCAAAAGCACAACGTAGCATGCAAAGCCAATAAAAGGCACACGAAATCAGAGGCAAGAAGGTACACACAAATTTGTACCAATAAAATTTGGTTTTCTTCCGTATGGCAACTCTGAAGTATGATCTTCCGCTGTTGGATAACGACATGAGGTTTTCTCTGTGGCAAGTCAAGATGCGAACTACTTTATCACAGCTTGAGTTGGATGATGCACTTCCGAGGATCGACAAGATGTCAGCCACACTATCCACTAATGAGAAGCAACGAAAAGACCATAAGGCCTTATCTCAAATCCATCTTCATCTATCAAATAATATTTTACAGGCGATTATGAAGGAGACATCCGCCATCGCATTATGGCTGAAGCTGGAGCAGATTTGCATGACAAAGGATTTGACCAGCAAGATGCATCTGAAGCAGAAGTTTTATTCCATAAGATGGTAGAGGGTGCCTCATTGTTGAACCACCTGATAGCTTTTAAGAAAGTTGTTGTAGACCTCGAAGTTATGGAGGTAAAGTATGATGATGAAGATTTGGGTCTTATTTTACTATGCTCTCTACCCAGTTCATACGCTACTTTTAGAGATACTATTCTATATAGCTGAGATACTCTTACTCTTAGTGAAGTTTATGAAGCTCTGTATGCTAAATAAAAGATGAAACTTATGGTTCTAGGTGAAAGTTCAAGTACGCATGCAGAAGGTTTGTTTGTCCGTGACAGGCAACACGAGAAGGGTTCAAACAACAATTCAAAAGGTAGAAGCAAAAGCAGATACAGAGGCAAATCTAAATCTAGAAATAGAAAATCATGCAGGTATTGCAAGAAGGATGATCATGACATATCCGAGTGCTGTAAGTTGTAGAACAGGGAGAAGAGGAAAAACAATTTCGAGAAGGATCAACAAGATGATGAACCTAGAGCTACCGTTATCACCAAAGAAGGTTCTAAGGGAGATGTTCTCGTTGCCTTTGCCGGTGATTCCAAAACTAGTGATGAATGGATTCTTGATTAAACTTGTACTTTCCACATGAGCCCGAACAACGAGTGGTTCGTTACCTATAAAGCTATGCCAAGTGGATCAGCATTGATGGGTGATAATACACCATACAAAGTTGCAGGCATTGGTTCTATCCAGATCAAGATATTTGATGGCACCATGAGAACTTTATTGGATGTTCATCATCTTCTGAATTTGAAGAGAAATCTTATCTCGTTGAGTACTCTTGATGCTAAAGGGTACAAGTATTCAGGTGAAGGTGGAGTTCTGAAAGTCACCAAAGGTTCTCTTGTTGCGATGAAGGGTGATACGAAGGCTACTAACTTATATCATCTACGAGGCACTACAATTTCAGGTAATGCTACTGTTGCCTCAAATAAATCATCTGATTCTGATGCTACTAATTTTTGGCATATGCGTCCGAGGCATATGAGTGAAGTTGGAATGATGGAATTATGCAAAAGAGGATTTCTTGATGGTCAAAGCATCAACAAGTTGAAGTTTTATGAATATTGTGTCTTCGGCAAGCAAAAGAGGGTGAAATTCAGTATTGCGACTCACTCTACTAAAGGTATATTGGATAATGTTCATTCTAATTTGTGGGGAGAATCCCGCGTTACGTCACTTAGAGGAGCAAGCTACATGTTGCCCATCATTGATGATTACTCGAGAAAAGTTTGGGCATATTTTATCAAGCACAAATCAGATGTATTCAAAACATTCAAGAAATGGAAATTATGATTGGAAGACAAACTGGCAAGCATGTCAAGAAGCTGCGTATCGACAATGGCTTGGAGTTCTGTTTTGGAGAATTTGAAGCTTTATGCAAGTCAAAAGATATTGTGAGACATTATACCGTCCCAGACTCTCCTCAACAAAATGGAGTGGTAGAACGCATGAACAGAACCATCATGAAGAAGGTATGTTGCATGTTGTCAAACTCTAGATTATCTAAGAGTTATTGGGCTGAAGCCGCTTCCACTACTTGTTATTTGATTAATCGATCATCAAATTTGGCTATTGATAATAAGACTCCAATTGAGGTATGGTCTGGCTCTCCAGCTGATTATTCAAATTTAAGAATATTTGGTTGTCCTACTTATACTCATGTTAACAATGGTAAATTAGAGCCTAGAGCAGTTAAGTGCATTTTCCTTGGTTATAAAGCTGGTATGAAAGGATATAAATTGTGGAATCCTGAAACTAGAAAGGTGGTTATTAGCAGAAGTGTTACTTTTGATGAGTCTGCTATGTTACATGATAAGCCATCTATTGATGTTCCCGTTGAGAAGCAATCAAGCGTGAAGGTGGAGCATGTTATTAATTCAGAATCTACACTAGAAGTCAACAAGAAAAATATTTCAGAAGCCCTTATTGTTGAGCTACCGACACATCATTCTATTGCAGTTGATAGACAGAGGAGGAACATTCAGCCTCCTAAGAGATTGATTTAAGAAGCTAATGTTATAGCTTATTGTTTAAATATGGAAGAAAAAATTGAAGGTACTATAGAACATTCATCTTATTTAGAGGCTATCTCTTCTAGTGATTCAGAAAGATGGATGACTGCCATGTACGATGAGATGGAATCTCTTAACAAGAATGACACTTGGGAGCTGGTCAAGTTGCCAATTGAGAAGAAACCTATTAACTGCAAATAGATCTTCAAGAAGAAAGGAGTTTCATCAACCGAAGAGGTTAGGTACAAAGCAAGACTAGTTGCTAAAGGATACAACCAAATTCCAGGTATTGATTTTACAGATGTCTTTTCCCCTGTTGTGAAGCATAGTTCTATTCGCACTTTACTCAGCATTGTGGCTATGCATAATTGAGCTTGAACAATTGGATGTTAAAACCACATTCTTACATGGGGAATTAGAAGAAGATATTTATATGGAGCAACCGGAAGGTTTCGTCAATCCGGGAAAGGAGAATTTTGTTTGCAAATTGAAGAAAAATCTTTATGGTTTGAAGTAATTACCGAAACAATGGTACAAGAGATCTGCCTCCTTTATGATAGCTCAGAATTTTAAAAGATCTAATTATGATAGCTATGTTTACTTGAAGACTATTAATGATTCAATTATTTACTTGCTCCTATATGTTGATGATATGTTGATTTCTATAAAAGACAAGGCTAAAATTTTAAGATTGAAGGCACAGTTAAATAGTGAATTTGAGATAAAAGATTTCGGTGTAGCAAAGAAGATTCTTGGTATGGAAATCATTAGAGCTAGATAGTTTGAAAAATTATACCTAAGTCAAAAAGGGTATATTGATAAAGTTCTTCATTATTTCAACATGCATAAGACCAAACCTGTGAGTACTCCCTTAGCTGCACATTTCAGACTTTCTTCAGTGTCATGTCCACAATCAAATGATGAAATTGAGTACATGTCTAGAGTTTCATATGCGAGTGTAGTTGGTTTTCTTATGTATGCTATGGTATGTTCTCGCCCCGATTTATCTCAATAATTAAGTGTGGTTAGTAGATACATGGCTAATCCTGGAAAAGAGCATTGGAAAGCAATTCAATGGATTTTCAGATATTTACGGGGCACACCTAATGCTTGTTTACAATTTGGGAAGACTAGAGATGGACTCGTTGGTTATGTGGATTCTGATTTTGCTGGAGATTTGGATAAAAGAAGATCTCTCACTTGTTATGTGTTCACTGTCGGAGGGCGTGCTGTTAGCTAAAAAGCAAGTTTGCAAGCTACCGTTGCCTTGTCTACTACAGAAGCTGAGTATATGGCTATTTCTGAAGCTTGCAAAGAAGCCATTTGGCTAAGAAGTTTATTTACTGAGCTTTGTGGAAGTACATCTTGCACTACAATATTTTGTGATAGTCAGTGCTATTTGCCTTAGAAAAGATCAAATGTTTCATGAGAGAACAAAGCACATTGATATTAGGTATCACTACATTCGAGGTGTCATTACTCAAGGTGATATTAAAGCCTATAAGATAAGTACCCATGATAATCCAACTGATATGTTGACAAAGCAAGTTCCTGCATCTAAGTTTGAGCTATGCTCAGACTTAGTTGCTATTACTCACTAGTCTTTTGGACTTTCGGTGCTTAAGGTATGGATGATAATTTTATTGAATGAGTCTATCATATTCTTCGACTACTGGAGGGAATTCGGTTTAAGGTGGAGATTGTTAAAGTTGATCCGAATTCGTACCGTGTCCGTGTAGGACACTTCATCGCCTCATGTCAGACGTGGTATGGCAGGTGCATACACAGGTTGTATCAGACGTGGTGTTAATCTGTAGCAACCGACTCTGATTCGGTTTCCTCTCTGTGTGGGACTCTTTTCCCTCACGCTATATATATGTACCCCAATAGCTCATAGGTAGAAAAACGCTCTATTGTAATCTCTTCTCATTATAGTGATTTATCTTTGAGCACCCGTGGTTTTTTCCGCAAGGGTTTTCCACGTAAAAATTCGTGTCTCTTGTCTCTATTTTTGTGTGCATTATTTACAACAGCTATGGATGCTAATTTTCTACAACTATATTCACCAAATTTTCTACAACTACATGTTTCTACGACTGCTAATTTTTTTAACTACATTGACTAAATTTTTTTATACCAAAATTTTACTATTCTTTTCTACAGCTACAATTTTATACGGATACTAACACAAACTAAACTATCTACTTTATATAAAAATATTGACTATAACATACAAAAAATTTACTTAACAAAAATAACATAACCTCTCCTTCCTCTCTCTCTCTCTCCCTCTCCCTCTCCTCTCCTCTCCTCTCCTCCTCCTCCTCGCCCTCGCCCTCTCCTTCTCCTCTCCTCTCTTTTTCTTTCCTCTCTTCGTCGCTTCTTTCTTTCCCCTCTGCTTTCGGTTCACTGCACGGCGTCGGTGCTTCTAGGCTCGGCCGCGCGGCTAATTTATATGCACCTTTAGTCGTCGAAGGGTTGGGCAACTCGAATTGCAGTTGTCTAACCACTGGGTGACTAGAAGAAGCTGCCTGACGGTTTGGTGACTGCAATTATGTCACCCAACGGCTCACAGATTGCTTACGATTCACGCATCCGTTGGGTGATAGGTTCTAGTCGCCCAACAGTTCGGCTACTAGATACCATTTCTGTAAAAAAAAATGTTAGCGCGGGTATATTTCTATTATTTCTAATAAAATATAGATTATTTTAAAAAATTGTATGACAGTGTAGTCCTTGCCCACTACTCCACTAGGGCAAGTTTTTCAAGCAGTATATATAAGGCGTATCCGATGATCGATCGACGTGTTCTTATTTTCTTTTTGTACGTGTAAATGTGGAATTACTAGCTTTGAGAGTTCAGGTCTTGTACTACTAGACATGTTTGACTTGTAAATCTTTAATTGTTCATGGATGAAAAACCTGAAGCCGGAGAGCTTTCAGTTGTGAAGCTTATTTCAATCTGAAATTGTGTCAACTGACCTAATGGGCCTAGGCCAACCAAAGATGGCACGAAAAGAGCCCAGCTTGGCCCGATAGTTGTCTGAGACATTTGCATTAGGACCATACCAACACGAAAGGAGCTGGCTGTAATGGCTTCTAAAACATATTTTTCTACAGTAATTAACTTTTAAATGGAGTGAATTTTTAATATAAGATCTATTAGTTAATTATAATACATACTATAGTGACTTCATTTATATCGGCTAAAATCGCATATGAGTGTCTCTCTACAAATATCTTTATAAGCTGTTACTATTCACGTACTAAAGCTAAAAACCAATATAAATAAGCCGACTAGTAAGGCTGTTTGAATTTTGTCCAGGTTAACAGTAACTCCAAAGCATTAAAAATTCAAAAATAATTTAAATTTGGTAAAAATAGACTGATGAAACTAAGAAAAGGGCTAAAGGTTATTTTAGGAAAAAAGCAAAATTTTTGGCTAAATAATTAAGATGTGACAGTTTGAAAATCTATAAGAAAAAAATCATGCAAGTTACAGGCAAGGCAATTGCACATATATGAATTTGCAAGAAAAGTAGAAACTAAGAAGGTAAAATAGTATTGGCCTAAGATTTCTAATTCTTATTATATTTTCTAATTTTTCCTTCATTTATTTTATTCAATCTATTTTTAAAATTTTAAATAATATATTTTTCGTATAGTTATACTGTAGGGTTCCTCTTTAAAAAATATATTGTAGGTTACAGTTTTTATTTCCCACTTTACTTGTTTTTCTATTTTATTTTCTGCATCGTATAGTTCATACTTATATTATAAGATATATACCCTTCGTTTCAACCGCCCATGCGCACAGACAGACTCAGAACCGAAGAAATTGTTAATAGACTTGGATTATGCTTACACTTATTAAATGATGCAAATATTCGAACCACTCAACATCTTTGCCGGCAATATATAGATTAGGGGATACAAGATGGAAAAATTGCAATAAATAAAACCTTAATTTCCTCGATGGACATATATTGTTAAGCGATAATTCCCAAGAAAATGAACTTATATAGTGAAATCAGAGAGTGTATATCCTCTAGACAAAACTTCAAACTAGATTGTTTTACAAAGGAGCTCTATTTGGCGGCCAGCATCCGCTGCCAGCACCGTACAAGCATGTATCCAATCATTGTTGAAACAACCAAAATTTTCAAAAACCAAAATTTGAGTTGATTTGCTTTGATTTGAGCTCCACCTCCTCCACAGCCCTAATCCTCACCAATCTCAAAGCAAAAACCCTCACTAAACCCAGTCATCACGGCGTCATAACGGAAGAAACGCGATTTTTCGCGCGGTTACTGTAGCCGGACTGAAAAATCCCGTCGCCGCCCGATGTTTCACCGCCGCCGACCTCCCTCGCGCCTTTCGCGCGCGCGCGCGCGCTCCCGCCTCTCGCGGATGCCGTACCCCGCCATTGAATGCAACCAGACCGGCCGCAAGCTGTGGCAAAGCCGCCGCCGTCCGTGCGCGCCCATCTTTGCCCCTTCACGCGCGTTCTCCTCACGGCCGACCTGACAGCCCTCTGCCACCTTTTGACCGCCGCCTCGTACCACCCTAGACCAGCTGCACCCCCCGGAAGCCCTCAAGCTGCCCCGGCCTCTCCCGAAGCCGCAACGCCGCTCTGATATTTCCCCCTCCCCGCTGAACCGCCATTCCCGGCCTATTTAAGCCGCCCAAGGCCCTCCATTGAAGCCCACTGGTCTCCTTGAAGCTCACCAAGCATGCCCAGAACACCCATCACCGCCCCATCGCCGGTAATCCCAAAAAGCCCCAAATTGATGCCCTAGCTCGATGTCGGCTCTCCCCTCCTCCACTCTCCAATTCCCGCCACCCAGAGCTCCTCCATAACCCTAGAAACCTTCCCCAACCATTGCCTTGAGCTCCCAACCACCCCTCTTCCCCGGCACCGGTTACCCCCTCCCTGCCAAAACCGGCCACCGTGGCCAGCCCAACCTGGACTTTCCGAAGCCGCCAACCTCTCCGAGCTTACCCCATCCCCACAGATGCCCTAGGACCAGCCCAATTGCCCCAAGAACCCCCAATCGCTCCAACGTTTAAAAATGGCCGTGGGAAAGATGGCCTCGCCGCCGGCGAACGCCGCATCCACCGGGCCCTCAACCGCCAAAAACGAGACCCCCTCACTCCCACGAACCCGTCCATGCACTCGGATTGCGTCGCAAGTCATCGAAGCTCCGCCGCCACTCGCCACCTCCTTCCCGCTCCTGCGGAGTCGCGAGGAAGAAGAACGATCTTTGGCTGCTTTATTCACCCGACCGCCGCCCGGCTTGGCTGGGCCAAGCCAGCCCGCCCCGCGCTCGACCGCAGCGCCGCGCTCGACCGCACGCCTCGCGCTGGCGCGTCCGACTGAGCGCGGCGACTTGATTCAGCCGAATCCCGCCGCCGCGCGCCGTTGCGTCGGATTCGAGCCCGACCAACGTGGTTCGACCGAGGCAGCTAGTCCGAGCCCGAGAAACAAGAATCGACCGGACCGGATGAACGGTGACTAGCCCAAAGCCCAAAATGCATATTTATACTCCCGGATTCGTTTGAGCCCGCCAACCCAAATCCAAGACCCATTTCCCCATATAGCCCTCCTATAATCCAATATCCTCAATTTAATGGAGTTCTTGATTTTATTTCTTTATTTTATTTTCTTCATTCCTAGCCTAGTCCTTCGGCATGGAATTAATTTATTTTAATTGTTTTACGTTAGTATCCGAAGACGAAGATTCGCAGGAGCGGAGGAAAAGCTCAAGTTCGGCCCACCGTCGAGCGAATACAAATTAATCGAAATCGTAAATTCGCAAGGCAAGTCACACATATTTTGATCATGTTGAGCCTACGTTTCGCTTATTTATCTATTTAATCAGACTTTCATTATGTTATTTGTGCACCGATATTTTATGTACAACAAATGCTTAGAATGACATGATACTAGTTACGTCCTACCACAAGAAAAAGCACAGTCTAATTTGATGGCCATATTCACCTTGACAAGATATTGTAATATTGAATATAGCAATAATCTGAAATTATGGTAGCTTAGAGAATCAACATCTTCTGTTAGTAAAAGAGTTGGTGTTTATTTGGGAAGTGGTTCTAGGGTAAGCGAGGATCGCTGGATCCTATGACCTTAACTGTGGGTGAAGGCAAGTACACAAATCAGTGACAGTGTGGTGACACTGGACAAGAATTTGTGGGAAGAAACTGCCACCAGTGAAAATACAAGGACTAGACCCTTATGCTGAGTAAAGAACATAGTGATCGCCCAACCACAAGCGTTGATACGTCAAACCTGGTCTAGTAACTGCTCAAATTCGATTGAACCTCTACGAACGCAGGGCGAAGGCAAAGTGTGAGTACATACGGAAGGGAGTTAAGAAGGGCCGTATGGAAGTTGGCGCAGTTATTGTTTTTATTACTAAATCGATTATCGGGCGTCCACACAATAGTAGACTGAGGTAAGTCAGAGGTTACGGCCAGGGCTTATTGAGGAAGTCTACTAGGTAGAGGCTATATAAAGAATTGAGCAGCGAACAACCTTGTTTTCTTAATTCTGTCGCGGGAATTAAGGAATCTTGTGGGTAAAGCAGGGCAGCTTTGCAAAGTCATGACTAATTGTATTCGAATACGCCGTGCTTCCGGTAAATGAAGCTGTGTTTAATGGGTGAATCCAACAACAAATCATAAGTAGATTTGGAAAGGATTTGGTAGTGTTGGTGGTCTGGTAATTGAACTTTGAAACCCCCCCTTAAAGTTTATAGAAAGCTATGATTTTATGTTTAAAATCTGTTTACAACTAAAATTGCATCCACATGAAATAACAAACTTTCCCCATCACTTGATATACCCTGCATGTAGTTATTGTTAAAGCTCCGTATGACTTGCTGAGTACGGTAGTTGTACTCATACTTGCTAAAAATATTAACAGAATTAGCCAGCAATGAGGAGGCAAATGAGGGTGAAGAGATGGAGTTCTAAGAGATCAAGGTTACGTGGAATTAGGGTCGTCTTCCGCTCAGGCATGCCTGTGGCGTTCCTTTTTGGTAATGTATCTAAGGGTCGTTTGCCCTAGTGTAAAGCTTGGCTTTTATGCCCTTATATTGTAATAAAGCTGGCTTCTGTCTTAAGCATGTGTTGGCAATGTTATACACTCGATTGATGTAACTCGCAGCTGAACAGTCCTGGGCAGTTGCGAGTGTTGGTGATATGCCCTAGAGGCAACATGGAGATGTTGAATATATCACATACTATGTTTATGATGCATTACTTTGTTCCTTGAAATAGACATTATCATTATTGATCAATGAGTATGTGACTTATTCATGAGACTCTTAATGCTCAAATATTGCTATTTCTAAATGATCCCTGATCATATATCATATGAGGAACAAATATGATTCAAAGATCAGCATATGTATTGATTGATGATCATGTCTCATGGATCATGGTATGGTGATACCAAATCAATAATATGGACATGTGTTAGTGAACATATGTTGGATAGACCCGCCATGAGACAACGCAGAGATTCCATGTGTCATTAGTTGGTCTCAAGTAGTGTTTATGTAGAATCCTTAGACTTGAGATCATCATGGTTCCCAACATGCGTAGTAGCCTATTTTGGGACTACTAACCACTACTCCGTGAATGGGTAGTCATAAAAGTAGTCTTCGGGTTTGCTATGAAACATGTAGTGGGATGTGAATGATCAAGATAGAATTTGCCCCTCCTTATGGGAGAGATATCTCGGGGCCTCGATGTAATGGATTATGAAAGTGCATGGCCATGCCAATGTAATTGAGGAGTCAATCACAAGTTTATAATCTATCACGGAATCGAGAGAGTGATTGAGCTATTAAGAGGATGACACAGTCTCGCCTTGAGCTTAATCTATATCGTGAGGCAAAGGGATTCGTACATGAGAACATTACAGTTCACCGATATGATCTTTACGTATACTTTGGGGTTAATATGTCTTGCTAGAGGCCGCTATTAACAGGTGACCGGAAAGGTGTTTCCGGTCGCGACCAAGTATACGTGAACCTCTGGTCGCACACTTAACGGGTTGGAACACTAATTGAATGTGATTCGGATGTGGGCTCAATTTGGATAGAGATCCGGATAGACTCTGTTGGGCCTCGGTCCACGAGGCCCAAGTGAGGAGGTCTATATATTTGGAGGCGGGGCTGAGGGATACACGCTGCTTCCTCCCGAGCAAAACCCTAGCCGCCACCTCCCGAGCCAAACCCTAGTCGCTCGCGAGTCTTGGTACACTCGCGATCGCGCCCACCGGATGTGTGGATACGGTGGAGGCGCTGCTCGTTGCGGCGTTGATCGGCATCAACAAACTACTGATTGGAACGGACTCGTGGTGTGGTTGATCGCGTGGAGGAGACGATCCGTCGGGACGATCGGCTACTTCCACTACTACCGACGCGCGCGTGGTTGGGTGGCTTCTCCAACTCTTCTTCATTGCAGCTGCGCGTCTAGTGGTAACGATCTATGATCCCTCCTTAGCATGATGTCCTGGTGTGCGCGGTAGAAATTTTTTATTTTCTGCTATCGTAGCCTACGCGCGTTCCTTCAGCGAGGGTTTCATAATACTCCCAGAAATGGGGGTGTTACAATTGTCTTCATCGCCATCGTCGAGTTCACAAACTGATCACACCATTCATGAATCGATCGCGCATGGATGGAAGAAGAAATTGGTCTAGGGGGTTGAAGGGCTGCACGATCGATCTCATATTGGTTTCCATGGTCGAAATGTCGAGAAAGATACATTGAAGGACAAGGACTCATTCTTGGAAAGCCTTAAGTGATCAAGATCGTTCAATCAAAATAGCGATCATATACCATAATTCACTTGAAATGGCTGTATAGGAGGGACTCCCGTGCAGGGTTTTGCTTACCGGTATTTACTTTTTACCGGAGGTCGCCGGTAAGGCGGATTTTGCTGAGAGCCCCTACTCCCTCCAGCTTCCCGTCGGCAGGCGACAGCTGCTATCCCTCCTCTCTCCTTCCCTCCTCTCTCCTTCCTCCATTCTTTTTCGAATCTGGATCTTTTTTCCTTGGTGACGTTCGTATCCTTCTTCTTCGCCTGCAATCACTGTCAACATCGGATCCCAGCGGATCTAGAGCCTCACAGTCATCCTTGGTCTTCTTCCTCTCCAGATTCGCCGCCATTCCCATCGCCGTCCACCTGAGCTTATAGGAGCTTCCTAGATCCGATTGTTCGCAGTTTGTGTTTGGTGATTGTTGCTGCTCTGTGGATGCTGCTGCTTGGCTGTCCTTTAGCCGCCCATGGGTTGGCCTCACCTTGCCTTGGCCCGGCATGGTATGTGCGTGACTAGCCAAGCCTAGCCTCAGCCACGTGGGGGTGAGCAGCTTGGAACGTCGGTGGCTGCAGTGGCAAGGTAGTCCTCCTCGGCATGGTTGGCAAGGCTTGATCACAACCTCGCGTGGGTGTGCATGTGGCTGGCTAGGCCTAGCCTCAGCCACATGGGGTGAGCGACTAGGTGAGCAGTGCTAAGGCATGGACATCTTTCTCCTAGATGTGGCTAGCCTAGCCTGGCCTTGACCACCCGCAGTTGCGCGCATAGCTGGCCGGGCATAGTCTCGGTTGTGCGGGGGTGAGCAGCTCGATGGGCGCAATGTCGGTGGTGGCGGCAAGGTCGTCCTCGTCCAAGGCATGGTTGGCTAGGTCTGGTCGTGGCCTTGCGAGAGTGAGAGGCCCAACATTAGCGGTGGCAGGTGGCATGGCGTCTTCCTCAATGTCTCATTTGTTGCTAGTTGGTTTTCACCTCTAGCAGGGTATTTGCGGTGCTTTTGGTGTTTTCGACAGGACTCTTCCATGCGCAGCGGTGTATAACCACTACTACAGAAAGTCTCATAGTAGACGCCTCATCACAGACGGTTTTGTGAAACCGTCTCGGTCTTTACTATTACGCACGGTTATAATTTGGAGGCCGTCCGTGGTATTTGTGGCGGGAAAAAAGATTATCACAGACGGTCGGTCTATATTAAGAACCGTCTGTGATAATCCCAGATTATCACAGACGATTTTTAATTCAAAACCGTCTATGATAAGCTAAGTATCGCAGACGGTTTTTAATTAAAAACCGTCTGTGATAATGACTCTAAGGCATTTATTGCGCTGCTCAGACCGCATCTGTCTTCATTTCGATCCAGATCTAGCCACTGCTGCGCACTTTTTCACTCGAGAGGAAGCTAGGCGATTTCAAGCCAGTTAATTTGGTGGGAAGAGGCAGAGATTGAGCTTTGAAGATTCAGACTTTCTTGGTTGCTCTAGATATGGTTAGTAGTGAAATTTATTTTTTCTTTAATTGCATTACAATTTAGGTCTAAGTAATCCATGAGTGTTATTGAAGATAGTTAATTTGCAAAATTGTTGGTTATATAATAGCTATTGTGTTTATAATATGAATTGAGCTAGCAAATTAAGTCTCAATATAATAAATGTGGCCGATATATATATGTAGTAATTATAATTAGTTAATCTAGATTTTAATAGTAAGTTGTTATATATGTACGTAACGTAGGACCAGAAGCTGGATGTATGCCGCGAGCCGTGTGAGTGAAGAGTACATTAATGGCGTGTCCGCTTTTATAAGAGCCGCCGAGGAGGATATGTTGAATAAGGGTGGAATATATGTGATGTCCATGCACCGATTGCGTAGAATTTGAAGATGTTTAAGAACCGAGGCAAATTGAAGCGCACTTGATTCGGAGGGTTTCAAAAAGGATTATACGTGTTGGACCATCATGGCGAAGTGAATGATCATATGCTGCCGGATGACATCGCCGGTGAAGTGAATGATATGCCGCCGGATGACATCGCCGGTGAAGTGAATGACATGCCACCGGCTGATGTCGATTGTGGTTCGGATTCGGATAGATTGCACGATGATAATCTGGATCATATGCTTCGCGATGTAGAAGAGAACTATGATGAGAGAGAGTATGTTAAATTCCGCGGCTTGATGGAGGACTCGGAGAAACCTTTGTACATGGGCTGCAAGTACACAAGGTTGTCGGCCGTGCTTGAACTGTTGAAATTGAAGGCAAGCAACGGTTGGTCCGACAAGAGTTTCACGGCGCTGCTAGGTCTTTTAGCGGACATGCTTCCGGAGGAAAATGAATTGCCTAAAACCATGTATAAAGCCAAGAAGCTTCTTTGTCCGTTGGGAATGGAAGTAGAAAGAATACATGCATGCCCGAACGACTGTATCCTCTACCGTAAAGAGTATGCACACATGCATGTATGTCGGTGTGCAACGCGTCCCGATACAAACGTAACAATCAATCAGATGATGGCGAGCGAACAGAGGCGAAGAAAGGACCTCTTGCTAAGGTGGCACGGTATTTTTCTATAATTCTCCGTTTGAAAAGGTTTTTTGCAAATCCAAAGGAGGCAAAACTGCTACGTTGGCACTCGGAGGAGCGCAAGAAGGATGGAATGCTAAGACACCTTACGATTCCGCGGTGGAGAAACATCGATAGGAGTTTTGCGAGTTGGTGCAGAACCAAGAAATATAAGGTTTGGGTGATGCAGATGGAATGAATCCTTTCAAGAGCATGAGCACCGACATAGCACATGGCGTGACTCTGCATCTATAACCTTCCTCCTTGGTTGTGTATGAAGCGAAAGTACATTTCTTTGTCGATACTTATCCAAGGGCCAAAACAACCTAGGAATGATATCGATGTGTTCCTAGCACGTTGGTGGAAGATCTAAAAATCTTGTGGAGCGAAGGGTACAGGTATGGGATGCATACAAGCAAGAGAACTTCACTCTGCGCTCCTTATTGTTCTGCACCATAAATGATTATCCGCCCTTGGTAACCTATCGGGCCATAGTACAAAAGGTGCCAAAGCTTGTACTCACTGTTTAGATGGTACCGAGAGTGTGTGGTGAGACACTCACGCAAAACCGTCTACATGCGTCACCGCCGGTTCCTTGGAGGGCTCACCTATACCGCAAGATGAAGAAACAATTTGACAGAGAGAAGGAAGACGGTTCAGCTCCAAGGCATTTAAGGGGACACGAGGTTTATGATATGGTTAAGGATTTAGATGTTGTCCTCGGAAAGGGACGTAAATTGAGGGCTCATGAGAAGAACACCGGAAGAAGAGATCAATATTTTGGGACTTACCTTATTGGGAGTACCTAGATGTTCGACATCGCATCGACGTCATGCGTAGAAAGAATGTCGCGGCGACTTGATTGGTCTCTTACTGAACATCCATGATAAAACAAAGGACGGCGTCAACGCACGTCTTGACTTGGCTGACATGGATATCAGGCCTGAGTTAGCACCAACACGCACTGATAATGGACGAACGTACCTTCCCCCTGCGTGTTACACTCTGTCCAAGGCTGAGAAAACAGAACTGTGCCAGTGCTTGCATGGTGTCAAGAACACTAACCAGAATAGCGGTGTCCGCATAGATGCATTCAGTACCGATGGGTCGAGAAACTCGTACTATAGCTTCATAGAAGAGATTTGGGAGCTCGACTATGTGGTTTTCAAGATCCCCTTATGTCGCTGCCGTTGGGTGCATCTCCCACAGGTGAAGGTTGACAAGTACGGTGTCACAACCGTGGACCTCCAACATGCCGGGTACAAAGACGAACCATTCGTACTCGCCAATCAAATTGTTCAAGTTTTCTATGTAACCGACCCGGCAAATAAGAAACGCCATGTAGTTCTTCATGGAAAAAGGAGAATTGTCGGAGTGGAGAATGTAGTGGACGAGGAGGAATACAATCAATTTGACGAGTTACCACTTTTTGGAAATGGCATAAGGGTCGACGATGAACAACGTGATTGAAACTAGTTACGCACGCATTGATCATGAAGGGCTAATTTTTACAATAAGAATGTAATGAAAATGTGTGACAATTTTGAGATGTATATGTGAAAATGTGTGATGTAGTAATTTTGAGATGTATATGTGAAAATGTGTGACAATTTTGAGATGTATATGTGAAAAATGTTCAATGTATATGTGAAAATGTGTGATGTAGTCAATTTTGAGATGTATATGTGAAAATGTGTGATGTAGTCAATTTTGAGATGTATATGTGAAAATGTGTGATGTAGTCAATTTTGAGATGTATATGTCAAAATGTGTGACAAAATGTATATGTGATGTATATGTGAATTGGTATGCATTTATGTATAGAGCTGGTTGGTGTTGTATATGAATGCAGCTGTTTGGTGGTTGATATGAATGCAGCTGTGTAGTTATTGGTGTTGTCTTAATAACAACAGTCGGCAAAGGCTTATCACAGACAATTCTAAACTTAGAACCATCTGTGATATCTATCACAGACGGTTCTAAAGAACCGTTTGTGATAGTAAACTATCACAGACGGTTATAAACTTAGAACCGTCTGTGATAACCTCCCTATATATACCCTCTCGCTAGGGTTTTCCATGTGCACTGCAGTTATTCGATCTAGATCTAAATCCCGAGCCCGTCGTCGCCGCCGCCTCTGCGAGCCCTCGCCGGCTGCCTCCCCGAGCCCTTGCCGGCCGCCTCCCCGGACGAAGACGTCGCCACAGCCTCCTCCTCCTCCGTCGCCGCCTCCCCGAGCCCGTCGCCTCCTCCTCCTCTGCCGCCGCCTCCTCCTCCTCCGTCGTCGCCGCCTCCTCCTCCTCCGTCACCGCCGCCTCCTCCTCCTACGTCGCCTCCTCCTCCTCCTCCTCCTCCGTCGCCGCCGCCTCCTCCTCCGTCGCCGCCGCCTCCTCCTCCTCACCGCCGCCTCCTCCTCTGCGTCGCCTCCTCCTCCTCCTCCTCCGCCGCCGCCTCCTCCTCCGTCACCAAAACCTAAGGTCATCAAAACCCTCCCGAGCTTCATGCCATCGTTAGGGTTTAGGTTGATGCTTGATGCTGTTAGTATATGCTTACTGTTAGTTGCTTACTGTTATGTATATGCTTACTGTTAGTTGCTTACTGTCATGTATATGCTTACTGTTAGTTGCTTACTATCATGTATATGTTTACTGTTAGTTGCTTACTTCCATATACTGAGATTGCCTGTGGGATTTACAGTTGCTCGATGATGATAAATTCATATACTGAGATTGGTTCATTTGGTCTTTGAGCTCTAATAGCTGTCGGTTCATGCAGTTTTCAAGTTATAGCATGTTATTAAATTGATCTGTTAGGATTTAATCTTGACAAGTTAAAAGACTGAATTATTAGGCAAAGTTAACTTGTATGGTCTTGATCGTATGAATCTCGCTGTCTCAATATATGCATGCTGAATATATCTTGATCTTGAGATTGTAGAGTTTGTATCTAGAGCTCAAAATACTGAATTCATTATTTGGCATAACCAATCAAGGAAGAATATATGATTTAGTAGCGGGACGGCCAAGATTAATCTTGTGCAACCCTACAATTTGAGAGCACAATTAATCAATTAAAACTTCAGCTTGTTGCTAGTCTTAATTGATACATGCCTTTTACATTATATATGTATATATGAGGTATAAATATGTATATGTATGTATATACACATATATATGTATTGTAATCGCCTATATTGAGCAAAATAGATAGATATTGCATTTTCTTATCTTATGGCATGACACTTTCTCATCTTATCCTAATAGACCCACAAAATGAGCAACATGTCACCCGCGCATTCTTCAACATCATCGCGGGCGTCGCTCCAACATCAAGACGCCAAGGAAGAGGACTATCAAAGAAGCTCGAGGCCGACAGACCATCATAGCGATAGCGCATATGGGGTCCCTATCCTTCCTCAAAAAGCGGTAAACGCATTCCGAAGCATGGTCGGAATAGTTGCACGAGAACAAATTGAGATCACATACAATTCATAGAAGAACGTGCCTGACACTCGGAAACGTGAGCTGTGGACCAAAATTTTGGCATCGTTCGAGTTCCCAGAAGAACACCTATACGCTGTGCAACAATAAACCTACCTAGCGGCATGCAAAGCATGGAAGAACTTCAAGAGCACACTTGTCAGGAAATACGTGGAGACGGACAAAACGCCTTTTCATAAATACAAATTCCTGGAACCACAATGGGAAGAGTTCAAGGCGATGAAGACGTCCGAAGATTTCAAAAGTACAAATCACGGCGCACAAGGCCCTCCGTGCAAAACACACACCCCACGGACTTGGCACACTGGGTATGCGGGTAAAATCCAGATGGAGGAAGGAGGATGACTCGGCAGTGCACAGGACATCGCCCGCCGTTTTCAATATCCGGATGACCGCGCTCGAAATTGGATTAGAGCAAGGTCATCTACAACACATCGGGGACATCTCCTTTTGAAACCCTGCAAACCAGCAAGTGTCCCAGCGCACGGTAAGATATCGATAGAACTACGTAGCTTGTAATTACTCCACAACCATTTAATTGAAATGACATTTCGTGCTCTTGCAGGAAGAGTGAGTTTTGAATCTACCAGGATCATTCCGGGAACAAGGGAGAATGATATGCTCTCCGTGGCCCGGGAAACAAGGAGCACCGGGTCGTCACGAGAGGCCTTGGGCTTACGTTCCTTGAAACATGGTTTCCAAGATGACTCGAATGTATCGGCGTAGGAAGAGAAACAAAGCGGAGCGTGACGCACAGCTACGAGAAGAGATCAAGGAATCTCTTAGAGAGGAGCTAATGGGTAAGCTGGCTGGTGTAATCAGAGATGAGGTGCGGAAACAAATAGAAAGTCTGCAGGCCGCTACCGCCGCTCCTGTGCTAGCTAGCCCGTACAACCGTCCGAGTAGCTGCGCGTCCAATTCGACGCAAACCCCGGCCAAATTTCCTGTGGACAACATCCTGGTAATAATTATTACCTCTCGAATGCTTGCTCCATTGATAGGCCTATTCGAGTAGCTAATTTTGTATCGTTATGTAGGAGCCTACGAAGTGCAGGCTCCAAGTGAGATATGGCTCTATTCCCTTGTACGCTGCTTGGGGCCAGGCATATTCGTCTGGTATCGGGGCCATGGTGCACGGTCAAGCTTTAGCGCCAGGCTTCGCAAAAGTTAATGTGGATGGTGTGCATATCAATTTTGAGGTGGTCCCGCTACCGAAGCCCCCCAACGACGAGATAGTGACTCTAGGACAGGCCATTGGAACATTCATCCAGTGGCCCAAAAGTGACATCTCCCTGGAGGCTTCTTCACCGGTGGTAGGACCAGAGCAACATGCACTGCTGCCATCTCCATTACAAGACCAGTCGGTTCCACCACGGATCTTTGCACGGTGCTATCTCCACGGTCATACTCGCCAGAGCAACATGCCTTTGGTGCTATCTCCATTACAAGACTAGTTGGTTCCACCACCGGATCTTGCACGGTGCTATCTCCACGGGTCCTATTCTCGCCAGAGCAACTTGCACCACTGCTACCTTCAAAGTCGACTGCCGTGAAGTCGACCTATAGCCGAGGCAGCAAGGCCAGCAAGGGCAAAGCAAAGAAGACCAATGATGATATAGCGTACCTACCTTTGGCCCGCAAATTCGTGCTTGGCGAGCCGTTGCTCGAGCAAAAAGACCTCCAAAAGCTACCATATAGTTGCATGCAATTGCACACGTGGTATATCCAGCAGTCCAATAAGCTAGAGGGAGAACGGACTTCAAGTATCACTGTCAAATTCACGTCGGATGATTTATACCACAGTCTTCAAGAGTGTATGTTCGTGGTCGCCTTTGAGGATTTATTTGATCTGTTCACGCTCAATGCTCTTGACGTCTCAATCATTTGATGCTGGACGCTGTAAGTGTGTACAATCACAGTCTCCGTTAATGTCATACCGATAAATGCCATATCTAATTTGTTGCTTTCGTGTGTATATATATAGACACATGCTGACTAGAGCTAGATTATCCAACTCATCAGCTGGTTTCTTGGACCCACACTTGGTCGCCAGGATACCATCGGCAAGGATACACGCCTCGTCGAGAGGTACATTGCATCGAGATTCTTTGGGTTGCGCAATAAGGATTATGTACTTATGCCCTTCCATCGAACTTTCATTGGATTTTAATAGTAATTGTACCAAAATGGAACAAGGTATATTACCTTGATTCCCTAAGTAAGAATCATATGGATATCACAGTTGTCAGCCAAGTAATCGATAGGTAAGCACATATTCCCCATACATATCTACATTGTACTCTTTCTTTCCTTCCGAATGACTAAGGTTAACTTTTTCGAATTACGTAGGGCGTTCGCGATGTACATTGAAAAGGGAGGTGACTCGAAGCGCGGGGCCAAAGGCCTGCTGACACATGTTCGAGATTTTAAGGTATTCGCTATTTCACATTAATTAATCCTATGCAACAGTTGGTACTAATGCCTCTTGAACTAACACATTCCATTTTTTGCAGTGCCATCGCAAGGTGGGCAACATATGTGGATACTACGTTTGCCAACATATGGAACTACTCCTCGATTCCTCGAGGCTCACCAATCGCAAGGTTTGTCACTCTTCCCATAATTACTTTATACTTATCACGTTACATATATACGCACATTGATTTTTCTATCGACAGGCTGCGTACATCCCGTCAACTGCATTGAAACAATCTGATCTTGGAGGGATTCGAGGAGAGTTGGCGTAATTTTTGCTGACTCAAGTCATAAAGCTAGGAGGACGGTTCCACTACGCACCATGATTTCTTATTGGTCTTATCATTAAGTGCAAATGCAGTGTAGATCTTTTGTAACTGTGCATTTGTTAATGGATATTTCATTTCTATTCAATTAATTGATTTGCGAAATGGATGCATGCTTTATGTTTGTGAAATGAAGTGCGATGTCAATTGGATGTTTTATGTCTGTGAAATGTATCTGAAAGGAAATGAGATATGTGAATTGTATGTTTTTATGCTGTGATTATCTGCTTGTTTGAGAGGGCATGGCTAGCATTTCTGAGGCTAGCCAATAAGCGAAATAGATTTTGATTTAGGAGAGCGAATATCACAGGCGGTTTTTCAGTAAAACCGTATGCGTGATTTTTAAGTATCACTGACGGTTTTTCATTAAAAACCGTCGGATTATGATATCTCGGTTTTTATTTAAAAATGGTTGATATCGATAATCGTGAGCGGTGATAACTTCGATTATAATTGACCCGTAAATACAGACGGTTCACAAAACCGTCTGTGATGATGTTTTCGAACCGTCTGTGATGACCTTTTCTGTAGTAGTGAACATTCGGCTTCGGTATTATATTCTTCTCTTCTTCAAATGAATAGCAGAACTCCTGCCTCTGTGTTTTTTTAAAAAAAGGATAGCGATCATGTATCTACACAAAATCCACACTTTCGTTGCATGACAAGATTGCATAGAACGCAAAATGATTAGCACGTACGTCTTCCATACCATGCATATATACCAGAGCAAAGTACACGTAAGAAATATTGGGAAGTTGTTCGCCCGAGAAAGGGGTCATCAGCTAGCTAGCGTTAATTAGAAATCAAGATAATAACCATAGCTGGCAACTGCAGCTAGCTACAGATCGAAACCAACTCATGATCTAACTAGCCAAGGGCTTGCACGCATCCACAGTTTGCAAGCTTATCCCTTCGACCGTACGTTAACTAGCTAGGCATGCATTCTCGCAAAAAAAAAAACGTAGCTAGGCATGCATGCATGCAGCAAGCAGCCCTACGCACGTCGTCACAAGAAGGTTTGCTGAATTTCATGCACCAGCTCCTCCGCGCTAAGCTCGCACTCGATCCCAATCTGCAGTACACAAATTAAGAAGGCCATGAATGATCAGATCACGAGGACAAGATTTCCATTTAACCTATAGCTCTACTGAAATTAAGGCAGTGTCCGGCACTCCGGCCATTGCCATGTATATACAGAGACTTTTCCCAGTTTAAACACATGACAAAGTTTAGCTGATAGGTTAGAGCTAGAGTACAAGCAGTCTGAAAAGTTGGCGAGCTACCATGGAGTTCTGCTAGTTCGCACACTCTTGCATATGCCATCGCTGCTTTCCTCAACTACTGCTCATGCATAGTTTGCATCATGATCTTTATATACGTTGTTACTGTATAGGGACACCCTTTGGCTCTGGTATCACACTCTCTCAGAGATACAGCAGTACTTCCTGAACCCAATAAATACTCAGGACTGTTTCACTATGTACACACTGTTCACCACGCTGCGTATCTGGGCTCTACATTAGATATGCCCGGGTAGAACTTAGCCTACATACTTCCGCATTTATGGAACAGATCGATCAATCGAGTTTTAAAATATTCGGAGTGAGCAGGAATTATGGGCCGAAGATTCAAAATCCATGCAGGACTTGAAACCATTCATACTTGTATGGTTGGATTAATGTATGCCTATTGCAGGTGGGGTTTGTGTGTGTATAGTAGTCTACCTGGATCACATGAAATAAACACATGTCCTAGCTAACAAGTACTGTTCCATATTGAATGCTAGCTCTTCTGCTTGATCGATCCTTGCCTAACCCAGTGTGCCTTTGCAGATTTATGTCTCATATGTTTCTTTTGATCTTTTTGTACTTGATAAATAGATAGTGATAAACTAATTGAAGGTTAATTATAATTATCAATGCATGATTGGATGCAACGGAAGTAACCATGAAAGAGCTAACTAGCTATACCTTGATGGTGAAGGAGTGCACCATGGTGTCGTCGACGGTGCTGATGCTGACGTGGAGGATCTCGAGCGAGAGGCTCTCGAGAGCGGCGATGATCTTGAGCGCCTGCCCCGGCGCGCGGTGCGACATCGTCTTCAGCACCAGGTTCGCCCCGGCGAACTCCACCTTCACGTCGGGGAGGAGGAGGCAGGAGCCGCCGCCTGCCTCCGACGGCCTGGCGGCGTGCGCGGCGAGCTCGGTCACGATGCTGTCAAGGGTTGGGAGGAACGGCTGCGGCGAGAACTCGTGCGAGTGCGACGATGACGACGTCGGCGTCACAGCCGGCGACATGCAGGCCGCAGCCGTGTGCGCTAGCCGGCCGGCGCCGCCGCCGCAGGGCTTGTACGGGCTGCCCGGGGTCGGCGTCAGGGGGCTGATCAGCACGGGGAGCCGCGGGCTGAGCGGCGGCGTGGACTTGATGAACGGCCGCGGACTGTGGGGCGGAGGGCGCGGGCTGGCCGTCGACGCCGGCCGCGGGCTGAGCACCTGCTCGGCGTAGGGCTTGCGGTACTTTGTGGCCTCCAGCGAGTGCAGCACTTGCTGCAGCTCCTTGATGTAGTCCACCACACCTCCTATGATGGACGCTTGGTCACCCTGCAGTTAAATGTACAACATTTTATCTAAGTTATGGGTTTGTCTATACATATGCTTTTGATTCAAAATCACTCGAGTATTATTTTACACTTGGATTGAGATCTAACGTCCTAGATTTCTTCCTATCTCCAATATAAACCAACACCCAAACCCCAACCCCACCTCCTCCCTCCAGTCGCGGTCCCCCACCCTTCCCACAGGCCACCTCCTGCTGCCGTGCCGGCAAGCACATTCCACTGTTGCCACCTCTCACTGTGGCTACTGGGGCCACCATCGGTGGCAACGCCACCCCCCTCTTCTTCCATAGCCCCTCGGTCACCTCCCATCGCCGGCTGCCGGTGTACCTTCTTTTCGGTTTCCAGCGAGTTGTTACAGCCGAATTTGCCGCCCACACCACCAACCATCGTTGGATCCGCTGTCGCCACCCCCGCCGACTCTGCCCACTGCCCTCTTCCTCACCCATGTCCAGTGATGCCACCGTAGCCACCCACCGCCAGTCCTCCAAGCACATCACAAGGTCATGAAATCAACTAATTAATTTCACCTAAAACTTCATGCCACAGATTTTTAGCACTTCCGTTTATCTAATTAGGTTTGTACTATTGCTCTAGTATAAGACAGTTACCCCATTTGATCAATCACAAGAAAGACTGTCTCTTTCGATTAGGGCATCTCATCTACCTCTTATGGTGCAATACAAGGGTAGATAGGACGGGCCATGGGTCTGGCTGCCTAGATTCTCCCAAATGATGGAAGACTACAGCCGTATATGCTAGTTCCTGGATGCAGCATCAATACCCTCATGCCACAACATGGTGCAATTAATTGGTAGTCGTACCAAAGTACATACATCAAACTTGTAAATGCACCAATCATGGAACTGTTGCAGCACACAACGAGAAAAAAAAGGAGATGCTACAGGTCGACGCAAATCAAAAGCAGCTACAGATTCATATCAAGTGCCGTAGTGTAACACTTGATATTGGCCACTTACACCAAGTGGTTCTGTGCTTGTAGATACTTCAAGATAGCATAATAGGGCTGGTACACTACTTAAATTGCAGCCATCCCCACAAATCCAAAAAAGAGTACTGGAAGATATCTGGGGTACAAGCTTAGCTAGCTCTGAGACCATGCATATTGATAGGCCTAAGGAAACTGCAGACTACAAATTCCAAATTGAAAAACAAAAAGAGAGAAGATGTTAATAATATGGAATATCGTCGGTTTCCAAAGTGACTTATGCTTTCTTAAGGCCTTGTTCCACCAGCTTCTCACTTTTAAAAGCCGAAAGTTGAACGAAGTGGCTTTTTAATACAGTTTTCATAAGCCGTTTGTAGGAGTTAGGGCCTGTTTGGTTCATGATCAGAAGTTGCCTAGCCACAAGTTAGGCGTGCCACAGTTTTAGGTAGCTGTTTGGTTCACTGACGTAACTGTGGCATGCCACACTTTCTTAGCATCCGGCCCCACACGGCATATACTCAGTTTCTTGCCAAACTTTGCCACAAGTGTGGCTTCGATTTTGTTAGCCACACTTTCTGTGGCAGTAACATATTGCCTAAGCTTATGCATGGCAAGCTTAGGCACCAACCAAACAGGCCTTTATTGCAGAAGCCGCTTTGAACGAAGTGTCTTCTCAATATGTCTCTTACTATGTCAATCACTATCCAATCAGCTAAGAGTCAAAAGCCTCAACACTTTTAAACAGAGTTAATTCATTTTTTTGAATCATTGGATCAATCTAGAATCAGACAAGAGTTAATTCATTTTTTTTGAATCATTGGATCAATCTAGAATCAGACACACATAATATCTAGCGCAAAGCTAATTGAAAGTCAAGAAAATCAACTTTTTGAGGAAATACAAGATTAAGGTTATATGAACTTATAAGTAGAAACCGGGGATCCATGCATCCTGTGAGCGGATGGTAAAAAGTAGCAGATGCAGCCTCGAAACATAGAAATCTCTTCTCCGCCATAAGCCTCAAATAAGGCAAATTAAGCTGATGGAACATGGTTAGCTTTTAGTTCGGATATTTTGCAACAAAGCTGATTTACCAGAAATAATCAATGGATCTAAATTTAGATGATAGTTAAAGAAGAAAACATCCGGATGGTGTTTAACAAAACCCTACCAGAAACGCACCAGGCCACCAGCTATGCCAAGAAGGCCCTTAAACTAACGGAGTTGATTTGCCGGGTGAGACCTGTGCAAGCTAAGAATAAAAAGCAAAGATATGGATGGAGCATATGCAGATGTTCGTACTTGGTTCAGCAAATTAAAGCAAGTGCAAAACACAAGTCAGTCATGTGTACTTCGATTTGGATGCATAATCTTACCCTCTTGACGTAGAAGCAAGGCATGAGCGAGCGCAGCACGGCGAGGTGCTCGTTCATCTGCTTCCTCCGGTTGCGCTCCACCGTGATGTGCGACACCTTCGCCGCCCCCTCGTTCTCGGCCGCCGCAGATGGCGACGCCGACCCCTTGTGCTTCTTCTGTACCGGAGCGCCGCGGCCACCCCCGCCACCTTTCTCCTCATCGCCCTCGCGCCGCCGAGCGTTTGCCGTTGGCCAAGCGCCCACGGCGGTGGCCTCAGCACCACCGACGCTGCTCGGGCTAAACGCCGCCGCAGAGGCGGCGGAAGCACCACTTCCGCCCCCGTTCACGCACTCCTCCCACGTCTCGAGGATACTGAACAGGTTGTCGGCGTCCGACACGTGCCGGAACTGATCGCTGTCGCCGACGACGAGCTCACACAGGCCACAGTCCCCCATTGATTGATCCCAGCAGCAGCAAAACGTAGTGCACGGCGAAGCACGTACGTACCTAGACGTTCTTGTGTCTAAATATGGCTTTGTGATCACAAGGGAGGTCGAAGTGGAGAATGTTTTGCAGAAGTGAAGGGATCTTTTGCTCCTTTTTAAGCCTCGAGGCTTGTGAAGTGGAGATCGACGAGAGAGAGAGAGAGAGGCAAGAGTAGACCGTTGTTGATGTTTGTATGTTCATGTGTAGGGACAAAGGGCCATAAATATAGGGTAAAGACGGCTCTGGGACTTCGTTTGATTTGCATTGAGATGGCGACACGAGAGGCAGCAGCCACCATCTTTTCTAGCTACCCTGCACGTACTGGGGCCGGCCAGCCATGCTTTCCGCTTGGATCGCTTGGTGGGGCCTAGATGTCTCTCGAGGGTTTCGGTTTGCTACGTGCCAACGTGGAGATCATTGAGTTGGAAGATTTCATGACTAAACATAACTTGTACTGTACTGGTAACCTAGCTATATACGTAGACGGCGCAAGAGCGAAAACCATGCATGCAACGCATAGTTACAATGAGATCATGCTAGCTCAATCTTGACTTTTCCTGCTATCAACCAAACTTATTTTTCTTAGTATGTTGCTCACTTCGGTTACAATGTGACCTCCAAAACATAACTTTGACCACTAATTTCTATTATAATACAATAACATCCAATAAAATTATAATATTATAAAAATATTTTTCGAGATATATATATATATATATATATATATATATATATATATATATATATATATATATATATATATATATATATATATATATATATATATATATATATATATATATATATATATATATATATATATATAGGACAGTGTTTCATGCACCAAGGTGCCTAGGCACCAATATCAATACCGTTGATTTGCTTGAGATTATAACGTTTGATGTGGGTATCTTCATATACCCATAAAAAAGTATATTTGAGATGTCAAACTCCAAAAAAATTTAAATGCAACTTCAGTTTAATTAGTTTGAACTATTTTTATGGCATATACTCACTGTAGTTGCATTGAACTCAAAAGTAGTTCAAACTAGTTTGAACTGACTTCAAAACTAACTTACCATAAATATATCAAGGGTATAAAATATTTTCATACCCAAACTCAAAAAAATTATCAATCATACACGTGTATCGGATGTTGGTGCCTAGGCACCATGGTGCCTTATGTAATTTTATATATATATATATATATATATATATATATATATATATATATATATATATATATATATATATATATATATATATATATATATATATATATATATATATATATATATATATATATATATATATATATATATATATATATATATATATATATGAATGTTTGATTACATATATCTCAAAACGACATGTATTTGTGATTGGCGGGAGTAAATAAAAATGAGTAAATTTTACAAAACTAAATACATTTTGTCAAAACTATCAAAAACTACATATTCAACTTGCATGTCTCAAAACTTTGGCATAACGTTTTAATAAACCGCAATCCATAAATCCTTGTTAAATCCAATGGGATCTAACAGGTGGGACCCATCCATCAATGTAATTGACATATGAGACCTAGCTGTCAGTCTAGCGTCGTCGATGACCTCCGGCTCTAAGTAAAGAGTAAGGCAGAGGACGACGGAATGCGGTCGTGGTGGTTACTGTAGCCTGTAGGTGAGGACGAAACTTGGCAGCCAGCCATGGTGGAGAGGTGGGAGGAGAGAGCACGCGATACATGAATATAGAGGTGCATCTCTCTGGCACATGGGACTCGATCACTAGGTCCAAAATCATTTGTCTCCATGAACTAATATGGATTAATGTGTGCCTGGTTTTCTATGGCAAGTTTTCCTATGAACTGATGCTAACTGAAAGTATCTGTTACATCTATGGTTTTCTGAAAATGGAGAACGTACATACCTAGGGAACCATGGGTTACAAGAATGACTACGACATTTATATTTCCCCTACAAAAAAAACTCCTTTCTGGCTTATGGTATGGAGCACAAAGGGTTGCCCCATACGAAAACCATTATGAATAGTACATCTCCAGCAAAACATTCACGTATATTCCTCGCAAAAAAATGCATTCATGTATGAATCTACCTCGCTCACACGCCCAGTTTCTAGATCTCTCCTCTTCGTTTTATCAGGACACATGTAGCGTCACGTCGTTCGGCTTGGCAGGCGATGGACAAACACTGACTGCGTGGCACCAGTAGCTTGAATGTGGGCGTGGCCCCCATCTTCCGGGCATCCATGACCATGCATGGGGCGCCGCGCGACGACAGCAGCATTCAGCAATCAGCAGCAGCCGACCGAGGCAAAGCTGCAGCCGGGCAGCAAACATATTGAATGAATAATGAGCCGGCAACGTCGATCCCGAAAGAGCAGCAGCCACATACAGATCGATGCTCCTAGCTAGTGGCGAAGTCAGGATTAAAATTGAGGGTGAGCTAAATTCAAAAACACAAACAGTTTGGATTGAAGAAAAAAACGGGAACAAGAATGAACGGGACCAATACAATAGCCAAGTCAAGTGAATGCACGGAGAGAAAGAGAGTGGCAATTGAATGAGGAGGAGGAGAGGGAGCGTTATTGGCGGGCGGGGCCGGCCGTGTGGAATGTGGTGGTGGAGAAGGTTGGGATCCTGTCGAGGTGCCTGAGTGCGCGCTCCGCCGTGTGTCGTGTGCGCGGGTCGCCGTTGCGGTAGGCCTCCACCAGCGCCGACGCCACCGTCTGGTCGGCCGCCACCTCCCGCGCGATCTCCTCCACCCGCAGGATGCGCTCCACCACCCACACCGCCCGCCGCTGCAGCGCCTCCGTCCGGCTCTCCACCAGGATCTCCACCACTGGCCGCAGCCCCTCCGCTTCCCCCAACACCACCACCCCCTCCGTCACATCCTCCACCCCATCGCCCACCAGCGTCGACACCGCCGCCAGCCCCGCCTCCACCACCCCGGCGTCCGGTGGTCGAGCACGCCACCGGCCGCTCCACCGCCGCCGCCCTGCGCCCGAGCGAACGTCTCGAGCGAGCGAGAACCCGCTGTGCACGCGGCACACCCCCGCCAGCTGAGCAGGTTTCTTATCTCTATTCCCGAAGCACATGCACAGCACTAGGCTCGCCGACGGTGCCGGCGGGATGGCCGTGAGGTTCCTCGACATGTCCGACATCTTCTCCAACACCATGGCCGAGTAGAGCTGCACCATGTCCATGCCGTTCATCTGCAGCAGGTCGACGAAGAGCGGCGCGAGGCCCACCTCCCGCGCGAACTCGACGTACTCGGTGTCCTCCTGCAGCGCGCACGTGAGGTGTCCGCCGCAAACGCGGCGCCCGTCCTCGACTTTAGCCGCCAGGGGGAGGTGAGGCTCCAGCCTTACTAAGCCTCCCCTGGCTTCGCCCCTGCTCCTAGCATCTCTCTTCCTCTTCTTTTGAGGAGCTACTCCCTCCATTTCTCTCTATTTGTCCATAGTCTATCAGAATATTTTTGAGATTAATTGTCTATTCAGGAAGCGAAAGGCGTAGTGTGAGAAACAAGAAGATTGTGACGACTCATCATTTTATAGGAGTTCTATATATCGTCGTATGTTCACGTGTTTTGTGGATCATACATGGGCACTAGCTGAAGGCAAGTGTATAAGGGTTTCCTTCGCCCACCATTTCTTCCGTACTTGCTTGATTTCTGTCACCATCTTTCCCTTCCATTTTCTTAGATCCAATGAGGCCAATGCTCAGTGAAGCTTTTGCTCGGGCTCACTGACCGCAACCCCTCCTCCTCCCTCACCTGGTGTTCGATAACTAATCCCTCCTCCTAATCCCCTTCACTTCTCTCATATCCCTCTTCCTCCCTTGTTGACCGCGACCGTGACCCTTCCTCCTCCCTCGCCAACCACGACCCCTCCTCTTAATCCCCTCCACCACCTTGACAAGATTTGATTTTATTTTGAGCTATACCTACGGGTGCAAGATCTAATTTTGGATGTGGATTGGGCGTGTTGTGCAATACAAGGATGTGGGCGAGGAGTTCTTGCAGAGGGTCACTAAGAACATGAGGCGCTATATCGCACTACTACAAAATAAGCTATACTGTATATCTCATCACAGACGATTCACGTGGAGCCGTCTGTGCTTTGATTATTATAGATGGTTCATGGCTAAAACTGTCTCTGAAACTATCACAGACGGTGGGGTTTAAAAGCCGTTTGTGATATACGTATTATCACAGACAGTTTTTAATTAGAACCGTCTATGAAACTATCACAGGCGATTCATATAACAAACAGTCTTTCATATGTTCGTATAACAAACCATCTCCGATAATGACACGTCACCGATCCATGGCATATCCCCTAGGATTTCGATCTCACCCATCCATTCTCTCCACGTCGGATGGCAGGCATCGGTTCTTCCCACCGCTCGGCCCTTATTAATTACTTCCTATCTACCTTTCTACCGGCAGTCACGGGTGAGTTCATCTACTATATAGCTTCCTGCCCTCGACGACACCGACTACCATCGTGAGCTAGCGCCTCTGTTGTGACATCATGGTCGACTGCATAACAGACTCTTGTCATAAGTGTCGTAAGAGTGTCTTATTCAGTCTCACCATCGTGCCACAAAGGTGGCGCTATCGCCGCCTCTCCATTGCCAGTGATATTTGGCCGCCATCTGATGCATCCAGCTTGTTCCTCGACGACGCCGACTACCGCCGTGAGCTAGCGTCTCCATTGTGACACCATGGTCGACTGCACAACACACTCTTGTCGTAAGTGTCGTAAGAGTGTGTTCTGTAGTCTCACTACTGTGCCACAAAGGTGACGCTACCGCCACCTCTCTATTGCTAGTGTTATCCAGCCGCCATCCGATGCATCCAGCTTGTTCCTCAACAACGCCGACTACCACCGTGAGCTAGCACCTCCGTTGTGACACCACGGTCGACTACACAACACACTCTTGTCATAAGTGTCGTAAGAGTGTCTTGTGCAGTCTCACCGTCATGCCACAAAGGTGGCGCTACTGTCGCCTCTCCATTGCCGGTGATATCCGGTCGCCATCTGGTGCATCTAGCTTCTATTGTCTGCTAGGATCTCTGCTTCTTATATATTTTTGATGTGTTAAAGAGTTGTGTTCATTATTTTATTATGCTATAATGGTAGATTCTAATCTTAATGGAAATGGAATATACTATTGTGTTAGCCACTGTATTTGCTTGTTTTCAAAGGGCATAGGTATAGGATGAACTATCACAGACAGTTCTATATATCAACCATCTGTGATACTCGCCAATCACAGACAGTTAGTAACTAGAACCGTCTATGATGTATGAGTATCACAGACGGTTTTTGTTTCGAGCCGTTGGTAATAAATGACAGTTGATACCGCATCTCCCCAAAATTCACCTGGGACTCCCATGCTCTTCAACAGACTCTTCGCCATACTGACCACCGTCTGGTTCCTCCTTTCAACCACACCGTTCTGTTGGGGAGAATAAGGTGCTGCCAGATAACGCCTAATTCCCAACAACTCACAGTAGTTCGTGAACTCGTTCAAGGTACACTCGCCACAGCGGTCGGTGAGTAAAGCTTTTAGCCTTTGATGTTTCTCCATCTTAGCTGCAATGTTGATCCTTTTAAATATCTCAAATGCTTCATCTTTGCTTCAGAGTAAAGCTAGCCACATAATCTTATGCAATCATCTACCAACAGTAGGAAGTAACGATTTCCTCCATTCATGGTTGGAGTCGTTGGCCGCACAAGTCACCATGCCACAACTCGAGGGGAACGACTGCTCGATATAGAGACATGGTCAAAAACAGGTTCCGATGTTGCCTGTTGACCAGATAACCATCGCAGATGTGATCCACGTGCTCGATCATGGGCATCCCATGCACCATCTTATTGTGAGCAAGATCCTTCAGAGCATGAAAGTTCACATACCCATATCTGGCGTGCCATCACCACACCTCTTTAGTGCTTCTTGGTAGTAGACATTTCGGGAAAGCCGGATTGATGTGTAACACATATATCTGGTTTCTTGATCTGCTCACTTTGGCCAACAACCTGCGAGTTTTGTTTAAGATTGACATCACTCCTCCTTCGACCACGATTTTGCAGCCGTTCTTGTACAGGTGACCGAGGTTGATTATATTGCTTCTCAACTTCGGGATGTAGTAAACATTTATGAGGATATGATGTTCGCTCGTAGAACACTCCACCAGCACTGAGCCCCATCATTGGATCTCCATAGCCGAACCATCTCTAAATTTAACCGAGCCTTTTACAGTCGTGTCAATCTCAGCAAATTTCTCCTTGCAGTCGGTCATATGGTTACTTGCGCTGGTATCAAGATACCAAGCCTTGTTTTGGGTGCCACTAAGCTTTGGTATCACATTATCTTCGTGTAGGACTACCTTCACTTTAGGCGTCAGAACTGTATGGATGCATGTTTCGACCATCAACAGTTGAAGATCTTTGTCATTCTGCTTCACCACGAGATTGGCCCTTTCTCTTCGGTTTGGTTTTGGCACTCTTTCACAAAGTTCCCATATTCACTGCAATTGAAGCACTTGACCTTGGTCTTGTCGGAGTTTAGCGGCATTCATTCATTGATGACCCAATTGCCATCGCCTCGGCCTCCACTATTACAATCGCGTCCCTGACCTCTTTCGTTATAACCTCCTCTCTTGGCGCTAGCAGAACCCTCATGCTTCTTTGTCTTCGAATTCCTCTCTTCCCACTCGTTCTGGGTAAAGAGAAGTTTATCACTCCCGTCCTTTGAGTGTCGTCGACCCTTGAGTCTTTCCTCATAGGTTCTGAGACGACCGATCACTTCTGAGAGTGACATTGCTGCGATATCGCTGAACTGTTCGATTATTTTGATAATCTAGAGGAAGTGATCTGCATCCGAACTAAACAATTTTTTGACAACATCGCTCTCTTTTAGCTTCATGCCGAGCGAATAGATCTCACTCACCAGTGTGGCGAATTTCATGGAGTGCTCAGTGATCGTCTTCAAGTCCCACATCTGCAACTTGCTTAGTTGCTATTTCAGCATTTGAGCACGTGCCTTCTTGACACGATCTTCGTCTACTTGCATCTCTCTGAGTGCGATCCAGGCTTCTTTGGCCATCTCCTTCTCGGCGATTGACATCATCATGTCGTCTGACACCGCTTGTAAAATGGCCACCATCGTGTGCCTTGATCCTTGTCACTGTTATCGTCTCCATCTTTGACCGCCAACCATACTCCTAGCGAATGCAAGATTAACTTCATCTTGATGGCCCATATGCCGTTGTTCATTTCGCTCAACATCAGGTATTGGATCGGGATCGAGGCGCTTCTTGTCGTCAGCTTAACAAACACACCTGGCTTTGATGGATCAAGCTTGTTGCCCATGTTCTTGACGAGAGCTTCTGTCTATGATGGATCAATAGCATTGCTGGCCATCGCTTCGTCCCCTTTTGCTTTGGTACCAATTATTGGGGAATTTTTTCAGGATCTAGACGAGCGATGAACTCGAGCCTTATAATCAAGCATGTGAACACGAGTAAACACAGATAGATCTTTGGCGACACAACATGCCTGTGTCCTTTTTGTCTTTCTTATATAGATAAGTAATATATAATACTCCGTAACCAACGTGACATCCCACGTTGAAAGTCCTACACGGACACACCCCAACATTCCTTTACAACCGTTCTGAATCCTAAACGGACTCTGAATCCTGACCTTTTAGGACTATAACTACTACAATACTTTTACGACTATGACTACTACAGTATCCTTCTCCGACTACTATTTGACTTACAACTGCTATAGTATACACACTGGTCGTAAGCTACAGTGGTCGTATAGATTGCTGTGGTCGTTGGACTGGTTATGGACTCAACTAGATCTAAAAATAACTAGATTAACTCTATCAAGCCTACAAAGGCTTCACCGTCCATGAGGACCAGGGCATCTTGATGACACAGCGTGTGGACGAGGGGGCCGATGGCAGCGCTGACGGCATCGACCTCTCTAGAGGATGCCGCTGCAGATCAAATGGTTCTGTGAGGATGCTGCCCCTAACAATTCCTCGTGGCACTTAGTTTCAGGAAAAAATGTTAGCAAAATGGACTGGTGGTTGTGATTCATATGGAACGAAAAGAGTCTCACCTGTTCTGAAGTTGAGCAAATAAATTATTGATGGCATTATAGAATTTAAACGGTTCTTTCAAAGATGTTCGCGATGGGCGGATGCATACGTTAGGCATATCTGGCTTGGTAGACCACAATAGTAGCCTTCCCCAGCTGACTGGTTGAAAGAATTCATACATATCCTGCAATAGTTTGTGCTTCCATGGATACTGTATAATGCGATGTGATAAGTATTCTGATGTGATCTGGACATTTGCCACCTTATGATGTTGCTAGAACTTTCTTGGTGCTCTTACATATGCTTTTTCTAATGCTATCCATTGATTGGGCTGCGTTAATCTTTTATCTAAAAGTGAAGTGTGTTTTTTTGACGACATTGCAGTGAGGTCGATCTACATCAAGGCATTCACAAAGGTGACTCCGATCCACTCACCATCAGGCAAGCGAAGGCATCCAACATTGGGCAACTTGTGAAAATATCTGGAATTGTGACTCGCTCCTCGGATGTGAAGCCCTTAATGCAGGTGGCTGTTTATACATATGAAGATTGTGGTTTTGAGATATACCAGGTATTTTATCTCGTTTTAGGTTCTCATTTCTGATATGACTACCGTTGTAACAAATATTCCTAGACTGGTTCAGTACGTAGTACTTTTGAGAATGTTCGACAGTATTCTTCCTAGCTAATACATGATAGAATCGAGTCTGAGTTTTCTCTTAGCTGCTAGTCAATTGTAAGCAAGTGTGCTTGTCTGTTTACAAGTTCTGACTTGAGTTGTTAAGAAAAATTACGTTGATTGTAATAACGGCAATTGTTTTTAACCATTCAGGGGAAGGTATGATATGAGGAGGACTCTAGCTGAAAACATAAATCTTACTCCAGCACTTCTGTCACGTTTTGACCTCCTTTGGTTGATAGTGGATCGTGCGGACATGGAAAGTGATATTGAAATGGCAAGACATGTTGTTCATGTACGTCAAAATCTTGAGTCACCAGCACTTGGGTTCACGCCACTTGAACCATCTGTTCTTAAGCAAGTACAGTCGTCCTGGAGCTGTGTTGCTTGAATTGTGCTAATATAGATATTGCATTCGGTACACCCTAATTGCAGGAAGCTGAATGCTGAAATCAATGTAGTACAATTTGAGAAATTATAGAAGCTACAAATGCATGCCTCCGAAATAGCATGGATGTGAGATATGCTCACGCTCTTAACTTGATCTCTAGAAAGGTAAACATTCTACATACACCAAATGGTACCAATAATGCTACAACTCACTGTGGCCTGATTGCTAACAAAAACAATTTGCTTGTGCTCTTATGTATATAAAACAGGGATATAGTGGGGCTCAACTGAAGGAATACTTGGAGGAGTTTTCATCCCTGAACGTGTGGCAGATCCATCCAAACACCTTCAACATCCACTTCATCGACGCCTGAGGTTGAGTCACAAAGAGCGTTACGTTGAGGCCAAAAGTACAATACAAAGAGCCACAAAGATGCAGTATAATATTGATCATCACATTTCATATGTATATGTAAGAATTAAAATCTTATGTGCTCCCTTAGAGACAATGGACATGTTGTTACAGAGATTGTCTATAGTACTGTCTTTAGGTGTGATAAAAATCTTAGAAACAACTTTAAAAGATAAACTATTGTATATACCCTCATGCATATAGACTAAGAAAACACTAAATCTAAAAAATAGTTAATAAGAAATGACTACACATATTCCTATTAAATAGCATATCACAACCACTTAATCTCTTTCAAAATATTTAAATATGGGTAGAGAGTAGAAAAAATATAATAACAACAGTCTAGATTATCTAATAGATAAATATGTTAAAGCAGGTACTTTCAAACTCATAGACAAATAACAAAATAGAGCAAGTAGTAAGTACGAGTGGCTGCTGCATGCATGGATGGATCATGGATGCATCGGTCTTGCCGAGCATCCACCTTGTGAATGCGCGAGGCATGAGCTTCAGACGGAAACGTACCCTAGTGTGACTCCTCTCTTGTTACTGGGGGAAATTTTATACAAGCTAGGGATCTCCATTTATGAATCCCTGACCGTAAATTGTACAGATGTAAACTACCTTGCTAAAACGTACTACGACATGTCTTTTTATCTTGCAGCTAATTTAAAAAGGAAATGATTTTTTTGCGAGGAAAATAATTTTTCAGTGCATGCTAGTAAAAAGACATCTTTGTTCACATTTAGGGGTGGAAATGGATCGGATACAATCGAATAGTCTCAAATACGAATACGAATCCATATTTTTAAAATGAATACGAATACGAATTCGAGTATTCTCAAATACGGATATGGATATTTTCGAATACGGATTTTCTCGGATACGAATATCGGATAAAACGGATTTCTTACGGTTTTGCCAATTTTTCATCGGTTTTTAACCGGTTACCGGTTTTAAACCGCCTACATTCAAAATTTTAATCACAAAAATTGTACAGATTTTTCATGGGTTCTAGAAACGGATCGAATACGAATACAGATGCGAATATTATCGAATACGAATGCGAATACGAATATTCTCAAATACGGATACGAATATTCTTGAATACGAATACGAACAATTTTGAATACGGATTTTGCTTACCATATTTGCGTTTTCTCGAATACGAATATCGGATAAAACGAATTATCTGTTACTGTTTTCCACCCCTATTCACATTTGTAAAAACGCTGGAATGTACAGTAAAAAGTTTGCCTCGATCAGCACCCTCCAAAAATTTTAACTCCCTGCCAGATCGAGTACCTTTTTTTACCGATATTCACACACAAATATGTATGTACGTTTTACCCTCCATTTGCCGGCCAATTGATGCTCTGATCCCTGCAGCCTAGCTGCCTTCTGATACCAAATGTATGTGGGTAACAGATGAGATTAATGGCTGGCTGGTTGGCTAGCTAGCTGATCAAGATCTCGCGCGTATTACCACGGTATATTCATGATTGTTTAATCATGGGGTAGTCGTACCGGCGCAGTACATAGTGCAGGTATGCGACCACACCCTGCACCAATCGCGAGCTTTTTCCAGAGGCGCTAGCTGATCGATCGCCATCGAGAGAGCAGAAACCGACTTTATGCATGCCACACCCGATACATTTGCACCTAGGCAATGCAAAACGACACGCATATATGCATGGATCGAAGCAGAAACCGATAGATAGAGAGCTACACCTACTATCTACGTGCTCCCACTGTCCTGGACGTACCAGTCCCAGCTGGTAAAAGTTGAACTGTTTATTTATTTGGCATCGTAGCCATGATTTTTTCAATTTTAATCTCAAACATCTATTTTTATAAACATAATTCTCTTTCCAATCTTAGAGCAAGTCCAATAATAGAGCCAAGTGTTTGGCTATAAGTCAAATTATAAGAGCCAAGTTATACAATAATTTGTCTTCTATTTGTCTACAAAAGATTTTTTTATTATTATGTGGTACCATGTCTCACATTCTCTTTCCTACTCCTCCTCACATACATTTATTATCTGGACCCACCACTGCATAGACTCCCGTGTGCAGCTTGTTGCTTGCATGAGAGCCAAGCTCTCCTCTCTTCTCTCCTCCACATCAGCAAAAATGCTGACTAGCTTGGCTATAAGACCATTGTTGTACTTGCTCTTAGAAGATGTCGCCCGCACCCTCTTGCTCGGCTCGGTAGGACCGATGGCGTGCGGTAGACAACTCGTACGCGTGAGGCGACTACGCAGGCATGATAGCAGGTGGGCCTAACTCGGTAGGTTGTTGCCGAGCGCCACCAGCTTGATAGCTGGCCGGGCATCACTGATAGGCGTGTGCGGATAGGGACAGAGGGCCGAGGGAATCATGGGTAGGGCAGGGCGTATGGGCGGTTTGGCTTCTAGCACGACGGAATCACCTGGGTGACGACGCAACGTGGAGATGCGATGCGATGTTAGATTCTCGTTTTATTTGTGTGTTACTTGTGTTGCCGTACCGCGCGTATAAAATTCGAACTGCGGTAGATTTTCTACCAAGCGAGTGTAGGGAGAGAAGGGAAGGAAAGAGAGATTTCCTACCGATCGACAGTGTAGGGAGAGAAGGGAAGGAAGGAGATATTTTCTGCTGAGTGAGAGCACAGGGAGGTAGCGCAGCTGTGATTTATGCTCCTTCGTAGTTGGAAGCATTTTAGAGCAAGTGAATACCTTCGGAAAAAGGTATGTTTCATTCGTATGTGAGTAATACGCTTAATATATCATTAGCATTTTATTAGCGTAACTATGGTTTTGTAGTGTGGAATACGCTAGGTAGACATGTTTAGTTGATGCCTGTGTTTTTGTAATTAGCCATATTTATTTATGTAAACGCTGCAAAAATACGGCCGAAAAATAGCTAAAATATATACATATGTATGTTCGCACGTATATATTTATTGCTCTTGTACGATTACAGAAAGATGTAGAAAATGATGGGTTAGTACGCATTGTGCATACCTAATTAGCATTGTATTAGCGCTAATTTCATTTAATTAGCGTTAATCATATTTAAATAGTACTAATCACAATTAATTAGTACTAATCACAATAAATTAGTATTAGTGTGCATTTAATCACAGCAGCAAGCTAGCGGAAGAAGAAAAATATGATCAGTATCAATTAAATGTGATTTGAAAAAAAAAACGTTTGGGGGCCAAATTTGAAAAAAAAAAATAAATGGCTACAGTGTGTAAACCGTTCCCTTTTTTGTAAATAGGTGAAGAAAATTTGTGTCATTATTTGTATTGTTCCCGGTGCATGGGCAATTTAAGAAATATGTATGCACATATGAGGTGTGATTATTCTCGGTTATGGTCAATTGTATTTATCGCTGTTTATCACTGACAAATTATTTTTTGTATTGCAGGGAATGGCTGTTGGTGGCGGTCTTGGGTGTGTCACATTGCTAGACCCATCCTAGGATGGGTAGCATTGTTGTTGGGCGTTGTCGAGCGGTGACAGACCGCACCCCCTTTGTTCTCTAGGGAGCTCGGGAGGACTAGCCTCTCGATCATCGATACATTCCAGTTGTACAACAGGTTGGGTTGCTGTCCATAGCGAGGATGATGGACATTGGGTGATTGTTCACGCCCATTCTGGATAAGTTCCATAGAGTGCCACATTCATGGCTGTGACGATGCAGGCGATGCCTAGCTGACACGTTGCACAGGTTGTGAAGTCCCACCTAGTAGCTTACTTGCTCTTCATGTTTGAGTGGGCCATATTTCCTATAACTCAGGGACTCCACTACATCCACATTACTGAATCCCTAGTTGACACCGAAACTGATGTGGTCCTGATGTATAGCTGGGGCTCGACTATTCTATGCGCGACCTACAGGGTTTTGTGCAATGGCTCGCAGCGTTCCACTGGCAAGCCAATTCTCGTCGGTTGCTACATCTTGTTACAGCTATAGTTGTGAGAGCATTTCTCTATTGGTCGATCATACTTTCGGGTGCGGGTGCACCCATACCAGTTGGAGGAACAGATCTATAGTGATGATGATGGTGATGATCCGGTGGACGGACCCAACATGGGTACTTGTTGGACTACCAGCGAGCTAGGATGATCTAGGGAGAGGCCATGACGAGCGTACCCAGATTTCCATAACGTGTTCAAGACCTTGGAGGAAGGCAGCATCATGTGCACAATCTAGATTGTAGAGTTCATATCGGAGATAGCTCCCTTCGGATTATCAGAGTAGTGTGAGCAAGAAGGGACTACTGGCTCACAACTTGCTACCTCGTCTTCTCCCATATGGTGGAGCCATACGCCCCTCAACGAGCCATAAGACAGTTCAAACTTCACTAGTAGGTGCCACCGGCACTGTGTCAACCACTTCCTGGTCATGTTCACCTGTAAGTAAATTTATTTATTACCTCGTTGCATACAGTTCATTGCGTACCATTCATATCTGCTTTATTTCCCCACTGAAGTAACAATTGCGTACCCCTTTTTTCCAGAGGCAATCGAAAAAGGGACGAAAGAGCGACGAGTGGAGGGAGACACAGGACCCATGGACACAAGCCTATGAGCAGCCCATGAGGACGGAGGTCGAGTGGGAGCAACGACCATATGACCCAGACACGTGCCCCGCGTACTTAGAGTGGTATGTGCCGCGAACCTATTGTAGACTTGTGTGTCTCCCTGTTTAGCCCCCATGCAGACCACACATGTGGACAGGCTGGCACTCGGCCTGGACCGATATCGTGTGACACAGCAATACAAAGTAGTAAAAGACTTAAAGTTCATATTTGTATACTACTGTTCGAGCATACATGCCTAACATGTTTCGTCCGTCATTGCATGTTGACCGCCTCGCCACATCGTGTCCGAGGGTGGAGCCACACTACAGCACGAACGGCCAAGCACGATCGAACGACTGCTAGGGTTTGTCCACAACATGTACAAGGACACCAAACATGCATTGGGGGCCATCAGCTGCAGCCATGCTAGCGACATGTTTATCCCCGGGGGCAATGCATTGCTGCATTGTTCATCGGTAGCTTCATCTGCACATCCTAGTTTGTCAAAGTACCCCTAGCCTTGGTTGTTCCTAGTCCGTGAAGCGCACTGCTCAGGTTTGACAATTTTATATTTTATTACAATCTGCAATATACATTTTCTTCATTGTTCTTCATACATGTCGTCTTTGTGTAGGACGTTCACGCTGATACTGTCTACTCCCATCTTCATCTTGCAGGCAGCCTGACCCAGACCACCCTCACTGGGAGGAGGGTGACGAGGGACCACTCTACTCCCATCCTTATCATGAAGATAGCCTGACACACAGGACACCCCAGGCACCGACATCAACTCCCCTGTCTGAGCCTACAAGGTGCAGTACGGCACATACGCACCCGCAGACCACCGCATCTCTTAGAGCTGGCCAATGGGCGTGCCGGCCGGCGGCGCGGCGGGCTTCGGCTCGGCGACGCCCGTTAAGGCCGTGTATTAAGCGGGCGTCTTTGTGCTTGCGCCGCCGCGCGATGGGAGCCAGTGCACGGCGAGGCCGTCTGCGTGCGGCCGAACGCGATTTTGGCTAAGCGGGCGTGCGCTTACCGCTAGCCCGTTTAGTCCGAAAAAAAGAAATATTAAGAAATATTGTAAAAAAAATTGTAGAAAGTTCAGAAAAATATAGAAAATTGTAGACATTGTTAATCACAAAAATAAATATTTCCAATGACATAATGAGCTTTATTAACTTATTAAATTACATGGGATGGCTGCCTCATTAAAAACTTTACCAAGTAAAAACTCAATTTGAGAAAACCTTGGTAAAGAAAAAAGAGTACAGCCTATAAAGCTCATTAGTGACCACATGTGAAGAAAAATATTGAAAACTATTCATTGCTATCTAAATACAAATTCTCAAAAGATTCTTCTAAATCCTTATTATCTGCAGTATGTTGGAGTCTTGATTCAGCTTGTTCCCAGTCTTTGACGGTCATAAGTACTTCGACCATCTCGTTGGAGAGACTTGTTCGTCGCTCCTCGATTATTCTTCCGGAAAGAGCGAATGCGACTCGAGGAGGCTGTAGAGACAGAACGATCAATACATCCCGCGCTAATATGGATAGCACTGGATATGATACCTTCAGGTTTGCCACCATGAGAGGATGTTCAACTCTGCTCGAAGTCGACGCTATCACTGTTGAGATAGCTTGATAGGTCTCAGTGCTTTGTCGCCTTCCTCCTCCTAAGCTGTTGTGTACCGCACTGCACGAGAACTAGATGAAGAACCAAAAATCTTGCCCCATTGCATAGCCCCTAGAGTCTTTGGGGACTACGGGGGTCTTTCCAAACGCATACAGATCCAAACTTATTTTCATATTTATTATATACCTCATATAATTTATCCTTAACTAATGTAAAGTATGAACAATAGTCTAAATTGGTAGCCTCACTTAAAACTTGTAAAACATTTATAAATCCTTGAGTTTGGCCTAGGATCCAAAATAAAAGCAAATGCATATAAAATAGGAATTTCTCTCCAATATTTTAAAAACTTAGATTTCATGGCAACTACAGCATCCCGTAGTATAGGATCATTTTCAAAAGCCTTTAGGTGAGTGGCAATTTCAACAATATTATGAACAATCATAGGAGATGTAGGGTAGTATACTCCAGAAAGACAAACTGTAGCTTTATGGAAAATTTCTAGAAAGGAAAATATTTTTTCACCAACAACCCAATCGTCCTCAGTAAGTTCAGGGTCTCTAACTTGGGTTCTACTAGAGGAGCTACGAGATTGATGACTTTGGGTGTGAAGGAAAACAGATAAAGTGCTCTTATATGGCAATATATGTTTAAGCATAAGGTAAGTAGAGTTCCATCTAACAGGCATGTCTAAACCAAATTTTCTAGGACGAACATTCATTGCTATGCAAAAACTCTTATATGCGGCTATTCGTTGGTTAGAACAATTAATAAATGAAATTGCATCTCTAAAAGAATCAATACAAGCATTTAATCTTTTTAAACCGGATTTAACAATAAGATTAATAATATGACAAGCACAACGTTGATGCAATAAGAAAGACTGTGCATAAGTATTAAACAAAGGCGTAAGAATTTCCATAGATTTAGTATTTGCAGCTGCATTATCTAAAGTTATAGAAAAAAATCCTATCCGTGAGACCAAAATCTTCTATAACTTTAATAATGCTTTCTGCAATATTTTCAGCATTATGTGAAACATTAATTAATTTAAATCCTATAATTCTTTTTTCCATTATCCAGTCATCATTAACATAATGAGCAACAATGCTAATATAATCCTCTCTAGCCCTACCACTCCATATGTCGGATGTCAAAGCAATAGAGAATGTACATGTATGAAACATTTCTTTCAATTTATCACGACAATTGTTATAATATTTAATTAAATCTCTAGTTGTTGTTTGCCTAGATACAGTACTAAATCGAGGGTTATGAGCAGTCCTAATATATTTTTGGAAAGCATCAGATTCACCAAAATTTAAACATAAATCTTGAGAAGCAATTAATCTACAAAGAGATTCCCGAGCTACCTCTGGGTTGTACTCCCACGTACGTACCGAGCCGTCGGGGTTATATTGCAGCTGTGTCTGGCGCATTTGTATTCCTTACCTTTTCTTGCAGCTTGCAGCATGTCGTTGTAGATGACCCGTCCCACCTGAAGATTTTGCAATACTCAATTCATTACCACAAATTTTACAAACAGCGTACCTCACTTCAGTTCCATCATTGTCGGTCTTGAACTTCTTGTCGAAATCATTCTAAACTGTTGATGTACTAGCTCTTGTTTTTTTGCACCCGTGCTTTGGGTCGTGGATGCACTTGTTGAGCCAGCAGAAGATGGGTCGATTGGACCCTGCGCCACCGGGGCCGTCGGTTCTTTGGCATCTCTAGTTTGTACATGTGGACCTTCCGCGGATGGATATGCTTATTGAAACGATTGTATATCCTCCGCCGAGAGGCCGAATTCAAAGAGTTGAAAATCGTAGTTCTCCATTAAATCGACTGCAAATTGAAATAATAAAGAACGATTAACCTACTATTAAAGTATTAAACCAACAAATAATAGCAAAAAATTAAACCAATAAATATTAAATAATACCAAATATTAAAATAAGAGTATAAGACAGCATTATTACCTCCTTTGCAGCTCTCACAAAAATCTTTGAAGATTTTTGAATTTTCGGAATTTTGCCCGAATTTTCACCAAATTTGCGCAAACACTTTCGAATTTTTCAGAGCTAAACCGAGAGAGAAGATTGAGGTGTGGAGAATGGAGGCCGGATGCCCCCTATTTATAGAAAAATTTCAGATTTTTTCCGAATTTTTTGCTATTTTTTTTCGCATTTTTTACCCCCCAACGGTCACAAAAACGGCTAGTTTTTGAATTTATCCGGCGGGCGGGCGTGCCGTTGCGTCGTGCGTGCAGCGACGCGCACGACCCGATTGCTAAGCGGGCCGTGCGTGCCCGGCCCGTGGCCGCCGACCGCCGCCGGCGAGCACGGCCGGTCCGTCGTCGTCGTCGCCCGACCCATTTAAATTTCGTCGGGTGCCTAAATGGGCGGGTCCGATCTGCGTCGCCGTGGTGCGGCCCGTGTAAGCCTGGCCCATTTGGCCACCTCTAGCATCTCTGATAGCATGATGAGTGGTATGATTGGACATATGATAGCTACACGGTCCACCTGTACGGCATGAACTACATGCATCGGGCTTTACTACAGCAAACTACAGTGGACCGGAGTACTCGAGAGGTTCATCATCTACGCAACACGTGACACCGGTGCTTACAATTACGGGTTTCATTGCAGTTCTACCTTACGTCAATCTAACTTAATGTGTTTCCCTCCATAGGACACCTGCAATTTCATGGAGGATTGGGTACAACAGATATTCAACGCTCAAGAGATTGGGCCTAATCAATTGTCCGATGCACCGGTTCCCACTCGGCTACCATCGGAATACGACTTGCGCGACGTACAATACTCTCTGGACAAGCTGATATTCCCTTAGGGCTAGCTTCACCACTAGAGGAAGTAGGTAACAAGCAACCCTTTACCCGGTACTGCAACCGAGCGCCCCAACCCTGAGCCCTCGATCCCTTCCTCACGCGCGCCTGCTTGGCCAGCTACCAAGCTGATGGTGCTCGGTTGCAACCTACCAAGCAAGGGTGGCTTGACAGTCTGCTGCTAAGCAGGGGTGGCTTAGCAGCGTGTGGGCCCACTTGCTGCCATGCCTGGCTGTCTTCTGCCATCCTCAAGTCACCTACTATGTGCCACTGCTCCTGCCGAGCAAGGGGGCACAACAGCTGACACGTGTCTCCTGCTACACCTTTCAAGCTTGGGGAGGGCCATTTTTACAAAAATGGGTGTTTTGGGGCCAAAATTAAAAAACAACGTGGCTACAATACCAAATAGGTGAACAGTTCGTAAAAGTTGATGAACTTTGCAAGTATATATGTAGGTCGTAGGAGGGAGAGAAAGCTAGCTAGAGGTAGCTTGATTACGTTGAACTATATATATATATATATATATATATATATATATATATATATATATATATATATATATATATATATATATATATATATATATATATATATATATATATATATATATATATATATATATATATATATAAGAAAATTACATAAGGCACTTGGGTGCCTAGGCACTCACATCAAGAACCGTCCGATACACGTGTATGATTGATAATTTTTTGAGTTTGGGTATGGAAATATTTTATACCCTTGATATATTTATGGTAAGTAAGTTTTGAACTCAGTTCAAACTAGTTTGAATTACTTTTGAGTTCAATGCGACTACGATGAGTATATACCATAAAAATAGTTCAAACTAATTAAACTGAAGTTGAATTTAATTTTTTTGAGTTTGACATCTCAAATATACTTTTTATGGGTATATGAAGATACCCACATCAAGCGTTACGAATCTCAAAGCAAATCAACGGGTATTGATATGGGTGCCTAGGCACCAAGGTGTATGAAACACTCGTCATATATATATATATATATATATATATATATATATATATATATATATATATATATATATATATATATATATATATATATATATATATATATATATATATATATATATATATATATATAGGCAAATTACATGAGGCACTTGGGTGTGCCTAGGCACCCACATCAACAACCGTTCGATACACGTGTATGATTGATAAAATTTTTGGAGTTTACATGTGCAAATGTTTTATACCCTTGATATATTTATGGTAAGTGAGTTTTGAACTCAATGCAAACTAGTTTGAACTACTTTTGAATTTATCATGACTATAGTGAGTATATACCATAAAACTAGCTAGTTAAACTCAAGTTGAATTTTTTTTGGAGTTTGATATCTAAAATACATTTTTTTATGAGTATGTAAATATACCCACGTCAAACACCGCAAATCTCAAAGCAAATCGACATGTATTGATTTGGGTTACTAGGCATCATGGTGCTGAAACACTTGTCCTTCATAGCTAGCTAGCACCAATCACCGCAAGAATTAACATTTCTTAGGGGAGAGGCTAATTAGAGCCTATTTTGAACATGAAAATTTTTAAATACTTTTTTGTGAGAATTGAATTGTTTCCTATGAAAATCCCGCATTTTAAACAGCCCGACAAACAGTTTGAAGAATTTGCAAAGATGACCTAGCCACGCAGAGGCTACGGGATCATTAGGCATCATGTTGGGGAAAATCCCATCTCCAGAATATTGAAACGATCTAGATTGCATGCATCTGAACTCAGCAAATCCCCGCTGGTGTCACATTTTAATACTAGGAGTCTAGGAGCGCGAAAGGTGCCTATTATTGTGCACAATCATATACTTGTCTCTAGTCAAAACACTATTTTTAAAATATTTCTGATCTATAAAAGTAAAACTCTATGCTAATTCGAGATATTTAACCGTTCCTAGTCTATTGGAACTATCAAGTAGCAACCCCCAATACTTAATTAATCAACCATTCAAGAGCAGGTACAATAAGACTTAGTCAGCAGGCTATAGCAAATATAATATCAACCAAATCTTACGTGGCAGCGAGAGAGAAAAAGAGAGAGAGAAGGAAGCTGGCTACTAAATTACAGCTAGCTATAGCACATAAAAATATGCATTTCACTCTCTTACGTGTGGGGCCAAATAGTTATTGTAATAGCTACCTTATTGTATGAACTATTTTTATGAAGGCTATAGATGAAATGGACAAATGTTATAGCCACTAGTTGGCTATACTATTGTACTTGCAGAAATTTCCACTTATAATTGACGTGTTACATAAGAACAAAATTAATTTTTCACTCTTGAGCTTTGGTTTCCATGCATACACATTTTTAGATGGAGTAGGACATATATTAATTCCGAATTTATTTTGGGTGGTTACCTGTGTATGGCCATAACTATTAATTAATTCTCATGTACCTGCTGACTCAGAAGTCTATTTTTTGTTTCAGTAACGGACACATGAAATGAATAGGGGGTATACAAATAGAGAGAAGATTGACGCGCTAGCTACCTTAAATATCACTGGGATACAATAAATGGGGGTAAACTTCATCACTGCTGAAAGGAGTACTATATATCAAGATTACATGCCGTCCCAATGCCATCCATCCATACTTTTGTAAGGCTGCTAAATTTCCAGATGTATATGCATGCATGAAGTAATATATGTTTACTTCTAAGTTGATATATATCTTCAAAATTTTCTTTTTGATTTGATTAAAGATCCTAATTAATTAAAGTAGAATGGGTATGTACCAGTGTACTTGATCTCACGTGATTAAGGCCCCACTCATTTGGCCTTAAGCTTCTGACTTATTTTTCACTATTCCTAAATTTCATCTTTTTCTAGATTTTTGCCTTTTTTGAGTTTTTTGCCGGTTCTTTTTTCTCATATTCGTTTGCATGTCCATGATAGGCTAACCTTTTTAATTTTTAAATTTTTAAATTTAGGTACATCAAATAAGCTCCATCAAGTACAGTATAATTTCAGCCCACTACAGTGTCTTACAACAAAAGGCTGCTAAGAGTCTAAGGGCCTGTTTGGTTGGAGACCTCCCAAGCAAATGCCTGCCAGGCAACACATCCTAGCCCCAGGCATCCAAAATCGAACGCCTGAGATGCATGCCTGGCCCAGGCAGCTTTTTTCAGCCTCCAACCAAACAGGCCCTAAGTCCTTAGCGCGCATAAATACTTTTGCCCACTGATAAAAAGCTCCTAATACAATGAACTGCTATGACTAACAAGGTAGGGCCAAAAAAAAGCGCTCCCAGAAAAGGAAGAGTAAATAGACAAAGTGCGTATCTATCTTCTTTTACATGTCTCTTTGTGTAAAGTGCTTATCTAGCTTCACTTATATGTCTTTTTCTGTATGTCTTTTATAAACAAGTCATCAAGTGTTTATCTTGCCAGAATATTCTTGCGTGTCTCTTTGTGCATGTCTCATATGAATTAGTTGGACCACTACTAAAAGCTGCTAATCAATGCAATATAAACAGTACTCCCTTTGTCCTGCAGTATAAATTCTTGTTCTTGGCAAGCGTCGTATTATCATATAAATCTATTGTAGAGATTAAAAGTAGACATTCCTTTAAAAGTATAGTTATTACAATATTTTTACTATGTATCCTACTTTAATACTGAAAAAAATAAATGAGTAATTATAGTATGCAATTTAATATGGTTATATATGATCTAATGATATTAAGATTTACTTAAATTTAATATTTCTTTGATCTATACATATGTATTGTGAGAGACGGAGGAGTATTCATTTTAAGGAATCCAGAGCTAAAGGATACTTGAATTGGCACTTATGTATGAATAGATTTTTCCATGAACTTGTCACCTTGTAACCTTAACGCGGTGCACTTGTTGAATGCGTACTTTATAAAGCGGTTCAACGCAATAAACGGCAAACTTGACAAAAGGAACAGACAAGAACCGCATCTTAAGATGGCGTAAATAGGTAAGGATGTGCGAATCTTTTGTTTGTGTTTCATAGCGCGTATCACTGTACTCTTCTAGTATTAACTAAAGCTTCTAACACTATCACACATGGGTTATTACAGATGGTTCATAACTCTTATCAGAGACAGTATTTGAACCGTCTGATTTATTACATTAGTGATAACAAGTGGTTATCATAGATAGATCTCAAACCGTCTGTGATAAGTCGTACAATACAGACGATTTTTAAAAATAACCGTTTATGATATCCAACATATCATAGACGACTAATACAAAAAAAATCATCTGTGATAGTCTACGTATCACATATGGTTTTATGTTAGAAACAGACTGATAGTTCTTTGTATAGTTAAAAAAATTTCTGTTTTTCAATAGCTTTAGGAAATGCTAGCCATGCCCTCTGAAAACAAGCAATCAGTTTACAAATAAATGATAAATAAGTGAATTACAAGTTAAAATTAATTACAAAAGAATGTTCATGTATTGTCGTTAGAGTTACAATTGAATTTCCTCTTTTATGCGCTCCTCGCGCTCCTCTTTATGTGCTCCTTGCCAGAGTTGCCCAGAAAATTCTGCACGAATCTCCACTTTTATGCGCTCATCGCTCTCAACTTTCAATCTCTTTCGACTCTTGTATGAGTTGGAGTCGTATGGTAATCCCTGCCTCTAGGGAACGTAAACCCTAAGGCCTCGCATGCGACCCGGGTGCTCCTTGTTTTCCAGGGCTGTAGATAATATGTCCCTCTCCCTGACGGCCTGGAACTTGTCTTGGAGGATTCCACAGTCAACGTTTCCTGCAAGAGGCCAACATATTATTTCAGTTCCTATGAAGTTATGGATATACTACTAGCTAGGTAATTCGATATCTTACCAAGCATTGTGACACTTTCTGTCTGCTGGGTTTTTGAAGGATGTGGCGCCTGAAGATGTGGTAGATGTCGTTGCTCTTAACCAGTTTTGGGCGCACTCATTGTGATCCTGACAAATGACGGGGAGGCCTCCGACAGGATTACCTCCTCATCCTTCCTCCTCTATTGCGGGATTTTACCCGCGTACCTAGCGATGCGAGTCTGTGGGGGGTGAGTGTTCTGGGTCTAGATTGTATTGTGCACTACGCTTTCTTCCTGGAATTCGATGGTGGTCTTCATGCCCACAAAGGCATTCCATATATCCAGATGGAGGAAAGAATATTTCATGAATGGCATCCCATCCTCATTCATGTATTTTATAACAAGCATGCTCTTAAAGTTCTTTCATGTCTTGTCCATCACCAGGAACGCGTGTCGTCGCACGAGGCCCTGGACTTCTTCTCTGATCTTGAAGGACCTTGAGATTTCCTTCCAAAGCTGCTCTTTCTCTTCACTCGTCATATACTTCCAGCTCGGTGTGGTGATGGGGACCCGTTGCCTTGCAACTATCCTGCGGATGCTCTGGAATGAGACCACCCTTTCTTAGGATGCAGAGGTACCCCAACTGAACTCCATGATGGTTATTCAGCTCCCAGGCATTTTTGATATCGCTCGGCCTTCTCTTAGTTGCTCATTTGATCTAGCCATTGGACATATTCGACGAAACTAAGCCCGAAGACTGTGTGGACGCTATCTCACTTAGTCACACATGGTCCTTAGGAAAGAGATGAATCATAGCTAAGGAGCAAATCTAAAACAATAAAAATCCCCACTATTGGTCACTAGTGATTAAAGAAATGGGCTCAACCTAGACCGGAGGAAAGCACAACCTAGAATACCTAAAAAAGTGCATAAGAGGGACTCACACAAGAAGTGATCCTATCATTAACATAGCCAAACCCCGAACTACAAAATTCCCCCAAATGCTATGCAAAGCATGAATTAAGGGCAAAGGTAAAGCGCAGGACACAAAACCTGCGTCACACCGCTTGATGGTGAGATTCAGTCGAAGAAGTAGAAGTTGAGCAGTTGCATCCAAAGATTGATAGCCAACACCAGATGCTAGAATAAGGAAGAAGACCCAGAAGCTTCCAGAAGCAAGGGGTCCGAGCGCTCCCCCAGTACCCAACTGCAATATTGAACACTTGGTCTCCTCTCTATATGTAAAGCCTATATCTCCAGCAAAGAAGTCGTTTGTGCCTTGGAATTAGAGTTATTGAAAAATGACATGCAAATCCACTTTCAAGATACATGACAAGCAAAAATGCTATAATCCAAGGTGAGACGTAGGCAATAGACATTCAATGCTCACATAAGCATAAGGAAATAACTTTGAGCATGATCATGAATGTACAAAGCATGACATGAGCAAAACAAGAGCACTACATGCTAAAGAGATAAATCAAGCTCTATATATATCCATGGTAGACATTGATGCAAAGGAGCAATAGGACACATAGTATGGCAATCACATAATCAAGGACAAAACATGCAAGAAATGCTATGGCAAAGCTCATCTATCCATAATTAGCAATATCACTTGTATTATCAATACCATGTAAGCATAAAACTTGTCAACTAATAAGACATACCTCAATTATACTAACAAGGATCAAGAGAAAAATATGCTTCTAACAGAAAAGCATAAAACTTGTCAACTAATAAGACATGCCTCAATTATACTAACAAGGATCAAGAGAAAAATATGCTTCTAACAGAAACATGGATAACTGAAGTAACATATCACAAAACCATGATAGTAAATATATCAAGATAACACATATCATGATAAAATGCCAAGCTCAAGCATATATGATAATCACGATCAAAATTTTAGTCTATGCACATATGATAATGAACAAGTATAACACGATATAGAATAACTTGAGAATACCACATGCTAATGCCAACAACCTAAAGCTCAAGTATTCACCAATGATATCACATTACCATGTAAATAAAAATCATGACTTGGAACTAATCATGCAAATACATGGTACAATGATGTCAAGCAAGCACATGAATACATGAAGGACAATACTAGCAAAAAGTATGATATAGGATATTGCAAGAATAATGCATGTTGATGAGAATAAAACTCATATATCCACAAAAGATGAATGATTAGCTAGTATATAGATATACAAGCAAAATACATATAAAGACATGACACGAGTGAAACATGAGTAATACATGTCAATATTGTATAAGTGAACACATGTATAAGCACAACATACCAATTATGATAACACATGAATATAAGGGCATGAAGATATAGGATAACTCATAAAGTAGTTAGAAACGCCAAATGTGAAAGCACATGCCTCTTGAGGCCATCAAAGGGAGTGGGGAATCATCAAATGTTCTAATTACGTGATGAAGTAAAAAACTGGAACCCAATTAAATAAATATTCTCCATCCCGTGTTCCGATACCTACAAATAGAAAGAACAAAGTGTCTGAGTCTTAGATCCCGAAGGGTTATTAAGTAAGTACTTAGGAATTCAAAACTTGGACACACCAACACTAGAAGTATGCGAGTTAGCATGATGCATTGGATTGTTCAAGCAAAAAAATTCAATCTTGGAGGCACGTCGCAAGTGGACAACTCGATGAGGAAAATGAGTACCATATATGGAAAAGCGACGAATACCTTACTTGAAAGCACCAAGATGAGAACCATCAGGAACACTAAAAGAATTCACAACTCCTCCTCGCCGTGGGTGCACACCTCGATGGAGAAAATGAGGTCCACCACTTTAGAAACGATGAGAATCCTTCCTCAGGACAGCACGTGGACTAAAATCAAAATCATGAGAACCATGTCCACGACTCCGACCAACACCACTAGAAAAGATATCAAAGAAGCAATCAACAAGGTGAGCCTTCATGCTAGGCTCACAAGTGTTCATGCCATGAGAAAGGCTTTGAACACTTGGAGACTTAGAAGCATGGGCTCATTGCATACATTTGGCATACCGAAAGCAAAAGTCTACATGATGTCCATCCTTCCCACAAAATGAGCAATGATGCAAAGATCCACTAGGAAATATGATCTAAGAAGACAAAACATCATTCTCGCTCAAACGAGAAATCCCTTGGGACAAGCATGAAGACCTCATGTTGACACTAGATCCACATATGCCATGTGATGGATGATGTGTGTTCTTAAAAGCTTGACGATGAACTCGACGCTCGTGCTTGACACGACGAAATCAAGACTCAACAATGTGTTCATCTTTCTTGCAAAAGGTGCAATGATACTTCTCTTTGAAAGATCTAGTATCATGTGAGAAAGAAGCACCCTTATCTTTAGAAGTCCCTTGGACAACACCGAAAGAGCCATAAGAGGCATCACTAGTCAAGCTAGAGCTATCTAAAGCAATAGCACAAGTGTCAACATCAAGTGACTCAAGAGAAGCTTTAGAAGAACCAAATATGATTGCAAAGAAGCAAGATCATCTTTTAAAATATCAATCTTAGATCGGAAAGTAACATAAGAATCATAAGACTTGGTACTCATATCATTGCACACTCTTTTCAAAGAATCAAGCTCATTCTTCAAGACAATGTAAGATATGCAAGAGATTAAAGATGCATTGATAATGTATATGGAATGCAAAGCATCAATATTATTTAATAAGCTAATACATTTCTTACAAGAGAGTAAATCATCATCAAGCAATTTATCATATTTCAAGAACATACTAAGAGAACTAGACTTAAGCTTATCAATTTCTGCCCTAACCTTCTCTAATTGCTCAAGACAATTGGAAAAGCTTAAATTCTATTTTTTTTTATTTTCAGCTCTAATAAGTTCAAGTTGTTCTACACATGTGGAATGAGCTAATTTTAACTTCTCAATTTCAGCAAGTATGCTCAAACAAGAATCAAGTTCATTCTGAGCCAAAGATCTAAAATTGCACAATTCTAATTTAGCACAATCAAGCTCATGATGTATGGAAACATAAGAATCACATGTCATAGAAGCATTTGATCTAACCAATTCATTTTCAGATTTCAAGCATGCAAGATAAGTTCTTAAATTACCATTATCCATAAGTAATGATTCACAAGACTCACATGGCAAAGGCAATTTTAACCTAGCTACTTTATCAAGTAAATCATTCTTTTTCTTTCACTAGGTTCTTCATCTCAAATTTAAGAGCAAGTAATTTTGAGATGAGTTTCTCCTTACCATTCTTAGCATGAGTCGATGACAAACTTTGAAGAACTCCTCATGATCATCCTTCATGGTCGCTCTGTACAACCCGTCGGGTTCCTACTCCTTCTTTGGCTCCAAAGCCTCCTCATCTTGGGCACAACACCAAGAGGAGTGGCCAAAAACACCACATAACCTTCGATGATGCTGTCCTCCAACTGAGATCGATTATGTGCATAGTATTTGAGAATTCTCTTCTACCTCTCAAACAGGTACATATGATGTAGGAACACATGACCATATATCTTTATCTATTTCATAAGGTGAACAATGAGACGGACCATGATATCAAAAAATGATGGAGAAAAATACATCTCAAGATGATATAGAGTCGTTGCCACCTTAGCTTGCAGAGCATCTAGTCCATCGAAAAATGTACGTACATTCTTACACATAATTATCATTCACTATAAATTGTCCATCTAAAATAGCTAGCTATGATTTATGAACCAATCTAATAAGAATTAAAGTAGATAGGAGTAAAACACGCTCTTAAATTGGAGCAAAAACTACCAAGCTATATCTCTCTTTCCTTGCAACTAAAAAGTGCGCAGATATAACTAGAATATAATGCATTTCATTATATATAGTACCAATTACTAATTTTAGATCATCAAGAACAAATGGATATACAAGCACCCTTTCAAATCACCCGTCTCCTTTCACTAAATCGCCTCAAAATCGCCTAATAGACAGAATATTTGTCGAGACAAGGGTATTTAATAACGCAGTGAATGTCACAGATGCTTTCATTCACAATCCGTTTGTGATAAGTAGGTTATCACGGACGATGGTTTACATGTGACATATTACTTACAGCTTTTCACAAAAACCATATGTGATAAGTCCATACATCACAGACAGTTTTTATTATGAACCGTCTGTGATGTATCATCACAGATGGTTTTTGTAGAAAAACTATTTGTAATAAGTAGGTCATCACTGGTGATCCTTACTATCGGATGCAACATAGACGGTCACGTTAGTAAAACCTTATGAGATAATTACGCTACAACTTAATATTGACGGATTCTATAGAATCATCTGTAATGAGGTGTCTAGTATAAGCTTCTCTGTAGTAGTGTAACTAATGCAATATATTTACAAGAGCTAACAGGAACAAATAAAGATAAAAAAACGAGTGATTTCTTCGGTTTCATAACATTTTTTTAAAAAAAAGTCAAATGCCAGAAAAATGTGGAATTTTTAAACAATTGGGGAAAAAATCTAAAACTAGCTGACGTCGAAATGTAGCAAAATGCATGTTGATATACATTGAATGCCTATGAACACAAACAAATGCATGCCGACGAGCCATATGACACAGAAATGCATGCATGTACAGATCATGAGAAAACTACAGGAGTAGGGGAGGAAAATGTCAAAACTTGCGAGCCAACTTGGCTCGTTAAGGAATTAGTTCGACTCAGCTTGAATTTGTGTTATAAGAGAGTCGAGCCTAATAGGCTTGACTGAGGACGCCGACACTGCCTTCCTTCTCCAGCCGCCCCTTCGGCCTCCGGCATTCTCACCCCCAACTGCCCGCTCCGCCTCTAGCCTCCAGGACGACCCCTCTAGCTACTCTGCCTCCGACATCCCCTCAAAATTGAGTTTGAATATAAATTACGAGTTCTTTTTCATGCTGTACATTAATACATATTAACATATATGCAATTATTAGTGTTTGCCTTTAAACAAGCCTAATGAGCTTGAGTTTTTAAGACGAGCCGAGCTGAACAGACATCTCTGGTCCGAATCGTGTTTTGCTAATGAGTTTGACCGAGTCTCGTTATCCACCCCCAGAAGGGCATGCATGTATGGGTCTCTATGTATAGATTGCACCTAAATGTACAGCGCTGATCCCACGCATATGAGCACGATAACACCGATCGATCAGTAGTACTCGTTCACGAACAACTGAGCGCATCAGAGAAACGAAACGTTAAACCATATGTGTCACATTACTCTTCTACGTGATTCCAGATCAAACGATGATTTAGATCGTAGGTACTTTAGCATGAACCGTGGGGCATGACTGCAGCACTTTGGAAATACTTAAAAGAGCTCGAGTTCTCTTCTTTTTTTCCCTCATTGTACAGACCTACTTTTGTGTACTCACTACATAGATTTATTTCATGAGTTCACACAAAACAACGTACGGGCCATGGAGTGTATCGTTGGGATAAGTTTTTCTGACGGTTTTTAACAACAAGGGAATGTCTGTTTTCTGGTAGTGATGGGAAATTTTAAATTTTAAACTCAATCTAAAAAATATGAGAGAGGTTAATTACTTCTTTTATTTTATTATACTGTTTGTCCTTGTGTCATTTCTTCTTCTAAAAATCGAGTTCAAGTTTGTTTTTTGCTACTATAGATAGAACAGCCTCACCTTTACTTAACCTAAATTTTAATTAAGTTCCATTTGAAGCATACAAGACCAAGAGTGCATGGGACCAAAACCAAACTGGTAACCTGCAGGAGGCCATTAGATACGCCCATGCATGGTGTGTACTATGTGCAAGGCTGGGCTCATATTTTGTGGTACCAGCTAGGTACATACTCCTCTATTTTAATTTGCTTGATACCAGCATACGCGCATATTTTATCATAAGGGAAGGGGCATATATTTCTCATGAAGAAAGGGAATATATTGCCAGTACTTCCTCTAGTTTCTCCATTCTATAGTAGTTGTAGGAGTACCTCTCTTCCTCTTAATTAATGAGCTTGATGCGATTGATGACACAAGACACGGAGAAGTCATGTCATAGTTAAGTAACACATAAATATGATGCTGCAGGCCCCTATTAAGTGACCATGAGCCATGCAACGCAACCTGTCTTTTTATCCAGCTTGGACAATTACTTCCCCATTTAAACCCCTTCATCTACTCCGATCTCCAAACTCTTCTCTATCTTGCTCTCTAGATAGCTTGCCTTGTTGTAGATATAGATGTAGTAGTATGTAGTACCACATGTGGATGTATATATGCATAAGATTTCCACATATATGTATACATATATTCTTATGCTGGCTATAGCGATAGCGCATGATTTTTAGATTATAACTGACAATTTTTATTTGTATTTTTAAGATAGCAATAGACTATGAAAAAACCGATACAAACAACACATATCCGTCTGAAAAATCAAACGTAGGAAACCACTTTATTTATTTTGTAAAAAACCAAAAGCCTAGAGACCACAGGAACAGCACCATAGCAGTTGTACGAAGTATGCAGCATGCAGTCTTGCATGAACTGTCAATATAATGTACGCACACATGTAGGAGGAGGCAGGCAGGCAGGCAGCGGCAGAGACAGAGGCAGACTGTTCGGCGCCTGACGTCTCGCGAGGAAAGATCCATCAGGGGAAGAAGCGAACAACAATTAGACGACAAGGAGACTCCTGTATCTGCGCCAGTGACCACAAAACAGAATTGCAGGCAAACAACTATACGTGCTACATGATGCAACACTGGGCCAGGTTACACGCCCTGCAGCTTGCCTGTCAGAACGTCTCCAAATTTTAATTCGATCTTGTTTTCCTTTCTATTTTCTGTTGGCAGAGGCGCTGTGCCGGCCGGCTACATTCATGTCCTTCAGGCCTTGGGGTCTCTTAATTGGTCTACTGCCGAATTAGTGTGCCAAGCAAGATGGTTTACCTGCAGTAGTTACGAACTGTTAGTCATATCTAACTTGATCTTAATTTCATGTGCAATGATACACATTTAGTTTAAGTGGCGAGTCTTGCTAGACAGCTTGCATGAACGAATTTTTTTTATAAATAATGTATATTTTATTCGAAATAACAGAAATATACCCACATGAATATTTTTTTTACATAAATGGATTCCAGCACGCCTAACGGTTGGGCGACTGGAACTTATCGTCCAACGACCGCGCGACACGCAAGCAATTCGCTGGCCGTTGGACGAAATAATTGTAGTCGCCGAACCGCTAGGCGACTGCTTCCAGACGTCCATCGGTTCGACAACTGCAATTCCAGTCATTGAATGGTTGAGCGACTAGAGGCGTATATAAATAGACCGCGCGGCGAGCACGGCCACATGGTGAGCAGAGGGGAAGGAAAGAAGAGAAGAGGAGAGGCCGCGCGGTGAACAGAGGGGAAAGAAAGAAGAGAAGAGGAGAGGCCGCGCGGTAAACAGAGGGGAAGAAAGAAGAGGAGAGAAAAGGAGAGGGAGGAGGAGAGGAGATGGCGAGGAAGAAGGAGAGGTTTCGCGACTTCTATGAGGTAAATATTTTTGTATGTTGTAGTTCATATTTTGTATATGAAGTAGATAGTTTATTTAGTGTTAGTATCTATAGAAAATTGTAGACATAGAAAAGAATAGTGCAACTTTGGTATAGAAAATTTAGTCAATGTAGTTATAGAAAATTAGCAGCCTAGTAACTTATAGTTGTAGAAAATTAGGATCCTTAACAAATTAGTATCCGTACAAAATTATATTCGTAGAAAATTTAGTTAGTGTTATGTAGAAATTTGTAGTTTTTTAAAATTCAGTCAATATTTTTGTAAGAATTTAATAATTTGTTTGGTAGAAAACAATAATATGTAACATTTATAATTAATTACGAATGAATGTAATGTCATTAGTACATTGAAAAATCATGTGTACCGTTATAAGTGGTATATTGGCATTTAAATTGATATGTCATGTAAATTGTTAAAACCCATTAGAAATTATTTGCAGTATGAAAGAGCTCGAGCAGCGAGACAAGAGTGGCATTGGTGCGTGGTCTGTCGATAAGGAGTTAATGCTACAAGGGTAGTGTAGTTGGTTATGATAGACGAACACTCATTGAAATGTAAATTATAGTACATCAGTATTTCCGTAATGTGCGATGTGATTTGACTAGTTGCAACATTGAAAATATATACAGGCAGACATTAGTAATGCTGATACCCACTACATTGAAAGTGCATTACGGTGTTGGCACTGTTTGTAAAGGTACAAACGGTGTTGACTTGAGCGGTTTTGTGAAAGCTACTCTAGTACACCCGGACGGTGAGAATTCTCGAATCGCGGATGTGATGCACTTGCTCACCAGCAGTTTCTCCTTGGACCCTGATGTGTGCAACGTCATCATACAAGGGCTTTGAAGCCGGTCTCCCGCGGACATTATTTGGGAGTTGAGAATATTGATGCGTACTATTGCGTGGAAGGGGTTTGTGCAAAGGAGAACGACGAGGATAGTTCGGATGAGGACGAAGCTCCCATTCCGCAGGAATGGAACCAGTTTGACGTTGAGAGTGTTGCCGCACATGGCGAGCACAAATCACCATGGGAGTATCATGGCATAGAGGTTTGGTTGCATTTAATATTTGCTGACAAGGCATCATTGTAGGATTCCATCAAGTTGTGGCCCCTATCCATGCAACGGACTTTCAGGGTCAAGGAAATCTAGCCAGGAGCAGTACATCATGAAGTGTGAGCACGCTGGTTGTCCATGGAGGTGCATGCATGTAAACCAAAGTATGAGACTCATTGGATTGTATCAAAAGTGGAGCCACACTCCTGCATTCTCAGTAGTGTTTTGCCGAGGCATCGTAACTTAATGTCCACCTTTATAGCCAATCTGATGTGTGGAGAGATAGTGGAGAAGAAGGACATGGAGGCCACGCTCATCATGGTGGCTATCGAGAAGAAATTCAAGTATACGATTAGCTATGCAAAGGTGTGGCATGCGAAGTAGAAGGCATTGGAAAAAAGGTTCAGGTCTTTCGAGGCGGTGTGTGACAACCTTTCTCGTAAGTTTTAGGTGTTGCAGGAAAGGAACCCGGGCATGTACATTGCTATGATGGACAAGCTATCTACAAGGCCGCTAGGTTTTATGATGTTGCAGAGGGCCTTCTTAGCTTTCGGTGTGTGCATCGAGGCATCAGGCATATGCTTCATGTGATATCGATTGATGGGACCTTTTTTACTGGCAAATATAAGGGCCAGATCCTTACAGCCATTGTCATTGATGGCAACAATCAAATTATGCCCTTAGCAATCGCATTCATGGAAAGTGAGAATTACGATAGCTGGTTATGGTTCCTTAGATATGTGAGGGTTGGAGTTGTCGATACTTATCCTGATGTGTGCGTAATCCATGATCACCACGCCAGGATAGTGAACGTCATAAGGAAACTTCAGGAAGACCTCAAAGAGCCCTTCCCTTGGCCGAATATGAGGAACAGATGGTGCATTCATCACCTAGGGGCGAACTTCTTCATGTAGTTCCTGAAGCAACCATTGATGAAGCTTTTTAAGAGGCTAGCCATATAGAACTAGTAGAGAAAATTTGACGCTTTGTGGGCGTTATTGGATGAGCACAGTAGGAAGCATGTCTGCGAGAGGAACAAGGAGCCGGTCATGCCTAGGGTGGTACAACTTGAATGCCTCACAGTATTAGATGAGCCTAACGCAGCTGGTCTGAGGAGGAGGAACTCATAGAATTTCAAGTGCTTCTCACAGTGGATCGAGAGAGAACCATTGGAGAAGTGGTCCCTACTATACAACATGGACGACGTGAGGTACGATATAATGACGACTAACCTTGTTGAGGTGTACAACTGGGTTCTCAAGGGCCTTCATTTTCAGTCCCTTGTCACCATTGTGAAAGGTGTTCTATACAACACAATCGGCCATTTCAGGGAGAGGCATGCAAATGCCGCACTTCATGCAGCCAACCCATGAACATCGTACTCGTTGAAAATTATGGCATACATGGAGACGAAGGCACAGAAGGACCAATTGCACACGGTGCACATCATGGGTAATAGAGAGCATCGTTTCGACGTGGTACTCCTAGATAGAGCTGGATTGGGATGACCTGTGCCCTTGTTACTCATGAGATATGCCTTGGAGATCATGTAAATGAACCTAACTGCTTGTGCAACAAGCCGAAGCTGTTACACAAGCCATGCTATCATGTCCTCACTGCATGCGGGATTATGGGCATGGATCTTTCGAACTTCATGTTCGAGTACTTCTTCAAGGAGACACATGCATGGTGTGGTGAGCTCAAGAGGTTCAGGGTTGTGGGAACTTCGCCACCTTAGATATTGCAGGGAGGACATGGATTCTAGATGTTGACATGCTGAAGGGTAGGAAGGTTCAGCAACAGAGCCGGTGTATTAGAAATAATATGGACAAAGCGCACGCCAGAGCGCCTGGTGCACGATGCAGGCGATGTGGTCGAAAGGGGCACACAGCTAGATGATGCAAGGCATCTGCTGATCAGTTGCTAGGTAGACCAGTATGGTTTCCACAACTGGTTGTTAAAGACTACAAATAATTGTCTATTGTAATATGTACTTTGATAGTTGGCACTTTTGACATGCGTACTATCGTACTAACTGTATCGTACATTGCATATACCATTTGTACAATTGTTGTGGTATTTTCCCCTTTTTAGTAATGTAGTAGGTATTGTGCTGGTAGCCTAATATTGTTTCCTTTATTTATTTACAAGTTCTATTTACTGTTGCTTTCATTCGATGTTTTTTGTTCCGCAAAAATGTTAACTTGAATTCATGTTTCAGGTATGCCTCATGAACTTCACAGATTGGACTGGCCTTATGGCCTGTTGGACTAGCACGTTGACCGACTGTATCGCACTTCTCGTCGTGTCCTGCCTCCAGGGAGCGTAGAGGAGATGGCTGACTTGGGGGGGTGGTCCCACACGGACAACTCGAGTGGCCTAGAGGCGACACCCACACTGGACAACCAGGTTTGCACTCCACTAGCGTTGTATTCTTCCCATACGTAGGTTGCATACTAACCTTTTTTGCTTCGCAAGCCGCGCGATGTCGGGCTACTCCCTCTTGCCCAGATGGTGCAGGCCACCGATGAGGACGGACCGGCCTTTCCTGTGGGCGGGGATGATGGCGCGAGTGATCGCGATGCTTCCCGTTCGACCGCCCCTACTGATAGCTTTGGTGGACCGCTGGTGGCTGGAGACACACACTTTTCACTTCCCATTCGGGGAGATGGCTCCTACTCTACAGGACATCTCCCTGCTGCTCAACCTTCCTATCGCGGGAGCTGCTTTTCTACCGGAGGCCCTGGCCGACTAGCGTGCGAACCTACTAGACAGGTTCCAGGGAGTCCTTTCGCCTAGCGCCGTGGAGGAGTACTATGTCTTCCCACCGGGTCAGACACACGAACTGTCGTTGAGGTGGCTCTCATAGTACCGGGTGGGAGGCCACGCTGTAGGATTGTGTGAAGGAGGACACCCCCTACGACAGTAGCACATACGGTGAGCACCTACACTGGTATCAACCTCGGACACGTACCAGGCTAGTCATGTTGTCGACCCGTCCCCAGCACATGTCACAGCACCTACAGACACATACCCCATGCACCTTGTATGGGACACTCACATCATGGTACGTTACATCAAATTTATAATTGTTCGCTTTTGGCAATCCCACTAATAGGATTTACCTTTTCGTATTTTCCTTGCAGGCTGACATTAGTGCTGCGATTTGGAGGGACTCTTGCACCATGGTGGATTGGATCGCTAGTTGTGTAGAGATGACACAAGAGGAGGTGGTGTAGGCATTCTGTCGTGTACAGGCCATGGGTGCACGTGTCGTCGCCTTGTTGTTGTGCACTAGGCTACTGGAGGTCTGCACGCCCGCGCCTGGTGCACATATGATGCGTCCATCGGGGCCGCCCCATTCTGCATGGCCACATCCTACACCACCTCAGCTTGATGAGGTTGGGGGGTCAGCCTGGGCATGGCCCCCTACATCGCCAGCGCAGTAGTTTGGACATCCTCCGTACTTCTCTAGCTTTCCCATGCAACGTGCGCATGGCGTGTCGTACGTCCCTCCAGACGGCTTTGACCACACCATGGCGCTAGCAGAGGGTACGCTTTTTTCTCTTTTTGGTTTTCTTCCATACCTTTATCTAACGAACTAACGATATTTGCACTGTAGGTCTTATACCCGCGGATGTGGGATGTGGGGTCTCACCGGGCTAGGACGACACAGACCAGTACTTCTTGGACTGGGCCGACCAGGCGATGGGCTCCACACCTCAGGCCACACTCCTGGAGGTTCTCTCTAGGAGTGTCTTAGCGGTGCACTGGTGGCCACACAGGTGGCACTACAGTCCACTCCTCTGGCTTTGGGACGTGTGCAATAATCTCCTGACCGTCTTACCTTGTTGAGTTGCCAACACCCAGTGCTAAGACGACCAAGCGGGGCCGTACAAGACAATGCGGACACAAAGACGGATGGGGCCAGGGTGGCGATGGAGGGGGGCTGGGGATGCTGTTGTAGGGGGTAGTGCTGGTTGTACATTTGTTGTTCATGTACTACTTACATTTCTTATTTACTAAATGATGTTTGTAATACAGTTGCGATCTTAGTTGTACTTCCCCTTACGATGTTTGTTTGTTCGATCCGTGTTGATGCCCATACCACTCAGTTAATGGCAACCGCACCAACACCTGTACTACTCAAACTGTGCACTCAATTAATGGCAATCGCATGGACATGCGAACCATTCGATTACATGCTTTATGACATTGAACAATACCATGGACAACATGGGAGAGTACTACGATACAACCTTATATGTTGGTGCCTACAGATAGAATGAGCCTTGTGCTACTCACAAACAGTGTTGCAGAGGGGGTCGCCTCAGACGTGACTAGCCGTCATTGTAGTGGCAAGCACATATACAACTAGGGTTCGCGATTGGATCGTACGAACTTCCAACGTTGATGACCTCCTCATTGCCCCTCTTGCACTGCATCTGCTAATAGAGGTCATCATTGTACTCTTCGAGACTTTCAATCTGTGCTTCCAATTCAAGGATTTGCTCCCACAATGTATCCACGTACCTCGCAATGTATCGTTCATGGGGAGGATCAATCCATCGCACAAAGTCATAGCTGGCTATCTACTAGAAAGGAAGGTTAACACTAAAACTCTATTAGCAGTACTATAAAATAGATGATTGCCTAATTATACCCTAGAGTGTGAATATTCGAACAAACATCGCCCGCCATCCAAATGGCCATCCGCCACCTGCATGACCGTGTCCTCCACGTGTCTACATTTTGGCCACACTAGCTGAGCACGCCTATTTGGTAACAAGCGGTAGTTAACGTTGAAGTTCTCCTTTCTTTCAGGCGGAAGGTCCCCCTTGGTGATCCATGTTCGATTGGCCCTCAGTGTCTGTCATGGTATCTTACTCTAGGATGGAGAAGATCGTTGTTCCTATTATCAATGGCTTGGGCATGCATTTTATAGCCCGTGGGGTGTCGCAATGTGCTCTATGACAAACCGTATCATGTGCAACCTTCGTGCAATGACTACACTGGACGAGGTAGCTTTGTGAAGCGACAAGATCACACGCGGCAGCTTTACGTAGTGACATGACCATACGGAGCAGCGTTCCGCAACGACAAGACCACATGGGCCAGTTTTGCGCAGTGAGAAGACCACACAGGGCAGCTTTGCGCCGCAACAAGACCACACGAGATAGCTTTGCATAGTGAGAAGACCAGACAGTCCAGCTTTGCACAGCGACTACACCAGACAGGATAGCTTTCCGCAACAATAAGACCACATGAGCCAGTTTTGTGCAGCGATAAGACCAAAGGGTGTGGCTTTGTGTAGTGCGAACACCTAACTGGCCGGCTTTGCATACCGACAAGACCACACTGGGTAGCTTTCCGCAGTGACAAGACCATAGGGCCAGCTTTGCGCGGTGACTACACCAGGCGGGGTAGCATTATGCAGCGCGAAGACCACACGGGGCCTTATAAAACGAGGTGGAAGAGAATTGAGAGAGAGCACTATACAAATAAATCTAACACTACACCAGAGCTTGCTTCACCACATCGGGATGGACAAGAGGCTAAAGAAGCAATGGGACAAGATGACGAAGCAATGGGAGGAGACCCACGAACTAGCAAGGTCTGCTGCCGCCCGCGACGAAAAAGCAAGGGCTGCTGCGGCCCAAGCCGAACAAGCCGAGCGTGCTATGAGGTTAGCTCCCCGCAATGACGTCACCCATAGCAACAACCCCATCTCGAACGTTCCTATCGAGCATTCGCTGTAACACCCACTCGAGTAGGAGACGCTGCCCTTATGTTGGTGCCGGGATCCGTGCAAGTTCTTCAATTCTAAGCACTGTCTCATCCTGGGTATGCGTTACTAGGGTTGCGCAAACTACTCCAATGACTATCCCGACAATTATCAGGACACCACCAACTATTGGTAGCCGGTATGGACCAGTTACACTGTATTCCCCCTATGCTTTCTCCTTTAAAGTATGCACTAACAACCTCTCCCATCTACCCACAGTCCCCGGAACTCCTATGTGGCTACCGCAAATGGATCGATCTTGAGATCCACCCAGATGACCAGTGGGCTATCGACTTCGAGGAGTGGAACATCAAAAGGTCCTGCGAGACATGGGAGGAGGAGCACTGCAAGGACAAGAAAACCGAGCGTAGGAAGACGAAAGCTTATCTCGAGCGTGCACGTGCAGGGAGCATGAGATTCACGAGAGGGAGCATGAGAAAAAGAGGGAAATAGCGGCCAAGGCAAAAGAGGTCACCGAGGAGTTCAATGCTGAGCTCATAAGGAAGGGAAAATGGCCCTGGTCCACATAGTAGGTTGGGCCGTCCCGCACTAACTACTCTCCCGAAGGTCGAATTTACTTCCATTCCAAAAAGGTGCATATGTATTGTAGGAGCAGTTCGGTTTGTTACATCATACATGATGCTCTTTGTTATGCATGTAATCAAACCCTTCGCGCCGTGTTACTCTTAACTGTACTATGAAGTCTTTTTTAATTCGGATGAGCATATTTTCTCATCTTTTCACATTCAATTATTCACGTAGCAAGTCATCCAACAACATTAGCAAACAAGTTCTCCTCCATGTACGAATTCCCAGTTACATCACAATATCATTTACCTTCGTACTTACCGATTGTTATTATTTCAATCATTCTTAAAAAAATTCACAAAATTTCTTGCACTACAATAACATACAACGATCGCAAACTCTTATTGCGAATCCAACAGATTATCTACAATTCATAATCTATGAAAATCATAAATGGATTAGCCCACACTATGGCTTGCTTGCAGTCGCTGTACAGCCGAGCGACTGCAATTGTAGTCGCCTAGCCGCTAGGCAACAGGTTGCAGTTGCCGAACCGTTGGGCAACTGGAATCTGTCGTCCAATGGCCAGTGGATTGCTTGCTTGTCGCGCGGCCATTGGGCGATAGGTTCTAGTTGCCCAATGGTTTGACAACTGAAACCCATTTCTGTAAAAAATGTTCACGTGGGTATATTTATGTTATTTTGAATAATATATGGATTATTTATAAAAAAATTCTTGCATGAACATACATATTTGCTGGGGAGGGTACGTACACATATGTTCTAATAAATGAGCATTACAAAATTTTATACATTGTTATTGAATTTTTGTGATATTGAATACTGTATGACTATTCACACTGCGGAGTTGCCTCTTAACTTCCACCACGTACCTAATATATACTCTGTTGAATCATATTTATATCCTAAAAACAAAAACTTTAATTGAAGGGTTACAAGTTAATCTGTACTTTAGGCTTCACTAAGAACTGGCATATGAAAGCAAATAAAACTAGGTCATATACATATGTTGATGATAAAAAAATGCCAAAAAAATCTAGAAGAGAACTATCCAAAAATAGTTCACTAGTAGGGACTAGGGAGTATTGTACCATGGAATTGGTTATTACTCATAGACATTGCACTCTATAGGTAAAAGTAATGAGTTTTTACCATCTTTGGGGGCCAAAAGACTCCTTGTGACAAACAATTCCCAACTCATCACTTATCATGTTGACAAGTTACCATGTCAGGGATCCAGCATTGGTAAGGTACTTGGCTCTTGTTCGAGCCATAGAAAAATACTTCAGAGGTATTACCTTTCAGAGTATCCCGCGTTCAGACAATGTTGAGGTAGACATCCTTTCCAAGGCCACGAGCACACAGACGGAGAGTGTGGCTGGTGCCTTCTATGATGTCCTAGCAGAACTGGCGGTGAAGGGCCTACCCGAAGTGTGGACCATTGACTCTATTGAAGTGTGAAGGCTGGAAAACTGTGCAAGGGGTTTTGTCATTCACAATGATATCCTCTATAAGCGTTGTGTTTGCCAACCATACCTCTGATGCGTGTCCAATGAAGAAGGTGCCGACCTAGTTTGTGAGATACACTATGGGCTCTGTAGTTCTCATCTCGCTTTCCATGTCTTAGTGTCAAAAGCCTTCCAGCCTATCCTACGAGATGCGGAGTCCCTTGTTTGAATGTGTGCCACTTGTCAATGGATGGGTGCAGCATGAACTCACCGGAAAATGGCCTGCAGCCCATACCGCCATCGTGGCCACTTGCTCGGTGGGGCCTAGACATGGTTGGCCCAGTTGGGGGAAGGTCCCCACGTTATCTCAGGCATATAACCACTTCGGGGCAATGGCACTTAGTGGGAAGCCAATCACATGCCAAGCCAACCCCAGGTAAGGTACGCAAGACCGACCCCAGATGGGTCTGGGGCCAACCTCGGGCAAGGTGCGTGAGGCTGACCTAGAGGGGTCCGGGGCAACCACAATGATGATCATCACAACGACCATCACGACGACCACCGAAATCACCACCATGGACATGAGCAAGAGGGTGGTCGAAGGCGGGACAAGCAATGCCCAGACCGCCGTGACAATCGTCGCTTCTAAGACATTCATGGTTGGACTTTTCATGACACTTCGAGATGTGCTCTTGTCACCTCAACCCGACAACTTCAATGGCAGCAAGCCCAAGCCATGACCAACGTGAACCCGCCTCTTGCACCCACGGCTACAGACCCTCCACATCGTATATTGCACACGATCACCAACGGAAACCCGCACACCTTTGCATCGAAGCGACAATGCCAAGCCTATGCTCGCCATGTACACATCTGCGTGACCCCCCGACTGAGCTCCCATAGTGGATCAGCATCCCTATCACATTCAGCCCTAAGGACATAGCTGGAGTTAGCCTCCTGCACCATGATTCCCCTGTGATCTCCGCCTCCATCGTCTGGTGTGAGGTGAGGCAAGTGTTCATAGATGGGGGAAGTTCTGTAGACATTATGTTTGCACCCACATTCGATAAACTTGAGGTCTCGCAATCGCTCCTGTCAGAGCCTAGTGTCCTGTTGCTTGGGTTTGGGGTTGAGCCCATCTCAACCCTTGGCAGGATCGAGCTGATCATGGGGTTTGGGGCCGGGGCTAGTACCCAAATTGAGAGTGTGGCTTTTGACATCGTTGATATCCTAAACCAGTATAACGTGATCATGGGTAGGGCAGCCCTTAACCGCTTCAGGGCAATGTTGCACCTGCTTATCTCTCTATGAAACTGCTCGGTCCCGAAGGAGTCATCACAATGTGTGGTGACCAAGACCTTTCAAGGAGGATCAATGAGGACATCCAGGTAGTGATTTGGTACAGGCACTCAGCCATCTCGGGAGCCGTGGAAGCCACACTAAGGACCCAGGCCCCTTCCTCTAGCAAATGGGTTCCCAAGTCGATACCCAATGAGGAGATCCGATCCGTGCCACTCTCGAAAGCTGACCTAACCAAGACCGTGCTACTTGGTACGGAGTTAGAACCTATAACCACTACGATAGAAAGGGTCATCACAGGTGATCCAAAACCGTCATCATAGATGATTTCTGAACCATCTGAATTATGTGTCCGTGATAACAGGTCATTATCACAGACGGCTCTCAAACCATCTATGATAGGTTACAACACAGATAGTTTTTCAAAACAACCATGGATGGCTAATACTAAAAACTGTCTGTAATATATCAGATATCAAAGACGGTTCTTAAACATAATCATCTATGATATCTGACATATCTAGATGGTTCTTAAACATAATCATCTGTGATATTTGACATATCACAGATGGCTAATACCAAATACCATCTGTGATATGTCATATATCACAGACGGTTTGATGTTACAAACCTTATGTGATAGTTATTTGATGTTACAAATAGATCGAATGCACTTTCATCGAATTCCATGCCTTGTCGCTAGAAGTGTTAAAGTCATTATATATATATATATATATATATATATATATATATATATATATATATATATATATATATATATATATATATATATATATATATATATATATATATATATATATATATATATATATATACTGATAATCACAAAATAGTTATTGGTAGGTTGACAAACCTCTAGATCATTCATCTTAGTGGTCGTGATTTCCTGCATATGGCGACAAACATGGAATCCACATATGTTCCCTGTAGCTACCGGTGGCACTGCAAAAATAGAATTGTATACATACGTATTGTCAGTTCTAGAGATATTATTATGAAGTGTGATATAGGATTGTTGTGTTGTAGTGGGTACAAGAAATCGTGTCCTATGTCGAGTGTGGCGCTGGATTTCTTGTGTCTCCCTCCCCATGTAATGTAAGCGTTGAATGACCTACGTGATTAAAAAAGTTAGCCTCGGCCATTGCAAATGAATGAAAGACTACAATAGAGTTATATATGGAGGAAATGAGTTTACCTGTCAATTGCTTATTGTACACCGGTAAAGTCGTGGTTGCTCCTAATTAGGGAATCAAAGTATATTATCTTGCTCCACTTTGGTACAATCATAATCAGAATTCAGTGATACCTAGTTATGTGTGTCATCATAGTGATTAATTCTAAGTTCATGTTGTGTATAAAATATAAATGAAACTTGTATAGCAACTAGTGGAGCACTTACCCTTGGTTGAAGGGTACCAGGATGTAGTCCTTGTCACTCTGAGCAAGCAATCCTATCGTTATATAATCTTCAATGAAGGATGCGTTTTCATTGATGGATTGCTTAGAGACCAAGTATGAGTTGAGGAAACCCACCGGTTCTCACCGTCACCAGACTTGTTGGATCATGGATCAATACATAATCAATGATTTATGGCATTTATCGATATTATGTGAATGTAGAACTTGATTGTACAGTACATTTACAGTGTCTAGCATCATAGAAGTGAGACATCGAGTTTGTCGAGGTTGAGCAATAAGAATAAGTCTTTGAAGGTCATGACGAAGTAGCCTGAGTCATGGAGGAAATGCACCTCCGTGTATTTCACGGTGAATACACTTTGCCGGTTTGGCTTCCTATTGGACCTCTGCATGTACTACACATGCAAAAGTCTACAAACTAGTCCAAGGTTGGGTAATTATGACTCAGGGACCAACGACACTCTGAGCTTGTACTTCCATGGCCTAGCAGGCACCTTAATCTTCTTTGGTTGGGCCTTAGCGTCTTGCTTGTGATACATCTTCGCATCGTCTTCATGGTAGCCAATGCAATGGCCTTCTGAAGTGGAGCTTAAGATGGAGACATAGAGGGTTCTGTTTGAGAAGCATGGTTGTGTGGATATCGCAGCACGGAAGGGTCTCGGGTGATGTTCCTCTTGGGCCACTAGACAAATGTGTTGATGGCATCCCCAAGTGTTATGATTTCTCCATTTGGGGGCTTCTCTAATGGGACGACCCTGAAAATATCATTAATCATGTCCACCTAAACCTTCGTGAAATAGGTCCCTAGCTGGGCACCATGCACTAACGTCCTTGGCAGGCATGGATACACCATCCCTCACCCAGTGTCAACGGGAATGGAACCAACAAGTTTGACTCTGAGGATCCATGGTGTGGGCTCTTGCACAACGATACATGGTGAGCTAAGATGTCCTCTAGGTCTTTCTATGTATCATTCTAAAGATGTACATTACCTAGATGTCGTCGATAGGTAAGCTAGTGTCACTATGTTTAGAAAGTGGTGCAGATGCACATGTGCTCCGATGTTGAGGGGAACTGGGTACCGCAATAATGGGTATAGCTTATGAGTGGTTATAGACTTCTCTCGATTCTTCCCTCAATGAATTTGTCTCTCCTCAAAGTGAGGCAGTTATCTCCTGAAGTTTTGCATTAAAGTCCTATTTCACACATTCCTCAAAGTTGTTTGGGAATCTGTGCCTCCAAGATACGTAAACCCTTAGGCCTCGTGTGCGACCTGGGTGCTCCTTATTTCCTAAGGCTGTGGATAGTATATCCCTCTCCTTGACTGCTTCGAAGGAGCTTTTGGAAGATTCGGTAGTCAATGTTTGCTACAAGAGGAAATTATGTTATTTCACACAACCAGCATATTGTTGTCTCCGTCGATGATGTTATAACTACCTTCCTATATAATCTTCTTTTCACTGTGACTGGTCAAACATGTATACTCGTTTTTGAAACCTCTTCGAATCAAGTGAGCTTCGATCTGCATTGAGTTGGTAAATATCTTCAGATTATCACAATCAATACATGGGCAGTACCTATATTCCATCCCCTTCTTCAACATATCCTGCTCAGCCACTTCTTTGAAAGCAGACAAGCTACTAATGTACTATTGACTCATATGGTTCTCAACGTGCATCCAGCTTCGGTCCATCTACGCTACGCATGTAACAAATTAGTGTCAAATTGGACTAAAGCTAGCCAGCCTAATATTTACACATAATTGTCATTTATCTTATAATAAATTGTCCATATCTAACTAGCTACGTACTTTTTATAAAGCAATATATATATCAAGTAAGAATATATTGAAGTAAACTAGGAGTGGTGACCCACTCTTAAATTGGAGCAAACTACCAATGAAGCTACATCTAAACCTAGCCATCATCTCTCTTTATTATAAAGCATATAATTAGAAGCAAATACTAACATCTCATCACCAAGAATAAATAGATCTGCAGGTGGTATGCTTTCACCAACTCCCCAAAGTTGGCCACCTCATTCAATGCAGCACAATGAAGACAGATCTGTTGGGACCTTGTTATCTAGGCATTTAATAACACGGCGTATTCCAGACACGTCCAACTGTGAACTGTTTGCGATACATAATTATCACAGGTGATTCTCATTAATAACTATTTGTGATAAGTCACAGAAGGTTCTTAAAAAGAACCGTCTATGAGAATGAGAGATTTCACAGACGGTTATCATTACAAACCGTCTGTAATAATTAACTATCACAAGCAGTTTGTAATAATAACTATATGTCAATGCACATCACAGATGGTTCTAAAGTAGAATCATCTATGATAAATACGGTTCTAAATTTATTCTCATATACATAAATGCAAATTCTGTTATGACTCAGGAGTAAATTTGTTTTACTTAGTTATTTCTTACTTGTTAGTAATGTCATCATGTCGCTATACTAAAACCATTTATATATATAGAAGATAGTAAATACAAATTCAACTGCTTGATTTACGTATGGCCAAATAGCGTGGCCAGTCACTTCATACAAAAGATAACAAAATAAGTAGAAACCTAACTATCTCAAAGCCCATCAAGCAGAGTCTCCAGAAAATGTTAGACGAGCACTAAGCCACTGGAAGGCAAGAGGTGGAGAAGCTCTGCAGTGCTGGTGTGATTCGGGAGGTGGGGCAGCCTGAGTGCCTTGCCAACTCGGTCCTTGTCAAAGGTCCAATGGGTGATGGTGCATGTGTGTCAACTACAACTTGAGCCATGCATATCCAAAGGATGACTTCCCGCTCCCCAAGATCGACCAACTGGTCGACGCCACTTCGGAGTGTGAACTCATGAGTTTCCTCGATACCTACTCAAGGTACCACCAAATATGGGTGGCCAAGGAAGATGAAGAGAAAACCAGCTTCATCACGCCCTCTGGGATATTCTCCTATATTTGAATGGCATTTGGGCTAAAGAATGCCAGTGCCACCTTCGCCAGGCTCGTGTACAAGGCGCTTGACTCCCAAATCAGTCATAATGTGGAAGCGTACATGGATGACATCGTTGTCAAGAGCGTTCTTGCGCAAGCACATGCAACTGATCTCCAAAAGACCTTTGACAACTTGCGACTACAAAGAAGTGCCTACAAAGACACTAGGACATTACAACACGCTAAGTTACAAAACCTAAACAACTAGCATTAGCATACTTATACGAAGCCTCACACCTGGGATGGGCCCAATCCCCTTGAGGCCTCCCTCTCATGTGCCCGAGGAACCCTCCTTGGGTGGTCGAGTGTGGGCACGGTGGATGATGCCATCGAGGTAGCTCAACCCATGACAAGAAGGAGAAAATGTGTTCGGTGCTAGCCTTCTGGCCCCCTTCTAGGTCAACAGAGGTCAATGCCTTGTGCACGGGTCCTCGAAAGCAGTGAAGTGCTGGCAGTCTACCAGTTGAAGGGAAGTTAGGAGAATTTTAGTGGAAGCCTTCATACAGTAGCACCAAAAGCCTGGCACCAATGTTCTGGCTGCCTTGCGAGCTGTGCCCATCCAAGTAAGCCAGGTCTCGTCAATGACCTCTGGCAAGCCGGAGGGGAGCTCTACGGAGACACCCAAGTTTTGGGCAGGGCCATGCATTGTCTTCACGGTGGAGATAGCAGCAATGGTCACCCTATCCCGCTCGACGGTGATTTTGGATAGGCCATGGCAAAGATGCTCCACATTGGACTCTTGCTCGGCAAGCTTGCAGTGTATCTCGGTAATTGTCTCATAGGGAGCATCCAGCTCCAACTGAGCAGTGGCCGCCCTGCCCTCTGCCTCCTTCACAGACCTCTTATTCTCCATCAAGATGTCACTTTGCATGAAAGACAACTTGCACACGGCAAGGAGGCTCTACAGGAGAAGATGGTCGAGGTCAGGAGCTTGTCAAATTATGATAAATGGATTATCTAGTTACGTTTATTAGGTTCCACTCCACTGAAGCAAACACCTGCCTCTTCATCAAAGGGTTAATTTTGAGGGCTGAGTCGAGATCAACGGGCACCACGCTTGTGACACCTGTACTCAAGAACTCATCTAGGGGCTTTGGCAAGCCGAGGTCCTTGGTAGTGACGCGACCCCTAACCAGCAGAGGGGTGCCTAAGCTCTAGCCTCAAGGCATGTCCTCACGCAGTATGAGTGTGGAGATCACATGATCGAGGCTAGGTCCCAATGTTGTCTCATTCATAGGGCCCTCTACATGCGCGCCGAGGTAGTGCCTGTAGCGTCGGCCTCCACAACCTCACCCTCAGTGTTTAGACTTTCTCGAGGGGTCGAATCAGCCAGCAGCGGCCTCAGCTGGGTGAATAGATAGGGGATGCCTCTGGGCATAGAGCTCGTAATCACTCCTTCGGTGCCCCACATAGGGCCCCCCCAAGACAATATCTAAAGCGTCACTTGGGAAAGAAGCAGGTGATCCCAGGGAACCTAGCAAGGGGAGGCTAGTCACGCGGCCCTTCGCTTTACTGGGATAGTAGGAGATGTCCATGGCACTGGTGGACTTTGCTCAAGGCGTGCCACGAGAGCTGTTAGGCTCTCTAAAGAGTGCAGACAGAGGTTGTATGCTTAGGGTGAGTCCTCTAAGGCCTCACGAGGGTGCTTCACCCCCGCCTTGACCAGCCATCCTCATCGAAGGGTGGTTGAGCTAGGACGGGTAGGCCAAGCATCTTGCACATGTGGTTGTAGTGAACCCCCATGACTAGGTCCTCCACCATTCCACATTTGACCCTTATCTCATGCCCAAGCAGGACCACGGCCATAATCTCTTCTTGAGGGAGCGTCAAGCCTACAAGTCCAAGTTAGAAGAAGGTCAAGGACCGGGTAGGCATAATGGTAAAAGAGCCAAGCGAAGAACTCTTATTGGGACTTGGCAAAGCCATAGAAGGGGGTGAAAGCCCCTGACACATCGCCTTTCACAAAAGACAGGTTCCAACCTCGCCCGAGGGGAGCAATCCTAAGCATGTAGAATTCTTTGACAAGGTCACACATTCTAAACTTCGCAACAAGACCCTAAAAGGTCTTTGGAGTTTCCTCCACTTCGGCCACTACCTTAGCCTTCACAGTGCCCTTCTAGGAAGCGAGCGCACTGCTCCTGCTAGCGGAGGGTACGATGGAGGCCACCACCTTCTTTGAAGTCATGTCAAAGGGGTAGTATGGAGTGAGCGGATTCTAGGGCATCTTGGAGTGAGCAGAGCCCAAGGTGACACGAGGGACCCGAAGAGGGTCCGAAGGGATTGGCCCAGAGTGGGTAGAGCCTAGTATGGTGCGAAGTGAGTGGAGTCTAGAATGGTGTGAGGGACCAGGAGGGGGTCTGGAGGGACTTGGCTCGAAGTAGGTAAAGCTCGGTGTGGTGCGGAGCAAACGGAGTTGGAGTGGTGTGAGGGACCCAGAGGGTGTCTAAGGGAGCTAGCCCGATGGGGTTTGGAGCAACGCGAGGGACCCAGATGGGGTCTGGAGGGACTTGGCCTAGAGGGGGTCTGGAGGGGTGCAAGGTTCTAGAGGGGGTTCAAAGGGAGCTAGATTGGAGAGGCTCTAGAGTAACATGAGGGACCTAGATGGGGTTCGAAGGGAGCTAGCCTAGAGGAGGTCCAAAGTGGTGCGAGGGACCCGGAGGTGGTCCAATGGAAGTTGTCCAAGAGTGAGCATATTACAGGGTAGTGCAGAGCGAGCAAAGTCTAAAATGATGTGGAGCAACCTGAAGGGGGTCCAAAGAGTGCTAGCCCGCAAGGTGTCTAGGTCCATTGCCCGAAGGCGGTCTATGGTGATGGCGTACATAACAGCTCAGGCTCGAGGGGGTTGGATGGGGGAATGGAAGGAATGGAGGATTTGAGGGAGGTGTGGGGGAATTGGCCAGTGGAGGAGGTACTTAAAGGGGAGGGGCAGTTCATGGTGTACTAAGTCCATTTAGCCCACCAAAATCATGTACGCCCCCAGTTTACGATGCAGTACACACCCAGTTCATGGAACAATGCCCATTCAGCTTCCATCACAGTAAATCGAGGTGGTTGCACCACATAGAAATGCTTCTCATAATATGCGCTATTCCTAGACCTAGTGAACACCTAGTCAAGGATGAGGTCCACATTGTTTCCATGAAGGAAGGCTCAGCCTTGGCATGTCTCGGACCAACCTTGATAGCCTAGACTCAGCTGAGTCTAGCCCCACCCAGGTGGCCAAATGGATGATGATCTACCACCTAGAATCTACACCAAGAATAAGGTATCTTAACATTCCAGGGTATCTGGTAGGTTATCAAGAGTCATTGGCTCGAGGCTATGCGCCGACCCCTTTTACCAGTCGATGCGCTGGCTTGGGCAGGTGGTTGGTTAATGACCACTTGGGCTAGTGAGGGGCTACTTTCGGGGAGGGTCCCCGCAGTACCTCGAGCCTACAATAACTTTGGCAAATCATGACACACCAAGGTGCCATGACAACTCTGACATGGCATCACACATCAGGGGGTCTGCTTCGGGTGGGGTCTAGGGACCAACCCTGAGCGAAGTCTGGAGGTTACCCCAGACAGGGTCTGTGCCATCCAAGATGGGGTCCGAGAGACAATCCAAGTTGGAGTCCGAAGACCCACCTCAGATGAGGTTCGGAGTCTACCCCGGACGAGGTCTGTGCTATCCCGGATGAAGTCCAAGAGCCAATCCAAGACAAAGTCCGAAGGCCAACCACGGCGAGGTGTGATACTTCGGGTGCCGACCAGCCCAAGTGGGAGCTCAAAGGGATTTTTCCCGTGCCTGGGGGCCCACCTGATGTAATGGATGAAACTACCCTTAGGAGTGATCTAAGCCCCAGGGGCAGACTTATAACTTCACTCGCCTCCCCTCCCCTCCCACTCTATAAATAGGACCCCATGTAAGTGGAAGGAGGAGGCCATTTTGTAACACTCGTACTCATATGCAATACACTAGTAGGGTTGCTTGTGTGTAAATCTCGTTGAGTCCCTTGCATCCTCGGCGGTCCATGAATCCAACTAGGGGTGCTTACAAGTTTACTGTTTGATCTCGTATTGATGACAGATATGCATCTTTGCCTGTACATCTATCAAGAATTGATGGACATATTTAACCAGTACATTGTTGATTAGTCAATGTGTGTGTTTCTATGCATGGTTGATGGGCAGCTGGGTTTAGCCATATATATAGTATAGGGAGCATATCTAGTGTGAAAGTTGTATTCAGTGTTAAGGTGTAAAAGGCCACATGGGTTGTTGGATTCGACTTGGATGGATCAGATGGTGGCAGGTGGGAACCCCATCCCACTTATGTCATATTATAGAAAATTCCCACATGATAAAATTTATCGCGAAAAGGTCCCTATATCTACCCCTCACTCCCCCATCACTCCTCTCTCTCTCTTGTTTGTCACTCAACCAGCTAGCATCGCCATCGCCTGACCAACTAAGCTGCTATCTCTCTAGCTTGAGGTCATTAGATCTGCTTGAGGCATGGCCGACGATGACCCCTAGCGAGCAATTCTCATTGGAGATGGCAAAGGCAAGTTTAGATCCGGTAAGCTAGAGCATGATGGTGATGAATCTGCCCTTGATCTAGTGAGGAAATGAGCCTAGTGACAATGGGAAACACTGGATCTGGGCATGGTGAAGACAACAACAAGGTGCGATGAGAAGGACAAATCTGGCAACGAGAGAGCTAGCGGTGATAGGATCCAATGAGGAAGTGTTCGATCTCACTAGAGCTACTATTCTACCATTACAGGAGTCCAAGGCTATCAAATTCTTGGGTGAGGCTGACGAGCTAGAGGAGGAAGACTCCAAGATATGGTGCGATGAGCTAGATCATGGAGCTCGGGGAGGTAGGGCAAAACTATGCCAGGTTGGGGACTACAGCATCATGGTGCCACTAGAGTTGTATGACCTTTGTGGTCTTGGTGGCATGCTAGTGCTTGACGCTTGGGCCTGGGCAATGGCGATGCTGACTGATGGAGCAATGAACGAAAGAGAGAGAGAGGAGCAATGGGGGATAAAGGGGTAGAGACAGGGACCACTTTGCAATAAAAATTTAATGTGTGTGAGGTTTCTGCAAAATAGCATAATTGAGATAAGGTTTCCCACCCACCTCCATTCAGGCCAGATCCAACGGCCCATGTGACCTTTCACACCTTAGCACCGAATACACCTTTCACAGTAGATATGCTATATAGTATACCATGAACCATTATATGTATTGCATATAAATTAAGGAGGTAATGGAATTTCATGTGCTAGCCCACTGTTAGGCCTACATGGTACAGAGTCTAATACACACTCATGTGCCATAATAAGGCAATATAACAGTATTATGTCCATTGCCTTATATAAGGAAATCCACACGGTTGCATAGTGCATAAACCATATAACAGATATGCACCATGAAGTTAATAGATTTGATTGAATTTTTCTTTCAAAAATAATGATTGAATTTTGCAGATTAGGAATGTTAATATGTCTTGCGCAAATATCCAATGTAAAATCAAACGTGTGGAGTTTAATTTTTATTAAGGGATCAGATTGTGCACTCACTTATAGTTTTTTTTTGCCAATTTTAAGTATTCCTGATTAATGAGATATGGGTCCAATACGTACGTACGTATGTATGTATAGATGTATGTACGTATGTATTTATGTATGTATGTACGTATGCACGTATGTACGTATGTATGTACATATATTTGTGTATGTGTGTATATATGTATGTGTATGTGTGTACATATGTGTATGTGTGTGTGTATAATTCCATTCTCTTGGGAGTACGTACTCCTACTTGTTATATACCACTTAACTGTTGTTGTTATATCTCTTTATCCTTTTGAGTATACTCTAATAATGATAATGCGATGCTCCAAAGTAAGTTCCATGAAAAATATCATCAAAGCCCACTTTTTATAGTATAATTTGTGTATATAGTCCTTTTATATATGGAAAATAGTATATAGTAAATATATAGAATTAGTATTCAAATATATCAAAACTGATAAATAAGAATGACATATTCATTTAAGTGGTATATTAAAAGTGGGAGTATATACTTCTAGGAGTACCGAAAAAGAAATATGGTCCCATACTCTGTAAGATACTCCAAAGAGTGTTCCATGAAAAATTTCATCAAGTCCACTATTTATAGCATCATTTATATATATACTTATTTTACATATATATAAACTTGTGTCGGTGTACCACTTTACTCCCATAACTTTTATTTTACTTTCGTGGCTCCCTAAACTTGTCTTCATTTGCACTGTAGGTCATTTTCTCCATTTGGTAATAGAAATGGCTAAGCTAGCGCATGTGGCTACTTAGGTGTCACACGTGGATGCTTTGGTGGCCATTGCGTAGCCCTCGCATAGGCAAAACCCGAAACCCTCTCCCCAACCCAAAACCCTCCTTGTGAGCTCACGTTCCCCACCCCATGGGTGATCTGGTCTGGTCGCCAGTGTCATGAAGGGTTGACTAGTTCAGCTGGGCGACCAAAACTGGTGAGATCAATGACCCAGATTGGAGGAAGATGGCCCTTGTTCTTCAGAGACCTGGAGATCCAGCTCCCGTTTACAGTAAGTGATTGCAAGATTTGGTTTTTGATGGTTGCCATGTCATGTTTCTTGGAGAAATTGGTAGGATTGGTAGGAGAAATTGGTAGGATTGAGGTTGTTTCTTGGAGAATTAGGGTGGGTGCTTGTCGATTTAGGGTTTGCATATTCTGGTATTTGGGATGGCGATTCTAGAAATAAGTCGAAATGTAGCTAATTGTTTTCTCTTTTTTGTTCTATCCTATTGTAGGGCCTAATAGTTAGCAGTTTACATGGAAGTGCACCATGGGGGTTACATGTACGGCACGGATTTGAAGATGTATATCAATGAAAAAGTTGGTTTGATGGATGTGAGTTGGACACATGGTCACTGTTATGGCTAGAGGATTTTGGTGAAGAACTTAGGTACAGGAAGGATGCTAATGTGAAAGCATACTGGCTACTCCCCGGCAAAACACTCAGGATAGATTTGAGGAGGTTGAAAGGGGGATGCACACACAAATTGCATGGTATCACTTGTGCCCAAGTATACCACACTAATGATCTATCTTGTTGATATTGGTGTGTTGGAAGGAATCGACTAGGATGATATGCATCCTACTGCCCTTGCAAGTCAAACTATTGGAATGTCTCCACAAAAGAGCCAAATCAGTTGCCATCCTTCTATGATGGAACTCTTCCGAAGCTAGCTAGTCCAAGAAGGTACTAGAGAATTGCAAGACTTGCAAATAGGGTTGACAATGATAGTTAACAAGAAGGAAGAAACATGAAGAAAATTGTGGATACTAAAAGCGACCAAGATGAACAAGAAGGAGGCCAAGTAGATGAAGACTTTTATGGACAGTGACTGTGAGGTGTATAAAGGGGATGATGACCTGTTTGAGAGTTGTGTGGACCACAATATCACTAATGGGAATTTGAGCTCAAAGGGAAAGTCCATAAATGAGGAGGATTCTGACTCTGAGTATGTCTCATTTGATGAGGAGGACTTGCATTTAGTAGAGTCTGATTGTGAGGAGGCTGGCCCAAGAAGAAGATTTCCATTGTTCATACCCCAATCTAACATGGCTAAACCTGAATTTAAGGTTGGCATGGTGTTGGAAGCATGTATAAACTCAGGAAGGTGTTGCATGAGTACTCCATTCAAAAGAGGGTTCATATCAGGACCCCTAGAAATAGCGGTGAGAGGCTAAGGGCATGTTGTGATGCTGGTTATGACTAGAATCTATTTGCTTCTACTGATAGCCATGTTAATGGCATTGTGGTGAAAACTTATGTTAGAAAGCATAGCTGTCATAAAAAGTGGGAGAACAAATGGTTCACTTCTATGTACATTGCAAAGCATTACCTAGGTACAATTAGAGCCATGCCCAAGGTTAATATAAATGAGCTTGAAAGGTTGGTTCAAAAGGACTTCAACATGAATGCTAGTAGGACAAAGCTATAAAGCCAAGTGGGTAGCGCTCAAGATGATTTATGGTGATGAGCTAGATCAGTACAATAACCTTTGGGATTATGGAGCTGAGCTTGTGAGGGAAAATCTAGGGAGTTTGTTCTATCTAAATCTACTGGAAGGGCACTTCAACACTGTGTAGTTCTCATTTGATGCTTGCAAGAGGGGATTCATGATGGACTGCAGGCCACTTATATGTTTGCATGCTACTCACATAAAGACCAAGCATAGAGGATAATTATTGGCAGCTGTGGGCATGGACCCAAATGATTGCATTTTCCCAATTGCTATGGCCGTTGTGGGAATTGAGAACAAGCAAACATGGAAGTGGTTCTTGCAAACATTGAAAGAAGATATTCAGATCACAAATATTGCTCCCAGGACATTGATGACAGACAAGCAGAAGGTGTGTAACATAACTTGAGTACTTATTTTTCACAATTTATAGTTGTCATGGTTCTTGCAAGTGACCTGTTTTTACCTCATACGTGGACTTATCCCAGCTATTAGAGAAGAGTTTGGTGATGCTGAGCATAGGTTCTGTGTGAGGCACTTATAAAAGAATTTTCAAGTGATGTTCAAAGGTGAGGGCTAAAGAACCAGCTTTAGGCTTGTGCAAGATCTAGCTCACTCAGTGAATGGAGGGCTAACATGGAATGGATGAAAGACCTAGACAAATAAGCTCATGATTGGCTGAAGAACTTTCTCCAAATGAGTGGTGCAAAGCCTTTTTAAATGAGTTTCCATTATGTGACATCCTTCTTAACAATAATTGTGAGGTTTTCAATAAGTGAGTACCCACTAAACTCCATTATATTCAACATATTATCACTTATGTGAAAATGCCACTTACAACTCTTTGTATTGTAGGCACATATTGGATGCAAGGAGCCAACCAATTCTGACAATGATAGAGACTATAAGAGGACAAGTGATGAGTATGCTGTATAGCAAGAATACTGAGGAAACTAACAAGTGGAAGGGTACGCTTTGCCTCAAGATTGCAACCAAACTTGACAAAAATGCTGAGCTAGAAAACACTTGCAATGCACTTCCATCTAGGATGGGGGTCTTCGAGGTAACAGACAAAGATCGCAAATTTGTTGTTAATATTGCCTCCATGAAGTGTGATTGTAGAAGGTGGCAGCTCACTAGAATTCCATGTTACTATGCCATTAGTTGCCTAAGGTATGGAGAAGAAGACCTGAGGAATCTATTAAAGAATTCAACCCTATACAACCTATTTGAAGGTATATGGCAATAGAATAATTCATTTGATAAACTCAACTAAATAGTAGAAGACAAATGGTCCTCCTATTTAACCACCTGTGTATGACAAGAAGGCAAGCAAGCCCAAGAAATCAAGAAAAAAGCAACCTCATGAGATACTAGGAAAGAACAAGATGTCAAAGCATGGTGTCACCATGCACTGCAGCTATTGCAAAGAAGTTGGTCACACTGTGAGGTCATGCAAGCTCAAGAAGGCTGGTATCAAACCTCCTATTCTAGTGAAGAGGAAGGTTGGTATCAAACATGGTGTCATTGAAGACCACGAGGACAAGGAAACTATCATCACTCAACAATAGACAACAATAGAAGACCAGGTGAATGCTCAATGTGCTGCCATGACCAATTACAACCACCTGAAAAAAGCCTAATCAATAGGTTCATTGCATGTGTAGGGAACTGGATCACACTTGCCTATTCCTGGTTCTACATTGCCTAAGTCCTCATTCATTGCAAGCAATAGGGCCAAATTTGTAATATCCCGGAAGAGATTTGTCAAACAATAGATTAATCAGGGAAAAAGGGGGAAAATTGGAAAAGGATTTATTAGTGTTTTTAGGGGGGGAATTCTGCAAAACAGAGGCAACCTGGGCCTGGGCCAAGGCCCAGGAGGGGAAGCCAGCCAAAGGGGGGGGAGAGGCGCCCACCCCCTCCAAACCCTAGCCGCCCCTCCCCCTCTCTCTCCCCCTTGCGCCTCCCCCTCTCCCCCCTTGCGCCTCCCCCTCTCCCCTTTGCACGCCCCAGCAGCTCCCTCCCTCCCCTCTCCTCCATTGCCGGAGATCGAGACCTCCATTCGCTGCCGGACGAGCGGGAGAAGGAAATCAATCGCAGCAAGGCGATTGAATCCGGAGGAAGGGAAGAAGAAGGGAAAATAGAGGAAGAAGAGAAGAGGTGGGACTCGTGGGGTGTTCATCGTGTTCTTCAGCGAATCATCACGGGTAATCCCTGTTTTGCCCGAAGTAGATGTATATTTTACTTTTGCTAGCTATGTCGGTATTCTGGACTGCTAGGGAAGATTATGTTAGACGGCTGTTTCGGGGAATATACGGGGGAATTCAGGTCTGGTCTTCTCCTAGAGATTTGTAGAGAACGTCCTTAGCTTTCCATGAAGTGCTAGAACGCGTCATTCCGACTTCTGTAGAGAAAGTTATGTTTTTTCTAATCGGACTGTCCTGTAGATCGGGGAATTTCCTGTCAGGTTTCGATAGATGGGTTTGGGAGATTAGAAATCAAGAGAACCAGAAGATCTCCATATTATTAAAGTTTCAGATATTTTCCTTAGCTTTCCAGAAAGGTCAAGAAATCCTGATTCCGACTCTCGGGGTGAAAGTTATGACAGTTTTAGTGCGCTGTCCAGAGAACTCGTTACAGAATTGATGTTCTAAGAAAGTTAGATGGTGCGGGTGGAAGTTGGCCGAATCAGGGAGACTCACCAACTAGGTTTAGTTTGATAATTTAATTATCTTTCCAGAGAATCTGAGAACGCCCTGTTCGGACTTCTGTACCATTAGATAATAATTTTTGAAGTTGACTGTCTGTAGAGGGGGACAGGGTGGCCGAAAGGATTTGGGGTTTGAGTCAAGCTAATCATGTTGGGATCGTTTGGGTGTGTTTTTGTTTAATCTAAAGATTCGTTACCGTTGCCTTAGCGATTATTAAAATTATTGTTCAGGAGGAGGACGGATTCCAGGGGCCGCGCCTTCTACTCATCCCCCGTTTCCTCGCGGTTAAAGCAAGTACCATGTTGATTTGATTCATAGAAAACATTGTATGCTTGCTGTTTTTTTTTTGTTACCTATGTTTAGCTAAGACCCTTGATAACATCTATGTTCATGATGTATCCCCTATGTGAGTTGTTTAGATGTGTAAAGAATGTATCGTTTTATTATGCATGTTTCATCTCATGCATACATCTTAGTGTTTCATCCACGGGAGTGGATCAAAAGACCCATTAATTCCAACATGGGCAAGTAAGACCCACCATTCCAAAGTGGGCCCCACCATTCCAAAGTGGGTAGTTCGGGACACCCGTATGAAACGTTCTTCATACGGATGAATCCCCACATTTTGTTAAATGTGGGTGTAAGTGAACACCGACGGGTGTGTCACTAGCTATACCGGTATATGCATTGTGTAGTCCCTCCATTCCATTCACTACAATCATATTCATTCATTTAATTGTATTCGCTTCGTGTTCGCTTCATGTTAATAATCATGTTGGTTTGTTATTATTTGTTCTACGTACTTGCCGAGTCTTGGACTCATTCTTGTGTTGTTTATTTTATAGGTAATCCTTGATGTTGGCCTCATTGGGAGGAGTAGGCACCACTACACATTCATAACTCCCGATCAAGATTAAGTTTATGCATCGATTATATTTCTTACCTAGACATTGATGTTTTGTAATAAACGTTTTGATTGCGCGTTGAAGGAAGATTACCTTCTCCATAATATGTTTACATTATCATTGATGAACTGTAATTTTAAGTTTTAAAGAATGAAAAATGGTTGTTTCATCATATCCTGGTTATAAGTTGTTATTTAGTTGACATCTTGGCTTTCCAATAGCCAGGGTGTTATAGTTGGTATCAGAGCGGGCTTTAGGTCCGTGGTTAATAGAAAATATTAAATTGACACACTGTGCACGTGAGGTGGGGTTGGGAATTACATTGCTTCCGCATTATCTCGTTGTTATGTTGCATTTGTTGAGCAATTTTTGAATTGCCTCTGTCCTATCTTTCTTGTCGTTAAGCTATGAAATGATATGCTATGATATTCTATATCTATGAATCTATTCTATGATTACCATGAGATGATCATGTATAATTATATTTGATTATATTGTTTATGTGTGTCGGTAATGGTTGTTAAGAAGTGAAGGACGTGGTTGTGGCCTTGGACTTTGTCAGGTTTTACCACCGTTCGTGGTAGACGAATAGAGTAGTTACCCCAAATACCATAGTTGCAGGAGTTGAGCGTGAGTTGTTTTAGAAAGTTGTTTTCCTTCTTGACCTCAAATCTTGGCAAATTCTTGTTTTGTGGTGGATGATGATTTTCTCTTGGGTTCGTGGTTCATGGTAATGGTTGTGTTTCAATGGTCTCTAATGGTTCTCTGAAACAAGTATTATTTTTATTTGTTGAGTTGTCTTTACTACTTGTGATCGTCCTCAATTGGCATTACTGATAATTCCATAGTTGTTTCTTCTTTCTCATTGGAAAAGAATGACTCATGTATTCGTTTGAAAGTTTTGGTAATGAGAGTTTCTGTTGCAAGTTTGTTAACATGAGAAAACTTTGGCTCTATGTATTGCTTTTGGATTATTCCGAGTGATGAAGTTTAATGCATCTCTTTTCGTTGGAAATTGCTAAAATCCTTTTCGATGCCTTGTTATGGTTAAATCAGAGATTGTAATCAAATAACTTGATATGGTATGGGTATCAAGTTGAGTCATTGGTATGGTGCATAATTAATATTAATTAGTAACCTTGGAAGTGAAATTGATTAGGATGATGTTGTCTTTTTCTAGTTCTTGATGAACGGTATATATGAGTAGTGATTGAGAGATATCAAGAAGTATGGAACCTTGATGAACTAGTCTGGTCATTGAAACTGTTTAGGTTGTTAAATTTGTTGGGTTCTTTGGTTTCCATGGATTAATTTAATTGTGTGGAAAGGAAAATTAGAGGGAATACCGGATTTACATATTCTCTAGTATGATTAGTTATTAGAATTGTGTACAATCGGTTGAATGGATTGATTATCGGTGGATCTAAAAATTATGGGAGGAGTTCTATGTAGTTCTTCTATGTAGGATGACGCGATGAATTTAGTTGTAGTGTTGTTGAGACTCTTGATCGATAGAGGATTTTGATTTTTTTTTTTGAAGTTTTAGTGTATTTTTTTGCCGAAATCCAATGTGAGGAGGAACAGTTGAATATGTGCTTGTTAATATCCATGTGATTTGGGAAGGAAAGTAGGTAGCAACTAGATTTCATAACGAAGCCAGTTGATAACAACAAGGGTTGTCGTATAACTGTTGTGTGTTGAAGTTTGATAATGAGCATCGCTAAAAGTTGAACAGATATGATATAATAGGTGGCTTATGCCCACATGATTGTGAAATAATTGGATGAAATTGTGTCCTTGATGAAAGGGTTTTGGTAGGAGCTTTTCAATTGGGTAGTAGACCCCTTCTAAACTTAAGAAGTTGATGTAGTGATGTTGTATGATTTTGGTATACTCTCATTTTGAAGATGGGATGAAAAGGCGTATGGAACAAATTGGTGAAACTTTGGGGCTTTCTAATGGAATAGTTGATGATAAATATTCATGTTCGAGTATATTATTCTTGATGTTAGTAAGATTATCTGCAAGAGATTGTGACTTGTGTGTGGTGATGATTCTTTTAGAAATAAAGAAATTTGATCGTCTTTCGTAACTTGGATTTTGTAGAAGTGTTTGAGTTTTGCGATGGTGATCAATTGGATCGCTTGAGTTATGTGGTGATTGAGTTGCTTTGAGCAAAGTGACATGCTGAAAGATTTTATTGGTTCTTAAGTTGTTCCTACGATTTGGTCTTAAGAGCTTATCTTGTTTAAGCTGGCAAAGTGATGTAGTAATCACAGAAAATAACCTTCCTTGTTAAAGGAATGAGTCAAGTATAAGTAATTGAGCTTTAAGTCTCGTTTCGCATCTTGAAGTTTATTTGAGAGTGCTTAAACCTTATGCAGTTGTCCCATAAGGGTTCATCAATTTTCAGAGGGCATTACCTTCTTCTCATTTGTGGTTTGGTATTCGCTTTCAGTAGGGCTTGAGCCCTCGACTGTTGACTTTCCCTTATGTTTTCCGAGTACTTTGCCTAAGTGACTATTTTCCTTGGTCTTGTGTTCACTGCGGTGGCACATGTTTTCCTAGTTGGAAAGAAAAAAAAATTTTTGATTCCATTCGCTCTTTCTTTTGAGGAAGATTCAACCTATTCGTTCACCTGAGTCTTTTGAGGTGTTGAATAATTGTAGTTGTGAAACGTTGGGTTGTAAGTTATTCGATGAGCATTGGAGGATGAAATAATTTCGTAATATAGTTCTTTGAGAGAAGTCTATCTCAATGGAAGATTGTCTTATGGGGTTAAACTGATTGCATTGTTACAGCTAGTAGAACCTATAGTGATTGTGATCCAAGATCTTTTGTTCACTTGGTGGAACATTAGAATTACCGAGAGTATGAAAATCTGATCAATTTTATAGAGTATAGCAATTTGGTAGTATTGCGAGATTGTGAAGGGTTATTCTTGATGATGTGGTTTAATGAGAGTGGGATTACAAGGTAATCGAATCGTCAATGGAATAATAGAAAATGTTGAGTAATGTCAAGAGTGATTTGGTTTTAAATGAGTAACCTTCGAGAGTTATAATATTTGTAAAGGTAAACGGGTCAAGAAAATATTTTCATGATGATGTTAATAAGTGAGTATGTGGGAATTATGGATTTATAGGGATTTAATCTGAGGATTTCTCTATCCTTTATATGAGAAGTTAGTTGCAAGAGTCTTGGAGGTTAAATGTGGACTTTGCATTGTTATGCTAGAACTTTGAGTCGCCCAAAGATTATGTGTAGAGGAAGTAGAATAAGGGTGGATTGCGAACAGTGGGATGATCATTGATAACACCCTTCTGATGTAGTACATGAGAGTGTGTGATGTGGAATCTGAAATGTTTGTCCTCAAAAAAAAAAGAGGTTGAGGTGATATGATCGTGTGAGAGATCTAATTTGGGGATACTTTCTGAGTGCCATCTGTCAAATGAATTCTATCGAAAAGGAATCGGTTAGAGAATGTTTTGTGAAATCATCGAGTCCTCTTCAAAGGTGTAGACAAGGCGTTTGATTTGGGCTTGGCGTTGAGATCGCCAAGTTAAGAGTAACAAGTTAGTGTGTTGTGCGATGATTGGGATTCCATAGCTTGAGGGAAATTTTGGTCCTAGAAGAGAAACTATTAAATTGATGCTTCCTCAAGAAGTGAATTGTTTTCCGATTTTCGTTTAAGTTCTATGTCGTTGACCTTTGTCTTTCGCAAAGTTTAGCTTGGCTTTATATTGGTATGTGTGGTTCTTATCAGTTCGAGAAAGAATAAAAGAAACGTTGGATTTGGTTATTTGAGTGATTTCTCCTTTGGCGGATGTGGTGTTTATTTGCAAATTTTCTAATTTGAAGGTGGAAAGATTTTCGTGATAAATCTTCGATTCGAACTTAACTCTTTTTAGTACCGAGTTGGTAACACTTGGTTGCGATGATAGTCCTTCATTTTCAGTTGGGCTATGTCGGGTAAGAGTGTGTTTAAAGCGAGTTCTGTTGTGTGTCCTCGTTAAAGGAGGCGATCTTCCTTTGGGTGAAAAAGTCCGCTAATAGGTGGAACAAAAGTTCGGTGTTCTATGCACATGTTGCGTGGTTCGGTACCACTAGGGGTTGCCCAATGTACATTGGGTTGTTTTCGCTAGTTGGCAAAACGTTAGGACCGTAGTGAGTCCATGCGCGAAGTACACATCGCCTTGTTTGTCCCAAAGTCTTGAGTGAGTACCAGAGAGGTCCAAGTTTGAAGTTTCGTGGGAGCCGCGACCTTTGAGTAGCATCCGTGCGTTGTTAGAGAGGTCGAGCGAGTCTTGAGGCACAAGTCGTTGGTTTGTGTCAAGGTGCCTTTGTCCCATTAGCTCGAGAGGAGGCGACTTGGGAATTGGAATCTCGCATGCGTGAACAATATCCGAGTTATTCGCATCGTGTGTGTTTATGATTAAGTTTAATTGTAATTATAGCATTGTGAATGTACGGTTAGAATTCGGGTCGAATTCTGTTTAAGGGGTAGAATGTAATATCCGGAAGAGATTTGTCAAACAATAGATTAATCAGGGAAAAAGGGGAAAATTGGAAAAGGATTTATTAGTGTTTTTAGGGGAATTCTGCAAAACAGAGGCACTGGGCTCGGCCAAGGCCCGGGGGGAAGCCACCAAAGGGGGAGAGGCGCCCACCCTCCAAACCCTAGCCGCCTCCCCTCTCTCTCCCCTTGCGCCTCCCCTCTCCCCTTGCGCCTCCCCTCTCCCCTTTGCATGCCCAGCAGCTCCCTCCCTCCCCTCTCCTCCATTGCCGGAGATCGAGACCTCCATTCGCTGCCGGACGAGCGGGAGAAGGAAATCAATCGCAGCAAGGCGATTGAATCCGGAGGAAGGGAAGAAGAAGGGAAAAATAGAGGAAGAAGAGAAGAGGTGGGACTCGTGGGGTGTTCATCGTGTTCTTCAGCGAATCATCACGGGTAATCCCTGTTTTGCCCGAAGTAGATGTATATTTTACTTTTGCTAGCTATGTCGGTATTCTGGACTGCTAGGGAAGATTATGTTAGACGGCTGTTTCGGGGAATATCCGGGGGAATTCAGGTCTGGTCTTCTCCTAGAGATTTGTATAGAACGTCCTTAGCTTTCCATGAAGTGTTAGAACGCGTCATTCCGACTTCTGTAGAGAAAGTTATGTTTTTTCTAATCGGACTGTCCTGTAGATCGGGGAATTTCCTGTCAGGTTTCGATAGATGGGTTTGGGAGATTAGAAATCAAGAGAACCAGAAGATCTCCATATTATGAAAGTTTCAGATATTTTCCTTAGCTTTCCAGAAAGGTCAAGAAATCCTGATTCCGACTCTCGGGGTGAAAGTTATGACAGTTTTAGTGCGCTGTCCAGAGAACTCGTTACAGAATTGATGTTCTAAGAAAGTTAGATGGTGCGGGTGGAAGTTGGCCGAATCAGGGAGACTCACCAACTAGGTTTAGTTTGATAATTTAATTATCTTTCCAGAGAATCTGAGAACGCCCTGTTCGGACTTCTGTACCATTAGATAAGGATTTTTGAAGTTGACTGTCTGTAGAGGGGGACAGGGTGGCCGAAAGGATTTGGGGTTTGAGTCAAGCTAATCATGTTGGGATCGTTTGGGTGTGTTTTTGTTTAATCTAAAGATTCTTTACCGTTGCCTTAGCGATTATTAAAATTATTGTTCAGGAGGAGGACGGATTCCAGGGGCCGCGCCTTCTACTCATCCCCCGTTTCCTCGCGGTTAAAGCAAGTACCATGTTGATTTGATTCATAGAAAACATTGTATGCTTGCTGTTTTTTTTTGTTACCTATGTTTAGCTAAGACCCTTGATAACATCTATGTTCATGATGTATCCCCTATGTGAGTTGTTTAGATGTGTAAAGAATGTATCGTTTTATTATGCATGTTTCATCTCATGCATACATCTTAGTGTTTCATCCACGGGAGTGGATCAAAAGACCCATTAATTCCAACATGGGCAAGTAAGACCCACCATTCCAAAGTGGGCCCCACCATTCCAAAGTGGGTAGTTCGGGACACCCGTATGAAACGTTCTTCATACGGGACTGAATCCCCACATTTTGTTAAATGTGGGTGTAAGTGAACACTTGACGGTGTGTCACTAGCTATACCGGTATATGCATTGTGTAGTCCCTCCATTCCATTCACTACAATCATATTCATTCATTTAATTGTATTCGATTCGTGTTCGCTTCATGTTAATAATCATGTTGGTTTGTTATTATTTGTTCTACGTACTTGCTGAGTCTTGGACTCATTCTTGTGTTGTTTATTTTATAGGTAATCCTTGATGTTGGCCTCATTGGGAGGGAGTAGGCACCCACTACACATTCATAACTCCCTGATCAAGATTAAGTTTATGCATCAGTTATATTTCTTACCTAGACATTGATGTTTTGTAATAAACGTTTTGATTGCGCGTTGAAGGAAGATTACCTTCTCCATAATATGTTTACATTATCATTGATGAACTGTAATTTTTAAGTTTTAAAGAATGAAAAATGGTTGTTTCATCATATCCTGGTTATAAGTTGTTATTTAGTTGACATCTTGGCTTTCCAATAGCCAGGGTGTTATAAAATTACTTGATGTTCCACTCACAACAATGAGGAAAGGAAAATCATCATTGAAGAGAGGTATGGTGGTCACAACAAAGAAAAAGAAAGCAACAAGCAAGAAGTGAAGCAGTACCATGAGGGATACCTCTTTTTGTGCAGAAATGTTCTCTTTTGTAAAGCTGGGATATGGTATATTTTGCAAAGTGGTGAATATTTTGGGAAGTGGTAATGAATATTTTGGGAAGTGATAACCCAAACCTCAAGCAAAATTGGTTATTGCACTTAGTTGATCTACAAACTTTGTAAGTAATTGGCAGCATGTTACTACCCAGATTCCTTCCTCGAATAGTATTATATACATTATGTATGTTATTGGTTGCTATGTGACTGCAAACTTTGTAAGTTAATGGCAATTAGTTGATCTTCAAATTAGGATATTGGCAGTGTTTGGCAGTGTTCGCAAACCTCATGCAAAAATGGTACAAGTTTTGGTAGTGTCTGCAAACCTCATGCAAAAATGGTACAAGTTTAGTGGTGTTATTGAGTCAATCATTAGATTTTGCATGCCAACGGCCACCTAAGCAGCCACATGTGCCAGCTCAACCATTTCTGTTACCAAACGGATGAAATGACCTATGGTGCAAATGAAGACAAATTTAGGGAGCCAAGGTAACACCTAGGCTTAACAAAAGCACAAGATATCACCTACCAATAATATCTCTACCAAATTTAACCAATGAGTAAGCATTACTATCAACTAGATTTCAAGAATAACCATTCAATATGATTGTAAACATAAACTGAACTTAATATGAACTAACAATAACCAAGATGAATCCACTATAACAAATATGAGGTTCAGTGATGAATACTCCTTAACAGCTTAAAAAATGTTAGCAATAAGCAACTTTGTGCGACACACATATGAAATTCATCATCATACAAAGTAGGGGCGGTACGCTATAAAACTTTGTGAAATTTGGAAACATTTTGTCATTAAATGCAGGGGACTTTTTGTCACAGATTTTTAGGGCAAGACCCTGGCTACATGCTAAGATGTTTTGTGACAAATTATTTTTTATGACACCTGTATTTTTTCATGTATCTTTATAATTTTGTATGACCAATTATTATTATTGTCACAATGAGACCTGATAGCAATTGCATTCCTTTAGTGATGTGGAACATTTTTGTCACAAAATGTATAAGCTGTTGGAATTATAGTTGTTAGTTCTTCGGTGACGTTAAAAAATGTTCATCGTAAATTTGACTGCAGGCAAATGAGTAAAAACTTACCAAACAATGGAATTTTGCCATTGCACCAGATTTGTACATCTGTTTGTAGGTTGCGTTGGGCTCTATTAGTACTAAAAGTTCAGAAGTAAGTTAAACCTAACCCTAACACTGCTTGGTACCTACCCACATTTGCGTCCAGCCGCACCACCCTACAGAAATCTCCGCCGTCTTCTAGTTGGTCTTCCTCTACCGTTGACGAGTACACCTCCCTCCACCGGTGATGGCTTCGCAAGCCACCAGTGGCTCCGACCGTCGTCTGCTCTGGCCTCACCTGTTCCACCCTTCGCCTTAGACCTTGGTGCAAGCGGAACACCCTCCGGCCTCTTTGGCTCCGCATTAGTCACTTCAGTATGTGATGGGCAGGTTATTTCTCTTGAATTGTCATTAAAATTGGGAAGTATTATTCCTGTCGAACAAATTGGCAAGTACTATTGGTTGATCATATAGCTGAGCAGGTCGAGCTGTTCATTTAGCTAAAAATAGTGCAGGGCAATGGAAATTGTAGCATGATCAATGCAGCCTTCTTGATCCAATAATTAATAATCAATGGAACTCTCTATTTCAGCATACATGAGGATATGTGCATATTTTGTTTTTTTAGCAACGTGAGACATTCATATTTTTTTACTTGTATTTGTGATAGATGGACAGATATTGGATAAATGCTAGACCATTTACCACCACATATATAAATGGCGTTAAAAACTTCATGAATTTTGTTCGAGAACAAATTGATAGAAATGATGAAATACATTACCTATGTCATCAATGTCTTAACCAAATTCGTAGGCCCTCGTCTACTCCTCCCCACCCTCTCCGCCGCCGCCTCCTCCTCCCCCCACTTCTTCGCTCCGCCGCCGCCTCCTCTCCCGCTCCTCTGCTCCTCCTCCGCCGCCTCCTCCTCTCCCCACCCCTCCACTCCGCTGCCGCCTCGTCCTTGGGCTAGACAAAAGGCAGCGCCGACATGTGGCCCCAACGCGCTGCGTCTTCTTCCCCGTCTCTCCTGTTCTCCGCGTCTCCCCGCCTCCTCCCCCTGCTCCGCCATTCTCCGCCGCTCCGTCCTTGCCTCCTCCCCTCCCTCCGCCGTCGCTCCGCCCTCGCCTCCTCCTTCCCACCCCGCGCTGCCACCTTCTCCTCCTCCCCCCACTCCTTCGCTCCGTCGCCGCCTCCTCCCCCGCTCCTCCGCTCCACCGCCGCCTCCTCCTCCCCCCACCCCTCCGCTCTGCCGCCAACCCACGCTGGCCTCGTCCTCCTCGCCGTGGTCGTCGGGGTCCAAGGCGCCCATGGTGGCCGTGGACGGGCTTGCCTCGGGGGTGGCGATCTGTGCCGCCACTCTCCCCTCCCCCATCCCTCCCGATCCGCGCCGCAACCATCGGCCTCGTCGTCCTCCTCCTCGTCCCAGCTGCCGCCGTAGCCCGAGCCCTCCACCAGAGGCGGAGCCACCGCCGGGCCAGCTTGGGTGGCTGCAACGGCGAGCAGTGGGGGACCTAGGTCTTCCAGCCGGCACCGGCCTAGCCCCCTACGGCTACTTCCCGGCACCGGGACTCCGAGAGCTCAGGCAACGGCAGAACGGCTCATGGTAGACATGGGCCAGCGCCAACCCATACATCATGGCTCACGAATCACCCAACGCCATCTGCAAAGAGGAGACTGATCGAATACATTTGATTTTCTATGTTTTTTGTTGATAGGGGTTAACGTGCTTGCTGGTGTTGGCCTTCTTTCCACTCCGTTTACAATTCATGAAGCTGGATGGGCTGGTCTTGCAGTTCGAGCTATTTTTTGCTATTGCTTGTTGTTATACTGGAGTTCTTTTGAAATATTGTTTCGAGAGCAAAGATGGCATTTCAATCTATCCAGACATTGGGGAGGCTGCCTTTGGAAGAATTGGCCGTTTGCTCATATCTGTAAGTCCTGGTTTCTTTAGCATAACATGGATTGGACAGTGTTACCTGAAAGTAAAATGGATTGGACAGCATTTCAAGTACATGCTTATCTGAGCAGCCAACAAAGTCATATATCACAATCTGTATAAAAACAACTATTTATGGTTGCAAAGTTGTGCATTGACGCTATACTATCTTGCTAAATGATTTATACTTGTTTTAGGCCATTGTTATTCACAGAACCGAATTATTTGCACAAGTATCTCAAATGAACAACAAAGACACATTTGTGTGTCCACTCCTTTTTTTTCTTTTTGTTATACGCTTGGTGTTATATTAATGATCTGAGCTTTGCTGAATGATTGCCATATTTGAAGGTTCACAAAGTAGCACAAACACTTACTGATTCAGCTCTAGATTCTTATTCGGAAATGATGCCACCCATTTCAGTGCACATAATCACATGACTATCTGATAGTTATAAGATATAAATTTCAATCTTTGGTACTTCAAGGCTGATGAAATGCACATTGTATTTAATCCCCTTTATCTTACTTTTATGCAAAAAAAAAATATTTTCTAACTTTTGGTAGTGAAGAAACACTAACTGATGCTTATGTTTTTGTTTATGCAGATTATTTTGTATACTGAGCTATATATAAGTAGCTAATTTCTACCTGGCTTGTATTTTGCAAATTTTGTCACCTAATTTTTTTTAGGGAAAAGTTTGTCGCCTAATTGTTTGTTTATTGAGCAAATCACTGAATTGTTTTTCGCATTTATCTCATATATGTTATTTATGGAATGCGGTCATATTGTGTTGAATTCATTATTTTGGAAGGAGATAATATGACATCAATCTTTCCTGGTGTTAACTTTACTTGGCTTGGAATTTCTGCTAACAGGAAACATTTCTTTGGAGTGTTAACTGCTCTTTTAGTCTTGCCCACAATACGGTTGCAAGATCTTCAAGTGCTCTCGTACCTTTCAGGTCTCACCTATCTTACCCTAATTAATTTTCTCATAGTCATCATTAGTAATATTAACACAACTAATTGAATTAAAAAGGTTTTATCTAATTACTTGCGCAGCGGATGGTGTGATTGCAACTCTTCTGGTTTTCCTATCTGTTGCTTTAGTCGGCACTACTGACGGTGTTGGATTCCATTTGACTGGGAAAGCAGTAAACTGGAGCAGTCTGCCCTTTGCTATTGGTATTTATGGTTTTTGCTACTCTAGGCACTCGGTATTTACAAATATCTACCAATCAATGTCTGATCGCACAAAATTCATGAAGGCACTGTTTATATGGTATGTATGAACTTCCTTCTGACATTGGTTACTTTGTTGCTTAATAATTAATTTTCTCAATGTTATGAATAATGGTGTTGTGCAGTTTCACAATTTGCACAACAATATATGGCTCAGTTGCTATTATTGGCTATCTCAGTTGATTTGTAATTTGGATGTTCTTGTTGCAGTTTTGCTGGTGGGTTGCATTGTACGATCGAATTTTGTTGTTCTTGTAGGTTGCTTTGTTTATAGCTTTCACTCTGGCAGTTAAAAATGATACGGTAAATATTTATGTTTGCAAGGTGCTTCTATCTTTCAATCGTTCTCTCTTGGGTGTTTTGTTGTTTAGTATTTTATTTTATTTACAAGGATTGTTGTTTAGTATTTGTTTAAGGAAGATTACATCTTTAATTATTTACCTGTCTCTTGTCACTGTTCTGCTTACTGAACTCAAATGCAGATTGACAAACCTCATTCCTATTACAACTTAGGCACCTGCTGTATTGCCATGAAAAAAATGACTTTGGTTTCTTTCTGGCCTTATATTACTGCACCTGCTTATTCAAAAGTATGGAACATTTGTTATCTATCACTATATATGATGATATTATTGATCCAAAACCTGTCGGCCAAAATAGGAAAAGAAAAAAAGAAAGAAGACAAGAAACATCTGCTACACGGATCTGTAGTCCATGGAGGGAAGTCCTTACTGTTAGAAGCAGACATTAGTACTATTTTTCCAGTGCGCCATCACATCCTTGCAATTTTAAAATTTATTCTTGCAATATATGGCGGTTTAACTGTATTTCTGCATCTCGTGTTGCATATTTCAAGTCTCGTGATGGCTCTGATTGGATCTCTTCTTAGTATACTTGTGGTATGTCATTTTTCTTCATTTAATAGCCTTTATACTAGTACTAAGCTGCACAATAAAAAATTGTTCACCTATCACCTATCAGATCCTTAATCTGTGATAGCAATGTTTTCTGTTCTACATTATTGTATTCACATTTCGATGTTAACTTTACTTGGCTTGGAATTTATGCTGACAGGAAACATTTCTTTGGAGTGTTAACTGCTCTTTTAGTCTTGCCCACAATATGGTTGCAAGATCTTCGAGTGCTCTCGTACCTTTAAGGTCTCATCAATCTTACCCTAATTAATTTTCTCACGGTCATCATTAGTAATATTAACACAACTAACTGAATTAACAAGGTTTTATCTAATTACTTGCGCAACGGGTGGTGTGATTGCAACTCTTCTGGTTTTCCTATCTGTTGCTTTAGTCGGCACTACTGATGGTGTTGGTATACTCTTGTGTATGACCGATGAAGGGTGTCCATCTCGAAGAATGCTATCAGGAATGGGTTTACCACCTTGTTACCAAGCGGAAGGAGAAGGGCACCGTATGGCGAAGGAGCATCACACCCTTGATTGAGGGGATTTTGTCCTGATTGGATCCGAAGAAAGAGAGATGAAGTGGAGGTGTGAAACTTGGAAGATGAGAATGCTGGCTGTTAGGATTTGGAATGAGTGCAACATGGCATGAAATTTGAACTTCTGTTACAACGCACAAGCACTTGGCTATGTATGGTTTGGAACAAGCTTCATTCGTATTTAAGATAAAATTGATGTGTATGGTTTGGATCATATTTAATAATATATATCACACTTTTTTTAGATTTTGTTGCAGCGCATGGGTAGCTTACTGTATGTTTTGCATTAGTCTGATACCCCTGCAGAACAATCACCATGCTTATTGATTATGTCTCCTTTTGCTATTCATGTTTTGTTCTTTTCTTGATCTATAACATTTTTGTACTATTAATTGGTCCAAGTTTGTTCCTTCTCTGTTTAGTTATGTACTTATGGGGTAAATCAGAGATTACGCTATCCTAATTAAACGTTGAATTTTTTTTCAAATTTATAGTTTTTTAGTCATTGAAATACATACTCATATTTATCCTAATATAAATATTTACTTTTCAGCATTTGTCAGCTTATAGGATTTACCTTATCTTTCATTGGACAAAGGAGACAAAAGATGTTAGATGCAATCTTATAAGAAAGGGAGGAAATTTCATGGTCAAAATGTTCGTGGAACGGTTTTGGACATGTTCGCTGATTTGACCATATCATTTGATATTCCGTTGCAACACACGGGCACCTTTACTAGGTGGGGACTATCAAAGGTGCTCGACAAGCGACTACAAAGTGATGGCAGAGGCATTTCAATGACCTGACTGCCATGATGGCTTTATGTTTCTTTTGGGATTTTATAACATGTAATAATTTTTTTAGATATTTTACACATGTAGTAATTTTTTACGAGATTTTATGTTGCATTTGGGAGTTTAGTTTGCATATATATGTTTTGCTTGACATGCATGTGAAAGAAAAAATATCTTTATCTTTACTTTTAAAAAGGAGTTGGTGGATGGTGCATTCTCTTCCACCCCTTCTCATAAAAAGGTTATGCTAACTGACGTGTGGGCCCCACCCTGCCTCACGAAACTGTGCGCTGCCCCCCCCCAATCCCGCGCCTCCCCACCTTCTCCCCCGTCTCCCCACGTTCTCCGCATCTCCCCCTAGTTCTCTGTGTCGCCTCCTCCCCTCCCTCATCCGCCGCTCCACCCTCGCCTACTCCTCCCCACCCCGTGCCGCCGCCTCCTCCTCCCCCCACTTCTTTGCTCCGCCGCCGTCTCCTCTCCCACTCCTCCGCTCCGCCGCCGCCTCCTCCCCCACCCTTTTTTAAGATTCCGTTGCAACGCACGGGCACCTTACTAGTATATATATATATATATATATATATTAATGGCATGTCAGGCACATGTACTAAGTGGGTATATCATGGCAAACTACTTAATGGTGAAGTTCACAAAGATATTGAGCATGACAATCCAAGTGTTGATTATATGGAACATGATACTCATGATGGGTTTGGTGTGAATGAGGATGAGGATGAGGATGTTGATTGAATTCCACAGTTGCAAGGTGAAAGTCAGTGAATGTTTGCAACTATTTTAAAAGAGGCCAAGCATGAGCTTTCCCCGGGGTGTGGTAACTTATGAATATTCTCATTTCTTGTTAAGTTGCTTCATATCAAGTCATATGTCGGACCATGAATACATCTTTTAATACACTTCTATAGCTATTGTCTCAGAAGTTCTATCACAATTCAGTGCAACCAGTAGGTTCCTTAATAATGTGGGCATTTAGTCATGCTTAGAGGGAACTTCCACAACTACGGCCGCTGCACGTGTACAATAGCTTGAAGAAATACTTAACTTCGAGTGAGAGGGAGCAGCTACACTTCGATAAACAGTAGAGTCTCAACAGTAAGAATTACAAATGTTGAAGTAGCATGTACAAGATGGGAAGGCAGCAAGGAACAAGTAACTAGAAGAGATGGTAGAGTTGAAAAATAAGCAACAAGAAAATGAAGTGATTCTTCATCGTCTATTGACCATGACACAGGTTCAGCACAACCCTTAAACTGATGGTCAGAGAAGTTCACATTTACGAGTAGTTCAATGTCATTTTGGAGTAGTTTAATGTCACGGGTTCAACGAACTGGTAAGCACTTTAGAGTTCTTCTAGGACATGTCTACTGTTAAACTTTCTATTTTCTGGATGCATTTTGCTGTGAACTTTCATGTCTGGATGGTACATGCCATGTGAGAAGCATGTTGTGGTGTTCTACATCTATCACATAACTACAGGTGCACTTCAAGTAATGCTACTTTTGGTTGAAAAGTACAATGACAAGCCGTTGTTTCTGAAATCTGTGTATATCTTCAGTGATATCATATGCTTGGTTTTGGTATGGATTTCTTTGTAGTGTTCATGTTGCATGAATTTGTCATGAAATAATATGTTTTGTATGTGACAACATTCCTGTCATAGACTACATGTTTTGTGGCAAAAAGGAAGTGCATTGGTCTGCCTATGCCATTTTGTTATGCCTATAAAAATTTAATTATGACAAAAAAAAAGGTCATCCATTTGCCTAACTATGACAAAATAAATGTCATCCGACAGCATGCCTAGGGGTGCCCAGACGGGTAGCCTACATTTCATAACCAAAAACTATGAACCATCCACGACAAAATACATATCACAAAACAACTGCCTGCCTAAGCGAGCAGCCCTTTCCAATGAATGATGAACATCGTGTGGCATCTACAATGAAACAAACAAGTCATAACATGCATTGCCGGGCTTGATAGCCAGGCAGCCCTACAATGCATGATGAAAATGTTTGCCCACCTTTGACAAACAAAAATATCATATAAAACACCTACCCGAAGGGCACCCAGCGGGGCAGGCTTGCTAATATATGATGAAATGCATGGCACAATTACATGACATTTATCAAATCTTGCATGACAATTATAAACGCCACTAATTGTCGAGTTTTCATGACAATTACGGCTTCATCGTTAAGTTTATGATGAAAAAGTCTTCCCGCGTCACTAGATACAATCTATGACTCACTTTCTGTGACGATGGCTGTGACGCCAACTTTTCAACACAAAAGATTGTTTACGACAAAAAATCAACCATCCGTGATGATTTTTGGTCATCACTGAACCTCATATTTGTTGTAGTGATCATAAATAAGTCTAAATTAAGTAAAGCATCAAGTAGTAATATTATGAACTATAAAGACTAAGGGAAACCATAAATTGTCTAGTCAGTGCGATGAAACTACTAAATTATTCATGTCCATAAGTGATAAATTTCTAGGTGGAGTGAAGAGCTGCAATGTGCAATAATCATGTCCTATGCTCACCCATGCATGTCGCCTTCAACGTTCACCTAAAAACAACAACAAAGTAAGGGTGGGTCTATGACTCAGCAAGTACAAGTAGAACAATAAATGATTCCACATCATTCTAAACATTTATAACAATTAACTCAAATTTTCACATCTCATTCTCATCAATTCTCATCAACATGTCACAACATCTCATCTTAATTTCTCTTAGTGCAATGCAATGCTTGTGATCAAGTCTCATTACCCTTCTATAGCTCATACCGGTCTAACGGAGGAAACAATCGTCGATGTTCACCCTCTACCTTGATCCTATGGAGGTGCCTACCACTATAGGTCTTACTTAAGAGCAGGCCATATTAGTCAAAAAGATTTAGTCATAGGTATTGACATTCTCACCGCCCTAGCTTGTAATGGATATGTCATATCATGAATGCTATTTTTTATCATTTTATCACATATCACATTTGTCATCAAATTAGTATCATACTAAACAAAGGATAACCAAAATTATTTCAAGACATGAATAATTCAATAATAGTGAGCAATTATCAATTATCATCTATCGTTCTACTAAGCACTTGCCTCTGTAGTTATGATGACCAGTTTTCTTAGGAGATGACAATTTAACCGATGCTACTCCTTCTACATCAATTACTCATTCTCAATATAGGCTAAAGTATTACAAGGCAACAAATAAATGGCAATGCTCCTACACATTCCCTAAACCCACAACTTTACTCCCTTTATAGGACAGTCAATTCCCACACTAAAATATAGCAAACCATACCAGTTTTGGGATCTATACAAAATTTCTTACAACTTTCTAATTGATCACAAGTTCAAGTTAATTCATAACTTCTATTATACTTATCTAAAAATTAAGTTCTTGGACTTTCTAGAAACCTTACAAAACTACCTACAATTTTCATGTAGACCAAATACACAAATTAGTTCATTTACTATTTTCAATCTACAGATTAATACATGCTTACAAAACATGATAAATTTACCAGACAGCAAGAGTACAATTCATATCTGACAATCTACTCATCTGGTAGCTACTCACCGAGAGAAAATGCACACATAGTTTCTTCGTTGGACTCACGCACACAACTAGGAAGGTCGAATGAACACAGGAGAGACAACTGATTTTGTGGCAACACATGTCTTTTCTTCTTCTCTGTTGTTCACTCGCAACGCCTCAAGTTTACTCAATAGATTACATGGCTTAAATAAGCCTCACGCACGCACTAAGTCGACTAACAACTAGTACCTATTTTCACGCCACTGTTCGGGATCTTCTCCACAATCCTCATGAATTGGCCACTCATTGACTTAGCTACTCGACTTACGAGTACGACTTACACACATCGAGCACCACCAGAAAGAGTCACTCCACCAACCAACTGACTGGAGCAGACACACTGCAACCTGACCAGTCTACGACCACACATAGATCTGCCAAGCTTCGAGTACTCGACACATGATTATAGTTCTCAAACACACGAGTACCTGACACATGATTATAGTACTCAAACACACGAGTACTCAACACATGATTACACAATACTCGAACACACGAGTGTAGCCTACAACAAGATTAGTTCCAACAGGGCTTCTGTGCGATGAAAGCAATACATGGTTCTGCTAGCATTATGGTGAGCCGACGCGAGAAAAAAGTGCTAGTAACAGCTATTTTGGTGACACGAGAGCAAAATTCCTAGTGATGGCACTAGAGGAAAAAGAAATATGGCTAGGTTTTATCCTTCTCTCACACGTTCCCTATTTATCATAGCCCAAAGTCCTAATCTGACTGTAACTCCCCATATGACTCATTCTAGGGAACCAATCGATCCTCTCTAACTTCCACGCATCCCTTTTCACGTATCCTCTATTCTCTATTGACGCACAGGTCCTCATTCTCCGCCTCATGGCTCTACCCGCAAACTCTAACCTTCCAATTCATATCAACGAAAATACTCGAGACATACATACACCCCAATTCCAAGCAGATAGCTCAAAGAGCATAGTACAACTCAACAACCCACAATACTATAGTGCACAAATGAATGTAACACGTCCTTCGATTTCTCCATGCCTCAAGCAGAGAATTACTCACTCCTCCTTAACAAGGAAACAAACTTCTTAAAATTCATCTATTATGAAATAAACCATTTTAGAAGAGAATAACCAATGACATAGCGAGATCACCACAATTTGCAATGGGTATCTCTTTGACAAGAGAAGCAAACAAAATACTCATTGAGCTCACTCTGTTCCAAAATGAACCCTATTCTAAAAATGAAGGACTCACTATGAAAACCTCAACTTCTAAATAAAAATTGCAAGTAAAAACCACATATGCCAAAGGTGAAATCACTTAAATGCTCAAATTAACACTTCCGCTTTTCTTAAAATAAAATATTCATAACTTTCAACATAGAACCAACTCAGTTCGCAAATGAGCATTCGATATAAACACATAAATCTGTCAAGAACCAGATGAGTAGTCATTACCCCAGCAAAACACACCCTCCTCAATTTGAAGGAATAAATTTATTTTGGTCATAAATCCTAGGATTCCAACTTCTCACCTGCCACACTAAATCTTTTCTCTCAAATTGACTACCTCAAGATATGCACAAACCTAAAGCAACATCCATACCAATCTAGAGAGTCTTTACTAATCCACCAATTGCTCTAGTCAACTCCTCTACCAAAGAAATATCCACATAGATGATTCCACACAAACTTAATTATAGATGTCACATTGAATCTTATCACCTCAATTCTTTAAGGATAATCACCCTGAATATCCTGGCATGCACATATTTGCCACCACCAAATTAATTTGTTCAATTATCATCACAGCTCTCAGAGCCAAAATTTTGTTCTTCCTACTTCCACACAAAATCATGGTCAACTATAGTCCTAGACTAAAGCACAAAGTCCAATTCCATCTCTTTTTATTCATAGATTGAGACAAACTCCTACTGAAGTTGAAACCATAAGTAATCCAAAAATCTATAGTCTTGTAATCCACAAAAGCATTCCCATTACCCCTAGTAATTTCAACCTCAATGACTCCTGCAATCAAGTTTTGATATAATTGGTAGAGAAATCCTCAAGTCTATTGACTAAAATTTTGGTAATCCAATTATACTCAATCATTATATCACCAATAGCTAAATACAATCTCCAGCAATTAAATCTTAGAAAGATTCTAACTCCAAGAGAGATATTCACTAAAGATCAAATCATACCATCTAATAATCTGAAAAATCCTCATCACTCAAATAACTACCACATCAATCAAATTACTTTACCAATATTAGATTCTCATTAACCCACACCATGCACTTTCATCTATAAAATCTAGCAACTTACATAATCACAATGTTCTACATAATTGACCCCAAATAATACATAGTATATACCAACATATCCATATTTACTATCCACTATGGATTCTACTAACAGCTACAAGGTGATCAGTTTGCTCCAAAGATAACCATTGCGTGAAGTCAATTTCCCTCCAAGATTTATAGTATAAAGACAAATCATCCTCCTATGCACTCCGAATGCCTTGGTGCCCAATGCCTTATAACATTGTGTACTTGGCTAATACTTGCCAGTTGCCACTATAAATCTTAAAGGACTTCATAATATGAATTAGCTATTTTCTACACAAGAAAAATCAATAAGAGGCAATAAAATAGATTCAGAAGACCAAAAAATGATAGCAACTCAACTAGCAACTAGCCAAAAACCCAAGAAAAATTAAATAGCAAGGCACTCCTTTTTTGAGACAAAAGTTCATAAACCTCTTATAAACCATGGGAATTTCTCCAACACTTCACAGAAGTTATCCTCAATGCAAAATAGAATACAACTTTCTCATAAATTGCAAACTCCGAAAGCCATAGCACAAAAACTCCAAAACATTTATTTTAAATTACACCACAAAAATGATCAAATTCTCTTCTTTCTAGAAAGAATCACCACTATCCCCCGTATGCATTTCCCGAACAAGCTTGATATCATCAATTTACTAAAACTCTTAGCAAAGATCATCATAATCCACTACGTCATCATAAAACACTTCAAGACTCTCTAAACTACTTCATCATTTCATCCTCAAACTTAGAATCCATCCAAACTTCGTAAAATTACAACAATAAACACTTTACTCTATAAGATATCTAGTGCACGAATCAAAATATTCCACCAAATTTCTTTTATCAATCACCAACTATCATCTAATAATTTCACAAGCACATAAACATAAGACACTTATTAAAATCCAGCAACTCAACTCTTTAGCGATTCTCAACACCAAATCCTAGTACACAATCATTGTAGTCCAATAATTTCTATTAACAATTTACTTTATGGTGAAGTCTAATTGATATCCTACTTCTATTGGCAATCGCATGGACATGCTAAAAGATCAAGCTCCATTTAAGTTAGTTTTGGTGATTATGACAAATACTATTATGAAGTTTTGGTGATAATGGTAAATGCATTTGTGAGACTAATCTTCTTTATTGATTATGATATTACTTAGTCTCATATAAATGAAAAGGTAAAATCATTGAGTCTCATTTGGTTGAAAAGGTGAAATCAAGGAGGTATACATTCGAAATCACATTCTTATATATTAGTACATTCCATGGATCCAAAATATAGTTTGAACTCTACCAGATAAGTAAGCTTTACTTTGAAAGCTTATCTTAGAGTATACAAGTGTTGTGTACATGTTGTATACTCGTAAATACAATCTTTATCTCATTATTTATTGAGATTGTCATGAATTACCAAAAATAAAAGATTGTAGAATCTAGTCTCTATTATGTGTTAATGGTGAAGTTTGGTAATTGATGGCAATTATGTTGTGGACTAACATTTTCCATAAGTTGGATTAATGAGGATGACTTGGGATGACTTCATGTATTGAAGATTATGAAGTCTAGATGGAAGATGGCTTCATGTGTTGAAGACCATCAAGAAGAAGATAAATCATAAGTTGATGCTTGTCCAAGAGGAGATGATCATGTGATGATCATAAAGTCAAGACCCATCATGTGTTAATGGAGTTCAAGCAGTGGATGCATCTTGTGTTGATGCATGTCAAAATGATGACCAAGACTTAAAGTGATGATTTGAGTCATCAAGTTTCAAGAGGATGCTCAAGGCAAAGGTATGACTAGGTGAGGCTAAGGATGTGTTCCTAGTCTTTTACCAGTTTTGGTGTTTGGTTGGAAGACCGGGTTGTAGTATAGGTTGCTATGCTATTAAGAGGGGACATGTCTAGTATCTTGAGTCTCATTTTGTGTTGACAGCTCAATCTCACTTACTCTTGCTCTCTTTAGCATGATGCTTGTATTTACGAATGTGTTTTGCAAATAGTTGAAACTCATATGATGAATTCTTGTAACATAGAACTATACATTGCGAATGTGCTTTGCAAGTGTTTGAAGTCCATGTTTCCTACTCCTTGTAGTATAAGGCTTATATTTGCAAATGTGTTTTACAAATAGTTGAATATCATATACAATCCTTGTAGCATGTGACTTTGGTTTGCTAATGTACTTTGCAAATGTATTAAGTCCATGTACCTATTCCTTGTGTCATGATTTCAAAAAGTGTGCAAATGTGTTTTGCATCTTGTTGGGAACAAATGTGTTGTGCAAAATCTGTTGAAATATCTGCACTTGTGAGCAAAATCGGAACTACCGCTATGTATGTAGCGGTATTATCAGAGGTCGAAAGTACCGGCTCTGTGTGAGCGGTACTACTGGACATCGGAAGTACCAGCATGTGTTACGTGGTACTACTGGATGAGCAGTCTGAGTGGCTCTGTGTGAGTGGTTCGATTGGCCGGCGGAAGCTGGCTCTGTGTGAGCAGTACTATCGGAAGGAGGAAGTATCGCGTGTGTGGCACGTACTATCGAACCCCAGAAGTTCTGGATTTTTCCTACGGTACGTTTTTCTAGAGAGACACCTGTGTGGTGGTCTTCTCCTCCATGAGAAAGCGGTAGTTCCGCTTGTGTAGAGCGGTATTTCTGATGATTGGAAGTACCGGAGAATGAACGGTGGAACTTCTGATTTTGGCTGTAATGGCTAGTTTTCTGACTGTTGTTGGGGGAGCGAAAGTACCAGCCTTATAATGATGGTACTATCGATTTCCCTGATTTTTCAGGGATTTGACTCCAACGGCTAGTTTTTTATGTGGGGTATAAATACCCCCTTATGGCCAGTTGGAGATAAAATTGCTTGACATATTTCTATTTACTTGAGCTAATTTGATGTCCTCCTTTCAATTGTGCATATGTTACACTTTGTGAGTAATGAGAAGTGATGTAAAGTGCATGTGTTGCATCTAGAGTTAGACTTAGTGTCCATTTGAGATTGTGCATTCGTTGCACGTGGTGAGAGTCAAGCGAGGGGCTTGACTTATTACTCTTAGAGTTTGCCAACTCCTAGACGGTGTTGGAGGTATCGTGTGTGGTGATCTTCTCAAAGAAGGATGTGAGAAGACCTGACGAAGTTATAAAGGTTGGAGCTCACCTACCCAGAGCAGGAAAGAGCTACCACTAGTGGATTGAGGTGTTTCGGTTTAATTCGTGGAGCCAGTCCAATTTGTTTGGGATAACCTCAACGTGGACTAGGGAGACCAGCAAGTCTCCAAACACCATAGTAAAAAGTAACTGTGTCAATTATGATTTGTTTTCTTGTGCTCAATTTACACTCAAACAATTTACTTTCATAGAGTTATATTGTTTGCTTGTCATTTTAGAATTGCAAATCTTGTCATAGATTATCTTGTTGGTGCACTTAGGTGAATCCAATTGTTTTATGTGTTATTTGTGCTAAACCATTTTGTGTTAAGCTTCCGCATTATTTCCTTGGTTCAGCCAAATAGAAATTGATAATTAATTAGAGAATAAATTTTTTAGACCGCCTATTCACCCCCACCCATCTAGTCAGCCTCTTCAATCTAACACATGACAACTATCAATTCAATTATTCCAACTTGCATAATTCCACTGAAACTTCAATAATCATAATCATATTTCAATCAAAGTCTCTCATGACACTACAACCAATTTCATCCAATCACTTTAGCTGGAATAACTATCCAAATTCCTTCCATATAAATTCTAGATCCACGATATTCAGATTTTTGAACCCGTTTGTATACAATTCCAAAAATTAATCATGTTAAGAAAGGAATTTAGCAATTTCAAATGATCACCAAGTATCCATATAAGGGGTACTTCTAAGAGTAACATCCACCAAAACAATAATTCAACAACTTCTTAACTTACCTGCCCCCAAACAATTAGATTAATCCATTGAGAACCAGACCATCCAATGTATCCAACAAAACATGGTAGATTAAATAATATTAATGATCATCTATCAATACTTCATACTTCTTCGTAGTCCATTAATTTATTTAGGAAAGAGCATACTCTTAGTCAATATTCACCAAGTAACTACTTTTGAAGTATTTGAAGTTAATTATCCAAAGTCAAATTCTATTAGTTTCTTTAAATTACCAAACCTATATCAGATTTTTTTGTTGATTAAACAAGTAAGTTACTAGTTTATTCACCAAAGACTTAAAACCCGCTCTAATATCAACTATAACACCTCGGCTTAACAAAAACCCAAGATGTCACCGACCACTAATATCGTTGCTGAATTTAACCAACAAGAAAGCATTACTATCAATTAGATTTCAAGAATAAATATTCAATATGATAGTAAACATAAATTGAACTTAATATGAACCAATAATAACTAAGATGAATCATAAATAAGTTTAAATTAAGTAAAACATTAAATAGTAATATTATGGATTACGAAGACTAAGTGTAATCATAAATTGTTTAGTCCATGCTATAGAACTACTAAATTATTCATATCCATAAGTGGAGAATTGTTAGGTAGAGTGAAGAGCTGCAAGTGTGCAGCAATCCATGTTCTACATCCACTCATGCATGTCACCATCAACATTCACCTAAAAAACAACAACAAAATAAGTGTGACTCTACGACTCAGCAAATACAAAGTAGAACAATAAATGAATCAACGTCATTCTAACTATTTATAACCATTTACCATTAACTCAAATTTTCACATCTCATTCTCATCAATTGTCATCCATATGTCTCAACATCTTATTTCAGTTTCTCTTAGTGCAATGCAATGTTCATGATCAAATCTCATTCTCTTTTTATAGCTCATACCAATATAGTGGAGGGAATACCCATTGATATTCACTCTCTGCCCCATCCCGTCGAGGTGCCTACCGAAGTAGGTCTTTTCTCTATCCCGTCGAGGTGCCTACTGAAGTAGGTCTTTACTCCATCCAATGGAGGTGTCTATCTCTGTAGGTCTTACTCAAGAGCACACTAGAATAGTCAAATAGCTTTACTCAAAAATATTGACATTCTCACTGTCTTGGCTCGTAATGCATATGTCGTGGCATAAATGTCATTTTCCATCAATTTGCCGCATATAACATTTTTCATCAAATTAATATCATACTAAACAAAAAAGATAATGAACATTATTGCATGGCATGAATAATTCAACAATAATGAGCAATTATCAATCATCTATTATTCTACTAAGCAATTACCTTTCTAGTTGTGATGACCGGTTTGATTAGAAAATGACAACATAACTGATGCTCCTCCTACATGAATTACTCATTCTTAATATAGGACAAAGTATTACAAGGCAACAAATAAATGATAACGCTCATACACGCTCCCTAAACCCACAACGTTCCCTCTTTACCTAACAGTCAACTCGTTGTCCTAGTGCTAAAATTATCATAACTTTTAATTCCCATATCAAAATATAGCAAACTATACAAGTTCTAAAATCTATACAAAATTTTCTATAACTTTCTAATTGATCATAAGTTCAGATTAAATCATCTAAACCCCTATTTCTAACCTAGAAGACAGATCTGTCATCTTGTGGACAGCAAAATTATTATTTTCATAACTATTAATCTACACATGCAAACCTATTGAATTATGACATTTTCAAAAACTACAAGAAATTATCTACCACTTTATAGTTGTTCCTAAAATTCAATTATGTCATTAAATTAGTCAAATTAATGATTTCCCACGACTACGTCCAATAGCAAGCCGGTACTGGACAGCAGCCTTCCAAAATTCATAACTCCTATTATACTTATCTAAAAATTGAGTTCTTTGACTTTCTGCAAATCTTACAAAACTAACTACAATTTTTATGTAGACCAAATACCCAAATTAGTTTATTTACTATTTTTAATCTACAGATTAATGTGTGCATCCAAAATACGATAAATTTACCAGACAATAGGAGTACAAAATTCATATCTCACAATCTACTCATCCGATTGATATGAATTAAAATTCTACAAAATGTTATCAAAATACTCTACATCTTTCTAGCAGACGAAGCTCCTAAATTATGGCCATACGATACCTGAAAAAACAGTAGATTAATATAGCATATTAAACCGATCTACTAATTGTCCCATTGACGAACACTTGCTATCACTCCCTCTAATTTGGATTCTAATCCCTAATTAAATAAACATCAGAGGAGAAACCAGATCGTTACCACGTGATGAATGGCAACACCACGATCTACTCCTTACTTTTCCCTTCTCTTCCTTCTTTAGTCTCTTCCCCGCTTTCCTCCTGTGCTACTAGACCAGCAGCAAGCTCAGCACGCATGCAAACATGCATGCAACACCACTTCATGCAACCACAGAGATGCATGCATGCACACTGGCAACTGGATAGTTGCTAGATCGTTCACACACGGCGTGGTGTGCCTCTGGTCGAACATGGGCAGGCGATGGCTGACCGCACGGGCGATCAGACAGCTAGTGCTGGCGATGGCTGACCGCCTGCTCGTCCCTCGGCAGCAATTGTCGACAGACAGCCAGCGGACGGCAGGGCTCCTGTGCGGCGAAAGCGATAGCAAGGAGCTGCTGGCGTTGTGGTCGGCCGACGCAAGAAGAAAGCGATGGCAGCGGCTGTACGTTTTGGCGACGCGAGAGCAAAAATCCTGGTGACGGCGCCGGAGGAAAAAGAAAGATTGCTAGGATTTATCCCTCTCCCACACGGTCCCTAATTATCACGGCCCAAAGTCCTAATCTAACTCTAAATCCCCATGCAACTCATTCCAAGAACCAATCTTTCATCTCTGACTTTCACAATCTCTTTTCACACGTCCTCTGTTCTCTATTTACTCATAGTCCTCCAAAGGGTATTTCTGAAATATTACACTCGAGTATTAAAATGAAAATTTTGGGAGTAAAGTGGTACACTCATAAGTTTAAGGATCTACAGTGCAATTTTCTCATGTACATATATACATATACATATACATATACATATACATATATACACATATATGTACATACATGCATGTATGTATGTGTGTATGTATGTACGTCGTACGTGTACATAGAATCACACACACCATGCTGCGACATAGTAACCATGTTGAAATTCCAAACATAATGCCCTCAGGTGAGAAGACAATAGTAGTACATTTAACTTTTAGGTAGCTAATTGCCTACTCTAAAAATTCATAGTGAAAAGAGAATACTAGTAAGTTTGGGTAGTTTTTTCTCCGAGAGCAGTACATTTGTCTATACAGTTGATAAAATAAGGGGGTATTTGATTTTAGCAATAGGTTCGGCTATCGAATCATTTGTTGCTTACTTCAATTCGAACCCAATATTATTGCTTGGTTCGAGGAATGGAATGAGTTGTTGGTCCATCATAATATATATCCCACTCCACATGGCTCTAGTACAATACAAGATAAGGAATGATGCCAATGTGCAAAATCATTGAATGACCCCACGATGGACTAACCCAAGCTAGATGAGCCTATATATTCCTCAAACCAAAACACCCCCTAATTAACATTGGACATTTTTAACAAACTTAATTTTGATATGTTGGCTAGCCTCCATGTTTTCAAGGGCCAACAATTGGCAACCAACTGTTCTCCATCTCCCTCACACACACAAACACAAACACGGTCCCATGCATGCATGCATATTAGAGGCCGAATTAGATTCATTGAACCTAACCTGAGGGCATTGAATGGCACCACGAAAGAGGTATGACATGGAGCTAGCTAGCTAGCAAGAGATCTCTTTACGTTTGGAGGGTCCGGGTTCAGGAGATCTCCATTGGAGAGGCAGCACTAAATGAAGGCAGTACGTCCTCCTCCTACAAGCACAAACGAGGCATGCAAATATTTCTTGACAATTAACTGAAAGATATTTGTGATGCCCCAGCGCAGGAAGCTGCTCACAATTAATAAAGGTGGCAGATTAAATTCATGCGATGATAGCAGATAATCTAGTACTACATTCTGCTTGGTGATTGTAGAGCCAGCCATGTTGGGAACGTATGCATTCTGTGCTTAATGAACGCATGCATAACTGCATATCACAGCTGCATGCATGCATGCGTTGTGCCTTCACTGGGGTGTCGGCTTCGTGTGGGACTCACACGCACTTCAATTGGCCGGACAGCGAAGTGAAGGGGATTCTGCACGCATAGTTAGTTGCCCTCAGAATTTTCAGCTTTTTCACGCCCAGTCATTTTCGGCTGGAGTTGATTGATTTTGACCCGAACATAAATATTTGTATAAATAAACTAAATACCGATAAATTAGTTTAAAAGGACTGTTTAATAACTGTTTTAAAATAGCGGTGAGAAAGCCATCTATTTATTTGTTTAGGAAAATTTGTAAGTTGTAAGTTATGGGCTGAAAATAACTAGCGATGGCGCCTCTCTGTGTCCGTATTGTGGCTCAGTTTCCCATGCACGCATGGATGAGGGAAGCATGCAGCCGCTTCTAGGCCTTCAAATTTCAACGCTTATCGCCAGTGCGGTGATCCTCCCTCCAAATTAAGTCCCAGCATGCAGGCCAGCCCAATATGTTAATTTAGACAATGAAGGGGACGGCCCAATAACAATGTTTTATAGTACTACTGTATGACCATATGGTGGCAGTCTCATATTGGTGACGAGTATTTAATCTTATACTTGTATTGTTGTGATTTGGTTGAGTTTCATTTTGTGTTTTGGATTATCTGGCTTTTGCTGTCAGAGTGGTGGCAGTCTGATTGGCCTTGGGTTGAAGTAGACCGTCTGATGGTGTAACTAGCTTATGGTCTGACTGGCCTTAGGCTGAAGGTCAGACCGACCATCAATCTGGCCGGTCATTGCATGGTAGTCTGACTGGTGGGTGTTAGGGTGATCTGACTGGCTTGGTTGCTACGATTAGACTGGCCCCTATTAAGGTGTGCTAAGTTATTGGTTTTTGTGGTGTTGATCAAGGCGGGAGTTTGTGCAAGGGTTAGCCATGAGATTTTTCATGCATACGTAAGTCATGGTGTGTCCATGTATATGTTTTGCTAATTAAGAGTCAAGTACGTGCCATTTATGCTTGGATCAATTGCTTTGTCTTTGATGTGCAAGTGCTTGATAAATAATGCGATCAACGGCAAGACCGAAGCTTGGTGGCTGTGGCATGTCATGTAAGTCCGGTTGGAACATCAACTCAGCCGAGAAGCACAGGAGAAAGATAAGGATCGTTAGAAGGCAATGCGTACATGTGGTGTGCCAATTAAAACTTATGTGTTTCAAGTTGTAACAATTCATAGAGCAGACGTACAATATTGGTAGCAAGTAATTTGAAATCACGGACTATAGTGTGATGTGATGTGCCATAGGACTTAAACGTTTCAAGTGGTGATAGTGTTGGCACAGGCGTACGATCTTGGCAATGAGGCATTAGGCATCGCATCTTGATGAAGACTAGTACGTGGCAATTTGGAAAATTATCCAATACGAGGTAGAGTGGTGGTTTTTAAAATCGTGGCGTTGGTCTAAATGGTTTAGGTCATGTGTTTGTGGTTGGAGTGTTTTATCAGGCTTGTGGAGCCTTGTGAAGTCACGTTTTAAAAATCATGCAAGTGTGTGAGTGCTAAAACCCGTTTATGTGTGGGTTACCGGGTTTTCCATATATAAATGGTGTGATCCACTAAGGTGTGGGTGGCTATTATAGTTAAATGAGAGGTAGGGAGTCTCCACTATATAAGCCCTTGTGTTGAGAAAAAGATGTGACTTGAAAGATTAGGGTTAGAGTTTCCTTGTGTTGAAGTCTTATGTGTGTGCTCTAGACTTAGAACTTTGCCCTCTTGAGAGAGTGGTTATAAAATATTCCTCTTCAAGTGAAATGAACATCCAAAGTTTGTCCAATTGAGTTGTGCCATGGATCCTTCATATGCTTTTGATTTGCTTGGCTTTCTTATTTGGATTTCTCTCTTATTGATCTTTCTTGGTGTCAAGGACGTGTAACAGGTGGAGATATCTCATGGAGAAATCCCATCTATCTAGACACCTTCTAGGGAGAGTTGTTGAGTTTACCCAGTTTTCCTTAAGAGAGAAGTGATTTTAGGGTTTTATACCTGTGGGCATTTTGCCTTGAATTCGTATTGTGATCTAATTTGTTATGATATGTGAGAACCCATCCAAGATCATCTAGTTCATCAAGGACTTATGATCAAGAGTAGATCAAGATTTTCCTCTTTTCTCAGTGTTGTGCAACATTCATTCAAATGGAAAAGATAAGAACTTTGGCAATGATTCTCTCAATCGCTGAGAGGAATAGGTTCATGACATTCTAGAGAAGGCCTATTCTAAGTTTCAAGTTATTTAGATCAACGTAATAAAAGTTACATGGATTCTTTGTTTTGAAATCGTGTTGAATTTATATTCTGAGGGAGAAGTCTAACCACCCCCGCGTAAATGTCAAACCGTCCCTGTGGTAGAGGTGGCCCCCACCTAAACCCAGCAGGCCTGGTAGAAGGTTATAAGGCCCAGAATAGGCCATGTGTAATGACATAAGTGCCCCTGAAGGGGAAACTCAGATGTAAGGGTATAATTGTAAAAGCACTCCCCATGTATATATATATGGAATACAGGCCATGGAAAAGGCCAAGCCATTACTGTCACTTCTCCCAACTCTCCACTACCATCTCTCTCTCTGTTTGGTCTGTAACCATAACAGTTGGCGCCGTCCGTGGGGACGACGGGAGCAAGCCTGAAGTCCGAAGAAGGATGGCACCGAAAAAAGCTTCGTCGACGGTGGCGAAGGGAAGGAAGGCAGCCGGATCAGAGCGTCGCATGGGTACCAGGGCTTCGGCATCGGCTGTTGCGGGCGCGGGTGACAACGCAGGCGAGGTGGTCGAGGACGTCGACGCTTGCACCACGACGACCAACCTCGCCACCGGCGCCGCGACGACCGACGCGCCCCGACGACGCGACAACGACCAACCCCGCCGGCTGGCGCTGCGGACGGCCAACCCGCCACCGGCGCGCAACGAGCGACCCGCCGCCGCGACGACGACCAACCTCGCCGCCCAGCGGTGAAGCGCCCGGCGGCGCCTTAGAGCGTTCCAGCAGGAGCTAGGGGATCTTCGTGGGGCTGCCCGAGACATACAAGAGGCTCGGAGCCAGCAGGCCGCGCCAGTGGTCGCGTCAGGGCCCACGTCGGAAAGGGCGAACGGCCGCGACGCGTCGATCCAGAGTTCCCGCTTTCCGCAGGACTACAGCAGGCGGCGTGGCCCGAAGACTTCAAATTCCCCAGTGTCATCAAGCCCTACAAAGGCGACACGGACCCCCGCGAGTTCGTGCACGTGTACGAAACCGCAATCGAGGCCGCGGGCGGAGATGACACCACAAAGGCGAAGGGACTCCCCCTCGCGTTGCAAGGAGTGGCGCTCTCCTGGTTTTTTTTACCATAGAGCCGAACTCCATCTACGCGTGGGAGAAGATCCGCGACCGCCTTCACAACAACTTTCAAGGAAATTATGTCAAGCAGGTCGACGCGGACCAGCTCTTCGCCGTGAAGCAGAAACCTTCGGAGAAGCTCCGGGACTACTTCAAACGCTTCGCGAAGATACGTTGTCAAGTCAAAGACGTCAATGAAACCACCGTTGTCAATGCAGCCATACAGGGCCTTCGCCCGGGCCCGATGGCCGAGTACAACGCACGCAAGCCTATCAAGACGGTCGCCAAGCTCTTCGACAAGATGGAAGGGTATGTGCGGGCCGAGGAAGATGCGCGAAGACGCAACACCCCCACCCCCGACCTCACCCAAGCGAAGCGCTCGCCATGCGAGGAGGTGGGTGGTGATTCCCCGCAGCAGGACCGCAGTCGACAATCCCGGGAGGCCACTCCCTGAAGCAACGGCCCCGGGGAGCAGGAAGGCTCGCCAGGGGATAGGCGCAAGCCCCGGCGTCACCAGCGCAGACCACGCAAGGTCCGCCATGTCCTTGGTATCGGGAATGCCCTTCAAGGACCGGCCCCCATATTGTGGGAAGGGGGCCGAGGATGCGGGGGCGGACCAAGTCGTGGCGAGCAACCTCGCGCGGAGCAAGAGCTTCGGGACTGCGGCAAGTGGTGCGAGGTGCATGGTTACGGCGATCACTACACGAAGGCATGCACCGCAGTCACGGAGCTGCGACGGGTGATGGTCGAGTCTCGGGCCTAGTCCCCTCGGCCCCTTGCCGAAGTCCATGAGCGGCATCCAAAAGGTGGTCCCCTGCAAGCCTCTGACAGGGAAGACACGCAGCACCGCACGGTCAGCGTCATCACCGGAGGTTCCCTATTAGGGGCCCCCGTGGAGTGGTCGCTACCGTGGGTGCCGCCCTGCAACATCACCTTCACCTTGAATGACGCCAGGGGCGTGGCGTTCCCTCACCAAGACCCTCTAGTCATTCAGGCTCACATCGCAGCCATGACGCCGGCGCGCCTCGCCGACGGGAAGCTCGCGAATATTCTGTTTGCAGGGGCCCTCGAGCGTATGGGAATCCCCGAAGCCGCCTGGAGCAGTCAGGGGCTCCACTTCAAGGCTTCGGAGGCCAATAGCTGGAGGCCATAGGACACGTGTCCCTTCCAGTTACGTTCCGCCAGCGGAGCAACACCCGAAGCGTGCACGTCATCGTTGTAGACATCCCGCACCCCTACAACGTCATATTGGGACGACCTGCCATCAATTCCCTCGAAGCGATCTCGCACCACGCCTTCCTATGCATGAAGCTCCGTGCCCGAGGGCGTGATCACCGTCTTCGGCGACGTGACTCGCCAGCGCGATCGAACTCAGCGGCGGAGTTTGCACCGCCGGTGCACGCCTCTGCACGCCGGTGACACCCTCCGCTCCGGTGGACGCCAAGCCTCGGCCGAAGGTGGGGTCAAGAAGGTGCCACTCCAGACGAAGGGGCAGTTTGTGTCCATTGGCGAGGGGCTCCCTGTGGAGGTTGAGCGAGATCTACTCCAAGTACTCCAGGACAACGCCGACATCTTTGCATGGTCACCGGAGGACATCAAGGGCGTAGACCGCGCAGTAATCGAGCACCGCTTGGCGGTCCGCCCCGACGCCAAGCCAGTCAGGCCGAAGCTTCGCCGTATGTCCATGGATCGGCAGCAGGCCGCCAAGGCGAAGGTAGCGAAGCTTCTCCGGGCCGGGGTCATTCGTGAGGTCTATCACCCAGAGTGGCTTGCCAACCCGCATCGGTCAAAAGGCGGCGGGCTCGGCGATGTGCATCGACTTCACGGCGCTCAACAAGGCGTGCCCAAAGGACAACTACCTACCACGATCGACCAATTGGTCGATGCTACCGCCGGATGCGAGCTAATGAGTTTCCTGGATGCTTACTCCGGCTATCATCAGGTTTACATGGCCAAAGATGACGAGGACAAGACCAGTTTCATCACACCGATTGGGACCTTCTGTTTCGTCAGAATGCCCTTCGGCTTGAAGAACGCGGGCGCTACATTTACCCACCTCGTCGCGCTTGCCCTCGCCGCCCAGCTCGAGAGGAATGTGGAGGCCTACGTCGACGACGTGGTAGTCAAAACCCGGTAGCTCGCTTTGCACGGCCGGGACCTCCAGGAGACCTTCGACAACCTCAGGAGGGCCGGCATCAAACTCAACCCCGACAAATGTGTCTTTGGCGTCCAGGCGGGCAAACTACTAGGCTTCCTCGTATCCGGACGAGGCATCCAGGCGAATCCCGAGAAGGTTGAGGCCATTCTGGGCATGGAGCCGCCCAAGACGACGAGGGAGGTCCAGAGGCTGGCGGGCCGCATGGCGGCCCTAAGCCGCTTCCTGTCTAGGGCGGCGGAACGGGGTCTGCTGTTCTTCAAGACACTCCGCGGGTGCGACGGATTTCGATGGGATAGCAACTGCGCGGAGGCCTTCAACGAGCTCAAGAAACTAGGGCTGGAAATTTGGCTTGAGGCTTGCGAGCCGGCTCGGCTTGTAACGAGCTCGAGCCGGCTCGGCTCGGGCTCGTAAGAATTCAAGCCGAGCCGAGCGCAGTCTGTAGCTTGTGAGAAAACCGAGCCGAGCCCGAGCCGCTCGCGAGCCGCTCGATGGCTCGTTCGAGCTCGGTCGGACTCCGGCCCCCACTCGTCTCGCTCGATCGGTCGGACTCCGGCCCCTAACCCTAACCCGTCGGGCGGCATCCGCATTCCGCACTCCGCCCCCGATTCCCCACTTCCGCAGCCGGCGTCCGTCCCCGACCCCCCGCCCGGCGTCCTTCCGGATCCTCCTCCCTCCCCACGCGCCGCGCCGCCGCCGTCCTTCCCGGATCCTCCTTCCTTCCCCACGCGCCGGCCGCCACTCCGCCCGCCCATCCCGAATCCCCTTCGCCGCCCCCGCCGGCGCCTCGGTGGTGTTCTTCCCTAATCCCGATCCACAACGCGGCCACGTGGGCTCCTCCAACCGACGCGAATGGGCCGCGAACAGAGCCTGGAATCCCGTGCTCGAGGTCGAGGGAAGAAGCCGGCCGCCGTCGGGCCTCCTCGTCGGCAATAGGGGGCCTCCTCGTCGGCAATATCTGTATGCTATCTGGGAACTGAAGTGACTTATATGCTCAAATGCTCTCTGTATGCTATTTCTGATGTATCTGGATTCTGGGAGCTGGGAGTTTTTATCTATATGCTATCTGGGAACTGAAGTGACTTATATTTCTGATGTATCTGGGAGCTGGGAGTTTTTAGCACATAATTTCTGCTATGCTGGATGCTGCTGCTCTCTGATATTGTCAACTATTAAATTTGATATGCTAATGCTATGCTGATAATTTCTGCTGTGCTGCTCTCTGATAATTTGCCATTTTGGCTCTCTGATATGTATCTGATAATTTGATATGTATCTGCTGTGATAATTTGATATGTATCTGCTCTCTGATATCGGTCGGCAGCAACGAGCCTTTTTGGCTCGTCGTCAGCGGTGAGCTTTTGTGGCTCGGTAGGGCTCGCGAGCCGGCTCGAGCCTTTAGTCGAGCCGAGCCGAGCCAAGCGCGTAGCTCGTTTCCGAAACGAGCCGAGCCGAGCCGAGCCGCAGCTGTGCGCGAGCTCGGCCAAGCCTGGCTCGAGCCGGCTCGGCTCGGCTCGTTTCCAGCCCTACAAGAAACACCTGGTGAGCCTCCCTACTCTGGTCGTCCCAGCACCAGAGGCTCCCCTCTTGCTCTATCTAGCCGCGTCGGTTACGGCGGTCAGTGTCGTCCTCGTCTTAGAGGAAGGCGCCGTACAGCGGCCCGTGTACTTTGTCTCCGAAGCCCTCCAAGGCGCCAAGACAAGATATACGGAGCTGGAAAAGCTAGCTTACGTGTTGATCATGACCTCCAGGAAGCTTCGACATTATTTTTTGGCCCACCCGATCATAGTGCCTTCCTCATTTCCCCTGGCGGAGATGTTACACAATAAGGAGTCCACGGGGTGCATCGGCAAGTGGGCTGCCGAGCTCGCCCCGTTCTCCCTAACACACGCCTCGCGGACGGCAATCAAGTCTCAAGTCCTCGCCGACTTCCTCGCAGAATATACTCCGCCGGCTCAGCCCGCTGCGAAGCACGACGACCCGGTCTGGACCCTCACCGTAGATGGGGCTTACGGCGTCGCGGGCGCGGGTGTAGGCGTAGTAATTGTCACACCCGAGGGGCAGCGCTTATTGTACTCAGCGCGCCTTGCGTTCCGCCACCAACAACACGGTGAGTATGAAGCGCTACTCTTTGGCCCGACCAAGCTCAAGGCAATCGGCGCGGCGAGTGCTCGTCCGCACGAATTCGCGTTTGGTGGCCGGCCACGTAGACAAGTCATATCAAGCCAAGGACCCTGAGCTGGCTAAATACCTCGCCGCCGTAAGAGCCAGGGAAAGGCATTTCTTGGGCATCACAGTCAAGGCCATCCCTCACGTGGAAAACGAGCAGGCCGACGCTCTCGCGAAGGCGGCTAGCCAGTAGTTGCCACTCCCTGACGGGGTGTTTTATGAAGTATTGCCACAAGCGGCCATCGCGCAGGACAACCGGGATGCGGCTCTCGTTCACCACGTCGTCCAGCAGGGCGACTAGCGAGAGCCCATTTTCAATTTCCTATAGGGCATCGCCGAGCCAGAGGACCACGCCGAGCTCCGGCGTCTGCAACACCGTGCCAGATCCTCCCAGGTGTTTGAAGAGACGCTTTACAAGTAGGGAGTCTGTGCACCGCTCCTGCGCTGCCTCTCCCGCGAAGAAGGGAAGAAGCTCCTCGTGGAGATGCACGCGGGGGCATGCGGGTCTCACCTTGCGCCAAGATCATTGGTCGGCAAGGCGTTCAGGCAAGGCTTTTACTGGCCGACTGCCATTGTTGATGCCCAGGACCTCGTGCGTCGGTGCCAGGGGTGCCAGTGGATGGGGCGCATCATCCGCAGGCCCCCGACGAACCTCAACCCTATTCCCCCGGTGTGGCCGTTGGCACGCTGGGTGTCGACATAGTGGGACCGCTCCCGAGCCCCGTGGAGACCTGCGGTTCGTGGTAGTCACGCCGGAATACTTTTCAGTGGCGGAGGTGGTAGCCCCGCCAAGATAACCTCGGCGGCCATGCGGCGCTTCTCTGCGCGAACATCATATGTCGCCGGCGTGCCTGTCAGGAATTCACCGTCGACAACGGCCTCCAGTTTGATGCCGCCCCGTTCAAGGAGTTCTGTGGCGACATGGGCATCACGATTCGGTTCGCCTCGATGGAGCACCCCCAATCCAACGGAGCAGTCGAAAGGGCGAACGGTGCCATCTCTATCGCCATCAAAAGCGCCTAGTCGGGCTGCGAAGGCGGTGGCCGAGCGAGCTTCACGGCGTCCTCTGGTCCCTTCGCACAACGGTAACACGCCCAACGGGGTTCACGCCCTTCAAGCTTCTTTTTGGTGATGAGGCGGTGATGCCTGAAGAAATCAGGGCTGGATCGCGAAGGGTCCTCGTCCAAGCGCCCGATGAAGAGCGTCGCGTGTCCTGACCTCCTCGACGGGCGCGAGCCGCCGCAGCCCAACATGTCGGTGCGCGCGCGCGATGCGACGCACTCGAGACCGGTCCGTATATCCGCGAAGGTTCAAGGCCAGGGATCTTGTCCTCAGAACGGCCCTCCATGCGGAGACCGTTGGCAAGCTGGAGTCCAAGTGAGAGAGTCCATACATTGTGGCTGAAGCATTGCAGAAGGGAGCCTACCGCCTCTCCACGCTCGAGGGACAAGCTCTCCGCCACACATGGAACGCAGACAAATTGCGGCGATTTTACGCATAGAAGCAGGATGAAAGTTATAACGGCATCAGCCCCTCCTTGTACCATGCTCGCCCGCGCAAACGGGAGTTCAATAAAGCTCGCTGTTTCCACAAATAACATTGTCTGGCCGTAATGTACAAAGGATCACCCCCGCGCGCAGGCACGCACCAGTCTACGGACTATAAATAAGACATAGCGTCGAGGTCCGCCTCCGCACGCGACAGTCTACGGACTATAAATAAGACGTAGCGTCGAGGTCCGCCTCCGCACGCGACAGTCTACGGACTTTAAATGAAGACGTAGCGTCGAGGTCCGCCTCCGCACGCACCAGTCTACGGACTTTAAATAAAGTCATAGCGCCGAGGTCCGCCTCGCACGCGCCGATCACGGACTTTAAATGAAGTCGAGCGCCGAGGTCCGCCTCGCACGCGCGCCACGGACTTTAAATGAAGTCCTAGCGCCGAGGTCCGCCTCGCACGCGCGCGATCTCACGGACTTTAAATGAAGATGTAGCGTCGAGGTCCGCCTCCGCACGCGCCAGGCTACGGACTTTAAATGAAGACGTAGCGTCGAGGTTCGCCTCCGCACGCGCCAGTCTATGGACTTTAAATGAAGTCGTAGCGTCGAGGTCCGCCTCCGCACGCGCCAGTCTACGGACTTTAAATGAAGTCGTAGCGTCGAGGTCCACCTCTGCACGCGCCAGTCTACGGACTAAATGAGACGCAGCAGGAGGGCGCCCTTGCGCGCACTCTCCGGAGTATAAACAAGACGCGAATTCCGCGTACGCACAGGCGTTGCTCCTGTGCGTACTCAAGAGTATAAAAAAATAGCATACAATGTTAAGAGCGGGTGCTTCGGTTTTCCACAAAAATACCGAGGTTACATGACCACCAGCAGGAGCGTGTACCACACCGCTCCCCTAACCAACCGCTCACCCTTCGCGCGGTCCCGATGGGCCCGCGCCACTATTGGGACGCCTGGGAACTCCTTCGAGCCAGCGGAGGAGGTCCCCGCCCCCGTGTAGCGTGTGCTGCACCGCGACCCTGGCCGCGTCCTCCCCGACATAGCCCCAGATCCGTTGGTGGAAGTTTCGGTGGCCAGGATCAATGAAGCGGATAGCGTCTGACAGCGCCTCCGGCCAGGCAGGAAGATCCAACTGAGGGTTCGCCAGCTCGTGGACATGTCTGCACCCATGAGTGTGAAGCAGGGCAAGGGCGAGGCACGCACCGAGGAAGCTGCAATGCTCGCCGAAGGTCTTCGCGCTGCGGAGAGCAACGCCGGCACCTTCCTCGACCAGCCCAAGCGTCTCCACCAAGCCCCTCGGCCCATGGGTAGCGTCCGGCACGTCGACACACAGGTCCCTGAGGGCCTGGTTCAGAGACTCCATTGCCCTCCACACCGACATGCACGCATTGTCCAAGGCGCCGTCCTTCTCCGCAAGGGACTCCACTAGCTGGGCCTTCTCCTCCTGCAGAGTGGCGATCTGCTGCAAAAAGGAGGTGCGTTCCTCCGCCGCGGCGCGCTGGACTTCCTCGGTCTCCTGCTGCGCGGCCGCCAGGGCGCCCTCCAGCACGTGAAGCTGTTCGTCCTTCGCGGCATGGGCGTCATCCGCAGCACGAAGATCGACCTCCAGGGCTCTCCGCTCCCGGATGCGGGCCTCATCTAGCGCGTGGCCAAGGGCAACATCTGGAAATAGCAGAAAAAGTTAGCAGACGCTCGATAGTGCGCTAGCAGCCGCGAGCGCACGTCCATACCCTTATCTCCGAAGCCCGCAGTGTGAGTGCCAGGAGGTCCCCCTTGCACGGCGACAGCATCTGTTGGTAAAAGCCGTCGCGGGCGTGCTCCGCGGCTGCATTAAAAGCACGAAGCGTCTCCGGGCGCGGGAGGAAGTCGGAGAGGATGAGCCCCGCCCCCGCCACATCAGCGGCTGCGGAGGCTTCGGCCACGTCGACGGCGGCAGCCGCCTGCAGGTCCGGCACGTCGCGTGCACCCCCGATGCTCGATCCTTCACCACGGCCGGGAGACTTCGTCTCGCTTGATGTCGACGGAATGAGCGAGCAAATCGGGGAGAGTTTCGCGAAGTCGCGCAAGGAAAGGGAGCTACGCCTACCTTCTGCATCCCCCGCCGTGATAGGAGGTGCTTGTTCAACCGCCAGTTGGGAGGCGAGTACCTCGGTGGGCGATCGAGAAAACCCTTCGGCCGCACCGACCGCGTCGGGCGCCGCAGCTCCAAGCACAGGGCCGGCAACAATGTACCGACCCCTCGAAGGCGAAGGAGGTCGGACTCGAGGGCGTTTCGCCTGTGGCTCCACAGGCGATTCTTCTACAACGTTAGCAGTTGCAGCTTCTGTCGCGCTTTCGGTCACTACCACCCCGGGCGCCTCCTCGACGGCCGCCGTGGGTGGCAAAGCACTGCCACGAGCAGTGTCCTCCCCCGGCTTGGCAGGTTCCGGCACAACGAGAGGCGTACTCGCGGGGTCAACAGCGCCGGCGGAGGAGGCCGCCAATGGGCTCGGGGCGCCGCGCTCTCCCGAGCTGGTTCGGCCGGATCCATCACCGGCACGGCTTGTCCCGCCGGTGCCAGCCCCCCGGTGTCAGCCGCCGAGGAGGCTGGCGGACTGGATGCGGCAACCTCGGAGCAAGCCCCCGCTTGGCTACAGCCACCACGACGGCTCGAAGCCCGTGCGGGAGTCTCCGTCGGCACCGCGCGCTTGGGCACAGTAATGCGCAGAGCCTCGCACGTGCGGTTTATCCGCCCCTGCCTCGCCATCTTGGTTGCAGCCTCGCGCAGCTTGTGCTCCTTGAGTCTGTACGGGCCCAAAAACGTCGCAACTGCGCGCTCCGCATCTTCCAGCCGAGCCACTGCACAATAGGCAACAAGTCGGTCAGCCGGGGACTACGCAGGCACAAAGGGATGTGCACCAACGCACTGCGTGACTTACAAGGAGCAGAGGGCGGATGCAGGCAAGACAACGACGGACGCACCCCGTCCTCTCGGTCGTCGCCCCGTCGCCCGTACTTCCACCGGGCGGAGAGTGGCACCACCCTGTACATCGTAAACTCTTCGGCCAAATCGCGCATATTCAGCCGACGTGCAACGCCAGTAAGCCTCCACAGCCTCTATGCGTCATCCGCCTCCAGCTTCACACGCGGCGAGCTATTGAACGAGATTGGCCCACCCCGGCACAGCAGGCCACTCGTGCTGGTCACGACGTAATAAAACCATCGCGCGCCCACCGATTCCCACCTCTCCAAATTGGCCAGCGCGGGGAATAGCGTCGTGCAGGACCCTCGCAGCACGAAATCCACGCTGCCAAAATTGCATACAGCCCCCTCAACCTTCTTGGGTCGACAGCACGCGTCGTGTAGGGTGGCGAACAGGCTTGCGCTGGGATGCCGCCTTCCATCCGTGTAGCCCATGTGAAGACAAACAGCGGACTATGGCGTTTGGCGCCAATCGCGCGACTCGGCCGTAGGTCGCGGACTTCGCCCACAAACATCGTTGAGGGCATTCGAAGGCCAACATCGAAGAACGCGACAAAAACGATCGCCTCAGTCTCTTGGGGCTTCGGCTCCGTCTCGTCTCGGCGGGGTAGGCGAGCCCCATCGCGCTCCTCGATCTTCCCTTCCCGTACAAGCCGCTGCAGCGTCTCTTCGGTCACGCGGCTCCTTCCTAGCACACGGGAGCAGCGACCCCCCGAATATTCATGGCCTCCCACCGCTTGTCGCCACGTGAACGCCCCTGCAGCACCAGCTCGTAGTCCTCAGAAGGGAAGGTCAACTCCTCCCGGCTAGACGAGGAGCCGCCACCGGGAGGGCAGGAGGCACCGTCGTGACCGGCCATTGGTCTCTAAGATTAGGGCAAAAGGGCTATCAGCACGAAATAAACAGAGCTAGGAGGCAGGCGAAATAAAACGCCCCTAACACAACGATGGCGCTTTATAAAGCCCACTCGTCTCCTCCACGACCAGAAGCGCAGCCAGATTCAAACCACCAGCGGTTCGACTACCCATGACTGGAAAGAAGAACCGTCGGCATCTGGAGGAGCATGCCTGGTAGGTGGCCAGGCAGCGCACAACGCCAGCACGCGCCCGACACGCGTCCCACTTGCCTAGGGAAGAGGCGAACGGCCGCGCTCACACAACCGCTCGCGTCCCACGACGCACCAGGCGTAAACCGCCGCGTGCCCCACCCACGGAAGGCAGACTGCACGACACGACAACCTGCCCCCTGACAGGTCAGGCGCCGGCACGATTCCAGCCGCCATTAAAAGCGCACTACCAGTCTGCGGGGTCACAACGGCCACGGCGCCGCGACGCCGGCGGCTCAAGGCCCGCGCCGCTCTGCGTCGACCATAATATCGACCCGGCCCCCAGCGCCGGCACCACAGCCAAGCGGTCTGACCTCACCTCGGCAGCCCCGATTGCATCTCTCCGAAGGGTAGGGGACGGAGCGTGCGCGCATCTACATCGGCTGGCGCCCGGCTCGCCGCCACCCGCTCGAAGGGTAGGGACGGAGCGCGCGCGTCTACCGGATAGGCGCTAGCCCGCGCCACCCGCTCGAGGGTAGGGGACGGAGCGCGCGCGTCTCGCCGGCAGGCGCCGGCTCGCGCCACCCGCTCGAAGGGTAGGGGACAAAGCGCGACGCGTCTCGCCCGGCAAGCGCGGCTCGCGCCACCCGCTCGAAGGGTAGGGGACGGAGCGCGCGACGTCTACCGGCTGGCGCGGCTCGCCGCCACCCGCTCAAGGGTAGGGGATGGAGCGCGGCGCGCATCTGCCGCAAGGCGCCACCACCGCCACCCGTTCGAAGGGTAGGGGACGAGAGCGCGCGCGTCTACTTCGCCAGGCGCCAACTCCGCTGCCACCCGTTCGAGGGTAGGGGACGGAGCGCGCGCGCTACTTCCGGCAAGGCGCCCGGCTCGCGCCCCGCTCGAGGGTAGGGGACGGAGCGCGCGCGCGTCTGCCGGCAGGCGCGGCTCGCCGCCACCGTTGAAGGGTAGGGGACGGAGCGCGCGCTCGTCTCCGGCTCGGCAGGCGCCGGCCCACCGCCACCGCCGAGGGTAGGGGCGGCGCGCGCGTCTCTACCGGCTGGCGCTAGCTCGCTGTCACCCGCTCGAGGGTAGGGGACGGAGCGCGCGCGTCTACTTCAGCTAGGCGCCAGCGCCGCTGCCACCCGTTCGAAGGTAGGGACGGAGCGCGCGCGTCTACGCCGGGCAGGCGCCGGCTCGCGCCACGATTCGAGGGTAGGGGACGGCGCGACCGCGTCACGCCGGGCGCCCGGCGCCGCCACCCGCTCAAGGGTAGGGGCGGAGCGCACGCGCGTCTGCCGGCTAGCGCCGGCGCGCCGCCACCCGCTCGAAGGGTAGGGTGCGGAGCGCGCGCGTCTGCCGGCAAGGCGCCGGCTCGCCGCCACCGTTCGAAGGCTAGGGGACGGAGCGCGCGCGCGTGCCGGCAAGCGCGCTCGCGCCACCCGCTCGAGGGTAGGGGCGGCGCGCGCGTCTACCGGCTAGGCGCCGGCTCCGCGCCACCCGCTCGAAGGCTAGGGGGGGGAGCGCGCGCTGCGAGCCGGCAAGCGCCCGCTCGCGCCACCCGCTCGAGGGTAGGGGACGGAGCGCGCGTCTGCCGGCCAGGCGCGGCTCGCGCCACCCGCTCGAAGGCTAGGGGACGGAGCGCGCGCGTCGCGCCGGCTAGAGGCGGCTCGCCGCCACCCGCTCAAGGCTAGGGGACGGAGCGCGCGCGCGTACTTCGGCTAGGCGCCGGCTTAGAAGGAGGCACCCGCGCGCGTCTACCTCAACTGTAATCTAGCCATCGGCCTCGACTGCGGCCCCAACCCTCCGTCAAGTTCGGAAAAGTTCACAGGCCGCAGGGACGGAGGGGGCCAAAGGACTCGGCAACATGGCTTCGGCCCTGTGAAGCCCTTTACCATGAGAGGCTCCTGTTGTAGGGGTGGCCCCCACCTAAACCCAGCAGGCCTGGTAGAAGGTTATAAGGCCCATAATAGGCCATGTGTAATGACATAAGTGCCCCTGAAGGGGAAACTCATATGTAAGGGTATAATTGTAAATGCACTCCCCATGTATATATATATGGAATACAGGCCATGGAAAAGGCCAAGCCATTACTGTCACTTCTCCCAACTCTCCACTACCATCTCTCTCTGTTTGGTCTGTAACCACAACAGTCCCCTCTGAGAGGTCAGACCGGTAAGACTTTGCATTTCTAAAATTTTGCCTTCTTTAGCTCTGGGCTTTGGAGAGTTCATGAATTTATATTTTCATTATGTATTGTTACTGATACTTGAAGGAAGATTTTAAAAAGTTATTCACTCTATTTAACTCATCATTACCGATCCTACCACTACTTATTTGGCAACGCTAGTTAAATGAGTTGTATTGCGATCTGAAAAAAGTAATAATGAACACTAATTTTTTCATGCTACCGAACTAGCTATGTAGTATGCTACGATTAATTATGTGCAGGTTATTTTCTTTGAAAGCTTCGTGATTAATTGCGTGAAGGTTATTTTCGTTAATTTTGCTTCAAAACTACTTTATCAACTGTATTTATCAAACTAAACAATCTCTGATCCTGATCGATATGTCTGACGGGTTAAATTAAGCATGTGGATTTTTTACGACTTTATTATTGCAACAGCCAACTGAGGAAGTAGAGTACGATCGCAAATTGGTGTATGCACGAAGTTTTATTTTTGGTGTATCCACTCGAATACTATAATATAACTAGCAGAAGTGCTTTGCGCGTCTAGATTGAAAAATATAATTGTATTTGCTATTAAAACTCTAATATCCATAATTAAAAAGATTATCACAGTCAATGACAGACGAGGTGCTCAACCGCTACCTCACCTTGTTCAACGGGCCCTATTGCAGGAGGCAATCCAAGCTCTTTCGGCTCTGTTCAACTTCAACTGTGGAAGCTCTATAGGTCAACGACGTACTAGTGGCATAGGGGGAGTCGGCTCGCCTTGAGGATGTAACCACGTCGACCAGGCTGTAGAAGACACGCCTTCTAGAAGGCCACTTTAGAAATGGAAGCATGAAGCCTTCATCATGCAGCCAGCCAATTCGAGCTGCCACCACTATTGCTTTCGCTGCCACTTCCTAGTCTGGCCATGTACTGCACAACTTTTATATTTTTGTCGACGCTACTTATGTGGCAGCTTCCCCTTGCGAACTGCACCCATGTTATCAAATGGACTTCGGTTCCTGCCATTGTCATCAGTGCTTCATCTTTCACCCATTCTGGCTCCTATCCTTACCGACCCTTTCTTGTTGCTACACACATATATGCAGCCTCCCTCCACAATGGCTGGCCAGTGCAATTACCACTATAACACCTGCCAGCCACTCGGGTTCGAACCACTCGGCCATGGCATTTGTCACCACGAACACCAGCCACTCGGCCATGGTGGCTGTCACCATGAACGCCATCACCATTGTGAACACCAACTCCACCGTTTTGTTGGCCTTCGACAGGAGCCAAAATGGAAAAATCCCGCTCTTCATCACACAGCAACATCCTTTTTTGCTCTGGCTTTTGTTCCATTTCAATTTGCCTTGCAGCGAGTTACGCAAGAATAGAGACATCTACAAGGTGCCTCAGATGATCCACCACTTTTCTCAAAAAGGAACCAGGACCCAGACTCCCTCATCTTGTTCCTATTTGCTAGTGCCTTCATCTGCTTATGTTAGGGCCCAACCTATCCATTATTTGCTAGAATGTGAGGGCTTAACTCCCGTGTTCATCAAACAACTGTTCAGGCTACTCTTGAGGCAAACCCTTGCCACATAGCTTGTCTACAGAAATCAAAGCTGCAGTCGACTGACTTCTCGCCAAGTCCATTGGCGGAAATAGATTGGATGAATTCAACTTCCTCCTAGTGGAGAACACTAGAGGAGGGATCCTTATCCCCTGGAATAGTGATACAGTCTCCATCTCCAACCCCTGATGCCATGAATTCGGCCTCACGATTGATGTGATGATCCGAGACTACGTTATCGATTTTGTCCTAACCTCGGTGTATAGCCCACCGCTTGACAAGGACAAGGAGAGATTCCTTATGGAACTTATGCTTGTGCGTCCACCGCTGGCCGTCAAGTGGCTCCTTCTGGGTGATTTCAACCTAATCTATAGGGCGACTGACAAAAATAATTTGAATCTCAATCAACGTCTTATGGGAAGGTTTTGCAACACCCTCAACACTTGCGAGTTACATGAGATCTACCTTCAAAACTGCAAATATATTGGAGCAATGAAAGAGACAATCCCACACTAGTCAAACTAGACAGATGCTTCTGCAACACTGCCTGGAACACCAACTTCAATAATCACACCCTACAAGACTTATCCACTTCCATGTCGGATCACTACCCCCCTCCTCCTCTCAAACATTGGTGCACCATGGCCACCCAAAGTCTTTCGCTTTGAAAATTTCTGGACCTGACTACCGACTTTCCAATAGATAGTCCAACAGGCTTGAGCAGAGACTACACCTAGCCATAACCCGATTCCCACATTCAACAAGAAATTGAAAATCACTGCAATCTGGCTAAGGACATGGAGCAACAAGCCACTCCCGAATGTCAAGCTACAGCTGCACATAGCCAAAGAGATCATCCTGCTCAGGAAAAAAGGCCTTAATTCCCAAAGAAGCAGAGCTCCAAGCCTGCCTAAAAGAGAGTCATGGTTTACCATTCAGTATTATGGAGTACATATGGTTTAATATTTTGCTAAAGTCATTAAATCCTACGTACAAAAAGGTGTCTAGAGTCACTATTAGAAATGATTGCATGAAGATCTATGAATATGAAAAAGGAACTACTGAAGAAGGCTTTTAAGGATATTAAGAAGATTAGCCTCACATGCGATCTTTGGATGTCTAACCAAACACTATGTTATATGAGTTTGGTTGCTCACTACATAGATGCAGATTGATCAATGCATTGTTGTATCATTAACTTCTTAGAGTTGGAGCCTCCCCACATAGGTATAGTCATATGTAATGCCATTTCCAATTGTTTGGCTACATGAAGAATTGAGGATAAGATAGCTAGCATGATATTTGATAATGCCTCAAGTAATGATCTTGCTGTTAAATTGTTGCTTGCCAAGTTTACAAACCGAGGTGCACTTTGGTTTAAAGGAAAGTTTCTTCATATCCAATGTTGTGCTCACATTCTAAATTTAGTTGTCCAAGACGGTCTTAAGGTTATTTAGCCTTTAATTGACAAAGTTAGGGAGACTATCAAATACATCAAGAAATCTAATAGTCAGATGTATAAGTTCAATTCCGACATTGATTCTCTTAATCTTCAGCACAAAAAGGGATTGACTCTTGATGTGTGCACTAGGTGGGGTTCCACATACAAAATGCTAGATTCTGCTTTTTATTATAGAATTGCCATTGATGTGTATGCTTCTGGAGATGCTAACTATCGGTGGCAGCCAACAGAGGTGGATTGGAAGTTGTATGAACAAGTCAAAGGCGTGTTGTATGTTTTTCACTTGGCTACAAAAGAGTTTCAGGTTCAACCTACCCTACCTCCAATTTATTTTATCCCCATATTGTTGATATCTAGAAGGCACTAGGTCAATTGTTACTGTCTAGAGATGTATCTCTTACAAAAATGGCTGATGCAATGGTAGATAAGTGTGATAACTATCAGGGCTTAGAATGCAATACTTTGTTTGCAATTGCTGTAATTCTAGACCCAAGATTTAAGATGGGTATGATTCAGTTCATATTTCTTTCTTGTGCTCAGAAATTGATCTCCATAAAAAACTTGCATCTGTTCAATCTACACTAGATGAGTTGTACGCTTTATATGAAAGTGATTACAACAAAAGCATGTCAACATTGAAGAGCAATGATTTTTCTTCTGAATGCACCAGTTCATCTGCTGGAACTTCTACTAGTGCTTTCCCAACTGCTAGCCAATTCCAAGAGTTCATGAAAGCCTAACATGCTACTCATCCTTCAAAATCAGATTTAAAGAAGTACTTGGATGATCCAGTTGAAGCTATTCCTGTGAAAAGTTTTGACATACTTCAGTGATGGAGGATGAATGAATTGAAGTATCCAGTTGTGGCTAGGATGGCCAAAGATGTTCTCACTATTCGCATTACCTCAGTCTCATCGGAGTCAACTTTTAGTGCTGGAGGTTGAGTGATCGATGATTACCATAGCTCTTTACTCCCATGAACAATGCAAGCGTTGGTATGTGCATCTAGTTGGATTAGAGGAGGCCACCACAAATCAATGGACTTGGTAAATTTATGGATATTACTGTTTTTTAACCAAATAGATGAAGTCTTGAACTAATTCTTGTTTACTTTTTGTTCTTGCATAGGAAGATGTCGCTAATTCCATTCCTTTGTCATCAACCGACAGTACAACAACATTTTTTATTCCTTTATAACCGAATGGACCAATAAGCTGCTATAAGGAAGATTTTAAGACATTACCTTCACAAGTCTTTTCCATGGAGTACTTTCCATGTTTTGTTGGCCCTTCCCAATATATTCTTATTATAGGACAGTACCACAATCCTAGTATGCACAATCAGATTTTTTATCCTCCCAAACTAAATTCATTTATTCTTCTATGATATATTTTGAATCTAAAAGGTACAAAAATAAGATATATAAGTTATCTTGTACTAAAAACTCTCTGAGGGATTGTTTCTTTATTCAATTGCCTACAAATGTAACATCTTCCATCCATTCTCATGTTTGTTCCTATAGTTCAATTATCAAAGCCAACTGTCCTCTCAAGCTGTTTCTATCATCTGATTGTAGCAACATCCCTCATAACCATGATTCTTCAAGGGTTCAGGGAAATAAGCTATTTTTCCTCTTAAGCAATTCATGTCACTTTCATTGTAACAACTTTCAGAACTACAAGAAGTACAGTATTCATCTGTGCACGCACACAAAACAAAATAGAGAAAATAATCAACAACATCATCATCAGTATATGCATATTTCCAATAACACCTTCACTCTATGTAACATTTTTAGTTTCATGTGCATAGGCAGATAAGCTTAAGTTCTTGTAGTTTGCTCTCCAAGGTAGTGTTGCATACATATAGGCCATTGTACATTTATGTAAATAGTTTTGCACAATACAAATACAAAAGCTCCATTCTATGTTTCTTTGACATTTGCGATTCTGAAATCCTGATGAGAAAAGAGAGCTAGTTGATCAATGCTATTTTGTTGCAAGAGCATGCAGTCTATCGTTCAAGAAAGCTAGTTCGTGTTGCTGCATCTCGAAGAAGCTACTAGCCTACTGCTGCTGTTACTGCACACTTGGCAATTGGCATCATGTGATGGTTGTGATGCAGTGATGGACTGATGGTTGTTTAATTTGTTATCAGGCAGTGATATACCATATGTGATGGTTGTAACCAGTGCTGTTGTCATGAACTTCTGATTTGTTTTGTGCTACTGTGTACTACTACAAACTTGGCAAACCTACCTCTAGTTATATATTACAAACTACTGCTATGTTGCTCTAGTTATATATTACAAACTACTACTATGTTGCTCTCTCATTGGCTGATTGCCCTGGTTAAAATGCTGGTCATATACTACCGAGCCTACACAAGCTGAGCTTGCTCGATTTTTGCTGATTTATGCATTATGGAGCCTACACGAGTTGATCTCGAGTGAGCTCGAGCTTTGTCCGAGCCGAACTTAAAGCTCAATGGCAATCTCAAGCTCGCTCGAGCTTGGCTCAAGTTTCTACCGAGTTTGAGCTTGCGAAGTCAAGCTCACTCGAGCTTGGCTCGCTTACAGCCTTTGTTGCTTAGACATGACATGTTCATATCGTTTGCCAGTAGTTTTGAATGGATTCCAACTGTAACTTTGTAAGAGATCCTCACCCATATAATTATATGTGAGACATATGAGATACGTATCAGATATTTTCTTTTTCTCTCCATCAACGAGAGAATTTCTTGAAATTTTATTTTTTTTCTAATTTAAGGATTATTGTCGGAATTTTTTCTTCAAAATGAAGGAGATGTCTTTAACCTAACATGTTGTTGGTAGATATGTGTGTGTATTATTGGAAGTTTAGCTGCACTGTATATTGGAAGGTTTGGAAAAACTATTTTGGAATCTGTTTGAAAGTGTTTTACATCATAAGTTTAGCAAACATCTATGACAATTTTCTACTTAATCTCGTATCAACTTTCAACCATATATATCCACCTCTACGGCCTTAAAAACACTGTACTGCGCGTGTGTTTATACATTGACTCGAACCATGATTTGAAAAAATGAATATATCCAAGGTATCGCAGGCAAAAAATTTTGGAATTTTTGGGTATCGAGTTTAGCTAGTTTATTAACTAATTCAAATAAGTTTGAACTGAAATTCAAACTGTAGTTAGGTATATGTTGATTTTATATAAAAATAGGTAAAGCATGTGACAAAAATGTTGGAAAACATTGAATTTGAGTATATTTTTCAAAGGTATGTGTTTCATTTAAATTGTTTTAGATGGGTATATACCCTAAAATTAAAATTTTCAAAAAATATACTCAAATTTGGATTGAATTCGCGTATTTAAAAGCATGGTACCCGAATACTACGGTATTCTATTCCAGTGTCCTGTATATGCATGAAGTATTTTTCTACTGCCGGGTATGATTACTGCCAATGTACGGTTGATTGAATTCGAGATACTAATGACCAGATCGGGTTTGTGGGTGTGCGCACCACCCGTACGAAACCCACTAACCAAGAATTCATCCAACTAATCACGTGATTCAGGGCCGCCGGGTGCGTTAGAAATCTGACGTGTTGACTGGTACATCCCGTTTTGCAAATTTGTAGACAACTACCACCTGGATTTGAGGCCAAGGATGCATACATGCATCTTTTACGGAACATTAGAGTTCCATGACCATCATAATCTATTATAATGGATGCATCTTTTACGGAACATTAGAGTTCCGATCCATGACCATCATAATATAATGGATGCATCTTTTACGGAACATTAGAGTTTCGATCCATGACCATCATAATCTATTATAATGGATGCATCTTTTACGGAACATTATTAGAGTTCCGATCCATGACCATCATAATCTATTATAATGGATGCATCTTTTTTGTTCAACATGGTAATGTGATTCCTCATGTTAACTAGTTCTTTGACGGCATATAGCTCTTGAATGGTTTGTTCGAAAAGGAATACATATACCCTTTCAAAAAGGAATATATCATTTGAAAAAGAAGTATTTCATTTGAAAAGGGAGTATTTCATTAGACAAGAAGGTAGTATATCATTTATAAAAGTAATATATCATTTAACGGAGGGTAGTATATCATTTGAACAGGGAGTACAGTGTTGGCTCCCCTCTCCAGAAAAAAAAAGAGAAGTATATTGTTGGCCGTACTAGAAGCTAGCTAGTAGTATATCATCTCTTAAGGATGTACATTGTCAACCGTACAAGAACCTAGTAGTATATAGTCAAATTGGAGTATTTCATTTGAGTACATGATAAAGCTAAAGATAATGCTGAAACAAACAGGCTCCTTTCAAACCTACTGAAGAACAAGGTACATACTCCATCGATGGTGACGACTAATAAACAATATACAACTAGTCTGTACTTCACTTCTTTTATGGATGTATATATTCCATTTTGGTATGGAATTATATACTCCATTTTAGTGAGGACGGTGCATTACGAAGCACGGTGGAAGGGGGCAATTCCGGCAGCTACTTCTTCCTGTCTGCCGATGAAATTGAAGCAACATATGGTTCCTCTACCTGTGAGTTTATTTAGTAAATGAACTTGACGTTGGGAGTGTCTGTATCGAGGGCACATTTATCAAACATAGATAAGGAGTATATCTGTATAGCCAAACGAAAATCGACGTAGATGCATACATACTGTGGCGTTACCCGGTCCAAGCACGTCTCCGCTACTACTACTACTTGGATCATCTCGGAGCGGAGGCCGGGGCTCGCAGGCTGGCGCCGCAGCGGCGCATGGACGTGCTAGGGGCGAGCGGACGGCACGGGCCATGCAGCGTCGGGGTCGCCATCGCACGGCCCGTCGTCACCGTCTCCTTGACGTCGCCACCGCCTGCACGCCGGCTCGAACTCGCCTCAGGCCGAGCCGACGACGTCGTGCAGCCTCGCGCAAACGAAGACAGGCGGGACCAGATCTGCAGCCGGCACCGTCTCGCCTTGCGCTCAGATTCAACGGGAGAACGTCGAGCCGTCACCACCGTGCTCCAACGCGCACCTCTGCAGAGGTGGTATGGCAAGACCAATGCCTGGAACGGGGGCGGCGAAGAGGATATAATCAATTAGCAACAAGCCGCATACCTCTTCCGCCGGTGATATTTATAGGAACGAGGAGAGAGCGGATGGTTAGCATGGCATCGGGGTTTAGAATACGCAGGAAAATCGGGAGCTCAATCCAACGCGGAGTCGGGCGGGCGTGATACAGACGTATGATCGTTCTCGACGTACTATTCCTCACAAAGAAACATCGTTCAACGCCTAAAACGGGTGTACATATTGAGTGCATCATTAACCACTGAGATTGTACGTAGAGCAGGTACTAGTACATATGACGATATACGATCCAATGTCAATTTCGTTTTAGCTATATCGTTTATAACAGAAAAGGCTTCCTCTTCTGTCACTGCACATGTAATCCATCTTGGAATCGATCGTATCGACTGGCCAGTACTACTCTAGCTTTGTCAAACCAGCGCCTCCCGTAGCCTTAACTGCCGGTCTCCAAAACCCTAGCTAGGTCCTTAGCCATGTGATTAAGCTAACCGCCGCCAGCAATTAAGCTAACCGCCGCCCTTAAATGCCTCCACGGCGTCTCCTACCTTTTTGTCCTCCCTGAATTGATAGCCGCCACTGCCCAAGCTGTGACATGACGCTGCCTGCCTGCCTCGTTCTCACACTCACAGGCCGCAAAGCCCGCGCATTCCACTCACCTCCATCCACCTGTAAAGCTTCGTGCAGGCATGCACTCGATCGATCTGGCCTTCTAACAGTATGATATTAGATGTTTATAAATCTTGTCATTTGAAATACAAGATAATGTAAAGGGGAGAGAGAGTATAGAGAATTGAGCTGTCCCTTATGCAATAGTCAACTATAACATGAGAAACATGATATATTGTGTCATTAAGAAACTGTCTATAGAGATATATAAGAAGATGAGCAGTTTTCCTATCCTTGGGCTGCCTTTATTATTGTTTATAGATAATATAAAAGGATTATAGACTGTAGCCCTTGTCCTAATCTCTCTCTACTTAAGCTTGTAGCTAAGCACAAAGCTATAGCATGGCCTTATATATAGGAAGATAGCCAAGTGGCGCCAAAAGATACAGAAGCTCACAAGCCTACGCACTACGCCGCACCGCTAGCTCTACACCTTCGAAGTTCAAACCAGCACTCGCATACTTCGTACGTACAAGCTAGCGAAGTCCATGTCGCAGCTTCCGGCCGTGCCGCCACCGCTGGCGATCGTCGACGGGGGCCGGAAGAAGCGGGCGGGGCTCCCGAAGCTGCTGCACAAGTTTTTCTTCAAGGTGCTTCGGCTGAGGCCCGCAGCGTCGGCGTCGGAGGGGAGCGCCGCCGCGTTCGAGGCCTACTACGGCTACCGGATGGTGGATGAGTACTACTACTACAGCTACGGCGGCGTGGGGTCGTCGTGGGCCTGGGTGCTCTCCTCCATCCCCGAGGAGGAGAGCTCCGAGGAGGGCACGCCTGACGCCGTCGTCGGCCCCGCTGTGCTCCGTAAGGCCCACTCGGAGCGGCTTGTCGTGGCCGAGGTCGCTGCCGTCGTGCACCTGGAGGTCGTCTTGTAGAGGCGGCACAGCTGAGCTAGCTAGTTTGCTAGTCAACAAGTTTCTCTTGCGGATTCATATCCTCTGCCAGCGTGAAAAGCACCCACAGGAGGGTAGCTTCACCGTTCGATCAGAAACCAACGCTACAGATGAGCGCAGACGGATTTCATAGCACACTTGCGGTTCCTCGCAAAGCGCTCAGAACTGCTCGCTGCGTCAATCCCAGCCGTTGCAGCTTTGATCGGACGGCTCCAAAGGTGCCAAATAGTGTGCCAGTGCCTGATTACCAGTGGCACAACGTACGGAGGGTCCAAATCTATAATTTGCATATTGCAAAATCAAAGTCAGTCTCGTTTATTAGTTACTGAAGAGATTTGTGTACGTAGATGATAGCAAGATATGATGTAACCACGAAATTTTTGTCATGTGAGGGTAGAAAATTAGATCATTTCCGGAAGGGAGCAGCTAGCTAGCCAACACTATACCGATAAACGCACTTCCAACGGTATAGCAAAGTTTTATGATATTTCACACACTGCAACAAGCTTCAAGTAAGTTTCAAGGACGCAACAAATTTTGTGGAAGTTTCATGTTTAAAAGGTAGAAGTTCTAACCACTCATTGCTTTAAAAAAATGCAAGTTTCGTGAGGTTGTATGTTCCAAAAATGCAAATTTTATATGGGTTTCATGAGGTTCCATGTTCCAAAACACAAAGTTTCATGAGGTTTCGTATTCTAAATTGTAAGATTCATGAAGTTTTATGTTCCAAAATGCAAGTTTTATATGGGTTTCATGAGGTTCCATGTTCCAAAATGTAAAGGTTCACAAGGATTCATGTTCCAAATTGAAAGTCATATGAGGTTCCATGTCCAAAACACAAAGTTTCCAGTGGTTTCATGTTCGAAAATGCAAGTTTTCTGAGGTTTCATGTTCTAGGATGCAAGATTCATGAGTTTCATGAGGTTTGATATCCCAAAACACAAAGTTTCAGGTGGTTTGATGTTCCAAATTTCAAGTTTTATAAGATGTTATGTTCTATATGAGTTGTATGAGGCTCTATGCTCTAAAACACAAGGTTTCAAATGGTTTCATATTCCAAATTGTGAGTTTCATGATATTTTATGTTCCGAAACGTAAAAGTTTTGACATGTTTTCATGAGTTTCAGAAGGAAAAACAAAGCAATATGCTATTCATTGCAAAATAAAAAATAAGAATAAAATTACAATAGAGTGAAAAATTGCCACAAATTTCAAAAAAAAACCCAAAGCTTTAAAGAGATACAATAGAGTGAGCTAGGAAACAGTGGCGTCACTAGAAGTAGGCTTAGAATTTGCGGTGGCCATGAAGCTCGCTAGCCCCATTACCCTAGCAACTGCACTTGCTCACCGCTGCACTAGCTCTCACGTAGCCACCATGGATGCTTGCTGCTCATAAATGCTATGTGCACGGTGACGGTGCTGAGACCAGTGGTGTTTAGGTTAGGTTCACGCAACGGCCAAGCTTACCGACAGTGGTCGCTCTCTTTTCTTTTGCTACGCGCCTCACATACTCGGGTTGTAGATGGAATCATATGCTTGAGTTATAGATGGAATCAACCAAGGATGGAGAGAGAGACACGGAGAGACAAGACTTTGGATAAGTCCAAACTGAATGAGTGGATAAGAATCAGTGCATATGAGTGCCTTGATCCTGCCCACTGTAGTCTAAGCCAAATGAGTGAATAAGAAACGATCTATATCAAGTGGTTCCAAGGTTATTTAGTGGTTCAATCCATCCAACGATGAGAATATTGTAAAGGCATCTCAGGGTATATCTCGTAGCATTACTTTATCCGAAAAGGGGGCAATTAATGTATCATGCATGCTTGGGGGTGTCGTTTTTGGGCGGCAGTAGAAGTTGCTGTCTTGTTGACATCGCTAGTGATGTGGGTTTAATTTCATGTATATCCCCCACATTAGTTGCCATTGTAAATTAGGCCTCCCTTGCTCACATGTAACTTTTTTTTTGTTGTGTGGGCAGGGGGAGAATTGTACGTGCTTGATTCCTACTAGTGCTTCAGCTTTGCTAGCTTTTACCGGCAATGTGAGCTTCCTTGTGTACGTACAAGCAGGGATTATATTTTCGGTTTAGAAAAAGTCGGATCCCTCCGAGAAATCTGAAATCCGGAAATTTCGAATATTTTTTCAAAAATTTCAATGAAAATATATTCAAACATATCATTTGAATTCAACAAAAATTCAAGAAATACTTACTATTTTGGTCCTATCGGCGCCGCCACCCCTCACGCGGCCAACGCAACCTCCCCCTCCCACCGCCCGCCACTGGCACAACCTCCCCTCCAGCAACCGGCACAACTCCCCTTCCCACCGCTCGCATCGCCCGTTGCTGGTGCCATCTCCCCCTCCCGCCGCCCGCCACCGCTCGCGGCCGCGCCCCGATCGGGTTCTCCCTACTGCTGGATGGAAGTGTGGAAGCTTTTATATGGGAGTAGGTAGGCCAGGCCGAAAATTTCTAAAGTGGGTCGATTTTTTGAGCCGGAATGGGCTTCTATCGGGGTGAGCTGAGAAAACCGAAAATCAGCAAATTTTAGAAAAGTCAGCCCGTAAATGCAATCCCTGCGTACAAGCAAGGAAAAGAAACTTTTTTATTGGCCTTTCCTTTTTCAGTTCAATGTTTTCACAGTGATCTTGCTCAGCTAGTTCCTGTAAAGTGGTAGTTAGCGTTTACTTTTCACAATAATTTAGTTTCACATGATGTGTAATCTTTAAAAATCAGTGGTCGTCCAATATAAGCAGATATAAATTCACTTGTCACGCGACAAGTTGACTAGGGGCGGCGGAACAAATGCTCAAGGCTCGTGACGTACATCAGGCTTTGGCTAGATAGCAAAAGAGCTAAACCAAGCAAGATGGTAACAGAGTCATATAACATGAAAGGTTTCTAATGTTTCGAAAAGAAAACTAAAGGTTTGTTTAAAAAATTATGTTGTCGAAGCGTTTGTTGAAATTTTCATATGTTCATTGAATCACTAGTACCAGAGCATCTCAGCATTAAAATTTGATCAAAAGTTCAGTATTTCCATTTTCCAGGGTGATCTCGCTTGATTAGTTCCTATAAATTAGTTTACTTTGCACAATAACATCGATTCAGTTTAATATTTGGCAGCTGATCACCCGGTAAAAGAGCACACTCGTAAGTTGCTCGATCTGCCCAGCCGAACGCCTGTGTTTGGTTCCAGGGACAATAGGGGATGGGAAGGAGCGATCCCAGATTTGGACCTGTTTGGATTGGAGTCAGCAGGGACAGAGTCCATCCCCTTTGGGGAATATCCCGGGAATATTCCCCTAAATTGAGGATGCCCCCATCCTTCAAAAATGAGGGGATGGACTTGTCCCTCTTCCTCGCTACCTGCCTCCAATAGTGTGTTTGGTTCTAGGGACAATAGGGGATGGGGACGGTTCCATCCTTAAAAACAGGGATGGATTCATTCCATCCTTACCTGACTCCAAACCAAACACACCAATGGCCCTGTAGGAACACCTTAGTCCAAAAATGGCCTCCAGTCGCTTGTATTTGTAGATATAGCCTCCTCAATGACCTCGACAGCAGCGGTAGACATGCGCTAGCCCAGCTCAATAGGAGGGCGCTTCACTTGGCAATCCGCTCCAGCTTGGAATCGGACGGATGGCCACGGCAGGTGATGGGCCCTACCAAGTCACGCAGGCTCAGCTAGTGTGCCTTGTCCCGCTGAGCCCAAGGGGATCGGTAGGTTCTTGCCGTGCCCGACCAACTTGGCAAGCACCCGCCTATCCTTACCAGTCACCAGCGCAGCCCCCGCGCACATAAATTCTCTCGCACGACGCTCGATTCTCATTCGAAACCCCCAATGAACTCATTTTCTTACCTGTCAAGCGACAGAGACCGAGCGAGAGAGAACCAAGGGAGAAGAAAGAAAGAGAGAGGAGAAAAGAGTTTCAATTAGATTTTTGATGTGGTTTTGTTGGGATTTAGGAGATTTGCTAATTGGAAAAGTGTAGATCCAGTGGATACCTTCAAAAAGATGTATGTTTTATTTGCATGCAAACGATACGCTTAATATGTTATTAGTATTTCATTAGCATAGTGGTGGTTTAGCAGTATGGAATGTGCATGGTAACCATGTTTAGTTGACGTATATATTTAGCTCATGCGGATGGTATTTTGTAATTAGCCATATTAATGATGTATTAGTGGCTAATGATAATATTTTGTAATTAACCATGTTGAAGAAATATGCATTATTATTTTTAGTATTCTTAGTGACTTTATAATTTAGGAGATATGTATGTACATATGTACCTATTGCTTTGGTGAGATTAAAAAAATAAAAAAAATGATGATAAGTTTGCTGAAATGTGTACTATTATTTTTAGTATTTATGTGTGTGTATGTATATGTATATATGTGTACCTACATACATGCATATATGCACATGTCCGTGAGCATATATGGTAGCTCAATTATATAAATGTGCATGATCATTTTTTATGTTTGGTTATATTTAGCATCGTTGAAAATAAATGAATTTTGTCTGCATTGGTGCTAGGTACGTGATGTCGGATATGGAATATTTGTTTTGTTTTATAGGGAGGGTGTCATATGGTACAGGCTATAAGGAGTGGACCTGAAAAAATATGAACAGATTGTGATCCAAGCTCCGGGTTTGAAGAAGATGTGTCTGCCTAAGCTCAAGAGGTGCGTACAGAGTGCATTTGATAGGAAGACAAGCAAGAAGAAGATTGTCATTGAGACGGTGACTGCCACAATAGTCAGAGTTTCGGGGAGTGCTTTTGGGAGCTGAAGAAGGTGGTTGGCAACATTGCTTAGGGTAGTACATGCAAATTGCAAACAATCTTGGTGCAGCGATATATGGAAGGCCGATGGTGTATGTACAGTTTGTGGAGAGGGGCAACCATCGAGTAGGGGTGAAGCCAGTGGGAGTGGTAGCATGGAAGTGTCACTGTTGGCTGGTAGTGGCAATGTGGAACTTACTGTTGGTGGGATGGTGGTGGCGAAGTGGAACCTGTTGTTAGTGCGCATGGTGGTGCATGGTAGAACCTGATGTCAGTATGGATGATGGAGGGCTGAGGAGACATGCTCATAATTTTGAGCCAACCGAAGGTGTAGGGAGATAGTGGGCAGTGCGCATTAACTGCCATGAATATTTGGCTAACCTATTGAATAGAATGCAATCCGACGACGAGGATGTTGACACAACCAGTAGTGGAGACGAGGCTAGTGTAAAGGCTGGTTCGGGCGGTGCATCCCATGGCATTGTGTGTACGGACGTTGAGTATGTCTCCTCTAGATTGGATGTTAATTGACCTCCCTTGTTCTATTGCATGAAAATGGATCCAAATGGTCGTTCGACGAAGACACTTTGTTGGAAGGGCAACACTTCCCCCAACAAGGGTGTTACGCAGCAAGCCATTGCTAGATATGCCTGAACATAAGCCACATGTATTAGGTACATAGGTTGAACCTTGACATATATGTGGTGGTGTGTGGATGATTCTTGTCCTAGAAAGGTCCATATGCGGAGATTCAGAGGCGGTGCAATAGACTTCCAGATAACGATGGTGAAGGATCACACTTGTGAGGTTGCAAAGTCTCTGCACAAGCACAGGAATGTGACCTCATCATACATTGACAGCCTACTCAGTCAACTCATAGTTGCAAATGTCACAGTTTCACCAAAGCTATTGATAGCCAATGTCGTGAACCTTTTTAATTTTTCAGTGAGCTACGGTGATGTGTGATGGGTGAGGAAGGTCATACATAGAATGTACGGCACGTACGAGAAGACCTATGACTTTATGCCAAGAATGTTGTATCAGATTGCCAAAGATAATTTCGGGACATACATAAACAAGATGGAGAGGGTGCACCCTTCAAGAGGCCCAATTATTTCATCTTTGATCGAGTGTTCTGGGTGTTTTAGCCGACGATCGAGGGGTTCAAGTACCGACATCCAGTGCTCATGATGGACCGCATGTTCCTCTCCGGCAAGTACAAGGCACAATATTGACGGCAATGGCAGCTAACGCGAATGACCAACTACTCCCGATGGATTTTGCAATTGTAAAAAAATTAGAACACTGATAGTTGGCTATGGTTTCTGGCCAATATAAAGAAAGCAGTAGTTCATGATCGACCCACCATTTGCTTGATCTCGGACCACTACATCGAGCTATTGTCGATGCTGAGCACTATGCAGCAAGGGAAACAACCACTGTTTTAGTGGAACAACGTAAGGACCCGTTGGTGTATGAGGAAACTTACGGTGAACTTTCACACCCATTGTCACAACAAAGAGTTGATGAAGAAGTTCAAAAAGCTCTGCATGCAGAACCAAAAATGCAAGTTCAACGCAACCTAGAAAGAGCTCGACGAGAAGACCTCAGGAATGTGAGGGAGTCATAGACAATGGAACCAGGTGTAGCTTAGGGCATTTCAGTAGCAATCAATGAGTTCACCCAATGGATCAACTTGCATGCCTCTGAGCTAGAGAAATGGTCACTGGTTCATGACATTGATGGATCGAGGTACGTGATTATGATGGCGAACATGTTCGAGGTATACAACAGTGTGCTAAAAGGTGTGTGCTCCCACCTGATCACTACATTTGTGGATGAGAGTTAGAACCATGTCATCAGTTACTTCATGAATAGAGCCATGATCATGAAGAAGCAGTTGGATGATGGAAAGCAACTCTGTGAAGTGATATAGGCTTACATGGAGCAAAAAATGAGGAAGGCTTATTCGCACATTGCTCAAACTATTGATAGGATGAGGAAGAAGTTTGAGATCCGGTTGAGGGAGAAGTATGTCATAGGCCACACCAGAGGGGATCGCAAGGATGCATGCACCATCAGCGAAGTAGTGACCTGCACGTGCAACAAGTCAAAGCTCCTCCACAACCTTGCTTGCATGTGTACACAGCATGCGCAACATGGCGGTAGTCCTTCATGCAGTACGCAGGACTTGGAGCGATGAGTTCAACTCCTACAGGATGGACACGCATTACAGGGACTTTTGTCCAGGGCAAGTGAAGTGGATGACAAATGATGCACTCAAGCAGTTCGCCCACTAAAGATGATAGTCACACCGCATTTGTAATGATATGCATGATAGTCAGCATGGCCAACGGGTCATACCATAGAAGTGCAAGCTATGCAAGATAGCAGGACACTCCATGAGAGACTATCCAAATAGGCCAACTTCAGCAGCCGCACCATAGACGTGGCAATGCGTGCTACCTTCACTTATGTACCACGAGTGGCACCTGTGTTTGTGCTATATGTGTCAAGTCCAATTATGTACTTATTTATGCTTTGTTCTCGTTGGACTACTACGATTCGGAATGTAGTGTTGTATTTTGAGTCATTCTTAGTAGTTGTCAATTTATCATACGCGGCGATGTATGTCGCTATTTCAATTAAGTAATGGCTTGTAATGTAACTTTCCATGTGTTTTTAATTAAGTTGAGCTGCTATGTTGTGCTAACACGTTCTTTTTTGTAACTTTTACATGGAGACACGTTCTACTTTGTACTGTAGGAAATGACCACTGGTGGTGGCAACAAGTAGGGTACATTGCTGAACCCATCTTGGGAATTGCCAACATCATTGTCAAGTGTGGCCGAGCGGTGATGGGCTGCCCCCTTTGTTCTTCGAGGTCCTCGGAAGCACTGGCATCTCAACGATCGCTACATTCCAATTCTATGGCAAGCTAGGTTGCTGTGCATAGTGAGGATGATGTACATTGGGCACTCGTTCATGTTGGACTCACCGCTTCTATCAGCGCTCATTGACCAGTGGAAGCTAAAGACCCACACATTTCACTTTTGGTGGGGAAGATGACCATCACCCTGCAAGATGTTGCTTACCTTACCAGGCTATCACTACAGGGTCACGCCGTGGTTCCACCCCCCGGATTAGCCAATTGGAAGATATGTCTATTGCACCAATTTGGTCATCCCATTCTAGACAGGATCTCAGTTGTGCTACATTTGTGGCTACGACAGTACATGCTCTACCAAGCAGATGCACTACTCGAGGTTGTGAGATCCAACCTAGTTGCTTACTGGCCTTCCTGTTTGGGTGGGTCCTATTTTCTACGACTCAGGGAGATGGGTATACCCTACCTACATCCACCTCACTGAGTCCTTGGTTGACGCTAAGCCTAGTGAGGTACCATTGTATAGTTGGGGCTTGGTTGTATTATACACAACATATAGGGGTTTGTACAATGGTTCACAGCTTGTTATAGGTGAGCCAAACCTCGCCGTATACTACCCCTTATTGTAGTTGTGGTCATGGGAGCACTTTTCTATTGGTCGGATGTACTTTGGGGGGAGGTGCATCTATACTAGTTGGAGGCATGGTTCTATTATAGCGATGGCAAGGACCCAATGGATAGACCCACCATGGGTTCTCGTTGGACAGCTAGCCAGTTAGGATGGTCGAGCAAGAGACCAGGACGAGTGTACCCAAAGTTCCACAACATGTTTGAGAGCTTGCACGAGGACGCCATTGTGTGGATGGTGTGGACTACACAATTCATCTTGGAGACTATGCCGTTCAGACTAGGACTTCTAGCTTACGACTTGCTACCTCGTCTTCTCCCATATGCTGGAGTAGTACGCCATCCAGCAAGTCATGAGGAAGTTTAGACTTTAGCAGCACCAGGTCAACCTCTCCTAAAACACGTTCACTTGTAAGTGAAATAATTTGTTAGCTCTTTTCATATAGTTCATTGCATTAACTTCTAAGTCACGTACAATTCATTATTTTTGTTTCCCTACTGAAATAACCATTGTGTACCATGCCTTTTTTGTAGGTAAATGAGGGAGGGATGGAAGGGCGATGATTGGAGGCAGACACAGCTGCCATGGACCACGATGTGGGAGCAATCTGCGAGGACGCATGTCGAATAGGAGTGATGACCATATGACCTAGACACATACACACTGCGTACTTGTTGTGGTATGTGTTGCACACTGTTGTAGACTAACGGGGCCCCTCTGCAGTGCCTGACGGAGGCCACGCATGCCAACACATTGCCACTTGGCCTAGACTAACAACGTGTGGCACGACATGACAAGATGGTAAAACATTTCAAGTATGTATTTGTACTGCACTGATCATGTATACATGATTAACCTATTTCATCCTTTGTTGTAGTACAACTTACTTCACCGTATCATGTCTGAGGGTGGTGCCGTGCTGCACTGAGAACATTTGAGCACTTTGAACTCCTTCTGGCATTTGTCCGCAACATGTACAATGATGGTAGGCATGTACTAAGGACCATCTGCTATGGCCGTCCTAGTGACATATTTCTTCCACTAGGTGATGAGGCATGCCAGCATCCATCAGTAGCTTCAATGCATGTCGGGACCCGGAGCAATAACTCCGGAACCTTCTGTGTAAATCGCACTATCCCAGGAAAAGCTAGTGCACACAGTAAAACAAAGACAAATATCATGCGTAATGACAAACTTTATTTAACTAATATGAGCCTGATGGCCAAAGTTTACAATAACAGCAAGAAGAAGACATCAGAAGATAAACATAGCAGTAGCCCATCTAGCCTTCCCACAAGGCGAATGACTATAAGACATGGCCTACTCACAATCCTCACCGTAGTCGTCGAAGGCTTCCTCTGGAAAGAAGTTAGATTGAGCAACATGAGTACAAAAAGTACTCCACAAGTTACACCAGGAAATTTAACAAAGATAATGCATGCATAAAGTGTGTCAAAGGAAGGCATAATATGGTTAATTTGCATAAAAGGCAACATTGGAGTAAACATCATAAAGTAAGTGCAAAAGCTGAATTGATATAGTAAGTAAAACAACATTGTAATTAAAATAAATAACGTTAGTGCAGGTCCATCTCCTACACCAACCTATCCATGGGCATCCCACCCGGACCATCTTTTCCAAAACGAACTCGCATGGATTCCATCCATCCATACGTTTTCAAAATCTCTCATGGATTCCATCCATTCCATAAGGCTTTCATAAACCATTTTCAAAAGTAAAATCTAATCCGTGAAAAACTTCACTCAGCTTACCCATGACCATAGGCATGGCTATCCAGGATAGGTTATATACTCTGCAGAGATTGTACGGCTTTACCCACAAGACATGATCATCCATTTTTGCCACGCGATTACACACTTCCTTAAGTGTGCGGCGAGAAGATCATGACAAGACCTGTACAATAATCCATTGTTAACATAATCATGCCGCCACTAAGATTTCACCACAACATGAATCCACATGTTGGAGCCCCTTCTTGAGCCATGTGAGACTTCTCACGGCCTACGACGCGCTCACATTCAGCCTATAGCGAGATTAAGTTGGAACTTCACAAATTATTTGGTCAAGTCTGTTCCATACCAGACTTGTGGTAGTACGATAGGGCTTTGCAATAATAGCTCACAGACCGGTCCTTAACTTGACTTAGGCCTAACCGCTTACCCCTTGTGCCTGGCAATCGGCATCGAGTCAACAAACTGCGATGCATGCCAGCAAGCACCCACCACCATACCAATGCTTAAGTCTAAACCAGTTTTACATTTTGTTTTGGAATAATTTTATAAACATTCTTACTCACCATAGTCGAGAATCCAGTTTTAAAGTTTATCATTTTATGTGAAAGATCATCCCAAACCATAATGTTCTAAGCATGGCTAAGCAATTCTACCAAATTTCTAGTTAATACTATTGTACTAACTAGGTTTTATCTAGGGTTGACAAGGTATATTGATATTCAACATCAAATTTGGATGTCCAAGAAATTTAGGTATAACTAGAGTTCAAAACTGAATTTAAACTAAACTTGATTAAAATTACGCATGCATATTAATTTAAAAACAACATAAATAATTTAAAATAATGGGGTCAACATGTTCAAGGGTGTAACTTGTCTTGCTCCTCGTCATCGAACTCGTCGCCAAAATCATTCGCTCCGGAATCCTCATAATCTACGCGCGAAGAGCCAAATAAAATTCAAAAATTTAAAAAGAGATTATAAATGGATAGTTTAGAATTTTAGAAAAATTTAGAAATTTGAACGGTTCAATTTGGAGTTAAAATGAGTAAATACAGGCTTTTCGAAGTTTCAAAATGAAGAAAAAGAAAAAGACCGATTTGCTGATGTTGTGGTTACAGACCAAATAGAGAGAGATGTGTGGTAGTGGAGAGTTAGGTGAGCAATGCTTAGGGTTCCCCATGGCTGTATATATATATATATATATATATATATATATATATATATATATATATATATATATATATATATATATATATATATATATATATATATATATATATATATATATATATATATATATATATATATATATATATATATATATATCCATGGAGAGGTGTTTTACAACCTTACCCTTACACCGGAATAACCCCCTCAAGGGTATTTATGTCATTACATATGTCCTATATTGGGCTTTACAGCCTTCTAACAAGTCGGCTGGGCTTAGGTGAGGCCCACCCCTACAACAGGAGCCTCTCATGGTGACGGTCTTCACGGGCCGAAGCCATGTTGTCTAGCCATTTGGCCCCCTCCGTCCCTATGGCATGTGAACTTCTGTATTGTTTGATGGAGCCTTATTGCCTGGTGTAGTCCCCGCCCCGTAACGAGGATATAGCGCTGGGCGGGTTGCCGAAGCCGTCCTCGCCCGCAGGGCCCTTTAGTGACAGGGTCAAAGTCGCAACAGATACGTGCTCTTGTCGCGGACAGGTTGAGGCGTTGGGCGGGGCCAGCTCCTGTGCTTGACACCGCAGTCGAGTGCAGGGGCTCCGCCCAGAGACGGGTCCGAGGCGAGCTCATCGCGGGGGTACTGTTCGAGGTCACACTATAGACGTGGGGCCGACATGTGACCCAACCGACTCGTGGCCCGGAGTCACTGTCTTAATGCCAGCGTGAATCGCGTCGACCCCTGGGATGTCAGGGGCGGGCAGCCGCAACCATACACGCTGTCCCAATAGAAGAGTGTACGCGGCAAGGCGTGAATGGTGCGTCGTGGTCTGCCAGCGGTCGCATGATCGCGGTCACCCGTACCTTCCCGAGAGAGGTGGGACGCGTGGCGGGATGCTATTGGTGTGTCGTGCGCTATCGAGCGGCTTGCATCTGCGCTCTCTCGCCTGCCAGCGGTTGCGCTCCTCGATCACGGGGAGCCGAACCGTTAGGCACCCGCCGGTTGCGGTCCCGTCGATTGGAATGCCGTCGGTTGACCTTCCACTAGCCTGGCGAATCCCCGCTGGGCGAGCATGGGTATAAATACGTCGGTATTACGGCTTGTTCCTCCCTCATCCCCGGTTGCTCATCTTGTTCCTGCACGCGGTTATCTTCTCACAAGTAGGCCTACTTTTGTTCATCTGCGTTTGATGATTGCGTCTACTGACGCTAATATCAGCGAGCGTTGATGAACAAAAGGCGGCCTATTTCATACAAGGATTTCAGGTATTCCATACTCGTTGACCAGTGGATGCCAGAGACCCACACGTTTTACTTTTGCACTGGCTGTGCAATGAAGTGGTAATGGTAACTATACACACTGTGACAAAGCGAGTCTCTAGCCTTTTGTCAGATTTGGATTTAGCCAATCCAAAATCCTCTATGAAACTACTGCATTATTTCTTGGATAAGTAGATAGTGCTCACATAATACATCACTGAATCATTTTATACATGACGTAAACCATACCATACGTTAATATTACATTCAATAGAGTTTAATAGACCACATCATGTTTGTTTGTAATAAGGGCCGATCAGGCCAAATGGATACATTACATAAAGTGGAAGCGAAAGCAAAAGCAAAAGGGGTGGGCACATCTCGCTACAGACAAACGACTTGGGTAAGTTGTGTACGACTGATACTAACCAAGGACCTAGTGCACGTAAACACCAACTTAGTCAACATGACTAGGGTAAGACCTAGACTACTAGAGACTATCCTAATCTCCTCCATCTTCTTCACCATCAGCTCCTGGGGCGTCGTAGTAGCCGTAATGTCCTTGGTCCATAGGTTCTAAGGGATTTTGTGAGCAAGAGTGATCACAAGCAACAGTGCTCTGCGAGCCAACACGCAGAATGCAATATTTATACATGCACGATTCAACAAAAGTAGGCTCCTGTTCTTTTATTTGCTAAAGACAACATTTCAAAACTACAATTAATTAGAAATTCCACAATGGCTTAAAACCAATGACATGACTCGTGGGTCACTCCAAGGTGCAACCCACACTAGTGGATGAAAATTATTTAGCAAAGTTGTACCCATTATAGATTTATGGTCATACTAATTTACATTGGAAGGTCATCACAGAATTTAGTCCTTAAAGCTATCTGGGTGGCACATACCACAAACCATAATTTTTCATGCTACTTTCACACCAATCATCGTACCATCTGCCCAGACAAGTAACAACAAGTTTTTAGGGTTTTGAGAAGTACAAAACTAAGTTTCTCAAATATACTAGTCATTTCCCTCCAATGACTACCCAAAATAAGATTCATGATTAAAAGATGATGATGGAGCAAATTAATGCCTGGTACTTAAGCAAAACTAGCATGACATTTAAGTACAACCTATAGCTAATAAAGTTATCAATAAATATCTAGAGTGACAAGGATTATGTGATTTAAGTATCCAAAAGATGGTATAATAATATTATAATATCAAGTAGGCATATATCTGACCTTAAGTTTAAGTACTGCAGCTCTTCTGCATCCTCGTACTCTACTTAGACGATCGCATCGGAAAACAAATAAACCGCAAGCAATACAAATAAATTCATGAAAATTCAAATGAACTCTAAATTCAACAACTTCACTAACAATAGATAGATCTTGAATTTAGAAAAATTTAGAAATAGTTTTTATTAAATTTGGAGTTAAAATAAATGAGAGAGAAAACGGGCTCTCCAAAGTTTATATTTAGATTAAATCAAAAATTAACAGAGGAGAGAGTACTCTCTCACTGACAGGTGGGTCCACTGGATTTTTTTAATTAATTCTTTTCCAAAAAAATCAACAGAGGCTGACAGATGGAACTGGGTACTATGCTAACGTAAAATGGGACCCACATGTTAGTGACTCTATTGCTTTTAATCAATTTTAAAAGAATTTATTTAACTAGCTAGGGCCCACATATTAGTGACTCATTAACTCAACAAATGAAGAGGGCCCACTAGTCAGTGATTAATTGATAATGACTAATGGCCGATCATTAACGCTAATTAATTGTTAGTTTAAACTTAGCAGAGTGCTACAATAGTCATATTCCCATTGAGAGGAGGCATGATTAGGGATGGCAATTGGGCGCGATAGGTACAGGTAGTGCTCGCCCATACCCATACCCACGACCTCGATTTACTCCCACGGGTATACCCGCGAAAGACGATGGGTGAAGAACCTCGCCCATACCTGTTGCCCGTGGGTACCCGTGACCTGTGGGCATACTCGTTTACCTGCAAACTGAGAGTCACCATCTGAGAGTTGAACTAATGATAGGTACATATAAGCAGCAGCTGTTGAGTTTTTCTTAATAAATTGACAGCAAGCACTAGCTACCTCGGTAAATTAACAATATGCACTAGCTTTTCTCAATGAATTGATAGCACGTACCATGTTCTCAAAAAGTTGATAGCAAATATTGGCTTCTACTAGTGAATTGACAATGACGTGATATTTCCGAGCCCACAAAAATCATTTTTGCGGACGTGAGTGCACTTCCATTCGGCAAAATTTACTCCTAAACACTACGCATTAACTGTCTATAAAAAAAGGGGAGGGCCAGACCCTGGTTAGGGACAGGGGAGAGAGGAGAGGTAGAGGACATCACTTTGCCAAAGTTAGGGATATTGAATTACAGAGAGATGCTTCAAAAGTAGAAGTGGATTGCTAAACAGAAGGGGGTCCTACTCTGATATTCTTGCAAGGATGCGCCTGTGCCATTAGAGTTTCCACGTCCATAATACGACTGCGTTAATCCGGTACAATCATTCAGTCAACACATCCAGCCATCGCTGTCTGGGCGATGTTTCATTTCACATACCGTGTAGACGATGAAGCGTTGCTACTTCTTCCAATATATCGATGGTCCGGAGAGATACGGCAGATCATTCATCACAACAACTACCTAGTGGCGCTCGAGAAATTTAACTATTGGAAACCACACCCAGTAGGACAGTAAAGGCATTGATGGCCCTGCTGAATTCGGACTCCAATCTGCTTAACGGGAAGACAAATGGTGATTTCACTTCAAAATATGCAATCAACTCCAATCTGCCTAGTTATTTGTGCTTTATTTGGACCGTTTGGATTGGAGGGGGTTTCAAATTTTTTTTCGTAGGATCTGGTTTGGATGGGTGGGTCGAATGGAGCTGCATAAAATGGCGATTTGAGCTTCTCTAATGGCAAATAGAAACCAGTATTTGACTACAAAGATACGATGAAATATGTGCGGGGCAAGTAGTCAGTTACAGATAACAAAGGGAACCGCTAGTAAAAACCAGGACTTGGGAGTTTGTAGCACGTCTGTAACATCTCGGTTTGCCAAATTGTGGGGCAAATTCGCTGTAAAAGCTCGACAAACCAGCTCCGATTGAATTTTCTGAAATTCCTGAAGCTTGTTGTTGGTTATAGAATTTTCTGTGACAACCATCAAATGCCGCAAATCAGGGCAAACTGAATGTTCACTACAGATAAGAAACTACCCAATCACCAAGCCATGTCACTACCATAACACTGCATATAGCTACTACTCCCATCAGGATTCAGAGAGAAGAATCCTTGAGCTCACTCGTTAGAGGCGACAAGCAGCAACCTACTCAGGCAGAGGAGCTGTGAGCCTTGTTGTACTCCTCCATATCCTTCTTGTACGCCGCCATGCCCTCCGCGGCCTTCTCGTTCCACGCCTGCCTCTCGGCGTCACTCAGCTCCTTCCACTTCACCGAGATGAGCGCGTTCATGGTCGAGTTGTTGACGCCGGGGCGCTCCTCCTGCAGCTGCTTCCTCGCCTCCTTGCTGAAGGCGTGGAATGGTTAAACATCGCTATGCCCACGATGCTGAATTTGTAAGAACTGTAAAAGGGTAAAGATGTTCCAACCTGAAGAGCAGGAAGGAGGAGGCAGGCTTCTTGGGCCTGTTCGGGTCGGCGTTCTCCTGCTTCTTCTTCTTCTGACGCTTTTCTTTGATTTTCTGCAGCAAAGTCAACGACGATTAGTTCAAAAACGGCGATTAGCATGTGGAAAGATTTCATGTGAAGCTTTCAGATACCTTGATGATGTTGTCTGCCTTCTCCTTCTTCTTGAGCAGCTGCAGAGCCTCCTGTTTCATGATTTTCTTCTGCTCCTCCTCCTCCTTCTCCAAGCTCGCAGCTTCCTGATACACTCAAACAGCTTCACATTAGATGCCTTTCTTTTTGTTGTCGCATTAGAATCAAGAAACCATGGACTGTGCACAATTGTCACACCTCGAGCTTTTTCTGCTTGTACACCTCCATCTGCTTGCTATACTCTTCCTTCTGCTTCCTCGCAACCTCCTCGTAGGGTGCCTTCTGAGCTTCTGTCATGCTCTTCCACTCCTCCCCAGTGATCTTACCAATCTGCAAGCACACAAGAATTATTAGCATCGGATCCACACCAAATGAAATGGGAGACAACTGAACAATCCATTACCTCAGGCACGTTCTTCTTCTCGGAGACCAGGGCGGCGCGCCTCTCCTGGGAGTAGACGAAGTAGGCCGACATGGGCTGCTTCGGCTTGGAGGGGTCCTTCTCCTTCTTGTTCTTCTTCTTGGGCTTCTTGTCACCGTCCTCGGCCTCCTGCCTGAACTTGAGGTACTGCTCAAGCAGCTCCTTGGCCGTCCTCTGCATCTGCTCCTCCTCGAGCAGCTTCATCGCCTCGGCCTCGCGCTTCTCCTGCCCAACCACCTGCAGGTAGGCCTCCTTCTCCTGCCGGTACCTCTCCTCGTACGGCTGCTTCTCCTCGGCGCCCAGGGCCTTCCACTTGGTGCCGAGCGCGTTCGCCACCTCCTTGAAGTCGGCCTCCGGCTTCTCCTTCTTCATCTGAACTCACCATAGACAATTCATCAAACACCTCACGGGCAAGTGAACCAAAGGAAGAACTGTGCTGATTTGGTTCGGTTTTCTTGATTTGTACCTCGTTCCACTGCTCTTTGCACCACAGGACGTATGCAGGGCGCGGCTTCTTCCTCTCATGGCCGGCCTTGCCCTTTCCCTTCTTCTTCTTGCCCTTGTCGTCCCCTTCCTGGTCCTTGTCCAGCAAAGACTTCACAAGAGGAAAGCTCTGCAGAAGAAACCACATCAGACGAATTCGAACCACGGTGACCACAGGGAATGGTATCTACCAAGTACAAGGAGTAAGATCTGACTCAAATCCATAAACCCGAACAGATCGGGGCAAGCATAACAAAGCATACGAGGAGAAAGAGAGTGGTGCATGGCTGCATGCATACCACGGTGGGCTTGAAATCCTTGAAGCGCTGCATCTTCTTGAGCTCGGCCTGGAGGAGCTCCTGCTCCTTGCCCCTCGTCTCGATCTCCTCCTCCTTCTTCCGGATGACCTCGTCCCGCTCCCGCACCATCTCCTCCGCCTTCTCCTTCTCCAGCCGCAGCCTCTCCAGCATCCCCTGCAGCTCCGTCAGCTCGTCGGCCATGGACGGCGCCTCAGCCGCCGCCTTGCCCTTGCCGACCTTGGACGACGCCCTCTTCGCCCTCTGCGGCGGCGAGAGGAGCGCCGCGGCGACGTCGGCCTTCCCGGCGGAGATGTTGGCGTCGTTGTCGAGCACCGCCGTGAGCGCCTTGCGGCCCCGTCCGCCCTTCTTGCTCCCCGCCGCCACGGTCGCCATGGAATGGATTCGAGGAGAAAGAGATGCAGAGGTGGGTGGATATGGCGCAGACGGGGATGGACTGGTCGGTGATCTGATCCGTGAGGTTTTATGGGGAGAAGTGGAGGGGGCAACGGTCGGAATTTTCAAATTTCGAATGGTCGTTGACCAGGAAGGCGACGTCACCGCGCGCTGGAGTCCGTGCAACGGCTAGTCGGGGAGTCGCTGGCGGGTGGGGCCGAGGGAATCTACCTGCCTCGTTGGTCCGGTTCGAAATATGCCTAACGTTACGAGGTGGGGTCGGTCGGAACGGACGGCGACGATCGCGGCCGGGGGAGCGGAAATTGACGGCCCAGATCTTAAATGGACCACGGGCCGCCAGTACGCAACACCGAATGGGCTCGCTGCTGGAATGGGCCGAATGGGCTTGCTGGTGGAATGGGCCGGAGTTCGAGGGCGCGCCCTGGTTGAGCAGCAGAATGTCCGGAGGAAAACGTAAGGCAAGAAGAGTAGCAGACAGCAAAAGCCACAGTGCAGAGCTTGCACTGGAAAATTTTCAGACAAGCAACCACCAGACCAGCTCAAGGCCGTCACAAGTTACATTCACAGAGCTCGATTAGATAGATATTCAGATAGGCAGAACAACAGCAATCGGCAACCAAGACGCACACCGCTAGGCTAGCTCGCTACAGAGGAGAACCAGAGCTGCGAAAATGACGTGCGATTTCTGCGAAAATGGCTAGCTAGGCTAGCTCGCTCGTCGGCTCGACTGCCGGCATCGACGACGGAGGACCCCAGTTCTGGCGCGGCGAAGAATCGAGATTGCGAGGGCCGGGTTTTGACCCCCTCTCTCAGCGGATGATCCTTGGGGCTCGCATGCCGAACCCGCGCTTCATCTTCTCGACGCTGTTTGAGCAAATCAACTGTCAGTACAACTTCAAGCGTCACACAAATGGCGATTTCACTTCAGGTAAATCGTTAGCCCAAGGCAGATGTTTCAGATACACGCCAACCAACACATGTAGCAGTGACCTAGAATTTCGAACATGGAAATAGCATTGCACGTTTAATAAGCACAGGCTAAGAAGGATCTCAACGTGGCATAGAAACTTATCCTGACAACAAAAGTTCCTTCTTGAATGATTCATATAAGGCAGGCTCACAGCATCTACATGTTCCCAAGCTAAAATCAGAAGTTGGCATAATAGATATATCTATGATATTTATTAGAGAATTATAATAAAGCGGAAGGGAAGCATTCAAAAGACCCTACAATCTAACTGCAGAGGCCTGATCTTTACATTTCCTAACTATCTTGAGCATATCTATGGACTACAGCAGGACTAAATTCAAAGAGGTGGCAATATCAAAGGATCCTTATGCTTGTTCATGAAGCCTCTTGCTTCGATATTGCGCTATTTCATAAAGCTGATGCCGAACATACTACAGTATTTCAGCCTATCGAATTAACAGGATAGAGATTTTTCTGACAACAGCTCTGAGATAATGCCACATAGAACTATAGCCGTGCAAGACATGCTAACATTGCTCATGTGAACTTCTGATTGTGAAGTGAATGGGAAGAAGAATTTACAGTCGGTATAAGTTACTTACGTTGGTGCAAGTTTGCCAAGGCAATAAAGCTCTTCACCAGAGACTTCATCATACACTTTACCAGAAATCTCAACTCTATATGATCTACCAGGAGAATCTGGGAGTCCTCGACCCATGAGTAAATCCAAATCCTTCTGGTGAAGTTCCCTCCCATTGACAAACACACCTGTATTTCCACCAGCGCAGTTCTTGGGCATAGGATAATTAAGTTCCGGAATATATGGCTGCAACATAGAGACCCAGTTAAAAGCTTTCATCAAGATATGACAGGTAACCACGATATAACTTCGCTTACAGGTATCATGCCAAGGCAGGACTGTCCCATTACACCCCAGAACCCGGCACGGTAATCATACCTAAACAACAGGATATAAGAATGAAATGTCAAGCGCCAACGATGCTGAATGTTGTATTTTACAACACAACTACAATATCAGTAAAGAGAGATGCATACAGAAGGTGGAATTTACCAGTATTCACCAGGATAGATTGGTCCAGCTATCTTCTCAGCCTTTCTGACAGCACGATCAGAGATGGGATAACTATTAATGAATACCTTCTCTCTGCCATTGCCCATTCCGTTGTTAATTTTAAAACTCTTCTTTATGAGATTGGTGAAAAATGAATCACCCGTTTTCGCGGCCCTAGGGTGATCTACATATTGTGCTACATCTCCTGGATGTTGGCTGTAGTCAGGATCATCGTACTCATCATCTGACAAGTCCATCACGCTAGCTATAGGTACATCTTTTACAATGTTTTGCTTGAAACTTTCAGTTAATACAGCCTTCTCATGTTCAGACCGGGTACTTCTGCTTCCTTTTCCTGACCCATCAACCACCATCTCAGATGGCAAATATCCAAAATGATCACGAAGAGGTAAACTCGGAACATGGGTAACCACTTCAGCCTCAGGAGGAAGATCCCTAGAGCCAGGGGTGTCCCTCTGTGAATTAGATCTTGCAGGGCTATTCTCATCCTCAGAAATACTGGATGATGATGATATACCATGCATTTTTTCCGCTTCACTTGAATTTGAGGGTAGATCTTTTTCTTGAGAGCCATGACTGTCTGCAGAAAAACTATAAAGCGGAAGCAGTCTCTCACCGGTAGCAGTATTCACATTGCTTCCTTGGCCATCATTGGAGCTATTTTTACTTCCAGCGGATATGTGTGAAATTGGTGAAGGTGCTGAAACATCAAGCCTTCTTCCATCAAGCTTAACCACAATTGCATGCGAACATGACCCGCAACGTAACTTGTACTCATCCTTCCCCGGCAAGGGAGACTTCTTGGGAAGTTGCAGCACCTCATAGCAGTTGTAGCATATGGTAAATGGGGCACCACATGCAATTGGTTCACAAGTTTGTGCAGGTTTCTTACTCAGGGTGGCCCTCATGTGATTGCGCTGCATCGAAGCATTGATACCTCTTGAATTGTAATTCTGTGCACCAAACGTCAGAGGACCGTCTACAGGATACAACCCATGATTGTTCATAACATATGGCGCCCTGCGATGGTTGAAACCCAGCGGAGCCCCCTGAACAGGTAAGAACTCACGGTGGTAACAATGTAGGCAAGAACAAGCAGGCTGATGGTAGAATCCATCATGGTGGTACGAGATGAGAGGGTCAGGATCATACTGTCCAAAGAAATGGTTGTCAAAATTTCTCCAAGGATATGGCCCAACAGGATAGCCAGGAGCCCCCATGGGTGTGATGGGCTCCCCATATCCATGATCTTGCTGTGCAGGCACTGATGCGTAAGCATGCGGAATGCTAGGAGTTTGCCCATTCAAGGATGGTGAGCGCTGAGAACCGTCCCGCTGCAACTGAGGTGAGCCATGCCGCAGCCGACTCAACCGTTCACGAGGGTTGTATGAACCTGAGGCATCCGCCACTCTATCTGTACAAGTACTTCCACTTGGCTTGTCAGCGATCTCGCAGGATCTCTGCACCTGGTCCCTCAACTCATTGAGCATCCATAAAAGCTCGGCACGGTCTTTCTCAAGACCACTGACTCTGCTAGGACCATCCAAATTCCTCCTGTCAGCATGCACACCGTTGGCATGTCTGAGTCTTGATTTCATATGGAAGTCAGATGGGCCTTCTCCAGGGTAAGCATTAGGGGAAATGCTGTCAACCACAGACCTCGGAGATCTATCTCTTACTCTCACTGGCTGCTTTGCTTCTCCTTTCTCCTCATTACGAATGCGCCGGTACTTGGCCTCCCGAATTTCCCTGCTGTCATCTCTAAGTGCAGCTTCAAACTTCAAGGTGCTTGGCTCTCCAGGAATTTGGCTGCCATCACAGCTATATGCAGAATCGCTGTGCACAGCCACCGTTTTATTAGGTACTAATCTCTCTTCTGTCCTAACTTCGACATTTTCAGCATCGGCTTCTCGGACAGTCCCAAAAGTGGCTTCAGCTGATGCTCCTTTCTTCTCGGGAAAACTCTCCAGCACTTCAAGGTATTTCACACGTTCACCATCAGATTTCTCTGAAGAAGTCTCAGATGCCGAATTCCTCTTTGCTGCAAAATTGCCCAGAGAAGGAAAAAAATGTTAGCTCTATACTCACATATTACAAATTTGATGTACAATTTAGCATAAACAAGACAGAAATGGAATCTTTCCAAATCGTAGTATTATGAACAAGGATTCTTCAAACAATGTGCAAATTAAGACCACTTCTTCCGCACAATCTTGTCTAAAAACACTGCCTTTTGGACTCAGAATGCGCAAGTGTAGCAACTAACTACGAAAATGTACTTGGCATCCCTAAACTATTGGCAAAAGATATCACCAAATTTAAGTGGAAAATGGAAATACGGAACCAGCAGTACTAAATGAATAATTGGGTCCGACACTATTTCTTCTTTTTTGAAAAGCTTAGCCCTGTTCGTATTGGCTTCTAAAGCTGTTTGTCTACTGCAAATGGCTTTTCTATATTACTTAGCTTTCAAACGGATGTCTTTTCGATGTAAGATATACTAGTCAATTATAGTGCAGACAGTAGTGACTTCATTTATATCGGTCAAAATCGCACACGAATATCTCTCTCTACAACTTGTTACTATTTATAAACCAAAACCAAAAGACAATATATGAACGGGCCATTAAGACTGACTCAAAGCCTCAAACAAATTGAGACCTTTCTGCAGCACATGTTACAACTGACAGCCATTTCTCTGCTGTAAGAAACATGCAAAAATTACAGCACTAAGCTTCAGGGCCCTGAAAAATTCAACGGGTTTCAACGTTTGCAATTTGGTAACAACAAAAGGGACGACTTGCCAGAATGATAATTAATTTCTCACGAACGATATATGTTCAGCTGCTTCAGCCAGGAAAATGCATACTTACGAATCCAATCTGGATGTTTAAACAGTTTTTTAAAATTAACATTTGTTTAGACTCATCAAAATTTTCTAATCGAACATTAACAACTTTTCTCATTTAGATGGAAACAAGAAAACGAGAACACATTCCCCACAAGTTGTAAACCTCCATGTTTTGGTCATTTGGTTGCAACTTTAAAGGCAAGCTTCGAAGATAAACTTAGCTAAAAATCAAAGTTTTTGCAAATTTCCAGCAAGTTCACCAAATTGGCAGATTTCCCTCTTTGAATTTCACGCGAAGTTCAAGCCAGTGAAAAAAATAAAGAAAAAATATTTTGCAAAATGGAAATAAAAAAACATTACCTCATAAAAGATTGAAATAAAAAGATCAAAATTGCCCGAATAATTGAAAGCTAAAGAAACCAACCAAAGAACTCATTAAATGGAATCTTTACAAACTGGAAAGCAAACAAAATGGGGTGAAAGAAATCCGCGTCCGATAGAAAAAAATAGGTTTAGGAGGATTCCAGTGTTTTTTTTTTGTTCCGAGCACTCATTTTTTTTTCCATGTTTTCAACTTTTTTATCCACGTTTGCAACATTTTTCATCAATGTTTGTAACATTTTTCCCATGTATATAATATGTTTTCTATGTATACAATATTTATCAGCTATAAAATGTTGCATATATAGGAAACATATTGTACACATAAGAAAAATATTGCATATATAAAAAAATATTGTATATATAGCTGAAAATATTGTAAATATGAGCGAAAATGTTGTGTGCAAGGGAAAAAACTTTGTGCTCAGAGTAAAAAATACTGTTTAGTAATTCACTAAAAAAATGGGTGGAAATGGAAAAGGTCAGGTAACCCTGGTTCGGCACCAACTGAACAGATTAATCCGTGAGACTTGTAGCTTTTAACAAAGCTGGGAGCATAAATCCATTTGTTTAGAACTAACTGAACAAAACAATTTGGGACGCCTAATAAGAACAGAGCGGAATACAGAACAGGTAGGTGCGAGGGAAGACAAAAGAAGCGAGGGGGGAATTGAGACCTTGGAGAGTGGCGCCGCATCCGCCGCAGACGTAGACGGAGTAGTTGGGGAGCTCCGGCAAGAACTTCTCGCACCTGGGGCACCGCACAACCCGTATCTGCTGTTGCTGCGCCGCCGCCGAACACGAAGAACCCAAACCCTCCTCCCCCTCCATTCACAATGCTAATCCTCACTTCCTCAGCACCACTACCTCATCAAACGGCACAACCGACCAAGAACACCCGCCCGCCCGCGGCCCGCCAATGCGCGGCCCCCCCAAGAACCCAAGGAACCAGCGAACAATATCCGGAAGCCAAGAACGCCAACAACAAGAAGAAGGCGCCAAGAACAGCGATAAGACGGACCGGGGGAGGAATGAAGAAACCGGGAAGAGTTCAAGGAGCGTTCGCGGGGTTACAGGGGGAGAGGAAGGTGGAGACTGGAGAGGGATGGAAAAGGCCGGGGCTGGTCCGGGCTAGGGAACACAGGTGGAACCGTCTCTCTCTCCCCCTCTCTCGCGGTCGGTCGAACTCGCCAAGCTGAGCTGAGCTGAGCAAAGCACCCCTGTCTCTCTCTCTCACTCGGCTTGCGGCTTCCTTTTGTTCTCTCTCTGCTCTCTCTCTCTCTCTCTCATGTCTTTGGGAGAAGAAATGAAGGGCAAGGAAGGGGTACAGAATAAATTGTTAGTTTACGGAAAGGATCGGCAGCTCAACCACGCGGTACCTGTTACTCAGAAGTAACCTCTCCTCTGCTTGTCCCTTGCAAATACTCTTCTTTTCTTCATTTAGCTGTACCAAAACCACATCTTGTTGCGCTGCGAAGTCCAACAAGGGCGCCAAACCTTGGTGATAAACATTAGTAAGGATATTTCCTTCCTTACTATTATTTAGATTTATAGTTATTGAATATTTAGATAATAAACATTAGTCGAATGTTTTCTTCCTGACTATCATCCAGATTTATGATAAGAGATCCAACAGTTACGAATTCTTCCCCTTTCAAAAAAATGATGTTGGATCTCTAATCCAATTGTCCTAAATTTAGATAATTATTTTAAAAAAAGTATACAAATGATGCCTAAAGACACCCAACAATAATATGTGAACGTATGCCTATCAGGTTGCTTGCGCTTGTCATGATGTATAGACCTCATTCGAAACCCCCCTCCGAAATTGGATTTCAATGGCCAAACGGTTTCTGTAAGTCTTTAGAGTGCGTTTACTAACTACTACCGATAGCTCCAAATAGCATCATGTTGTTTAGAGTGCGCCAAATAGAAGAGCAATGTTCTACTATGGTCATACATCTACTTAGTGCCCATATGCTCTCTAAAAACTTCGAAAGTCTTTTTTTCTATAACTAAATTGGATAAGTCTTAAAATAGAATATATCAACCATTCTCCTCTTCATGGCAGATCATTTGTTCTTTTAGCTTTTAGTTTCTTCAAAAATCGAAATAAATAGGACGACCTCTTGAAATAGATTATTTAGATAATTTTTTAAACTTAAAATTATATACATCGTTCACATCAATATTCCGTCATCTGCTTATTAACCGGAAAAACATAAACAAATCAATGGACTACAGTCAAAAATTATGGAGACAAAGGCCCACGTGAAGGTGACGAAGGTTGCTGCATGGGTAGCTCGGCAGAATTAAGAGTTGCATTTTAAGGAGGGGCTGCAGTACATGAGAAATCTTGGCGTGGCAGCATCATGATGGACGGATGGCAGTGGTTAGTGGTAGGAGTACAACTACTCACTGCTCGCTTGCAAACTGCGGCCACACTCCAGCTGGCCTCCTGTTTTGGCGGGCGAATTTATGAGCCTCAAAACCAACCGAGGTTAATATTATTAAGAGAGTGTCCAGATATTATCTAGATGTTTTTTAACTATTATTTAAATTTATAATTTTTGGATTAGAGATCAAGGGGTCTCTTGTTTTTAAAGGAAGGAGATTTTTTTCAAGGAGGTAGCATTCAAGGGAGAGGGAAGAATTCATTACAATTAGATCTCTAATCCAACAGTTCTAAATCTGAATAATAGTTAGGAAGAAAACATCCGAATAATATTTAACAAAACTCTATTATTAATTGCATCAAACTCCTCCTGTTTTCATAGCACAGCCCATAAAAATATATGTGCTTATAAATAATACGCATTAAGACTTTTGGGAGTCCAAAACCTATTCAGGTCCCGTATGGAACGTTATATTTTAGTAGGAATTTTGTAAAACGCTTCTTTACCACCGAAAATCTACTTAATTCTCGCAGGCTTACCATCCAAGCAAGGGCCTTTGTGTTATTCATGCATCGACACCCTAGGTTTTTTTGTCCCTAGGTACATGGGAACAGAAAAATTACCCATGTCCGTCATCTTCAGCGTGCAATTGCCAATTCATTTGCACGTAGGTGTTAGATTGACAAAAAACATATTGTAAATTTTCTTGTCATCAGGGTGCTCACTGCAAAACCTGGTTGTATGAGCTTTTCCATTGGTAATGAATACTAAGGGCACTCCTAGTGCAAACACTGTATAGTAATATCTATAGCTTACCGCTTCACATAAATATAAGACTAGAAACAAATCTTCCCAATACATGATATCTATCACCTACCGCACTCAATTAATTTCTTCCCTCCTACTTCACATCCTCGCTCTCCTTTTTATCGATATCTATTCTCTTTACTTTTTTTATCTTTTCAAATAGACAAGGTCTTGTATAAGACACTACTATTATCTTTCTTCCTTAATTACCCTCCCACATTAGCCTTCTGCTTACTTGGTTGGACACTGTTTACATCCCCGTTGGGAGTGCTCTATTCCTGTAATACCACTAGAACGCAAAATAGAAATAAAGCGAGAAAGGAAACAGTTAAAGGAAGAATAAAAGTAATAAAGAAGAGTTTTGCCATCAGATCCATTAGCTTTAAAAATGCCAAATGAATTAAATGCTCACTAAGATTCCCAGACAGTCCGAGGCCGGTCGGCATCATCTCATGTTTGGGTTCTCATCATCTGATGGGAAAATTCCATTCTTACATTTTACTGACTTACCTGGCGAAGTAGGAAAAAGGCCCAAACAGTGAAGAACACTTTGGACCAAAATATCCTTTAGGCAACAGCCACAAGAAGGAAGAGTAGGGGTAAGGTGAGAGCACTCCAATCATTTCACAAGCCAAGAGAGTCATAAGACCAATGCCTCAATGCATGAGCAGGTGAGTCACTAGGATGCCTCATCTCACTCCCATTTTCCTCCACCATGAGCAAAGCCACCCAACCAGCGAGGGCATTCCTTTCCCCATCTCCTTCCTCTCTACCAAGACATAGAACAGATAGAGCTCATCCACAAAGCTAGCCAAGAGAAAACACCAAGCCAAGCCAACTAGCTAGAAAGATAGGGAAGTGAGGGAGAGGAAGACGATGGAGAGGAGCAAGGGGACGGCGACGACCCCAGAGGCGCAAGAGCCACGCCAAGTCGTCGTCCACCCCTAGCCTTTTTTTCAGCCGACGTTAAGTAAGCCTCCATTTTTCCCCCAACGCATCGATGATGAGCCCGTAGCACCATCGTGCGCCCTTGGATAGCAGTGCATGCTCCCTGACGCATACACTCTACCAAGTCCTGTCACAGCGGCCACCATGAGCCTTCCCAGCTGTGCGACTAGAGCAAGGCAAAAGTAGTAACTAGATCTAAAGCACAATAGTAAAAAGGGGGAAGAGTGAACCAACGCCGCCCTAGGGCTCATGGTGGAGGCAAACGAAGGCATAGTGGCCGGAGTTTAGCGCCGAGGTGGTGACATCACAACGGAGGTGGAGCGACTGGTGGTGAAGGAGGCACTGGGCTCCCGATCGGCTGCATGCCGTGGCTGGTGAGCCCAAGGGAGGGATCGAGTCAGGGTAGTAGTCGACGGTGACGGGCGATGGTGCAAGCGCCAAGCCCTAAGGGTGGTGACGTGGCTGGACTGGTAGGCCTGAGCATCCAAGGCGGCGGCGTACCCAAGCTTCGGCGGGAGGCAACCCCACGGCTGGCGCATCATTGGCGCCCAAGGTGGTGGCATTGAGGGACGGCCGCCCTAATCTGGATTGAGGTGAAGGATCAAAGCCTTTTGGCCGATCTGAAACAAAGAGAGAGAAAGAGGAAAGAGATAAGGTTGGAAAAGAAAAGGAGAGGGAAAAAATAGAGAAGAAAAGGAGGAAAAGAAAAGGAGAGGGAAAAAATAGAGAAGAAAAGGAAAGAAAAGGGGAGAAAAAGAAAAAATAGGGGGTTTGGTACCTACGCGATGGGTCCTTAACCCTAGTCATTTTTATGCCAGAGTCAGGTTTTGCGTGTAGGGTCGTTGTTGCTCGCTTAAGCATTAGTTTCGATATGATGTGTTGAGTCGGGTTGACGTTTATACAGGTGGAGATCCTGGTCAGAGCCGTCCACACTTCGTCCCCGAGGTTTAACCAGACAAGTGCATGGTAAAATAGTAAATTCGGGTAGTGTTTGCTGTTAGACGCATGTTGATACCAGGATATGATAAGTTAACTATTTCTGGATGCATGATCAGGAATGATGAATAACAATTGTTGAGACATGACATGTTGATATGCATAAATAGAGAACTTGCATTGCATGTATGTCATGAAAAAAAGATAGTTTTGTGGTATCTTTGGTCCACTTTGTGTGGACACTTCACGGGAGTGGAGACTAAGGTCCCCATATGTAATGATGGGCTATTGAGGTAGGTCCCCGTATGAAAAAGGACGGACCTGTGATCCCCGCATGAAAACAGGGCGGGCTTGGTGAATATCGACGAGTGCTCGCTCTGCTATACCGGTATAAATTAAAGAGATAAAATAAAAGTGCATGCACATACGCAATTGCATTATGACCGAGAATAGGTGTAAATGCACATTGAGCTGTTGATGAAAATAGAGAAAAATTAAATGAAAACAAGTGGTTAATGAGACTGTGATGGTTATGGACTGATACGTAAACCTGTTATTTACTGTTTTACTTTGTACTTGATGAGTCTTTGTACTCACTCTTACTTTGTTGTTTTTTTAGGTGACCATTGAGGACGTCATGCACCAGGCGAGAGTAGTACATGAATAACTTCACATACTAGCAGCACTTCGTATATCAGCTTTTGGTGTATGTTTAAACTCCAATAGTATGCTAGAATAGTTGTTTTAAATGATATGTTGTAACTGGTCGCTGCAGTATAAATAAAGTAGTGTTTACTTAAAATGGTTAGCAGTTGAAAAAAAGGATAATGCTATGCAATGATGTTAGCACTTTAGACCTAGAGGGTGGGTAGAGTGTTACAATTCTATAGACTTAAGCAGTTAAGCTTAGGGTCTCTTACACGCATACATTTCTAGGACCATGTGAAACTTAGAACACAATTGGTAGGGCTCAATGCAATTATCCCAGAGCAATTAGTTTTTGTTCCCTGGCGGCCAAGGAAGGAAAGGAAGAAAGTAAGTGGATAACAAATCAGCAACCATTTTCTGTGTCCCGATTCCCCAATCAAAGCAAGCAAGCATATGTGCGGTTGTGCAAGCCCCCACTTAGGGCAAGTACAATAGAAGATGTGGCTGCCACCTCTAGGACTACCCATATAAGCAAAAAGATTACATGTGGCTCATGTGGAGGTAGCTAATACAATGAGTAGAGTAGAGGTTACCTCTACTAAAGCACTCAAACATTTAATACTTACATAAATATATCAGGGGTCACCTCTTGCATGAGGGGTAGTTTATCTCTCTCTCCTCGTATAATGTGCTAGAGGTCACCTCTTGCATGAGGGGCAGCTTGCTTTTCTCTCTTCTTTTCTCTCTCTTCCACTTAGGATTGTGCTGATGTGAATTTCACTAGAGGCAACCTAGTCAGCATCATTGTACTTGCTCTTATTGGCTTATCTGATTAGACCGTTTAATAAACGAGGTATCACATCGAGTGGTGCCTCGATCTGCCGATCATTCATGCCCAATGAAAAACATGCTAGCTTGTTGGTAATATGCGTATTTTCAGGAGCGAGATATGATTGGGTTACTCAAGATCATAAGCATGACGGCCAAGGCTGATCCAACGCTTATTATAGCTCCCTGATTTGATATGTTAACTTCTTTCTATAGAACAACTATTCAATTCAACTTTTCAGATACAATAAAGATTTAGTAAGTTAATTTAGACCTCAAATACAGTTCTAGCTACTAGATCAAAATTGCTGACAGCATAATATAATATTCTAAAGTCAAGTTTCAAAATATGGCACTCCATGTCACAGATGCGTGTTGGTCAAATGTCCACATGTCAACGAGGCATGGGAGAGGATCTCAGTCACTCCATACGTCACTAATGTCTAATGTGTTCGTCATAGGATCCTGAGATTCAACGTAGGAGAGCGTAGTAATCGTTTGGGCTTTTTTTTTTCTTATGGCTGAAAAGAACTGCAGCTGGCTGAAAAAACAGAGACTTATTTAGCATAATTAAATTTTAAAAAATTTAAAAAAAATAGAAAAAACATATTAGCCCATCACGTATAACGCAAACAAATATGGGAAAAAAAGAACCGGCAAAAAAGCTCAAAAAAAAGCCAAAAGTTCAGAAAAAGACGAAATTTATAAATAGTGAAAAATAAGCCAGAAATTGAAGTCGAAACGATCACAACCGAATTATAAGCAGTACAATAGCATTTAGGACGAAAAAATGATGTATTTCACCTACCATCAATACTGGTTTATAACATGACAGGGCTGTCTGTAATCCGGAGCGATAGCTACAAAGCTCTGCTAAATCCAAGCATTCAGCACCATGTGTTGATGTTGAAGAGTTAAAGAAACATAATGCTATGCATACGTAATTACTCTATTTAAGCTGATGCCATGGTATAAGCTACTGGTTTTGTCTTGAGGGGAAAAAAACAGCCCATCCCTTTCTTTAGTATAAGATAATTTTGGCTAGTGCAGTGCAGTCATCTTTATTTCAAGTTTTACCTCGGAATACAAGGTACAGCATCCTCAAAAATAACCCACACAATCCGCCGAAAATTGAACTCTAATCATGAACGCACAAGTAAAGTCCCACCTCCAGTCACACTAATTGGACAGCTCAGCGGTTGCAATAGGTCATGATGGGTTTTCATTATTCTTCCCGTAAATAAAGGGTGTTCGTATTAGTTTCTGTTCGAAAAAATCAGAAATTAATATAAACATCTGATTTTATAAAGTGGCTTCTCTACTTCTCTCGCTCTTATCTCGCTTCAAGGATAAAGCAAGGGGTTACGAACACATCACATACCCCACTCTTCTCGCGCACGTATCTCTCCCAACTGCTCGTCCACTCCTTCTAAAAGCGACTTTTTCAGCCACTGTTATTTATTTTTAGTCAAAAATCATCAACCATAACAAATACGAACATCCTAAAGATATGTAGTTTCTCCGGATATATATTCTCTTTTTTTCATCTCTCGTGTATCAATTGTTTTCGATTAAGTCTCGTTTGGAACACACGGATTTTTATAGATTTCTTTGAGAATTGAATTGCTTTTCTGGGAATCTCCTGCTTTCTAAATGGGAGCTTAAACTTCGTATTTAATTGTGCTATCAATTTTGCGTGACCAAGATCTTGCATACACGTTCAGGGATTAATCAAATAAAAATGACCTTCCGATCTAAATGCACCCGGGAAAGCACGCTGCAAATTCGGCTGTTATTGGTCCGTTCATATTAATTTCTTTGGATTATAAACATAGTACCAGTGGCGGAACCAGGGGCTAGCAGGGGCCGTGGCCCCTCACACAGTAAATTTTTTTAATACCCCTGTAAATATTTCAGTGCACAGCACAGTAAATCATCAATTCATTCATTTCTGATCATAATATTGTGATTTTTCGTTATGAATACTAACTACATATATAAAAACATTGAAAACCCGTTGAGATATACACTTGATGTGTATATTTATCACATTTATGAGGTGTCATCATGTTTACCCGCCCCTTAATCAAAATCCCTGGTTCTGCCACTGCATAGTACGAGATTGTAAATAAATTTATAGAAAGAGGCATTCGTGTATGATTCTGACTGATATAAATAAAATCACTATAGTGTGTACTACAATCGAATAGTAAATTTTACCTTAAAAAGGTAATCCATTCGAAAACTAGTCATTAAAAAAAAGTACCGTAAAAAGCAATTTTTAAAAATTAGTACGAACAGAGTCACGGAGACCGTTACGTGGACGTCCGTGCGGCCCCCAGTTTAACGCAACCGCTCACCACAATAATGGGCACGCATGGTTGTGTTGTGCCCAACTTTGGCACCGGAGATGCGACGGGAACACGCACAAGAATGGCGCCTAAAATTTTGGCACGACATGTGCCTGGAGAAGGCAAAGACATGCATCGAGGTATTCAGATCAATCGTCCGCTTTTGTAGTGTTTCTCTCCACGCTGCCCGTCCACTCGATCCATTTCTTCTCCTGCTTTGAGAATGAGAGGGGTCCTCAAACTCCTCATGATCATCGTCAATTGCTCTGATTTCTCTGCTGCAGTTGGCAGCTTTGCCATTCTTCTCGATTTCATGTGGCCAATCCACACACTTTGCCAGATTTTGCAAACGAATTTTCCGATCAGACAGATATGGAAGCAAAATAAGTCGTTAAGGCGAGCAGAAATCTCATAGGAATTCCACACACGTCGAGATTCTGCTATCATTTCCTTTCTTCTTCTTTTTTTTGAGATTCTGCTATCACTTTATTTCTAACCAAACAGTCGTTAAACGATCGCAACCGATCCGTGGCCCCCGGTACATTTATTTCCAAGGGGAGGAGAGTGTGGGCTCTACATGCAGCGCAATGCAACGATTAGTTGATCTAGCAATGTTGGGTGCTGCAATCTGCATGTTGTTGCATCATGACGGTCTTTGACATGCATTGCCGGTGTGTGTACATACATACATACCTGCCTGCCTCCCCTTCAGATCCTTTTGCATGGGAGGCAGCCACCGATCGAGCGTGAGTGACAAAGGACATGTACATGCGAGGGGTCACATGAGAATGTCTTTACATGCGAGGGGGTCACATGAGAATGTCTTTAGAGTAATATTATGGTTAATCATTGCCAAATTTATAAAGTGAAATTTTAAATATTGCAAAGTTTTGTAATTTTGCTGGTTTTATTGTCATATTGCCGACCTGACCACTGGCTTGTTGCTGGTCTAACCACCGGTGTGGTATCGGTTAGATCGCTGTAGGCGGTATGACCATAGCAATTAGGTCGTCAACCAAAAGTATAGCTGTTTAGTTATCGGTTGCAATTTTTCAGAGCGAGATGTGTTCACAGTTTGAGACCGATCTGACTAGCCTCTAGTTGGCGGCCAGCCATCCCAAAATTTTGGTTTTGGGATATTAGGAATTTGGTCATGGGATAATTTGAATTGTGTTTGATAATGCATTAATATTGTATGATGCATGTGTTTAGCTAACATGGGTCAAGTTATGAAAGAATTGTGTCCGAAAATGATTTCTTTATCTTTAGATGTACAGAAAGCTTTGAAGTCAACTATGATCAACAGTAAGGATTGGTGCTATGCTCATGGAAAAGCTGATGTCTAGAACGGTCAAGAACACTGGGTGAGATGGTTAAGCTCAAGCATGACATGAAAAAGCCGAAAAATATTGAAGGAAAGGTTTGAGTGGTGGGTTGCACCAAGTGATTTGGTCGATCCAAATGAGGCATGGTCTGGTGGAATCAGAACGGCAGAAACTTGTCGATGTGTGGCAAACCATGGTGCACCTACACATGACGAGTATGGTGATTTCTTGCAAGAGAAGATGAATACCAAGCCAAGGTAAGGGTACTTTGGTAATTTGCCAAATACCATAAACTATGTTAGATCAAAACCATGACGCTTGAGCTGCGCTTGGGAAAGCGGTTTAGGTCAAAGAGATGCTGAGAAGATCAAGAGATATTGAGAAGATCAAGTTAATCAAAGGCTAAAGATTTAGCATATTTGTGCTCATATGCTTTGAAAAACGTATATGAGTTAAGTGCGTGAGTAAAACCCGTGTTGTGTAGGGTTGATGAGTCTCACCAAAATATGCTAGTGGATAGTATTCATTATGATTAGATATAAACTAGTTGTCTCATCTATTTAACGGGCTAGGATGGAGACTTGCAAGTAAATCATCTAACCACCTCATTTAAATCTTGTGTTGTAAGGTTAGGGTTAGAAGAGTAGGTGTTGTGGTTTGTTCTCTTGTCCACCAGGTGGAGTGGCTGCAAAAATTTTATTCTTAAGTAGCAATATATCAACTTTGTTTATCTCTCATGATGCCTTCTTATTTTGGTCGATTTGTTCTTATTTTCAATAGTTTTGATTTCTTCTCTTCCATTCTTGATATTACTATGCGTGAAGGATGTATAACTGATGAAGATGACTCGTGGAGATCATATCTCATCCATCTAGACACCAGGTCTTGAAGGATTTTGAAGTTGCTCGATTTTGCGTAGTTTTAGCTTTACTTTAAGTTTCTTGATCTTAAAGTTTTTGCTTTAAGATATTTTAGAGTATTTGTTTGTTGTAATATGTGGTAATACATTTAGAGCCATCTTGGCCATCATCTACCCACGAGCAAATCATATATCAAGTTTTTAGTTTTTCCCTGGTTTTAGTGCAACTTGGCATATTTTTGAGCAAGGTCTAAATTTTGACAAAAATTCAAGCAATCCTTGGATGTAATAAGTTCCTAAGACCCTAATCAAAGTGTTTGCAAAGTTTCATCCTATTTGGCTATGGATTTTTAGAGTCGCATCAAAAGTGGTTTAGATTCCGACTAATTTTCTGTTATGGGAACAGGGGAGTAGTCATACCGCATCTAGACCCGATCGTACTGCTTGCAGATCAGATCGCTTCTTGCCGCCAGTTCGGCCGCTCATTGGCCAACCGCTTGCTTACCATCAGTCGTACAACACCGATCACCGTGGTAACACCGGTTGGACTATTGTGCTGCCGCTGATCAAACTACATTTGGTAGCCGGTCATACCGCAGTGGGCTAAGGTTTCCCTCTTCTTGGTTTTTGAGGTTGATGTTTTGTTCGAAGTTTAGGATACTTGAAGAGAAATTTTGTAAGACATTATTTACACTCCTTTGTTGTCACCCGATCCTACAACATGCATGGTCCCGAGGAGAAATCACTAACTAGCACAAAATTGTTCTCTTGCAACTGTTTTGTGAACAGTGTCTCCACTCTTGTTTTCATTTATGCATTGCATCCATGGATCCTATCTAGTGTCATCTGTCTTGTGTTCATTGCATTGATCGATCGGTTGATGGCACATTATGTCTTATGTGATGGCAAAGGCAAAGAAATGTATCGCTCGCATTGGTCCAGCTATCTCCAACAGAAGCACAACCCACGCTGCAACCTACACACTAGATTGCACAACTCGAATGCTACTGCCTGATGGAGAAGATGCATGGATGGTGTGTGTGGACTGCTCAATTGTGGCACACTGGCACCAACTATTACCTAGAGTATTAGGCTGGGTTCTTTTTTGGTTGTAGCTTATGGTTGTTATTTATGGTTTTGGATCCTAGCGCAAGCATTTATGTGAACAAACTGAATGTCGATAAGCTAATAAATCGTTTCGAAAAAGCTATCCTGATAAGCCACTTCAAAAAAACAACGGTGAAGAAGCCGTCTCATTTATTTATTCGAGAGAAGCTATAAGGCATAAGTTGAAAAGAACTAGCCTTATTTAGCTCCTCTAGTTTTCTTTTCAGGCCCTATTCCAAATAGTGATGGTTTCTGGCTTTTGTTTTTCATAAGCTAAAAACCGTTTGTAACACATTTGTTTATGAACACAGTTTTTTCTTTTTTTTCTTTGAATTATTCGTAAAGATATAACCGTGTTTTTTCTTTATTTTTCTTTAATTGCATTTCTCAAAAGAACTAACAACCTTTTTAGCCAAAAGTCATAACACTTTAAAACATAGCCTCAATCTGGCCACCTAACTGTAGGCTACAGCATGGTATCAACTGCGACGGTGAGGCCACCGACGATTCTTCTTTGATGTATGAGAAAATCAGAGCCATTTTTTGAGTTGCCTATGCAATATATAGCAACCTTACTACAATAAATACTCCGAGTTAAAATGAGGCTAGAAGGTCAACAAACAAAAATAAAGTCACAAGTACATAATTAGCGAAACAAAGAACAACAATGGGGAAAAAAAGAAAAGGAACAACTAAAAAGGAGCAAAAGAGAAGAAATGGAGGTCAAATGAGAAAAAGGAAAATAAATAAAGAGAAGGAGATGAAAGAAAAATGAAGGCGTAGGATCAGTCGTGACTTGCGATCTCTCTCTCTCTCCCCCCTGCCGCTCACATCACAAATGTTAATCCTATGTGGATCCTTTATCCTCATTGCCTTGGACTGTTTTGCTGCAACGCGATGCAACAGGTCTCCTCGCTCACGTCTTTCTTTCTTTCCATCCAAATCTATTGGTGGTGTAGTACCATCTCCAGAGAGAGAAATTAAAAGAGGTCGAAGTAGCATCCTGTATGTAAGCTACACTGCCGTCTACCTTGCGAGCTTGAATGATGATGGCGGTGCAATGGCTGGGCCATGCTCTGTTTTTCAGTGAGAAGTCTACTTACTTGGGCATGTCATGCTTGGCCCCATCCATGCCTGCATTTTAGGATTTACAATTCTTTGTGATTCTTGGATTAATTAACCGACTTAGGCTCTCCTCCAAAGCACACCACGGTGAGCAACACCCCATGGTGCGCGGCGGCGTTCGTCCCCCATCTCCACCATCGTCATCTTGAGCGGCTTCGTCTCCAGCAATGGTGGCTTCGTCTCAAGCTTAACCACGAGCTAACGGCAAAGCGATTTGCCTCGGTCCTACTCGAGCTAGCCAAAAAAGAAGTTCAGTGGATGTTTTCGTCAGATTGCTACAGTACTCCTACGAATTATTTGCTCGGTTCCTACCAACCAAACGGCATGAACATTGTCATTCCGGAGGAATCCACAGTCCTACCTTTTGCGAACGAAAATCCAAAGAACCAATCGGGGCCAAAGAGGATTCAATTACTGTAGGAAAATTCATTTTTAATCTATTTATTATATTTACTATAAAATATTGCTTTCTATAAAATAACTATCTAGCGATTATTTGATAAGTCTTACATTATTATGAACTATATCTTATTACAAACAACTTGTTAAGTACTCTAGGTATTCACGGCTATATCCTTTGTTGCTCAGTTGTTGAAAAAAGAACCATTTCAGTTAGAGGTAATAGAAGAGGAGCACTTCGACATCTTCTTAGAATAGGACTTCGCTTCCTAATCAATTGCATGTGATTATGTTGAATGACTACTATGCTTATCTTTTTTTCCGCTGCTAGTTTTTGTTAAAGCCATTCAAAATATTATTTATAAGCTTAGCTATAAAGTCGCTAATATGATAATTTATAATATTTGCGTCTTTCTTAGTTAATCATGATGATGATTGATATTTCATCTATGTTTCTACTATGTGTACTAGTGTGATCCTGGATTAGTACAGAATACACAAGAGAGTTTGGATTTGTATATTCAGGTCTCGATAACATGTAGAGTAAAACAATAAACTCTGCAAGTTATGTCCCTACTGAAAGAATTGATGCAGGTATTGCATCATCATGTCAAGCGCTTTTAGGCTCATCGAGGTAAAAATTTGTTGCATTATTCGTTTGCTTCAAATATTGCATAATCTGATTTCCTTTGGCTGCTAACTCAGCAAAAAAAAGAGAGGACGAATTCCAATGAGAAGCCTTGGTCATGATTGCTTGAGTGTGCATCATTAAGGTACCAATTTACTGAGAATTTATTCTACCAACACTCACAAAACTTATTGACTTACTTCCACATCCAACTTGCAGCTCTAGGTCCCATAGTACTACAAACCAGGCCAGTGCTTTCCTCCTTGCCCATTGTCCCAGCAGTACAAACCATTACAACATGTACCAGAAAGAGACTTATTGATTGAGAACATGAAAAAGAACATAGAAATTATGCATTGCACCTTGTGATTGACTATCACTTGTTGCAAACTATTTAGAACAATTTAGAGAGTCATTGTGCTGTCAGACAAATGATGTACAGAGAAAATAGGAGAAGGGGATAACGGTGTGGAGTAGGACATAGAGCGCGGGGCATTTCTGGTATTTCCGAAGAAATGCCACAGCCTAACGGCTTGTGACGGATGGCGATGGCACAGAGTGAAGAAAAAAAACGAAACCCGGTGGCATGGAGGGAATACGGACCTATTCAGTAGCAAATAGTAGAAGCAAGACTTATTCAGTGGCATAGGATGTATTTTTTTATAAAAACATTGCCGTGTACTTGCGCATGCAGCATCACATGCAAGAAGCAAGTACTCGTGTGAGCCGTCCATTTGTAGGATTGGCATCCATGCAAGAAGAGGCAGCTAGCTAGGTGCAGCGCGGCGGCCTCTATGGAACAGTTAAGGGGCGTACGTAACGTACGCATGTACGCAGTGCAGTACGCACCGTGTGGATTTAACTCTGGCACGTACTACGTAGCCTCTAGCTAGCGGCAGATCGAGCATGCGCAGCAGAGCACACAGGACACACCCATGCAGACGCAGGGCAGCTTAGCTAGCTATACCACTACTTACAGATGCATGCAGGGCTAGGGTTCTTCAGATCGAGCCGTGAACCTGACGTCCAATTGGGATCGCAGCCTTGCATCGCATGGATCGACCGTGATGGATGGCAGATCGACGAGGCCTCGCATGCCCTGTCCATTCAAACGCGATCGGATAGATCATCAGTTGATGCATGCATGCATGCAGAATTTGCAGGTGCAAGCGTGTTAAAGATATCTAACGTGTGGCACGTGCAGAGAGATCTTAGCGTTGCTCACGGTCTGCTCCTTTTGGATCCGAGCACCGGTGTGCAAAATTGTATCGGCAAAGAAAAAGTTTTCGCATGATTTTTATCAAATATAAAGGAAGTCCGTAACCATTTTAAGTTACACATGTGGGTACGTGTAGGTCTCTGGCCTCGGAGTGGCTCAAAATCCTCGTAATTGCATTTTTTTCATCCTTTTCGTTTGAACTTTGAAAAACAAAGTTTTGATTTGCAAATTTCAGCCGAATTCTCTGAAAATAAAAAAAGGTTCTATCGCTAGCCCCCAGTCAAATTTTAAATCCGATTTTCAAACCCCTGCTTAGCACTCGGAAATCTCTGACAATGGATCACGTCCGCAGCATTTCAAAAGGAGGTCACACCAATATTGGATTCATCCCATTTCTTTGTTTATTTTGGTCTCAACTTAATTAGTCTTAATTTAACCGTAGGATTTTCATGACAGCCAAAATCACAAGCTTTCACACACTGCATCGACACTATTACTGTGCAAGTGGGCACCTACAGCTTTAATATATAATTTCCACCAACATGTACCCATGATTCCAACAAAAAAAAAAGCAAAAGGTGCAGATTACACAGACATGCATGATAATGGATTGATATCTCATCATTCTTGCACAGAAGCTAAAGAGTGTGATTGTGACACCATATATAGCAGCTTTTTTTTTGCTTCAGCTTATGATTTTTGACTGCGACGCTTTTGAGTTGTTCATAAGAGAAAGAGTACATAATAATAGAAACTCATGTGTAATTTTGGCTAATATAAATGAAGTCGCTGCAGTATATATTACAATTAACTTACAGGCAACATCTTGAAAAGATATTCCGTTTGAAAGTTAGTTATTGTATAAAAACCAAATAGTTTTTAGAATTGAAAAGAAGAGGTCCATAAATCCAAGCGCCCAGATGATGTTACTTTGGAATTACTACTTGCTATGATAAAAAAGGCCATGCTTAATTAATTGATTTTCTTTTCTACTTTTTTTTTTGAAAATATTCCTTTTCTCCCTGTGTTTTGCTTTTGCAATGTAGAAGCAGCAAGAGACAGGCAGACAGGGCATGGTGGGTGAAATGGGTGACTGATGATTCAGGCCACAGCTGGGCAGGCAGTACAGTCCCTACATATATGCTGTTCTATCAGTCAGCTGAACCCTAGGTTATCTGGATTTGCTTCAGGCAGGCATGCATACGGAGGGGCCTGTTTTGCATGCATGCAAAAAGCAGGTTGATTCTCAGTTGGATTGAACCTTTGCTATTACGACTCTCTCTCTCTCTCACACACACACACTTTCGAGAGGAAACTTGCGTAAAATGTTGCTGAGACAGATAAATTTTGAAATACAGAGGGCTAATTGAGCTTTACCCATTGGTAATTCACTGCAAACCTCATCAAAGGATGATTATATATATCACACAAATATGGTAGTTTGCAATGGAAACAAATGTATAAAAACTGAATAACTTAGAATGTTCACTATAAATCACCGATGTCTCACTAGCTCCACATTTCACTCTCGTAATAAGTGACATATTGCAAATCATATAGTTATTCAGTGCTATATTATGAATTTTCTCAAAAATTAAACTTTGTATAGATTGATTTTAGCAAAAGTTAAATTTCTTAGATTTATAAGCCCGGAAAATATATAAGCTGGCTTATCAGAGAAAATTCCTACCAAACCTAAACATGACGAAGGTATGAACATATATTGCACAAATCGTCAAAGGAAAACATCATCAAGGCTTTACATCATCCAAGGAATAACCAAAGGATGATCATGTATAACGAATTTTTTTCCATGTATACAAGGGGAGGGAAACAACACCAGACATCCATGCAAGTTCACCTCCTATGTTTTGCTGCTCCAAGTGGCTGCAATCAGGCAATCAGCCACCTAATGTTGGTATGGGACGAGAGAACCCAATCCGTGGAGAGGCGGTGGCATCAGCAGCAGGGTCATGCTGTGACTGATAGTTTTTTTCTATATTTTTTTAAGATGATGACGGACATTGAAGATGTCAATGCAGATAATACACACGATTTTGTGCTCAAGAAGCCGTTTGCACAATCCGCCTGAAAAGGGAAAAAGCCATGGAGAGGAAGCGGCAGCAATGTTTCGTTCTTTTGGAATACGGATGATGGCTTTTATCTGCATTTTTCGAAATGGTAATAGATGGTAGAGACGTCAACACAGATGACGTATACACTACTACACAAAACCGTATTACAGACGGTTCAGAAACTTCATCATAGATGGTTTTGTGAACCGTCTGAATTTATAGGTCAGTAATGATATGAGTTCATCACAGACGGCTTTCGAATCGTCTGTGGTGTAAATATTACAGACTGTTTTTAACTAAAACCGTCTGTGATATCTATATATCATAGACGGTTCTAGTTAAAAACTGTCTATGATATCTAGCACAGATGGTTTTTAGTTAAAAACCGTCTGTGCTATTCTCTTCTACCCCTAAATCTATTTCTGTTATTGTCTAGCCTCAGAAAATGCTAGCCATGTCCTCTGAAACAAGCAGATCAACATGTGCATGTATACATCCAATTCACATCTCAATTCATTTCACAAACATAAAATATCCATTTCGCAAATCAATTAATTGAAATGAAAACAAACAAATATAGTATGAAACACAGTACACATTTTATTTTTATTAAGATTAGAGCCTACCATTACAAGAACATACAAACAAACAATAAGGAGGAGGAGAATAACAAACAGGTTGCCCATCTAGCTAACACAACAAGAACAGAGAAAAGCAAAGATCCTCTATGCCTAGGCCTTCTCGCCCCTGATGTAGCGCACGAGCTGGATGTCTTTGACGCCCCCATCGTCGGCGTTGATTGAGCGCTGCCTTGTGCATTGTCTGCTTCGTGGGGCTATTATGGTATGAGTCAAGGAGGAGGAGAACAGCAAGGAGTAGGAGAATAGCAAAGAGGAGGAGAACAGAAAGGAGGCTGGGTTCTGGTGATTATTTATAGGGGAGGGAGTGCGAAATTTTTTGGCGCGGGGACGGAGAGGCGGAGCTACAATCCATGGGGTGAGGATTGGTGGATTTCTATTGGCTAGGATTGGGTTTAGGAGGATCGACGGGCCCAGCGGTCAGATTATCACAGACGGTTGGTAGCTAGAACCGTCTGTGATAAATGAATATCACAGACGGTTCTATATGCCAACTGTCTGTGAATTAGAGAACAAAATTTTATATACCGATGCAATATAAACAACTAGTCTGAAAAGATAAAATAGCAAATTTTTATACGGCTTATATATACTCATTTGAAAGGTTTTGATGAGATCTACAACTTTTCAGTTGAAGCAAAATCCAAATTTCGAAAGGAAGACCAAGAAAAAGGGCAAAAATAGAAACCAAAAACTTGTGACGCAAGTTTAGGTCTAAAGATGGCCGATTTTCGGGGTCTTAGAGGGTTACTAGCGCAAGCGAGTCATTTTTTTGGATCGGGCTCGTCGTTAGCTTTCTAACGAGTACAAGAACGTTGAAAACGGATACCGTATGCAAAAGTTATGCCCGATTTCCTGAAAGTGTCTCAAAACTGAATCCTACTCGAACTCAGGCGGGAAATTATGAAAGTTTGGGGAATTGCAAGGCGGGAAACATATCACAAACGGTTTTTAATACGAACCGTCTGTGATAACTTCATTATCACAGACGGTTCTAGATAAGAACCGTCTGTGATGTCTGCCATCATCACAGACGGTTTTTATTAAGAACCGTCCGTGATGGTTAATGAAGTTATCACAAACGGTTTTATTAACAACCATCTGTGATAATGAAGTTATCACAGACGGTTCGTATTAAAAACCGTCTGTGAAAATGCCACTGACTGTTATTCGTATGAACCGTCTGTGATACTTGCAGCACAGACGGTTCCTAGGAACCGACTGTAATATAAGCGTCTAGTTTAGCCTCTTTTGTAGTAGTGATACAGTTTTAGGCTCGGAAAGCCATTAGGATAATTTGCCTAAGAAGGGGGGAAAGAGCCAAGGAGAGGAAGAGCAGTAGCAGGGTCTTATTCTTTTAGACTACAGTTGATAGCTTCTGGCTTTTGTTTGCACTTTTTGGGATAGAGACGAACGGTGGAGACATCAATGCAGGTGGCATATACGGTTTTGGGCTCGAAAAATCGTTTAGAGAATTCGCTTGAAAAGAGGGGGAGCCGAGGAGAGGAAGTAGTAGCAACAGGGTTCTATTCTTTTGGACTGCGACTGATAGCTTTTGGTTGTGACTGATAGTTTTTGGTTATGGCTGAAGGTTTTAGCCTTCTAGGTCTATGAAGTAAGCTCTTGGCCATCTGGCCTGTTTATGTTTATTACTATTATGTCCTTTTATTTATTCTACATATATAGATGTGATATTTACTAGTATTGTATTATATGAGTTAGCTAATGATCTAAGAACTAACTTAGAATACACGAAGAGTCATATTATCAAACCGGTCGCTACAAGTTTCATCCAACTTTTGTGTAACTGTGTGTCGTTATGGGCAGCAGGATAATTGGCTCACTGACACTGCACATTCTTGCAAGCACGAAAAAGGTCTCTACGGGCAGTATCTGCTTCCTTCCTGATCGAGGTTATGCCAAACCTCAGCTTCTAATGTTTAATTTTATCTTTTTAGTTTTTTTAGGTTTTTTCTTCTCTTATTCCTTTATATTATCCGTAATAATATAACTTTTTTTTAAAAAAAATTAATTATTTAGAAAAGCCAACAACCGTATAGTGTATTTTCAGCTATTATAATGCAGAAAAAGCTAAAAACAATAGCTTATAAGCTAGTTGAAGCACGACCACATTAAACTTCTCCATTTTCCAAAGGTAGAATTTTGAAAAACGATGTATAGTTGTCTCTGGCAAATAGGACGTTGAGACTTGATATATTCTGATTTGCGTTGACCAGTTAATAACCAAGTGCACAGTTACCTCAAGACCTAACAATTTTATTTTTAGCTTCTTTCAGTCAGCTCTCAAGCACTCATAATAGACTAACAACCTAATAATCAGTGTCCAATAGCATCACCTCTTCAAAGCCCGTTTATTTCGGCTTAAACTTTTGACTTTTGACTTATTTTCTACTATTCATAAATTTCGTCTTTTTCTGAGCTTTTGGTTTTTTGAGTTTTTTTACCGGTTCTTTTTTTTCCCGTATTCGTTTGCGTTATCCGTGATGAGCTAACATATTTTTTATTTTTAAATCTTTTTAAATTTAATTACGCCAAATAAGCCATCTTCAGCTATAGTGTAATTTCAGTTAACTACAGTGTAATTCAACTATAAATCACTATTTTCAGTCTAACTGAGTGGGGCCTTAAACACTCCAGTATGGTAAAATCAATCAGCACCGAAAAGAAGGAAAAGGCGAGGCAATGAAATAAAAAAAGGAAAAGACACCGGTCATCTTTACGAGGAAAAGATCATGTCAATTGCAAAGCTCAGGCTTATGCCCCAAAGTAACCAGCCCCACTTATCAGTTATCTACTGAACGCATTGTTGCTGTCGATTCAACGCCAAACCAACTTTAACGTACATGCGCATTACGCATCTCCTTTGAACTTTGAGTAGTGCTCATCTCACCTTGTTCATCAAACCAGCAAATCTATGGCTTACACTATTCACCTGCAGCATCAAAGCCAGTCACGCGCCTTTCAAGTTTCATCCACTTTTGTGTGTGTATATGTGTGTGGTTATGGGCAGCAGGATAAGGTTCCGCTCCAAACAACTTCTGGTTCTAGCTTCAAACATGTTGATTTTTTAATTTTATTTTTTTAGGTTTTTAGCTTTTTGGACTTTTTCCGTTGTTCTTTTATACTATCCACGATGATATAACTTTTTTTATGTTTTAAATTTAATTAGAAAAAAGCTAATAGATGCTAAAATACAATTTCAATTACTATAGTGTAAAAAAGCCAAAAACTAGAAGATCAGCTTTTAGAGCACTACCTAATTGGCTCACTGACACTGCACATTCTTGCAGACACGAAAAAGATCTCTACTGATAATATCTGCTTCCTTCCAGATCGACGTGTATGCCAAATCTATTCTTTCTTAGCTGAAACTCCTCCATTTTCCAAAGGTAAAGTTTTTAAAAATGATGTATAATTGTTTCTGGCAAATAGTCAAATAGGACGTTGAGACTTGATATATATATATTCTGATTTGCATTGACCAGTTAATAACCAAGTGCACAGTTACCTCAAGATCTATCTACTTTATTTTTAGCTTCTTTCAGTGAGCTCTCAAGCACTCATGAGACACTAACAACCTAATAATCAGTGTCCAATAGCCTCACCTCTTTAACCTAAACACTCCAGTACGGTAAAATCAATCAGCACCGAAAAGAAGGAAAAGGAGAGGCAATGAAAAAAAGGAAAAGGCACCCGTCATCTTTACGAGGAAAAGATCATGTCAATTGCAAAGCTCAGGCTTAGGCCCCAAAGTAACCAACCCTACTTATCAGTAATCTACTGAACGCATTTTTTGCGGTCAATTCAACGCCGAACCAACTTTAACGTACACACGCATCTCCTTTGAGCTTTGAGAGTGCTCATCTCACTTTGTTCATCACACCAGCAAATTTATGGCTTGCACTGTTCACCTGAAGCATCTGCATCGACATGCAATTAATAAATCAGGGGAAGGGGTACTGATTTATGTACCAAAAGGAAATGAATAGTCAGCTCTCAACTACTGACTCTATGAGATGCCACATACTACTACTCCGGTAGACAGTACTCCTATCATCCTATGGAAGGAACTTCATCACATGGTGAAGTGTAGAGAGAGATGAGTGATGAGTGTGTGACCGGTGAAATGAAATGGTGATGACTGATGGGCATTAATGCACAAAGATCAATGCATGACACTGTTTGTCCTAGCTAGAGAAATCCATTGTTGCCAGTGTAGTGGTAATATTTTTGTGTACACTCCTTTAGCTTTTTTGTGCAGACCCTTTTTGGACTTTAGCTTTAGCTTTGATCTGGGGTGCTTTTAAAGGCATTGTTTAGACTGTTTTGGATTCTAAAGCTGGCAAGGAGATATAGGGAGGGAGGGTGGCTGCCTGACTGACAGGCCTCACTGCTTTTGCCTCAGCTCAGCTGCAGCACTGGCTGGGATGCAACCTTTGGACACTAGCAAGAAACCTCAAGGCATACTTTATACTAGTACTAGTAGTCCTTGTAGTTTGCAATGGAAATAAATGTATAGGGAATGGGTGTGTCCCTTGTGTCATCTTGTGTGTGTATTTGCTGTGTGGTTTCAGTGGGCAAGGTTGGAAGCATGCAGGCAAGGCAAGGGGATGCTTGCTTGAGTCGAGGCTCCCATGTGTTGCTTTGTCCCATTTGATGTCGCAACAAACAGAACAGGAGTGGGATGAGTTTGTCTGATTTTCTTTGGGCTGTATGCTTGTCTGCCTGGAAATGTTTGCATGGTGTTCCCTTCCCTCCACATTGCATTATTTATGAACAAAAGAAAGTGTTGCACCAATGCAATTGTTCATAGTCATGGAGTGTGGTACATGTTAAAACCCCTCACATTTTGCAAAATGAAAAAAAGGGCCAGATGAATCCTATGTAGGAGGAACGGCGGAACAGCATCCAGGAATGAAAGTGTCAAAGCTTCCTGAATGCGCCTGGCACATTCAGGAGGAAGGAACATGCGAAACTGTGGCGCTTGCCCTCAAACAGGTAAGGAATCTTCGACCCAAGAAAGAAACCCCAGCTGAGGCTGAGCTGACAATTTTGAGCGGTTCAGATTCAGTCGAATCATCATCGCAAGAACTTGGGTAGGAAAAAAAAGAAAATGACAAGCATCAAATCATGCAGAGAGCACAACCAAGAGTCCAAGACCTTTTAGAGAGCACAGAATAATATGATGTACTAGTGGGAGTAGCACATTTCTATTGACTATCCAACACAATCGTTTCATCAAATATCCTTCAGATGTAGTGCAAGAGTTGGGCCATATCTAACATCGGCAAGGCCTTAGCTAAGCAATTGCAGCCCACGCCCATCGAACTTTAATTTGGGCCTCGAATCCACAGAAGCATTGGTCACACGAGTGAATACACTGCTGGAACGTTAGCTTGAAAGTTGAAACAAAACTCTTGGCTCAGCAATTTGATCTTAAAAAAACGCTAGTTGCATGATTCAATGAACACTTCTCTTCAGGCAATAAGTTGTTTTTGTCGTAGCTGGTCAATTGTTCGTAAGGTACCACCCATCCACTTCTCCTCTGATAACCGCCATCTGCTTTGCACAGTAGCTAGATTCCTGTAAAATTTCTTCTCCACGAACATGTTCCACATCGAAGATCCGCGACGAAATGCAGTAGCTAGACTGGAGAAGCAAACTAAGGAGAAAAAACATGGTAAACATGGCGAGGAACACAGGGAGGCCAGGTTTGGTAGCGGCAGCACAGGTGTTTCCCTTTGTTGTGCAGGCAAAATGCAACCAATGACAGACAGGCGTGGCCCGCTCGTTTCAGCTTCAAATATCATCATTTCTTAATTTTATCTTTTTTGATTTTTTTAGCTTTTTGGTTTTCTTCCTTATATTTTTTTGTATTGTCTGTGATAGATTAATATTTTTTTAACATTTAATTACTTAAAAAACTATTAATAATTACAGTACAAAATAAGCCATCTATATTTGAAAAGGAAGCATAAATCACAAAAAAAAAAAGAGAGCCAAGTTGAGCACTCCAACTAACTGGAGTACTATCAATCATCATTATTGATATGACTAGAACAAATTGTCCAAGTAGTACAAGTTATTTGCTCTCTCATTAAATATTCCCCATTGCCTTTAATTTCTATTGACTCTTGTCCTCCTCGCGGCACATGTGGACTTTTTCCCGTTTTAACCGGGGAAGCAAGCAACTTGAAAACGAAGAAAATGAAGGCTAAAGTTAAATCAATTTGTAGGATTATTCTGACTTTTAGTGGGAGACACTCGGAATTCAAACACACGTAGTGCAATAGTAGTAGTCTGTAACATAAGGCTTTTTATTTTCATGGATATTGCATTGGTTCAAAGGTAAACTGGACGGCACCTTGGTAGCTGAATTGCAAAGATTTGCATAAGTTTTGTGTGAACAAGTAGTTCTCAGCGAATAAACCTATGTAGCTTAGCAAGCAACCAAAGGTGCAGTAAGGCCATATCTTTTGGGCTTTTAGTTTATCCGAAAATCAAAATAAAAGGGATGGGTTTTTTAAGCAGATTCTTTAAACGACTTTCGGAGCCTAAAACGGTGTGTGACGTTCACATCGGCGTCTCCACCATCTGCTTCCGTCTCAAAAAACACAGATAAAAACTATCAGCCACAGCAGAAAACTATGGACTGTAACCCAAAAGAACAGAACTACGCAGGATCTGATTTGTTTTCAGCATCTCGAACGATTGAGAATTATTGCATGCCTTAAACCGCCAAAACACGCCTCTTCCTAGCTACACACGTTGCATTTTCAACAATTAATACCCCTCTCGAATAATTGGAACATAAGTCCACCTGCCAATCCGAAACTCAGCAGGAGGAGGAGGAGCCGGTTGCTGTCGTCTTCCAATCAGTTTCACACACGCCTGGTTTCCTCTCACGTCTCCGAGAAGCAAAACATAATCAAACAGGCTCCAATCATGCATCCCATGCATATTCATCCGGTGGTTGCACGTGTCCTCAACTACATGATCGCACAGTATCTGCCTCCGCTATAAATACCCCAACACACATGAACAACCTCTTGACCACCAAGAATATATAAGATTTTATAGATATAATTAAGTTATACCTTCAAGCTAGCTAGCGGCAGCCTAGCGATACCATGGGCTCCCTTGGTCCTAGCGTGGTGAGCCTGCAGCCCAAGGCAAGCAGCAAGCCTGTGGGTGCAGCTGGCCATGAGCAGCAGCAGATCAAGGACAAGTGCGGCGGCGGCGGCTTCCAGATGCCGCTGCACTACCCGCGGTACAAGAAGGCGGACTACGAGGCGATGCCGGAGTGGCGCGTCGATTGCCTGCTCCGGGAGTACGGCCTCCCCGTCGCCGGCGACGTCGAGGCCAAGAGGAGGTTCGCCATGGGCGCCTTCCTCTGGCCTGACCAGTACTAGCTAATAGCTATGCTACCAGCCACCTTTCCTCTCAGCCTCCGATGCCATGACCGTTGCAGTTCACCTCGCGTGCATGACATATATATACATCTGGATGTGTGCATCCCTCGAGCCTTCCCCTTGAATTCACCCGGTGAATTTCGAGCTGATCGGGCCGTCCATTTTGCATCCAACGTCCGTAAGATGCTCAAGCTTAAGAAGTATAAACGGATGGTGAGTATAGGCAGAACCTAATGGATGGCTTCGTCGATCATACGAGTATGGGTGTATCTGTGTCTAGTGTTCGTGCCATGTAAAGTAGTACTAGTAACAGGCTGATCCGCATACTGTAATATGGGTACTATTTTCTCCTTGCATTTAGCTATATATACACATGTGGAAGACGGTGTTGTTGTAGTAGAAGTCTGTGAATTGTGAGTGCTAATTGTCATTATATTTGTGGTGCCTTATGTGTAGGTAACAGCCTGCATTTGTGAAGCTTTAATCTTCACCCCGATTTGCTTGCTCATAGGAGATCAATTGTGCAATGCTCGATGTGGCTTGGTGCACAAGCGAACCATCCGAGCCTTCTGAGATTCCCAACCATTTTGAATTCGAAAGAAATCTTATGGGAATTGCATTGATTCCTACGAAAACCCTACAAAATTCCTACGATCCAAGCACTCAAGCAGGCCTCAGGGAATTGGCAGTTTCCCCATCCCTGTTATTGTTTCTGTGTTCTTTCGTAGGCTTAAGAATTGATCACCACCGATACATATGTTCGCAATTTAACATTCCCATTCGTGCGTGCCAATGCCATCCCTGTTGCTGTTGGTTTTGTTCTTTCTAGTCTTTCCCATCTGTGCTTCTCTACCAAGACTTTGTGCTGCAAGCTACAACTGAAGAATCCAAATCCAGTGACTCCTATTCTGTATTGTTTCCTAGAAGACAAAGCCCTGTCCTGTTCGGAATGTTCTTGTGACATCCGGATAGTAGCAAACGCCACAGAGACCGGAAAACAGCTGTTTTATTTATCAATCAAATTGGACCAAATTTCGTGTATCTTGGGTAAGCTAAGTGTGTAGAGATTTACGGCTAACAAGATGTAGAAGGTAGAATAACTGTGCCACATATTGTTAGGATTTCCTTTTCGCATAAGAAGTCACAATTTAGAAATTGTAAACTTTGGCAATGTTAGAAGCTGAGTATTTCTCTAGCAACTATCTACCTTAATATTTGTGTACTATTGATAAAACATCGATGTAGTTATTACTAGATCTCTCATTTGAGTAAGTGATTAGTATGGTGCTAGTTTTCTTTTGACCTCTGTCTCTCTCACTCCAGCAAACAGTTATTACTTATGAGGTACCACAGTTGTAAGGATTAAAATGTAAAGAGGAAATAAAGAATGTTCATTCCTTGAGTTGGCAAGTACCAAATAATGTAGTTAAATGCGTCTGCGTAAGAATCTGCTCTGTAATTCCTGCAAATACCGGCCGATTTTTGTATGATTTTTTCAACAAATTTCGGCCGATTTTCGGCGATAATCAGCCGATTTGTATTTGAATTTCAAATTTGTTTGAATTTTTTGCCCAAATTTCTCCAGAAAAAACAGCCAAACCGGACTTGCCGCCCCCCTCCCCCCTCTGTCTCTCTCTCTCTCCAGCAAACAGTTATTACTTATGAGGTACCTCAATTGTAAGAATTAAAATGTAAAGATGAAATAAAGAATGTTCATTCCTTGAGTTGGCAAGTACCAAATAATGTAGTTACATGCGTCTGCGTAAGAATCTGCTATGTAATTCCTGCAAATACCGGCCGATTTTTGTATGATGTTTTCAATAAATTTCAGATAATTGGCCGGTTTGTATTTGATTTTCAAAATTTGTTTGGATTTTTGAGCCCAAATTTCTCCGGAAAAAACAGCCAAACTGGACCCCGGGGAAAAAGTAAAAACAAGTAATGTGAACCGAGCAACGAAATACAACAAACATGTCAGGCCCTTCTACACTGTCAACCAACCTCCGCAAATTTACGCAACAATCTTCAAACTGGCCACAGAAACTTGTCTGAACTTTTTGTACTTTACTATTGGTTTGGTGAACACTTTGTTTATATCGGAATTTTTCCATTTTCTAAAAAAAAATTTAGCGTAGCAAAAAATCATGGCAAGTACCAATTCAGATTCCAAATCAAATCGTTGTTTGCTTCAATCAGATTGCCTACGTGCTCCTGGCCATCTGTTCTGAATCTGATAGCTTCTAGCTCCCCGGTGGGGTCGCAGAGATGAAGATGGCCAAGTGCGTCATACTGTTCATGCAGATGTGGCGAGCGGCATCGTGTTGCAGAGCCAATAATTGTGAAATCTTGTTTCAGATGGCGTGTATCAGTGTGGTCAGATTCATCTTTCCTCCTTTCTTATGATGATCAGGTGTGATCAGATCAGAAGAACATGTGTATCCATCTCACCGTTTCAGTAGCAGTGCATTATTGCCAGGCAAATTATTTGCAGGCATTATTGGCAGAGCCAAAGCCAAATGAAATAAATGAATAGAATCTTCTTATCATCACCGCTGGTAAATAAACTGTTTCAGCAGTGCGCATTATCCATTTATTATCCTGTTGTTTGGCGTGTTTCACTGAAGCTTCTGGAATCAAATTGCTATGTGCACCTGACATGATAACTGAGATGAAGTTGCTATGCATAATGGATGCAAGGGGAGATGTGCATCTGGAATAATTGTGATGATTGGTTGATCTTGATGTACAGCTAAACGACTTCGGGTCATAGAAAACATGTAGTATTAAGCTAAACGACTTCAGGATATAGAAAACATGTAGTATATCCAGGTCTCTAGATTATTCTAAAAAAAATATGAAATACTTGCTAATAAGTAAGCATTCAAACTCTCCCACCTGTGGGGACCTCGGGCGCGAGACACTCGTAGCCAACATATGTGTTCTGTATTAGTCCTATGATCAGTAGTCAGTACACACATTCACATCATTGAGTTCACATCCACACACATCGCAGATAAATAATTCATAATAAAAGGGTGATACATAAACGATGCATAGTAGAGTGTGTGTGTGTATATATATATATATATATATAGGGCTGACCGGCCAACTAAACATCATAGTCTAGAACAAAATGCAGTGGAAGACTAATAAATAGCAAAAGTGTCCAGTGATATGCCATCATAGCCACAGGCAACCGACTAGAGTTAGACCCTAGAAAGACCCATCGTCGAATTCCTCGGGGCCAGGGGCAAAATACGCATCGCAAGGCATGTAACCTTCTTCATATTCTGATCAACAATAATTTAAGTAAGGTTGAGTACATTGTATACTCAACAAGACTTGTAGTGTATCGTAAAATTTTACACATATGCAAAGCTATTAAAGAACGAGGCTCTGAACTAAGTTATTTTCAGCATAAAACAAATTTCATTTGCAATACCAATAAGTAAAAATTTGTCAACGAAATTATAAAGAGCATTTGTTATATAATGAAATAAATTTTATATAACTTCCATACTAGTAGATCAAATCCATTCCCAACCTTCATCGGCTGTGAACATTGTACAATTCACACCCATGGGTATAGCACATGGAAGACGTATACATGCCATCCCATTATGTTCAGTGAAACAGTTTTGAAAAGAAAAACTATACCCATTTTGGCTACATCTAAGCATGCTAATGACCGTGAACGCAACTATTTCAATACTTTTTAACACTCTGCAGAGATTATACAACTTATCCACATGAGATAATCAAATACACTGTTAGTCATTACACGCTTCCTTGGGTATGCGACGATAGTGATTATCATATAACCTTTAGATCATCTTGTCCAACCTTGCACCAGTCCAATGAACATCGAATCTCTCTTAGGTCTATCCCCTCACAGAGTATTCGAATCCTTACTTAGGTTCGTCTTCCAAGTAGGCATTCACCACTGTATTAACAAACTTTGACCCCAAAACTTTGATGAAGGGAGCCCCTACGAGCAAACCTTCACTCGGAATGCCCTCACTACACCTACTCCTACCACAATGTAAGGTTAGATCTAGACAACTTAATTAGTTAAAGCCAGAGTCCATATAGCATATATGGTTGTACGATGTGACTTAGATGTATAGCAATAATGTTTGGTTCTTAATTTACCCGGACAAGAATCTCCCCCTATCTACATGCGAGGTTCCTTCACACATTTGATAGTTTATCATATAACTCGACCGTGCCCAAAAACTAGATTTTTTATTTTGTTTTATACCAAACTAATAGAGATTCCTCTTCTAGTCTAACATTTTGAAACCTCCAAATACACATGAATATTTGTTCAAAAGTTCAAACTTAGCAGAAACTAGTGTGTGGTTAAGCATTTACAACATGTACCCAATGTAATATACTCAATTTTGATATTAGCTATGTCTAACCATGTCCTAAGGGTTACAACATGTGGGGATATCAAATCTGCAAGGGAGATTCAATACATACGAGCGGTTGTAATTATCATTACCCACAGTATAGCAAATTTTAATGAGATATACACGTATGCATAATAGATTTTACAAATAATATACAATGATTGAAGTACTGAGACCAACATGGTCAAAAGGGGTGCCTATTTGCTCTTGCTATTCAGATAATGTTTCAGGTGCGCTCTCGAAGTTGTTCGACGCGACGTCGTCTAATCGATAAAATTCAGATACATGCAAATAAGAGCTAAATAAATTTAAATAGAAACAAAACTTAAATATTTTTATGTATTCAGAGAGATCATGATTTTAGAAAAATTTACAAACAAAGATCACTAAATTTGGAGTTTGTATACAAAAATTATAAGCGTTTGAGTTTTGGCTCGGTTTGAATCATCCCTTCTCGGCAGTACAGTGCTCTTTTTACGACTTATAACCCACTTCGGCTGCTTTTGTGTTGTCGTTACTATTTATTGAGTAGCACTCGTGGAATATGACAACTGTAGCAATTGAAGATTATGTCTATTGTTAGCAGTCGAAAGTTAAGACTATGGTTAGTGGTCGAAGATTACGACTACCGTAGTCGAAGATCATGACTACCGCAGTCGAAGATTATGACCACGCCAGCGGTCGGAGATCTTGACCACGACAGCGATCGAAGTTTACGACCATGTCGGCAATCAAAGATTTCAACAACGGTAATGGTCAAAGTTTTTGACACCAGCTGTAGTTGAAGACTTCGACTCCGACAGCGGTCGAAGATCTTGACACTGGCAGTGGTCGAAGATCTCGACAACGACTGCGGTTGAAGATCTCGACACCGACAGCGATAAAAGATCTCAACATTGGTAGTGATCGAAGATCTCGACTTTGGCTGCTATGGTTCTCTTCTCGACTCCAACTAATATAGTTTTCTTTTTGAGTTCACATACTCTATGAGGGAGGAGGAGCTCACGGGAGGTGAGGGCGGCACTTGAGGAGGAGTGGGGGAGGTTGGCATTGGAGACGCTGCCGGTGACGAAGAGGAGGTTCTGGCGACAACAAAATCCGACAAAAGAGAAGCTACAAAAGGGGTGCGCATGAGATTGCTTGCATGCATGTAGAGGTATGGGTGAATGGAATTGAGGTACGTTTCATCAGAGAGAGGAAGGCGTACGACGACGTCTTAGTCAGAGATGAAGAAGAAAGTCTAGCACGAGTTGTTCTCTGCACGAAAGGTCAATCAGATGAATAGGGTGCTTAAGGGAGAGGTAAGGCGTGTTGTGACATAGTTTGGGGGAGAAGTGAAGCTCACTAGAGTTGCTAGAGCACAGTGGCATGCTCGCCGGCGTCGTGAATGACTTTGGTTTCCCGGTGTTCCAGTGAGCAAGGTGCTCAAGAAACACACGTAAGAGACCGAGGGGTGAGCTGAAGAGGAAAGGCGCAGTCAGGGGGCTTTGTAGGTACGAACGGTTGAGGCAAAGCGCAAGTTCTCACGAGCGCAACGGAATGGCGTACTCAAATTCTTGCCGTGGAATGCAAGGCGTGAAAGAAGACAAGGGGAAAAGATGTGTTGCGTTGAGGCGGCGGGTAGGCGGGGTTTGGTAGCAGCATAGAAGAACTGTGGGCACGGCATCAGAAACCGGGGGTAGCACGAGCAACAACCATGGTAGAGTTGGCACGGGTGCGTGAGGTGGAAGACGACCGCTGCGATCAGGCCCCACATGGTAGTGAGAGAGAGTGAGGTGAGCTGAGAGGTTTGGGTAATTGTTAGGTACATTAGATTAGCTCGAAAAATTATAAAATTTTTGTGAAAGCTCCTGACATAGTGCGGATGATTGTGTAAAATTTTCGAGTGTTTTGTCTTCTATTGATATTTCTAGAAAAATCTAAAAAGATTTCTGATTGAATTTAAATTTGCTTATTTGATTTAGATAGTTTCAGAACTTACTTTAATATTTATTTTAAATATTAATACTCATGGGCTTTTAGGATGGTTTCTACCATACTTTCTCTCATTCCACTTTTAACTATCTTTTCTAACATTTGATTTAGATTTAATTTGATTTATATTTTATGCACTTTTGATTTTTGAAAATACTTTTCCAAAGAAATTGCAATAAAAGCCAAGGAAGAACAAATGCATGCAGATGTTTTTAAATTACTCTCATTTTCATATTCTTTAGGATTTCAGGATGTAACACTACCAGGGAAAACTTTTTGGAAAATTTTCCACTAATCCAAAATTCGGAAATTTTAAAAATAATCCAAAAAATGGTTCAAAATTTTAAATTTTAAATCTAATTTTTGGATTAGAAATGGAAAAACAAAAAAATAGTGTTGGTTTTGGTGTTATTGCTCACCAACCACCATCCTTACCACCAGGCTAGCTAAATACATCTTACCTTGTATTGGTTAAGAAATTCAGTTAAACTCCAAATTTTGAACCGAAATTAATCGGTTTTGCAATTTTTCGGATCCTGCAGTGAAAACTAAAATTCGGCCAAAATTGTTTTCCCTGAGCCCCACGCTAGTTGTCTGACAAGTAAACACTAAAGTACTAGACACAGAGGATGTAGAAATACAACATTGACAATTGACTAGTTGATAAACACACCATCTACAACATAGGAGTAAATATCATAAGTTTCTTATATTAAGATAGAGAAGACAAATTGGAAACACAACATATGTTGTATACAACGGCAGCAACATCATTATTTCAAATAATGTTCCGAAGATGCATTGACAGGAACCTCCAACAGAACTAATTCTGCATTCATAATTGGAGACCACAACAGGATCTTCAATACAAGACCTTTATTCACAATTGAACACCCATCATGTTACCCTTTCCCTTTTATTTATTACAGTATTACACAGAGGGGTTGTTACTGCAAAGCACACACCACCACAACAACACATTACTGCTTATAAATCATAAGACAACACTTCACACAATCACACCACAGCTTTCACACCAGAGGGCAGGAACAGAAGATACTTGCCAGAAGACATGGACCATAGCGAAATCGGAGGGCAGGCGGCGATTTCAGGCACTAGAGCCAGTTGCGGCAACCAGAAGTACTAGCCTCCAAATCATTGGTGAATTTCCAGTTGCGAGGCGCCGAGGAGCTAGCCTCCGCATTGTTGGTGGGTTTATTTCTGAAACTCATACCACCATGCACCCTTCCCTCAGGAGCTGCGACCGGCACAGGACGAGGAGCCTCCACAGGATGCACGAAAGTTTCAGTGTTTGCAGGACCATCTCCATGAGCAAGGGCATTATTGCCGATAATACTGAACGCGCCCAGTGTTCGACCACCATGGACACGATCGTCATCCAGCATCGGGTTGTGTTGAACACACAAGCCTTTCTTGCCTCTTGCTGCAAGGTGCTCACAAGGAGGGCTGCCAACTCCAAGGTCGGACCCTGCATGGCCCCACAAGCAGCGTCTGCCGCCTCCATGCGCCTTGCAAAAATTGGTGCTTCCCTGCGCGCTCTTATCGCAACCAGGAGACTTGCATCTCTTGCCCCCGCCATGGCCGACACAGCGGTCAGTACTGCCTCTTGCGCTCTTCGTGCATCCTGGTACCACACACCTCTTCCCACCTCCGTGGGCAACACAGAACTGCGTGCCGCCATGCACGCTCTTCGCGCAACCCTGAGCTGCTGAACAACGTTTGCCGCCTCCGTGGCCTTTGCAGAATGCTGTGCTTCCCTCGGCACCCTTGGTGCAATTGGGGTGCGTGCATCTCTTGCCGCCTCCATGAGCCTTGCAGAAATCGGTACTGCCCTGGGCGCCCTTGCGACAGCCAGCACGCTGACAGCGGCGCCCACCTCCATGCGCAATGCACAGGCCTGAGCGCCCCTCTGCGCTCTTTGTGCACTCCTCATGTTGACACCTTTTCCCGCCGCCATGCTTAATACAGAGGCCAGATTTTCCTCTTGCCGCTTTTTTGCACCCTTCGTGGCTACAACGACGACCACCGCCATGGCGTATGCAGTGAGCAGTACGGCCTTCAGCACACTTGGTGCATCCGAGGTGCTCGCAGCGCTTTCCCCCTCCGTGAGCTTTACAGAAGATGGTCTTGCCCTCGGCTCCTTTGCCGCAGCCCTCTTTCTGGCACCTTCTGCCCCCACCATGTCTAATGCAGCGCCCCGACGAACCTCTGGCTCCTTTTGCACATCCTGCGTATGAACAACTCTTCGTGCTACTTCTACGCTGTTGTGGACGGACAAACCCGGAAGTACATGCTGCTGGACTCTTTGTCGTTTGGAGCAATGTTGGCACTGGAGCTGGACCTTGAGTCCGGTTAGAGCTACCTGGGAACACTTCCCTCGGAGAAAGCCCGCTCATATTTGCATTCTTATTAAGGAAAGAAAGTAACTGACCACCCAAGGGTCGACGAGCAGATGTAGATCCTTCATCAACTGTTGGTACTGAATTCATGATGTATGGCTGAATATATGTGTTGTTATGTGCAGTTGCTGCAGTTAAGTCTGCGCCAGTAATAGCAGATTGAGATGGTCCAACAGACAAAGATAACTCAAGATCCAACCCAGCCTTCGCCAAAGCTCCTCTGGAATCACAAGCCCGCTTACCAAGCCTGGCAGTACCTTCATTGCCCAGACATAGTAACAAGTCATCAATCTTTCTCTTGGCCCCTCTAGGCAGGTTGTACGAATACGAACTGCTCTGAGCTAGCACACCAAGTTGCGGAGAATACCTGGGGTCCATTGCTCCCAGTTGCAGAGAATACCACAGGAGCCCAAACCCAGCAAATCTTTATGGAAAAGCACCAGCTGGCCTCACTTCCGGATTAAATAATGGTCTACAAAACTACCAAATTAGAAAATCTAGGGTAATTAGCAGTTCATTTTATCTTTGCAACCACCACTGACAAACCCTTGAGTATCTTTACGATCCATTTGCCAGTGCTCTGTGCAGAGATATGCTATTTGTTCACAAAGCGGTGACGACGCTACACTTCAGTATAACCAACCAGGGCTTTCATCTGACCAAGTGAATTATGATCTGCAGGCAGTGAAAGGACATAAGTGTAATCAATGTTCATAGGTTTCAATAATGCACAAAGTCAATCAATACACAACAAATTAGGGGCATACTAAACAACTTTACACCTAAGGCGCCTGCAAAAGCCATATGACAAAACACAGTGCAAACAGCACCAGATCTAAATGTATGAAAATATTAGTTATACTTAGGGATGGCAATCGGACGCGGCGGGTACAGGTAGTGCTCGCCCATACCCATACCCGCGACCCCGATTTACACCCATGGGTATACCCGTGAAGGACGACGGGCGAAAAACCTCGTCCATACCCGTCACCCGCAGGTACCCATCGCCCGTGGGTATACCCGTTTACCCGCGAACTGAGAGTCACCATCTGAGAGTTGAACTAATGTCAGGTACATATAAGCAACAGTTGTTGCTAGGAAATATAATAACTTTCAAAAAAGTTTATAACCATCAATAGCAATTAGAGATATGGAAAAGTTTATAACAATCAATAGTAATTAGAGATATTGCTATAACTGCGCCACCTGTCAATCTATATCGCGGGTAAACGGGCGGGGCGGGTATGGGTGGAGCTTACCCATACTCGTGCCCGTTTACCCGACGGGTACAGTGTTCCCCCCATTTTCATACCTGTGGGTAAAGAAAATATCGCATACCCGGCTCCATTAGGGTATTTACCCACGGGTATACGGGTAAACGGGCATAATTGCCATCCCTAGTTATACTCCCAATGCTTCCTTGCTGATGTGGAAAATGTACACTCATTGTTGTTTACCTATAGCTACAAGTCAATCAGCTGGAGGAGCTACATGGAACGTTCCATACCTCCAAGCAAAAGCTTATTTTTAATCTCTTTACATGTATGTTCGTATTACAAGAGTATCATTTACTGAAGTAGTTTTCTAAGTCATCAAGGCCGTATCTCAAGCACAAAGCTTTATAAAGCTATTCTCGACACAGAGCAATAAAAAATACTTAGGAATTCAGAACTAGATTCTACTTTTACACAGCATGCACGAGTTCAAAAGTCATTAAAGAATATGAATGAATTCATTAGAATGACGAATTGAACAATTATCCCAACTTCTCTGCATATAAACCCCCAAGTAGACATAGGCATCAATAATAAAGACATCTCCCCCATGAAAAACGGCCCGTATTGCACGCACCTCACCTCAACAGCAAGAACACAGCACATGCCGTAAAATTTTCAACAACTAACAACAAATTTAGAGACCGTACGCACTAAACAAAATATCGAATTCCTGATAGTAAAAGCAAGCATAGGATGAACAGCATACCAGTATGCCGCACGAACCTTGACCTCTCCGAAAAATGGAACCGGAGCCAGAGCCGGAAGGCTTAATTTGCAGCTTGCCGGGAACTTAAATAGAGGCGAACGTGCACGCGGCCAGACCGCAGCAAGAGTTGGCAAAAAGAAAAAGAAAAGAAAAGAATTTGCAGGGAAACAACAAGAAATTGCCCGAGCTTTGCTCGAGGGAGAAAAAAACAACGCCGGAAACGCACTTGGAGAGGAGACACCGAGGCGGCGGCGGCGGGCGCCTTGGAGGCGCAGGAGAGGGGAAAGCGAGTGGCGGTGATGCGATGTCAGGGAGAAATGGAGCAGAATGAAAACGCCCTTGGGACAGGTAATTAGGGTGCAGGCAGGCAGGAAGGCTTCTATAGCGATGGGTAGCGAGAGTGTGCCTTTCTCGAATTTTGCCGTGGACGTCCTCAGGGTTATGTCTAACTGTCTGTTACGCCATTTGAAAAAAAAGATAAATTTTCTGGAAAAAATATAGTTTTTTCCACAAACCTCTCATGGTTTTTGTCTAACTGACTGATTACGTCATTTGGAAAAAGATAAATTTCCTGAAAAAAATAGTTTTCCATAAACATTTTCTTGGCGATGGGAAAACAATAGAGATCCAAGGTGAAGAAGAAAAGATGGACTCGTCCACACTTATTAAAAGATACGGGCAATCATGTAGGAATCTCGTAGGATTTTTATAGGAATTTGTGTAATATCTGTGGAATACTGTCAAAATCTTATGTTGGCATGTGGAGTCTTGCATTTTTCACATTTGTGGCTAGAGATGGCAATGGGTACCCGAAACCCAATACCCGGTGGGGTTTTACTCTATTAGGGCATGGGTCTGAGTCAATTTTCTAACCCATGGGTCTCTTAATGGGCAAAAAGCCAAACCCATCGGGTCTGCCGGGTTCGAGTACGTTCCTATAATATCCAAACCCGTAAACCCATGGGTAATATAAATCTGATCTATAGGAGTTATAAACCCAGCCTCCCAGGCAAATCAGCCCAGCCCATAGCCCATTAGCCATTTAGCCCCAAGCCCCCAAATCCATTGCGGCAGTGCCCCATTACCCATACGGCTAACCCTAGCTAGCACCCGGCCGCGGTCACTACTCACTCCTCCCCAGTCCCCACCCCGATTCAATAGCCGCCGCAGCGGCGGCGCATCTGGCGCTCCGCGCTCGGGCTCTGGCAGTCTCCACGCTCGCCCTCCCGTCCCGCAACTCCCGCTCCTGCTCCCGCCACTCTCGCCGTACGCTTGTCCTCCCGCACGCCCTCGTCGTCGCCTCGCCTTCCAGTTCAGCCCGCCGCCCCCACGCCGCAGCCAACACGCATCGTAGCAGTAGGCCCTTGGCCATGGCGTTGCCCTCCGGCTCCAACGAAGATGGCCGGTGAACTTCTTCCTCCTCTCCATTAACCATTGTTACGGCTCGCATTACTGACCCGATGGGCGACCCGTGGGTACCCGTTAACCCAGTGGGCATGGGTCTGGGCAAAAATCTACACCCGTCACGGGCATGGATTTTTTAGCGGGCACGTCCAACTTTCATGGGCACGGGTTTAGGATAGCAAAACCCAGTGGGTTTATGCCCGTTGCCATCTCTATTTGTGGCCCTCTACTTTTTTTTTTGTAAAACTAGTCCTCTTCCAGCTTCATTTACAAATAGAGCCCCTACACAGTGCTCCTGCCTCCGGCGCCCGGTGCGGCAGGCGACCTGCTCCTTGCCCCGGGTGCAGCAGGCGACCTCCCCCATGCAGCCACGTGCATCAAAAGATATTTTGTCTGTTTGTGTTTTTTGTTTCTTTTACGTCACGTCGTTTTTTGTTTCGAGTCATTCGCTGTCTGCATTTGTTATGTATTTAAGCCGAAGTGCGCTCTGAAATCGTTCATTCCTTTAAGCATTCACTCATTCCGATCGATCGTTTGTTCATCTGCGGTATTTAATATTTTTGTTAATGCAATTTTTATCAAATCCATGTATGTGCTTCATTGTGTAATTTTTAATATAATTTTATCTGTGTATCCATATATGTGCCTTTGCAGGAAAATTTTCGTAGGGGTGTAGCCTGGGAGACAACTGAAGGTAAAAAGGAGCAATTCTTTTGCGGGATTCTCCAAAATAGGATAAGATTTTAATTATGCCAAGTAAAATGTTGCAGCTAGATGATTGCAAAAGTAGAGTAGAATGAAAAAATAGCTAGTTGCAGTAGGTCAACATTTTGCATTGAAAAGATATACCATCTTGATGTTCATGACTCATGCATTGGATTGCATGTTTCACTTGAAATACCACATATCTTCGATTAGGTTAATCATATGGAAAGACATTGCGAGTTGGGAACTAGTACTGCATCTTTATTTTGTAAGAAGAAAGCATATAGTATATTCTCAATAAGAAATTCCAGTAATAAAATTTTGTGAGTTTAGATAACTTAGTTTATGAATCTCCGAAACATAGCCACTAATAAGTGCACTTAGGAGTTAAGGCCAGATGCTATATCAATATTTGTCTGATTATCGTATTGGTTTGTGCTATTTGAGTGGGCCCGCCCCATGTCAGTTTACTTTTACTCTTGATGAATTTTTTAGTGATTGCAACTGTTACATGCATAATTAGTACTAATTAATTCATAATTAGCAAATTCATTTAGCTGTACTGCTTGTAGGAATTGTTAAATGTAGGAAACAAGCTCAACAAATTATGAAATTGTTTGAGGAGCCTCCCGACAAAGTGTGCTTGATTGTGTAATTTTTTTCATAATTTTATCCATTCTGAATTTTACTCAAAAATTCATTCAAGTATACTATTTATAACAATTTTAGAACATATAAAGTTATAAAAAAATACACAATCAAGTACACTATGTTAGGAGGCTCCACAAAAAATTTCATAAGTTTTGTTACCACGTTTGCTATATTTAAAAATTCCTATGAGTAGTACACCTAAATGAATTCACTAATTATGAGTTTTTTAGCTCGTTTGCCATATTGAATGCTCCTGTCATTTCTATGAAAATTATTTTGCAATACTGCAATATAGTTTATTCATGCATATATTAGTTGTTCTCTATTTGCAGCAATGACATGTAATCGTGGGATGCCCAGCATCGCTGTCACGGTTGGATTGGTGGCGATGGGCCACCAACCCTGGTGACGGGGGGACTGAGAAAGACCTGGCTGTTGGACGACAGTACGTTGGGAGGCTTTGTCAATCTGGGCTGATTGCATTCACTTGCATGCTGATCATGGGGCAAAACCTCCTGATTGATGTCTCTCTTCTTTCCGCCCTGGTTGATCGTTGGCGGTTAGAGACCCACACGTTCCACTTCCAGTGGAGAGAGATGACCATGACACTGCAGGACGTCAACTTCATCACTGGCCTGCCATTGCGAGGCCTTGCAGTTGTTCAGATCGCCGCACTGGAAGGCACATCTCATTCATCGCTTCGGACAGCCTATCGCCAAGAAGTGTAAGGGCGTTCCATACGCCTGGTTGTGACAATTCATGCATTGCCCAGATGGCACAATGGAGGAGGTGGTTTGATGCCACCTAATTGCATATTTGTTGTTTCTGTTCGGGTGGGTCATGTTCCCTAGGACGCAGGGGGATATGGTATACCCTAGTTACAATCACCTTGCAGAGTCCATCATGGACACCGACAATGAGGACATGCCACAGTACAGTTGGGGTTTAGCAGTACTGTCCGCCATGTACCATGGCCTATGTGACGCTTCGCAGCGTCGCACGGGAACTGAGCTCATGCTCTTAGATTGCCTCACACTGTTGCAGCTGTGGCCGTGGGACCACTTCCCGGTCGAGTGGCCATACTTTCGCTCCCCAGTGCACCCTTACCCGCACATCGAGCATTTCTACGGTGGGGCGGACGATGAGGATCCCGTGGAAGGCCTGACCATGGGATCTCGATGGATTGTGGAAGTGCTAGGGTGGGTTAGGTCAAGAGTGTGTTGGATATACCTCAAGTTCCACAATGAATTCGAAGCCCTACACAAGGACAATATAATATGGGCTTCTTGGACATATGCCTTTGTTCAAGACATGACGCTGAACGGCGTGATCTCGCTATGCCACCAGGATGCGGTGTATTGGAGGACAATTTGTCATCTGGTGTTCTCCCAAATGGTTGAGCCCTACAACCCTCAACCGGTGATGTAGCAGTTCCAAATGCACCAAGAGATCCTCTAGCTCTAGGGCGACTGCTTCAGAGGCGTACCCACCTATAAGCATGTTACATTGCTTCATATTGTAGCTCAGTTAGTCGTTTGTTATGTTAGTACTGCAAATAGTTCGACCGGGAGATCCACTCGCACGACAAGTGGTGTCTGGACTGTGAGGAGTGGGATGCTGAGATGGCATGCAAGAGGAGGGAGGAGCAGCAACGCATCAAAGATCGAAGCGAACATATTCGGCAGGAGACACAAGCTCATTTGAAGGCGTGCAGGCGTAGGGAGCGCGAGACTCATGAGAAAAAGCACGAACTGGCTACCAAGGCTAGGGTGTCTAGAAAGGACTACAAAATTGACCTTAGGAGGAAGGATAAATGGCCGTGGTCCACACAGTAGACCGACCCATTTTGTAGTAGCCCACCATCCTACCGACTAAGATATTCCTTTCTCCAAAAGGCTGCGTACCCTTGTAGCATTGTTGAAAACAAAATCTAATGAGCAAGTTTTCTCCAAACTTGTAAAAATATTCTTCACCATATGTTAAACTTGCTCATGCTTGCTTCCGTATTGAAAAAAGTTCGAACGTTCCATAATGGTGATGTGTACCATATGAATAAAGCATAAACAATTAAATGTAAAACATGGCAAAAAATCTTTTGTTCACACATATTTTCATATTATTTTTGCATGAATAAAATACTTGTAATTAATTTTAAATATAAATAAATTTATTTAGACGGATGTATAATTATTTGTTACTGTTGTAGGGGTGGTCCCCCATCTAACCCCATCCGACCCGCTAGAGAGTTGTAAAGCCCAAGAATGGGATGTGTGTAATGACATAGATACCCCTATGGAAGGCACATGAGTGTAAGGGTAGGATTGTAAAATACTCTTCATGGAAATATATATACAAGCCCTGGACATAGGGGAGGAGCAAGCATTGTCCATCCATCATCTCCATTACACTACTCTCCTACTTTACTGTTTGGTCAGTAGCCACAACAGTTACATTTTGATTAATCGACTGTAACGATCCATTATTCAGTGGTAAACTCATTAGTTGCACTTTTCATGAAGCTGCACAGACGAAAATGATGTGCGGTGCATGGGGAGGCCGCTTTTATAGGTGAGCAACCAGCCACCTGCACTCTTTAATGGATCATATCCACTATTACAATGGAGAAAACCCGTTAACCACACACACATATTTTACTCTCATAAGTTCACTTATGCATGCTTTTTCAAAGCACATAAGTGTGCATCTACTAAATCCTTAGACTTGATCCAACCAGCTCCACTTGACCTAAATCGCTCTCCAATGCATTGCCTATGCACCGCGATTTTGATCGAAAATGCTTTTCGGTATTGTGGTCAAACTATCAAAATACCCTTTCTTGACCCGGTCATCACCAAACACTGCAAGTAATCACCATGCTTATCACGTGTAGGTGCACCACTAGCTCGCCACGTGTCACCAAGTCTCTCTTGTCCCAGTTCTCGCCATTCGAACTCGTCTTCAACATTTCCCGCCTTTCTCGTGCTATACTTGAGCTCACCTTCTCACCTGGTATCCTTGATCATTTTGGGCCTCAACTCCTTTATGAGCCTAGTCCTGATCCTAACTGTTGACCACGGTTGACTCCAAGCGACCCTGCACATCCAAGACAAAGAAATCATTTCCAAGCACAAGTTCTTCACAACTTGACTTGCATTAGTCAAGACATGTATCATGCAACCTTAATCCATTGACCCAGATCATCCAAGCTCGATCGATGACTCAATTCCCCAAACTCCTATTTTTCTGAGAAGATTGGAAGTACCGCGCCTAACATGTTGGTACTTCCGCACTGCAGTACTACCGCCTTCCAAAACGGTACGTCTGCACGCTTAAAACCTCACCTGAAGCTCTCTGAAGAAAAGTACCGTAATTCAACCTGATACTTCCGCTAAGTGGTACTTCCGCACTTATACCTACTGTACTTCTACCAAACGGAACTACCACACTTATACCTGAGGTACTTTCGATTTTTCTGACATTCCAAAAGATAGCCCAAATCAAATGCAATCTTTGCAAAATTATTTTACCACTCCACAAAACTTGCAATGGTTCATCACAACTATATCCTGGACCTTATCACATGGTCCTTCATTTTACGTATTTTAACAACTTGAAAAATTAAAATAAAAACAAAAATATATGTTTTTTTTTCAAAAATAGCTATTATATGTTTTCTTGGAAACAACTAAGAAAAATAAAAAAACACTTAACAAAACAATGTACTAAAAGGGAAAATTGATCGTATGCCTAAAGTTGAGAGGCCATTGTCAAAATGCCCTCTATTACATGGCAACGGATAAAATTCCCTAATGTTGAAAGACCAATTGACGATTTGCCCTTTTTTGCATTTTAAATCAATTTTTGAATCATTTTCTTCATAAATCACCGAAATATCCCTCCCATTCCTCTCCTCTCCTCCTCCCCAAGGGCGGTCCTGGAGGTGTCGACGAAGCTGATGGCTTCGATGGTGGCAGTTGAACCCGATGACAATGGTGCTAGGGTGAGGGGGTGGCGCAGTTTTAGGCGGCAAGGGTGCCATCCGAAGCTAGTAGGAGGTGGAGGGATGCGAGAAGGACCCAAGGAGGTGGCCAGCGGCAATGGAGGCCGCTGGATTGGGTAGATCGGGGCGACGAAGCTAGGCTTGGTGGAGGCACCATTTTGATCGGTAGCAAGATGAGTGAATTGAGAAAGTAGATATAGAGACGAGGGGAGATGTGGGATACCGCTTACGGCAATGGAGGCTGTCGGAGTTGGTGAGATTGGGCGATAGCGATGCTCAATTCAGAGGGAGAGAGATAGAGGGAGTGGTGGCTGGGAGAGGAAGTGGAGAGAGTGAGGGAGGGAGAAGCACGAAAGGAAGAGAGAGGGAGCCCGGTCGAGTTTGGAGAAGAAAGAGCCAGTCAACCGGATTTGAAGAAAAAAGAGGGAGTAGAAGAAGTTGGGGTATTTTGGTCATTTCACTGAGGTTAATCAGTAAAAGAAATAAAAAAGCAATAAATTACAAAAAGAACAAATAATCAATTGCCCTATTAACTCTGGGATATTTTATCCGTTACCATGTAATAGAGGGTATTTTGATAATGATCTCTCAACTTTAGGATATATGATCAATTCATCCATACTGAAAATAGTATTGTCCAATTATAACCATAATTTCAAATGGGTGTTGACGGAACTTGTACAAACACATCTTAATAAAATATATTATAAAATCTGTAGGCTCTATGAGGTGCAAACCAGACTTCAGGCACGTAGATGCAAACTCCATCAAAAGGAGGTGGTTTATCATTTGTTCGATTTCGGAAAGCTAGCAACACGTAGATGAGTTAGATTTACTGATTGTGCTATTCTAGAAAAGAATTGCAGAAACTATTGTCGCGTAATTTGATTCGACAAAGATTGTTCATTTTGATACGTACACTTGAGCGTGTTATTCAAATAACTCCGAGTTCTCTAGAACAACACATCCAATAGTTCCCTGTCTGTTAAGATGGAAAATGCGTACACAAATTTTACATAATCTAAACAAGTTGGGAAATCGTTACATCATACAGAAGAAAAAAAATTTCCGATGACGTAATGGCCATATCTATGTTATGCACTTCTCTTCAAAAGAAAGCCCAAATAATTCTCTTGAGAAAAACATTGTTTATGTAATGCAAATGAAAAGGAAAACTGCGATGGACAAATCAGTGAAATACGACCACCTGGAATGACCTAACTGCAAACGTAGCACACGAGCGAACGAAACCGCTTGGAAGAATCCACAGCCGGCACACGCTTAGACTCGGCGGCGCATCTCACGTGCATTCCTACACTACCGTGCGCACAGTCCCTTAGTACCCTTACTCAGACATGTGGGTCCCAGTATAACCCTACCCTGCACGTCAGGGGCACCCTCGTGGCACGCGTGGGTCTAACTGTTGCGGCCGGGGCGACATGTGACGTGATGCACATCCTCATGCCTAGAGGTGGGCAAATAGGCTAGGCTAATCCTGCCGGTCCAAACCATGGTATTGTTGGTTCAATGCAGGCATGTCATGATCTAAGATTAAACGGGTTGTGTTGGTCCGACGCAACATGCCATTCTTGAGTCATGACCTCGTCTCAGTGGGTTGGTTCGACAAGACACGCACAGTATCGTGCTAGGTGAGCACGGCACAACCTGCTAGGCCCGACAGTGCGGGATCCTAGCCAGGAAGTGGAGGGGGCTGGTGGCGAAGGCAAAGGAGCTGAGAAGTTGGGCGGTGGAGAGAGTACAGGCCGGTGGAGGGTGAGGGCTGCGCGCCAACGGAGGAGGGAGACAGGGGCGGAGCAACGAAGGAGGTGAGTGGGAGAAGTGACCAAAGGAGGTGGGGGCGAGCGCTGAGTAGAGCGGCCAAGGAGGTAGGGGTAGGGGTAGGCAGAGTGGCACGGCGGCGGAGGCGGTAGGAGGGGTAGTAGCCGGGAGGGGAACACGAAGCTAACGTCGGCGATAGATCTGGCGGATGGAAACACGAAGCGACCGACGAAAGGGAATGATGACCAAGGTGCGGTAGATCCGACGGAGGGGAATGCAAAGCAACCTACGATGGCTAGGGGAGAGCGATGGACAACGGGATCCACCGATGGCGGTGGCGGTAGGGAGAAGAGAGGGGGAGCGGGATTGCAGGAGAGACTGAGAGAGAGAGAGAGAGATTAGAGGTTAGGCATGGCACAACCCCATTGTGCTACGCTGGCGGGCCAGCATGGCACGGGCACGTGATCTTATTAGGTTGTGGCTAAGTTTAAGGCTGATCCTATGGGTCGACATATCATGTCTCGTTTAGTTAACTAGGTCGTATCTATATGGATCTGTGCCAGGCGGTCCATTTGGCCAGTTCTACTTGTGCCTTAAGGTGGCGAAAGGGTCTCTAGCCCAATGGTTAGAGGCCTGAGTAGCACCCCCCCAGTCTGGGTTCGACTCGATGGGAGCGAATTTGTGCTTGGGGAAAAATCCTCGCCGCTACCACACCAAAGCACGTGTCTAAGGCCCCGCCAAGGCGTTGATCCAAAGGATCCACCGGTAGTCTCACAAGGTCGGGCGATGGTGCCGCTGTGTAAGGGTAGAGCAGGGGTTCGGGGTTTTCTCGGTCTGCGTGAGAAGACCTTCTTCTTAAGCAATACCCGGGGGATTCTTCCCCCCGCAGGTCGAGTTTTTTTTTACTTGTGCCTTAAGGTGAGCCCAGGCTCCATTTCTCACCGTGACTGCTGTGCGGGCCCCACACGCCGAGCAATTGGTTTTCCTGCAAAAGGTGGGGCCCAGCTGAACCCCCGCCCCGGCGCCTTCTGTTTTTGTGGTATCCTAAGGCCCGTCTGCGTCGCATCGCACCTATCCCAAAAGTTGCACCCAGCAATAGTATCGTTAGCGGTTCGGTTTGTTTTTTCCCTTTCAAAAGTTGCGTCCAATAGATACCATCGTTAAAAAAGAAGGGAAGAAAAAAGCAACGCGATTTGCTACTGCAAAAAAAAAAAATTACTTATATGCACGTACGCGTGCCTCGGCTCTTCAGTTTGTTTTATGTTTTTTGTGTAGCTTTGCAAAGCACATTCGTAGGTAGAACGGTTGTTTCTTGCTATAGGGATTGCGACCAACAGGCCGTGTCAGTATTTTCTTCTGTTAAACCAAAGCAGCAGTATCATCTTTATTATTGCCAAAAGAAAAAAAATAAACTTGGATCCTTAGAATCAACGACCAAGAGAATCACTCGGACCAAATGTTGCCTTCTATTTGATGGCGATCGACCGATGCCAATTCATGAAAATTCCTCTAAAAACTAACATTTCTCTAGTCCTTGTAGGGTTCGGGGTCTGTTCTTTTCGGCTGCGGCTTACGACTTTTGACTGAAATTTTTGAATTTTGGCTGTTTATAGTACAGACTACGGAGAGACAGATATTTACTTGCAATTTTGGCTGGTACAGATGTTAGACTTTTAACATGTAGATTGTTTAACTTGTAGATCCGTCTTAAAAAAATACTCCATTTAAAAGTTAGATACTATAGTAAAAGTCAAAACCACCCGCTTATAAGATAAAGAGCAGGCCCTCGGTTACCTGTTAAGGCTTCGCGGCTTCTCTTCTATCCTTGTTTTTGCACTTTTGAAAGATGACGAGGCGACGATGTTTACATGATCATTGTAAATTGGCGACGTGGACGACACGCTTTGGTGACACGATCGATACCATTTTTAATCGATGACTACCTCGCATGATTCTAAAAGCACAGCGGATCTTTCGATCGTTAGGTTGTAGCTCACCTGGCATTACTTTTTTTTATTAATTTGATGACGATAACTTTAGAGATTGGACCTTCCTGGTGATGATGCATGATGCATTGATGCCAGTGATTTGTCGGAGCAAAAAAGAAAAAAAGGGTGTTTGTTTTTAATTAATTCTAAGGGAACTTACAAGGAACATGCCTAGTAAAGTAGAAGGAAGGCGTATAGGCAGTCCGATCAGTGCCTGCGGCGTGGGATGGATCATATGTGATGGATCGTTCGTTGCACCTGGACCGCTGGACGCTTTCGTCGGACGTCGGACGTCACCAAGGGTAGGTTCGATGCACACGTGGCTAGTAGTTTCTGCTTCGTCGTGGATGCATTGGGTGCATGACCTCACTCATTTAGCTTAGCATTTTAGTTTCTAGTTTATTTTTAATTTTATTTATTTAGTTTTAATCTATTTTTTCGTATTTATTTGTATTATCCATGATACGCTAATTTTTTATTTTTATTTTTTAAATTTAATTATGTTAAAAAAGTTATCAATAGCTACAATACAATATAATCCGACTGCAATGCAAAATAAGACATAAAACATCAAGAAAGTCCAAATGAGCAGCACAGTAGATATTGCATGGATCGGGCTGCCTATGATCGCCTTTGGACATGTGTTCATGCAAGAAAGGGAGCTTCTTTTGGAATACAGTCTGTATGACCGCACTTAGTGGCAGAATCAGACCTCGGGATATCTAGGTTGTAGCTCGAGGTCTAGCAATTAAAGTCTAAGTAAAATTCATGAAAAATCATTAAAAAAACAGAATTAGCTTAAGAGTTGACTCAAGAGCAGCTGGTCCAGCCTGAGACTTGAGTTTAGACTGATTCCACCTCTGACCGCACCAATATATATGCAGTGCTGATCTCTGGTCTGAATAGGAACTAGCTAGTTACCAATGGTGTTAAGTGCATGATTTGTCATCACCGTGGTATTTATCTTCTGTTCTGTTTTCCGGATTGACCGTATGAGTTTTCACCGGACACCGATTGGTGGGCAGTTCTTTTCTTGCGTAAGATTTGCCTTCTTTTTCCTGTTTCTTTTGATTCGCTTCCGTACGTTTATGCATGTTGATATTGTCGTAGCAAAACCAATATCGATCGTAACCTATTGAGGTCAGCCGGCCCCGTAAGGAAAAAGAGGGCTAATTTCCAGGAAATTTTGACAAGTTAATTTGACCCCAATATATCACTGGCACAGTCAGTGCATTTACTGGAGTTGTTAGTCGGTCAGAACTTACTAGACAGGCAGTCGCATCAGTCATCCATGCAACGCAAGTAACTTTACAAAGTCTAAGAGGTGTTTGGTTGTCAGCCACAGTTTACCACGTTTAAAGTTAGGCAAATTTGATTAACTCAAGGAGCTGTTTGGTTGTAGTCACAGTTGTGGCAAGATTCTCTTCCAGCAAACTAGGTCTCACACGTCAATGACTCAAAAAAGTGTGGCACCTTGCTAAGGTGTGGCAAAAATTTGAACATCTCAACTTAGACAAATGTGGTAATTTTTTGTTGGCAAAGTGTGGCTAGCAATCAAACAACCCCTAAATGGATAATTCAACGAGGTACTCGTAAAGTCATAACAAGTTTCCGAACAATGAACACTAGCAAACAGGAAACGATATCTTCCTGTGGGGACTTTCATGCCGGAGAATTTGGTCACTGCAGCTAATATATACTTTTTTTAAATGGTGATAGACAAAGTCTATTAAATGATGATGTCTTTTATCTATATTTTTTAAGACAATGATGGATAACAAAGATGCCATCACGGACTTATGGAAGCCATATTGATCGCTCCCTTTATCCATATTTTTTAAGATAATAATGGATAACAAAGATGTCACGTTTTTAGGTTTAAAAAGTCATGTGGAGCTTGGAAAAAACGTCCTATTCATTTTGGTTTTGAAGAAATCGAAATCAAAAAAAAAAAGACACGGGATATCCCAGTCCGAACGTCGTCTTCCTGTGGAGACGTTCATGAGTAATTAAATCGCAAATTAAACACAGGTGCACGTGGCTGTTTGCGTGGCGAAGATCTTCGGGCAGTTTACTTTGCATTTCCACGCGTGGAATCGATGGAGCTGATGACCACAAGGGAACGAAGGAAAATGACTTGGAATCAATCGTTGCCATAGCTGTGAGATGCCCATGACAGACTTAGCTTTGAGTTTAAAAGCCTGTGGTACAATTTTACTCTAGCACGTCCAAACCAGAGCTATGTTGCAATTCTCTGTTGCTACTGTGTATTTTCAAAGATGACCTGCCTGCCTAGCTTCAGACCAAATCTGCCATGGAGCATTTTGATAATGGGTGATTTTGGCTAATGTTGTCAAGCCAGATTGTTTCCCAGGTATAGATATTGGGTGGCAATTGGGCTACCGTCATCTCATCTTGTTTTTAGACCAGTTGCCACGTATGAGCAGCACTGGCTAAATAAACAACAGGATTTGACAGAAGATTACTGTGAAGCAGGTAGACTTAGTAAAAGAAATTTGCTGATGCCCTCCACCAAGACCAGCAATTGACCATGAAGAAATTACCATGAAGAAATTAATCCGCGCCTTGGTCTTTGGTAAATGCACGTATAAGTGCCAACTTGTCTGAGTCTTGATAACGTCGTCGTAGTATGCAGCTCTTGAAAAATATGTCGGGTCGAAAAGGAATGGATGGAAACATGGCGGCACAGATTGAAACTCAAGACAGCAGCGGTGTACTGCACAAGAAGCGCAACAGAAGCGTAGTGCAGAAAAAGCACAACGGCCTTAGAAACTCAGGGCGGCGGCTTAGAGAAAAGCGGTGGTATCATAACGACTTCTATGATCTACACGCGGCTCAAAGAGAAGAGTGGCGGGTATTACCATACAAAAAAGAAATTCCTATGCTTCTATGACTGACAAAGATTTTTTAGACTTGCACGACTTTGATAAACTGATAGAGAGATGGCAATGAAGTTGGATAGACGCAATGGAAGACTCAAAGAAAAATGACCCAAAAGACTATGTATACTAGCAGTAGCATAAGACCCATCTTCCAATCCATTCGCCAGTGATATGAGGAGCCAAGAGTCTATAATAACATGACAACCATGATCAGTGAGTTGACTGGTAGATGTGAACTGCATGGTTAGTTTTTGAACATGAGAAACAACAAGAACATGAAAGGATGAATTTGAAAGATTGCCTTGTCCTGCGATAGAAAGAGATGTACCATCTGTTATCTAAACAGTGATAGAAGCAGCTAAAGGACTAATGAAAGTGAGACCGGTGGAATCAGATGTCATATGAAAAGAAGCACCAGAATGAAGAATCCACGGTGATATACCTGAGGAACGAGAAGTGGAAGATGGTCCCTCATCGGAAGACTAAGCAGCAAAACCAGCATAACCGAATAGTGCAGAAGCAACCATACGACACAGCAATGTGAAAAACTCCTGAGTGTGAGAGGCACCAGGACCCCGTTGAGGGGAGAAGCCTCCAGTACCCCTCGGAGGATGGCCACCACAACGAAAATCCTTCCTCTTCCTGTAGCAGAACTGCTCCACATGTATATCCTTGTTGCAATAGGTGCAGTGGAGTCCCCTACCAACAACAGTTATCACTGGTGTAAGTGCAACCGGTGAAGTAACCAGAGGCGCGGTAGGTGAGAAGCCGGAGGAGCTGCCACAACCGAAGGAAACGACGGTGACGACAGCAGACCCGCACCACGAAGGCGAATCTCTTCAGTACGAACAGCTGTAAAAGACTCCAACAGAGTCATACGAGGGTGACGAGCCAGCAACTGAACACGAGTCTACTCAAACTCTGCCCGAAGATGTGTCAAAAAATGTAAAAGCCATGAAACTCTAGGTGAGACTGCTGATGCTGACAGCACTAATAAGTGTGGCAAACATCTGGCCCTAAAGAGTCAATCTGACGCCATACCATGGACAGCTGAGCATATAACTCATCCAAAGTGGCATTCCCCTGCTGCAGCGACTGCTTTTGACGCACAACAAGATACAAGGGGTTACCAGATGACTCGTAGCGGTTGCATAGATGTGCACACAACGCTTGTGTGGAAGCCAAGCCAACCACATCATCAGTGAGATGCACCTTCATGCTAACAACTAGAATAGCAGAGGCACGATCATCTTTATCGATTTATGTCTTGTAAGTAGTATACTGTGTCTGAAAAGTCTCTATGGTATCCTCAAAAGCCTCAGATGCCTTTGTACGAGCGTCTTCGGAAGCATCCTTTGGAAGTAAAGCTCAGAAGGGGGAGTAGGGCGAGGCGGACAAGACAACTCACCAGTAAGAAATTCCTAAAGGCGTTGACCACGTATGTGGAGACGCATATGCTGGTACCAGTTCCGATAATTGAGACCATCGAAGATCACCAGGCAACGAGGAATAGAAACAGTGTCTGAAAAGGACGACATTTTTTTTTGCTTTCTTTCCTCCGGTCGATCAACAAAACCCTACCGAATGTGTCAGTCGGTTAAAACAACATAATGACCGAAGAAAAGAAAAACCAAATGGCAGCGGTCTCGGGCGGAGATGGCCGACCTCACTAGCGGCTGGAGCGAGATGATAGCCGATTTGTCATCGGTGGCATGGAGATCACCAGCGGTCGATCCGTCACCAGCGATGGGGAGATTGGTGGCGATGGATCCGAGCGGCTGGAGGCGGCGGTAGAGTCTCGACAGCGGTAGGCGGTCGGTGGAGAGCAACCACAGCTCGGCCAATGGAGAAGACAAGCAGTGGTAGCAAGCAGCGGATGGCGGTGGCTGAGAGAAGAACACTGGCGGCCACGGGCAAAAACAGATGTGGTGGGTGGACGAAAACCCTAGGTATGGCTCTGATACCATGTTATGAATATTGTGTATCTATTCATAAGACCTAATGAACAATATATATAGAATATAAAGGGGACACAAGACTAAAGCACAGTACAATAGGAAATAACACTAATACTCTTAACAGCTCACAAATATACAAACTAAGGAACTTGGTACTTCTGAAGATAAAATGGGGCCATAATTTAGACCTACAAGCTAGTAGAATTAAAAATGTACTCCATGCATGAACAATAGTTTATTTCCTTGCACTTGAATTTGCTACTTACACATCTGGAAGGCGGAAGCCCTGTAGATATGGCCCCTTTTTCTTTATTCAACGATCTATGCAGGTATAAATACTTTATTGACAATTAACAAGTTTCCTCTTCAGAAATGTACCTAGCATGATGGATTAGTGTGATCAAATTCAGTTTCTGAACCCTTACCATAGTTACAACTTTGTTTTCGGAAGGGTTTGAACTTGGCCTAAAGAAGTCTGAAACAACTAGAATCCAGAACTGTAGTACGACTAGGAGTGAACGACAGATGAAAGTCAGAACTTGCCGAAAGATTCCATTATTCCAATGCCAAGTATTACTAAAGCATACGGCCTATGGCAGTGCTAACTTTCTTGAGGACTTACAGCGGCAAGACTTCTGCGCAAACTGTGACTTCTACACAAAGCTAAACACATTCAGAGTATATGCCATCCAAAACAAATAATAAAATTAGAGATGTTATGCAGTGCATGTATCAACAACTGTGCAAACCGCACAAGCCATAGCTGAAACGTCCATATTGTAGTAAAATGTTTTTCCCTCTCTTTAGGCACAATCAAAATAATACAATTGGCTAGCATACACAATTTCAAAATGAACAAGAAAGGTGGTGGAATAAACCAAGGATGGAACCACTACATGACTGGCAGCATATGGAACACATTAACAAAGTGGATTTTGTGAAAATTGTCCTTCCGGACACGGATGGGTAACACTTGCATTCTAATGTACTACCAGCCATATGTAACAAAAGAACTTACAATTACACTCAAGCTGGAACAGCCTCGAGTATTGGGTCAGCAGGGTAGTCCTCGTATCCACTTATGCCAGTAATTCTTAACCTTGTATTTGGCTGCAAAATAACAGAAAATTGTAAGCTTAAAAGTATTCAGATTGCTTAGTTTGGAATTAAAAACTGAATCAGTATTTATGATTATGCTTCCACCTCTCACAAGGATGGTAATTGGAAATACTTACCTGCCTGTGACCGATTTTCCTCTGGTACTTCTTCTTCTTCTTGTACTTGAAGACTATCACTTTATCGTCCCGCCCCTGTGGAACAAATAATGGGGAGAAACCGGTGTCAACTAGTTTTTTATATCCATGATTAATCTCACAGCATGCACAGGACATACCTGTTCTTCAACCACTGCATGAACAGCAGCATTGGTCACTACTGGCATGCCAATGTAAGCTTTATCTCTAGTTGACACTAGTAGTACCTTGTTTAATATGATCTGCACATCAAACATTATCTGGGAGTGAAATTTCTGGCAAAATACAAAGTGATGCTGAGGACCTATATGAATGTGTGGGACTGGAAACTTTGCATTAGAGGAGTGACATCAGTGGGGAACAGAATGAAGCTAATACATATACTGCTACACCAGGACCAAAACTGAATAGGCTCTGGATGTCAAATTTATGCGAAATTGCGAAGGATAGGCTATGTATCTGGCTATTTGCTATACCAGACAAGTGTGACTCAACAACTAAAACAAAAGATTGTATTGCTACAACTACATGTTGCCACAACAACTGACATTAACATGTTTCTGTAATTACAGGATAAGTACTTCCAAAATGCACTAACTCAACACCACTTTACATACTTTCAGAATGTACTATCTGCAGCGCTGTTTCAAAGTTTGTCCTTGTGCCTCATGGATAAAATAACACAATTGTAGTAGGCTGACATTATTTGTTTCCCTTCTCCTTCTTTCCATCACCCTCTCTAGTAATCTACCTCGACATCTTATACCTTCTCTGTTTACATGCTTAACACAAGCCAACTAATAATTGAACAAGTTGCCAGTTAGGTAGTAACAAGTACTAAACCTGATCATTGACATTGGCACCTTTCAGTCTCTGCGTGTATATATACCGACCCGGCATCACAATGTACTGTCTCGACCCAATCTGCAAACCAGAAACAATAATCAAAATAGTTTCCTCATTATTTACAATGCTCATGCGAAGCAAAGCACACAGAAGCCCTCCACAGATGCACTCTTGTGGATTTCAGCATTTTCGTAAGCACACCCAAACAATTCACTGTAAGACTACTATTAAATGATCCGAAAACTCCGCAATTGCCAACGCCGTTTTGCTAACACTGTGGCATTCACATCCTAATCAGTAGCGAGTGTACATCTCAGTTAGTATTCATGCGCGCATCCTAACTATTTCTTGTGCAGCGCAACAGAAGCCTAAAATGCTTACTATACCAAAAGATACAGCTAGCTCAACTGCCATCCCTGAAGACTATTTACAAAAAAAAAATGCAGCACAAAGAAGGCGCTAGTATTTGTCGCTTATTTGGACCTAAGTTGCAACTTCCGAGGCCAGAGAGTGAAGGAGCGAGCGAGCCAACCCACCATGACAACGGCGAAGATGTCGGCGTCCTTCCCGGCGCCCGCGGCGGCCAGCTGCGCCTCGACTGGTTCCGGCACATCGGCCTCCTCCCCCTCCACGACCTCTTCAGCTTCCTCCACCACCTCCGCCTCGGCCTCCACCGGGGCGGGCGCCTCCTCGGCGGCGGAGGCGAGGAGCCGCCGGCGGCGTGGCGCGGTGGCGGCGAAGGACAGAGAGGTGCGCGCGAGGAGAAAGGGCGTGGAGGGGAGGGTTAGAGTTTTCGAGGGGAGGAGGCGGAGAGGGAGCGTGGCGGTGGCCATTGCTGGCGCGGGGAGCGACAGTGGGAGGGAGGGCGCGTTGTTTGGGTGGAAGAGAGGAGGGGGATAATATTGTGGATAGGAGGGGATCGTGAGCCGTTCAATCGGACAGCAACGGCTGGCGGAGATCAGCAATCAACAGATGTCCTAAGCCCAGCCTGCTAAAATCCTCGGTAAGTAATTTAGTGGGCCTCAGGATTTCGGCCCATGAATTCATCCGTGTCTTGTCCATTCCACGGACGTCCGTTAGTAACAAAGGCCGCTGCCAGAGCCGGACCAAGCATCCACTCAACCATTGTTGCAATGGAAGCTAGATAGATCTCCGATAACTGCCGAGTCGGATCGATCTGACAGTACCACGCTCTTTTCAGCTTACGGTTTATTAGTTAGTGGGTCTTCCGTATCATGAAATCTCCTGAATTCTCCCGTTGGATCTGGATTCTCTAATATTGCGTGCTCATTTGAGCTTATGTTTTTGACAATGCTATATTTTTTTTCAACTTATAACCTATGTGTTATTGGGTCGATCGTATTAGGAAATCTCCTGAACGCTCTCCCCGCTGGATCTGAATTCTCTAACGTTACTGCGTTAGGGCAACAGTGATATACAATACTGTAGCAGTGTACTATAGCATCTAATTTGATGTGTCCATCTCAATCGAACCACTCGTAATAAGTCACGGCACTGTTGGCTTGCTAACTTCTCACTGTAAGAGAATCCTCTTCCCTCCCCTCTTCGACTCCGCTAGCCTATACATATAGTAGGTTTTTCTGGATTGTGATTTATAACTTTTGACTTTTAAATTTTGGTTGTTTACAAGAGACAATACAAAGAGAGAGACAGTTACATGCGATTTTGGCCCGTATAACTAAAGTAGGTATAGCTTCTACTATAATTAACTTATAAATTATGTTTTAAAAAAGTACTATTTAAAAGCTAGTTACTAAATTAACAATCAAATGTCTATGGTGGTGATCAGTTGGGCTTTTTTTTTGTGGCTTATGGCTGAAAGCATTGTAGCTGGCTAAAAAACACTGTAGCTGATAGAGGCTTATTTAGCATAATTAGATTTAAAAATTAAAAATATAAAAAATATGTTAGCCTATTACGTATAATACAAACAAATACGGGAAAAAAGAACCGGCAAAAAAACACGAAAAAGCCAAAAATTAAGAAAAAAAACGAAATTTATGAATAGTAAAAAATAAGCCGAAAGCCAGAAGCTTAAGCCGAATCGATCAGGGTTAAAGTCTAAAAGAATCTAACCATAAATACCCGTACTTTCTCGTCGAGGAAAGGAAGAAGCATGAAACGCGCTCGCGACACGGAAGAGTAGAGAGGAGCCGAGGAGGACGACGAATGGGGCTCGCGGACCGCATCGCCCGCCGGTACCTGACGTCACTCGGCCCCGTGGATGCACTTCGTGGTGTTTCGTCTCATTCGGGCTCCGCTGCTGTTTCTGTCTCCCCGCACTGTAAGCCGCTCCTTGCTTTCTCTTCTTGACTCCTCTTTTCTTTCCGAAGAGTTATTATAGTGTAATCCCTGGGCCGAGGAAGCCCAGCCCAGCTCGGTCCAGCCCACTGTGCAGCCCTATAAAAGAGATAGCCAGGTGGAGGAGGAAGCGAAAACCCATTTTTGCTCTCTCTCCCCGAGTTCACCTGTGCTACTGCTGCTCCCCATCGCGTCGCTCGCTAGCCTCGGCCGCTAGCCCGCCGGCGCCACCGCTCGTTAGCCCGCCGCCGCGCGCGCGCGCGCGCGCCGCCGCCGCTTTGTCAGGCGCGACGTTGCCGCGCGCTTGCCGTCTCTTACGCCGCCGCCGTCGCCTCGCCGTCTTCCCCACGCGCGCCGCCGCCTTCGCCGCTCCCCTGCTCCGCCGGCTGCGCGCCGCGCAAGGGAGCGAGGCGGAGGGCCGACTACGGCAGGGATGAAGAGGAGGGGGGCTGCGCCGGCCGACTGGAATAGGGGGGAGTGAGAGGGAGGCCGTGAGGGAGGAGTGCCGGAGTGAAGAAGAGAGGAGGGGAGTGCCGGCGTTGGAAAAAAGGGGGAGAGCGGTGGGGTGAAGAAAAAGAAAAAGAGAGAGTGCTGCCGGCGGGTGAAAAAAAGGGAAGTGAGCGCCGGCCACAGGGAAAAGAAAAGGGTGACCTGCCGTCAGATTCGTCAGATCCGGCCAAGAGTACCCCGATCCTGTCGCTCGGGGCTAGGGTAACGCCTCAAAAACCCCTGTTTATTTTACCGAGTCGGGCATAAATTGATATGTCGATGAAAAAAGTGATGCATGTGATCATTTAATTATTGTTATTAATATGAATGCCTGGACGACGAAATTGGTACTGCCACTGTTGATCTGGTCGATCTGTGGCAGAAAAGGGAGGAGGAGAGCATAATTTGAGGTTAAACAGTATAACTGATTAAAATGAGATTAAGCGTGTAGAAATTGATCGGCGAGTATAAATAATGTGATCGCTCAGTTTATAGACTGGTTAAGCATCGGGTCAATGAGAGGTTGCCCGGTGAGACGAGTGGGTTATATCGATTGGACGTTAGAGCGATGTTATTTACTCGTAATTGAATGTATTGTATGAGTGATGAATTGAGATGATTAATGCTTGTTCAGGTGGCGGTTCGAGTTTGGTGCCGTCCACGCACGGTCCGCTAGGTTAACAGGCAAGTGCATGGTAGACGGTAAATTGTGATGAATGTTATTCGTGATTCCATGCCATGATTTACAGTATTTATGAGATGATGCATGTGATTATGTGCTAATCATAGTTTGATGAGTAACATTTATGATTAGACATTCACATTTGGAGCATAGTGCATCATGCAATTGCATAAGAGCCAGGTCGGTGAGAAAGTCTTACGACTAGTCCGGAGTGCTCTTGAATAAGACCTACAGAGGTAGGCACTCCACGGGAGTGGAGGTTGTGACCTCGTATGAAAGAGGACGAGGCGACTGGTCCATCGACGGGTGGACACTCTGCTATACCGGTATAAGCTACAGTTACAGAGCATACAGATGCATTGCATGATATTGCATTGCATTACGATGATGTAGTGATACTGACTTATAGTTACTGTTGTGATTTACGATTCTGATTGTGATTTGATTCTGATTGTAATTTACGAATTCTGATTCTGATTGTGATTTACTGATTCTGATCACAGAGCTGATTTCTGATTCTGAAATTGATTTACGATTTATGACATATGGTTGAATTACAGTTCTGAGACATAGAATTGATTTACGATATACGCATGCACTTAGATTACGCTTTACGATTATAGAATGGATTTACAGCTTACAGTCATGAAATTGGTTGAATTGCTAAAGTGATGTTACTGTCTTATCGTGTGCTTGCTGAGTCTCCGGACTCACCCTTGCTTTGTCGTTGTTTTTAGGTGAAGGATGACGACATGCATGGAATGAGATAGCACTTTTGGTACTGCACATATGAAATAACAGCTTAGCCGTATACGAAGTCTTTATGTTTGTTATAATGCTAAGACTTGTGGCTCACTGTTTGGTTTAGCTTGCTTGCGAGCCAGGATGGCGGGTCTCCATGGTCGTGGAGCCCACCGTTTCTGTTTATGTTATAAATGGTGAAATATGAAGTTAGTTGCTTTTGCAATATCCTACTGTTAATTGTGGTTTGATATCTGTGGGTAATGATATAAAAAGAACAGAGGAGGTGCTGCTAAAAATTGAATTAGCAACACTTTTGAATTGGTAAGGGTGTGATGGTAGCATCTTGAACCCTATGGAGGGTTGGGGTGTTACATATAGTTCCTTAGTTTCGCGATGTCATACGTGTTCCGAGATCTCCGATATTATATGACCTAAAGGAAGAGTCAAAAGATCATTGTTGATTGCAACAATGAAATGGAATTGGAACGTGAGACAATCCAAAAAATTTCAAAAATTTTGAATGTTCTAATTTAAGTTGAATTTGAATTTCTTCCCCATTTCGGCAAAGTCCTAGCAATTTCCGCTTTCCTTCTTGGCCTTCCCGCTTTCTTCAGCCATTGGAGCCATTTCAAAACCTGCCTTCACCCTTTGTTCTTGTGTGCCACTCGGTCATCTCCTATTTGCCACCGCCACCGCTCACGACTGCTGCTGCTGCCACCCTCGTCAAAGGTCGTACACGCCCTGTTAAGCCTTTGACACCGCCATTAAGAGCCTGTCACTTCGCCCATGGCCATGCGCCATAGCCATCGGTGCCCGTTTTGCCATCCTCGCCAAAATCATGCGTCCTTAGCCTACGTGCACGCCTGCATTTGACCGCGCCGCTTGCAAGCCCGTAAGCACCAAGAGGAGCGCTGAGATCAAGGTGCCATCACAACTACTGACCACACCACTAAAGCCACCAAAAGCTCTAGTGAGCTACCATTGCCGGCCACGCGCCATCATTGCCACCAAGCTGCTACTACTCACACCAACTCCCGCAAAGTATAAAACCGCGACGTCCTCGCCATCAGCCCCCATAGCCACCTAATTACCCGCCCACACCATTCCCCCTCCGATCGGACCACCGCAATGCCCCCACCATCATCAATTCATCAGTGAGCCCTAGTTTTCAATTCCACACAAAAATGGAACCGTGGATGCCCACTGGTCCCTATCGTGTAGCCACTTATCGCCAGGGACCTCACTAGAGCTTCAATGCCACCATCGTTGCCTCCCCTGTTCGGTGCCAAGGCGCGGAGTCAAGCTAAGGAAGACGCGGGTTGAGTAGGCCATGCACGTGCGCGTGTACGCCTAGGCCTGGCTGGCTGGCCCAAGAGCCAGAGAAAAATCGGGCCGAGCCCAAAACTGCAAACCCTTTACTATTTGTCATATACTTGTTATTGTTTAAAACCTGATCCACCACTGTTCCCAAGCCCGACTGTTACTGTTTTTGAACCCGACCTCTTATGAATAGTGTTAACCCGATATTGTTTATCCAAAACTCGTCAGGCAAGTTTATACCCATTTTGACCGTCTCGAACTCATCTAACACATTTTCAACTCTATTTAGTCAAACCCTATTCAACCAAACCTATTTTTATATCTTCTTCGGTTATTTATTGCATTTTGTTCCTAGTTTGTATTCCACAAAGCAAAAATAATTTGTATTCGTTCTTTTATGTTAGTGTCTGGATCCAATTAGTTGGATAATGAAGAAGTTGCTAGAGCAATTAAGACGGATGGTGTAAACTTGAAACCTGCAAAGAAGTAATCAAAGACTTTGGTTAAAGAGGCAAGTTGCATATTTTTAATCATGTTAATCCTACATTATTTAATTATCTGTATTTTCATTATTATTTATTTTGGCACTGCTATTTATTTAAAATAATAATTTAGAATAATATGATAGTTAGATAAGTCCTACCACCAAAAAAGCCATGTTTTATTTGTAAGCCATATTCACCTTAGCAACCTAAATAATAATGAATTATTGTATAATTATTCAATAGTAGATTAGATATTAAAATATTTTACACTACTAAGTTGATTCGATGTTTCGCCAATAGATTTTAAAATGATTTTAGGGTTAAGGATAAATCATAGAAAGACACTAGATGGTTGAAGTCCATGACTTTACCCTATAGTGGAGGCATTGATATGGTTTGGTGGCAATGCCGTAACGCACTGGGTTTGTGACTGGTTATCTCACTTGTGAAAAGTAAGGAATAGAACCTTATGTTAAGTAAAAAAACATAGAAACCACTCAAATACAAGTGTTGACTTGTCAGACCTAGTTTAGTAGATGCTCGATTTGGTTGAATATCTACAGGATTGTTTGCTTTTCCAAAGTGTAGAATGGCCCGTCTACAATGGGGTGGTATGAAGTAGTATATTCCATACTTAACAACGGTAGGTATATGCAAAGTTGGTTCGTGAAGTTTGCTTTGCGCAGTGAATTACTGACAATGAGTGTCCGCGAGGCTACCAGGTAGAAGCTAGAAAGAAAAAAGTAGTGATAAATCTTGTTATTTCAACTCAGTTGCATGCTAACAGGTTGCGTGTCTATAGCTTGCCATTATGAGTGAGATATCTTGTAGGTAAAGTTAGGTAACTTTGCAGAATATAACAAATGGTATTTTTCAATTAATGAAGTTATATTTCATAGGTAATTCCAGCAACAAGACATAAGTAGAATTTGGATGATTTTGATATGAAAATTGTGGACAACAAACCCCTTTGTTAATTAAGTAATATTTTACTGTGTTAAATATAAAGTTCTTTACCAGTAAATATGTATTTATTATTACCATCATATTATAACTTATGACTCTATATAGTTGAACTCCTTGCATATTTATTACATAGCCTTGCTATGTGAGTACCTAGTGTACTCAATCTTACCTATTTTCATCAGAACAGACAACAAAGGAATGGGGAACATATCAACTGTCATGTTAGAGTTACGGCCGCACTCAAACGTTTCTGTGAGATTTCTTCGTATTTTATGAATGTCAGTTAAATTTTGGGTTTGAACGCCGCTAAAGTTGCTAAAGTTTGGTCGTTAAGTTATATTTTAATCAAATTAACTATTTTTAAATATTTATAATCAGATATGATACTCTTTCTGTTCGTAACTGAATTCCTAAGCTCGACAATGTTTCTAAAAATAGGGTGGTTACAGAACGCATACAAGGATTTCCCAATGATTGACGGAAAAAAAAATCAGTGTGTTTTATCGGAAAGACGGCTAGACTTGGTTGATGCGTGATTGGGGAATGGCCTTCTGATTCTCCGAAGCTCAGCGAATGGTGCGTGTTCCACTGTTCCTTGATGTTCCTACCATCCATGACCATGATACGTGATAGGAACATGATATTTGTTAGAGGAACGAACTCCTTAAAAGGTAGCATCCTAATGCATATGTGAGTGTGGGTTAACGAGTTAACCCATGTAAAAGAAGATAAAATTTTACTAGAGGTACTGGTTAGGGTTTCTTGTAAGCCTCCACTATATAAGGAGGGTGAGTTGAGAGAGTTAGGGTCAGCTCTCTACAAAATCAAGTGGAGGAGAATTAAGGCTCTTGGAGAGAACTTTTGAGATATGAGTTGTAGCTCTTTATCTTGATATTTTTGTCATTCTTAAGCTTTGTGAGTAGGTAGAGAGTGGTTATAAATATTCATCTCCAAGTATTAATAGATATCAAAATTCATTCAAGTCCTTTTCCTCTTTACTCAATGTTTAAATCTTGATTTGACTTGATTTTTGGTGTTTTCTTCTCTCCTCATGATCTTCCTATGATCTATGATGAGTAAGAGGCACTAGACGAGTCTAGTTGATAAATCTTCACCCATCTAAATCACTAATATAGCAAGATTCGAGATCAACACTAGTTTTACTTGTTCTTTGCTCAAATCTAGGCTTCCATGATCATAGAGTTCTAGCCTGAATTCTTTCTTAAATTACCTTACTACAACATATGAGAATAGATTTGTAAGATCTCATACCTTAGATACTCATGAGTAAGAAGTAATTTGAGTTTTTGAGTTTTTGGTGTTTTCAGACCTATATTTGATTCTCTTTTATTTAGTAAATCCAAGCCTAATAACCTTTTGATTCTTGCTTGGTTTAGATTCCTAATTTCTTGAATAAGTCTTACACAAAAATCGGGAGTATTTGGATGAGAATTGAGCGAGTACTTGAGATTTTAGTTTTGTCCTAAGAGGTTTTTAAATCTGAGAACAGGGGGCCAGTCAGACCGACCCTAGACTTACGTTAGACTGGTCCAAGCAGTTAGACCACCTTTGTCCCTATGGTCAAACCGGCCACGGCATTCAAACCAACCCATTTATGGCGGTCTGACCAGCAATGTGCTAAATGTTTCTGATTTTGTTGGTTTAGTTTTCTAGCCTTATTTTATGAAGCATAGTTGGTGTAAAGTTTCGAGAATCATTCACCCTATCTGATTACCGACATCGGTCGAGCAATAGCAATGGAACAGGGCAAGCTGCTTTTGTGAAGCACACAGAGGAGGAAGAAGTTCCCACAAGTGTGGATGATCAAAAGGTACAAGGTAGTAGCAACATTGTTGACGCTCAAGAAATTGCAGGTGAGGAGCGCACAAGGATGTGAAAAAAGCACAAGGGAGGATGAGATAAAAATTCAGGGTGAGGCTGCAAAAGATAATGCCAGGACACGTAGAATCAATTTTTTAGAACCAAATGCAACACTTCGTATTCAGTCAGCTTATAGAGGGTATCATGTCTGAAGATGGCAACCTTAGGAGAAACTCCCGAAGATCAAGAACGTACATAAACAGATGGAAGATGTGAAGAAGCAGTTGCAAGACGTTGAAGCTTCTTCTAAGAAGCCAGCGGAAAAAGAGCAAATGGACATTGGTGAGACTATTATGAATTTACTACTGAAGCTTGACACCATTCAGGTATCGCCTTTTCATTTCAACTTGATTTGAATTTTATTTTCATAATCGAATTATATGATGTAATATATAAATAATTTCATGTTAGCTAGTTGATTGTTAACTTGGGCTGGTTTTAACATTTCAAACATGTAGGACCGGATGGGCAACAAAGGGAGGATGAATGGTGCCTTCAAATTCTCCCTAAATATTCACTTAACCCTTCTTCTTCAATAGCTACTGAGCTATGAAGACTAGGGTTACAAGCTCACTGAAAAACCAAGAAGAGAGACCGAACAGTAAGATGGTCGAAGTCTGCCAACGTGGTCGAGACTTACAACGTGATCGTAAGTCTCAACAACGTGGTCGATAACCAATGTTCAAGAAGGCGCTAGGCGGGCGGCGAGGTGGAGCCTAGCGCCTAGGGAGCCTAGGCAGGGCCTAGGCGACCGAATTAAAAATGAGGACAACAGGCAGAAAACAAGTATATATTTGATATTTAGATGAAAATTAGTCAGATTTTGGACCGTCCGATGGAGATTCAATGTCCCAAACGAGTCATCAAATCCTATAACCAATGTTCAAGAAAATTAGTTAGACTTTAGACTGTCCGATAAAGATCTAACATCTTAGATTGAGTCATCAAATCCTATAACTAATGTTTAAAAAAATTAGTCAGACTTTAGACCGTCTGATAAAGATCCAACGGTCCAGAGCTACGACTATCGACCATGGCCAGACATAGCTATGACTATCGACCACGGCCAGACAGTGTTATGACAATCGACCACGGCCAGACAGAGCTACGACTATCAACCACGGCTAGACAGTGCTATGACTATCGACCGCGGCCAGACATAACAACGACTATCGACTACGAAGTCGTAAAAGCCTCTGCCGACCACCAAGTCGTAAAACCAATTACCGACCACAAATTCATAAAACCTACTGCCGACCATCAAGTCGTAAAATCGACTGCCGACCACATGGTCGTAAATGCCACTGCCGACCACATGGTCGTAAATGCTATTGCCGACCAAGTTGTAAAGGCTTAAGACTTCACAGATAGAGAGCCAACTTCTGGACAAACCTAAAAACTCAAACTCAATCTCTCTAAACCAAGGATCAATTACTCATCACAAGTATGGAGTGATCTTCACGTAGTCTCACAATACACTTGATACAGGGTTTGCATTCAAGTGTAAGGAGGCTAGGAAGTCCGCTGCTCGGGAGCTAATTTGCCTGCAGGAGAAGCTTGATTCATTGTGCAAGCAACTATCTGGTGAGCCTAATCATACAACCGGTGAGGAAGAGAAACTAGAGGGAGTTGAGAATGTTATCCCGACTACAGCTCCTGTCTCAACAGCAGAAGCGTCTGAAGAAGTAAGTCTCACTTCTATCCATAATGCTCTACAACTTCATTTTGATATTGTTCATTAATGACAAGATAGGTTTAACTTAGTGTATAATTTTAACAAATATATGTCAGCAGGAGAAATCTGCAGGTGTGGGTGAAGGACAAAAGCTGTCCTCAGTGGACTCCAAGGAACTGGTGCATGATGCAGTTTCATCGGGAGTTTCGGTGGAGCTGAGGCAAGATGCAGATTCTACTGAACATAAGCACCAAATGGAAGAATCAACTCCAACAAAGGAGGAAGCAGCTGATGAAGTGACTTTAACTTCTATTTGTATCGTTTGGTGCCCTACCATTGCAAAATTGATACGATAACCAATTGATTTAATTTACAAGTGGGATACCTCACCTCACTCATGTCCACTAGGGGGAAGCTGCAACACAGGGTGAATGTCAAGGAGCATCATCGATGGATGGTGTAGGATCGATGACGGCAATCAGAGGGGGGTGAATGATTGCAACGCCTAGCAGAAGCTTTTCTCAAATTTTCTGTCTTTTTATTTTCCAACCTGCCACACAAAAAATATAGGAAAATAAAAACAGCATATATATATATATATACCTTTTTGATAACCGCAAAACACTTCTATAGATCAGTACTCTCGGCAAAAAATCAATAAAATAGATCAGTTCCTCAGTATATTAGCGCACAAAATCTAACTCTCGGCTAAAAAGAAAACCATGCATCCGATCTTTCCATACGGCCATGCAATAAAGAAAGCTAATTAGCAATAGCCTAATTACCTCTCTTAATCTCCTTTTCTTCTCTCCTCAAGTGTTGCATGCGGCTGGTGTGTTCACGTGCAAAACTTTTCTAGTCTTCATGTGATGGGCTGCACATAGCACACAAATGAGAGAAGAGCCCATCTCTCTCTCCACCGTGGGACCCACTGCCGTTGATGGATGGACAGCAGTAGCTTAAGGGTCTGTTCTTTTCGGCTGCGGCTTTTGGCTGTAATTTTTGAATTTTGGCTGTTTATGGTACAGATTACGGAGAGATATATACTCACTTGCGATTTTGGCTGGTACAGATGTTGAGCTTTTAACGTGTAGATCGTTTAACTTGTAGACCCCGTCTTAAGAAAATACTCCGTTTAAAAGTTAGGTACTGTAGCAAAAGCCAAAAGCCACCAGCTTTTGAGGTAAAGAACAGGCCCCAAGAGCAACTCCAGCAGTAGCCCTTAAAACATGGCCCCTACTTTTTATTTGAGGGTTCTCCTTACTTTTGAGAGCTCTATTTTTTGGGCTACACTCCAGCAGGAGCCCTCAAAACAGGACCCTCAAATTCATTCTTAGAGGGGATGACACATAGGACCCACCCTCATCCTTATCCTACTTTTGAGGGCCGAGGGGCAAAAAACTCACTCCAGTAGGGCCCCTACTTGAGCCCTCAAAAGTAGGGGCTCCCTCCAGACCCCCAGGAATGAGGGCTCGAGGGGGAGATTTGAGGGCCCCTTACTTTTGAGGGCTCAAGTAGGGGCCCTGCTGGAGTGAGTTTTTTGCCCCTCGGCCCTCAAAAGTAGGATAAGGGCTCAAGTAGGGGCCCTGCTGGAGTTGCTCTAAGCTAGCACATGCCTGTAGGCTATAGCTTTCACGCCTGGTGTTTACCTTCCCGCGTGGTACTTTTCGCATGCGTTCGTCGTTTCCTCTCGCTTGCACGGTTTGAGCCAAGAAGACGAGCTGGCTGCCTCAAATCTTTTCGATGATAGCTCACGACGAAAACTGGAGATATGCACGACGATCGAGATGAAAGCGAGGCTGATATTTGATAATTTTGTGCAGATGAAAGCCTCGGAACGATGAAACATAGGACGCGCCATCGGCTATTTTTCTTTCGGAATAGATCTAGTATTTCTGAATTATGATGGCTACAAAATGCCCTCCTAGCACCCCTAAACCCTAGCATGAAATTAATCTCTCCCAAAAGCCACAGGGTTAGACCTCGCTATTTATAGTCTAGGGCCCAAAACCTAGGATTATTCTGAGCCCACGAGTTATAATCCAATTTCAACAAATAAGGAACCCGAAACCCTTCCTAACACAGGTTTTCCAAAATTCCAACTACAACTTCTCCAACTCATCACGTGTCGAAGCCTCCAGGACCGCACCTCCTGTATCTTCTCCACGCATCATCCACCTTTGATCTCCATGTGCTCCAGCGTGAGCCTGACCACCTCGTGACATCCTCGATCGCCTGGACCTCAGATTTCCCCCTCCTGGTACCGGTCTTCCTCATCACCGACCATGACCGTCTCCACGCCCAACCTGCACATGAAAAGACCAAAGAACGTTTTCCGGCACAAGTTTTTTCAACTTGACCAACATTAGTCAACGCACACACGCCACACACCTCAAATAATAATACTAAGTAATGTTATCAATTATTTATCATCATAAAAATATTAGACCTAGCCATATGGTCTAACAGATGGGATGAATTTGTTGATTTGTGATCCAAATTCTATACATCAATTAGGCCAGCTTCTGGACGGAGCGTAGCGGAGGCCCGTCGCCTTAGGCTTAGGGCTGGAGCGGAGATCATGAGAAGTGGATCTCAGCTATGCAAGAAGAGATGCAGTCCCTGGAGAAAAATGGCACATGGGACGTGGTGTGCTTGCCTAAAAATAAGAAGACCGTGCGTTGCAAATGGATCTTCAAGAGGAAGGAGGGTCTATCTCCTAGTGAGCCTCCAAGATTTAAGGTAAGGTTAGTAGCTAAAGGTTTCAGTCAGATTCCGGGTGTTGATTACAATGATGTGTTCTCCCCAGTTGTGAAGCATAGCTCAATCCGTACATTCTTTAGTATTGTTGCTATGCGTGATCTTGAGCTTGAGCAACTAGATGTGAAGACAAAGATTCTTGCATGGAGATCTTGAGGAGGAGATATACATGGACCGGCGTAAGGGTTCATAGTGCACAGTAAGGAGGATCATGTTTGCAAATTGAAGAAGTCTTTATATGGTTTGAAACATCTCTCGTCGATGGTATAAGAGGTTTGATTCATTTATGTTATCAAATAACTTTAAAAGATCTGATTATGATATTGTGTCTACATTAAATTTGTTGATGGATCACCTATATACTTGTTGTTATATGTTGATGATATGCTGATTGCCGCCAAGAGCAAGAAAGAAATCACTGCATTGAAAGCTCGATTGAGCGATGAATTTGACATGAAGGATCTTGGTGCTGCTAAGAAAATTCTAGGTATGGAAATTACTAGAGACCGTGCTTTCGGTTTATTGTTTCTTAGTCACAAAATTATATTCGAAAGTGCTTCATCGTTTCAACATGCATGATTCAAAGCTCGTTAGTACTCCCATTGCACCTCACTTTAAATTGTCGACTTCACAATGTCCTAGCACCGATGAGGAGATTGAATACATGTCCGAGTTCCGTATGCTAGTCTTTGTTGGGTCTTTGATGTATGCCATGGTTTGCTCTCGTCCGGATTTATCTTATGCTATGAGTATGGTCGTAGATATATGGCTAATCCCGTAAAGAGCATTGGAAGGCCGTTCGGTGGATTTTCGGTACATGCAAGGCACATCGAATGCTTGTTTGAAGTTTGGCAGACTGAAAAGGAACTCGTTGGCTATGTTGATTCAGATTATCTTGGTGATTTGGATAAGCGTAGGTCGCTCACAAAGTTATGTATTTACCATTGGAGGTTGTGCTTTGTGAGTGGAAGGCACATTTGCAGGATGTTGTTGCGCTGCCCACCACCAGGCAGAATATATGGCTATTTGTGAAGCAAGTAAAGAGTCGTTTATTGAAAGGTTTGTTTCTTGAGCTTGCTGGAGTTGATTCTTGCATTAATCTGTTTTGTGACAGCTAGAGTGCAATTTATCTCACTAAAGATCAGATGTTTCATGAGAGGACAAAGCACATTGAGATTAAGTATAATTATGTCAGAGATATTGTTGCAAAGGGTAAGCTAAAGGTATGCAAGATTAGCACTCATGAAAATCCTGCTGATATGTTCACAAAGCCAGTTCCTGTTGCTAAGTTTGAGCTTTGCTCAAGCTTAGTTGGTATTACAACTTAGCCCAAGAGGCTGTGTGGCGCCGAAAGTATTTCTTTCTTTGTTGTGTTCAGGGTGAAGGATTGATTTATGCTACAGGAAAGAATTTGTCTCAAGGTGGAGTATGTTGATTTGTGATCCAAATTCTATACATCAATTAGGCCAGCTTCTGGACGGAGCGTAACGGAGGCCCGTCGCCGGACCCCCCCCCCGCGGTATGGATCCTAGTCGAATTAGGGTTTCCCTGATATATATATCCTGTAAGCCGCTGTAAATCCCTGATGTTGTAACCTCACCCCGATATAGTGAAGTTTGTTGCTGGCTGGCGCCCGTGGTTTTTTCCCTCTCGCTTTGAGAGGGTTTTCCACGTTAAATCTCGTGTCTCTCTGCGATTGATCTTGTTTACTTTGTCGTTCCTCCGCCATCACGTGTAACAGAATTATGCAGCTTTGCCGGAACATTCCACTGAGCAGAAGCACCAATCAAACACCATTCCAAGGGAAGGATTTCCTGAAGAAGTAAGTTTTATTTCCGTTTATTTGTCGTCTAGCGTAAGCGTAATAATAGTGGTTCATTAGTTAACAAGATGCCTGTTATTTTATACTTTTACAAATTGGATGCTGACAGTGTTCATGTCGACAGGAGAAAGCTACAGCAAAGGGTGAAGGACAAGAAGTATCATCAGTGGGCTACATGGAGCTGTTGCATATGCAGCTTTATCAGACTCCAAAGTGCTGAAACAATGCACAGCTTCTACTGAGCATAATGGCCATACTGAAGAATCACATACATGGGTTTCTCCTCCTGCCACTGAGGACAGTACAGCTGCCAAGGCTACAGCATCTCTGGTAAATGGAGTGGCAGTCGATAAATGGGGCAATTCAAGATTTGCCACCCTATATAATAGTGTTTTAGAATTTGCCACTATGTAGATTGTAATTCAGGATTTGCTACTCTATACAAGATCTAATTCAGGATTTGCCATTTTCGCCTTTTCCCAACATTATCTCCCTTTTCCCCTATTTAATCTCACCTGAAATGTCGCTATTGCCCCTGCGGTTGGCTGCTATGTTAGGGCTGCTCATACTCACTGTTTTTGGCTAGTTGGTTTGCAGGGTTTGATCCTTTCGTTTAGAGTATAAATGAATCATCACGGCGATAACTATCACGGAAACTACAAAATGTCAAAGGCTGACAGAGACATGTAATCACAGACACGCCGTGCATGGTTACATGGGCACAAACGCAGCATTGTTAATGGTTTCTGGCATGTCTGATTTTCCATGATCTGGACGTGTAACCACAAATATGCTATAATACATCACAAAATAAACAATATTCCATCTTTGGAATCCAACAGCTATAACATGGTATGGCTCGACCGGGCACGACCGTGCGTAGCAGCCGACCGCAGGGCAAAACGATATTTCAGTTGGGCTAAAATAGAGGAAAAGAAGGATAATGGTAAGAAAAGGTGAAAATGGCAAAGTCTGAATTGAATTTTGTATAAAATAGCTAATCCTGAATTGCAATCTATATAGTGGTAAGTTCTAAAACGTCATTCTATGGAGTGGCAAATCTTGGATTGTCCCTTGATAAAATAAGTTTTCATTTTTATTTATTTGGATGATGAGCTTTATAACTAAATTGAAATTGTAAATAAAATAAATATTAACACTGTATACGATGAAACAGGATGGTTCAGCTGAAGGTCAGGTGCTGGAATCTGCAGCTGTAGAAAGCTCGGAGCTGAAACATGATGTTGCTCCTGCTGAAGAAGATCAGTGCAAAGAACCAAGTGATTCATTTGCTCATTTGGAGAATTCAACTGTATCTTTGAAGGATGCAGAGCCACATGAACATGATCCAGCTCCTGCAGATGACTCCACTGTGTCCAGTCCAGAAGATCTACCAGGAAAATCCACAAATGCCAACGTGCAGCAACAAGTTGCAGATACTACGCAAGATTCAAGCAAACAACCAGATGAAACACTGGGGCCTTCGGTGGGTGATGCAAATAATGTGGACTGTGTTACCGCTCCAGATGCTGAGAAGTCTGCGCAATCTCCCATGCTCGAAGAAACATCGCAGTCCGACTCTGCCGTGGAACAAACTGTCTTGGAGGAATCAGAAATAAGAGCAATGGCCGTGTTATTTTGGGATACGGCTAATGTTTTTTTGGCTTTATAAGATATTTTCTCTTAATTGTTGATGAAATAGGTTACTGACATCTTAGAGAAGATGTATACTAAATTTCAAGTCATTTAAAGTTACATGGATTCTTGGTTTCTAAATCATACTGATTTTCTGTTCTAAGGAATAGGTCAGAATGCCCCTGTTAAGAGATTTGACCACGCCCGCTGAGAGATCAGACTGGTTGGGGCAAGAACTTCGCTGTGAGTTGTGTTCGTCGGCTCTTAGCTTTGGTGAGTTTGTGAGTCCGTTGCATGTTGATAATATTTGGGAGGATATTTTGAAAAAGTCATTCAACCCCTCTAACTCATCATACCGATCCTACTGTGGCTCATGGCTTGTCTGTGATTTTCAAGATGATGGGGACGGCAGAGACGCTGACACGAATAACGCACATAGTTTTATGCTCAGGAAGCTGTTTAGAGAAGCGGCTTCGAAAAGTGACACCATTTATTTCGACTTTGGAAGAAGTCAAAAGCCAAAAACCACAAAAAAAAAAGCAAAAAAAAAAAAGAGCATGGCCAATGTGAGGTTCCTCGCAAGGACGATTCAGCACTTATGGATGAATCAAATGAACCTCTTGTGGAGAACTCAACAGGAGGTTCTGCCATTGGAGAGGAGCCTCTCATTCAGTGGCGAAGCTAGAGCAAAATAGAGGGGGGTGCAACTACAAATAAGTGATTAAGGGGTTTACCAAAATGAGTACCATTAGAATGGCCAAAAACGTTAACATAGGCAAAATACATCGTTTCACTCCAAGTCTTGAACATCCTCGACAATATGACGGCCTAAAAAAGAAAATAAATGACTTATGATTCAAATTTCATTTTTCAACAAAAAATGATCAAATGGAAATAAATATAATCCATTACCTTTAATCTTCATCATGAAATCTACGTCCTTGCATTTTCATGAAGCGATGAACCACTGCGTTATTCGTGACTTTCATCATCTCTTCTTTCTCCACATAACAAATAAGGCAATTATTCATAAATTCATCACCAATGCGATTGCGCAATGTTGTTTTCACAATCTTCATGCCGGAGAAAATCCTCTCAACTGTAGCAGTAGCAACTGGCAACACTAGTACAAGCTTCATGAGTCGATAAACTAATGGATATCGATCATGTTTTGTAGTCTCCACTATTCTCTGAGAAAGCTCAGCAACAGTTTGTAGGTTAGAGAACCTATCATCATCTCTCACATCAGATAAGTAGAGGCCAAGCTGATGGCTAAGGTCCCTCAAATCCCCAAAATCAAAATCATGTGGATAAAGCTTTGCAAGGCTCATCAAATTCTCCAAATTAAAATCATGAAATGAGTCTCTTGGACTAAAAGCAGTCGAGCAAACAAGCAATTGAGAGCTTGTTTCGTTGAAGCAGTTGTCAAGCTCTTGAAGTAACCAATCAATAACATCATTGAAACAATCTACTTGATAGTAATGTTTGTTTGTAATTCCAGATCTATGCCTCCGCTTCTTGGGATCAATATATTCATCTTCCATTTTCAATTTGGAAATATCATTCTTGTCACAAAATTCATACACCTCATCTAATAATTTTCCCCATTTTTCTCTTCTAAGCTCATCCAGTTGGCATCTAGTTGCTCCCACACATTTAATAGCATTCACTATGTCCTGATCCTTCCGTTGCAATGCCAATGACAGGATGTTTGTGGTTCCTAATATAGTCAACATGAGATGCAAATAGAAGACAAAGTCAAAAGACTGGAAGTACTCTAGAAGATTTGATGCTTGGTCTCTAATTTTCTAGTCCTTTTTATCCTTTTCCACAATTTCTAGCACCTTGACTATTGTAGAAAACATGTCAACCAAACTTTTGAGAGATTTATAATGGGAACTCCAACGAGTATCCCCAGGTCTTTGAAGACTTTGCTCTTGATTCAACCCTGTCCCGGTTTCAAGTTGCCCACACCCTAATGCCTTGCTCATTTCTTTAAGATTAATATATCTAATCATGTCCCTTCTCTTAGATGATCCACCAACCACGTTTAGTAACATGGAAATCTTATTAAAAAAATTCACTAACCCCTTTATGCTTTCTCACAATAGCAACAAGGACTAATTGGAGCTGGTGAGCAAAACAATATTCTAGCAACCACGTTTAAGGACTCCTTTGACTCATCGTGGCCCCGAAATGGCAATCCTTGCTTCAATAATATTCTAGCAACATCAATAGACCCATTCAACCTAGTAAGATAGTCCTTCTTACTAGATTCGCTCACACTATGGAAAGCAACATCAATATGTTGATTTCTTTGTAACAGATCATCACACTTCTTCATTGCGATATAGTGTGAGCCACCGACATCTCCTACATGAACTTTTAGCCTTTCTTTTTTATGAAAGGTGTTCCAACCATTTTTAACAAATGCTTCATATCCGCCATCCTTATCTCTAAATAAGAAACAACAAAAACAATATACTCTATCTTTGGACTCACTATATTCAAGCCAACTTCCAAACTCATCAAACCATTCTGGAACAAACCTTCTCGGAGCTCCTCCAATCTATGTCACAGGAAAATTAAGTGTGCGAGGTTGGCAAGGCCCATTCTCCAAGTACTTCCTTCTCACCCTCTCTCTAAGATTAGGATGATAATCATCAATTTGTTTCCTTAATTTTGGATCATATTTAATCTCCTCCCAATTGATATCATCCAAACAAGAATTCCGGGGACTATTGGCACTATCAAGTTCTGGTGCTTTCCTTTTGTAAAATCGTTCCATCAATTAACCTGCCATTAGCACATAATAAAAGGAACGTAAATATGTACTGCACTATTGCAAGTCTGCAACCCAAATAGCCTAACGATGTAACACAGTTCCGGCTCTAATTGTATATAAAAGTTAGATTAATTGAGAAAGAGAAAAGGAAGCATGAAACATCTAATCTTACCTTAAAATATTCTTCGTGCTTGTTGGGTGATGCCGTGATGGTGCTGTCGTCGCCTTGCGTTCAAAAACAATAATAATTAAAGCTCCTGCCTTGCCCCTAATATGTGCAGTTGTTTTTATATGTTGAGATGTCGACTCAAGAACAATGATCAAGTTTCTTTGCAAGACAGAATGGCAAAATTGATCGATCGATCATTCGCGGTGATTAATTAGTTAGAAAGGAACCAAGGAAGGAAGGAAATAGAGTTAGTTGGGATGGAACGTACGAAGATGAGGCCCTTGATGTTGACCTCGGTGCGTCGTCCTCGCTGGCACGGAGCCTGTCGTCTATCGACGAAGTCCCGGCGGCCCTCGCGTGCGCGGTCACCGGCGGTGGCGGCGTGCTCCGCCAGCAGCTTGGTGATGAGGCCGTCGAATTGGGTGATGGATCCGCCGCTTCGCCGCGACGCTCGCAAGTCCAGCCACGGCAGTAGCGGCTCGCCTTAATCGACTGGCCGGGCCGCGCGCTAGGCCGTGGGGTGCAGCTTGTTGGGCTTTGGGGGGTGCATATAGGGCCAAAACTTGGATACTATAAGTTGAAAAAAATCAGAGTGGTGCATCTGCACCCATAACACACAATAGGGCTTCGCCCCTGCTCTCATTGTAGCATTGGAAAAGGAAGCTGCCACTGAGAATGCTCTGAACGTTGCAGGAGCTCCGAGTGACATGGGTGCTGAACCTGCCCTGCCTGAATGTGAGAGCAGTGATTACCATGTGAACATGATGGCACCAGGGTGCACGATAATCTTGACTCGAACGTGTCATTGGAGAGCCAAAGTGATGCGCAAAAGGAGCGTGCCAATGGAAATAAAATAAGTGGAGGTATGGAGGCAGTTGAATGCAATGAGATGCTGAAAGAAGCTCCAGGATGTGCAACAGGAGCAACTCTGCTGAAGTGGAAGCCGATACACCGAAAGAAGACACCGCCGTGCAGACGTAAAATTTTTACTTTTTAGCCCAAAATTTGAAAATTTTTATATATTGACCTCTGAAGAAAAGATTTGCAAAAATGGACCCTTAGCACGGCGCCAAAGGATATGGCACCCAGGGTCCATAGAACTGCGCCATATGCTTTGGCGCCGAGGGTGGACACGTAGGAGCCACGGTGGTATAGCACGGCGCCAAAGCCCGTGGCGTCGTGCTATGTAACAACGGCGCTAACGGCTGTGGCACCTTGCTCTGGGACTTAAGCCCGAGCACGGCCCCGGCCCCCCACCTATCATGGCATCAAACACCCTAGCGCCGTATTTAAATAGCACGGCGCCAAAGAGCCTGGTGCCCAACTACGGCGCCAGGCTCTTTGGCGCCATGCTTTCTAAACCTGCAGAAAAAACAGCTAACTTTGTTGTTTTTTCTGCAAAACACATGCACATACACATACATGCACATATAAAACAGCAGAATACCTAAATAATAACATCACATAACTATAAATAAGTCTCAAAACATCACATAACTATAAATAAGTCTCAAAACATCACATAGCATCACATAACAGGTCTCAACGCATAAAATAGTCAGCCTCACTGCCTCTTGGCCCTTCCCTTGCCCTTGGCCAGAGCATCACTCCCTGGAGTATACGTGCTCGAGGGACGGGCCGAACGACGAGGCCGCTGCGAAGTCTGAGTAAATGGTGTGTCGGGCATCTGTGACATCCCAATCTCATCATGGGTAGATGCCTCCTCGTCCTCGTGCTCCTCCTCGTCGTCATCATGCTCCGCCTCGTCGTCGTCATCGTCATCGCCTTGACTAAAAGTCAGAGTGCGTGACAAGCTCCTCGTGGACTAGCGCCTACCGACGTGTGATGACAAGGCTGCAGCGGCTGAGGCACCCGAGCGCTGGGAGGCCGCTGGTATGATCACGTCCGAGCGTGCGCGGCAACCACAATGACCTGCCGCCCGACTGAGGCGACGTTGAAGTCTCTACAAGTAATGATATGTCACAATTATATACATGCTGAATGGATCTAACTTAACGAATTATCTTCGTACCTTCAGGAAGTCCCTCAGGCGGCGGCTCTCGCTATCCAGGTCGCCAACTGGGTAGCTGAGAGCCTCGTCGATTTCACGCACCGAGGTTTGGAGAGAAGTCCCCTAAAGAAATAAGGAAACATAAGTAAGTGCGAGATAAACGTATTGAACCAAAGTATTGCAAATATCATGCTTTCCGTACCACTCGATCGAGAATCGGAGCGACCTCGACCACTGTGCCCTCCCTCGCACGCCTGTCGTACGCAGTGTCCTCGTCCTCGGACGAAGCGAGGTCCACGTAGTCGACATCGGTCCACTGCTGCCTCAGCCTGTAGCGGGTGGCAGTGTGGTACCAGGATAAGTAATCCCGGAAGCTGGCATTGGTGTGGGGGGGTATTGTCCCGCTCGCAGTTGTCCTCCATCCTCCTCCACCACTGGACGTAGTCTTGGTGGTGATGAGCGAAGTCTGTCACCTTTCGTCTGCCGGCCTCGCAAAGCTGGCTGTAGAGGAACGCGAGGACCACCGAGCCCCAGCTGAACTATCTAGCATCGACCCAGTCCTGGAGGCAGTGGATGTACATCCACGAAGCGGCGTCCCCCGTGGCGTCAGGGAAAAGCACGGCCCCGAACATATGGAGGACCCAAGCTCGGCAGTGGTAGGTCACCGTGGCGTCGTCCGCGTCGTGGGGGCATATACCAAAAGTAGCCCGCAACCAGCTAATGTGGACCCCCGAGACACGACCTCGCCTGGCATTCTCTGGGACAGGAGGCAATGGCGTGCCCAGGAAGGCCTCCACACGTGCCCTCCAACCCTCAGACACCGCCGGCCCGACCACCGGCTGTCCCCTAATGGGAAGTCCAAGTATCATCGCCACGTCCTGTCCCCACAGGGAAGGTGGAACGTGTGAGTCTCTGGCCTTCACCTGTTAATAGTACACAGAGAAAACGATTAGTTACGTATGTAAGAATATAGAAACGAAAATAAACGGACCCGATAGAGAAAATGCACCTGTCGACAAGTGCGGTCAAAGCTGCGGGGTTGAAGACCGGCATGCCCCGCCGTAGTAGGTTAGCGACTGTGTGAAGGCCAGCACGATGAAGTAGTGGGGTGTAGCAGTCGTCGTAGACCATCAAGTGGAACCCATCATGGGTTCGAGGACGAAGTATGAGAATCTCCTGAAAAATGCTATAAAAGTTAGCTGCGTGATGAAATCACATGTACATTTTGACAACACATGTATCTGGCCATCCTCCGTGAGCCTGCCGCGGTGCTCCCTGTCGTAGAACTCATCTAGCAGCCGGTACCTCGCCATCCTGTGCATTCAAAAATATGTTAATGATAAGAATAACAAAATATGTTAATGATAAGAATAACAAAATATCTAAAAATTATGCTCTCTAGACCTAACGCTGCTAACCTGACTGGAACGGCGCTATAACTATTAACAAAAACTGATATACCATATCGGATAAACTAAATTACTAATATCACTAATCGCTAATTTCTCTCCAACATTCATCACTTTTACCAATATTTCCTATTTCTAAACCTAAAAAAGAAGCTACACTTATACCTATTTCTAAACAAGCAAACATACCTATTTCTAAACAAGCAAACAAACCCTAAAACATACCTATTTGTAAACATTCATCAATCTCACTCAAATCAAACCCTAAAAACATATCTATTTCTAAACATTCATCAATCTCACTCAAATCAAACCCTAAAAACATACCTATTTCTAAACATTCATCAATCTCACTCAAATCAAACCCTAAAAACATGCCTATTTGTAAATATTCATCAATCTCACTCAAATCAAACCCTAAAAATGAATCTATACCCATGACTACTCTTATATTACGCATATCTATTGCAAATCCAACCTAAAACCGAGCTAAATTGAACTAATTTCATCTAGAGTTTCAAATCTTGCCCCACAAAATGTGCATCAAATAATCCATATATTAGAAAAAAAAAATCAAGGGAGGGGAGGGAGTTCACCTTGCTTGCTCGATTTGAAAGCAATATCGCGAGAAAAATCAATAGATTGGAGTGGATTTGGAGGGGGAAGAGAGGGGCGACGGCGGGCTTGTGTCTGTTTGAAGAGAGGAGTAAGGGGTGGGGGGCGGGGGGTTGTGCTCGGGCTTAAGTCTCAGAGCACGGCACCACGGCCGTTAGCGCCGTTGTTACATAGCACGACGCTATAAGCTTTGGCGCCGTGCTATGTCACCGTGGCTCCTACGTGTCCACCTTCGATCCCAAAGTATATGACGCCGTTCTATGGATCCTGGGCGTCATATCTTTTGGCGCCGTGCTAATAGTCCATTTTTGCAAATCTTTTCTCCAGGGGTCTATATATAAAAAACTTTCAAATTTTAGGCTAAAAAGCAAAAATTTTACCGTGCAGACAGCTTCTGCTTCTGCAACTCACGATGGCGAAGAAAACCAGAAGCTTAAAGAGTGCTGCAGAAGCTTCTTGCATCCGGCAACGATCAGATGGGGCACATCACGGAGCTAAGCGAGAAGGTGAAGACGCTCGAGCGGAAGCTGGCGTGCAAGAAGAGGCCAAAGGTAAGTGTGCACAGACCAGCAGGAACGCAACGGCCACGGCCAAAGTCCACTGAAGAATGAAAAGATGATCTCTGAAGTTTGAGATTGTGTGTACTTGTAATGTACACAACACTGTTGTGCTTGTGCCACTTGTCCTGGAGAATATAAGATCATGCATATGTTGTGTGTATGTGTGGAATACATCCAAGTTCAGAGCCGTGGATATTTTTCCTTGCATTTGTGCGCTAGTGACCGGACAGCTTCATAGCTGACCTAATTAAGAAAGCTGCATATATGGATGTGGATTTTTCTCTATGGCTTAACAGTGTACAGATATGGGTGTTGTTGTGCAAAGCTTTCATGGAAGATTTTGTCACAGTGGTGCAAATTCCTCGCAAAGCTTTCAAGAAACCTCCTTCACACAAGCCGTATCATTGCTAGTATTTGCCAATAGGCCAAGGTATGGTATGATCTAAGGGAAAAGTAGGAGGCCCTCTTGTGTGTTGTTCTCATTTCTTCTGCTCACTTTTTTCAGTTCTGCTCACCGCAGTTTAGCGATTGCTTTGCTGCAGAAAAGGTGACTGGGACTCTAGGTGTGGAGCTGAGCTTGTGGAGTGCGAGTGTTTGTCCGGCCAAGTTATTCAGTAAGTGTATTCCATGTATGTGTCCCAATCTGGGTCTGGAATTTATTCTCTATATTTTGGCCATGTCTTTAGTTACTTATTCGAGTTGCTATCTAATTGGATGGTGCATTACAAGGTCCTTGAAATTTTTAATCTAATTGGTATCCAATAGGCCAAGGTATGTTATAATCCAACTGAAATTTTTAAGGGAAAAAATGAATAGAAGAAGAGTATCATTCGCATGCGTAAAAATAACCTTGAAATGCTGAATTTTTTTATGGAGTTCTCAAGAAAGGCTGATTTTCCAATGAACCAAATCATGGTTGTTGCACTCATCTTGTTTAGTAGATGAGCGACAAGAAGGGTTGTTCTACTCTATAACGAAACAGAGAGAAATAAAAGAAGAAAAAAAGGTGAGAGCATGGCAAACATCATAAGATATCCTGTCATTGGAACACACTTTCTTTTGAAAATTGGTCATTGGAACACACTCATCAACATATTGTCAGCACTTCATGCCATGCCCTCATGCTCTTGCCGCAAATGTTAACTAGCAAAATCTGTGGACCGTTCAAGATTCTAAGAAGCATGGAGGCCCTCCATCAGCAGGGGCATGCCGGTGTCTTCAACAAAATGGTGGCCATGATCTGTTCATCTGGACATCTGTGTACGTATATTTATACATCTTTGTCCTAATGTCAACTTCTGGTCATACTGGATAGGACAATTCGCCAGATATTAGCGCAACAACCCAATCGGAAGAAGTTAGCAGAAAATTTCGATAGATCTCGATGTTAGTGACCATATTGTTCCAATATCTGCTAGAAATAATTGGACACATGTTAGGACAGAACTTCGAATTAGTATACTTCTTGATATATAATTTGGTTCCATTTACACATTTAGTTTATTTGCAAGACTTGGTATTTTAAAGGTCATTACGATTTATGGGTAAGCCAATCGATGGTTCAAGAAGAGAATATCTCAAATAAATCTTCCTTCCTTGGTACGAGAATGTGATCACCGGTCGATCTCAACTAGCATCACTTCGGAAACCGAAGCAAAGAACGGTCCTAGATGGCTAAGATTAATGTCACTCGAGACAAGGACGTGAGGACAGTGAGTTGATGCCGATATTCATTTACTCCTTGTCCCACAAGCCTCTCCTGATGGAACTAATGGAAGTGTTCTTGATGGCCAATACTTGATAAGATTCCCACACATATTTGTCTTGTTGCCAGAAAAACTCCCTATCAAAGGATTATTCATTTTGTTTTCTATCTCCTCTTCTTCCAAGTGATGAATTGGCTGTGAGTTGAGACATCGCAAAAAGCTTGTAATGACATTGCCCAACGAATGGATAATGCCATTGCTAGGTTGTTGAATACAGAAATTCTGTAGCATTTCAGGATTTTCCACCCCGTCCCCTCACTGACATATGGTATCAAGTGGCAAATTCTAGAACATCAATGAATGGAGTGGTAAATCCTCAAAGAACGAGCGAGTTGCAGTAGGGTAGGAGCTAAAGGTAAGTTTAGTGGAGGAGCCACTACTTCAAAATTGTGCTCCTTCCATGCATTCTTGACCGTTGCTTGGGTTTTATTTTTTGGTTGACGACTCAATTCCTTCTGGAAGAACCGTGGTTTTGTGTGATGGTAATTTCACTAACCCTTTAGGTCTAGTATGTATCAATCTCACTCACATGCTAGCTCAAATTTTGAAAAGCAAGATGCTAGCTATTAGAAATAATCTTGACTTAGAGTTCAAGACGTAATAGAGTTCGTCTCCGTATGTAACACAAGTGAAGTTGTGTTCAACTTGAAGTCCGAATAAATATACTAGTAGGAGATTATTAGCCTATATATTGAGTAGGCTTGTAGCCAGTTTTGTAAGAAAAGCAAAAGAAAAAAGGGGAGCAAATAAGAGAATAGAGAAATTCAGAAATTCTCATATGTTCTCTTAGATTATTTACAATATATATATTTTCTTCTGAAATAAAGTTAATAAGTGATATCAGAGCCAAAAATAACTCGAAGACGACTCGAAGGCGGCCGTCCACACAGAAAAGGCTCCATCACTCAGGCCATCTGCTGCTCCTCGTTTGCCGTGCGAGACATGCGCTGCCTTCTTTTGCGTCTTCTCGCAGGCCCCATCACAAGCAACACCACGATCACGTCATCAATCAAAGGCAAAGCTTCACTTTATCCATCAGATCTCAAACCACGTGCAAGGAAGGAGCAACACATGAACAAGAGAGCAAAGAGCAGAGAGAAGCACAGCTCGGTTCTTTTTCCTCTTGGTCTATTGTCTCCTTCGGTGCCAAGCAGCGACTCAGTGGCCAAATGGAAAAGGAAAAGTCATCGCGGCGTCTCTTCGTCCACCGAATCTGAGCTGGACGTAGCAGCAGCGCAATAAAAGTCACAAGCGAGCAAGTGCTCCAGAAGTAGTACAAGTCCAAGCAAAAAGAAAAAAACAGCACAGTTTTTTTCCTCCGTACAGGTCTGCTTCAAAGTAGCCTAAGTTCTTGATCTGTGCTCAAAATCATGTTATATTCTCCGGGAAGTGGTGTCACCGATGGCGAGGCATCATCCAGTATGATGGCGAAGGAGAGTTCCACTATCTCGCTGCATTATCCGATACTCACGACGAGCAATTATGCAGCATGGGCAATCAAGATGAAGGTATACATGAAGGCTCAAGGAGTGTGGAACGCGATTGAGAATGACAACGTCGATGTGCGCAAGGATCAAATGGCATTGGCGGCCATCTACCAGGGCATCCCAGAGAAGACGCTCTTCCTACTGGCCGAAAAGGAGATGGCTAAAGCCGCGTGGGAGGCATTGAAGACGATGCATCTTGGCGCCGATCGTGTGAAGGAAGCAAAGGTACAACTCTCAAGACCAAGTTCGAGGTGCTACGTATGAAGGAAACAGAGTTGATCAATGACTTCGCCATCCGGTTAACGGTCATTGTTAACAAGATTCGGACCCTTGGCGAGAAGGTGGAAAAGTTGTACGTAGTGAAGAAATTCCTTCGTGATGCACTCTCACGGTTTCTCCTGATTGCTTCGGTCACAGAGCAATTTGAAGACCTAAAGACAATTACCATTGAGGAGGTCATCGATTGTCTTAAGGTGTATGAGGAACGCATCCACAATAATAGTAACAAGGGCGACGGACAGCTCTTGTTGACCTGTGCTTAGTGGGAGATCCGATCATCGAAGCGTGAAGGCAATAACATTTCCAGGGGTGGTGGCTAAGGCTGTCAGAATCGAAAGTTTAATAAGGCAAAAGTAAGGTGTTATAATTGTAACGATTATGGGCAGTTTGCTTTAGAATACCTCAAGCCAAGGATGAAGAAAGCGTTTGTTGCTGAAGCGCTCAACGATGATGAATCAATAGTACTCTGATGATGAGTTGAGTCAGAGACATCAAGAACATGTGTTGCTATACAAACTCAAGTAAGGTGGAAAGAAATTGGAACGTTGAGGAGATTTGTCACCGTTCTGTGTCAAGTATGAGTTTAGTAAGTCGTAGTTGAGACCAACTGTCTCAATGTTTTAGAATCTTTGCATCTGGATGGACCCGTACCAGTTGAGTTGAGTTGAATTCCTACATGTAGCTTGCATGTAAAACGCTTCATGTGGAGGTGTGACTAGTAGTTCATAATGCATTGAGACTAAAACTAGAGTATGTCAAGTCAAGATTAAGGGAGAGATTGTTAGAAATAATCTTGACTTAGAGTTCAAGACGTAGTAGAGTCCGTCTCCATGTGTAATTCAAGTTGAAGTTGTGTCCAACTTGAAATCCGAATACATATACTAGTAGGAGATTATTTGCCTATATATTGAGAAGATTTGTAGCCAGTTTTATAAGAAAAACAAAAGAAAAAAGGGAGCAAATAAGAGAATAGAGAAATTCAGAAATTCTCCTGTGTTCTCTCAGATTATTTGCAATGTGTGTGTTTTCTCCTAGAATAAAGTTAACACTGGCTTTCTTATGCAACACAAAGGTATTGAGTCAATGAGGCATGCATACATACTGGCACATGGCACATATGGGTGGGTTCTTTTGGGTTGATAACTTATGACCTAAATATTGAATTCTGACTGTTAGCGAGAAGCAGTACGCAGAGGAAAATAGTCACATACGATTTTAATTGGTGCAGCTGAACTAAGTACACCTTTTATTACAATTTTCTATTGACTCCATCTTACAAAACGCACCGTTTAAAAATTATTTATGTAGATAGTATAAGCATAAGCTAACTTTAAATCCAAAAGAACCAAGTCTATATATAGTAGCGGACACTAATTTAGTGGCCATTTCACTAGCATGCCTTTCATTACTTTGGGACATGAGATCCTACTGCTTTGCCACCACGAGAATGATGCTGTCAGGTGGCTTCAATTCATATACATGAAATCGGTAGGCATGTTCTTCCACCTTAAAAAGTGCTATCTACTTGAAATTTTGGTCAAGATGGCTTAGTAAACATGAGTTTTGAAGTGAGTACTGTGGTGACCTTGGATAGTTTAACAAGTTTGTCCCTGTTCAAACAGTCAAGCCCTTGTTCCAAAAAGAGGGAAAAACAAAACTTGATAGGCCTACATATTGCCACATCCATAAGCAATCTCCAATAGGGATAGCAGTAACCTCATAATCTGCCTATAAGGGTTAATATATCCTCTTTAGGCATGTGGAACAGTGACATGAGAAGAGAAATAGCAGCTACAAAAGGATGTATATACCATGGTAGATTACTAGGTTCTTGTGTGGTAGGCAACAATGAGCTTGATAAATTGTGGGCATGTGATGTGCTAGCACATGGGGACAGATTGTGCATCAGGAGTTTGGGAATGTCCCAAGGGCAGTTTCATGTCATGCCATCCAAGATAGATGCAAGTATGCAACCCTCCAAAGCACCTAGTTTGTCCCTGTCTTTGTATCCACTGCATCAAGGGTGAAGACAAAAGGTGTGCATGCGTCTTTGGCTCCTGCTCATGACTCCTTGGTCCCAAACACCATTTGGTTTTGATACGCTTTTGGAGGAAGTAACAGATATGCACTGTCTAGTCATGGATATAAATCAGCATATATATTTTATCTATCATTGCAGTTGGGCTACAACCTTCTTCCCAATTATACACAAACTTAAAAATCTTGCAAACTTCGCTAGCTAGTATAAAGAAAAATATTTTGATTGGTCGTATGAATACTAGATTTGTCATCAAAATTATTTTCAACTAGAAAAACTAACAGTGGAATCTGTATAATGAAGATTTTGGTAGTGTCTAAACTAACATTTACTTAGGTGTTAGGAATAGTCACATGGATTGTGGGAGAGGAGCACACAACTTATAAGTGTGAGGAGCCCCACCCATTGGACTAGTCTTTGGGGAGAAGGTCCAATACCACTTATAAGGTAATTGTCCAAAAAGTGTAATAAGAGCCTAACATCTCCTTGGACCTCATGGTTGCAATGCCCAATCCATGTGTGAGGGAGATTGTTAGAATAGTCCCACATGGATTGTGCACAACTTATAAAATTGGACTAGTCTTTTGGGAGAAGGTCCAATACCACTTATAAACATTTAAACTGTGGCACTAGTTGGACTAGGCATGCAGGTCCAAAAGTGTAATATTAGGAAGAGTAATTGAGAGCATAGATTTGTAAGTGCAAAATATGAAATAAACACAGCATGTTGGCACAGGAGTGAAAGATGATACGAACTGTTGTCACTGTCAATCAAAATACTCCAATAGATTTATCTGCATAATTAACCTTAAACAAAATGTTTCTTACTTCCTACAATTAACCGCAGCAATAGGACATCAATATTTTTTTATAAAAAAAAAAGAAGTCAGGTTCAAATTTTGGAGCAGATGAGTTTGTCAGGAATTTTGGAGAAATCGTAGCGGTCCCTGTAAAACTCATGTGAAAATCTTATGATCCAAACAGGCCTTAATTAAACTGTATTTTTGTAATATGGCCATACTCAAGTGAGAAGTTAACAAATGACACTTCCAATGGCGTTAGCAAACCCATTTCTTTCGCGCGCACATCACAGGGACAGCAACAAAGATGATACCCACAGGCTCAAGTGAGTTCACACCTCACACCTTTCATGACCTTCCAATGGAGAAGCAAAGCCAAAGGGTGCATAGGATAGAGATGGAGGCCAGCCGCAACAAACGAGTGTGAAGAGGGGATGGGTCATGAGATCAACAATTTTGTTGCGACTTATGAGTGATGCACACAAGCACACATGGGGTTAATTGGGTAGAGGAGGCCCATAGTGCTTCCACCAATCATAAAATAGACCTCATCCAACAACTCCCTTGTGTCCACACACTTTAGCGGGTGGGTTTTTTTAGCTACGGTTTATGGTTTATTACTGTGGCTGATGACTTTTAGACCTAGTGTGAGCATATGTATGAACGAACTGGATAGCAATAAGCCGCTTCAAAAAAAGACTAATCAATAAACTGCTTAGAAACAGTTACGAAAAAACCGTTCGTTTATTTGTTCAGAAGAAGCTATATAAGTTATATGCTGAAAAAGAACTGAGCCCTATACTGGAAACCCTGTCGCAAAGTAATCTCCGGCATTGTCATGGTATTAAAGCCGGCAAAGATGTTTTCGAGTGTCAAAGAAAGCCGCTTCTCTCGCTCTTTTGTCAATAAATTTGCTTAGGACTGAGACGCATAGCGTCACCATTCCTTTGGACTGAGATGTGCATACTCTTAGGCAGGTTTGCATTTGCACATCGTCAACTCAAGGCTTCACATCTAAAACGGCGGCCGGCAATAGTTGGCAGAAAACAAGGGTCGTGCCGTTGGTTGCATGCATCCTTATAAAACGTGGAAATTTGTGTTAATCGTACAGGTACTGTTGCATGCAATTCTTTTACAAAATTATTGTGTCAGACGTGGCCAAAGCAGTGGGCGATTACTTGGGCTGTCACATCTGAAAATGTTAAGCTTGCTTGGTCCGTCACACGTGTAACATGTGTATGACCGATGGCGGAGATTAGAAGGATGTGTAACCAGATCGGTCTAGTGACGATCCAAAGTGATCAGTCTAACTGCTGGCTTAAGACCGGTCTAACCAGATATAGCCGGTCTGACCATTAGTCAAACGTTGGTCTGACCGTAGGTCTAGGGCCGATCTGACCAGTCCTCTGTTCCCAGACATAAAAACCACTCGGATCAAAACTCAAACCTCAAAAACTTGCTCAAATATCATCCAAACAACATTAAATTTTGCATGAGACTTGTTCAAGACATTAGAAATCTAAACCAATCAAGAATCATAAGGTTCTTAGGCTCAGATTCACTGGTTTGAAGAAAATCAAATCTAGATCCCAAGAACATCTAAAACTCTAAAATCCAAATTAGTTCTTACTCAAGGATTTTTTTTAATCAAGAGGATAATCCAGATCTAGTCATATATATCATATCAAGCTAATTTAGGTATAGATTCAAGATAAAACTATCTTATCCACAAAAACCCAAATTTGACCAAAAAACAAACAAAATTGGATTTGATCTTCAATCTTGCTACATGGGTGACCTAGATAGATGAAGATTGATCAATAGACTAATTTTCTACTTACTCATCATGAATCATAGTAAGATCAAGAGGGGAGAAGGAAACACCAAAAATTAAACTGAATCAAGATTTCAACACTTGAGCAAATAGGAGAAAAACTTAGATAAATTTTGACATCTATTGATACTTAGAGATGAATATTTACATCCACTCCCTACCCAGTCACCAAGCCAAAGGATGACAAAAAGCCCAATACAAATAGCCACAACTCATTTCTTAAAAGTTCTTCTAAAAACTCTAACTCTCCTTCAATTTGCTTCCTAGAGAACTAATCCTAACTCCCTTAACTCACCTCTTACATATAAAAAGCTTATAAGAAACTCTAACCAGTACCTCTAGTTGGGTTTCATCCTCACTTACATGGGCTAACCCATTAACCCAACTCCATAATAGGTTTTCCACACACATGTATGCTTCTCAAACCATGACTTGCACTTGACTCTAATAGCCCAGCTCCTTGATCTAATCCACTTAGGCCACCACCGCAATTATGCACATAACCACTTTTTGGTATTGGGCAATTTACAAAAAAATGCCCCCACTGCCATTCTTCAACGCAGTTTCATGCTTCCCTCGTCTTGAAGCAACCATGTGCTTCAACTTCAACTCCATGTGGCCCCAATGACTTGCCACCAAGCCTCTCATACGTCTAGATCTCACCAAACCGTTCTCACTTGTAAATGACCCTAAGTCACTTGGTGCATCACATGCCTCTCCATACACCATGACGGTACCCAGTTTCTCTGACCATTCTTGTAGGATCGGAAATGGCAACAGAAGAGGGTGAATGGTGCCTTCAAAAAATTGCCCCCAAGTATCCACTTTATCTTCTTCTCCAGTAGCTATAAAAGCTATGAAGAAAAGCATTCATGCCTACTAGAAATGCAGAAGAAATCAGAGAACAAAACACACACTAAAGAATGCAGGCCGGTCTGACTGCCATATCAAGGCCGGTCAGACCGCTTGCCAGCCGCCGGTCCATCCGCTATACCTCGGCCGGTCAGACCGCTAGCCCTCGGCCGGTCAGATCGCCATTGTGCCTCCGGTCTGACCGCTAGGGTTAGCGGTCAGACCGCCCCTTACCACCCGGTCTGACCGCTGGTATGAAACCGGTTAGACCGGCCTTTGGTTCTGGTAGGGGCAGAAACCAGCGGGCGCCCGACAGAAACTTTGAAAATACTAAAACTCACTGAAATGCAATGAATTGACAAAATCTTACTGCTCTCTTTGGGTCAATTGATCAAGACTCTAAACTAAATAACAAATTGACCTCAGATATCAAGAGAATTCATCAAGAGAGCAAGAAACTGAGATTTGAGCATAAATCTGAAAATTGAATTGAGAATGAGGCTAATCTTCAGATTTCTCATGCTTCTTCAATCCTTTGCTTATGAAATTTTGCATTTCAGCAGGGCATGATCTTACTACTGGAAATCATACACCTAGAACATCTCTTCCACCAAGACATAAAAGATATGCACTTGCTCTGACATCAAACCCTAGGAACTAAAGAACAGAGGAATTGCTGTCGAGTTCAATTGAGAAGCAAACTGCAAATGAAATGTTTTCCCTCGGGACTTAACTGGCCAAGATAGCCTAGTGAACCTATCCCAGTTCAGAGACAAACATTTTGCTGCTTCTCAACCAAAGATTCTACTCACAGACAAAATGAGCAGAGAAGAACTGAGAACCACAAAAGAACACAGGAAAAATACAGAGAGAAAATGAAATCAGTTCATCTCAAATAAAAAACATCTCACATTGATATATGGAGATGAATGATTACACAGGAGTTCTCTTACACCCATCTCACTACTTCCCCATATGCAATTGAAAAGAGATGTCTACACTCTCTCTACATGCTTGAGAGAGGAACACACGCACACACGTAGAGCACACTCTCTGCCTAGAGCTCAGAACACAACCCACTGCTTTCTTGCTTGACCTCAACTCACTGCCTACTCCTCTTCTTAAAGCCAGACTCACAGCCACAAGAAGGAAAACAAGAATTGTAGGCCAACACACACTACCAACCTCACAGACCAATGAGGCAAACCCCACTCACATCCTGAGTGATCCACAAGAGGTAAATCAAGAAGTGCAATCCAAAACTCACTTCATGACTTCGCACCCACTTGAGGCAAGAGTCAAACCACTCACAACACAAGAAATGGAGGGAACCAGCCACTCCACTCATGCTTGAGTCAATTCTTCAAATTTCCCCTCAAGCACCTTCCTAGAAGCTTCTTGCAACCGGCACCCTGACTGTCTAGACCTCGACTCCTCCCTGTGTCTAGTCCTGGTCTGCTCCGCTGCACACGACCGCACCCGGCATCCTGACCGTCTGGACCTCAATTCCTCCCTGAGCCTAGTCCCGATCCACCTCTCCGCTGCCCGTCGTGTCCACCCAACTCTGACCGACTGGACCTCCGACTCCACCTGAGTCTAGTCCTGGTCTGTTCCGTCGCACACGACCGCAACCGACATCCAACCGTTTGGACCTCCGACTCCTCCCTGAACCTAGTCCCGGTCCACTCGTTGTTGCCCGTCGTGTCCACCACCGGTAGCTCCAGCTCCGGTTCCTCGTCTCCCGGCTCGCAACCACCTCAGCAGCCTCGATCATCTTTGGCATCTTCGACCGTCTGGACCTCAACACCTCCTGTGCCTAGTCCCGGTACTCCCACGCCTCACCATGACCTAGCTCCAAGTACCGCACAGACAAACAAACCGTCACATAGCACCGCACGAAACAGCATAATCAACAATAGCATTAGTAAAAGGTACTCAACCCTGGAATACCTAAAATAAACTCAAACTCTCTAACATAAGCATCAATTACTCATCACAAATATGGGGATACCTCCACATGGTCTCTCAGTTCTGGACCTTAACTCCTCCCTAAGCTTAGTTCCAATCCACATTGTTATTGCCTGTTATATCTACCACTGGTAGCTCTCTAGTTCTTTGTCTTCCTAGATTGTAACCACTCTGCTAGCCTTAATAATCTTCTGAAGGCACCTTGATCATTATAGACCTCAACTCCCTTAGCTTAGTACCGATCCCTTGACTGCTTTGGATCTAAGTTCTCTTAGCTAAGGCCCGGTCTCATCTATCTCACCATGACCTAGCTTTGGAGTCATACAACCATCAATAATAAGTAAATCATCATGTAGCATTGCACAATACATAAAATCATCAATTGACACAATTGATAAGCTAAGAATCCTTACTTTCACATCAAAGCATCTTCGCACGCTTTGACATGTAGCCCGTAGTGCCTACTGACTAGTCATCACATCTTCATGCATTCAGCCTTCCCCAAACCATCCCTATGTGCATTGGTCACATCACTTGGCGCACCACATGCACCAACTTACATCTTCATGATTCTTGTTTTCTCTGTGCTTTCCGTTTGAGCCACATAACCTCACTCAGACTCACACAATCGCACGGACCTCAACTCCCCTGCCTAGTCTTGATCCTTTGATGTTGACTGCTAGCATTCTTCAAGCCACATGCACATTGAAAGATCAAGCAATCATGTTAAGCATAAGTTCTATTAACTTGACTTATGTTAGTCAAAATAATGCATCATGCAACAAACAATAGCACTTATGTCATACACGCACTCAAAACACATCCCACTGATCCTAACCTCTTAGGACTAAACCTCAAACTAAAATGAACAATTTCAACACCAATTCCCCAAATGCCGGTCAAACCACCATTACTAGACCAGTCATACCATCGATAACAGTCTGACCATTGGCACGATGTTGGTCAGACTGCATTTTTATCGGTTTGATCACTCAAGAGCACCAGAAAATGCCCTCTCTGGAATTGTGGTTAAACTCTATCTAGTTTCAGCTTAGAACTCCATTTTATGTGACACTTAGTACAAACATATCCCAAACACGCCTACACAAGTGTTTGGTGTGCAATTTTTAAGAGTCAGATGCCTAGTCTGACTGCTTGCCCCATGGTGCTCAGACCGTCGACCATCAGCCAGTTAGACTGCTATCCCTATGGCGGTCAAACCGCCTTTTTTAGGTAAAACAGTAGGAGAGTCTCCTACTGTGGTATATTAAATAAAATAATAATATATAATATGTACATAGCAAAAATAATAATGTACCATAAAACATTCTTTTACTCTGTACAAATGCAAAGTGACCTTCGTCTTGAATCTCCTTTTCGAATTATCTAAGCTATGTTGCTAATGTTTGAAGATATGTTCATTACGTTGCTTCCAAATGTGCCAAGCTGCCATAATGAATTTCTCCATGAAGAAATCAATCCACAAGGTTAATTTTGCCTACAACATCATGTGTGACACCTCAGCATCATAAGTCCAGTGGATCCCAATAATGTGCCTGTTGTGGTTACAGACCAAACAGAGAGAGATGTGGTAGTGGAGAGTTGGGAGAAAGTGATGACCTCTCCTCCCCCTCCTAGCCTTCCCTTGGTATATATATTCGTATGGGCTGTGCTTTTACAATTGTGCCCTTACATCGGTACCTCCCTGTCAGGGGTATTTAAGCCATTACATATGTCCCATTTTGGGCCCTATAACCTTCTAACAGCTCGCTGGTTTAGGTGGGGCCACCCCTACAACAGAGCCTCTCATGGTGAAGAGCTTCACAGGCCGGGCCATGTTGCCGAAGTCCTTTGGCCCTCCGCCCTCGCGCGCTCGTGAACTTCTCCGAACTTGCGGAGCCTTGGTGCAGCGGGTCCGGGGTTTGAGGCCGAGCCGGCCGATGCTCGATTGGCAATGAGACAGACGCGCGAGCGCTCCGCCCAGCCGGGCGCCAGCCGGCGTAGACACGCGCGCGCTCCGCCCCTACCCTCGAACGGGTGGCGCGAGGCGCTGGTCGGCGTAGCGCGCGCGCTTCCATCCCCTACCCTTCGAACGGGTGGCGGCGCGCTGGCGCTGGTCGGAGAAAGCGCGCGCGCCCGCCCCAACCTTCGAACGGTGGCGCGAGCGGGCGCTCGGTCGAGTAGGGCGCGCGCCGCTCCTCGCCCTTCGAACGGTGGCGCGAGCCGGGCGCTCGTCGATGTAGGCGCGGCGTGTGCTCCGCCCTCGCCCCGAACGGTGGCGCGAGCCGGGCGCCGGTCGATGTAGGCGCACGCGCGCCCGTCCCTCGCCTTCAAACGGTGGCGCGAGCCGCGCTCGTCAGTAGGCGCGGCGCGCTCGCCTCGCTTCGAATGGGTGGCGCGAGCCGGGCGCTGGTCGATGTGGCGCGCGCGCCGCCCCTACCCTTCAACGGTGGCGCGAGCCGCGCTGTCGAGTAGGCACGCGCGCGCTCCGTCCCCTCGCCTTCGAACGGGTGGCGCGGGTGGCGCTGGTCGAGTAGGCACACGCGCTCCGCCCTCGCCGCCGAACGGGTGGCGGGCGCTGGCGCTGGTCGATGAGGCGCGCGCGCTCGTCCCCTACCTTCGAACGGGTGGCGGGCGCTGGCGCTGGTCGATGTAAGCGCGCGCTCGTCCCCTACCTTCGAACGGTGTGCGAGCGGGCGCCGTCGGCGAGGCGCGCGCGCGCCCTCGCCCTTCGAACGGTGGGGGGCGCGCGCTCGGTCGATGTAGCGCGCGCGCTCGCCCCTACCTTCGAACGGTGGCGGGCGCGGCGCTGGTCGATGTAGGCGCGCGCGCGCTCGCCCCTACCCGAACGGTGGCGCGAGCCGGCGCTGGTCGGTCGGCGTAGGCGCGCACACTCCGCCCCTACCTTCGAATGGGTGGCGCTGGCCGGGCGCTGGTCAGCAAAGTAGCGCGCGCGCCCGCCCCTACCTTCGAACGGTGGCGCTGGGCTGGTGCTCGTCAGTAAGCGCGCGCTCCGCCTCCTTACCCTTGACCGGTGGCGCTGGCCGCTCGTTGGAGTAGGCGCGCGCTTCCCGCCCCTACCTTCGAACGGGTGGCGCGGGTGGCGCTGGTTGGATAGTGGCGCGCGCGCCCGCCCCTACCTTCGAACGGTGGCGCTGGCCGGGCGCTGGTTGGAGTAGGTGCGCCGCGCCCGCCCCTACCTTCAACGGTGGCGGGCCGGGCGCTGGTCGATGTAGGCGCGCGCGCTCCGCCCCTACCCTCGAACGGTGGCGCGAGTGGCGCTGGTCGGCGCGGTGGTGGAGGCGGGCCTCGCGCCGCCGGCGTCTCTGTGCTTCGAAGTTGTTATGACCCCGCGGTCTGGTAGTGCGCTTATAATGGTGCCTGGAATCGTGCCGACGCCTGGCCTGTCAGGACGTAGGCTGTCCCGCCATGCCGTCCGCCTTCCCGTGGGTGGGGCACGCGGCGGCTTGTGATTGGTGCGTCGTGGGATGTGAGCGGTTGCGTGACCGCGGTAGTTCGCCTCTTCCCTAGGTTAGCGGGACGCGTGGCGGGCGCGTTGCCGCGCGCGTTGTCCGCCACCTACCAAGCACGCCTCGAAGTCTTGGCGTTCTTCTTCAAGCCGTGGGTAGCCGAACGGCTGGGGTTAACTGGCCGCGCTTGTAGCCGTGGGAAGGCGAAGCGGCCTTATAAGGTGCCACCGTTGTAGTGGGGACGTTCTGTCTCGCCTGTCTCCTAGCTGTGCTTGTTCTGACAGTAGCGCAACTTACTCCCGCCTTGGTTCTTTTTGCCCTGATCGCAGAGAACAATGGCCGGCCATGACGATGTCTCCCACCATCCCGGCGGCTCCTTGTCTAGCCGGACGAGTTGTCTGCCCTTCCGGGAGTACGAGCCTGCCGCGGGGCGTTCACGCGCCGACAGCGTAGGACGCCATGGAATACTCGGGGCCATCGCTCCGTGTCGGGCGAGTCGATAATCAAGAGACGCAGCTGCGCTTGTACGGAAGGGAAGGTCGAGGAGCGTGATGGGGCTCGCCACCTGTCGCGACGAGACGAGCCGAGGCCCCGGAAATGGAGGCGATCGTTTTCGTCGCGTTCTTCGACGCCGACCTTCGAATGCCCTCAACGATGTTTGTGGGCGATGTCCTGCGGGCCTACGAGTTGGAGTTAGCACAGCTGACGCCAAACGCCATAGTCCGCCTAGCTGTCTTTTCGTGGCGGCACGACGTAAGGCGGTGTCCCAGCACAGCCATTCGCCACCCCCGCACGACGCATCTTTGCCGCCACCCAAGAAAGTCGTGGAGGGCTGTATCCAACTTTGGCGGTGTGGATTTTCGGCTACGAGCGCCCCGCACGACGCTATTCCTCGCGCCGACCACCACAGGAGGTGGGAGTCCGGCCGACGCGGCGGTGATTTTATTACATCGTGACCTGCACGAGTGGCCTGCTATGCCGAGGTGGGCCAATCTCGTTCAATAGCTCGCCAAGTGTGAAGCCGGAGGCTGATGATGCACAGAGGCTATGGAGGCTTGCTGTCGTTTCGCGCCGGCTAAGTATGCGTGACTTGGCCGAAGAGTTTACGATGTACGGGGTGGCGCCACTCTCCGCCCGGTGGAAGTACGCGCGATGGGGCGACGACCGAGAGGACGGGGTTCGCCCGCCATTGTCTTGCCTGCTTCCGCCCTCCGCTCCTTGTAAGTTGTGCAGTGCGTTGGTACGCATCCCTTTGTGTCTGCGTAGTCCCCGCCTGATAAGACTTGTTGTCTTTTGTGCAGTGGCCCGGCTAGAAGATGCGAGCACGCGGTTGTAGCATTCACCGGTCCGCACACGCCAAGGAGCACAAGCCGTGAGGCCGCGACCAAAACGGTGAAGCGTGGGCGGATAAACGCCGCGTCGCGAGGTTCTCGGGCGTTCTTGCGCCCGAGCACGCGGTGCCGGCGGAGGCTCCCGCAGGACTCGAGCCATCGTGGCGGTGGTAGCCAGCGGGTATTGCCTTCGCGCGGCGGCTCGCCCGAGGTTGCCGACCACCCGCCGCACCGCGATGAGTCCGCCGACCGATTCGGGTGGGCGCGCTGCCTCGAGCCCATTGGCGGCACCATCCGCCGCGCTGCCGAGCCCATGCGCACGCCGTCGCGGTCGTAACCGCCGACTGGGGACGCCGCTCGGCGAGTGCTACGGCCGGCGGTGCTTTGCCACCCACGGCGGCTGCCAAGGACGCGCCCGGGGTGGTAGGGACCGAAGGCGCGATAGGAGTTGCGGCTGCTAGCGCCGTGGAAGAATCGCCTGCGGTGCTACAGGTGAAACGTCCTCGAGTCCAATCTCCCTCGCCTCCGAGGGGTCGGTACGGCGTCGCCGACCCTGTGCTTGGAGTTGTGGTGCCCGACGCGGCCGAAGGGTCTTCTCAACCGCCTACCGAGGCACTCGCCCCCCGACCGGCGGTTGAACGGCACCCCCTTCCGTCGTGGCGGAGGGTGCAGGAGGTAGGCGCAGTTCCCTTTCCTCGCACGACTTCACGAAACTCTCTCCGATTTGCTCGCTCATTCCGTCGACATCAGGCGAGATGAAGTCTCCCGAACGTGGTGAAGGATCAAGCAACGGGGGTGTGCACGACGTCCCTAACCCCGCGTGGTGCCCGCAGCGCTGCCGCCGTTGAAGTGGCCGGCCTCCGCAGCCCCGACGCGCGCGGGGCGAGCTTGTCTCTCCGACTTCCTCCCGCTACCGAGACACTTCGCGCTTTTAATGAAGCCGCGGAGCGCGCGCTCACGGGCGGCTTGGATCGGCAGATGTTGTCGTCGGCGAGGAGACCTCCGCGCCGCGCCGCAGCCTTGGAGATAAGGGTAAGTATATGTACGCCACGGTTGCTAGAGTACTACCGGCACCTGCCGACTCTTATTGCTACTCCCAGACGCTTGTCATCGCCTGCGCTAGATGAGGCCCGTGATCCGGAGAGGAGAGCCCCGGAGGTCGGTCTTCATGCCGCGGATGACGCCCACGCCACGGCGACGCAACAGCTTCACGCTACTGGAGGGCGCCGCGCCGCGCAACACAAGACCGAGGAAGTCCAGCGCGCCGCGGCGGAGGAACGTACCTCCTTTTGCAGCAGATCACCGCTCTAGAGGAGGAGAAGGCCCGGTGGTGGAGTCTCTTGCGAGAAGGACCGCGCTTGACAATGCGCCCATGTCGTGGAGGGCAATGGAGTCTCAACCGGGCCCTCGGGATCGTGTGTCGACGCGTTGGACGCTACCACGGCCGGAGGACTTGGTGGAGATGCTCGGCTGGTCGAGGAAGGGGCCGGCGTTGCTTTCGCAGCGCTAGAACCTTTGGCGAGCATTGCGCTTCCTCGGCGCATGCCTCGCCTCGCCATGCTTCACACTCATGGGTGTAGACATGTCCATGAGCTGGTGAACCTCACCGATCTCCTCGCCGGCGGAGGCGGCGTCGACGCTATTCGCCATCGAGCCCGCCCTCAAACTTCCACCGACGGATCGGGGCTACGTCGGGAGGACGCGCGTTGGTTGCGCAGCAAAGAACGCCGCATGGGGTGGGGACCTCTCCGCCGGCTTGAAGGAGTTCCCGGCGCCACAATGGCGCGCAGCCCATCGGCACCGCGCGAAGGATGAGCGGTTGGTTAGGGAGTGGTGCATCAGGCGCTCTCGCCAGGTCATGTAACCCGACATTTTTGCGATGAACCGGCAGCACCGTTCTAATGTTGTAGGTCGTTTTTATACTCCGAGGAGTACGCACAGAGCAACGCTGTGCGTGCGCGAATTCGCGCCTTGTTTATACTCCAGAGTGCGCGCAAGGGCGTCCCCTGCCGCGCCTTATTTAGAGTCCGTGAGATCGGGCGCGTGCGAGGCGACCTCGATGCTACGACTTAATTTAGAGTCCAGATCGGGCGCGCGTGCGAGGCGGATCTCGACGCCACGACTTCATTTAGAGTCCGTAGATCGGGCGCGCGACGCGACCTCGACACTACGACTTCATTTAGAGTCCGAGATCGGCGCGCGCGAGGCGCACTCGACGCTACGAGATCCTCGTGCTTGAACCTCGCGGATATACGGACGGCCTCGAGTACGCACCGCTCGCCGACGCATTTTTCGACATGCTGGGCCGCGCCGCTCGCGCTTCGCCGAGGAGGTCCAGGACACGCGACGCCTCGTCGGGCGCTGACGAGGACCTCCGCGAGGCGACCTTGATTTCCTCAGCGCCACCGCCACATCACCAAAAAGGAGCTTGAAAGGCGTGAACCCCGCCGGGCGTGTTACCGCAGCGGCGGAGGACCAAGGACGCCAGACGCCGCCGCCACTTGCCCTTCGCAACCCGACCAGCGCTTTTTGACGGCGATAGAGATGGCGTCGTTCGCCTCTCGATCGCTCCGTTGGATCTGGGGTGCCCACCGAGGCGAACCGGCGTGATGCCCATGCCGCCGCGTAACTCTTTGAATAGGGTGGCGCCGAATTGCGTGCCGTTGTCAACGTGAGCTCTCGGCACGCCGGCGACATATAATGTTCTCGCAGAGGAAGCGTTGCATGGCCGCGAGGTTATTTTGGCGGGGGCTACGCCCCGCCACTGAAAATATTCCAGCGCAACTACCACGAACCGCAGGTCCCCTAGGGCTCGGGGAAGTGGTCCCACTATGTCGACGCCCCAGCGTGCCAGCGGCCACACCGGGGGAATAGGGTTGAGGTTCATCGGGGGCCTGCGGATGATACGTCCCATCCACTAGCACCCCTGACACCGACGCACGATGTCCTGGGCGTTAGTGATGGCAGTCGGCCAGTAAAAGCCTTGCCGACCAATGACCTTGGCGCGAGGTGAGACCCACACACCCCCGCGTGGATCTCCGCAAGGAGTTTTTTCCCCTCTTCGCGCGAGAGGCAACGTAGGAGCGGTGCGCATACTCCCTTTTTGTAGAGTGTCCCTTCAAACACCTGGAAGGATCTAGCACGGTATTGCAGACGCCGGAGCTCGGCGGGGTCCTCCGGCTCGGCAATGCCCTGCAGGAAATTGAAGATAGGCACTTGCCAGTCGCCTTGCCGGACGATGTGGTGAACGAGGGCCGCGTCCCAATTATCCTGCGCGATGGCCGCCCGCGGTAACACTTCGTAAAACGCCCCATCAGGGGGTGGCATTTGTTGGCTGGCCGCCTTTGCGAGGGCGTCGGTTTGCTCATTTTCCGCGCGAGGGATGGCCTTGACCGTGACGCCCAAGAAATACCTTTCCCTCGCTCTTACGGCCGTGAGGTATTTGGCCAGCTCGGGGTCCTTGCCTTGATATGACTTGTCTACGTGGCCTGCCACCAAACGCGAGTCCGTGCGGACGAGCACTCGCCGCGCACCGATTGCCTTAAGCTTTGTCAGGCCGAAGAGCAGCGCTTCATACTCAGCTGTGTTATTGGTGGCCGGAAACGCGAGGCGCGCCGAGTATAGAAGGCGCCCCTCGGGCGTAATAATCATCGCGCTTAGCCCGCGCCACGACGCCGTAGGCTCTGGCCGATGGTGAGCGCCCATACCGGTCGTCGTGCTTCGGGCGGCCGAGCGGTGAGTCCATTCTCGCGAGGAAGTCGGCGAGAACTTGAGATTTGATTGTCGTCTGAGGCGATGTCGTGAGAACGGGCGAAGCTCGGCGCCCACGCGCCGATGCACCCGTGGATTCCTTATTGTGTAACATCTCCGCCGGGGAACGAGGAAGGCACCGTGATTGGGTGGGCCAAAAATAATGTCGAAGCTTTCGAGGCCATGACCAACGCGTAAGCGAAGCTTTCAAGCTCGTGATATCTCGCCTTGGCGCTTGGAGGGCTTCGAGACGCAGTATACGGGCCGCTATACGGCGCCTTCCTCTAGGATGAGGACGGCATCGACCATGAATCGACGCGCCGATAGAGCAAGAGGAGCCTCCGTGTTGGGGCGACCAGAGTCGGGAGGCTCGCCAGGTGTTTCTTGAGCTCGTTGAAGGCCTCCGCACAGTCGCTATCCCAACGAAATCTGTCGCACCCAAGGAGTGTCTTAAAGAATGGCAGACCCCTCTTCGCCGCCCTAGATAGGAAGCGGCTTAGGGCTGCCATGTGGCCCGCCAGCCTCTGGACCTCCCTCGTCGTCTTGGGCGGCTCCATACCTAGGATGGCCTCAACCTTATCGGGATTCGCCTGGATGCCCTGTCCGGATACGAGGAAGCCCAGTAGTTTGCCCGCCTCCACGCCGAAGACGCATTTGTCGGGGTTGAGTTTGATGCCGGCCTTCCTGAGGTTGTCGAAGGTCTCCTGGAGGTCCCGCCGCGCGGCGAGTCGCTGTGTTTTGACTACCACGTCGTCGACGTAGGCTTCCACATTCCTCCCGAGTTGGGCGGTGAGGGCAAGTGCGACGAGGCAGGTAAAGGTAGCGCCTGCGTTCTTCAGGCCGAAGGGCATCCCGACGGCGTAAAGTCCCAATCGGTGATGAAACTAGTCTTGTCCTCGTCGCCTTCGCCATGTATACCGGTGGTAGCGAGTAGGCATCCAGAAACTCATTAGCTCGCACCGCGTAGCGCCGACCAGTTGATCGATGCGCGGCAGGGTAATTGTCTTTGGGCACGCCTTGTTGAGTGCCGTGAAGTCAATGCACATACGCCAGCCCCGCCGGCCTTTTGACCAATACAGGTTGGCGAGCCACTCGAGTGGTGGACTCGCGAATGACCCCGCCCGAGAAGCCGCCACCTCCACCTTGGCCGCCGCTGCCGATCCATGGACATACGACGGCTTTTGCTTGACCGGCTTGGCGCCGTGGCGGACCGCCAAGCGATGCTCGACATCGCGTGGTCTACGCCCTTAATGTCCTCCGTGACCATGCAAAAATGTCGGCGTTGTTTCAAGCACTTGGAGTAGGTCTCGCCGACCGTGAGGAGCCCTCGCCAATGGACACAAATGCCCTCCGCCGAGCGGAACCTTTGACTCCACCCTCGGGCCAAGGCTTAGGTGTCCATCCCGAGCGGAGGGCGACGCGAGCATGCCCGGAGGACGTGCACCGCCGGTAAATCCCGGCCGCCGACTTCGACGCGCCTCGCGAGGTCCCGTCGCCGAAGACGTTGATCACGCCCGCGGCCCGGGAGCTTCATACATAAGAAGGCGTGGTGCGGGATCGCCTTGAGGGAGTTGATGGCGGGGCGTCCCAATATGACGTTGTAGGGGTGCGGGATGTCTGCGACATCGAAGATGATGTGCGCGCTTCGGGTGTTACCCTCCTGGCGGAATGTAAATGGAAGGGACACATGTCCTATGGCCTCCAGCGGTTGGTCTCCGAAGCCTTGAAGTGGAGCTCCTGACTGCTCTAAGCGGCTTCGGGGATTCCCATACGATCGAGGGCCCCCGCGAGCAGAATGTTCACAGAGCTCCCCCCGTCGACGAGGATGCTCCTGACGTCATGGCCTACGATGTGAGCCTGAATGACTAAAGGGTCTTGGTGAGGGAACTCCACACCCCTGGCGTCATTCAAGGTGAAGGTGATGTCGCGGGGTGGCACTCACGGTTGCGGCTGCTCCAAGGGGGCCCCGATAGGGACCCTCCGGTGATGACGCTGATGGAGCGGCACCACGTGCCTTCCCCGGATGAGGCCCGAGCTCCGGCCGTCATCCGTCGCAACTCCATGACCTCGATGCACGTCTTCATGTGGTGATCGCCGTAACCGTGCACCTCACACCACTTGCTGTAATCTAGAATTTCTTGTTCCGCGCGGGGTCTCCCGTCGCGATCTAGTCCGCCTTCCCATCCCCGGCCCCCGCCCCGCGAGGTGGGGGCAGGTCCTCGAGGGGCGTTCTCGATGCCGAGGACATGGCGGACCTTTTGTGGCCTGCGCTGGCAACGTCGAGGCTTGCGCCTGCCCCTTGAAGAGCCTTCCTGCTCCTCGGTATCGCTACCGCCAGGAGTGTCTCCCCGGGGTTCGCGTTTGTGGCCCTGCTTCGGGGAATCATCACCCGCCCCCCCTCATGTGGCAAGCGCTTCGCTTGGGCGAGGTTGGGGGTAGCAGTGCTGCGTCTCCGCGCCTCTTCCTCTGCCCGCGCATACTCCTGCATTTTGTCAAAGAGCTTGGCGACTATCTTAATAGGCTTCCGCGCGTTGTATTTGGCCATGGGGCCCGAATGAAGGCCCTGTATGACCGCGTTGATGACGGTTGTCTCATTAATGTTCTTGACTTGGCAGCGCACCTTTGCAAAGCGCTTGGAGTAGTCCCGGAGCTTCTCCGAAGGTTTCTGCTTCACTGCGAAGAGCTGGTCTGCGTCGACCCGCTCGACATAGTTCCCTTGAAAGTTGTTGTAAAGGCGGTCGCGGATCTGCTCCCACGCGTAGATGGAGTTTGGCTCTATGGTAAAAAACCAGGAAAGCGCCACTCCTTGCAACGCGAGGGGGAGTCCCTTCGCATTTGTGGTGTCGTCTCCACCCGCTGCCTCGATTGCGGTTTTGTACACGCCGCACGAACTCGCGGGGTCCGTGACGCTTTGTATGGCTCGATGACACCGGGAATTTGAAGTCTTCGCCACACCGCGCCGTAGTCCCGCCAAAGGGGACTCGGATCGACGCGCCGCGCGCACGCGGCTGGATGTGGGGCGCCGCACTATTCGCCCTTTCCGCGCGAGCTCTGGCGTGACCAGCGGCGCGCCTGCTGGCTCGAGCCTCTTGCATGTCTCGGACAGCCCGCGAAGATCCCCAGCTCCCGCCGAACGCGTTGAGGGCCGCGCCAGGTGCTTTCCACCGCTGGTGCGGCGGGCCGCCGGCGCCGCCACCGGACGGGTCCAAGACGGTACGATCGCCTCGCGAGCTCCCGAGCCGTCGGCCGCCCGCTGTGGCTATCTCCAACCGCCGGTCCGCGCTACCGACGAGCGTTGCGGCGAGGGTGGCGGGGTTGGCGCCGCGCGCGGGGTTGGTCGTTAGCGGCGGTGGCGGGTCGGTCGCCGCACGCCGATGGCGGGTCGATCGTCGCCGCAGCGCCGCGCGACGCCGTCGCAGCGCCGATGGCCGTCGTCGCCGGCGCCGATGACGGGTTGGTCGTCGCGAGGCGAAGCGCCGACGCCCGCGACCACCGCGCCCGTGCCGTCACCCGCGCCCGCGACAGCCGATGCCGAAGCCTGGTACCCACGCGACGCTCCGATCCAGCCGCCTTCTTTCCCTTTGCCGCCATCGACGAAGTTTTTTTCGGTGCCATCCTTCTTCGGATTTCAAGCTTCTCCTGTCCTCCCCACGGACGGCGCCAACTGTTGTGGTTACAGACCAAACAGAGAGAGATGTGGTAGTGGAGAGTTGGGAGAAAGTGATGACCTCTCCTCCCCCTCCTAGCCTTCCCTTGGTATATATATTCATATGGGCTGTGCTTTTATAATTGTACCCTTACATCGGTACCTCCCTGTCAGGGGTATTTAAGCCATTACATATGTCCCATTTTGGGCCCTATAACCTTCTAACAGGCCTGCTGGGTTTAAGTGGGGGCCACCCCTACAACAGTGCCAACATTGTATACTAAATGGACAAGCAAAAAACAGGTGATGTGAAGTCTCCTCAACGCCTCTGTTACAGAGATCATAGCTTATGTTTCCATCAATGTTAAAATTCTTCCTCTTCAGAATATTTCTTATGTTCAGTCTATCCATCAGAAGAAGTCAAGCAAAGACCTTGAGTTTCATCACACATTTGCTTTTCCAAATATGTAAATATACCTTAGAAAAATCGTATTCACTATATGACAGGGGAATCACCACCTACAAGCACAAGCCATGAATGTGAAATAGCTTTGCAGATAGAAACCATAGAGTCAAAATCTGTATCAATCTGTACTACGACAGGATCTATACTACGGTAGATTTATCGTATCAATTTTGAATCAAGCATTTTTGTTCAATGGCCGGGTTCTTTTGGGCTTAAAGTTAGCTTATACTTTTACTATTTACAGTAATTTGCTTTTAATTGGTGCATTTTTTTGAGACGGGGTCAATAAGAAAACTGTAGTAAAACGTGTACTGAGTTCAGCTGTACCGACTAAAATCACATACGACTATTTTACTCTACGTACTATCTCTTATAAATAACTAAAATTTAAATATTGAAACCATAAATCGTTAATAATAAGAAATCACCATGCCATACCGGACAAACAATGTGTTACAGCCACGACGGAGGCGCCCCTATCCTACCTCTCATCTTTCCCTTTCTATTCCACACGGGATTCTCTGACTTTATGAAGTAAAGTCACAGCGTAACTTTGCTTCGTAAAGTTCGTCCATCCGATGATCAATGGCCCAGATTAATCTAGCGTTTTTTGAATTTTTTTACTTCTAGTTTTTAGCTTTTTTATTTTTATCTTTTTCTAACTTTTTTTTCTTTTTTCTTATATTTCTTTATATTATCTGTGTTAAAATAACCTATTTTTTATTTTTAAAAATAGGTTATTTTAACACAAATAATATAAAGAAATACAAAAAAAGAAAAAACTAGAAAAAAAAATAAAAAGCTAAAAACTAGAAGTATTTTTAAAAATAGGTTATTTTAACACAGATAATATAAAGAAATATAAGAAAAAAGAAAAAAGCTAGAAAAAGATAAAAATAAAAAAGCTAAAAAGTAGAAGTGAAAAAAATCAAAAAACGCTAGATTAATCTGGACTGTTGATCGGCGGATGGACGGTGACTTTGCTTAGTAAAGTCAGAGAAGCTGCGCCGTTTCTACTCACACCTCAGCAGCTTGTTCGCAACTTCTCTCTCTCTCTCTCTCATATTGTCCCTTGAAGCAACCAACTGCCCTCTTTCTCTCTCTCTCTCTCTCAGTACCTTGTCTCACTCACGATATATGCACACCATTGTTCCCCTACACTGCCACCACGCCATTGGGGGGCCTGATCTAGCCAAGGGGGGATGAAATGAAAGGGAGCCCACTGTTTCATCTCTGGGAGTAAAAGAGGCGGAAAGGCCCCTCACATTTCCCTCATTCCCAAATCCACTCGCCCCACCACAGATTTTGGTGGGCGCGGTGGAATTCCGCTCCCAACCGATCGATCGCCGCCGCCCACCCGAATCGCAGGAACGGAGACGAGGAGCCGCGGGTACGTGCCTGCGTCCGTGCCCCACCTCTCCTTCATTCGCTCGCTCTGCACCTCTCTCTCTCTCGCGCGCGCGCGCGCTCCTGGGATTTCCTGGTTCTTGATTTGTGGGAAAGATTGGGTTTTGTCTTTGCCGTCTTGTTTTCTTGGGCGCTGAATCTTGGTTTCTTCTTAATGGGGTTAGGTGGACCCGGCAGCTCAGTGGATTGGATTCCGAAAGGAGAATCTTTTCTTGTATTTGGATTGGTTGGCTGGGCCTCTGTTCCTGAGGAGGTAATCAGGAGCAAGAACTAAATACACATTCCTTTGGTTTAACTCCACTGTTCCATATTTTTTTAATTTTTCTGGAGATTTTTATTTCTGTTCTCTGCATTTTGATGTGCGTTTTATGTGCTTGATTTTATGCGGATGTCAAGGAATTGGCATGCGTCCCTTTGTGCGGTTTTGGTAAAATTTGTTAGGTAGATGGTGCTGTTCTTGGCTACCCTGCCTCCGTTAGTTGCTTTATTGATCTACGCCTGTAATGATCGCGATGTGGCTGCCACTGCAAATTGAATGTGGTGTTAAAAATTCCTGTTTTTCTCTTTTGAAAAAAAATAGCAGCTTCAGTTTTTGATGGCGACGTTAGTGTCCATGTTCCCACAATCCCCAAAAGATTCATTTCATCAGTAGCTATTGTTAGCACTTCTTTGCTACATTCTAATCGCAGATGGTACACACTAGGATTAAAAAGAGCCTTTATCTGTTAATCATCCTGCCCTTTTGTGTTGTTGAAAGGTTAGGTTGCTCCAAGTTTGATTTTCAACCCCAATGTAAAGTTCGATTTTTTTTTTGCTTCGCTTGTATTCCATATTCGCTGAAAAATTGCTGAATAGTAAAGTAGTTCTCCATTAAATGTTTCCGTATCGTTGTATCATCATCCTTTATTTCATGGCATTATTATGACTTGCAGGATCTTGTGTTATACTGTTTTATAAATTGGATGCTGGCAATGGGGTCAGTGGAGTGGGAGCTGTATCCATCTTCTTGCATTGGCGCTCAGGTCATAGAACATGGGCCAATTTCTGAAGTCATTGATGATGATCCGAATGCAGACTCGGCGGTGTCGTTCGACGCTGTTCTTCCTGATGATCTCTTAGAGAAGGTTATTTCCTTCTTGCCTGTTGCCAGTGTCATAAGATCTGGGTCTGTTTGCAAGAGATGGCATGAAATTGTGCACTCCCGGAGGCAGACATGGAGCAAAATGGTGCCTCAGAAGCCATGGTACTTCATGTTTACTTGCAGCGAGGAGGCGGTCTCGGGGTTCACCTATGACCCAAGCCTCCGTAAGTGGTATGGATTCAACTTCCCTTGCATTGAAAAGAGCAACTGGTCGACTTCCTCGTCGGCCGGGTTGGTGTGCATGATGGACAGTGAGAACAGGAGCCGCATCATTGTGTGCAACCCCATAACTAAGTACTGGATGAGGCTTATCGACGCTCCCGGTGGCAAGTCGGCTGATTACAGTGCTCTCGCCATTTCTGTGAGCAGGACTTCTCATCAGTACACGGTGGCTGTTGCAAGGAGCAACCAGGTGCCGTCAGAGTATTATCAGTGGGAGTTTACCATCCATTTGTATGAGTCGGAGACTGGTAAGTGGGTGTCTCCCTTCACTGAAGTGTTGCTTGGATGGCGAGGAGGTGATGAGTGCGTCATCTGTGATGGGGTCCTCTACTATCTGGTGTACTCCACAGGAATTTTGGTGAATAATAACGAGCACCGCCATTGTCTATTCATGTATGATCTCACTGCCAGACCGAATCACATTTCTTTGATGAGCATGGCTATTCCGGTGCCATGTGCTCTTACATGTGGCCGGTTGATGAACCTAAGTGAGAGGCTTGTTTTGGTTGGGGGCATTGGAAAGCAAGATAGGCCTGGTATCATCAAGGGAATTGGCATCTGGGAGCTCCGGAACAAGGAGTGGCACGAGGTTGCTCGAATGCCTCACAAGTTTTTCCAAGGATTTGGCGAGTTCGACGATGTTTTTGGAAGCTGCGGGGCTGATGATCTTATATACATTCAGAGCTATGGGTCACCAGCTCTTCTCACCTTTGAAATAAACCAGAAGCTGTGGAAGTGGTCAGTGAAGAGTCCTGTGACGAAGAGATTTCCGCTGCAGCTGTTTACTGGTTTCTCTTTCGAGCCAAGGCTGGACATTACTTCTTAGTTTTTATTTTGTTCCACTTCACCGGAGTTCTCACATTATATTTTGCCCGGTTTTGGAGTTGTCGTGTGAGGAGATGATGTCACTGGAAGCCATTTCAGCACAGAAAATGTTCAACTTTTATAGATCTATTTATTGCTGGGATATCTTCTAATGGAAATGGGGGTTTAATTTTGCAAATCTTCGTGCTGGTTTGATGGTTGGATAGTAGAGGGAGGAATGATACCGACATTACACCAGAACAATTGTTTCTGAATTACCTTTTTTTTTTTGCTTTCATTGCCTGCAAACAAAGTACTTTCTTATGTCTTAAAAGGTTGTCCCTTTCCTGTTTTACAGTCATTAGTGTTTGTTCTCTCGTCAGTTCACATGCTTTTAGGTCCCTGCTGCTACTGAATTATGTTTTGTTATATTAAAACAACAAATTACATGCATACATCTGAGCTCTGATTCTGAAGCTAGTCCTTTTTTGTTGGGCCAGTACTTGAAGCGGAGTTGTTGCTCTGCCTGCCGTAGAGCCGTTTATGAAGAGCGGAGCTATTGTGTTGATCTTCCTATGCATAAAAACTAAGCTGTCCAATACTCTTTTCTTAATCCAAGTAACTGGAAAATCAGACAGTAAACTTAAAATACATGGCTATCAAACTGTGCAATGTAAATCTGTGCTGGTTTTCTGAATTATTTGTCAGACAAATTTGTGGTCTGCTCTGCTTTACTGTACTCAATTTTTGCATGCCACGGTTTCTTTGAGATCATCTGCAGCTCATGTTTTATATTGTAATGCCCAGTGCTCTTCTATTGCATTATTGCTGAACTGTATTATACAGCATTGTGTTGTACAAGATGTGCTAGAATTTTTGCCTGCTTCTGATGCAGCATCTGTGTCATACAAAGCATGTGATTGTGCGAAGACAGGTAGAGAAGCATGCATCAGAGTATATGAATTGAGGTGTTCAAATGTGCTGTGCCAAACCGTCTGGTCCTCGGTCCTGTACTATAGGTATGGCTTATGGCATGGCACGAAGTGGCGGACCGTGCTTCGGCTGTTGCCTTAGCCCACCATGTTGGCACGGTACAGCATGAACCGTGTTGTGCCTAGGCACCACACGGCTCACCTGGCTTGGCCCATCGGGCATAGTTAGCCTATCAGCACACGTAGCTTGTGAGTACGACCTATTAGACATGAAGGCCAACCATTAGGCACAGGTATGGCACCGTCTATTTGGCCCGTTTAGCACAAATAACGATCGATTTTAGAAAAATTATAGCTATTTTGTAGCCATTTGTGAGTTTAAAATACAAAAAATCTGAAATTTTCTATAAATAGGTAGCATAGCTTCCCTCATTCATCCACACTCAAATCATCAATCTCCTCGCCATATTCTCTCGTGAAAATTTCAAAATACTTTTATGATAATTTGGCAAAATTTGAAATAATTTTACCAAAAATCTGAAATCCGACGTACAGTCAAGAAAAGAGGTAACAATACTAATTTTCATGTACTTATATTGTTCTTTTTTTATTGTTATATAAAGTAGGTAATAGTTTATTTTTTATTTGTATTTTGCAGTTTTCCGTATTTCTAAATTTCTTCATGGGAAATTTTGATGAATTTGCTGAGAGTGAATACGGAATTAATCCGAAAGATATTGCATCCTTCGGAACGTCTCCATCTCCACCTCAAATTGCCAAGGCTGCCAACGAGATCATGGTTGTACTATTGTTAGGTTCTATCAGTTCCTATACGTCAACAAGTATTGGAGCAAAGAGGTTCAGACCTGGCATGTCAAAGTGTGGGCAGATTTTGACAAAGGTCATGAAGCAATTGCCATTCAGAGATTAGGTAAGAGTTGTTTACAAAATATGTCGTCATGAATTATCTGCAAAGTCTACAGGTGAAACCGGGTACTTACACAGACATACCCAAATATGCAAAGAAAACAAGGCATCGCCATGAGGCAGACGCAGCTGATATACAACCCTGACGGTATAGTACATAATTGAGATTATAATCTTGAGGTAGCTCGAGAATCTTTAGCCCATTTAATTGCTCCATCAGATGCATTCAAAAAGTACATTAGAAGTACTCATAATCCTATATATACTCATGTTTCTAGACAGATAACCACTAAAAATTTAGTTAAATACTATAATAATGGTCGTGAAAAAAAATTAAAGAACTCTTTAGAACCTGTATATTTTTAGTGGTCTTGACCTCAGACATATGGAATGGTTGTTCTAGAGAGGATTAACGTAATATAGTCTCTCATTATATAAATGATAACTGGGCATTGGAAAAAAGAATCATAAGTTCCAAACTAATTGACACATACGGGTGAGAATATGCTAGAATATATTATAAAGTCATGGAAAATTTTAGTCTTACAAATAAAATTTTTGCAATCATCTTAGACAATGCTGCATTAAATTCCAAGGCAATATATATCCTCACTCCCTCATTTGGTATATACGCCGAATCTTTCTTGCTACATCAGCGATGTGTCTGCCATATTATTAATCTTATAGTTAAAACTGGTTTGAAGAGGTTGTATCCATATCTTTAAGCTTTTTGCAATGCAATTTCTTTTGTAAATAATTATAACCAATGAATTGCAATTTATAAGACCTACTGCATTGCGACGGGCGTATGTCTATGAAAGTTTGCTGTGGACATGCCGGTAAGGTAGAACCCAACTTATCTCATGAGTGAAATAGTGAAAGTACTTCTCACAATGAAAGACTAGGAACAAGGTGATGCATGAGCTCAACACTGTGTGGTGGATATAGAGTTGGAACACACGTTCAGTAATCTCCGTCTAGATGGCGACGAAGGCAGTCAAGACGCCGACGGCACAGACGATTCTTAGAACATCCATGCATACATTGTGCTTTTTATGATTTTTTTACCTATAATGCTGAGCTACAGGCTATACTCTTTTTTCTTTGCCAAATTTTTCTTGGGTTGAGCTTTTACTTTGCAAAGTTTTTAACGAGACGGCCATTTTAATATCAATAAAGCTCATTATTACATTTCTACAATTTATTATATCTTTTTTATAATTCCTATATTTTAATATGTCTTTTTTGCTAATTTCTTTAACTTATTAGATCTTTTCGAATTTTACATATTTTTTGAACTAAACGCCATAGCACGAATCCCCTCTGGGCCGTCGTCACGGTCCACAGGTTGGCATGGCATAATCTTTTCCGACAGACGGCTAAACGGGCTTAAGACCTAATGGGCGTACGCCGTGCCGCTCATCTGGGAAGGTCTGTCCATGATGTACCACTGCATCTGTGCTGCTGCACTCTCTGGTTTGGACGGAAACGTCACGCTATTTTCCCCAGCCTGAACTCTCTGTACTTGTTTGAAGTACCGTCCTAAAATGCAGCATCTCACTATTTTTCTTGCCTGTTGTCACTGCTCCCAAATGTTGCTTAAAGCCTATAAAAGGCCATCTGTGCTCTGCAAGGACCAAGGAAGGATGCAAATTGTTTCAGCTGTCCAGTGTCATGGTGTGGCTTCTGAAGACACTTTTCCTTTTGATAAATACTGGCTAGCAGGTGAGCTCAGGGAAGTGATGGCAGCTGGTTGCATGAGGCAAGATGTGTGAATTTTTGGAGAAGCTGTACTGCTGTCCTGTAGCTTGGTCGCATTGCGGTTCTCTGGAGGTTGTTTTACTGTTTTTTTCCCTGCAATTGTTGAGCTTTGGCCATTTCTTCTCAACATGCAAATTTTACTATAGTATAGGCATGATTAATGGCCGGGCAGCATTTTTTAGCATTTTTTTACTTCCATTTTCTACCAGAAGAACACCATGCAAGAAAAAAAAAAAAGAAGAGTTGGGTTCATACATGTCATATTGACATGTCCATTGGTGTTCCTGTCTGTCAGTTATTCCTGGGCTAAGAATAAGATTCCCCCCAACTTAAAACATGTTCCAGATTAGCTAATGCCCTGTAAGCATGTCAGTGTTTTTGTTTGCTTTGGCCACGGAAGAAGAGAGAACTATTGACATATGACTCTGTTCCAATTTTGGCTATCTAGCACTTTTTTGGGCAAAAATGGACATCTTCCTAAGCTCAAAAGTCACGTTAAGCGATACGTGTCATATGCTGCGCCGACGTAGCTCAGCAAGAGACTAGGAGCACGGCATGGTGATCTGGCATGGGAGGCAAGGCGTAGTCGCAGCTCGCAGGCACTACTGAGCCAGGGCAGCTCACCAGTAGCCAACCAAGCTTCCTTTGCGCGGCAGGTTGCTGCCCAACGGTAGGCATGGAAGGCGCACGTGTGAAAGGGAATACGATTCCTCATGTGCAACAGCAGTGTATGCGGGAGAGAATCGTGTTAGTGACATGACGCGATGTTAGATTCGTTTTATTCACGTATTAATTACGCTACGCTTGCGCGCGCATATAAAATGCGACCCGCAGTCGTATTGCTACCGAGCGACAGAGAGCACATTGCTTCGTTGGTGCGACGTGACACGACGTGACGCAATGCGACATGATGTGATGCGCGTGGTAGTAATTCCAATAGCTCTTGGCTGGACGCGGCTACTGCCCCACGTGCCAACGTGGGTCTATCAGTCGGCAATGCCTCCCCATGCGTATAAAAGGCCTCGTCCCCCTCTGTGCTAGCGCATCCGAAGCCAAGCAGCTGAGTAGAGCAGAGTTCGAATTAGTTTTTGGAGGTGGTTTTGTTCGATCTAGGGGATTTCATAGGTAGAATTAGTGTGGTTCTGGTAAAGACTTTCACGAAGAGGTATGTTTAATTAAGGTGTCAATAGCTTTAATAGTAGTTTGATTGTGTAGAATGTGCTTTGTAACAATGTGTAGATGACGTATGTGTTTAGTTTGTGTGGACATTTTTGTAATTACCAATGTTAGTGATGGATTAGTGACGGTATTAACGATTATTTGGTAATACCCAAACATTCTTAGTTGTACGCTATTATTCTATATGCACTGTTATTATTTGTGCATTATTTTTATTTTAGTATTTATGCAGTGTAATTGTTTGTGCACCGTTATTATTTGTGCACTGTTATCATTTGTACGCTATTAATATTTTTTTGTACTGTTATTATTTACATGCTGTTATTATTTGTGCAATATTATTATTTCTGTATTGTTATCGTATGTACGCTATTGCTATTTTCACACTATTATTATTTATGAACTGTTATTAAAAAAGGTATCTAGAGTTTATTGATATGTAGCTTCATCTGAAATAAGTGCATTTCGTCTGCATTGGTGGTAGGTATCTACTGTCGGTTATGGAAAACTTGTTCGTGTTCTACGGAAAGGGAATCATACAGGACAGGCTGTACAGGGGTAGACCTTTAAAATTATGAAATGACCATAATCCAGGATCTAGGACTTAAGGAGACAAGTCTCTCTGAGCTCAGGTGGTGCATGCGAAGTGCATTTGATAGGAAGGTTGCTAGGAAAAAAACTCGTCATCAAAGCGGTAATAGTCATGGTGATTGGAGATTTGGAGGGCTTTTGTGGGAGCTGAATAAGGTAGTCGACAACATCACCTGCTGACAATACATGGAGATCGCTAGCAATCTGGCTACAGTGATATATGGAAGACCAATGGTATATATGCAGTTTGTGAAGAGGGTGGAGGCATCGAGCAGGGGGAGTGTGGCGGGAGGCAATGTGGAGCATCATGTTGTTGGGGGATGGTGACGGTAAAGTGGAACATTTAGTGCTGGTGGTGTGGTGGAACATGGTGTCGACCGAGATGATGGACGGTTGTCCAGGTTGGCTCATAACTTTCAACCAATAGAAGGTGCAAGAGATGGTGAGTAGCGCGTATTGACTGCCACGAATATTTAGAAGGTGTAATATCCCAAAATTTTGCTTTTTGAAAAATTTAATTTCAAATTAATTATTTTAAATTATTTGAGTTTTATTTGGATTTGCCCTGAATTTCTGTTTTTGAAAAAGCTGGATTTAAAAAGTATTTTAAGTGAAAACCTAAAATGATATTTTGATGTTCTATAAAAAAATTCTAATTCAAATTAATTATTTGGATTTATTTGGCTTTTATTTGAGTTTTCTAGAGTTTTAAATCTATTTTTGAAATTAAAAAGTATTTTAAGTATGAAAATTAAATACCAACATTAGTTGGAAATATTTTTATTAAGTCCAAAATGTCACGAGGAGCTTCTTTGAATTTTCCTGAAATTTTTGGAAGTATTTTCATATTTTCTGAGCTTTATTGAATTTCTTAGCCTTTTCTGAAAATTAAAATCAAAATTTAAAAATTAAAACCCCCCCTTCTCCCTCCGGCCGACGCGTGGACGGGCCAGATCCGCCCACGTCGCCGCCCGGATCCCGCCTACCCGCTTCGCCACGTGGGTGGCGGGATCCTCCCGCCCACGCGCCGGCCCATCCCGCCGCGACGCCCACCCCTTCGCGCCAGCTGCCCGATTCCCCCACCGCGCCACGCGTCACCATCTTAGCCGCTCCCGCGCTGCCCGCTCCCTGTCTCCCCGACCCCACCCGTCAGCCGCCCTCCTCCTACCTCTCTCGCTGACCGCCCGGGCCCACCAGCCAGCTTCGTCTCCCCCGCGGTCTCCTCCTTCCTCCCGCTCGGCCGCGTGTTCACCGCCACCATTACCACCACCCTTCCCTCTTCCTCCCTTCTCCCGAGCGACCCGCGCCAACCCCCTTCCTCCTCCCGCAAGTCACGCACCCACTCCCCGCACCCACCTCCCTCGATTTCCGCCCCCATCTTCTCCCGTAACCGCCGCCGCCTCCGCGCCCTTTCCGGCGAGCGATCCCTCTTAGCCGCCGGGAAGCCCCGCCGCCAAGGCCCGAGTGTCACCACCGCCTCTCCTTGCCGCTGGCTCAACTCCGGCCGCCTCCGGTAAGGTCCGCACCACCGCCGCACTCCTCCGCCTCCTCTCTCGTGGCGCCTCGCGGCCGCCGCCCGCCAGAGCCGGCGAGCACGCCCCCCGTGCGCCCCGGCCGGCGCCGCCTCGGTGCCGACGTGGCGGTGAGGTGGCCGCCGCGTCGGCGCCACGCGGGCGCCACGCAAGCACCCTGCTGACCACCCCACCAGCCGTACCACCTCGGCCGTCCCCTTCCTCCTTGGGCTAACCCTGAGGCTGACGCCATAAATGGCTTTTTCTTCAGAAAAATAATCCAGCCGAATTTAAATTCCCTGCTGACGCAATAATTCAGATTTTCCTTTAGGAAAATAATTCCCAAAAATCTAGTTTTTCTTTTTCTCTAAATTTAATCTTCCCGAAGCCCGTTCTTCTTCATCCTAACTCCGTTTGAGCCCATTCAAATTTCTAAATTCATTAAAAATTCCAAACTATCCATTTCTTTCATCCTTTGAAATATTTGAAATTTATTTGATATTTCAAAATTTAAATTTCAAATTCCAATACCTAGTTTAATTTCAAAGCCTCAGTTCCATTCCAAATTTTCTGTGCACTTTCAAAATTTAAATTCAAATCTTGCAAAATCTCCATAAAATCCATTCTATTTTTCTTGGTCCAAATATTATCTCAGTAATTTCTTTTCCCAACCGATCTTCCAGATATTCGTTCTCCCTCATGTGAGCCCCAAATCCGCTGAATCTTTCTCTTAATTTCGCACGAAATCATAAACTTCCTTCCAGTATATATATTATATTTTTTTGGGTAATTTTATTTGTATTTATTTGTTCGTTTGTTTTGTCATTTCGCACGTACAACCCGACATCATCGAAGAATTTGTCGAGCCGCAGCAAGAAGGGCCAAATACCGCACAAGAAGGCAAGTCTCCTTTGATCATCTTGAACCTATAATTTCAAAATGTTTTAATTATTTTAAATTATGTGCATTGCTATTTACATAAAACATTAGTTCAAATCTTAAGGTATTAGTTAATCCAACTTTGTTATGCCCTCATTTGAAGATTGAATGCCATGTACCTTTGTAACCCTAGAATTTCCTTTGTCTCAATAATGAGAGTATTATAATTATTTGTGAATAATAGAATGGTAGTATAATGCTTAGTCACGCTATTTAATACCTTTGAAATCTTGAAAATAGGAAATTATGGTTGTTGCAATAACCTGGTGTTTATAAGTCTAGTGGTGATTGGAGTTGCCACTGATCTTTTAAAATAAAATAAAATAGGGAAATTGGTTTAGATTAGGGTGGATGGTTGGTTTGGGTTGGTGCGGCAAGTACGAGATCTTGTAAAGTGTATGTTCCACCCTAGTCAACTAAGGATCGACGCTTGTGTTTGTCCAGACTGAGCACTACCGTACAACCCTAAGTCTATATGGGTACGACCTAGCTGATTAACTCATGATAGTCTGGTTTAGGTGCCACCAGTGGAAAGTGGGTGCCAGAGAGTTACTGGCTATTCACAGTGAGGGACAGGGATTTACTGTACTCATATGGCGCAAGACGGGGCTTCGGATTGGGCAGATTTAACCCTTCTGCGGTGAAACCTTAACGGGTGGTGTCTAGCTAGTCTAGAGTGAGGTAAAGGCTTTGTGATAATTTATTTGTGTCTCATGCCTAAGGAAGCGTGGTGACTGTTAAGATAATTTGTCTCTTAGGGGTAAAGTTGTACAACCTCTGCAGAGTGTCAAACTATTCGAATAGCCGTGCCCACGGTCAAGGGCGGGTAAGGAATGCATTCATATGGTAGATTTTTGGTTTTGGTTTTAAAATCAAAATTTTTGTATTCCAAGAGTGGAGGGAACTCTCGGAAGGGTACCCTGGCAGTTGGAGCCAGAGATGGTGGATAGAACCCACAGTTTTAAACTTGATCAATTATAATTGGTTAGCTAGTGTTGGTAGATGAAACCTTCACTATAAAGTTAATGATAGTTCTGTTAAAACAATTACTTTGTTAAATTGATGCCTTCGAAAATAATTAGTAGAAATTGAAATAAAATATTGCTTTGTGCAAAAGAACCATATAGCCTTCCTTTGTCAAGCCTTGCATCTATTGCATTTTTCCCAAGACTTGCGGAGTACTTTTATGTACTCACATGCTGCACTCAAAAATAAATCTCAGAAGAATATGAAGCTCAAGAAGGTGAGTACGACTACTTCGCTTGCGGATTCGACGAAAGATTTTCGGAGTACTAGGTCGCGCTTCCCGAGTCAATTGCCTGTGGCGTATTGATGGGTCTTCGCCGGATTTATCTTTTGCTTCCGCTGTATTTTATGTGTGTGTGAGGTCTTGAAACCTCCTTTGTAATAAAGAGACCTTTCGGTCAGTACTCTCTATTATTGTAATAAAACGTTGTTGGTTATGTAATCATTTCTGTTTGACTGTGTGCACTAGTTTTGATCTGGGACTAGTGCTGTAATACACAGAGGGTCCGGGTTCAAAAATCCGGGGTCCCGATAGAAGGGCTGTCGGATGGGGGCCATTCTAGCGAGGAGAAGGATGCCAACACAGCCAGTGGTGGAGATGAGGTTGGTTTACGCGGAGGTGGGGATGGTGCACCCAACAATATTGTGTGCATCGATGTTGAGTATGTCTCCTCAATGCCTTGGCCTCCCTAGTTGTGATGTATAAAGGTAGGTCTGAATGGTCCTTCGATAAAGACACTCTCATCGAAGGATAATGCTTCCCCAACAAGGGTGCCGCACAACAACCCATCACAAGATATGCCGTCTGCATAAGCCGCATGTATCGGGTGTACAAGTCAAACCCCGATATGTATGTGGTGAAGTATCTGGATAGCACTTGTCTCAGGAAGGTTCGTGAGCAGAGATTCAAGGGCAGAGCAACAAAATTTTGGATAATGGTGGTTAAGGACCACACTTGTGAGCTTATAGAGTCGTTGCACGAGTACCATAATGTGATCTTATCACTTGTCGTCAGCCTGATAAGTCATCTCGTAGTTGTAGACGTCACAGTTTCGCCAAAGCTGTCGATGGGCGATATTGTGAACTTGGTTGGTTTTTCAGCGAGCTACGGTAAGGTGTCGTGGGCGAGGAGGAAGGTCATACATGGGATGTATGGCTCATACGAGGAGACCTATGACTTTGTGCCACAAATACTGCATCAGATTGCCTAAGTTAATCCTGGGACATATGCAACAAAATGGAGAGGATGTACCCTACGAAGGGCCTCAATTGTTTCATCTTTGACCAGGTGTTCTGGGCATTTTTGGTAGGCGTTTAGGGGGCTCAAGTACTATCGTCTACTGCTCACGATGGATGGCATGTTCCTGTCCGATCGATACAAGGGCACAATCTTAACGGCGGTGGCCACCGACGTAAAGGATCAATTTCTCCCAGTGGCATATGCTATTGTAGAGAACGAGAACACCGATAGTTGGCATGGTTTCTGGCCAACGTGAAGCAAGCAGTAGTCCAACACCAAACCAACATCTACCGTACCACGGACCGTAACGTCGGGCTGATGTCAGCGCTGACTACTGTGTAGCAAGGGGCTCAACTACCCTTCCAATGGAACAACATGAAGTCCTGCTGGTGCATGAGGCATCTAGTGGCAAATTTTCACACCCGTTTTTGCAACAAGGAGTTGATGAAAAAGTTTAAGAAACCGTGCATACAAAACCAGAGGCACAAGTTTAATGCAATATGGTGTGAGCTTGACAAGGAGACCTCCAAGCATGTCAGGGAGTCGCAGGGAGCGAAACCGGTCATAGCTTAGGCCGCTCCCGTAGTAACGGGCGAGTTCACTCAATGGATCAACTTGCATGCCCTAGACTTTGAGAGATGGTCCCTGGTTCACGATAAGGATGGTGCAAGGTATAGGATTATAATGACCAACATGTTATAGGGGTACAAATGTGTGCTGAAGGGTGTGCGCTCCCTCTCAATCACCACAATTGTGGATAAGAGTTGGAATCTCACCATCGGCTACTTCGTTAACAGAGCCATGAATGCAAAGAAGCACCTGGATGAAGGGAGGCAACTCTTAGAAGTCATACAATCGTACTGGAGCGGAAAATAGAGAAGGCTCGTTCGCACATTACTTGGACCATGGATGACGTAAAAAAGAAGTTCGAGCACATGCAACAAGCTGATGCTCCTTCACAAGTCTTGCTCCCACGTGTATGTCGTGTGTGCTGTGTGGTGGCAGTTCTCTGTGTAATACCTTTTAGAGTACTACGATATCCACCATCTGTCATCGTCCTCTTTCAGATCTAGGTGTGCTCCACCTCACTCCACTTATTTACTTTCTTGATCTGTTTTGCTCCATGGAAGGAATATACAATTTCCTCTTAGATGGGCAGTTCTTGCTGATGGGAAAATAGCAAAAAAAAAAGCAAGATCAACAAGATATACAACTCTCATTTATCTTTATAATTTGTTGTTTAATTCATATAATTATGCTCGCCTTATGTCACCCATTTCCTCATAAGAAATCATTAATTTCTGTATTTTTATTATATCTACATACATGTATCGTTGTATCAGTGTTTTAGGGGGGACGATGCGCTGCGGTATTGACGTATTCAAGTAACTTAGTTCCGAAATCCGAACACCCATTCTAAAAATCCTGGATCCGCCATTGGCTGGTGATATTAACATGCTTGTATTGTTGGAGCAGATACATGGTCAAATGATTTGATGCCAGCACTGGTGACTCCACACCAGCTATATGCATGCATGCTTGTACCGTGACATATCTTGCAAAAGGCATAAACACCTTCTACCAACTGAAGTTTTGGATTGTCACATAAACAAATGAAGAAATGTCTCATATATAGTACCTTGTACTCCCCATGCAAAACGGTGTGCATGCTACACTTGACGCATGCAAAACTGCATATGTGCTACAACCCGACTGCCGAGTTGTTGGTGCTCAGCAGGCTCCTACCGAGAGCCTGCCTTGCTCGGCAAGAAGGTACCGAGCACTAGCAGCTCGATAGGACATCGCTCACACCTGCTACCATGCTTGCGCCCTGCCTCCTGCGCCAGGTCACCATGCCGCGCGTCTGGCCTCCTGTTGAGCTACAGTGGCGCGACACGTGACACATGTTGCCTGTCGCGCCTCCAAGCCCAGGGAGAGTCCATTTATGCAAAAAAAAATACTAAGGGCTAAAATTGAAAAACATAGCTACAAGATCATATGTGTCAACAGTTCAAGAAGATATGGCCGATTTATTTTTAGTTTATGACTTATAGATTCTTTCAAATAAACAAACGAGATGGGTTCTTCGTCGCTATTTTAAAATAGCTTATTGGGATAAGTTTTTGAAGCAGCTTATCAGTAATATCAATATTTAATTCGTTCATACAAATGCTTATACTAGAATCAAAACTATAAGCTACCATCATAAACAATAGTCGAAAGAACCAACTTTTAGGCCCCACTCGATTGGGCTGAAAAATAGTGGCTTATGACTGAAATTGCACTGTAGCTGGCTGAAATTACACTGTAGCTGAAGGTAACTTATTTAGTGTAATTAAATTTAAAAAAAATTAAAAATAGAAAAATATGTTAGTTTATCACGGACAACACAAACGAATAAAGGAAAAAAGAATCGGTAAAAAACTAAAAAAACTAAAAGTTAAAAAAACGAAATTTATAAATAATAAAAGATAAGTCAAAAGTTCCAAGCTCAAGACATGAATTATATGACACGGTGTAGGTTGCATGTCCAAAACCGAAACGTCACACTTGTACTATATTGGACAAAACACCCTTTTTAAACAGATTCACTGCCCTGGTCATTATTTATTACTAAAGAACACATGTAACCGAACATGGTGGAGCAAAGCTACACACTATTTTTTTTTTTTTGGATCTGCTGGTGACTCGTTTGACTGCCCGCTCTAAATAGTTTAAATTTCTGGTTTATAATTTTAGCTATTAGTTTTTGACTAAAATTATACTATAACAGCTATTAATTTTTCTAAATCATTCAATTAATAAATTAAAAAATATTATATTATCACGAATAATATAAAAAAATAAGAGAGAAAAGAAATAAAAAAATATTAAAACAGCTAAAATAAATCGAAACTAAAAATTGATATATTATAAGTGATTTCTAACACAGCTTCCACTGAACAGATGCAATGCAGCTATATGTCCTTATACCATTACCAGCCACTGACAAATACGCCGTGCATTCATTTGCGAATGGAGAAAGTATTTCTCCTCTTTTTAAATCAGGAAAATGGCCATGAGATACTTGTTTATTGGGGGCACAGAAGTCGTCGGATTTCTGTGGCGTGCAGTTTGATGTGGCTGTCCTCTTCTTGTCCCTGTCTATCTGTCTAATCTATCCATCCACTATCCTTGCAATGCAACGCGATGCAGCCAGCCGCAGAGGTAAGCCAGCGAAGCTATACCGAGAGGCCTGGGCGTCGAAACTGGATTTTCTGTGGCAAGCTATCGTTGTGCTGTCGCCCATCGGCCCCCTGCAAATATGGAGACCAAAGACGAATTGTTTCACCGACGTGTGGGCCTAGGAACCATTTGTTCTTCTCGTACCAAATGATATTCTTTTTTATTGTTGTATTGTAGTTTTTCCATGAGATATATCGTCCCAAACTACCGATAATAATTGCGTATTAAGTTCACGCTTGTCTTGAGCTGAACTAATTAACCTACCCCTGTTGATCTTGTTCCTCACCGGGTGGCACTGATACCGAGATTTGAAACTTCTCCTAGATCGCTATAACATGTTACATTGCATCTTACAGCTCCTATTGCTTGCTGAATCAAGGAACCATCACTTGCATCCTAGGACACCCATCCCGTTTGTTTCAATTTTAACTTCTGACTTCTGATTTTTAATTTACTATTTCTGCATTTTATTTTTCTAATTTTTTGGGTTTTTAGATTTTTTATTTTTTCTCGTATTCCTTTGTATTATTTGTGATAAGCTAACATATTTTTTATTTTAAAATTTTTGAAATTTAATTACATCAAATAGACCACCATTTACTACCGTAACAAATAAACAAACTAAAGTAAAAAATCATAAGATACCGTCAAATTGAGAACCATCTCAATGTATAAATATCGGTTCTTGAGACTTGCATGAGCCGGCAATATTAGTCCAAACGAGTACTGTACCCAAAGAAACCCTACCGATTTTCTCGGGGCCAGAGCCCAGCCAATCAACACATTCCAGTGGCCGAAGAAAAGCCTGTAACCAGCCAGCGAGGGGCACAACCCCCAATCCACAAGGATTCAGAAGAGACTGCATTACACTGCCATGAACACGAACATGTCCCCTTCTCTCTCTCTTCCCTTCTCTTCTCTTCTCTCCCCTTCCTCTTCCTGTTCTCCCCTGCAACGATGACTTCTTCCCTTTGTGTTGTGCCCTCTGCAACCATGCATGTCTCCATCAGCCGCCTCCCGATGCTGCACTGCATTTCCATCGATCTGTTTGAACAAGGAGGAAAAGGAGAGACTTTCTTGGCCGCTTTGTTCAGAAAGGAAGGAGAGATGGTTGGGAGCTGTGCGAGTGCTTGACAGGTTTGCATTGTCATGCTACAGCTGTGGTGTAGTGCAGCTGAGCTGGGGTTGTGGAGTGTGGACTTCAGGACTGGGACAAATTCAATGTGAGTTCATGGGAATTGGAGTCTGCTGCTTCTGACCTGATAAGATGTTGCATGCATATGCAAATATGCAATGCAGTCATGTGATGGCTGCTCGGCTCACCATCCTCTCTTTCTTTCTTTCTTGCTTGCTTCCTTTCTTTCCCTTTTGGGGCTCTTTCCAGATGGTGATGCTCAGTACTCTATCAGAGCTTTTAGGAGTTCCAACGTTCACCTCTGTCTCGGAGATGCTTTTATGCATGCTATTGAAAGCTTTCTTCAGAGTTGCACACAAGGCATTGAAGCTGTCTTTGACGTAAACAAAGATAAACAATGTTATACACGAATACAAAATTTAGAATATGTCATGACCTATTGTGACATCTTAGGTGGTGATCGGTTCGGCTGAAAAGCTCATGACTTATGGCTGAAAACATCTTGTAGTGGTGAAAAAAGCATCAGAATGTGATGAGGCTTATTTAGCATAATTAAATTTTAAAAAAATTTAAAAATATAAAAAATATGTTAGCTCATTACGTATAATACAAACAAATACGGGAAAAAAAGAACCGGCAAAAAAGCTCAACAAAAAGCCAAAAGTTCAGAAAAAGACGAAACTTATGAATAGTGAAAAATAAGCCAGAAGCCAGAAGTTGAAGCCGAGTTGATCAGGGCTAGTCTGCTATGGCAGAGTACTACACTTGAAAATAGCAGGTCCTAGGCATTTGCCCTACTGTTCCATTAAAATACAATAATTTAGTCTATTGATCAATCTTAGCGTAATCTACATGATATCACAAGACAATCTTACTGTAACAATCAATCTTCATGTAAATCCATACAGAAACTGACTACAGTCTTGAAGGTCCCATGAAGCAGCAATTGCATCCAATGGGATGCATGCAGAAGGCTCTTCATTTCCCTACAGCTTCTATTCAATACTAGTGTCAGAACTTGAACAAATGGAAGTCTATACTCCAAGCAATACTACTTGTCGTAGGGATGGCCCCCACCTAAACCCAGCAGGCCTGGTAGGAGATTATAAGGCCCAGAATAGGTCATGTGTAATGACATAACTGCCCCCAGAGGGGATAACCAAATGTAAGGGTATAACTGTAAAAGCACTCCTCATGTGTGTATATATATATGGGTACAAGCCATGGGGAGGACCCAGGCCATTACACTCATCCTCACTCTCCACTACCACCTCTCTTCCTGTTTGGCCCGTAGCCACAACAGTTGGCGCCGTCCGTGTGGAGGACAAGAACAAGCAAGAAGAAGGATGGCGAAAAAGGCGGCGGCGGAAAGAAGGCGGCGTCTCATGAGTACCGTGGCTTTGGCGGCACGCGACGCGGTGGCGACGCAGCGCGGTGGTCGAACACGCCGGCGTTCGCGGCGGCGACCGACGACTCAACCTCGCCACCGACGCGCGACGACCAACGTCCCCACCGCGACGACCCGGCGTTGCGCGACGACGGACCGCGGGGGCGCGACGACCAACCTCGAAGACGCGGCGATCTTTGGTGCGGCGACGGTGACCTCGCGACACCCCGCCGCAACCCTCGCCGGCAAAGATGGACCGGCGATTCGAGGTAGCCACGACGGAGCGGCCGGCAGCTCGGGACCTCGCGACGCGATCGTGTCGCGCCGGTCCGACCATTGGGAGTAACGGCGACCCGCTGCGCGGCCGGTGGAAAGCGCTTTGGCGGGCCCTCAACGCGTTCGGCCGGAGCTAGGGGACCTTCGCGAGCCGTCCGAGATATGCAAGAGGCTCGAGCCGACGACGCGCGCCCAGCGCGCGCCGAGCCCACGCCGAGAAGGCGGACGATCGCGGCCCCCACGCCCGGCCGCGCGGGCGTGCGGCGCCAGATCCGAGTCCCGCTTTGGCGGGCTGCAGCAGCGGCATGGCCCGAAGACTTCAAGTTTCCTACCGCCATCGACTCGCATAAAGGCAACACGACCCCGCGAAGTTCGTGCGCGTGTACGAAACCGCAATCGGCCGCGGGCGGAGACGACACCACGGCGAAGGCGGCCCCCTCGCGTTGCAAGGCGTGGCGCTCTCTTGGTTCTTTACCATAGAGCCGGCTCCATCTACGCGTGGGAGCAGCCGCGCCCGCCTCCACAACAACTTCCAGGAAACTACGCCGATCGAGTCGACGCGACCAACTCTTTCTTTGTGAAGCAAAACCCTCGAGAAGCTTCGACTACTTCGACGCCACCAAGATCCGATGCCAAGTGAAAGACGCAACGAAACCACCATCGCACGCGGCTATACGGGCTTTCGTCCGCCCGATGGTCGAGTACACGCGCGCAAGCCAATCAAGACATGGCGAAGCTCTTCGACAAGATGGAGGAATATGCCAAGGCGGAAGAAGATGCGCGGCGAAGGCAAGGTGACGACTCGACACCAACCAGCCGAGCCTCGGCAAAGCCAAGATCCTCCAAGAACGGCTCAAGGGAAAGCGTAGCGAGTCGCCGGATATGCGCCGACCAGAAGGGACGCCGCATAAGGAGTCATCCGATCAGCCCAAGCGCGCCGCAGAGGTCGAGGCGAACCGTGCACGCCCTCGACATCGGGCGGTCCGACGAGGGTGCTCCGCGGCCGAGGCGGTCGGGGCGCCGTGGCGCGGGCGCGCCGTGGCAAGGGCCGCGACGATAAGGGTCGTGGAGATTACGACGACCAAGATCGTGGACCGTGGTGCGTAGTCCACGGCGCGGCAATCATGATACCGCGCCGCACCTCCATCGCGGCGCGCCCGCGCAGCCGCCGCTAGGACAGAACCCGAGGCGCGCGCTGTGGTGGCTCACGCCCACCTCTGACGAGGCCCCGTGCGGTACAAGCGCAAGGGATGCAACCCCAGGAAGGCACCTTACGGATCCAAGCTCACGTACAGCAGCCTCGGGAGGGCCTCCTGCCGCCGCAGCGCGGACGAACCCACCGCAGGATCATTAACGTCATATCCGGAGGCTCGCGCTGAATTCGCCTTTGGCGGCGGCAGAAGGCCGGCGCGCGAAGACTACATCACGTGACGGCATACCCAGCGCAAGCACCGCCGGATTGGGCGCAACACGAAGTTACATTCACGCCCGACGACACCCAGGGTGTGGACTTCCCTCATCAGGACCCCCTGGTCATCCGGGTCACTATCACGGGATGCGACGGGGCGCACCTTGGTGGACGGCGGTAGCTCCGCAAACGTATTGTTTGCGCGCCTTCGACAGATGGGGATCCTCGGCCGCCTAGGGCCTCGGAATCCCACCGCAGGCTTGGGACGGCCCTGCGTATTTGGGCCAAATAGGTCTTAAGTCTCCTTCGCCGAGATGACAATGTGCGGCCGAAGATGCCACCTTCGACGTGGTCGACCTTCCGCACCCTACAATGCCATATTAGGGCGCCCGATCCTCAACTCCTTCGCGCGGCACGCATCACGCTATCTATGCATGAAGATCCCGGTCTCGGACCATCATCACCGTCCGAGGCGACTGTGATATGGCCGCGCGATCGAGCCAGTACAGTGCCCGCCGCGAAGCCCAACGGCGCTCCTAGAGTCAAGGCCACAACATGCGGGTACGCGGGGCCATTCCGCAGCGCCTTGGCTGCGGATGTCTAGCGACTAGAGGCTTCGACCGCACCAAGGGCAAACGGTTAGTATATCCATCCTTTGTAGTTGCTCACCGCGCAAACGGGATGTAATGAAGATCGCCGCTTGTCGCTAATCCTTCTTCATCACGCCCAAGCATGCGGTGAAGGCGCGCGCAGCTTAGCCGGCGCGCGCTGCCTCGCAGATAAAACAAAGACGCACGCGTCTGCGTGCACCGCCGTAGCTGTGGGTACGGATCGAGTATAAATTGAAGTCGCGCGTTCGCGTGTGCACTCACCGTAGCCAAAGGTGACGGACCGAGTATAAACAAAGACGCGACGTTCGCGTGTGCACTCGCCGTAGCTGTGGGTACGGACTTAGTATAAATCGAAGTCACACGCTCGCGTGTGCACTCGCCGAGCCAAAGGTGACGGGCCCGAGTATAAACAAAGACGACGTTCGCGTGTGCACTCGCCAGAGCGGGGTGGTACGGATCGGTATAAATCGTCGACGTGTGCACCGCCGAGCTGTGGGTACGGATCGAGTATAAATCGAAGTCGCGACGTTCGCGTGTGCACTCGCCGTAGCCAAAGGTGACGGGCCGAGTATAAACAAAGACGCACGCTCACGCGTGTGCACTCGCCAGAGCTGTGGGTACGGATCGAGTATAAATCGAAGTCGCGCGTTCGCGTGTGCACTCGCCGTAGCCAAAGGTGACGGGCCCGAGTATAAACAAAGACGCACGCGTTCGCATGTGCACTTACCGTAGCTAGGTACGGATCGAGTATAAATCGAAGTCGACGTTCGCATGTGCACTCGCCGTAGCCAAAGATGAAGGGCACGAGTATAAACGAAGACGCACCGGGACGCCGCGCACGCGCGGCCACGGACTTTAAATAAGACGAAGCGCCGAGGTCGCCTCCGCACGCACTCGCCACGGACTTTAAATAAGACGTAGCGCCGAGGTTCGCCCGCACGCACCGCCACGGACTTTAAATAAGACGTAGCGCCGAGGTCCGCCCCGCACGCACGGCCGACGGACTTTAAATAAGACGAAGCGCCGAGGTCCGCCTCGCACGCACGGCCACGGACTTTAAATAAGACGAAGCGCCGAGATCCGCCTCGCATGCGCGAGTCTCCGGACTACAAAGGAAGACGAGCGCCGAGGTCCGCCTCGCACGCACTAGTCTATGGACTTTAAAATAAGACGAAGCGCCGAGGTTCGCCTCGCACGCGCGCCGCCTACGGACTTTAAATAAGACGTAGCGTCGAGGTCTGCCTCCGCACGCGCGAGTCTCCGGACTATAAAGGAAGACGTAGCGTCGAGGTCCGCCTCCGCACGCACTAGTCTACGGACTTTAAAATAAGACGTAGCATCGAGGTTCGCCTCCGCACGCACTAGTCTACGGACTTTAAAATAAGACGAAGCGCCGAGGTTCGCCTCCGCACGCGCGCCTCACGGACTTTAAATAAGACGAGCATCGAGGTTTGCCTCGCACGCCGCGAGTCTCCGGACTATAAAGGAAATCGTGGCGCCGAGGTCCGCCTCCGCACGCGCGAGTCTCGGACTATCAAGAAAGGCAAAGTGCGAGTTCGCCTCCGCCACGCCATCTGCGGGCCGTAAAGGGGATGCCAAGCGATCGCCCCCGCAAGCGCCATTCTAAGGAACCCTTGCGCGCTACTTCGCCAACGGTGGCAACACACACACGCATATCCTAAAATGCTAAGAAATCGCATCTGGAAAATCGCAAGTACAAAGGCCCGCAACATCCTTGCCGCTCTAAGCCGCTATCCCGCTGGTTCGCCCTTAACACGCGCTAAAGCCGGGCTTCGCTCAAGAGGGCCGCCCGTTCAAAAGTCCAGCGACTCTTCGCCCTTCGCGCGTCGGGCGCCTCCGGTTGAAAGGTCGACCGAAGAAGTCGGCCCCGCAACGGTCGCCCCGATATAGGCGAGTCGAATGCATGCAGCAAGCGTGTACTTCATTCGCAAAAAGAGGAGCAGACAACACACGCCTATATCTAGGCACCACGATGTCGACCTGCGGGTTCCGGCGCCGGAGGACCAGCGCCGCCGCGCCGCGGGACCCCGCCCGAATTGGCCGAGGCTCCCGCCCAAGAGCGACCCGAGCTCGATCCGCAGACATCCGCCCGATGTAAGCCCAGATCCGGTCAAAGAAGTGCCCGAGGGTACGGCGAGCGGAGCGAACGGCGCCGGACATTACTCCGGCCCTGCCGGGCATCTCCAGCTAGAGGTCATCCAGTCCGGCGACGTGCGTACAACCGCGGTGCTGCAGGAGAGCACACACCAAGCATGCCGACGTGTACGCACAATGGGTGCCAAAGCGACGTCGCGTCGCGCGCAACATTGGCGGCATCCCCGATCCAATGAGCGCCCGAGACAACTCCTCGGCCGAAAGCGGTCGGCACTCGATTACCGGCTCTTGAAGATGGCTCTCCGGCGCTTGCATGGCGCCCCACGCAGCCACCGAGGCGTCGCCAAGCGTCTGATTACGCTCCGCCAAAGTCAAGGCAAGTTCACCTTTTTCCTTCTCTAGCGAGGCGACCTGCGCCAGGAGCCCGTCCCGCTCCGCCGCAAACTTTTCTTCAGCAGCTGCCGTGGCCGACTCCTGCGCCGACGCGACAAGTCCCTCGGCGTGTGCCCTCGCTTCGGCACATTCCGCTTCCGGTGGCGGATGCGGGCGTCTTGGGCAGCGGGCTCGGAGGCTTCACGTAGCTCCTCCTCGGCGACGCGATCTATCCTCGAGCGCCTTCGGTCACAGTATAGACCGCTTGCAAGGCCTGCCCAAAGACAAGTGTCTCGCAGAGGGAGAAGACTCAAGAAGCTCGGCTAGATCAGCGTTGTCGCATGAGTACTTACCTCACCCTGACACCTCGGCGCCCCGAGGCGCCCGCACCGTAGGCCCGCAGCACTTGTGGGTCGATGCTCGTGGCGCGCCATTCACAATCCGTGCCACGCCTCGCCAGATCCGAGCGCGCAAGTCCGCGGGCTTACGTGCTCGGAGGCTCCGTGTCCCGCCGAGTGCTCCTCCGAATGAGCAACGCCGCAACAGAGACACGGTGAGCACCCCAAGGCATAAAAGCACACACCGAGTAAGCTAACTCACCTTACCTTCGGCGTAGGAATGATCCCGCCATGCGTAAGCCTCCGCGTTCGGGAGGGCGACGGCTGTCCCGCCACGGCGGCGGCGCGGCGGGGGCAAAGGCGCGCGACGCCGCAGGGCCTCGGCGCTTGCGCTAGCGCCCCACAAGTTTCGATGCCCATGGCCACGGCGAACCCCGCGGTGTCCGGTGGAGCTCGCCGCGCGACGCCATTTAGCCGAGGCGGCCGGCGGCGACACCGCCCATGGCCGCGGTTAGCGGCCTCGCACCGCCACGCCGGGGCGAAGGTTCCATATCGCGATTGTTGCGGGGCACCTCGGCCGCTGCTGCGTCGATAGGCAGACGGCTCGTCGCGCCTCACGCGAGGCGCCCCGCACCACAACGCCATGGTCGAAGGCTCCACTCGACATCGTCGGCCCACACGAGTTCGCTCGGTGACTTCGACGGGCGGTGAGGCTCCACCCTTCGCCGCCGCGGCAAACCCGCCGTCGGGATGCTAGCCGAAGATACTCGCCGACGGCGTCTGCGCTGCCAAACCGGAATCGGCATATCTCGCGAATCCGATTCGCGTCCGCCGCACCGAAGCTCTTCCGAGAAGAGCGGGTCTTCTGCGCGCAGCGCCCGCCGCGCCCTCTTCCGAGGCGGGTCGCTGCCGGCTCGGGCGACGGCCGCGCAGCAAAGGCCGAGCCTCACACACGCGGTTGATTCGCCCACCCGCCTCGGCAATAGCGCGCTGCCTGCCGTGCTCCTGCCGTGTACGGCCCAGAATACGCTGCGCTTGCTCCACCTCCTCCAACGACATCCTCGAAACAAAGGAGAAGACCATCGATATAACGCTCGCGTGAGCAAAGGAGAGACGCGAGCGAGGCTTACGGAGGTCGCTGGGCGCCGGCAGCAAGCAAACCCATCTCAAAACATTGTCGTCTCGATGCCTCTTGGCGGCAAGACGCCAGTCACGGGCAAGCGGCGCCACGCCGTACATCACGAACTCTTGGCGAGGTCGCGATGTTGAAGCGGCGCCACGCCACGAGCCGCTGGACCCTCCGCTTGTCCTCGTCATCGAGCGTTCGGCCGGGCGAGGGCTTGAACGCGATCGGTCGGCCTGTACACTCAAGGCCGCTCCCGCTCTCCACACGGTGGTAGAACCACCGCTTCATCCGATGAGACTCCCACTTCCCGCGAGTTGAGTTCGCGGGAAGAGCTTGCACGACGGCGAAGGACAAAGGTGACGCCTTCGGCTCGACGGCCGCCCCGCCCTTCGGTCCTTGTGCCGCACCGTGCCTCGTGAAGGTAGGCGAACAACGAGGCGCTGGGCCAACACGCCCCAGCGCAAGGCCCACCAGACACCGCGAGCCGCGGCGTTGGTCGAGTCGCGCGCCACTCCACGAAGGTCGCAAAGACGCGTCGCTTACGATACCGCCGCGGGATGCGGAGCCCGCGTCGAAAAAGGCAATGAACACGACTGCCTCCAACCTCTCGGGATGTGGTTCCGTCTCGCCGGCAGTGGGCAATCGTACCTCCTGGCGCTCGGACAATTTCCCCGCGCGCAGTAGCCCTTGGATCGTCTCCTCAGTCACAAGCGAGGGGCCTAGCTCGCCGGAGAACGTGCCTTCCTCCTCCGCCACCAGCCACTCCTTGTCAGCCGCCGACGGGTCGCGCTCTTGGAGCGTGTATTTCACCTTCAACTGCGAGGATCGCCGGCGAACGACAGAGCCACCAACCATCCGCGCGCTTGCCACCGAGGCCATCGCTTCCACGGGAGATTGAAGTGGTGAAGATATCGCGAAAGTGTCAAGGCGGGCGAGCAGCAGAAAGAGGGCGAAGGTGCGGGGCGCCATACGGGGCTATTTCAAGCCATCCCGCCTGCGCCGCTATCGGCGCCCCAACGATCCGCGGGCCGATGCAACCGCAGCGTGTAAAGGCCCGCCCGCACGATTCCGTGAACGAAAGCGGCGTCATGAAGGTCCGCGTCGGGCGCGACCGCACTCGCATAAGCGCGCTGTCGATACAATACCCCATACCCAAAGCCGAGGGCCACGACCACAAGCGTCAAGGGCGCGCACAAAGACGATGCTACCTAGCCGCAGTTAAAGGCGCATTAATGGGCGAGGGGGATCACAACCGCTCTGGCGCCGTGCCATTCACTGCCCGCCCCGTGTCCCCCTTGCCTAGGGAAGAGGTGAGCGGCCGCGCACACGCAACCGTCCACATCCCGTTGCCCGCCAGTCGTAGGCCGCCACGTGCCCCGGGCGCGTCGGGTCGCACGGTACGGGAACCTAACCCTAGCAGGCCGGGGGCCGGCGTGATTCCAGGAACCTCTACAGCGCAAGACCGCATCGCAAGATCCCGAGTCACCGGGCGCGTGGCGGTGTCCGCAGGGCGAAGGCGCCAGCTTCGCTGCCACCCGTTCGATGGGAAGGGGACGGAGCGCGCGCGTCTACGTCGACTAAGCGCCAGCTTCGCTGCCACCCGTTCGATGGGAAGGGGACGGAGCGCGCGTCTCACGCCGACTGCCGTCGGCCGCCGCCACCCGCTCGACGGGTAGGGACGAGCGCCGCGTCACGCCGACCAGGCGCGCGCCGCTACCACCCGCTTGATGGGTAGGGAACGAGCGCGCGCTCTGCCGACCAGGCGCCCGGCCAGCGCCACCCGCTCGATGGGAAGGGGACGGAGCGCGCGCTCACGCCGACTAAGCGCCACGGCCGGCGCCACCCGCTCGATGGGAAGGGGCGAGCGCGGCGGCGCCTCGTCGACCACGCGCCCGCCGCCAGCGCCACCCGCTCGACGGTAGGGGACGGAGCGCCGCGCTCTTCGACCGACTAGCCGCCACCCGCTCAAAGGGCGGGACGGCGCGCGCGTCACTTCGACCAGGCGCCGGCTTTGCCGCCACCGCTCGATGGGTAGGGGACGGAGCGCGCGTCTACCTCGACCAGGCGCCCGGCCAGCGCCACCCGCTCGAAGGGTGGGGACGGAGCGCGCGTCTCTACTTCGACCAGGCGCGGCCCTGCCGCCACCGCTCAAGGGTTGGGGACGGAGCGCGTGCATCTACGCCGACCAGGCGCCACCGCGCCGCCACCCGCTCGAAGGGTAGGGGACGAGCGCGCGTCTACCGACCAGGCGCCGGCTCGCCGCCACCCGCTCAAGGGTAGGGGACGGAGCGCGACGCGTCTCATTTCGACCAGGCGCCCGGCTCGCCGCCACCCGCTCGGCGGGTAGGGGACGGGCGCGCGCACACGTCTGCGCCGACCAGGCGCCGGCTCGCGCCACCCGCTCAAGGATGGGGATGGAGCGCGCACTCGTCTACTCCAATCGGCGCCCACTCGCCGCCACCCGCTCGAAGGGAAGGGGACGGAGCGTGAGCGACCACTTCGCCGCGCGCAGCAAAGGCGGGTCTTGTCTCGCAAAATCTACCTCGTTTTGCTTAACAGCCACCTACGATGCATCAACTTAAAAAGTAATGCCGCGGGTTCCATCGAGCACACCGATCGTAGGTAGGCTCGTTAAGAAAAACAGATTCTCTTGCCGCCGCTGACGGCGGCGCGGGCGGGAAGCGCGCGGTGTTTCGCCAGAACCGCGCCGGTCAAGCTCCGGTGAAAATGGACCTCCTTACGTGCATCAACATTCCCCTGCCGCCGCAGAATGTTGATGCACACAGGGAAAAATGGACCTCCTTCTATCACAATATGCGCAAGAGCAACGCCGCTGAGCGCCATATATATACCCCAATCGATGGGAGCCAACCGACGGAAGGTCGACGGCGAAGTCTAACCGCCGGAAGTCCGCCGCCATTAATGGTCAAGACGCCTCAACGCCCGCGCCGCGCCAAGCACGCCGCACCACGTGGGCGGCCGGAAGTCCGAGTGTCGCAGCGGCACAAGGCTCGCTGCCGCCACTGTGCGACCTCTAAGTTTAGCAAAGTTCACATGCCGCGGGACGGAGGGGGCCAAAGGACTCGGCAACATGGCTTCAGCCTTGTGAAGCTCTTTACCATGAGAGGCTCCTGTCGTAGGGATGGTCCCCACCTAAACCCAACAGGCCTGGTAGGAGATTATAAGGCCAGAATAGGCCATGTGTAATGACATAACTGCTCTGCAGGGATAACCAAATGTAAGGGTATAAGCAGAAAAGCACTCCTCATGTATATATATATGGGTACAAGCCATGGGGAGGACCCAGGCCATTACACTCATCCTCACTCTCCACTACCACCTCTCTTCCTGTTTGGCCCGTAGCCACAACACTACTATGCACACCTTATCCTTTAGGAAGTTGAAGTCTGAGTATCTGAGTCCTAATTTAAGTGCCCTGGTAATGTACCAGTCTGATTAGGTGCAGAGACAAGTATTTAATTATCATAAGGTTTGCACTATTCTAGGCCCTATTTTGTGGCAGTTCTTGATGATAGACAGAGATTGAAACAAATTACTTTCTGAATTCTAATGATATTCTGATTGTGATCTCACCTGTTACATTATCAATATGGCATGTAGATGCAGCAGGACCCTGTCCCTAGCGATGAGATGACATGCATCCCTTTCAATGCACATTTGCTACTTTTAGGTGATACTTGGTTGGGCTGATTTTTTTAGTTTATGGCTAAATTTTCATTGTAGCTGGTTAAAATTACACTGTAGCTGATGATGGTTTATTTGACATAATTAAATATAAAAATTAAAAAGGGTTAGCCCAGCACGTATAATACAAACGAATATGGAAAAAAGAACCGTAAAAAGCTTTAAAAGATCCGAAAAATCAGAAAAAGATGAAATTTAGAAATAGTAAAAAATAAACCAGAAACTAGAAATCTAAGCCCAAAAGAGAGAGGCCTTAGCTCGCTGCCCAGCCTCAGTAGTTTTCTACCTTTTTTTGTAATCTCTACGTCTTATTGTCCTTTCCTGCGTGCTTGGCACGTTGTAACTGAATTTTGTTTCTCCCCTTCTTAATATAAAGCCAGCTCTGGGCTGGAACTTTTTTAAAAAAATGCACATTTGCTTTGCTTAATCAATGGAGTGGCACTTTCAGAACTCTTTTGTTTTTCTACTCTTCTTAAGCTCAATATATATTTTTAGGCAAAGTTTAATACAAATGGTGGCTTGCATTGCATCTATTGTGATTTTCAGTCATTCTTGATGTGGTTTGTCAGTTGTGGGTTTTACTTGACATACTAGAAGTCTAGAATTAGGTCCCAGATGCTCATACTTCATCTTCCCACGGTAATTGGTAAGTAAACAAAATACTAGTGTTTCACCATAGTAAAAAAACACATGGATATATAGCCCTAAAATAACAACCATAAAGTTTGCCTATTCCCACTCCTTTTTTCAGAGGATTGGCCACTCCTTTTATACCCATCCATCAACCATGCTCCTGCTACAACCACAAAGGAATGTTGGTTTTGGGCCATGATAGTCTTGGGCTATGTTTCCAAACGCAGATGACCTTTTCGTGCCCATCAGGCGAGGCCAAGCCCGACTAAAGCATGCAGAGCAGGAGGGTTACGGCGACTTGGCCGGCCCAACAATCTTTCTTGGAGACCTGTGGCTTCCTTCTTTTAGGGCCCGCTCGGTTAGGCTGAAATGATGTGGCTTATGACTGAAAATTGCACTGTAATTAAAGATGACTTATTTTACGTAATTAAATTTAAAAAATTTTAAAAATAAAAAATATGTTAGCTCATCACGGGCAACGCGAACGAATACTGGAAAAAAGAACCGACAAAAAAAGCTAAAAAAAAGTCAAAAGTTAAAAAAAACAAAATTTATGAATAGTGAAAAATAAGCCAAAAGACAAATGCTCAAACCGAAATGAGCGGAGCCTTACCGTTGGAACATCACCTAATTTTAAAAGTTACCTTTGCACTATTTCCATCCAATTGTTTTGACAGATACGAAGAACATTTGCAATGTGGAAATAGCAAAGAACAAGAGAAACTAAGAAAGAAAAGGAGAGAGGGACACAATAAGTTGGTTTGTGCTTTCATTCTATGAAGGCTAAGCTTTTAGGTAAGTAGTAGTAGTCTTGACAACATGTGTGTGCAGCAATATGCAACTCCTAATATAGGCATGTGAATATATGATGATGACCAGGTTAAGCGCATCCTATCAAGTACCTTGGCATGTTAAGAGGTGTGGAATACTGGCATTAGATCCAAGAAAACGAAAACAAGAAATAAACAACTGTGCCCGTCAATAGATAAAGAAATACTAAGATTGACAACACGAATTTAGTATAAGTAGATTCACCGTGAAATATACTTCCATCATGTATAATTATTTTTATTTGTAACAACATATGCTTATGGAAATTGATGATGAGTATCATTTTGGAGGCTGTGTTAATGTCCAAAATGATTTACATTTGGGATTAGATAGAGTAGTAACTTTTTGAAAAAAAGAGATTAATGCATAACCCTACTGCTTTTGTAATGATCGATGAAAGAGTTCCTAGCTTCAAGACAAGGGTTTATTCAAGTGTTGAGTTGCAACTTGTAGATTCCAAAATTTCCAATGGGCAGCCATGCATGCATAAAAAATCAATCTTGTCATAAACCTTTTAGATCAATTTAACTCCAGAGACTTCAGATGCATGCATACGTTGTACTATCATGCCTACTTTCCGTAATTAACAAACACTTTTGTCATTAGCCTACTCAAAAGTGTTTTTCAGCAGGTCATGAGTAGAGCCTCTTTTCTTTCGAAGTGGTTGATCACTAGTTTATGACCTCCTACTACTCCCCCACTACTCGTGTTTCTTTTTCCCAATTAACCATACTTAACTAACCCACGTCGCCATGTGAAGTGGAGGCTAAGTGGATTGACCAAGTGAACTGCATCACCCTTTTTGACTTTGACCGGCTATATTTGTAGGATGATCTCAAACTTTCGATCATCTCGGACATGCGCAACGGTGGAGGTAGAATTTGGTTACGCTTCAGATTCAGTGATGGAATAATTTAAATTATCGAGGCTGGATCATAAAAATATTATCTAGGTTGGACTGAATTTATCCGGGTTGTATACTACATATTTTTCCACACCCTGAACTAAAATCTACCCTGCCCGGGGTGTGGCTTCGCCTCTGGGCATGCGGCCATGTATGGAGGATCCAATATTTGCCGTATTTTTTGATTTTTCAATCAAATGTTTATTTTAGCTCCTTTCAATAATTATTATTTATTAGATTAATAAATCACAGCAAATAACTCTTTCTTTGCATTAAAGGGTTTAGGGAGCTACCAACGAGCGTCCCGTAAAAGCCTATTATCGGTGGGACCAACCTGTCCATAACTCGTCAATAGTCTTACGTGTCTTATCTGTTGTGTCGTAGTTTTCTACACATTCTCACCAAATAGAAATGGTTCGTTTCTGTTTGGACGTGCTATACATACATTGGATAACAAGATCTACGAGCGAGGTTTACAACGTAAACTAACATATGGTGTCACAAAGCTCATCGATACTTAGGGCAAAGAGAATAGTACATTGGACTCTTGTTCTTTATTCGGTAAAAAAAAACTATGGGCCTGTTCTTTACCTTAAAAGTTGGTGCTTTTGATTTTGTTACAGTACCTAACTTTCAAACGGAGTATTTTTCTCAAAACGGGGTCTACAAGTTAAACGATCTACACGTTAAAAGCCCAATATCTGTACCAGCCAAAATCGCAAGTGAGTATATGTCTCTCCGTAATCTGTACCGTAAACAGCCAAAATTTAAAAATTTTAGCCAAAAGTTATAAACCACAGCCGAAAAGAACAGATCCTACAAATAGGTACGTCACCAAAAGAGATAGTAATCACATTTTACGACTGTTCCGGTCTTCACTTTTCTACTACGCCGATTAAATCCTGCTTCCGTAAAGTGTAACATCCAAATGACCAGGTAGCACATTCAGCAGAGAACCCAAAAAACAGTTGAATAAAATGCCTTCCTCCACGCAACTTTCGTTCCCAAATAAATTAATTGAGGTGGAAAAACCGTTTTTGACCCAAAGATGAAAACAAGCTGAAAGACATAGCCATTGGTGACGCTCTCAAGCAACAACGGTCAACAATTAAGGGTGTGTTTGGTTGAGTTGTGGCTTCTGAAAAAGCTGCTATGAGTGTGAAGTCATGTGAAAAGTCTGCAGAGGTTGTGGGTGTGGAAAAGCAGAAGCTGTTTGGTTCAAACAAGTATAAAACTTACCTTCTATCTCTATTTTCTTTGAAACAAGCTGTGAAACAGCTCTCTATTTTCACCATTTCAAAAGCGAAAGCCAAAGCCAAAAGCGAGGTCCAAGGTGCTTTCAAAGCAGTACTACCCAAAAGTAGCCGCTTCAAAAGCGACTTAGTTTCTACCCCTTTGGTTGGCTTTTGGCTTTTTGGAAGCAAAAGCAGCTCCCAAAAGCTCAACCAAAGGCACCCTAAACGGGTCCGTTTCAAACCGTGTAGCTTCACGAAGAAGAAAGCAGTTTGGAACGGCTCAGCTTGTATCGTAGCTGCTGGGAAGCGATAGCATGCGATCGAAGCCAGCGCATCATGGAGCGAATGGATAAGGCCAGGGAGCACCGACACTTTGCTTGCTCACGCATCCTCTCACCACCTTTCCCACTCCTCTCTCGCCCGCTTGCCTGCTTGGTGGACCACTCCCTCTGGCTTTGCTGACTCCACTGGATCTACCATGGTAGATCTCTTCGTCCTCGCCTCTGTCTCCCTCGTCGTAGTTCGCTTCATCCGTCTCCCCTATCCTTGCAACCGGCTCCTCCGCGGCCTCCGTCCCCGCCTCCTGCTCCACCAGCGCACCGAGGTTCGCATATGTTAGTTTCAATTTCGTCATTTTGATTTGTCGAGCATGTTGTTTGTTACCTCCGATTTGTTGATTGCTCATGTATGCTTCAGTCGTTGCTTCGGATTTGTTGCCTTGTACCACCGACAATGCCATTTTTTGTCCGATTTGTTGAGAATGCATCTTGCTACTCGGCTTTGTTCTACTTGGCTTGTTGTCTCGGTTGCTTGATTTCTTAGTCCAAATAGTTCCTTCGTACCGGCAAGATGGACAAGGCTGTAGCTACCTAGAGTGCGGATTGCACTCGTGCTTTCTTAGAGATATGTGTGGAGGAAGCTGCCACACACAACCGTCCCTTCGGGTGTCTCAACATGAAGGGCTACGATAACCTTTGTCGGAAGCTCATCGAGTGCACCGGTAGCACGTACCTTCAGAAGCAAAATGAAGAACAAGTGGGACAATCTCAAATGGGATTACACCGCATGGAAGGCCTTGAAGCAACTCACCACCGACATTGGGGTCGATCTAGAAACTAGCTCCATCGCCGCCAATGACTAGTGGTGGGCATAAGCAATCATGGTGAGTATGCTTTGTAACCTTCGTTTGTTCTTCAGTTTGTCAGCAGTACAATCCATCAGTCATTTGATGCTCCCAAATTTTCTGGTATTTGTAGGGCAAGCCCTCCGTGCTCAAGTTCAAGAAAAAGACCCCCTCGAACATGAAGACTAGGGGTGGAAATTTGGCTTGAGGCTTGCGAGCCGGCTCGGCTCGTAACGAGCTCGAGTCGGTTCGGCTCGGGCTCGTGATTATTCAAGCCAAGCCAAGCCCAGCCTGTAGCTCGTGAAAAAAAACGAGCCGAGCCCGAGCCGCTCGCGAGCCGCTCGTTGGCTCGTGCGAGCTTGTTCGAGTCGGCCCAGGGCCCAGACTAGTGACGCCAGTGCGACCGTGTGCGGTCCGGTGCGAGTGCGACCGTGTGCATGCCAACCCTAACCCGTCAGCCGACTCGGGTGGCACTCCGCACACCGCACTCCCATCCCCAGTCGCGCAGGCGCAGCCGGCGTCTCCCCGATCGGCGACCTTCCCTACGCCACGCGCTCGGCCGCCGCCCACCGTCCTTCCCGGATCCCCTCCCTTTCCTTCCCCACGTGCTGACGCGCTCGGTCGCCGCCCGTCGTCCACCCCCGAATCCCCTTCCTTCCCTAGTCCCCACGCGCGCGGCGGCGCAGGCGGTGTTCTTCCCCAATCGGCATCCTCCCTGAGTCCGACCCCCTTCCCGAATCCCGATCCACAACGCGGCCTCCTCCAACCGACGCGCATGGGCCGCGAACGGAGCCAGGAATCCCGTGCTCGCGGTCGCGGGAAGAAGGCGGCCGCCGTTGGGGGCCTTGGGGCCTCCCCGTCGGCAATAGGGGGCGAGCCTGCACGGTCTGCACCGCCTCCTGACCTCGCCGAACCAGCAGCATCGGTGAGTACCAGTTATACTGAGGATTAGGGTTAGGGTTAGGATTAGGGTTAGGGTGAGGAATGAGGATGTGATCTGTGATGTCGCCCTGATAGATACTAAATGATGCTGATGCACTGCTGTTGAATGTGATCTGTGTGTCTACTCTTTTATCATTCATGCTGATGCACTGCTGTTGAATGTGATATGTGTGTCTTTTATCATTCATGCTGATGCACTACTGTTACTTGATGTGCTATGCTGATAATGAAATGAAATGGTTGATGCACAGGATGCATTGCTGTTACTTGATGTGCACTGTTGTTACTTGATGTGCTATGCTGATGCACTGCTGTTGTTACTTGATGTGCTATGGTCTTTTATCATCCATTCTTTTGAAATGAAATGCACTGTTAAGGGAAAACATATATTGTTAGCAATGTGCAACATATATTGTCATTTATATATCTAGATGCTTTCCTATCATTTAAATAATAGTAGGTACTGGATAGTATTATTAGTATATCAATCCTTCAGTCACCTTTGTCCACATTGATTTACTTGTATCTATTTCAAACTTTAATATGAAATTGTAATGTTTAATCTAAAATTGTAATATTTAATCTGAAATTGTATATGTTATTGTTATGCAATTGTTATTCCATACATATGTTGTATATGTTATTGTTATGCAATTGTGTTTTTCAATTGTACAATGTTTTATTGAAGTCGTCGAGCGAGGATGTGGATTGGGAGGCTTTGGGTGGTGATGTTCATGGTGGTGAGGACATGGATGATGTGGATGTGGACTCTTCAAGTTCAAATGGTGCTGAAGAAGCCGATGTGGCATTGTGAGAAGAGGTGCAGTATCTCGAAGAGGAGCAAAAGGAGGAAAGGATCTCCAAAGGCAACTGGTAAACAGAAACAGAGATTAGATTGTTGGAAGATCTTCAAGGTGGTGAATGTTCCATCGAAGACAAAGAAAGGAGAGGTTGATACAAAGGCAAAGTGTAGGTTCTGCTACAAGCTCATGTCTTACAAACAAGGGGGTGCAACTTCACATCTTATGAGGCATATACCGAAGTGCACGCCATATATGAACAAGATGGCTAAGATGAAAGCTCAAGCGAACTTGAACTTCGGTCCTGCCATGGGAGGTGAGACTGGTTTACCTTTTGTTTCTACTAGGGAATATGATCAAGATGAAACTCGTCGAATTATTGCTAAGATGATAATTTTCCATGAGTATCCCTTTAGAATGGTTGAGCATACTTGGTTTAATGTTTTGATGAGATATTTAAATCCATTATATCAGTTCATTGGTCGAAAGACAATAAGAAATGAATGCATCAAGATTTATGAATCAGAGAGAGAAGTTCTTAGAAAAAGTCTCAGAAGTGTGGCACATATTAGTTTAACTTGTGATTTGTGGACCTCAAACCAAAACATTTGCTATATGAGCTTGGTGGCACATTATATAGATAAAAATTGGGTTATGCAATGTCGTGTGCTGAACTTTATTGAGTTGGATCCTCCACACACTGGGGTTGTCATAGCTCAGGCTATTTTTGATTGCGTTGTTGAATGGAAGATAGAGGATAAGATCATCACACTTACTCTTGATAATGCTTCCTCGAATACTGCTGTCACGTAGTTTAATGGCCAAGTTTGTTGCTAGAGGATCACTCGTTCATTGCCAAGTATTTTCATGTTCGATGTTGTGCTCATATAGTCAATTTGGTTGTTAATGATGGACTACAACCATTAGAACCTTTGATTAGCAAGCTGGAAACAATAAAGTATATAAAGAAGTCTCCATCTCGTATGCACAAATTTTTACAAATCGCTCATCGCTTGCTTTGCAAATTGGCCTGGATTGAGCCTGGATGTGTCTACACGATGGAGTTCTACATACAAAATGTTGTCAGTATGTATTGCTTATAAGGATGCTTTAGTGTGTTATGCTGACACGGATGCAAATTATCAATGGCAACCATCGGGCGAAGATTGGTTATGTTATGAAAAAATTGCACCAATATTGCAGTCCTTATCTGAAGTGACTACTGCATTTTCTGGATCAACTTATCCAACGGCAAATATTTTTTATTCTCATATAGTTAATGTCAAGATTGCATTAAGAGCTGCAATTGCTTGTGGAGATGAGTATTTGAAGCAAATGGCTACGGCAATGTTGGATAAGTTTGACAAGTATTGGGAAGAAAAGAATAATGTCATGGTCCTTGCTACTATTCTTGATCCCAGGTTTAAGATGAGGTTTATTAGTTGGTGCTTTAACCAAATATATGAACCCTCAAAAGCTGCAAAAGAGCTTGATGATGTAAAGGTTGAATTGGAAGATTTGTATTCACAGTTTGAGATGGATCATCGGCACAACAGAATGAGCAATAGAGATGAAGCAACCTCCTCTTCAGCTGTGGGTACAAGCAGCTCATTATCATCAGTCTCATCTCTGTTTCAGTCATTCTTGCGTTCCACTTCTACCGAGCCTTCAAAGTCAGAGTTACTCATCTACTTAGATGAAATAAATGAGAGTTTAGATAACAAGGACTTTAAATTGCTCGCGTGGTGGAATTTGAATGCACATAGATTTCCAGTTGTGTCGAATATGGCTAAGAATTTCTTGACTGTACCAGCTACCAGTGTATCTTCAGAATCAATATTTAGTGCTGGTGGTAGAGTACTAGATGACTATAGGAGTTCTTTACGTCCGGCTATGGTTCAACATTTGGTATGTGCCTCTAGCTGGATCAGAGGTGCACATGATGACATGAGATCTCCTATAGTTGTGGTAGGTTCATTTGTAATGCAATATTTGTCCATTTTATTTTTGCTTATGTTAACTTCAATATTATATATCTTTTCAGGAAGAAGATGAAGATGATGATGTTCAAACCATTCCATTTCCTAAAAGCGTCGTAGAGAGCAGCTAGCGTCTGGTAATGCCTCCACCAATTTTATTTTCATTCTTTTCTTTCTGCTACTAAGGTGCTACTGCTGGGTGCTGGCTGCTGCAGATTGCTACCGCTGAACTGCTGCAGACTGCTGCTGTTGAACACTTGAACTACTGCTGTGAATTGCTGCTGCTCCCTGCTGTTGTGAAATGTACATTTAACTCTGTCTGTGAACTGAAGTGCTGCTGAATTCTGTCTGCGAACTCTGTCTGTGAATTGAACTCTGTCTGTGATTTAACACTTGAACTCTGTCTGTGAATTGCTGCTGCTCCCTGCTGTTGAACACTTGAACTACTGCAGTCTGCTGTCTGCTGCTACTGATTCTGTGAACTGCTCAGTGGGAATGCTGTTGTGAAATGCTTGTTGTGAATGCTCTCTGTCTGTCTGAATGCTTGTGAAATGCTTGTTGTTAATGCAATGCTCTCTGTCTCTCTGAAACTCTGAATGCTCTCTTATCTGAATGTGCCTGCTCTTCGAGCCATTTTGGCTCGTTCTGTTATGTTCGAGCCATTTTGGCTCGTTCAGTTAACTTCGAGCCAAAATGGCTCGTTCGGTGTATGTGCTGCGTTTGGCTCATTCGGGCTCGCGAGCCGGCTCGAGCCTCATTTCGAGCCGAGCCGAGCCGAGCCCCTCCCGTAGTTTGTTTCAGAAACGAGCCGATCCGAGCCTATTGTTCACCCGAGCCAGACCGAGATTGGCTCGAGCCGGCTCGGCTCGTTTCCACCCCTAATGAAGACCTCATGGAAGTTGTGTTCGGCTCCAATATATGCACGAGCGAGCACGCGTTCATGCCCAGAGAAAACACACTACCATCAGAGAATGATGAGGATATCCTCGGGACCACCCTGCAAGGTGGCAGTGCTGGGCCACCCCAAGACAAGCACCAACGGGTGTGCTTGTCTCGTGCAGAGACAATAAGAAGGGCACAATAATTGATCGCGACACTGAGCTAAAGCACCTCATTGACCTTTACGAGAAGATGCATACCACAACAACTTGTGCGTCTGGTATGCGTGTGACTTCCCCCATGCGCGACCCGACGAGGGAGGAGCTATGTCGCCTGATAGCTACCATGAGGAGGTCAAGGCTGGGGAGGACACCAACAAGCACTACTATGTCAGTCAACTATTCATGAAGAAAGAAGACCACAACAGCTTTGTGGCGATGAAAATGGTTGAGGGGCGGCTCCGGTATCAAAAGGACATGGGAACATCTGAAGAACATGCCTTGAGAAAATGCCTTCTTTGTTCGGGTGGTCCTTGTTTGCACTGCCACTCCATGTTTTTGTCATTAACATGAGTTTGTTTGTTGCATTGCATTTTGGTCCTCACATTTCATTGTTGTGTCATGCACTATAATGTTAGCTCTATTGTTTCATACTTGAGTTTTTCTCTCTAAATTGCATGGTATCGTTTAGTTCCCGCTCGTGCCATTTTTTTCACTTACTCATGTACTATGATGTTCTAGATATTCATTTTGTCGCCCACTGAACACCTATCCTTCAATCATTGTGTGCAGACATGAGCGTGACACCGCCGGATAGTGGAGGGAGCAACAATAAAAACGCCTCCACTGGCTTCTTCGCGCTTGTTTCCTACATTGCCTTCGCGTGCACAGAAGATGATGCAACCTTAGCATCTAGGCCTCCATCAAGAATTCCATTCATGACCGGGATTCAATGGGTACAACAATAACTCGCCAACGATTAGCATTGCTATGATATGTTCAAGATGCAAAGGTCACTATTTGAAAGGTTGCATTACACTCTAGTTGCCAACTATGGGCTGGAATATACTATACAAGTTTGCTCCAGAGAAGCGCTTACTTTGTTCCTTTGGACTTGTGGTGCGTCTCAGTCCAATAGGCAGGCGATCAACTGGTTCGAGCACTCAGTAGAAACTATCAACAGAAAGTTCACACACGTGGTGAAGCGCGTTAATAGATTGGCTACTACTAACATTACACCCACTAAGCCTATGTTCCAAACTGTGCATCCCAGGCTACTGTGGTGGAGGTTTCATCCTCACTTCTGTAACTGCATCAGAGTGATTGACGGTACCCATGTGCAGGTTATGGTCCCATTCGAGGAGTGTTCTAGGCATTTCAATAGGCACGTGTACGCCAGTTAGAATGTTCCTGCAGTATGCTACTTCAATGCCAGCTTCATATTTGTGTATGCTAGATGGCCCAGATTTGTGCACGACACACGCATATTGTAGGAAACACTTGCGAAATATGGAGACCATTTTCCTGTTCCACCTATACGTATGGCCCTGCATTGCACAATCTTTGATGGCATATTTTTAAATGTTTCATGATAACTTCACATGTCTCACATGGTTCATGAATGGAAGTACTACTTCGTAGACTCTAGCTATCCAAAAGGCCGAGGTACTTGGCTCCTTATCAGAACCATAAGTACCATATTTTTCAGAATTCCAAGATAGTAGTCAACCCAATGGGATGTAGGAGGTATTCAACTTCCATCATTCCTCCCTGCGCAACATCGCCGAGTGGGCATTTGACATGTATAAGATGAAGTAGCGTATCTTGGACAATATTCCTAGCTACAAGGCACAAAAACAGAAGGCCATAATTGTCACAACGATGGTGTTACACAACTTCATTCTGGATTGCAAAATACAGGGTGCAGATTTCCCAAACCTAGTAGGGTAGAATGGAGGGGATGCAGGTTTAGCACAAGGCCTTATGGATATGGATATGACACGTGACGTGATTGTTGTATCGCTGGTGACTTGATGTACATGCCGCATTGATTATGCTTCTATGTACATTAAAAATGTCCAATTGCCACGTGCATTTTTTGTAATTTATTATGTCCGTGAACATGCATGCAATGCTCTCAATGATTTCGTTACATACAACCTCCTCACATCTCCAAAATACCACTTCAAAAATCAGCTCAGCAAAAAGCAAACAACCGAATTGAACACCTCTAGCTTCAGCCATGCCTTCTTGTAGCCGCTATAGTGCTATTTCAGCCAAAAGTCAAAAAGGCAAAAAGCCATAGCCGAATTAAACAGGGCCTTACCGGTCTACCACAGGAGTTGGTTGGCCCTACCACTTTGCTGCAATAATAGCCATTGGATCATTCCCATTGTCGTGCTCGTGCGGTCGCGCCTTTCATATGTTGCGCATCAGATCAGATCAGATCACGGTTCATCATCATCATCGAATCAAACAAGATTAAAGGGGAGTAACTTTTGTTAACCAGCAGTGGAAATGTGGAATGCCCATAGAAAAGTGAGTAATTAATTGAAGCATGTACGTACGTTACAAATGATATGCACCGTATGTGGACGGATTCGATTCGGTCCGTCAGATGCACGCCGAGGCATGTGATTGTGTGATATGATTGGTCGTGTATGCACCACGTAGTACGAGTACACCCTCTTTCGTTCTGCTCTTCCTTCACCTCATACCCAATTAATGGTCGTGGGACGACCATGCATAGTTTGATCATTGTGTTGCATCTGTTTTGTCTTTATCACCGGCCACTATTTTTTTGGCAATTGGCACTAGGATTGAGATCTATGCATTGTGTAATTCTATCCATAACTCTCTCATAAGTTATATGTTTTTTTTCAATTATCTTATTTTCATTTATTTTGTCCTCAAGTTAAGTTACCATACTAACATCATATGATATGCGTCAACATTATTTCATCTTATGAAGATGAAAGATAAATGAAAGTCGGCTGAAAACCCCCTAGAAATTGACATGTTCATAGTTCCCACTTGATAAATCGCTATGATTGCAAACAAAAAAAATTTGACGAGCAAATGTGTCTTCTAGGCTCTTAACTATCTGGTACCTACAAAACACAACAAGTATGATGCTCTTTGTTTTCGAAATAACCTTGCATGCAACCTAATTAACTTTTATGTGCAACAAGAACAATAAGGTTTCAAACCCATGAGATCTACAATAGGTCATGAAATCAACTAGGCCATTCCCAAGTTGAATTTCATTGGAATTACGCTGTACACAGCAACAATGAAGTACAATTACTAATTTACCTAGGATATGAATTTATGAAGCTAGTGATTTGTACAATACAATAGTCTGTAGCACCTAGCGAGAACATGGGATAATTGATCATTCGCTGCTCTATTGAGTGGGTTTCGAGCATTTGCCATTATATAGGGTGTAATCTATTATTTACCACTCTGTAGAAAACACAATTAATTATTTGCCATTTTGGACAATTTTTCCTCTAGTCTTCTTCTCCCTCCACTTTTCTTCTTACCATCAACCATGGTGGATGGCCTTCATCTCCAGTGACTGCTCCATATGGAATTTGTCTTTTTCTCCCCTGCTGGCTGCCCCTCTCTCTCCTCTTTACCCTCCCCCACTAATCGCTCCTCTCTCTAATAGCAAGCTCACCTCTACTCCGTATGGTGAAGCTCGACGACCAACACGACTGCGCAGGCTATGATAGCATAATAGAGTGGCTCAGGAGGCAATGGTCAAGTCCATCCGCTCAAGATCAGGTGATGTATAGAGCTTGATGGCGGTGGTCACGGTGAAGCTCGGTGGTTGTGCTCTCCTGACGAAGAGGGACATGACGGTGTCCTCACGATGTATCAGTGCACGGTGGTGGTGTGGAGGTAGATGACGGTAGGCTGAGGGCATGCCGTTGAGGATCGTGGACATCATGCTAGTCATCAAGCTCCGGGCTTTGGCATGAGGCTGCCACCTAAGCATTGATCCATTCCCAGATCTCATCGGGGACACGTTGCTGAGCTCAACCAAGAAAAAGAAGAGGATGACGAGAAAAAAGGGAGAAGAGGGAGTTCCATAAGAGCGGTCGCCAAAGATGCCACGGTTGATAGCGAGAAGAAAAGAGGAGGTGGAAGAAAACTAAATGTAAAATTATCCAAAATAATAAATAATGAATCACACATTCTACGACATAGTAAATAATGAATTATGGGCCTGTTTGGTTGGTGCCTAAGTTTGCCATGTCTAAGCTTAGGTAATATGTGGCTGCCACAGAAAGTGTGGCTAACAAAATCGAAGCCACACTTATAGCAAAGTTTGGCAAGAAACTGAGTCTATGACGTGTGGGGCCGGGTGCTAAGAAAGTGTGGCATGCCACGATTCGTCGATGAACCAAACAAATACCTAAAACTACAGCACACCTAATTTGTGGCTAGGCAACTTCCAAACAGACCCTATATCTTGTATAATAGCAAATTCTCACAGCGCACTCATGTGGCGTGGCAAATGATCCAGCCACATCTTTGTTACCGTTACCGTATTATTCAGGTTCCCCGGCCAGCTCCGTTCGAACGAAAACGAAGAGAGGAGCCGCCAAAAGACCCAAAAAACGCAAGGACGAGGGGGACAAAACGGGTGCTCACATGTTGGCGGCACACCGCGACTGCGCACTCCTGTCGTTCTTTCGCCTGCTTCTCCTTTCCGCTTCACCCACCGCCACCTCAGAACTCCCCGCTCCCTCTCTCTCTCTCTCTCTCTCTCTCTCTACGCTGCGTGGTGGCATGGGCTAGGGAGGAGCCCCTATGCCTCGCGTGCATATCCGCGCGGGCGCAGGCATAGGCATGGAACCGGCGGCAGCGGCGCTGGAGGCAGGAGGAGCCCCACAGGGCGAGCGCGCGGAGGTCGCTAGGCCGGTTCTTGGTGCGGGCGCGGTGCAAGGACCGGAGGCGGAGGAGGGAGCTGTGGGCGTGGGCGTGGGCGCGGGCGCTTCTCGTCGAGGCGGACGCGGGAGGGAGGGGGAGGAGGAGCTGCCGCTGCGGCTGCGGCTAGGGAGGGGGAGGCGGCGGGCCGGGCCCGGCACGCCGGCGCCATCGTGGAAGCTGGAGGCGTCGCCGCGGCCGCCGGAGGAGGGGGAGGCCAAGGGGGCGGCTGCTCCGGTGCACCCGGCGGTGGCGGCCGCGAGGAGGAGCTCGGTGTCCGCGTCGGCGCGGCAGCTGGGCGCCAGCCTGTGGGAGATCCACGACGTCATGCGGGAGGGCCGGCGCGGCGGGGCGCGGAGGCGCCGGGCGGCAGGGGCCTCGCCGACGGCGGCAGCGAGGTCGATCAGGTGAGGGCCTGCGGTTTGGCTTTACTCTGGTGCGCCATAGAAAATTAGAAATTTGATGAATTCCTTGGCTCAATGAATTACTACTTGAATTATCGGTCTTCTTTGCATCAAAGAGAGCAAATGGATCAGATCTTGAAACGTAGTACTCTCCAAACCAAACAGTTGCAACGCTCGATTTCTTCTCTTCTTTCAAGTTTCATCCCCTTCTGTTTATGTGTTGTTCTGTACTTCGTTCGTGATTAATGGGTAACAATTTTGTGATGGTAGCGCTTGGTGTTCTTCCTTCAAATTGATTTCCTTTCTGGTACCACTATATTTCACCTCCTAATTCATCATATAGGTGGCTAGTATGGACCTTTCTAGTATGTTGATGTGTTCGTACAGTTTTGTCCTACCATTGCTTGAGAGTTGAGAAAATTAATTTCTTGCCGGGACTTTTTTTTTTGAAAGGGAAAACCTTGTTTTCCATTAACCAAAGGCTCTAGGCGAATCGCCAGAGACCAGGGCAGTGACAAATTCGGGGACTTGGTTCATAAACACCGCTGAACCCGAGCAGACAGCGCTCGCCCCATACGAAGCTAGGCAATCAGCCACTTTGTTGCATGATCTCGGACAAGCCCGGACCACACACTGCACAAATGCCTCATTGATAAACTTTCTGATTAAGCGGAATAGACACCCATCGACACTCCTGTCCATCTCTGTTGAAGTCGAGTCCTTCTGCGGGCTTGTTGCATCTGTCTCAAGAATTATACGGCCCATTCCCAATTCTGCACTCGGCGAGGCTCATCAACGCCGCCATGGCTTCACTGCAAAGGACTCGCCACTCTCTCCAACTTCCCACAACCCCCTCCGAAACTCCCTTCTTTATTACGGCGCAAAGAAACCCCATCCACCGCTTGTGTGCTAGCCCCGAATGATGCATCCACGTTGATCTTGTACATGTCATCGGTGGGGTTCCCATTTCAAAATACTCTTTGCTCCTTACGGCCCTTTGTTTTTGAGTTTGTCAAAATCATTGACATAATAGCCGACTAGTGAAACAATTTACGGGCCGAGGCTCTTCTTTCTCCGGCATTCACTTTGTTTCTAGTGACCACCAACGCGAGCAACACCCAAACCCGCATCGAGTTCTGCTTCAAGGCTCGGATCGCTCTCACTGTTTCCTTTCTTGGTACTCTGCTAACAAGCTTGGAGCGCACTGCTCCAAATTCATCAAACGCCAACATTCTTTTGCTCCTTTACATTTCGAAGCAGTGGCGCCATCCTCATCGACTCTAGTGCACATCGGGCATAAAGTTTCACGCTTAATTCCCCTCAGTGCTATGTTCCTCCCGGTCGGCAAAGCATTTGTGTGCAAAGCGCCACACAAACATCGACTTTATTTGGCACTTCAAGCGCCAAATTCTCTTCGATCAAAACTAGCGTCATCTTCCTTATCCGGCCAGATCGAAGCATCTCTTGCTTTTTCATGTTCCCTCTTCCTCTTGCCACCTTATAAGTGACTTGACCGAAAAGACCCTTTTGGATCAAAGCGCCAAGCTGGCGATCATCACTTTCAACATCCGTTTGAAGAGCTAGGATGGTTTTGCATCAAACTCCCGAATATGTCCTTCACCAAATCCTCATCCCAAGAGCGGTGGCGGGTTCATGAGTTCGGACACTCGTGTCAAGACAGAGGCTCTTACGGGGTCGTTGTTTTGCGGGTCCTTCAGCGAGGATCAAGGGTCGGACCAAAAATCAAGCGAGTTACCATTACCTACCCGCCAAACCACTCCTCTTTAAGCGATTGGCTCCTGCGAATACTTCTCCAAGTATAAGAGATGCCCTCTCTTGCACTACATTGCAAAATGTTACGATTTGGGAAGTATTTGGCCTTTAGAACTCATTCGCCACAGGGATTCGGATTTGTTAGGATTCTCCACGCTGTAGGCAAGCATGGCTAGGTTAAAGAGGTGAAGATCACGGAACCCCGGCCCCCTCCTTTGGTAAAGTCGGCTTGTCCCAGCTCGGCCGGTGTATTTTGTTTTCTTTGTCATTACGGTTCCACCACCACCTTCCTATCACGAGTTTAGCTCATCACAAAGACCTTTAAATCGAGATCAAAGCACGACATGGCATATGTTGGGATTGCTTGAGCCACCGCCTTGATTAGAACCTCCTTGCACGCCTTTGATAAGAGCTTCTCTTGCCACTTTGTATCCGCCCCAAACCTTCCTTTTGATGTACCCAAAGGCGCTGCGTGATTTGCCAATGACACGAGGAGCCCGGATACTTCTCATTTTTGCTTCTGTGAGATGCGGAGTTGGTCCGGATTTGGTGTTTGTCTTCTTGGCTGTGTTAGGGTGAGCAGACAGAAGACTTGTCTCTATTTATCACTTGACTGATGCTCTCTCATACACATCTAGGATCCTTTGTAATTCTCTAGCATCCTCATACGTACACGCATCAAGATGAGGGAATCATCGACAAAAAGCAGGTGGTTTATCCGTGGCGCCTCCTACGGACTCGATCCCCTCAATCTTACCATCCTCCTCGACTTTTTGAAGCATGGCGACAACGCCTCAGCGCAAAGAATAAATAGGTAGGGACTCGAGAGGATCACCTTGTCGTAGTCCCTCGAGGAATCACTCTGTTCTTATCTTGGTCATTTACTTTGATTCGGTGAAGACAGTGGTGACACGAGCATGATGCGCTCTACCCATCTTTCATGGAATCCCATCTTACGCATCACTCTTCTCGAAGCCCCATTCCACCCGATCATATGCCTTGCTCATATCAAGTTTATGGCTGCGACTCCCCTTCTTCCACTCTTGCGCTGGTGTAAGTAATGAGTGAACTCGTAGGCCAACAGTACATTATCCGTGATCAGGCGGTTGGGGATAAAAGCACTTTGTGAAGGTGAGATGATCTCCGGCAGGATACCTTTTAGCCGATTTGCAAGTACTTTTGAAATGAGCTTATGCGCCACGTTGCAAAGACTTATGGGTCTTAGGTCCTTCAGTTTCTCCGGTTTGCTAGTCTTGGGTATCAACACAATCACTGTATCATTCCAGCCTGTTGGCATTGAACCCCCATTCAGTACTCCCAGGACCTCCGTCTTCACTTTGTCCCCTACCAACGACCAGAACTTCTTATAGAAAATTGCTGGAATTCCATCAGCACCAGGAGCTTTCAGATCCCCCATGCTTTGCAAGGCCTTCCACACCTCCTCTTCCGAGAAAGGCACAAGCAGACCCTCATTCATGACATGAGAGACCCGCCTTTGCACATGCTCGATCACCTCCTCCACATGATCTCCTGCAATTGACATAAAAAGATGCTGATACTGGTTAGCGATAAACATTTTTAGGTCCTTCCCCGCCACCACAGCGCCACCCTCATCCACCAACTTCCCCACATGATTTTTACGTCTTCGCTCCGAAGCTTGGGCATGAAAGAACTTTGTATTGCGGTCCCCCTGTATCAGCCAAGAGGAATGGGTGCGTTGTTTCCAATACACATGTTGTTGATCCAACAACCTCTCCAGTTTGTATCGCAGCCCGTGCTCTTTATTAACTTGGTCCTGGCTGATCCTCTCCCTTCGACATCGCTCAAGATTAGTCTTGGCTATTCTAATCCGCTTCTCGAGCTCTCCCAGGACACTCCGGTCCCACTCCCATAGCTCAACCGATGCTTGTTTTGAATTTCCATCGAGCTTGCATCCCCGCCTCAAGAGCATTACGCCAAGCTTCTCCTACCCTCTCCACACACTCTTCTTCCTCCATCCATCTTGCTTCAAATTTTTCATTATTTCCATTGGTTTGTTCAGTCCTTTTCTCCTCCTCCCGTGTCCACGATGACAGGCCTATGGTCGAATGTCTTGGATCACCATTCACAATTCGAACTAGGGAAATTTGGCTCTCCAAGAGCTATTCGCCCGCCTGTCTAGTCTTTCCTTTACAAAACTCTCCGCTCTGTGGTGAAGGTTTCTCCAAGTAAAGACATCCCAACAAACCCAAGATCGTGCAGTGCAATCCACAAGAGCTTGTGAAGCTCTCCATACACCTCTCCGATCTCGGGGGCGCCTCCTTTTCACAATTGAACATGATTTCATTGAAGTCACCTTTGCATGACCATGGGAGGTTGCTACATTTTCAAAATTCTCGATAACTTCCATGTTTTGTCCTTCTCCTCACTCCTTGATTCACCATAGATGCTTGGTGAATCGCCATTGAAAGTCCTCTTCCTTCACGATTTGCCTCAATGTGGTGCCTAGACATGCTCTCCATCGTTAGGTCGACTCCTTTTCTCCGAACAACGCCAAACCTCCGCTTGCACCCACATCGCCTTGACACACATATTCGGCATATTTAACCTCCACCGCAAGCTCTCCAACCAAGTGCTATTATGTTTTGTTTCGTGAAATAGCACATCCGGCCTCCTTCTTGGACATCAGAAGGCGCAAGCCTAGGGCCACTCCCCAAACCCCGCGGTTCAAGCTATTATCCTCATTGGGGTGGCGGGATCGCCAAGCAATCCCGCCCCACATTGTTGTCTTGCTCCTCCCTTTACTTATACTAGCCCCAAGCATAGCTTTCTTCCTATCCACACCCTCCTCACAAGCCTCTGTGTTTGGTCTCTTCTTGTGCTCATCTCCCATAGCAAAGTCGGATCTCCCTTTCCGAAGCGGTCGGGCGCCGCTTGAAAGTCGCCTTTTAGCACGCTCATGGACCATCAACCCCAACTCCACTCCCGAACCCTCGCAGCGCCGCTTAATTATACGAACTTCTTTCATCGCCTACCTCTCCCCTTCCCTTTGCACCTCAACTCCATCCACCTCCATCCGGATTTGTCTTCACCTTTCTCCCCACAAATGCCGTGAGCTACCCGATCCTCCCCTCAAGCTCCACGATCGGTTCTAAGAGTGCACACAAGGGCCGGCTGCTCCTCCACCCCGACAGAAGTTCCTTTACCTCATACGTTGAGGTAGTTTTGCTGCCACCGGAGGCCCAGCGGTGAAACCCTTCCGCTTTTTCTCCCTATCGCTTGGTCCTCAAATTCCAACCTCCTTTGCATACCACCTCTCCACATTTGCCATGATTTTGGTGGACTTTCACCATCATCCTTGACTCCTCGCTTTCACGGTGACTTTCAGGAGCCATCACTGCTAGCATCCATTTTAGTCCTCGCTTCTTCCCCAACTCGCTTCCTTCCAGGTTCGTTGACTCCTCCGAATTTCCCCTTCCAGACCATCTCCTCTACCTCCTCTTTCTTGACGGGTTTACGCGTGATCCCAAAGCGCCTCTCCTCCTGTCGCCAAGAACCGCCATCACAATCCTTTTCCACATGACCTAAGAGGCCACACGAGTAGCAAAAATTTGGAAGGAATTCGTACTTGAAACTACACCAGCAATCCCCTTCACCGCCCCCCTTCTCCATTGTGATTCCCCGATCCAGAGGTTTTCTGATGTCGATCAGAACCTTTATTCTAAGGAATTCCCCCACTGCAAGATCATTTTCATCTTTGTCTACATCCAGAAACTTACCCACTGCATTACCAATTCGGCGGCCCGTCTCAGCATTCATTAACCCCAACGGCAAATCAAACACAAGTATCCAAACCGGGATATGAATAAACTCCAAATCCCTCAGCCTTTTTGAATCATCAAAATCTACCACCACCAAAGAGTCACCCCAAATTCCTGTGGTCCTCCAAAATAGCCCTACGCTTACCTCTGGTGCGGGAAGGAGAAGAGGAAGAGGTTGTTGCCCAACTCCTTGCGGTGATCCCTTTCGGGGACACCATATCCCGCCACCGCCCGCAATATGCCCTCTGCAAACCTGGTCTTGGCGAGAACAATCTCCCCCGCACTTTGTGGGATGTTCCCGACTCCACCGCCTCCAGAACTCCAGCGCCACGCACCCTTCTTCTCGCTCGGTCGGCCGGGCCGGGCGGCCGTCGAGTCCTCCCCGCCGCCACTCCTCGCCTTGCTCATCTTCCTCCCGCCTCCAAAGGCTCCAGCTCCAAACCCCACGGAGAACCTCGCGCCTCGCCCTCGGAGGAGGAATGAGGCACTGCTGGTGAAGGGTAGATGGAGAAAGAAATTTGGTGAAGATTTGTGAAGAAAACCGGAGCGAAACCCCCGATTTGAGGTCTAGGGTTCGCACTTTTTCCTGAGTCGCGCGAGTCCCTTGCGGGAGTCAGGCTACCAGGCACATCTCCCGTGGTCCATATTTCTTGCCGGGACTTAGACCCTGTTTGAAATAGCTTTTGGTTTTAGGATTCGACTTTTGAACGAAGTAGCTTCTCAAGGTGGTTTCTATAAGCCATTTGTACAAGTCACGGCATGAGCCACTTTGAATGAAGTGACTTCTCAATGGGAGTGTTCTTTACTCCCTCAATCTCTCTCGTAATCAATTAAAAACCACAACACTTTTGAATGCCTTGAAGTTGAGCAAATTGGGCAGAGTAAAAGTTGTGTCGTACGATGTAGTTATGTGGAAGTACATATAACCGCATTATTTCTTGGAGTGGCTAAATTTTTAACCGAAAGTCTAAAACGTAATGTTATTATAACTAGCGGAATTACCTGTGCAATTGCACGCTAGATATTACAATATAACTGTCTTTTATATACAACTCTACTGCCTAGTATTAAAAATACAATTGTATTTGTTACATAAATATGATATCTACATATGATTAATCTGCACCATTATAATCTGGTCACACTAAAATAAGTGGTGTAGATCCTTCTGTTTTTCTCTCGATTAATGTGAGAATTAATATTATTTTTTCTTTTTTAGGATTATTGTGGGATTTTTTGCCCTCAAAACGAAAGAGGTGTCTTGAATCTCGCGAGTTGTTTGTATTTATATATATTTTTTGTGGTATGCAAAATAAAATAGCAAGATTTACCCGTTTGGTTTCTCAAAAATAGAAGAGTTGAATCATTTGGATTTGCAATACACCAACTCGGCCAACATGTCAGTACTTATAGCATGTGAAATGCTTCAAGGGCAGTGCATATGGCATATCATGGAAGAAGAGCTCTTTCTTAGTAAATGGCATAATTGGTTTAACTTGTTTTTAACAATTTAGTCTGCACATATTTTGCATTAAGATTGACAAGTGATTGGTTAATCACCATTTACTGTCCTTGATGCTGATTACAAAATGCTGATTATGTTATGATCAAAGTACTTATTTGGTGTAGGGTTTTATACCTGCTTGGCATTCTTAAGTTGGTTTAGCTTTTAAACAGGGTGTTACACATTCATTTAGGGTATTTAGCCTACATGTTCTATGTACTTTTTTAGGATTTGTTTTTGCTTTAGGGCTCCCGATTTATGACTTTTCAATATGGGCGTTGCAGGATTTTAATAAAGTTATTTTAGTTTGGGTTTAGGGCTTTCAAATTATTAGGGTGTTTATGATAAGTTATGCAAATTATGTTTCCTTTTTTTTTGGGAATGAGGGAATTAACTTGAGGGTTCAGATTTGGTATTTCTGATTCTAGTAAAACTGTCTCTATTAATGGAGGATTTTCATATAGTTGTTCCAAACTAGAAGCACTACTCATAAGTTAACTCAATGAGCAAGTCAGGGTGATATTTATGGGAAAATTTGGGAAAATATTACTTCTAATTCAGATAACACTTAACACTTAGATTATGATTTTATGATGGTCGATGAAAGATAAATTGTGATAACATTAAATAATCATGCAGGTTAATATTAATCAATCTGTTGTCTGCTTTCCCTTCTTGTCCCACTGAGCCTGTTGCAGTTAACATTAACTAGATCTGCAGTTCAGCATGCACACCTATCTGGTCAGGAGTCAGGACTCAGGAGTCATGTACACTTCCTGCTCAATACCTTGTTGTTGTGACCTGCTAGTGCTATAATTGCACATCTTAGTCGTTGACTATGGTATGCACTGGCGTCATCTTATGCAATTAAGTTCCATGACGATGCTAGAGCTGGTAGCTTGCAGACTATTATCACTTTGGTATAGTGGTGCCAATTGCCAAATAAACTCTTAGCCTGAACCTGGAAGTCTGAACTCACCGTACTAGTAGGTCCAGAAGGTGAAGTAACCGTCTTAACTCTTAAGTAGACTGTAGAAACAAGAAGCATCCAGTACAGCAAGCTAGTGGATGGGTGGCTACAAGAAACCCTATTAAGCTATTTATGACATTAAGCGAGGTAAAAACCCAGAAAATTTGAATTACAATACAACCACCCACCAGATTTAACACCTGCATATGGATCTCATAAGGAACACATGCAGCTAAAAATGCCAAATTGAGTGGGTGGTTGCATAAGATCGCTCCTACTCTGCTGCTAAATGGTAATCTCTCCAGCATCAGAAATTATGATGATTGATGAATGCATCTTAACTCACATGATCCACATTCCACACTATGGACCCAACTGTCCACCCTCCTTAAAACTCATGTAATCCACACTAGCCATTAATATCTTACACACTCTCTAAAAGTCTAAATTACATGTCTGAGTTGAGCTGTGTTTGCTTGTTTGATGCCCATGCCATCAAACTTCAATCTTGCTAGGGCACATGATTATCCTACAATATCTTGTGTTCTCTGTGCTGGATGTTCTCTTCCCATTGATTTCTGACTTCATATGAAGTATCAAGATGAAACCTTGAAGCATGCATCTGTTAAGAAGATAAGTTTGAACTTGAAGAGATCCTATCTGCCAGATGTGCAAAAATTCAGTGTTTTATGATTCTTCATAGTCTTGTGTGATGAATTTAATTATTGCTTGATCTAGAGTAACTTAAATTTATTTTCATATTTGTTCCCTGCTAATTAGTTTCTTCCTTACCATGCTGCCTCAGAGTTCATGTGGCTTTGGTAGGAATCTCGCAGATTCATCAATGGATCATCATAAGTTGCATCAAGAAAGGAGTCATACAGCACAACCTTTTTCTCCTGCAAGTTATACCATCTCAATTGGGGTATGTACATGTTTTCCTCAGTTATCCTCTTGGTTGCTTTGATGTCTTGGTTTCTGGGCGCTTAACGAAGTCCTGCGGCACTATATGCTACTGTGTATTACTAGGAACAATAATGCCTTTTGGTGTCATGATTCTTTTGTAGTTTTTATTAAACATATTTGAGTCTAGTAGAAAGGAATGTTGATAGTGGAACAATGGCTTTTAGCATGCTATATGAGGACAGATTATTGAATAGTCTAGCACTCTAGTTTATGACTCAACGCTGCTGTGACTGACAAGAAATCATGAAAGCCTGAAAGTAATTGAATAGTATGTTGGTGTGCTGTTTTTGTTATTTATTCTTTATTTATATAAAATTTATTTATTTTTTGGTAGAAGAATGAAGTTATCTCATAGTAGTTTGCCTGTTTTTGTTATTTATTCTTTATTTATATAAAATTTTCTTTTTTCATTGATGCAATTGAATATGTTGATTTGGTTATGTTTTTCAGCTGTAAGAATTAGCACAACAAAGTATATATCTAAAAAGTGTGATTCTTATCTCTGGATTTTACAGGATTCCAATATAAACCGAGCTATCAGCCCTGCTCCTTCTTTGGATATCAAGGGTAGATCTAGGGTGGCAGATTATAATCTGAAGACATCAACAGAACTATTGAAGGTTCTAAATCGAATTTGGAGCCTGGAAGAACAGCACACTGCTAATATGTCAGTGGTAAAGGGATTAAAATTGGAATTACAGCAGGCACAGGCACACATTCAAGAACTTATGCAGGAGAGACGAGGATACTGCCACAAAGTTGCTTCACTAATGAGGGAACTCTCCGAGGACAAACTTGTTTGGAAAAATAAGGACCAAGAGAAGATTGAAGCAGCCCTTCATTCCCTGCGAGATGAACTAGATGATGAGAGACGGCTTAGGAGGCATTCTGAGAACCTCCACAAGAAGTTTGGCAAGGAGTTATCTGAGATAAAATCAGCATTTCTCAAGGCAGTTAAGGACCTTGAGAAGGAGAAGAAAGAAAATAGCCTCTTAGAAGACCTTTGTGATCAGTTTGCAATGGGAATCCGGAACTACGAAGAGGAAGTCAGGGTGCTAAAACAAAGGCATGTAAATAATTATGAGCACAAGTTTGATAAATCAGTGCTTCATATTTCGGAAGCATGGCTTGATGAGAGAATGCAAATGCAAAATATTGATGTCAAGGAAGACTCGCTGCAGAAAACCACAATAACAGAGAGGCTGAGCAGTGAAATCCAGGCTTTTCTTCTTGCTAAAAAATCAGGTAGCTCTAAGAATAATGACAAATACATAAATGATAGTAGGAGGGATGCTAGCTTACGTCGGCAGTCCCTTGAGTCTGTCCATTTGAATGGAGCCACCAGTGCTCCTCAGCTAGCTGAAGACGATGATGATTCTGTTGCTAGTGATTTGCATTGCTTTGAGCTGAACATGCATGGAAATGACATTCAGAATCATGACCATACAGGACCTCACAAAAGCGGCACAGGCAGCATGGCTGCACCAAAGAAAATATCAGAATACTCTCATATTATATCTGGTGAAAGTTCGCAAATGTCGCATGTGCCAATTTATTCGCAGAAAGACAAGGCAAGGTCCAGTAGCAGCAAACCACAGCATGTCACTAGAACTCCAGAGATCAACTCACACAGCAATGCTGGAATTACTCCGGCAGAAGAGCAGAATGAAATTACCAGCACCCACATTTCTCGAGGATCTCACATTGACTCATCAAAGCACAATTTGGAGGCTTCTCATGCTGACTGTCTGGGGCAGGAATCCCTTGATCATTATTCCCGAACAAGTCTATTTTTTGAAGGCACTGCTTCAGGGGATTTATGCAATCTCCGCAGTCCAGCACGGCAACTGAATTACCAATCCACACCATTGGGCCATGAGATTTTTGAATGTTCACCGGAAGTGCCAGTAGGCGTGAAGGAGAACACCCTGAAGGCAAAATTACTTCAAGCAAGGCTAGAGGGGCGGCATGCCCGATTGAAAGCGTCGGGAGGTTCCTTATCCAGCAGGAGAAAATGAGAGTGATACCGATCGGTTGCAGTTTCTGGGATTTGACGCCCGCGCAGCAAATCAGAGGTGCAATATAGCTGGCTTATGCAGCTGCCTGCATTTCCTTCCATCGAGCCAGTTGATTCAGAAACCCTGTACATTGCAAGCTGCAGACCATGTGAATCCTATGCGAGTGAACATTTCTGTAAATTTTGGCCTGTTACTAAGTTGTCCAGGACGGTAGAGGCCAAGAACTCTACCTGAGAAGGATTTTGTTTACACTTGTATCTTGATGACCTTCATGATCTTTTCCATGGCAAGTCTATTTGATGCATTTCAATTGGCACCTCTTCATGTTTCTGAGGAGTTAAATAGTGGTGGTATGATTACTAGAACGAAAGTCGATCGCTAATGACTTTTCCTATAGAATGAAAATAGATCACTAGTATTGGAGATCAAATGAGTTTGGGGGAAATCATCACACGCACAATGTGGGGGTGCCTTTCATATATATAGCCATGTATAGGAAAAGTACAACTTGAGGAAGGAATTAGATTGGAGCAACAAAAGGCTATACAAGAATCCTAATACCCGCCACGGTCGTAGCGGTAGGATCATGGACGCCTGCATCGTCCGGAAGTCGATAAACAAGCGTGTAGGAGACCCTTGGTCATGATATCCGCGGCCGGTGTGCCGAGGAACAAGCGACACTCGAACTGTCCCAATGCAACCTTTCGCGGACAAAGTGGATGTCGATCTCGATGTGCCGTGCGGCGATGATGAGCGAGGTTGGCCGTCATGTAGACAAGACTTACGTTGTCACGATGAACTACCGTCGCCAAAGGGACCGAGATGTGGAGCTCTGAAGCGGTATCGCGACCAACAAAGACTCGGCCACGACATGAGCAACGGCCACGGTATTCCGCTTCGCGCCTTTGGAGCGGAGACCGTGGTCCGCGTTGGAGGACCAGACACGATTATCTCAGGAAGACGCAGGCGGAGGTAGGCGGCGCGTGTCGGGGCAGCCCGCCCGATCGGCATCGGAGTAGGCGATGATCGGTCGGCGGGGCCAACTCGAGGAGAAGACCGGCGGAGAGGAACCCTTGGCGTATTGCAAGATACGCTTGATCGGCGCGAGATGCGGCTCGCGAGGATCATGCATGAACAAGCGAACTGTTGGGCGGCATAGGCGGATCGAGCTCTCGTCGGTGAGATCTTGGGTGTGCGGCGAGACTCCGTGCAGCGGAGGGGTCGGCGACGGGAGCACCGTCGGTGGCCGACAGTTTCGTCCGGGCGTCCATTGGCGTCGCAAACGGGTGGCACTCGGACATGCCCGCACGCTGGAGGAGGTCGATGGCGTACTGACGCTGCGAGAGGAACAGCCCGTCCCTGTCGCGCGTCACAGATATCCCGAGGAAGTGGTGCAGGTCGCCGAGATCCGTCATGGCGAACTCCGAGTGGAGGCGCGCGGTGATGGACTGGAGCAGTGCCGAGGAAGAGGCCGTGAGGATGATGTCATCGACGTACAGGAGCAGGTAGGCGACACGATCTCGATCTTTGTAAACAAAGAGAGACGCATCGGACTTGGACGCAGTGAAGCCGATACGGCAGATGTACGTGGCGAAGCGCTGGTTCCAAGCTCGGGGAGCCTGCTTGAGCCCGTACAAGGACTTCTGCAGGAGACAGATGTAGTCAGGGACGGCGGGGTTGACGAACCCTGACGGTTGATGGCAGTAAACAGTTTCCTCCAAGTGGCCGTGGAGGAAGGCGTTCTTCACATCGAACTGGTGAATAGGCCAGTCACGCGAGGCGACGATGCTGAGGACGGTGCGGATCGTCGCCAGTTTGACAACCGGGCTGAAAGTCTCGTCGTAGTCGACGCCGGCCTACTGAGAGAAGCCCCGTACAACCCAGCGAGCCTTGTGCCTGGCCAGGGAGCCGTCTGAGTGGAACTTGTGCATGTACAACCATTTGTCCGTGACAACGTTAGCACCAGGCGGTCGAGGCACGAGGCGCCATGTGTCGTTGTCAAGAAGAGCCTTGTACTCCTCCGCCATCGCAGCACGCCAGTTGGGGTCAGCGAGCGCACTGCGATAGTTAGCCGGGATCGGCGAGGCCGTCGTGGCGGAGAGGTTAAGGCGGTGGACGTGACGCAGGCTGCCGGTCTGAGAGCGCGTCGTGGGGCGCGGCGGTGGCGTGCGGAGCAGCCACGGCCGCCGAAGCGCGAAGAGGACAAAGTCGATCGCCGCTGGTGGTAGCGTGGCCAAGCGCCGCTTCGGCGTGGGGCACACGTCCGCAAGAGGGGTGGCGGCCGAGTGCCCGCGCAGCGAGCGGCGACAGGTCGTCGGCGCCAACGGCGCGCCAGCGGCGCTGATGGGGCGCCGGCCAGCTAGCCGGCGGGAGCGAGGGACCGGCGTAAATGATGCGCTGGTCTGGAGGTCGGTGCTCAACCTCGCCAAAGAAGGAGCACGGCGGAAGACGCGGTCACTCAACACCACTAGGCGGAGCTTCCAACGTTGGAGAGAGACCCTGCATCAAAAAATCCAGTGAAGACGGCACAGAAGCCGCCGAGGGTGCCGAGGCGAACGGAAACACAGACTCATCGAAGACAACATGACATGAGATAATGATGCGGCGGCTAGACATGTCGGACAACGGTACCCTTGTGAGAGGAGGGTAAGCAGAAACACGCAGGAGTTGAGCGGGGAGAGTTTGTGAGGTGTCGTGGCACTAAGGTTCGGATAACAGAGGCAGCCGAACACACGGATGGATGAATAATCTGGGAGCTTCTGATGCAGGAGCTGGTAGGGAATGCTGTGATGTACGGAGGAGGAGGGGTGCCGGTTAAGTACGTATGTGGCGGCGGCTAGGGCTTCAGCCCAATAAGGCGAAGGCATGGACGCGTGTATCAGCAGGGTGCGAATAGTGTTGTTGATGGTACGAAGCATGCGCTCAGCTTTGCCGTTTTGTGGCGAGGTGTATGACACGAGAGACGCAAAGCAATGCCGCGGCTAGTAAGGAAAGAAGTAGTGGTATTGTTGACGAATTCGGTACCATTGTCGGCCTGAAAACACTTGGGCACTACATTGAACTGTGTGTGGGCAAAAGTTACAAAATCAACAATATGGCGATGCACATCGGATTTGTGGTGTAACGGGAACGACCAGCAGAAATGAGAATAATCATCAAGCAACACAAGATAATATTTATAGCCTGAAGTGCTAAGAACTGGAGATGTCCAGACATCACAGTGAAGTAACTCAAAAGGAGCAGTAGTGACAGAGGTGGAACTAGTAAAAGGGAGCCGCGTGTGCTTGCCAAGCTGGCAAGCATGACACAAGGACCGCGGGCTCTTATTGCAAGATATGACCGACAAATTCTGGAGCGTGGTGAGGGCGGAAGGACCAAGATGACCAAGGCGATAATGCCACAGGGTGGATGTGGAGGCGAGGTTGCAACTGTAGGGTGGTGACGAAGGAATGGTGTAGAGTTCCCCGCTACTATTGCAACGAAGAATCACGCGCGCATCCGCTGGTCCTTAACAGAAAAACCCAAAGCGTCAAACTCGATAGAACAATTATTGTCACGAGTGAATTGGCGAACAGAAAGCAAATTGCGCACGAGAGCGGAAGCAATGAGGACATTGCGGAGGTGGAAAGTAGTGTCGGCTGCCGACAAGGTGGATGTGCCACGACAGGAAATCGGTATGGTGTTGCCGTTGCCTACAGTGATGAAAGAGTTGGAGTGGGGTAGGCGGGAGAGCAGAATACCATCGGATGATGACATGTGAGCGGTGGCGCCGGTGTCGAGGACCCAGGGGTTGGCACCCTGAAGTGCCATCTGGTTCAGGGCGGCAATGAGGCCGGCCTGATCCCAGCCGCCAGTGCCCTGATGCGGTGCAGTGCTTGCGTCGGAGAACTGGGCGCGCGAGGGCGGTGTGTGCCTGTGGGTGTGCGCCCAGAATGCCGGGCTGCGGAGGACGCCACGGCTGCTGCGGTGCGCCCTGCGGGGGTCGCCACTGCTGCTGCATCATACCCCATGGAGAGAAGCAAATCCGAGGCGATCGGTGGGGTGGGGCGCGGTTGCGCCGCCGCCGCCACAGGAGTTCCGCGCAGCCGCGCCCTTCTTGCGATGCGGCAGGCACGGCCGCCGCCGCCGCCGCCGTGACGCCCGCGCCGGCGCCGCCGCCACCATTACCTCAGCCGTGGCGGCGGCGTGGCACACCCGCGCAAGAAGAGGAGCGCGTGGAGCGCAGTCTCGGTAGCAACTTTGCCTCGTTGGTGAGGCGGAGTTCGCCGGGACCGACTTCGCGGTGGTGGCAAAGTTGGGTAGTGGATCCGAGTCGGCGATGTTGTCGGCGGTGCTGCAGAAGCGAGGGTTGAGGCCGCGAAGTAGGTTGAGGACGAGCTGCGAGTCGAGAACGGCGTGGCCAACATCACGCAGCGCGTCGGCGGTGGCCTTCATCTTCTGGCAGTATTCATCAATGGAGAGGTCACCCTGGGTCATGGAGTGGAACTCGTGGCTGAGGAAGACTGCGCGAGAAGCCTTGTTTGCCTGAAAGAGGGCTTCAATGGCGACCCAGAGCTGGCGAGCAGTCTGTTCAGGTGCAAGGGCGAGGCCGAGAACATCGTCCGCCACGGAGCCGAGGAGCCAGCTGTGGACGCAGGAGTCGGCGATCGCCCACTGGGGATCCTGCGGGCGTGCCGCAGCGGTGCCATCGACGTGCGAGCGAAGCCCGAACTTGCCGCACAGGGAGAGGAAGAACGGGGACCAGCGGTTGAAGTTGGGACGCTTCAACTCAAGGGTCACCGGGACGTGCGACTTGACGGCGATCGTGGCGTATGGAGCAACGAAGACAAGCGGCGCGGCATCTGATCCAGACGAAGGCAAGGTGCCGCGGTGGAGGCCATAGTGCCGCTCGATGCCGAAAGGTCCATCGACATGGGAAGGGGCGACGGTGAGGCAGGGTTCGGCGCTGGCGGCTGGGAGGAGGATCGGTGCGGCTCGAGAGGGAGATGCAGGCGCGCAGGGGCAGAGGCGGCGCAGACGCGCAGGAGCAGGGGCGGCGCAGGGGCGGCGGGGGTGCAGAGGCAGAGGCATGGGCGGTGCAGGGGGAGGGGCGGCGTAGACTTGCAGGAGCAGGGGCGGCGGGGGCGCAGAGGCAGAGGCAGGGCGGTGCAGGGGTAGGGGCGACGCAGGCGGGAGGGGCGGTGGGGAAACCCTAACCCTAACCGAAACAGAGGAGGGCAGCGGAAGATGCTCAGGAAGGAAAAGAATCTGATACCATATTGGAGATCAAATGAGTTTGGGGGAAATCACCACACGCACAATGTGGGGATGCCTTTCATATATATAGCCATGTACAGGAAAAGTACAACTTGAGAAAGAAGTTAGATTGGAGCAACAAAAGGCTATACAAGAATCCTAATAACTAGTGACTTTTGATGGACATTGCACATGTACACCTAAATGCATTACAGCTGAAGTTATGATTGCTCTATTGAAGGCTGCAAGGGAATCTCTTGAAGAGATGGTTCACGATTTCCAGAATGTGCTGAACCCTTTGTTGGATTAAACGAGAACTCTCCACATAAAAGCAAAACCACATGTACAAGGATGTACACGTACTATCCACACCAGTCAATATGCATCAAGATTTGTGCATGCAAAAAACCCACTATGTACTGCTTTTTCTCTCTGTTTTAAGTGAGAGTGACACGACCGCGGGGTTGGAGCCGGTGCGGGTGGACGACCCAGTCCGGTGTTGAGTTGCGGGGTCGGAGCCGGCGTGGGTGTATGTCGACGAGCTTGGATCCCGCGGAGGCACCAACGTGTCGAGCACGAGGGATGGGATTTGGGTAATGGTGACGGCAAAGCTCGAGAAGAAGGAAGAATTATCGGATCTGGCTACACGGTGATGGAGATGTGTAACATCATGATTTTTAAAGTCTTTTTGAAGATTAAAATAAAATTAACCATTTGGATTTTTTTTGAATAAATTAAAGCTTAATTAAAATTTCAAAAATTAAAAAGATTTAATGCAACTAAATTAAACTTCAATATTTCAAAATCTGTTTTATTTGGATTCCTTGTGTTACAAGGATTTTTTTGTATTTTCTTGGATTTTTTGGATCTATTTGCTATTTGCTAGAGCTCAAATTCTTTTTTCTCATTTTCTAAATTTGGAAAATATTGGAAAAATCCTTAAAAAGCCTTTGGGTCGAAACCTTAAGGTCCAACCCATTTCTTTTCCGCCATGGTCTACCCACCATCCCGGTCCGGTTCGCCTCGGCCCAGCACATCAGCCCACGTCGCCTTGATTGTCTAATTCGCCCTGTTGTCACGCACCCGATCGCAACCATTCCTTCCTTCTCTCTCACCTCCAGGTGGGTCCACCTTGTCAGCTTCATCGTCTCCGTTCGGGAGTTCGCCGCCATGTCCACTTTGGATAACTCCACCGCCTACCGTGTTCGCCTCGGCATCCGTGTCGTCTCTGCCTCGAATTCCTCAGCGTCCATGTTTTAAATAGCGCCCAAGCCCTCTCATTTTCAGCATTCCTAAGTTGCCTCACTTTCTCGCCTTGCACCGCCATCGTCCTCGTCGAAGCATCAAGTCGCTGAGTGTTCGTCGTCTTTCGCCATCGTTCATCTTCTGTGTTGTTCTTCATCACCGGTGAACCACCTGTCCACCGCGTTGTCTTCCTCTGCCATCCACCCTCGTCATTGACCAGCCAAGCAGCTCGTCTGTCATGTGTGCCGCCTTGTGTCATCCCTGATGTCACCTCGAGCCATGTCACCTCTAGAATCGTCCATAAGCTTCATCCACAATGAGCCGTGTCTATGACACCTAGGTCCCACGCATCAGCCCTATTCTGTGAACCCAGTGCACCGTAGACCCATGAACCACGCCCGTGGACTCGGTCCATAGACCGATGGCCCACATATCAGTGACCAAACCCAATTTTCTTTAGAAAAATAATTCGGTCAAAATTCAACAACCTTGTTGATGTTATAAATCTAATTTTCCTTTAGAAAAATAATTCCAAAAAACCAAATAGTGCCTTTTCCTTCTCCTAGAATTAAATCTTTCCGAGAGCCTGTTCTTCTCCGTCTGAACTCTGATTGACTCGATTTTTTTTTCTAAATTCATCTAAAATTGGGCTCTATCTTTTAGTTCTAGTTTTATATTTTTGAATTTTATTTAGATTTTATTTGAATATATTTGTGTTTCGTTCGCTTTCTCTCTCGTTAGATAACGTCTTCAAATTTTAAATTTTTGGGATGTTACAACATATGACCAAACCCAATTTTCTTTAGAAAATAATTCGGTCAAAATTCAACAACCTTGTTGATGTTATAAATCTAATTTTCCTTTAGAAAAATAATTCCAAAAAGCCAAATAGCGCCTTTTCCTTCTCTAGAATTAAAATTTCCGAGAGCACATTCTTCTTTCGAACTACGTAGATTTTTTTCTAAATTCATCTAAAATTGGGCTCGATCTTTTAGTTCTAGTTTTATATTTTTGAATTTTATTTAGAGCAAAGTATGACCTGAAGTTCAAGAGTTGGTAACTGAGCAAAACAAAGGCAACTCATAACTTTTTATCATGTTAAACTGATTGTTTTACATCTATTATTTATTATTTTATTTTAAATTATCATACATTGCTAATTTATTACAAACCTTTGTAATGGGTAGTTATTGACCAATTTGATTAATTTCTCAATTGATAATTTGAATGACATGATTCCATTGTCACCTTAGGATGGACAACTATCTATTGATACAAACTAGTATCCATTTAGGTTGTACGTCTAGTATGCTTAGTTATGCTTATTGTTATGTTGGTCTCATCATCATATGTTTATTAATTAATTAATTTTTACTTAATAAAATATTGCACTATAGTGGTCAACCACATTTATAAACTTTATGTACCATGACATGGGTAGTGTTATTGATGTTAGTTAATCAAAATAATTTCCACTTAGACGAGTAATCGTGCAGTAAAGGGGAAGTGTGGTTAACACTTTGATATGTGGATGTCTCGCTTGGATCTAAGGATTTAACTTTATACGCCATTGATCTGAGCCTTATCATACAACCATATGTCTAGTATGGAATGAAGTTGGTTGATTAATTTGTAATATTTTAACCTTGATTTTATCATTGAGATATTCTATTGGCGTAAGAGGGGGCTTTTACCGGTAGGACTGTCAGCTTACTCGGCAATGAATCATTAGCAGGCATGGTCAATTTGAGATTGAACATTATAAAAGCATTATTATGATCTTTTAGTCAGTATGCCTAACGAAGCGTGTTATACCGGTGACACCACAAGATGGTCATACCATGTGAGTAAAGTTATATAACCTCTGTAGAGTGTAAAACTATTTGAATAGCCGTGTCTCCGGTTATGGACAATGTTAGGTGATTTCACATGAGAGGTAAAGATTTCATAAAACTTGAATTTGGTTGGTTTGGGAAGTGAATTGGCAATTCACTTGTGGTTATTCAATTCTTTTAATTAATTACTTACTAATCATTTTCAAACTATGTATTTTGATCTATTTACTATATTTACTCTAAATTATTGTTTTCCACAAAATAACCACTAATCCATCACTTGATAAGCCTTACATAATTATATTGCATCTTATTACAAAAAACTTGATGAGTAATCTATGTACTCATGGCTATACCTATTGTTGCTCAGTTGCTGAAGAAGAATCATATCAGTTAGAGGTAGTTGAAGGGGATTCTTCAATGACTTCTCGAAATAAGACTTCGCTTCCTAGTCGATTTCCTGTGACATGTCGAATGGCTACTCTGCTTATCATTATTTTTCTGTTGCTAGATTTTGTTAATCCATTCAGGCTATTACTTGTAAGTTTAGCCATAAGATCGCTACTATGATAAGTAATAATATTTAAGTCTTTCTTAGTTAATCATGATCATAATCGATATTTTATCTATGTTTCTATTATGTGCACTAGGATAATCTTAGACTAAAACAGAATGCACAGAAAGATCCAAATTTGGATATTCGAGTCTCAATGAGATGACCGCCATATCCGGCTTCCTGGTGACTAAGAAGACCATTGGCTTCCTCATCATGCTCGCCGCTCTGGTCGGCTTCCTCCCCCCACACTGAGCTGCCTGGAACCTGAACTGTCTGCTGCTGGATCCGACCTCGGCCGACTCAATGCCGTTGGACCTGAGCTTGCTGGCCGTTGCATGGCCCAATGCCAGAGCTGAGGTTGTGAGATAGAGAGAGCAGCTCCGGCCAGTGAGGAGAGAGTTGTGGATGTTTGTGGGGGATACTACACCACATAATCACCCTTTCTCCTGGTTATAGATGCTACGCGTACATTCACGTATTTGTGAAAACCACACTCAACTTTTTAGCATCCTTCATATTGGTTGTGTATGTAATAATTCATTAGATTGTGCTGCAGCAGGTTGCCTTGGATCAAGTAGGTTAGTTCGCCGATGGATGCAACCGATGCAACTTTCATAATGCTTATATGTGATACAACAGATAACTGATGCAACTTTCATAATGCACAAGTCTTCTTTGTTTAGCCAATATATTTCGAGGATGAATTGCACTAGCATTCATTTCTAGAGAGAAACGTCAAGACGTGTGTGAAAACTAAGCTAGTTACCACAAGGTGGCCCTTGTAATTTCACAGAGAAAACAAACATGTCTACTCTCTCTCCCCCTCTCTCGGTCACAACTCGGGCTTAGTGTGCTTGTGGCCACGTCCATCATGGTACCTCTGCACACTTTTTTAAGGTGCTTGGAAGGTACATGACTCACCTTCGCTTTAAAGTATTAACCGTTGATCTACATAGGGGCAATTTAAGAAGAGGAAATATATAAACATGGTAATTAAATAATTATTCTTATACTTAACCCTCTTTCTTGTCTGGTGTTCGTCTTAGCTCTTGTCTCTGCTAGCCTGTAGCCATCTTTGATCTGTTGCGCTGACTCTCCTCCAAACCAACTATGATCCTCCAAAACAACCGCACTTTCCTCCTTCCCCTTCTCCCACAAACCTCCCTCAAATTCCTCCCCTTTCCCTCCTCTACATGCCTCCCTTTCACTCATGCAAAAGTTAGATCGAGGACTCTTGTCTTATCCATGAGAGGGGAACGTTGTTGTCTTGTCAATTTCCATCACTTCCGTAGCAATCAGCAAGTCATGGACAAATTATGTAATTCATTTTGAGGTACTTAGTCTAATAATCAAATACGCAATCTCAGAAATTTATGTAAATCATGTTAAATTACATAGTTTAATGTTCTATTACGTAGTCTTGTTCAGTTACATCATCTGCAGTGTCTTTCTCCTTCTCCCCCAATCTGGTTGTCACCGATGCAAAGGAAAGTTGCAAAATCACAAATGATAAGCACCACTGTTTGCATGATTAGGAGGATATGTGCTTTTACCAACTTGGTCTTCTCCTTCTGATTTGATAAGGATATATAATTACTTATCTAATTTTCAATCTAATCTTTAAGTTAAGACTTGACTCATAGTTTAAGTACCTTTGCTTAGGTACCTCTAAATGTGGATCATCTGTTTGCAACTAATAAATGATTACAGCACCTTTTAAGCACCGTAGAAAGTCTCGTAAGGATAATGTTAGTGTCAATGGTGGCAAAGCTGGGTTACATGGTGGCCATTGTGACAAAACGAGCCTTAGAGGGTGAAGTGATCTACATGGACAAAAAAAAAATCAAGGGATTTAGTGAAAACTTGCGACACTTCAGGGGATTAAAGTTGTTTTCCAATCAAAATACATTTGCGATAAACAGTTTTAGTTTGTTGGTCTAGGTTGTGCTGAGAGGAGAAAAGGTTTTTTTAGACAATATACTTTCTCAAGCTAATAGTCCAATTAGAGGCCATTTTGTAATTCTGAATTTAATTTGTAAAGGATGGCTATTTTGATTTGAGAATGACATTTATTACTTACTTGTTACTATATATTTTGTGCATAAAACTGGAAAGACACCTAACTTAGACTGGATATTAAGCATAGCTCGATTTAACCGTGGAGAACTGGAGATCAATATAGTTAGTTGATTGTATTCAAGCCTCATCGTGCTGATCATATTTGACTACATGAGAGATTTCGAAGCACGAAAACGGGTGCATCTTTAATAGAGCTTCCCAACAGGTAAACTGGCTTGTGTAAGATACTGGAGATGAGAGATTGAGTGTGTTGTGTGGAGTTTAGCAGGTGCAAAACACCTGGACGTGTTGTCCAGAGAAGCCATTAGCTAGTTTACTTTGAGCCTGTACTTTTTGGGTTTTTTTCTTTTGGCTTCGGCGAAACAAACAGAACAATTTTTTCAAACGATTTTTTGAAGCCTCTCTTCTAAATGACTTTTAGAGTCTAAAACCATGTGCATCGTCTACATCGACATCTTCGTTGTCTAGAAAACCGTAGACAATCTATCACCCGCAGCCAAAATTCATAAGCCGTAACTTAAAAGAACAATCCCTTTGTATACTCACGGTGGTTGAGGCACTAATTCTCATTTTTCAATAGAATTTCATATCTTAGGCAAAGGGTCTGTTCTTTTTGGTTTCAGTTTATAGTTTTTGGCTGTGGCTTATGATTTTTGAGCTGCTCGTGAGAGACAGTATGGCATAACAGAAATTCGCGTATGATTTTGGCCGATATAAATAAAGTTGTTACAGTGTGTAATACAATTAACTTGTAGACTCTACCTTGAAAAGACACTCCATTTGAAAGTTAGTTACCGTAGAAAAGACGAAAAACAACTTTTAGAAGCAGAAAAGAACAGTCCCAAAATCTTATATCTTAGACAGTAACTAAACTCCTCTACTTCAATGCAAAGATTACATAATTCCCCTTCGTGTTAAAAATATATTTGAATATGCATTGTTGTTAGGAATTAGTGTGACAAGTTAGAAAGAATTTGAGTGTTTCATGCACCATGGTGCCTAGACACAAATATCAATACCCGTTGATTTGCTTCGAGATTCGCAACGTTTGATGTGGGAATCTTCATATACCCATAAAAAAGTATATTTGAGATGTCAAACTCTGAAAAAATTTAAATTCAACTTCAGTTTAATTAGTTTGAACTATTTTTATGGTATATACTCACTGTAGTTGCATTGAACTCAAAAGTAGTTCAAACTAATTTGAACTGAGTTCAAAACTTACTTACCATAAATATATCAAGAGTATAAAATATTTTCATACCCAAACTCAAAAAAATTATCAATCATACACGTGTATCGGATGTTGGTGCCTAGGCACCATGGTGCCTTATGTAATTTTCCTATATATATATATATATATATATATATATATATATATATATATATATATATATATATATATATATATATATAAATAACAGGGCACCTAGGTGTCTGACACCTAGTCTCCCTACCTTTGGATTGCTTTTAGATGCGTGCTAGTGTGATTGAGACTTTCCATCCATGATTAAGACTTTCCTTCCATGATTGATTTAGCATGCCTAATATATTACATACCATACATACCATTGCCCTAGCACGTATCTAAAAGCAATCTAACGGCAGGAGCCTAGGTGTCTGGGCACCTAGGTGTCCCATTTCAGCGTATATATATATATATATATATATATATATATATATATATATATATATATATATATATATATATATATATATATATATATATATATATATATATATATATATATATATATAGTATAATTCAGTTAGTTAGCAACGATACAAATGAAAAAAAAGATCAATTTAATACAAAACTTTGATCTACATCGGCTTACACAATTTTTTGCATGAAAAATCGACGCCCGATTGATGGAAAACCTCATTTCCAACTCGGCATCATCGAACCATCCAACCAAGCACACTTTCCGCACTGCGATTCTGGAAACAAGCTCTTTTCCCATTTTACCCCTCGAATACCCCCTTATTACAACAACCTCCCTCCCTCCCTCCTTCCTCCTTCCACTCTCCTCCCTCGCCTTCTCGAGGAAGCCTCCGCCGGCTAGGGTTACGGCCACCGTCCTCCCGCGCTTCCTCTCCCTTCCAGAGGTGGCGGCGCGCATGGCCAGCGGCGACGCGTCGACGAGGGCGGGGGCGGCAGCGGTGGCTGAGATGGACCCGGACTTCTCGCGCGGGTGCGGGGGGCCCAGCTTCGAGTTCGCGTTCAACTCGGTGAACTTCTCCGACAGGGTGCTGCGGATCGAGGTCGTGTCCAGCGACGACGCCCCGGGGTCCAGCTGCGACGGCGGCGGGGGGTCCCTCACCGACTGGGCGCGCCACCGCAAACGCCGCCGCGAGGAGCTCCGCAAGGAGAAAGGTGCGTAGATAGAGTGATCCCCCGTGGTTGGATGGATGTAGATGTTGGTAATCGTACGATTCTTGTGTAAATTATCTGTTGTTTGACGAGATTAGGATGTGGGTTTGTGGGGATTTTTGGGTTAAAATTTTGTTTCTTTAGGTAGTTGACCACTTGACCCTTTATTGGGGATTAGTGATTAGGGCAAGGGAGAAGCGATAGAAGGGAATTCCTAAATTTTGAGCTGTTGTGGTGTAAATGTAAGACTTACCTGGCATTGAAATTTGTTCTCGGCTGAATCAATATCAAATTTATTCAGACGAAGCAGTTAATAAAAATTATCTATTGTCCATACTTCAAATTAGAATGCAGAAAATCTTGTTTAGTCACATATGTGGATGTAGCAGTGGTGTTCAAACAATATCAAACCATTCTAATTCAGAATGGCCACTGGACAACAAAGTGGCACAATCATGCAACTTATAAAATTTGGAATAACTTGTATATGATAGATCTGTAGGTTGGTGAGATACATGCAGGATATGGGTAGGTATGATTCATGCAGGATATGGGTAGGTATGATTCATGCAGCATGTAGGTAAGGGTGATTCATGCAGCATACTTCAGCCTTAGGTTGAAGGGACAAGGTGTTCAATTATTATTTGGCAAAAAATGTGGGATATGGGAGAAGATAGGTTGTTGCTTGATACATTACCCAAGGATGACATCTTCGTGGTTCTGCTTGGGTGTGTACATTGGAGCTGGGGTTGTTGAATGTTGTTTCACGAAATTTAGACCTTGAGTACTGACACCGCATTATAGGAAATGTTGTGATGTCCGGATCAATGGCTTACAATGCTTATATAGTTAGCTCTCATAATATAGCAGTTGTAGTTTAGCTTGGTTGTCGTTATCAATGTATGAATATTCTTTCTTCCTGTACCTAGTATTTTTATTGAGTAACTTGTATAATACTGTATACATTCTAGAAACCTAGAGTCCTATCTTTGTGGACTGCTCTTATGTTTTCTCAAGTTTCTTGGGCTTTGTATCATTGTATGGAACGTAGAGGGCTGCAGTCATGAATGTCCTGCTGTGCTTGTGCATCTGGTGTGAGAGCACATTGTGCTGCACATAAGATGCTTTGCATGCGAGGCAAGTTATTCAGAATTCAATTGGTAGACTGTCTAGTGCTTTGACATGCGATTAGTGATACGTTTCAGATATCTCCTTTGGGTATATTTTTGGAGGGGGTATAATGGTATACATAAGAAATCAAGAAAATATTTGTTTGACTAGAAAGAAAAAGGAAAGGAGATTTCAGTTTCTCAACAAGGAGATAAAATGACACAGATTTGTTAGCATATGTTGAAGTACTGTTTGTCCCAAACAATAGCTCCGAATTTCTTCCGCTATCTTTCGTTGTTCCTTGAAGACCATTTCTATTCTTTGAACTTATTAAATTCGTAGTTGTTTGAAGGCATTCTTGGGTATGCTTATTGGTTCTGATAGCCATGATCTTTCCTCAGTGCTTTCTGTGGTTTTGTGCTTCTTAGGGTCATTTTCAAAGTCCAACTTGACTTCCAGTTAGTGCCACAAGTTATATCTTGTTTATGGATGCTACATCCTGATCTATGATGGTACATTCCTTTTTCCTTGATGATGGCATCATGATGTACCTATGATCATTCTTCTATGGTACAATGTGCCTTCTACCTTCATAGCCTGTTTTCTTTGTGCAATGCTTCTTGTTCCATTCCATCTGATTATCTGCTGTGCTAGTTTGATATCCACAATTGTGATTTCTTATGAAGGACTTCTTTTACTATCAATTTCCATCTGCAGATTCTGCAACATACATGTCAGACCAGACAAATTGCAATGAAGTCGAAGCAGAAGAATGTGATGCATACGAAGAAAATCAAGAGGAACCTGTAGCAATGATAGAAGAATCTCCACCTAGCATTGCCCAAGATGGTATGTACAGCTGAAAGTTCTACTACTTATTGTCCTTTGTGGATAGATTTAGTCTCCCTGTTACAATTATTGATCAAGTTTGATACAAAACGTTTGCTGTTGGAAAGGCATTGTCTTGTTAGGCTTTTGACAAAGCTTTATTTGCGGGAAAATTTAGATTTTTCTACTGAATTAAATTTGTTTTGGGTTAGGTTAGATTGAGTTGTCAGATAATTCAGAAAAGAAATTTGCTTGATCATTACATCAAATCTGCCGATTGTTATATTTCTTAATGTAACAACAAAACAAATAGGAAGAAGAAATTATTAATCAAATGTGTTATTGACTTATTGGATATATATTTGAAACGGTGAAGAAACTGTTTCATAGCATCTTGTAAAAAAGAGTAAATTTTACTAAACCATACTACATTTGGTAAAACTATCACAAAACCACACTTCAAGCTATAATTTCATACCACCACACTTTCCTTTGCATAATATTTCACAAAACCACACTTTTAAGTATATAGCGGATTGGGCCTACTTGTCAGTCTCACAACCCTATCCCGTTTCCGTTTGCTAATACGAATAGGATTGTGAGATTGACAAGTGAGCTCGACTCGTTGGATATGACGGTAATGCTTGAAAGTGTGGTTTTGTGAAATGTTATACAACGAAAAGTGTGGTTCTATGAAGTTATTGCTTAAAAGTGTGATTTTGTGATAGTTTTACCAAAGACTGTGGTTTTGTGAAATTTGTTAAGGATAGAATAGGAAAAGATTAGGACTGTTATTTGTTTCCTAATATGCCTTGTATTCCTTCTGTATATCCCCCTTGTACCTCTATATGTATTGTCCTTTAGGCCTCATGAATACATGCACAATATTCATAACATGGTATCAGAGCTAGGGCTCGACTGTTTTTCTTCATTGCTCCGCCATTGCCGGTCGTCTCGCCGTGCTGCCGCTGCCGCCGGCCATCACCGCTCGTCGCCGTGCGCCGCCGCGACGCCACCACCTCCGCCTGCCGCGCGCGCTGGATCGACGACGTCGAGCCTCGCGGATCCGATCTAGGGTTGCTAGATCGGATCATCATCGCCGCCGCCAGCCGACGCTGCCGCCGTCGCCGCCGCCGCCAGGTTCTTCTTGCCGTTGCCGCGCCACCTACCGCCGCCGCCGACCGCTCCGTCGCCGCACCGCGTAGCCGCTCGTCGCCGCGGCGGGTTGCGCTGTTATCGCCACGCCGGTCGCCTCCGCTGCTCTGCGCGGTCGCCTCCGCCGTACTCACTGCTTTCGATCATTGCGTGTCATTGCTGTTTTCGCCACGTTTGTTCGTCAGCGGTAGGCGAGCCGTCGCCGTCGTGAGCCATCCGGAGCCGTCGCCGCTCTCTGCTGGCTACCAAATGAGTCAGTGAAGAGTGACCGACTCTCTTTTATATCCTTATAAAAAAAGAAAAAGGAAAAAAAAACGTTGTTCTAACCGCCGCATTGCCCAAAGACCGCTGTTAGACTTTCGTTGCCTCGATCGCCGTCGCGTCGTCGGCCGCCACCGATGGCTTCCGTTCCATCTGCTGCGATCCCATTCTCGGGAACAAAGTTCCATGGAACGAACTACAGGTTATGGTCTTCGCTCATGGAGATCACGCTTGATGGTCTCCGTCTTTGGGGACATGTTACCGGTGCTCGTCCTTCGCCGCCATCGCCGGTTCAGTCTCCTCCTAGGCAGACTACTTCTTCACCTCCTGGAGCAGATGAGGCTGCTAAGAAGAAGGCGGAGGCTGATGCTGCTGCTGACGCTGCTGATGAGGCTTTTCAGTATGCCATTGACGCTTTTGAGCTCTGCTGGTGTGCTGATGAGGCCCGTGTTCGTGCTATCCTTGTGGTCAGCGTTGACGACTCCATTCAGCCAGATATTGTTGGTCTGCGGTCTACTCGATAGATCTGGGAGTACTTGCGTGAGCGATACCAGCAGAGCAGTGATGCTCAGTTCTTTTCGCTTCAGCGTGAGTTGGAGACACTTCACCAGGGAGATTCTTCCGTCGACGACTTCTTCCGAGCTCTGGCTAGTCTCTGGCAACAGATGATGAGCTGCCTTCTCCACTATGCCAGGAGTGCCACAAAGTTCAGAAGGCAGATCATAATCGCCTTCGTCTTTATGATTTTGTCTGCCGTCTTCGCTCAGAGTTTGAGCTTGTCAGAGCTCAACTGCTGAGCCGCTCGCCACGACCGACTGTCACCGAGGCTCTTTCGACACTTCGGGCTGAGGAGCTTGCTCGGAGTTAGCGGCCTGACCGTTCCGATCGTGCTTGCCGCTTCTTCTTCGACTACATCGACGGTTCTGCGCACGACACGGTTCCTTCCCAGTGCACATGTTGCGCTCTCGCTTTTGCACCAACTGGAGTTCAATGCAACTGCTGCAAGAACTTCGGGCATGACTACCAGAGTTGTGCGGTGCGAAAAAAGTGGCATAAGGTGCGTGGGGGTGGACGATCCAAGGGGGGGGGGGGCAGGGAGGCCCTTCCTTCACGGGAGGACGATCACTCATCAGATCTCGGCGAGGTGACTCGTTGGCGGCTCTCGCCGAGCTCTACTTGATAGCTCTCTCACGATTCAATGAGTTACGCGGTCTAGCTCGAGGCGTCTCCCTGTGTACCTCTTGGGTTTTAGATTCTGGTGCCTCTTTCCATATGACACCGGATTTCACACCTCTCACTTCAGTAGGACCTCCTGCCATTCCTATCTCTGTACAGACTGCTGATGGTACTTCCTTGTCTGTTAGCTGTCAGGGCACTCTTTTGTCTACTGATTTTTCTGTTCCAGCTGTTTCCCATGTTCCCCAATTAACCATGCAGCTTCTTTCAGTGGGACAGCTCACTGATCTTGGTTGTAGGGTTGGTTTTGACTCTCACACCTGTTTCGTTCAGGATCGACAGACAGGGACGATACTTGGGACTGCCTGGCGCCGTAGGGATCGTTAGGGTCTCTACATTCTCGACCGTCTTCATCTTCCGTCCACTTCAGTTGCTCCGACCACGTTGTCAGCTGCTTCCACTCCTGCCATGTCTACCTCCACTGCCACTGCTGCCACCGCTCCTGGAGTTTTTGCGCAGTGGCATCACCGTTTAGGTCATCTGTGTGGGTCCCGTCTTTCGTCATTAGTTCGCCAGGGTGTCCTTGGACGTGTTACTGTTGACACGTCCATGTTTTGTCGAGTTTGTAAGCTAGGCAAGCAGCTACAACTTACTTATCATTCTAGTGAGTCCTTGTCTTCTCGTCCTTTTGATTTAGTTCATTCAGATGTATGGGGACTTGTGCCTATTATCTCAAAAGGCGGGCATAAATTCTCTCAAAAGGCGGGCATAAATTCTATGTTATTTTCATTGATGACTATTCCTGTTTTATTTGGCTTTTTCCTATGTCTAATCGTGGTCAGTTTCTTGCGATCTATCGTAGCTTTGCCATGATGGTTCGTACTCAGTTTGAGTCCTCTATTCGCATTTTCGCTGTGATTCTGCTGGCGAATATTGTTCTAGTGCGTTCAGACAATTTCTTTCTGAGCAGGGCACTTTATCAGTCTTCTTGTCCTGGTGCCCATGCTCAGAATGGGGTTGCTGAACGCAAGCATCGTCATCTGATTAAGACTGCTCGCACGCTTCTTCTTGCTTCTCACGTTCCCCCACAGTTCTGGGTTGATGCTGTTTCTACGGCTGCATATCTCATTAATATGCAGCCTTCCACTGCTCTTAAGGATGTCAGTCCTATAGAGCGTCTCTACTCCAGAGCCCCCCAGTACAGTCATCTTCGTGTTTTTGGTGCATCTGCTTTGTCTGTTGCCTTTCGTGAGCGCACTAAACCGCAACCTGATCGATTGAGTGTGTGTTTCTTGGGTACAGTTCTGAGCATAAGGGTTATCGTTGCTATGATCCTTCTACTCGACGGATTAGGATCTCACGAGATGTTGTCTTTGACGAATCTCGACCTTTCTTCTATCGAGATTTGGCTCTCACGCCGCTTCCACCATCGAGACGATCTCCCGTTGTCTCTCCTGACTCTCACCCATTTCCCCCCTTTCCCCGCCTTCGGTACCTTCACCTCCTGTGTTGTCTCCTGCAGCACCGCCTCCTGCTCCTATGGCACCACCGTCTCGTTTCTCTAGGGTGCACTATTCCAGACGTCCTCGTCCTTCACCAGATCCCTCTTCTGGTCTCTTGCCGACACCGACGTCTGATTCATCTGATGATGCTTCTCGTTACGCCCTTCGTGACCGGGCAACCATTTGGCCTCCTGATCGTCTTGTTTTTACTTCGACAGCTCATGCTCTCTCTGTCACTGAGCCTAGTTCTTATCGTGAGGCTGCTTCTCATTCTGAGTGGCAGCTCGCTATGGCAGAGGAGCTTGATGTGCTTCGTCGTACGAAGACTTGGGATATTGTCCTGACACCTGTGCACGCTCGTCCTATCACGTGCAAGTGGGTGTACAAGATTAAGACCAGGTCTGACGATACTATTGAGCGCTACAAGGCTCGTCTTGTGGCTCGTGGTTTTCAGCAGGAGTATGGTCGAGATTACGATGAGACATTTGCTCCTATTGCTCATATGACCACTGTTCACACTCTTGTTGCGGTTGCTTCTGTTCGCCGGTGGTCTATCTCTCAGCTGGATGTTAAGAATGCCTGTCTTAATGGCGTCTTGCATGAGGAGGTTTACATGCAGCCACCACCTGGGTATTCTGTTCCAGCTGGTCATGTCTGTCGTCTTCGTCGTGCTCTTTATGGTCTCAAACAGCCCTCGTGCACGGTTTTGCGTTTTACCTCGATGATCACCGCCGCCGGTTTCACCGTCGGTGCCCATGATCTCGCTCTATTTATCCATGTCTCACCTCGAGGTAGGACATCGCTTCTTCTATATGTGGATGATATGCTCATTCATCGTGACGATCCTCGTTCATTGCATATGTGAAGAAGCATCTCGGTGAGCGCTTCGATGATTGATCTTGGCTTGCTTACATACTTTCTTAGGATTGAGGTTTCATCACGCTCGAGGGTTACTACCTCTCCCAATGAAGTATGTTCGGGATCTTATTGATCGGTGCAGTTCGATCGATACTCGTGACCGCCGAGACTCCTATGGAGCTCTCTTGACTTCGTGCTCGATGGTGATCCTCTTGAGGATCCTACTCGGTAACGCCATCTTGTTGGCAGTTTGGTATATCTTGTGAGCACTCGTCCGAATATTGCTCATGCTGTCCATATCTTGAGTCAGTTTATGGCTTGTCCTACTCATCTTCACTTCAGTCATCTTCTTCGTGTTCTTCGCTACTTGCCTGGGGCCATCTCTCGTCGCTTGTTTTTCCCTAGCTCCACCTCACTCCAGCTTCAGGCGTACTCTGATGCGACCTGGGCTAGTGATCCTTCCGATCGTCGTTCTCTTTCTACTTCATCGTGTTTTTCTTGGCTCCTCCCGATTGCCCGAAGAAGAAGCTGCATCGCAGATTTCCGTTCGAGTGCAGAGGTGAGTTGAGAGCTATGGCAGCCGTGTGTGCAGAGATTACTTGGTTGAGATGACTACTTGCAGATTTTGGTGTACCTGTGAGGGGACCTACAACTCTTATGACTGACAGTACAGGAGCTATCAGTATTGAAGCACATTGGTGTGGATGCTTCATACACTCGCTCCCAGGTGTAGGAGGGTGTACTTGCTCTTCAGTTTGTGTCCTCAGAGTTACAGATTGCTGACTTCTTCACGAAGCCACAGACTAGGGCACAACATTTGTATTTTCTCTCCAAACTCAGTGTGTGTGATTCACCATGAGTTTGAGGGGGGTGTTAAGGATAGAATAGGAAATAGATTAGGACTGTTATTTGTTTCCTAATATGCATTGTATTCCTACTGTATATCCCCCTTGTACCTCTATATATATTGCCCTTTGGGCCTTATGAATACATGCACAATATTCATAACAAAATTTACTCTTTTAAAAAATAATTCTATGAGTAAGTATGATCCTTTATATATTTGGAGAGGTGTGGAGGTAGGGGCTCCCTAGAACTCTCCACAACCCTGTTCCCTGTTCTGCATTTAAGGTCAAGTCTGTTTTTTTTTTCTGTTGAAACATTTAAGGCTGATATTAGCCTGCTTGGTAATCACTTATTTTTAAGTGGTACAAATACCTGTAGTATACTCCGGTATATTTGTACTGGCACAATCTGCTGGTCAGCTAGGTAGCCCTTGGTTGTGTCTTTCTCCATATGTGCAATGCAACATCCTGGTTACAGGTCAATGCTGGCATGACACCTACCAACTCTTAGTTAAACCCTTGTTTCCTTGTTAATTACTTGAATTTGCTTCTGCTACCAGGTGCTTGTGCGGTACGAAGTATTAATAATTAGATAACACTTGGTGTGGTCTTTGTTACTTGAATGCAGTCAAACGAAATAGTAGGGTCCTTGGGGAGTTTATGATTGCTTTACTCAGAGAGGTACAAACATGATTAGATTGCTGGAAGCAGCTAGAATGAGTATTCAATTTTCGTGATGTTTTTTTTGTCATGTCTTCTGATAATTTACCGTCTTGATTTTCCTGATACCTATCTTTCTAAAGGTTGATGTTCTGCACAGATAGAACAGTGTGTTTCAAGTATTTTAAGCAGAAAACCCGTCGAGTGATTCTGTTCTGTACCTTTTACTCCTTTTCAATGCTTCTCCTGTATTTCTCTGAACTTGGTATTTCGTAGGTGATGATGGACAAAGTATTGAAGTATCTTGGACCATGGTGGGTACACCAATTCTGCGAGTAAAAACCATTTATATCAGTTCGGCGATTCTTGCTGCAAAAAGTCCTTTCTTTTTCAAGGTAATTCTGATAACCTTCTAAAATGCGGCTGTCCTATACTCTAGTCAGTTCACTGTTAGCTTTCTAATAAGCTTAATGCATTCTTCTTAGCTTTTCTCAAATGGCATGAAAGAATCTGATCAGAGGCATGCCACCCTTAGAATTACTGATTCAGGTAATGTGATAACTCTAGTGAACTCGGACATTCTTCCTCTTAATTGATTCTAATTTGCTATTGTGATTTTATTATCATCATTCTATATGTTTAAATTAAAAATATGATTATTTATGGTAAAGAAGGGATTCTGTTTCCGAGTTTTGCCACCCTTATTTTTGTTTCTTTCATAATGAAATGGTCAGTCTCTTTTCCCTCATTGACTTCACTTGCGTATAGCTATTTTCAGTCATTTACTGAAAGTCAATGGTCATACTTAATTAATCATTTACGCACACACAAAAAAGTGTCCCTTGTTTGGTTCTTTGGTGAACTGTTTTCTTAATCCTTAATTCCTCATTCCTCCTTGTTTTCATTCTACTTGAAACAGAGGAAAATGCCCTTATGGAGCTTTTAAGCTTTTTGTACAGTGGAAAGTTGACAACAACTGAACCCACTCTTCTGCTTGATATCTTGATGGCTGCCGACAAATTTGAGGTCGTTTCTTGCATGAGGCACTGCAGCCAGTTGCTCACAAGCTTGCCTATGACCACAGAATCTGCACTACTATACCTAGATCTCCCATGCTCCATTTCAATGGCAGCTGCAGTTCAGCCGCTGACAGATGCTGCCAAGGAATTCCTTGCCAACAAATACAAGGATTTGACTAAGTGAGTGATCTCCATTGGATGGAATCACTTTTTTCTTTTTTGAGGAGACATTGTCACAAAATGATTTGAAGTGTACTCAAGGCATGGTTTATCTCATTTCAGGTTCCAAGATGAAGTGATGAACATCCCTCTTGCTGGGATCGAAGCCATCTTGTCAAGTAATGACCTACAGGTGGCATCTGAAGATGCCATCTATGAGTTCCTGCTCAGGTGGGCCCATGCGCAATACCCAAAATCGGAGGAAAGACACGAGATCTTGAGTTCTCGTTTACTTCCGCTTGTGCGCTTCAGTCATATGACCTGTAGGAAGCTGCGGAAGGTCCTAACATGCATTGATCTAGATCATGAGCAAGCAACTAAGTGTGTCACAGAGGCGCTTCTATACAAAGCTGATGCACCACACCGGCAACGTGCTCTTGCAGCAGATGCAATAACCTGTCGGAAATATGCGGAGCGAGCTTACAAGTACAGACCTCTGAAAGTGGTTGAGTTTGATCGACCCTACCCACAGTGTATAGCATACTTGGATCTAAAGCGTGAGGAGTGCTCCCGACTCTTCCCGTCAGGCCGGATATACTCACAAGCGTTCCATCTTGCAGGGCAGGGCTTCTTCCTTTCGGCACACTGTAACATGGAGCAGCAGAGTACGTTGCACTGCTTTGGTCTCTTCTTAGGGATGCAAGAGAAAGGCTCAATGAGTGTGAGAGTAGATTATGAGTTTGCTGCAAGGACAAGACCGTCAGGTGAGTTTGTGAGCAAGTACAAGGGTAACTACACCTTCACTGGTGGGAAGGCAGTTGGATACAGGAATCTCTTTGCGATCCCATGGTCGACGTTCATGGGCGACGACAGCCTCTTCTTCATCGATGGCATGCTGCACCTGAGAGCTGAGTTGACGATAAAGCGACCCTAGTGATGCATTAACCGCCTGATGTGCCTCGCTCATGTTCAGTTTGTGCAATCGGTGGGTATTAGTGCGAAAATGCTGTATGCTGCAGATATCCTTTTTTAATGCGCCTAATGCTTTTGTTAATAGACAGTTTGGAAATGACAAGTAAAAAGGCTAAAACCCCCTTATCTTTCACTTGAAAGGTTATGTGTTGTCGGTATACACCAAACAGTGGATACAATAGTTTCGGGAGGCCGTAAGGGGCACCCGGAGTCTAAAATTCAAGAAAAGGGAGAGGTGTAGAGTAAGAGTATGTTTCTCGTATTCAATCTCGAGTCTCACCTAATGTTCTCTCTTCCATGGTGCCTTAGGCTTATACATTTATAACTATGGATAAAGAGATTTACATAAACACTGCATCTGAGTCCTAACTAGTGGGGGCAAATGAGTTATTTCCTTGTTATGGTCTTTATGGGTCTGCCTTCTGTTTATATGTACACCTGAGCTTGCTTCTGGTGGGCCGATTATGCCAAGGTGAGGGGCACTCCCCCAACAATATGCTTTTGTGTCCAAATTGTGAAAGGCTATTATAGCAGTTGAAGATATGGGAGGAACAACCGAAATTACAAACTTGATCTCACTCCAGATTGGATGGCTTCTAACTGACATCGGTAGAATCTGGGTAAAACTGCTTTGTTTGTCCTCGTTTTAAATATTGTGGCAATGGATGTGAGTATGTTTTGGGGCTTTTCATTTCAGCTCTTAAAAGTTACTTTTCGATTTTTCTATATTAACTAACTTTCAAACAGAGTGTTTTTTTAAAGATGGGGTCTGCATTTGATTGTATTTATACATTGTAATTACTTCATTTATATCGGTCAAAATCACACACGAGTTTTTATTACTCTATACTCTCTTTCATGAACAGTCCAAAAGTCATAAACAACAATCATAAGTCATAAGCCAAAGTGAAAAAGAACAAGCTGGTTGAAATTATATTGTAACTGAAGGTGGCTTATTTGGCGTAATTAAATTTAAAAAAAGTTTAAAAATAGACAAAAATATGTTAGCTCATCACGGACAACGCGAACGAATACGGGAAAAAAACCGGCAAAAAGCTCAAAAAAAAGCTAAAAGTTTAGAAAAAGATGAAATTTATAAACAGTGAAAAATAAGCTAGAAATCAGAAGTTCAAGTTGAAATGAGCGGAGCTTTTACTGAAGCAAATAACCCTTGAGAAACTGCGAGAATTATGGTGGGTAAGGATATTGACTGCTATGTTTCGTGACGGCAGCCTGGCTCTGTCCAGTGGTATTGCTAGCCGTTTGGTAGCTCCTGTTTTCTCGATGAAACCTGAACCGGACTATCGGTCAGTAAACAAAAAGCTTCCATGATAAAGAAGTTGAAATTCCCTGTAAAAGGCGTCGGTTGGGATGGTGCGGAAAGAATATGGAAGAAGCTTTGCCACTCCCAACCGACCTAGTTATTTGCTAGTGTTTTCGCCCCAATTTAAACTCAATACAATTGAAAGCTCGTCCAAACTTCTGTAAATTGCTTGCTCCGTCACTAGTTGGGTGGGCGGGAATGGGTAAGATTCAAACCAAATTAATTAGTCTTGCATACGAATAATCCTATGATCTTGTTTTTTGTGGTAAGATCAAAAGAGCTCCATTTCATTAGCTTAAAACAGGAGTACAAAGATAATCTTGCAGAGAAGCAGGTGCGTTAGACCGCCACAAGCAACTCTGCAAGTTACAAGATGTTTGCATACCACCCACATGTGCAACGATATTAGCTTGCCTACGGGTGAACAAAGATCAAATGCAACAAACTCCTGCTGAGCTTCCGGATTTCTCGGATGATTGGGGAAACCTCAGCACGTCCTCCATCTTGGCTTCCCCAAAGATCAACAATAGTTGACTGTCAATTTCCACATGAACTTGATGAGCACCCAAACTGGAAGCCATATGCACACCATCTCGACACGTAATTATTTCTGAAGATCTTGTGGTTTTGTTTATATTGGATTCTGTTTCTGACTTCTGTTTAGAAAAGTCACAAGTTATTATGAATACCTACTTTCTCGAAGTGGTTTCTCCATTCCTTTTGCTCCCGTCTTACTCTGGGGATAACGCAAGATGAAGGACCATTTAAGAAGGTATAAAATAATGTTATGATGAATCATTGTAATTTTTGTAGAGTGAATATTTGACTTTGCAAAGATTGTATTTTGTCTAGATCATTTTTGAAAATTTTCAAGAAAATCGGTCATACCACCTGTATGGCAGCGGTCGTACGGCAGAATAGTAGTACCGCGGTTTACTTAGCGATAGCTATTTTTCAGAGAGGTCAAGTTGTGAGATGCGGGGGTGCGGTAGTACCAGCCTGTGATGGACGGTAGTACTGGCCCAAGTGAAAATTCTTGAGATTTAGGGATTTGAGTTATGGGATGATTTGGGTTGATCTAGGTCAGTGCATTAATGTTATATGAAGCATGTTTTGAATAACGTGAGTCAAGTTGTGAAGAATTTATGCCAAGAAATGATTTCTTGGTCTTCGAATGTGCAGTCACTTAGAATCAACTATGGTCAACAGTGATGATCGGAGCTACGTTCACGGAGGAGCCGAGACCTAAAATGATCAAAAATATCAGGTGAGATAGCTGAGCTCAAGCATGGCATGAAAAAGAAGGAAAATATTGAAGATAATTTCGAGCAATGGGTTGTATCATGTGGTTTGGTCGGTCTAAGTAAGGCGTGATCCGGTGAAATCGGAACGGGAGAGACTTGCCGACGTATGGCAAGCCAGTGGTGCACTTACACGTAGTAAGCATGGTGATTGATTGCAATGAAAGATGACGACTGGGTCAAGAATGATATTTTAGTAAGTTGACCAAAATACTAGAAATTATCTTGGATTAAAACCATAGTACTTGAGCGGCTCTTGGGAGGATGGTTTAGGTCAAGGAGAAGCTGAGAAGATCATGTTAGATCAAGACTAAGGATTTAGTGGATTCGAACTTACACGCTTTGAAAAGTGTGCATAAGTGTAGTGTGTGAGTTAAAATCCGTATGTATGGGGTTATCGAGTTTCTCCTATTTGTGCTAACTGGATAGTATCCACTAGGGTTAGATAGAGCTAGCTAGCCTATCTATTTAACAAGCTAGGATGGAGATTTGCAAGTTAACCATCCAGCCATCATCTCATTGTGATCAAATATTTGAGGGTTTGGGTTTGAGAAAAATGTGAGTGATGTGGTGTGCTCTCTTATCCTCCAGGTGGAGTGGCTGTAAAACTTTTATCCTTAAGTAGTAATACATCAGTTTTGTTTATCTCTGATGGATATTTCTTGTTTTGGTTGATTTGCTATCGATTTGGTTGGTTTTGATCTCCTTTCACCCCTTCTTGATCTTGCTGATACCAAGGACGTATAAGTCATGGAGGTGTCCAATGGAAATTAATCCCCATCCATCTAAGCATCAGGTTTGATAAGTTCTTAATTAAGTTACTCGGCTTTTGATTGATTTGGTTTCTCCGAGTGATTTCTTGATCTTGCTATTTTTGGCTCGATTCTTTGAGTGTTCTAACTTACTGTGATATATGGTAATACATTTAAAGCTATCCTGGTTATCATTCACCCACGAACAAGTCGCATTCACTGTTTTTTGTTTTTGCTCGATTTTGATGCACCATTCCTTCAAATTGAAAAAGGTCACAACTTTGATAACGATTCTCTTGATTGCTAGTTGGAATAGTTTCGTGACTTCATAGGAAAGGTATATACTAAGTTTTAAGTTATTTGGATATACGGATCAAAAGTTACATAGATTATTGGTTTTGAAATATGGCTGATGTGTCCATGAGCAAAATAAGAAAGAAATACATATGTGAGAAATAAGTGAGAGAAGTAGGGTATATGATACGTCTGTGACTTCCTGCCTTATGGGGCGTTCGTATTAGCTTTTGCTGATGACTTTTGGTTGCAGCTGATGGATTTTGGATAGTAGCGGATGAAAAAAGTGGCTTTAAGAAGAAGGAAGTGAGTGATGAAAAAAGTGAGGGAGAGATGCATACGCGAGACGAGAACGAGAGGAATAGAGTACGTGATACCTCCGTGACCCCTTAACTTATCCTCGGAGCGAGACGGGAGCGAGAGGAGTAAAGAAGCTGCTTCAAGAAACAAGGTAAGATGGGAGCAAGAGGATTAGGAAACCATTTCAAAAAGCCAAATGTTCATAATAACTTCTATTTTTCCAAATAAAAATTAGAAGTAAAAAACCAATACAAATAGTTTCTTAACCAGAAGTCGAAATCAACATAAACAGTATCTTCTTAGGTACACCGGCTCGGAGGATGGGCGCATGCGTGACACATTGAGAAAAGAGGAGTAGGCCAGCAGACGCGCGCGATGCAAACGCAGACGCGCTGCGTCGCGGCGTGCGTGCAGATGAGCTAGTGCGTGTAGCTAGGCGGTCGCCGTCCGGCGCTGCCCTAGGCACAGGCCCGCGACGGCCGACGCCTCAACCGCGCGCGCGTAGCAACAGCGAGATGCCATCCGCTCCATCTGCCCCCCAAAGAAGATAGATCTTCGTGCTGATTACTTTCTGTACATGTTGGGTGGGCAGCCGCTGCCAGCCTCCAGTCCCTGTCCTGCCGGATCCGATCGCCTCTCCCCTTCCTTCCTTGTCGGTGCAGCGCATGCACTACTTATTCTACTGCTTCTTTAATTAGTTCTTTGCAGGTTGGTAGCAATGTGTTTAATTGGGAGTCGTTCAGCTGTTTGTGGATGGCTTGGTTGGCATGTCATATAGCTAGGTTCAGAGACCATCTGGCCGTTGCTGGTGTGGTGTGCGATGGTGGTTAGGGCCGGAGTCATAGCTTGGACAGAGTAAGTTTCAGTCTAAGGTGTGGAAAAATATCTAGTGTATAGTTCGGGTAAATTCAGCTTCGCCTAGGTAATATTTTGATGGTATAACCCAGATAGTCTACATCATTTCACCACTGAACTCGGGGCATAACTAAATCCTGGCTCAGCCACTGATGATGGTAGGGCTTGTTTGTGACGTAGGAATTTCACGCGAAATGGCTCGATTCACACGGGAAGGAAGAGAGTGCCAACATATTATTGATATAGTGGGAATCAAGCTATGGCGCGGAACCTAGGTGGAAAGATTGGGAACGCATGGGATCGAGAACGTACATGGAGTCAGGCCGACCTGTCCCTTTTGGCAAGAACAGGTAAGACAAAGAATTGAAGCTTTTGTCCTGCCTACCTTCTCAAATCATGGTCACACTCCCACATGGAGTCTCCTGGCCTGAAGACAACATTGCATTCGGCTATAGCAGCTTAATTAGCTACGAATGCATGCGATGCAGTCATGCAACGGCCGTTAGTGCCCCTCAGAACCTCGCGGTGTTGGGCTAGAGAGAGAGAGAAAGGTGTGTATGTGTGCGCGCGCGAAGATGATGGCATGCACGGGCAAATGATCGGTGAGAGAGATGAGCCTGGTGCATGCGTGTACACCACACGTGATCAACTATGTATCATAGACATGCTAATTTCATTCTTCCTATGCTTTCTGAAACGATCGTAGCTCACTGATTAAGATTGCTTGTTGTATATATGTACGTGACATTCGAGAGATTCGGGTACAAAATAACGAAAATGTCTTCTTTTTGTTTGAAAATAGTAAGAGAACTACTATTTCATTTGAATTGGAGAAAAATGACAAAAATGTCGACAAGTAATTGGGGATCTTCTCTCAACTAGAAACCATTTCCTATAGGATGCACGCAGAGGGTCAAGTTTCCCCTTATCAGCAATTACATCAGGTCTGACAGCTACCTTTGATCACTAATCAGACAACTAACGTCACTCAAATTGTGATTGCACGTTATTGCGTTGTTTCCCAGTCAGCTGACTCTGAACGGTACATAGCATTAATTGAAACCGAATTACGTACCAACTGCATGCATGCTGACTAATTGTCGATCATCGATGTGGTTAGCTTTAGCTAGGCATGCTAATCTTCTGCTTCTCTGCTCATTTCCGAATTAAATTGATGTTTCTCGATCGATCCCATGTCACATCATGTTCTCTCTCTATATATAAATATATAATAGAGATATCATGATGTTCAGATTCTATAATTAAGAATTTTCATCTATGATTAAAATTTTCTATTCATGATCCTTGTGATTCTATGTATGACATAATATTAGGATCGCTTATTCGCTTATATATGCATACACGCATGCAGCTACTATACACTTTAACGGGAGTCCCCATCTTTATGATCGATGGGAAAAGGGAGCTAAACGCTAAACGTGACAAATTGTCGCAAGTTTCTTTCAGGTACGTACGGATTTTGAGTTGGTCGGTTGGTCATTTGTAATATGCCCTTGGCGCCCACAAAAAAAATATAGATGTAAATATAATTTGATCACTATCTACTTTGTTTTTACTTTAGTAGAAATAGAATGTATGGTTAATCAAACTACACAATAAATGATCTCTCTGATAGAGGATCTGGGCAGTCTAGCTTGAACACCAACATGCACATTGCAATAATGTGCATAAGACTCTGTGGTGGGAGTACTCTCAAAGATGGGAGGAAAAATACAAAAATAAATAAAAACAAATAAAAGTTGGATTTAACTTGAAGTTCTTGGAGAACATACGGTGACTTCAACAGATAAGAGTTAAGATGAAAATTGTTGAGATAAAGTCTTAACCTACTAGGACTTGGTGATGTGTGCTACAAAAATTACTATGAATCCTAATAGCATTAGGATTCCTACTTCTTTTTTAGAAGAACTGGAGGTACTATATAAAGCCATAAGAGGTGGTAATAGGGAATCTAAACCATAAACCAACTCACACTACGACAGAAAGGGTCATCACAGACGGTTTAAAACCGTTATCATAGATGGTTTCTGAACAGTTTGAATTTATGTGTCTATGATAATAGGTGCTTATCACAAACGACTCTCAAACCGTCTGTGAAAATTACAACATAGAAGGTTTTCCAAAAACAACCGTCTGTGATATATCAGGTATTACAGACAGTTCTTAAACATAGCCGTCTATGGTATCTAAATATCACAGACGACTAATACCCAAAACTGTCTATGATATGTCATATATCACAGACGGTTCTCAAACATAGCCGTTTGTGATATAGTATATATCACAGATAGCAAATACCAAAAATCGCCTGTGATATTTATATACCACAGATGGTTTGTTGTTACAAATCGTCTGTGATAGCTATTTGAATATCTATATTATTTCCTGTTTTTCGGCTAGCTTAAGAAATGTTAGCCATGCCCTCTGAAAATAAGCAAACATATCACATATAGCACATGACAATCATTACACAGATCTCACAAATAAAAATAACTGAATGATGTACAATTGAATGAATTGTTTGATTAAGCACAATTGAGTGATTACAATTGTATCCAATGTTTTAACATCTAATCGTCATCGTCGGGGTGGAACTCTCAAGTCTTGTTTTTGACCTCTGCTATCAAGAATTGGGAGATGTTTCCTCGAATTTCGGCGAGTTTGTCAAGATCGAATAAACTTTTGTCAAATTCCACGCGCTGTCGTTAGGAGTGTTAAAGTCATTAAGCCATGTATACACACACACACACACACACACACACACACACACACACACACACACACACACACACACACACACATATACATATATATATATATATATATATATATATATATATATATATATATATATATATATATATATATATATATATATATATATATATATATTGATAATCATGAAATAATTATTGGCAGGTTGACAAACCTCTGAATCATTCATCTTAGTATCTATGATTTCCTCCATGTGGTGGCAAACATAGAATCAACATACGTTGCCTTATAGATGCTGGTGGCACTACAAAAATAGAATTACATGCATAGGTATTGTCAGTTCTAGAGGCATTATAACAAAATGTGATATAGCATTGTTGTATTATAGCGGGTACCAAAAATCGCGTCCAATGTCGCAGTGTGGCGCTGGATTACTTATGTCTCCATCTTTGGGCAACGTAAGCGCTGAATGACCTACGTGATTCCAAAAAGTTAGCCTCGGCTATAGCAAACGAAGGGAAGACTACAAAAGAATTATGTATGGAAGAAATGAGTTTATCTATTAATTACTTGTTGCACGCGGGTGACATCGTGATTGCTCTTAAATAGGGAATCAAGGTATATTACCTTGCTCCACTTTGGTATAATCACAATCAGAATCGAGTGAAACCTAGTCATGTATGTTGCCATAGTGATTAATCCTAATTTCATGTTGCGTATAAAGTACAAATAAAAATTGTATGGCAACTAGTGAAGAACAGTTCTTTAAAAGAACCATTTGTGACAGTACAACAAATCCTACGTTTCGGCTAGCCTCAGGAAGTGCATATACAATCATAGATGTAATTATTTCTTAATTACTAAATCAATTACAACGGAATAATTTCCCAATTACATGCCGAATTTCTTATAATTACAATGGAATAATTTTCAAATAGGTGTTCGCTGTGTGGGATCATTACACTTGGCTATTTTCTTTAAAATAAAGCCCTTCACGATGGTCGACATGCATATAGCTCGCTTCATCACTTGGTTCTTCTCGAGCCTGATGCTGTCTCTAAATAGAGACAACTCGTCAAATTGATTGTACTCTTCCTCATTGTAACACCCCATTTTCAAAACCTGGCCTAATGTAAAATTCAAATGTATGTTAATGAAATTAAAAGATTTTATTCTCAGTTGGCTATTCCTTTTAGCTTCCAAAATATGTATATATGTATATATTCTAGAAAATGCAAAAGTAATTTAAGATGAAGACTTTGTTCCATCTCCAAAAAAAAGAATTTCAGAGTGATCTCTTAAAAGCTAGAATCTGAAATTATCTGTAAGAATTAGCAAATGTTAGAGGAGGAAGAATTATGTTTAATCTTGTAGAAGAGGAAAGGGAGAAAATGGAGTATTTTTTTAGAAGAAAACCCCCATTCTTCTCTTCTTCCTGGTGGCAGAGCTTCTCCCTCCTCCATCATGGCCCCAGCGCCTCCTCTTGCAGCTTGTCGCCATTCACCACCAACCCCGTCGGTGAGTTATTGCGGCAGCAGCCTCGTCTTCAGCGCCTCTCCTCGCCATCAGCACCCGGCAGTGGCAGTGTCTCCGGTCACCTCTCACACGTCTCCCGCACGCTTTGGCCATCGTCCGGCCGTGCGCGCCGTGCGCCATTTCCCGACTCCAAGAACGGCCGTAGTACCCTCTGTCACCGGTCATCCTCGCGTGCACTATGGTTGCACGGCGCCATGCCGCCTTGCCCCCGATGAACCCGTCCCCGGCCGCTATAAAGAGCGCCGAAGCCTCGCCGCACACCCCGCTGAAGCTCGCCCGAAACATCACACTCGGTCGCCTCCTCTGCCTCAGGCGCTCCGTTGGCAAACTCCACCACCCCACGCCACCGGTCGACCTTGGGCCTTCTTGAACTCTCCCCCGAGTTCCCCTCCTCTCCCTCTCCCTCCTCCCCGGCCTAATCGTCCTCTCCTTCCCCGCAGGCCGCCGGCGACGCCGTTCTTCACCAACCCCAGCATCGGAGTCGCTCGGTGAACCACCGCGCCGCAGGACGATTAAGCGCACTCGGACCACCACCGGACCACCGCGAGCCCGACCTTCACCTCGTCGGACCCCACCTCCCTCCCAAGCGAGCCGCCACCGTGGTCCTCCTCGCCGTCGAGACCTTCTCCGCCGCCAGCCCGCACGGCCCCACTTCGATCGCAGCCCAATCTGCAGGTGAGGTCGCCGTCGCCTGTTTCCCCTGTCTCCGCCGCCGCCCTACCCGCTCGCCGCCGGTCACCGGGCCAAGTCCAGCTGATTCCCTTTCACCCGAGGTGCGCACCGGGGAGGGTGATCCGTTTTGGCCAGCACCGCCACGCCTCCGTGCCCCCTCCGCCGCCGGCGATGCTCCACCCCCTCCACGGCCGGAACGAGCCAGAGGAGACTGCAATCGGTTCCCTCCCTCCACTAAATAATTACTGTTTTTAACCAACCGTTAAAGTTAATGATGTTGTCCTAAGCCTCCACTAAATAGTCAAATTAATATGGGCCAACCGGTCAGCCGCATTAAAGCAAGTGATAACCGAACCCCATTTAATCTTTCTCAGGCCCCACCAGTCAGCAGGATAATTTCCCTCCTTTTTCCTCTTTATCAGATTTATCCAGCAATTAGAATTTCGAAACACTATAACTTCTTAACCATAACTCCGAATTTGACGAAACCAACTTCTAAAATTTTCTAAAATCAAGACCTGTCTAATGTTTCTGGTTTGGTTCAGTTTTGAGTTCAATTGTGCTTTGTTTTATTTTATTTGGTATTTATTTGCTTCCGTTCTCGTTTGTGTTGTTTTTTCCGGTTCGATCTCCCGAGTAGAGTTCGAAGACGCGAACGAGCCCCCGCTTGAAGCAGCACAAGACCCCCAAGCTTTCGATCCAGGCGAGTCAATACTTTGATCATTTTGCGCCTACATTTTATGTGAAACTATGTTCGTTTAAATTATGAAAATTGCATGCATTATTTTATGTGCTAAAAATATGTAAGTCTTAAGGTAGATAACAACCTTATGTCCACCTAATAATATAATACACCACCAGTAACATTTGAACTCCCATGATCATTTGTCGCCCTAGATGTAAACGCTAGTTATGGTAGTTATATGTCTTAATATTGCCATGATAAATTTGTCGAACCCAGGGTTCTAGTAACCCTGATAATCATTCTTAATCATGGACACTAAATTTGAAGTAGTCAGGGGATGTACATGATCGGACAAGCATGTTGATTTATGTTATGCTTCTCAAACCTGTTTGGGCGGATGGTAAGAGTGGCGGGTGTGGATGTAACACAATGAATGTGGAATGGACCGCCCAGACGACCTAAGGACTTAATCCTGTGTGGACCCTCCGTGTGTAACAGTACGACCGCAAGCTGGCATATTGTAAGCTTGGCTAAATAATTTACTGAACCCTCCAGTCATTTCACGGAGAACGTGTGTAGGTGGGTAATAAAAAGCCCCACTGGGAATGGGACACCGGATGTAGGTGACGTTGCCTAGGATAGCGTATGTGGAGAGTGGAGTCCAACTGCGCTAACCTATGGTAGACATCCCGCACAACCTATGGAAGTAACCCAATAGGAGTGATAAGCTAGAGTGTGAGGTATTGTAAATGCCTCGTGATATTCTCTCGATCTGCATGTCAAAGGAATCATGTAGAACCATCAGGACGATTATCTCTTGTGGGTAAAGATGTACAGTCTCTGCAGAGTACATACACAAACTATTCAAATAGCCGTGCCCACGGTCAAGGGCAGACATGGAAATCCTCCTCGATTTAGTTCTATTTCAAAATATTTGGAGGTTGGGTATAAAAATTTGCTAGGTGGATGTAACCTACACTTTGGTAATTTGTCCTGGAGGGATGTACTCCAGTGCTGGTTACTAGATTAGGCCTCGGTAGTCTTGCCTCTCGCCTCAGTCTAGTTGACCAGGCTAGTTTTGGTGGGTGCCTTCGTTATTAGTCGGGTTCCTGGCTAATAGCAATGGTACCCAGGTTATCCCAGTCGCTTGCCTGTGGCGAGTTGTGCCCCTACTCTATGTACGCTTCCGCTTTCATTCTTTATGTATTGTAAGACATTTAGCCTGCTGGCCCTATTGTAACCCTGGCTCGACGTGGTCTATTTGAACTCTGGTAATGTAATGTATGGCTTTGTCGTGTATGAAATGATGCAGCGATGTATCTGTGAGCATTATCTACTGATCCAGGGAATAATGCAGTGTTATCACAGAGGATTCCAGGTTAATAAACTTGGGGTCCGACAGAGCTGGTATCAGAGTATACGACTGTAGAAACCTTAGTTAGACTGGTCACGATTTAAGGTCTGAGTCCTATTTACAAAAATTATGTAAAAATTTTGCAAAAATATAGCGTAATACTGCTTTACTCAACTCTCTTAGTTTCTATGCTCACCCAAAATTTCTTTTGTATTTTCATCTGTTCTTAATTATTGGTGTTCAAAAATTTTAGATGGCCGGAGCTACACCAGTTGGTCCATGGGATCACCTCTCCCATGGGGAAGGCGAAGGAGGGTTCGCCGAGATCATGCGGCAGCTGTTGCGTTCGGGTACAACCGCCCGCCCGTTTATAGAGGCAGGAGAGCCCACATCCATAGCATGGACTTGTGGACCATGGAGGTTTTCATCTACGCACGAGATAGCAACAGGGAGCTCCACTCCCATACTATCCACGCCGAGCCTCCACGGATGTACCTCATCAACGCCATCCAGGACGTGGCACGTCTCGCCGTGGCTCACTTGTGCCAAGTGCACGAGGAGAGGCTGCGACAGTCGCCTTTCGTCCACTCCCCTCGCATCCGCCAGGGGCAATTCCTTCCAGATCGCCTCGACCACAGGGTGGAAAACCCCCAGCTGTCTCACTAGATCCAGCTGACGCAGGCGATGTCAGTCTCCTATGCCTTCGCCCTGCAGGAGATTGGGCATCTGTGCATTCTCCTGACCACGAGCCTGCAGCAGTCGGACGTCCTCAGCGCCCAGCTCAACCGCTACATGATCGCCTTTCAGGCGGCGGAGCGCGAGAGGCTCGCTGCAGAGGCTAGGCTCGAGCGCCTTCGAGCCAGGGCAGCCTACCCTCTGCCTACGCCACCAGCTCCAACTCCAACTCTAGTGTCCGCACGGCCGGCCCGGTGTCGGCTCCAGCTCCGCCCAAGATTCGCACGATGTCCGCTCCAAAGACCAGCCAGTCCAGCACAAGACACGGCTCGGCGCCGGGGACTCGCCCGATCGACGGCGCACATAAGCATGCGCCCACCGTCCAATGGCACCCTCGCAGAGCCCAGCAAGGGGCGTCGCTCGTCCCGCTCCCGGCCCTCCAACAACGGATCGAGCCCTTCTCGGTCCCGCTTCGCCCGGATCTCCCAAAGATCGCCGTCTCTGTTCTCGCTTTCCGTGTGATTGCGTCTTCGCGCGGACCACTCCCCATCCCGCAGGTGTAGATCGCGAGGTTAGAGCAATGGTATGTCTAGGCAGTCTCTTTTTAGGTGTGCTCGCACACTTCCTCAGTTGTATCCCCCCTATGTACCCAGTTAGTAGGCGTTGTGTACCGGTGTCACGACTTGTTATAAGCCGTATGCTGTGCACGACTGTCATGTAATACCTAACCCCCTAATGTAATGAACTACCCTAGGCATAATGCCTTGTGTTTATTTGCCTCTCTGTTGTTGTTCAGTTTTCTGTTGTGCTGGTAGAGGGCTAGTAAACCCTCATATAAAACCTCATCCTTCTGTTAGTCCCTAAAAAGGCTCTAGGCTGTTTTCCAGATGGCTCCCAGGAGGACTGCTGCTCGTGGTAGGGGTCGAGCCCCAAGGGCCGCAGCTCGTGGAAGAGGCCGAGGTAGAGGCTATGGTTTGAACTTGCCACCACCACCACCAGCACCACCAACCATGGCACAAGTATTGGCACAGCAAACACAGATCCTTCAGGCAATGCTATCCAGTCAGTAAGCCAATGCAGCTGGCCGCAACTCCAAGTTGTCTGACTTTTTGAGGACCCGACCAATGACATTCTCCTCAGCAAATGAACCCTTAGAGGCCGATGATTGGCTGCGTGATACGGAGAAGAAGCTTAAACTTGCCCGTTGCACTGAAGAAGACAAGGTAGACTTCGCTACTCATCAGCTTAAAGGTGCCGCGGCAGCATGGTGGGAAAACTACCTCGCCTGTCGTGGAAAGAAGAAACCCTTAGGTGACGACTCAGATGGAGAGGAAGAGCAAGAAGAAGAAGAGGAAGAAGAAGAGGAAGGAGTAGAAGTTGACGATCCAGCAGACGATCAGCAAGAAGAGCAGGGAGACGAAGAGAACCACGATGAAGATGAAGCAGAGTCAGCAGCAGGCGAGACCGCCATCACCTGGGCTGAATTTAAGACTGCTTTTAGGCATAACTTTGTCCCGGCTGGTATCATGAGGATGAAAAAGAACGAGTTTAGGAACTTGAAGCAAGGCAATATGTCTGTCTTGGAGTATCTCACTCACTTCAACCAGCTAGCTCGCTACGCCTCAAGGGACGTAGCCAAGCAAGAAGAGAAGATTGATCGATTCCTGGAAGGGATGCACGAGGAAATACGAGCACAGCTGATTCTGCACGACCATTCCAGTTTCCATCACTTGGTGAATAAGGCTCTCGTCCTGGAGAAAGAAAGGAAATTAATCTTGGAAACCAGTAGGAAGAGGAAGTGGACAGCTCAAAGGCCTCAGAACAGTTTCCAGCCCAAACCAGCATACCGAGGCAGCTCATCTTTTCGCCAGGTGGCAACACCAGCACCCAGAGCTCCATTCCAAGCACCACGCCCTAACAGTGGAATTCAGGTGTCCCGTCCCATAGGGCAGTCTTCCACAACCAATACAACTGCAAACCTCCACTGTTTTAGCTGCGGAGCAAAGGGGCATTTCGCCAACAAGTGACCGGATCGCCAAGCTACTCCAGGGAAGTTTAATCCTGGAATCTCTTCATCCCGAGTTCAATCGTCAGCATCAAACAAGAATTATCAGGCACCTCAAGCATCACGGACAGCATCAGCTCCACACCATGGCCGTGTCAACCATGTCACTGTAGAAGATGCTCGAGATGCCACTGGAGTACTTATGGGTACGTTCTCTGTTAAGTCGATACCTGCACAAGTTCTGTTTGACTCCGGTGCTTCGCATTCTTTTGTTTCTGGGGAGTTTGTTGAAAAGGTTAAGTTGCCAACCTTTAGGCTAAAGAGACCCGTGGTACTTAGTTCCCCAGGAGGACCCTTAATTGCTACTCTAGTTAGCCCTAGGGTAGAAGTCACCTTGGAAGATTTTGATTTTCTAGCAGACCTTTTGATCTTGCCATCTCAGACCTTGGACATCATTTTAGGGATGGATTGGCTAGCTAAGAATCAAGGATTGATCGACTGTGCAAATAGGAAAGTAATACTCACCAAAGCCTCTGGAAAGAAAATAAAAGTTAGTGTGGATCGCCCCTCTTCGGGACGCGCAATCCATCACCTTGAAGAAAAGACATTAGAAGAAACACCGGTAGTCCAGGATTACCCAGAAGTCTTCCCAGAAGAACTACCAGGCATGCCGCCAGATAGGGAGATAGAATTTGTGATCAACCTAAAGCCAGGTACTACCCCCATTGCTAAAAGACCATACCGAATGGCGGTAGATGAACTTGAGGAGTTAAAGGCTCAAATTGAGGATCTCCAAGCTAAAGGATTCATTAGACCCAGCTCATCCCCGTGGGGTTCCCCCATGCTATTTGTCAGAAAGAAGGATGGCTCTGCCAGATTATGTGTAGATTACAGAGCCCTTAACGAAGTAACCATCAAGAACAAGTATCCCTTGCCTCGAATAGATGACTTGTTCGACCAACTATCTGGGGCTACCGTCTTTTCTAAAATAGATTTAAGATCAGGATACCATCAACTCAAGATCAGGGCAGAAGATATCCCTAAGACAGCTTTTACTACCTGGTATGGCCTATTTGAATATACAGTCATGTCATTTGGATTGACCAATGCCCCAGCCTACTTCATGAACTTGATGAACAAAGTCTTTATGGAATACCTGGACAAATTTGTGGTCGTATTCATAGACAACATCCTGATCTACTCTAAGACCACCAAACAACATGAGGAACACCTGCGGATAGTTCTCGAAACACTTAAAAGGCACCAGTTGTACGCCAAGTACAACAAGTGTGAATTTTGGTTACATAAGGTTAGTTTCCTTGGGCACATCATATCCGCTGGAGGAGTAGCAGTCGACCCCTCCAAAGTAGAGGCAGTTCTAGAATGGAAGCAGCCTACCTCAGTCACCGAAGTGCGTAGTTTTCTGGGTCTAGCCGGATACTACAAACGCTTCATAGAAGGCCTTTCCAAAATAGCCAGACCACTGACAAGCCTACTCAAGAAAGAGAAAAAGTATGAGTGGACAGGAGCATGTGAGAAGAGTTTTCAAGAACTAAAGCAAAGATTGACCACAGCCCCTATGCTAGTCCTGCCGGACATACACAAGGATTTTGAAGTATATTGTGACGCGTCTCGCCAAGGCCTAGGCTGTGTGCTCATGCAAGGAGGAAAAGTTGTGGCATATGCCTCCAGACAGCTCCGTCCCCATGAGGACAATTACCCAACTCATGACTTGGAGTTAGCCTCGGTAGTGCACGCTCTAAAAATTTGGCGGCAGTACTTGATTGGAAATCACTGTGACATTTATACGGACCATAAGAGTCTCAAGTACATATTTACGCAAGCCGACCTCAACCTAAGACAAAGAAGATGGCTAGAGCTAATTAAGGATTATGACCTGGATGTCCACTATCACCCCGGAAAGGCTAATGTAGTAGCCGATGCCCTAAGCCGCAAACCCCACCGCAACAACCTCATGGTGGAAAAATTGCAACCTGAGCTCTGTAGAGAGTTTGAAGCCCTTAACCTGGGAATAATAGAGCATGGTACTCTAGCTACCATGGAAGTGCACCTGACTCTTGAAGAGCAGATCAAGGCAGCCCAGAAGGGACACCCTGGAGTTCGGAAGTTCAAATGTCTCATGACCCAGGGGAAAGCCTCTAAAATGATAGAAGATAAACAAGGAGCTCTATGGTATGGGAAACGACTTTTTGTTCCCCACCAGAAGGACCTCAAAGACCTGATACTCAAGGAGGCCCATAGCTCTGCTTATACTCTACACCCAGGTAGCACTAAAATGTATCAAGAAATGAAGACATTGTATTGGTGGCCTCGCATGAAGACAGATATTGCTGAATATGTAGCCTGTTGTGATGTATGTCAAAGGGTCAAAGCTGAACATCAGAGACCTGCCAGACTTCTTCAACCCCTACAGATTCCTCAGTGGAAATGGGAAGAAGTGGGAATGGATTTCATAACTGGTTTGCCTTGCACCAAATCAGGATATGATTCTATATGGGTAATAGTCGATAGATTGACTAAAGTTGCCCACTTTATCCCTGTAAAGACCAACTACAAGGGAGACAAACTGGCTGAGTTATACATGGCTCGCGTTGTATGTCTACATGGTGTACCTAAAAGGATAGTCTCAGATCGAGGTTCTCAATTCACCTCGCATTTCCGGGCTAGTCTACATGATGCTTTAGGGACCCATCTTTCATTCAGTACTGCATACCACCCCCAAACAGATGGACAGACCGAAAGAATAAACCAAATCTTGGAAGATATGCTACGAGCATGTGCTCTAGAGTTCACCTCAGATTGGGAGAAATGTTTACCCTATGCGGAATTTGCCTACAACAATAGCTATCAATCTAGCCTCAAGATGTCACCTTTTGAAGCTCTTTATGGACGTAAATGTAGAACCCCTCTACACTGGTCAGAAACAGGAGAAGGGTATATCTTTGGACCCGATACTCTGAAGTAGGCAGAAGAAAAGGTCCGCTTAATCAGGGATCGTTTACAAGCTACTCAGTCAAGACAAAAGAGCTATGCCGATAACCGCCGAAGGGAATTGACATTCCAAGTTGGGGATCATGTATACCTTAAGGTGTCACCCCTCCGAGGAATCCGCAGATTCAAGGTGAAAGGCAAGCTTGCTCCGAGGTATATAGGGCCCTTCCCTATTATTGCCAAATGTGGAGAAGTTGCATACCGATTGGAGCTACCAACAAATCTGTCAGATGTGCACAATGTGTTTCGCGTTTCTCAACTCAAGAAGTGTCTCAGGGTTCCCAAAGAGCAGACCCCAGTAGAAACTATTGAACTATAGAAAGATCTGTCCTACCCGGAGCATCCGATCAAGATTCTTGATACGATGGAGAAGAAAACGAGACGCCAGATTCTTCGCCTCTGCAAGGTCCAATGGAGTAACCACTCTGAGCGAGAGGCAACCTGGAAGCGAGAGGATCAACTTAGGGCCGACTTCCCCTTTCTTTTCAAAGAGTAGCAGAATCTCGGGGTCGAGATTCATTTTAAGGGGGTTGGGATCTGTAACACCCCATTTTCAAAACCTGGCCTAATGTAAAATTCAAATGTATGTTAATGAAATTAAAAGATTTTATTCTCAGTTGGCTATTCCTTTTTGCTTCCAAAATATGTATATATGTATATATTCTAGAAAATGCAAAAGTAATTTAAGATGAAGACTTTGTTCCATCTCCAAAAAAGAATTTCAGAGTGACCTCTTAAAAGCTAGAATCTGAAATTATCTGCAAGAATTAGCAAATGTCAGAGGAGGAAGAATTATGTTTAATCTTGTAGAAGAGGAAAGGGAGAAAATGGAGTATTTTTTTAGAAGAAAACCCCCCATTCTTCTCTTTTTCCTGGTGGCAGAGCTTCTCCCTCCTCCATCATAGCCCCAGCGCCTCCTCTTGCAGCTTGTCGCATTCACCACCAACCCCGTCGGTGAGTTATTGCGGCAGCAGCCTCGTCTTCAGCGCATCTCCTCGCCATCAGCACACGGCAGTGGCAGTGTCTCCGGTCACCTCTCACATGTCTCCCGCACGCTTTGGCCATCGTCCGGCCGTGCGCGCCGTGCGCCATTTTCCCACTCCAAGAACGGTCGTAGTACCCTCTGTCACCGGTCATCCTCGCGTGCACTCTGGTTGCATGGCGCCATGCCGCCTTGCCCCCGACGAACCCGTCCCCGGCCGCTATAAAGAGCGCCGAAGCCTCGCCGCACACCCCGCTGAAGCTCGCCCGAAACATCACACTCGGTCGCCTCCTCTGCCTAAGGCGCTCCGTCGGCAAACTCCACCGCCCCGCGCCACCGGTCGACCTTGGGCCTTCTTGAGCTCTCCCCCGAGTTCCCCTCCTCTCCCTCTCTCTCTCCCTCCTCCCCGGCCTAATCGTCCTCTCCTTCCCCGCAGGGCACCGGCGACGCCGTTCTTCACCAACCCCGGCATCGGAGCCGCTCGGTGAACCACAGCGCCGCAGGACGATTAAGCGCACTCGGACCACCACCGGACCACCCCGAGCCCGACCTTCACCTCGCCGGACCCCACCTCCCTCCCAAGCGAGCCGCCACCGTGGTCCTTCTCGCCGTCGAGACCTTCTCCGCCGCCAGCCCGCTCGGCCCCACTCCGACCGCCGCCCAAGCTGCAGGTGAGGTCGGTATAGCCCGTATATGCTCCCACGGTGAACAATTTAACCCCCATTGGCCGAGCCGCCGTCGCCCGTTTCCCCTGTCTCCGCCGCCACCCTACCCGCTCGCCGCCGGTCACCGGGCCAAGTCCAGCCGATTCCCTTTCACCCGAGGTGCGCACCGGGGAGGGTGATCCGTTTTGGCTGGCATCGCCGCGCCTCCGTGCCCCCTCCTCCGCCGGCGATGCTCCGCCCCCTCCACGGCCGGAACGAGCCAGCGGAGACCGCAATTGGTTCCCTCCCTCCACTAAATAATTACTGTTTTTAACCAACCGTTAATGTTAATAATGTTGTCCTAAGCCTCCACTAAATAGTCAAATTAATATGGGTCCACCGGTCAGCCGCATTAAAGCAAGTGATAATCGAACCCCATTTAATCTCTCTCGGGCCCCACCAGTCAGCAGGATAATTTTCCTCCTTTTTCCTATTTATCAGATTTATCCAGCAATTAGAATTTCAAAACACTATAACTTCTTAACCATAACTCCGAATTTGATGAAACCAACTTCTAAAATTTTCTAAAATCAAGACCTGTCTAATGGTTCTGGTTTGGTTCAGTTTTGAGTTCAATTGTGCATTGTTTTATTTTATTTGGTATTTATTTGCTTCCGTTCTCGTTTGTGTTGTTTTTTCCGGTTCGATCTCCCGAGTAGAGTTCGAAGACGCGAACGAGCCCCCGCTTGAAGCAGCACAAGACCCCCAAGATTTCGATCCAGGCGAGTCAATACTTTGATCATTTTGCGCCTACATTTTATGTGAAACTATGTTCGTTTAAATTATGAAGATTGCATGCATTATTTTATGTGCTAAAAATATGTAAGTCTTAAGGTAGATAACAACCTTATGTCCACCTAATAATATAATACACCACCAGTAACATTTGAACTCCCATGATCATTTGTCGCCCTAGATGTAAACGCTAGTTATGGTAGTTATATGTCTTAATATTGCCATGATAAATTTGTCGAACCCAGGGTTCTAGTAACCCTGATAATCATTCTTAATCATGGACACTAAATTTGAAGTATTCAGGGGATGTACATGATCGGACAAGCATGTTGATTTATGTTATGCTTCTCAAAATCCTAAAAATCTGTTAAACCTGTTTGGGCGGATGGTAAGAGTGGCGGGTGTGGATGTAACACAAGGAATGTGGAATGGACCGCCCAGACGACCTAAGGACTTAATCCTGTGTGGACCCTCCGTGTATAACAGTACGACCGCAAGCTGGCATATTGTAGGCTTGGCTAAATAATTTACTGAACCCTCTAGTCATTTCGTGGAGAACGTGTGTAGGTGGGTAATAAAAAGCCCCACTGGGAATGGGACACCGGATGTAGGTGACGTTGCCTAGGATAGCGTATGTGGAGAGTGGAGTCCGACTACGCTAACCTATGGTAGACATCCCACACAACCAATGGAAGTAACCCCATAGGAGTGATAAGCTAGAGTGTGAGGTATTGTAAAGGCCTCGTGATATTCTCTCGATCTGCATGTCAAAGGAATCATGTAGAACCATCGGGACGATTATCTCTTATGGGTAAAGATGTACAGTCTCTGCAGAGTACATACACAAACTATTCAAATAGTCGTGCCCACGGTCAAGGGCAGACATGGAAATCCTCCTCGAGTTAGTTCTATTTCAAAATATTTGGAGGTTGGGTATAAAAATTTGCTAGGTGGATGTAACCTACACTTTGGTAATTTGTCCTGGAGGGATGTACTCCAGTGCTGGTATTAAGGTGGAAGTAACCTGCTATTCAAAAAGTTAAGAAAGGGTGGATGTAACCGTAAAATTGGTGGGTGTATCCATAAAAATTGGTGGATGTAACAAAAAAATGGTAAATGGAACCTACCCCATTATAAAATTATTGCACTCTTCTAGTATTTAAGTCATAAGTTCTTGAAAAATGCTAGGTCCTAGGAATTTTATATTATGATTATTTCAAAAGCCTCTTTAAGCAAATAAAAGAACCCGAGCCTTCCTTGATCAGCCTTGCATCTATAATTATTTGCATCCTGTGTGTTGGCTCGCGGAGCACAGTTGTTTGTGCTCACCTCTCTCTTAAACCCCCCATTCAGAAACTGGGAACTAAGAGCATTACGCCTACCATGAGGAGCAGGATGCCGTAGGAAATGAAGACGGTGGTTACTAGATTAGGCCTCGGTAGTCTTGCCTCTCGCCTCAGTCTAGTTGACCAGGCTAGTTTTGGTGGGTGCCTTCGTTATTAGTCGGGTTCCTGGCTAATAGCAATGGTACCCAGGTTATCCCAGTCGCTTGCCTGTGGCGAGTTGTGCCCCTACGCTATGTACGCTTCCGCTTTCGTTCTTTATGTATTGTAAGATATTTGGCCTGCCGGCCCTATTGTAACCCTGGCCCGACGTGGTCTATTTGAACTCTGGTAATGTATGGCTTTGTCGTGTATGAAATGATGCAGCGGTGTATCTGTGAGCATTATCTACTGATCCAGGGAATAATGCAGTGTTGTCACAGAGGATTCCAGGTTAATAAACTTGGGGTCCGACACTCATTCACGACATTCTCAACTCCGACAATCCTTTTTTCTATAAAGAATTAGTAGCGCTTCTTATTTGCCAGGCCAGTTACATGGAAAACTTGAACAACTTGCCTCACGAGTACGAATGGTTCATCTTTGTATCCTGTGCATTCGAGGTCTACAGTAATGACGCTGTACTTGTCGAGCTTTACACCTTGTGGGAGTTGGACCCAACGACACTGAAATAGAGGGATCATAAAAGTTACGTAATCGGGCTCCCAAATCTCCTCTACAAACCCGTAGTTGGAGTTTGGGCCTGCGGTACTGAACTGCTCATCATGAAATGCATCTATGTGGACACCTGAGTTCTGGACTATACTATTTCTGTCCTGATCTGTTGTATAAAATGTGTACCCATTAATGTCATATCCTTGCCATTTTACAATTGTAAATTTTGGCCCTTTTGCAGTGTTTCACTTGATGACGTCCCAGTGAATTGCACCCTCAACCATTCGTTGAACAGATAGTTCTGCTGTTTTGTGATCCAAACCTCTGATCGGCCTGGATTCTCTTGGTGTAGCATGTCCTTGTGCTCTTCAATATACAAGGACCCTACTCACACCTATACTCCTAGGGGTGAAAACGGATCGAATACGAATCGAAGTGTCCTTACTATATTCGTATTCGTATTTTGTAAACGAATATGAATCTGAATCCGAATATTCTCGAATATGAATCGAATATATAACGAATATGAATTCGAATAGAGTATATATTCAATTTGGTTGGATCCAGATATCGTCATAACTTATGTATTATGAAGATATTAATGACATTTTATCCTCGTACAATCACACTTAATCATTCTAATTCATTTACTTCACCTAAAGAAACACGAATTCATGTTCAATTAAAAAACTTGTCCAACTAATTAATTGTATTGTAATAAAATATGCATATTGTTTCGGCGAATACGAATATGGATACGGATAGTCCAGATAAAACAACATTTTCGCATCCATATTTTTTATGCGAATTCAAATACGAATATAAATAGGATAGAAAGTGTTAATAAGATGTGAAAATCTATACCATATTCATATCCTATCGAATACGGTAACTCAATAATACAGAAAAATTTGTATTCACTGATCACCCCTATATACGCCGATGCATTTACATACCTTTAATTTTCCCCGTCCAGTCAGCTCTTTCGTTACACAAGCTATTTTCAACACAGTTAAAAAAAAGCTATTTTCAACACATGTGGTTTTGCTCAATAATTACATTCCATAGTAATTTGAAGCTTTCTCGTCACAAGGTATATATATTGCTCGATCGTGCCGACAGAAAATTATTGCTACGTACGTAGCCAGATCATGGACCATGCACGAGATGCGTCCAATGGGAATGGGAGTGCATATGGTAAAATTTTAAAGGGGAAGATGCCACGGCCGCAAGCAAAGCAAAGGCAACCATCCGTCAGGAACAAGTGACCAGAATCAGATCGATCAAAAAGGTAATAAATAAACGAAAAAAGGACACATAAAATAACCCGGTCAGTCAGTATTCAGTAAGGTGCCATGGCCGATTTTTGTCCCCTTCTCCTTTCCAGCATGTGGCTTACTCCCCACACAAATTATTAGCCATCAATTATTCTGGGAATTACCCCCTTTGTCAATTTTCTGTTAATTTTTATAAAAACACTCACGCATTTGGAGATTTAAATTTCATAATTTTTACTAATATTTTTTCTAGTATTTAGATTTAGTGACACAAAAATAGTACAGTTGTTTCCGTACTTGAAAGTACACTCCCAACATTACCGAGCGATTATTAGTATATACTGCTGACAGTGGTACATTCTGTAAAATTTTTTAAGTGCCTATTGTCTCGTCGGCTATCACTTTTTTGGCAATTTTGTCGCTAATTTGTTCTTACAGCTGGGAAAAGAATTTTTGGATTACACTTAGAACACCGTCGGTTATAGAGAAAACAACTAACTGCCACGAATAATCGTTGGAAAAAAATTTGTAAACCTTCTGGTGGTACGTTCGTATGGTCATGGTTTTATTGGTATTAACAATATGTTGTAAAAGAATCTAGTGGCTAAAAATTTAATTATGAAGATCACGCTCAGCTCTCACACGACACGATGGCGAATTGGCTCGTCTACGCATATGAAAAGCCCTGAAAATTTCAAAATAAAAAAAAAAATTCCAAATTTTTGCTGCTTTTTGAGTGTTTTTCTGAAACTTTCCATTTTGGGAAAGTTCTTCCGGAAGGCGCTTTCCTTTCTCAGCCTTTCCGCCTTCTCCCTTCTTTGGCGCCCCGCCTCCCTTTCCGCCTTCGCTTCTCCCGCGCGCCCCGCGCCCGCGCCAGCCCGTTGGCGCCGCTCCCCCTGCCGCCTCTCCCCTCCCGCAGCGCCACCCCACTCCCTCCCGGTTGGCGCGCCCGGTTCCCGCCTCCTCGCGCGCGCAGCTGCGCTGCTGCTGCGCTCGCCGCGCGCGTGGCACGCGCGCTGCGCCGCGCTTCGCCCCGCGCCACCCGGCCTCGGACCGCCTCCGCGCCCGACGGCCCGGGCACGGAGGAGTGGCCTCGCGCCACGTCGCCCGCCCCAGCCTCGAGACCCACTGGCGGTCGCCGCCTCCCCCTCTCTCGCGCGGACGCGCGCTTGCCCCCCTGCGCGCTACTCGCTCCGTCCCTCGCCATTAGCGCTCTGGCGCCTCGCGTCGCCCGGTCACCGCGACTGCGGAGAGACGCCCTCAACCACTCCCCTCATCCTCGCCGGCCGGAGCCCGCCGGTGCCTTCTCCCGGCTTCGCTCCTCCATTTCGGTATAAAACCCCTCTCGGTCTCCCCTCTTTCTTTTGCTCCCGAGCTCCCGAGCACTCCCATTCTCCTCCCGCCACTCCCACCACCTCCCGAGCAACCATTTGAGCTCCGCGCCGGAGCTCCGCCACCGTCGCTCCTGCGCGGCAAGCTCATGACGGATCTCCCTCCCCTTTTCCCCATTCTTCAATTGCATCGCCCGAGCACCTCACCCACCCCTATTTACTTTGCCGTTCTCCTCGGCGGTGAAGCCACGTGGGCGCCGCCGTCGAAGCCCACCGCCGGCCGCAACCACCTCTCCGTGGCGGCTCACTCCGAGGCCCCGAGCCCGCCGCCACCAACGTGAGCTCCCAACCCCGTAGATGGTGTAATCCCGCCGATTGGCCCCTTCACCGCCGGTGACCCTCCACCGCGAGATCCCGAACTACCCCTTTTCCCTCCTCTCTCCCCTTTGGTCCCATAGCGCTAACCACCCAAAATGGGTTCCCGCTGTCCCCTCTACCCGGCGGTACCCTCTCTACCCACAGGAGCGCTGACGCGTCGCGGAGCACCTTTGCCCGCCGCCTCGTCCCGCCTGCTGCTCGCGCCGGCGGAGGAAGAAGATGAAGACGTGGCCTCTCCTTCGCCGTCGGATCTTACCTCACCTTCTAACCTCGGCGGTTGGATCGCCGTGCACGTTCGCCCGCTCCCTTGAATCTCGGCCGTCCGATCTTCATAACCGCACCGCTCCGCCTCCGTTGGATCTTGCCGCACCGCCGCCGCTCGCCATCGCCCCCGCCCGCGGCTCCACGCGTCGCGCATCCAGCGGCGTGGGGCGCGCGCTGGCCGGGCCGCCTCCTCGGCCCGCCTCTCCGCGAGCCTTGTGCAGCGGCCGCTGGCCGTTGGTCGCGGGCGTTCCCCGGCCGAGCAGCTGTAGCCATAAGGCGGCCCGACACATTCACACTAATTTCCAGTGATTTGTTAATTTCTAAAATTCCAGAAAACTCAAATAAATCCTAGAAAATCACAGAAAATCCCAAAAATTCCCAAATTTCACCACTTTGCTCCAAATATTATTCCAGACCCAGTGGTGAACTCCATTTTCACAATTTCATCCCAGAAAAATTCCTAAATTTCCATTTGGGGTGTTTATGCAATTTATTTCTTTTTAATTAGATTATTTTTTTCCTCGCTTGATTAGTTGCAAGCTGGATTTAACTTATTTTACGTGTTTACGCTAGTGTCGGAAATTCCGGAGATTCAAGAGCAGGCTCAGGATCCAGGTGCTTCGACGTTCGAGCTTGCTGAGATCGTCCGGATAGACGGCAAGTCCCAAATCCTTTGATCATATTGTAACCCATGATGCTTAATTATGTTAATATGCTATTTGCATTATGCTAGTTATGAAATGTTAGTTTAAAGTAAAATAAAATGTTTAGAATGACATATGATATAGTTAGTCCTACCACCGTTAAAAGCCATGTGTGAATTGTAGCCATGCCTTTGAAACCCTAGAATTAATTATCTGTTAATCTAGATAATTGTAGGATATTATTATCATGCAAAATGTTACACTAATAAGGTGATGGCTGTGGGCCAATAGAATTTGGAAAACCCGGCTCTAAGGTAGGGTGGTATGGGACACCGTATCTTAGAGCGGAGAGTGCCGGCGTGCACAAGGTAGGGTAAAGGGGAGTGGAAACCGCAGGACGGTCCTCGCCAATCTTTTACCCTAGGGTTGGTGAAGGGTAAGGGTGAGTGGGAAACCGCGAGGCGGTCTCACGCCACCGCTTACCTTAGTTTGGGTCGCGGACTGGCGAGTTGCGGGCCATGTGAAAATATAAGGATGAAACCCTTACGCGAGCAAATGTCACGTTGATCGCTCAACCACAGGAGTTGACTTGTCAACACTAGTCTAGTAGTTGCTCAACTCGATTGAAACTCTACAGGAGGTTTAGCAGTGAGGTTAGGCAGGCCGGGCTACGGGTGCCTAACAACGGTAGAGTTCGCTCGAAGCGGACTTTGTCTTTTCTTGTGTGTGCGTGTGTGTGTGTGGGATCGGACAGTGAATTCTACGGGTAGAGCCTATATAAAGAGTTGAGCGGTGAAACGACACGGCTTTCTTAACTCTGTCGCGGGAGTTAAGGGATCGTGTGGGTAAGTCGAGCAAACTCTGCAGAGTCAAATAAATGGTATTCGAATACGCCGTGCTCCGGTTATTGAGGTGTGTCACTTGGGTGATTCCAGACAAAGCTTAAGTAGTTTTGTACATGTTTGAACTTGACTAGTTGGTTAAAGAATTCTTTGTGAAAACCCCGAGATCTTGAGAAGTAGTTTTGGGTCCCTTTTATAAAATGTTTGCAAATAAAACGCATCCACTCAAATTAATAAACCAAGTATACTCCCTTCCTTTGATGTTCGTGCATGTAATAAGTTAGGGTCCCTTTGGGACTTCTGAGCCGGTTGATTGGCTCACGGCTTGCTTTTGCCCTTCTTTAGAGGATCAAGGCGAAGGTGTTTGCCTCCCGTTGAGGAAGTCGGAAGGTCGCTTCTTCGACGAGGATCCGTGGCTTTAGGTCTTGGCGCGCTCAAGCGGATCTTGGAGCTTCGTAATGTAATTATACTTTGGGCTTGCACGCCATTGTTGAAAATGGATGTTAATCCGTATGTGAATTATATCTGGACTTTTGTTGTAAGCATGCAATGGTATACTCTTGCGCGACACTCCATAGCTGTTCATGCGTGAATAGTTGCGAATCTCAGAACCGACGCGCCCGAAATGGGGCGTTATAAGAAGTGGTATCGAGCGGGCTCTTGACCGTAGGTTGAGACCTAAGGCAATCTAGGAAGCAATTTTATCGCGAAACTTAATTTAAGCAATAAAAGGGTTTCTGAAAAATATAAGTATTATTGTTGTCTTTTTCCTCTCTTGTGCTACCTTATATATCTTAGTTTATACGCTTAAGTCTTGCTTTGGCAAAATGTTTCTCGCTTTACTTGTCTAGCTTCAAAATTTCGTTTCTCGGCAGCTAGAGGAGTAGCCGTTGTTCGCTAAGTCTAGACTGACCCTGAGTAGTAGTGGTGCTTTTGTAATGTAAAGTAGGTGTAATCATGAACCCTAAGTGGTTTGCGTACCACCTGCATATTGTAAATCTATGTTCTTTATCCTTGTATATTGTTTGCTTAATTATCAGTAATTCCCCTGTGTTCAAAGTTTTCTCCTGTCCCTTTCGCTCTCGTTCTTACCTTATTCGCCCTACACTTACCTTGAAAATTCAATGTCTTACTTATCTACTCTTATTCTCGAAAGCCGCTGCAAAACTGATTTCAAGTTCCCAATTGACAGATGGACCCGACAGAGCAGAGGGATCAGACCAACAGGCAGGGTGCACCTGCCACAGATCAAGCCGCACTTGCCAGCATAATAGCGATGATGGAACAAAATCGCTATCGGAGAGAGCAAAATATTCTGCGAATGCTAGATCAACAGACCCAGTTGCTTGAGCAGATAGCAGCCAGACCACCTAGTGTCAAGGTGACACCAAGAGTCACACAAGATCAAGCGCAATTGCATTGAAGTTTACTGACATTCCCGCAAACTCAACCGCCTAAATTCCTCAAAAATGAACCACTGAATGCCGATGGCGGTTACAAGAGGTTGAGAGAAGAATGGACACTATCGATGTACCAATAAGGAGAAAGTTCTTTTGCCACTTATCATTTGTCGAGCTGTAATTACTTGGTGGAATGCTATCCGGTGGATACATCCGAATAAGGAAGACATTACCTGGGAAGACTTTGTGAAGAGATTCCGTAAAGCCTTCATTTCTCCTAGAGTTATCACTGAAAAATATCAGATTTCCTTGATCTTCAACAAGGAGAGAACTCCATCACGACATATCTACAACAATTCCATCGATTATCCAAGTATGCTCAAGAAGAGATTGATCTGAAGCCAGAAAGGATGGAGTGCTTTATGAAAGGCCTACGACCCAATATGAGACAACACCTTCAAACCCTGAATTTTCCAAGCCTATTGAACTGGTTGATCGAGCTCTACAGATAGAAGAAACACCGAGTTACGTGAAAGTTATGAAACGAAGAGACCTCGCCCCAAAGCACAAGCGGTTTGCTTTCATCTGCGGACGAGAATGGGCATTTTCGTGACCAATGCCCGCTGAGGTCCTTATCCTCGAGAAGAAGCTAGAAAACAAGCAAAGAGGCGGACATCATCATCCCGCGCCATCGATGGAAGAAGATGAATCTTACCTAAGAGGACGAGAATGGAGGATGACGAAAGCGTGAAGCGGCGCACAAGTCTCGATCTTCTCACAATGCTCAACGGAGCAAGACCACGGGATCACCCTCATTTCGATCCCAACCCTTCCGTCGATTTGTGGCGATCACGAAGACCCGATGCGAGCAGTCTCGTGATATGCCACTCCCTCACCACTCGCCATCAAGTGCCTCACCTGCGGTGGCAAGCATCTTACTAGCAGCTGTCCACGAAGGACAGATACATGTTTCCATTGTGGAGAGATTGGACACTACAAGCACCAGTGTCCCAGGAGGAGTTTGTCATCAGAAGCAGCTAAACTCCAAGCCCAAAACCAACAGATAGACAAGAGAATATGAGCTATGCAGAACAAGAAATGAGATGACGTACTTTTGGTTATCCTTTTGTAAACCAGTTGGAAGAACTTAATAGTTTGACTGTAAATTACTTTAATTAAGGCTTGTGGCAAAATTATGAAGATGTATGAAGACCATTTGTGTAAAGTGAAATTGGTGTGATGATCATGTTGTAATAGAGTTAATCCCAGCAGACCCAATCATATCCAACCTTGGTACGACATAATTTATCTAAGTGGGAACTATCACCACACACACAAGGATGATATACAGGTACAAGTAAAAAGGAGTCAAAGTCAATCTAGAAGAGGTTAAAGCAGATTTGCTGCAACCAGATATGCAAGGGTTAGATGCCATTTTGGGTATGAACTGGCTAGCTCAGAACAAAGACAAGGTAGATTATGAGATCAAAACAGTATCATTGGTAACCCTTGAAGGTCGAAAAAAATCCAGAAGTGTTGAAGGATGCAAGAGAGCGCATGATCAACATGCTAGCGATTATACGGACCATGTGCGATGAGTACAAGAATACCCTGATGTGTTTCCAAGAGGATTACCAGACAGACCCCTGACCGACAAGTAGAACTTGTCATAGAGTTGATTCCAGGCACCAAGCCAGTGGCCAAGCATCAGTACAGAATGTCAGCTAGCGAATTGAAAGAACTGAAGAAGCAACTAGATGAATTACAAGAAAAGCAATTCATACGACCAAGTGTATCACCATGGTCAGCCTCAGTTCTATTTGTGAAGGAGAAAACTGGAGAGTTGAGAATGTGTGACGACTACAGAGGTTTGAATGCTGTCACAATCAAGAACAAGTATCCCCTTCCAAGGATTGATGACCTGTTTGATCAACTCAAGGGTGCCAAAGTATTCTCCAAGATCGACTTGCGCTCGGGTTATCATCAGCTAAAGATCCGAGAACAAGATCGAGAGAAAACAGCCTTCATTACCAGATATGGATTGTTTGAGTTCACGGTCGTACCCTTTGGTTTGACCAATGCGCCAGCATATTTCATGAATCTAATGAACCTGGTGCATATGGACCAATTGGATCGATTTGTGATTGTTCTCATTGATGATATTCTGATTTACTCCAATAATGAAGAAGAGCACAAGGAGCATTTGCGTGGTATTACGAGATTGAGAGAGCATAAGTTATATGCAAAATTTGATAAATGCAGTTTTTGGTTAAGAGAAGTCGCTTTCTTGGGTCATATTATATCTGAAGATGGAATGAAGGTCGATCCAGAAAAAAAAAATAAAAATTTTAAAATTACCGTAGTTATGGAAAGGAAGCAGCCCAAGGCAGTGAAGGAAGTGAGAAGCTTTCTTGGATTGACGGGTTATTATCGCCGATTCATAGAAGGATTCTCAAGAATATCTCGCCCACTCACTCAATTGTTGAAGAGAGACAAACCGTTCACATGGGTGATGCGTGTATAAGAGAGTTTTCAAGCTGTTGAAGACCAAGTTGACAACAACACCGATGTCGATTTTGCCCAACCTGAGAAAGAATTCCAAATCTATTGTGACGTTTCAAAACAAGGTTTGGGATGCGTATTCATGCAAGACAGAAAAGTTGTTGCCTATATCTCAAGACAATTGAAACCGCATAAGAAGAACTACTGATCGATGACTAGCGGATGTGGTACCCCTCTCAAAATTTGGCGGCACTACACGCTAGGGAATCGTCGTGAGATGTCTTCAAATCACGGGACTTGAAATACTTGTTCACACACGAGTTGAATAAGAGACAGCGAAGATGGCTAGAGTTGATAAAAGAATTATGACATTGAGCTCCAATATCACCCGGGCAAGGCAAATGTAATTCACGATGCCCTTAGCGCAAGGCTCGTCCAAACAAAAGCGATCGATCGAGTACCCACGAGTTGCAGAGAGATATATTACGGTGAACTTGGTGATCACAGAACAAGGTGAGGAAGCAGCCTTAGAGATTCAACCACTATTGCCAGATCAGATTAAAGCAGTCCAGGATGAAGATGAAGAGATTCAAAAACTGAAAAAGGACATTCAAGAAGAAAATTCGTCAGAGTATGCAGTAGATGAGCATGGGATCCTTACCTTTCGTGGTCGCTATTGCATACCCGACAAGAAGGAGTTGAGAGAGTTGATCTTAGCTGAAGCCCACTCCTCTCAATTCTCAATTCATCCAGGAGGCACAAAGATGTATCAAGATTTGAAGAAGAAGTATTGGTGGAACCAAATGAAGAAAGAAGTGGCAGAATATGTAGCTAAATGTGATGTCTGTCAACAGATCAAGATAGACCACCAAAAACCCTCGGGATTGTTGCAGCCTTTGCCAATTCCTGAATGGAAATGGGATAGCATTGGTATGGACTTCATTACTGGACTCCCTAAGACTCGCGAGGGATATGATGCTATCTGGGTCATTGTTGATAGATTGACCAAGGTGGCTCATTTCCTCCCGATCAAGCAGACTCATGGGAAGGATAAGCTTGCAGAGCTGTATCTGACCAGAATAGTAACACTCCATGGAGTCCCAAAGAAAATTGTCTCGAGATAGAGAGCACAGTTTACATCCAAGTTCTGGGAAAAATTGCATGAAGCTTGGGCACCGACTTGAACTTCAGTTCAGCATACCACCCTCAGACAGATGGGCAGACAGAGAGAACCAACCAGATTTTGGAGGACATGTTGAGAGCTTGTGCAATAGTATATGGTGCAGCATGGAATACTTGCCTACCATTTGTTCAGTTCTCATACAACAACAGCTATCAAGCCAATATCCAAATGGCACCGTCTGAAGCACTGTATGGCAGAAGATGCAGGAACCCTCTGAATTGGACAAAAACAAGAGAACGACAACTTATCGGTCCCTAGATTACTCAAGATGCAGAAGCACATGTCAAGATTGTCAGGGATAGACTGAAGATGGCACAAGACCGACCGAAGAACTACGCAGATAACCGCAGAAAAGACTTGAGTTTGAAGTTGGAGATTATGTCTACATCAAAGTCACCCCATTCAAGATAGTTAAGAGATTTCAGGTCAAAGGCAAGTTAGCACCAAGATATGTGGGACCGTTTGATTAATTGGAAGAGTTGGGAAGTAGCTTATCAAGTGCGACTTCCACCCAACTTATCGAAATTCTAGCGTGTTCCACGTATCGGCTTCGGAAGTGTCTCGCCGACCAACCGATGAAGTGCCATTGTCGGACATTGAATTGCAAGATGATTGCACATATTTGAAGAACCACTACAAATACTTGAAGCGACGGAGAGGCGGCTCGAAACAAGAATGTCGGGTTTTGCAGTCAAGTGGAAAAATCATACACTGAAGAGTCAACTTGGGAGCGAGTCGATTTGCGTGAGATTTCCCCAACTTACTCCTGGACCAAGTTAATCTCGGGTCGAGATTCTTTTAAGGGGTAGGTTGAAAAGCCCGAAAATTTCAAAATAAAAAAATTCCAAATTTTTGCTGCTTTTGAGTGTTTTTCTGAAACTTTCCATTTTGGGAAAGTTCTTGGAGCGCTTTCCTTTCTCACCTTTCGCCTTCTCCCTTCTTTGGCGCCCGCCTCCCTTTCCGCTTCGCTTCTCGCGCGCGCGCGCGCGCCAGCCGTTGGCGCCGCTCCCCTGCCGCCTCTCCCCTCGCGGCGCCTCCCTCCTCCCGGTTGGCGCGCCGGTTCCCGCCTCCTCCCGCGCGCGCGCTAGCGCTGCGCGCTGCGCCTCGCGCGCGCGTGGCACGCGCCCTGCGCCGCGCTCGCCCCGCGCCACCCGGCCTCGGACCGCCTCGCCGCCCCGAGCGGCCCGGGCACGGAGGAGGTGGCGCCCTCGCGCCACGTCGCCCGCCCGGCTCGAGACCCACTGGCGGTCGCCGCCTCCCCTCTCTCTCGCGCGCGTGCATGCCCCGCGCGCTACTGCTCCCGTCCCTCGCCATTAAGCCGCTCTGGCGCCTCGCGTCGCCGGTCACCGCGACTGCGGAGGCGCCCTCAACCCTCCCCCTCATCCACAGCCGGCGGAGCCCGCCGGTGCCTTCTCCCGGCTTCGCTCCCCTCCATTTCGGGTATAAAACCCCTCTCGGTCTCCCCTCTTTCTTTTGCTCCCGAGCTCCCGAGCACTCCCATTCTCCTCCTGCCACTCCCGGCCACCTCCCGAGCAACCATTTGAGCTCCGCGCCGGAGCTCCGCCACTGCGTCGCTCCTGCGCGCGGCAAGCTCCATGACGGATCTCCTCCCTTTTCCCCATTCTTCAATTGCATCCGCCGAGCACCTCACCCACCCCTATTTACTTTGCCGTTCTCCTCGGCGGTGAAGCCACGTGGAGCGCCGCCGTCGAAGCCCACCGCGGCCGCAACCACCTCTCGTGGCGGCTCACTCCGGAGGCCACGAGCTTCGCCGCCACCAACGTGAGCTCCCAACCCCGTAGATGGTGTAATCCCGGCCGATTGGCCCTCTCACCGCCGGTGACCCCTCCACCGCGAGATCCCGAACTACCCCCTTTTCCTCCCTCTCCCCTTTGGTCCCATAGCGCTAACCACCGAAATGGGTTCCCGCTGTCCCCTCTACCCGGCGGTACCCTCTCTACCCACAGGAGCCGCCGGCGTCGCGGAGCACCTTTGCCCGCCGCCTCCGTCCAGCTCTTTGCTCGCGCCCGGCCGGAGGAAGAAGATGAAGCGTGGCCTCTCCTTCGCCGTCGGATCTTACCCTCACCTTCTAACCTCGGCGGTTGGATCGCCGCACCGTTCGCGTTCGCGCTCCTTGAATCTCGGCCGTCCGATCTTCATAACCGTACCGCTCGCCTCCGTTGGATCTTGCCGTACCGCCGCTTCGCCGCATCGCCATCGTCCGCCCTTGACTCCACGCGTCGCGCATCCAGCGGCGTGGCGCGCGCTGGCTGGCCGCCCCCTCGGCCGCCTCTCTCGCGCGAGCAGCCTTGCTGGGCATGCTGGCGTTGGCGCGCGGGCGTTCCCGGCCGAGCGCTGTAGCCATAAGGCGGCCCGACACTATTCACACTAATTTCGATGATTTGTTAATTTCTAAAATTCAGAAAACTCAAATAAATCCTAGAAAATCACAGAAAATCCCAAAAATTCCCAAATTTCACCACTTTGCTCCAAATATTATTCCAGACCAGTGGTGAACTCCATTTTCACAATTTCATCCCAGAAAAATTCCTAAATTTCCATTTGGGGTGTTTATGCAATTTATTTCTTTTAATTAGATTATTTTTTCCTCGCTTGATTAGTTGCAAGCTGGATTTAACTTATTTTACGTGTTTACGCTAGTGTCGGAAATTCGGAGATTCAAGAGCGAGCTCGGGATCCGGTGCTTGACGTTCGAGCTTCTTTGAGATCGTCGGATAGGCGGCAAGTCCCAAATCCTTTGATCATATTGTAACCCATGATGCTTAATTATGTTAATATGCTATTTGCATTATGCTAGTTATGAAATGTTAGTTTAAAGTAAAATAAAATGTTTAGAATGACATATGATATAGTTAGTCCTACCACCGTTAAAAGCCATGTGTGAATTGTAGCCATGCCTTTGAAACCCTAGAATTAATTATCTGTTAATCTAGATAATTGTAGGATATTATTATCATGCAAAATGTTACACTAATAAGGTGATGGCTGTGGGCCAATAGAATTTGGAAAACCCGGCTCTAAGGTAGGGTGGTATGGGACACCGTATCTTAGAGCGGAGAGTCTTGGCGTGCACAAGGTAGGGTAAAGGGAGTGGAAACCGCGGGACGGTCCTCGCCAATCTTTTACCCTAGGGTTGGTGAAGGGTAAGGGTGAGTGGGAAACCGCGAGACGGTCTACGCCCACCGCTTACCTTAGTTTGGGTCGCGGACCTGGCGAGGTTGCGGGCCATGTGAAAATATAAGGACTGAAACCCTTACGCTGAGCAAATGTCACAGTGATCGCTCAACCACAGGAGTTGACTTGTCAACACTAGTCTAGTAGCTGCTCAACTCGATTGAAACTCTACAGGAGGTTTAGCAGTGAGGTTAGGCAGGCCGGGCTACGGGTGCCTAACAACGGTAGAGTTCGCTCGAAGCGGACTTTGTCTTTTCTTGTGTGTGCGTGTGTGTGTGTGTGGGATCCAGACCCGAGTGAATTCTACCGGGTAGAGCCTATATAAAGAGTTGAGCAGTGAAACGACCTGGCTTTCTTAACTCTGTCGCGGGAGTTAAGGGATCGTGTGGGTAAAGCTGAGCAAACTCTGCAGAGTCAAATAAATGGTATTCGAATACGCCGTGCTCCGGTTATTGGGTGTGTCACTTGGGTGATTCAGACAAAGCTTAAGTAGTTTTGTACATGTTTGAACTTGACTAGTTGGTTAAAGAATTCTTTGTGAAAACCCCGAGATCTTGAGAAGTAGTTTTGGGTCCCTTTTATAAAATGTTTGCAAATAAAAGCGCATCCACTCAAATTAATAAACCAAGTATACTCCTTCCTTTGATGTTCGTGCATGTAATAAGTTAGGGTCCCTTTGGGACTTCTTGAGCCGGTTGATTGGCTCACGGCTTGCTTTTGCCCTTCTTTAGAGGATCAAGGCGAAGGTGTTTGCCTCCCGTTGAGGAAGTCCCGGAAGGTCGCTTCTTCGGCGAGGATCCGTGGCTTTAGGTCTTGGCGCGCTCAGCGGATCTTGGAGCTTCGTAATGTAATTATACTTTGGGCTTGCACGCCCTTGTTGAAAATGGATGTTAATCCGTATGTGAATTATATGCTGGACTTTTGTTGTAAGCATGCAATGGTATACTCTTGCGCGACACTCCATAACTGTTCATGCGTGAATAGTTACGGAATGCCGTGTCCGTACGCGCCCCTGGAAATGGGGGCGTTACAGCATATCCCTGTATGTACTTTACATGATTGGGGATTTGAGAGCTACGTGTTAACTACAAAGACCAACGAGAGGAGCGTCGCAGAGCTAGCATTACGTGTTAGCAAATGCTGTCATGTACATGCGTACACGGGGATCGAGTAGTGGGGCCCGGAGACAGAGGCAGCACGTCTAACGGCCCCACACACACACACCTCTCTCTCTCTCTCCTCTAGATGATGCGATGGCCCATCGGTCCCTCCCTCTATAACCCGGTAACCCCTTTGGTATCCATCACCGACATCAATCACGTTAGCAAACCACAACCCTCACCAAAAAAAAAAGCACCAAACCACCCCCGTTCCCCTCCCCGACCGTTCCGCTGCCACCGGCCCCACCCGTCAGCTCCTACAACACCGACGCCCCGCTTGTAGCTACTGGCTAGCCGCTCCATCGCCACTGGCCGACTTTATTCATGATTTTTTAAGTAATCTATTTTTTAATTAAAATTATAAAAATATACCTGCGTCTAAAGATTTTACAGGAATGGATGACTGGAACATGTCGCCCAACGACGATGTGACACGTAGGCAATAGGTGGATCGTTGGGCGACAGGTTCTAGTCGCTCAACGGTCGAGCGACGGCGTTCTGTTACCGAACCGTTGGGCGATTGGAGCCTATCATCCGACCATTGGGCGACTCCCACCTCCACCTAATTTTTGCGCAATTGTCATTTATTAATTTTTGTTTGTAAGCTGCATTTTTTTTTAAAAAAATAAAAGGGCAGACAATATTGGTTGATCTATTTATGATTTTTGCAGATTATGAATGGTACAAAATCTATTAAATTTATAATAACAATTTTCGATCGTCGTATTTTGTTGTAGTGCAAGAAATTTTTTGAAAAATTTTGTGAGAATGATTGAGATAACAATGACTGGTAAGCACGAAGGTAAGTGATATTGTGATGCAACCATACATAGAGAAGAACTTCGGATAAATGACGTAAGAAAAATAACACGACCGTTCATCGGACATGGGGGTTTGATGTTGTGAAAAGACGACAAGATTTGATGTTGCGAATTAAAATAGACTTTATAATAAAGTTAGGAATAACACGACTCATAGGGTTTTGTTATGTGCATAAGAAACAACATCATGCACGATGAATCAAACCGAAATACTCTTACGATACATACGTGCTTTTTGGAATAGAAATAAATTTGACCTTCGAGGGACTGGTTCGGAACGGCCTAACCTACTGCGTGGACCAGAGCCATTTTTTCTTTCTTGCAAGCTCGGCATTGAACTCCTTAGCAGCATCTTTAGCCTTGGCTGTCAGTTTCCTCTTTTTCTCGCGCTGCCTCTCGTGAGCCTTACGCTCCCTACGTGTGCATGCCACAAGATGGGTTTTCATCTCCTGACGTATACGTTCGGTTTACTCGTTGTAACATCCTGATTTTCAGAGCCTTTTTGAAGCTTTTGAAATAAAATTCACCATTTGAATTTTTCTGGAATTAATTAAAGCTTAAATGAAATTTTTATGAATTAAAAGGATTTAATATGATTAAGTTAAACATTAACATTAGCCAAAATTATTTTATTTGAGTTCTTTGTGTCTCAATGAATTTATTGGAATTTTTCTGGTTTTTTCTGGATTTATTTGCTACTTTTCTAAAGCTCAAAAAGTATTTTATGAAGTTCTGGAAAAAGAAAAAGAAACGAAATCCTAAACCGGCGGTGGGCGAAACCCCTGGCCTGCCCGGCCCATTTCGCCGCCTCCCGCCTGGCTGCCTTCGCCGCGCCACGCGTCGCCAATCCGCCGCTCCCGTGCGCCCGCTTTGCCTCGCCGTGCGCCGCGTGTCGTCATCCCACCATCCGCTCGCACCGCGCAGATCCGGGCTGCCGCTCTCTGTGCCAGCAGCGACAGTGGGGCCCACTGCCAGTGCGTCGTCTCGGCGGGACTCTCCTCCTCGTCCCCGACCGGGACTCCGCCTCCGCCGCCTTCCTTTCACGCCGCCGTCACCGCCCCGGACTCGACGTCCGCGCCGCCCGGGACTCTTCATCTCCCGGGTATAAAAGGGGCCCAACCCCCAGGGGCTCCCTCATCCGCGGCCGCCGCCTCGCCGCCGCTCTCCGCCGTCCGCCGACTCCGTCGCCGTCGTTCGCCAGCGTCACCGTGTGCGCCGCCGTCGCTCGCCGTTGCTCGACGCCGTCCGCCGCCGTCCGTCGCCGCCATCTTCGCCGCCGGTGAGTCATGGACGCCGCCGCCGACCCGAGCCGCCGCCGACCTGGACCACCGTCGTCGAGCCCGCCGGCCCGCCGCGCCGCCTCGGTCGCGCCGCGCCACCTCGGCCCTAACCGCGCCTCGCGCCGTCCGCCGCCAGCTGGACCGCACCCGCGCCCGCGCGACCCCTCGCCTTCTCGTGGATCGGGTCCATCGTGCACCGTGCCTCTGCCCGGTGGGGCCCGCATATCAGCCGTACCCCGTGGACCATACCGAGTCAGCCAGCCACGTTAGCCCTAGGCCCACGTGTCATGCCACGTCAGTGCCACCTGTCAGCCACGTCAGCCACCGAGCCTACCCAGGAGCCACGTCAGCATGCCACATCACCCTGCCCAGTCAACACGCCACGTCAGCCATGCTGCACACGTGTCCTGCCACATGGTCGCCACGTCATTCCTAGCCGCCGCGCCAGCAGCCTAGTCAGCCGCACTGTTTCATGCGCCGAGTCCACCGTAGACCCCTTCCCCCGTGCACCCGGTCCACAGCACAGTGCACTTTTCCAATTTTCCCCGATTTTCTTTAGATCCAAATTTTCAAGAGCCCGTTCTCCCTCGTCCTAGCTCCGATTGACCCGATTCTTTTTCCTAAATTCATCTAAAATTGAGCTCTATCTTTTGGTTCTGGTTTTGCAGTTTTTGGAGTTTACTTGGGTTTTATTTGAATTTATTTTTGTGTTCATCTCATTTTCTCTCTCGTTAGATCAAGCGTTCGAAGGAGCTGAAGCAGGATTCGAAGATCAAGAATTCCTAACTGAGCAAGGCCAAGGCAAGTCGTGTCTTTTGATCATGTTGAACCCAGTTTTCAAATCTATTATGTATTATGTTGCTTTAAATTATCATGCATTGCTACTTTCTTATGAAACCCTTGTATTGGTAGTTAATGACCTAATTGATTATTCCTCCTTGATAATTTGAATGCCCTGATTCCATTGTCACCATAGACTGGGAAATTACTTAGTGATGCAATTTTAGTTGTCACATGGGTTGTGCGTTTAATTGCTTAGCCATGCTTATCACTAGTACGTTGGGTTTATCATCATATGTGGTTAATTAATCCTGACTTAATGATATACTTGAATGTGGTGGTTAACCACGGTTATAAAACTTGTTGCCATGGCATGGGTAGTGTCATTGGTGTTGGTTATACAAAATTGGTTTTCACTTGGGCGATTGATCGTGTAGTAAAGGGGGTGCGAGAGGCACATGGGATGTGGATGTTTCGCCTGAGTAAATTCTTAAGAACTTAACTTTGTGCGCCATTGATCTGAGCTTAATCGTGCAAACCACATGTCTAGTATGGGATGGACCTGGCATAATAATTTGTGAAGTCTCCACTTTGGTTTTACTACCGATGTTGTTGTGGCGCAAGAGGGGGCAATTATCGACTAGGGGGTTACCCTACTCGACGGCGAAACCTTAGCGAGTGGGATCAGGTGGAGATGGATCATTGTAAAAGCCTTGTTGTGATTTCGTTAGCGCGAGGCTAATCACATCGTGTGGGTACAGTTGTGCAACCTCTGCAGAGTGTAAAACTATTCGAATAGCCGCGTCCTCGGTCATGGACAATGCTCGGTGATTTCACACGAGGTATAGTTATTTTTAAAAGTTTCGGACAGTGAATGGTTAATTCACTGTTGGTTGGGAGGTCCATAAGTGGTTGGTTTAGCTTATGGATGGGAGATCCATAAGTGGTTACTTCAATTCCTTTGATTATTGTTTATTATTGTTTTACTTCAAATGCGCCTACAATCTATTTATTGTATTTTCAAATGCCGTTTTATGCAAATTAACCTTTCAGCCATCCATTGTTAAGCCTTGCATATTATATTGCATTCATTTGTTACAAGCGCTTGCGAGTACCAATGTACTCACGGCTTTATGCCCCTGTTGCTCAGTTGAGGAGAAGGAGTATCACCAGCAGGAGGTTCCAGAAGGAGAGTACTTTGACGTCTTCGCGGATTAGGCTTCGTTCTCCACTCGATAGCCTGTGGGCGTGTCGATTGGCTGTTGCGCTTTCTTTTGGATTTTTCGCTGCTAGTTTTTGTTAAGCTCTTCGGGCTACTTTATTGTAAGCTTGACCATAAGGTCATACTCTGATGATTATCAATATAATTTGGTTTTTTTTCCTTAGAATATCGTGATGTGGATGATATTTATCTTTGTTTACACTGTGTGCACTAGCGTGATCCTGGACTAGTGCAGAATACACAGGAGAGTCCGGATTTGTATATTCGGGTCTCTACACTCGTCGTTGCGGCGCTCCTCCTCCTAGATCTCGAAGGCCCTTTAGACATTCCACGCCTCGTAGTCGAGAGTCCACTGGTTATGTGGGTAGATCTCTAGGTCGATCCACTTGCGGTAGCCACATAGCACTTCTGGGCTCTACGGGCGCACAGGAGAGGTTGTTAGTGCGTACTTTAAAAGAGAAATAGTAGGGGAACACATTGCAACTGGTCCTTACCGGCTGTCGATAGATGCTCGTGTCCTAACGACGATCAGGATAGTCAGAGGAGTAGTTTGTGCAAACCCAGTAACTCATGCCCAGGCTAAGCTGCTGCTTAGACTTGAAAAACTTGCATGGGTCCCTGCACCAACAGAGGGGCGGCGTCTCCCCCTTGGGCGGGTATTGCGGTGAACGCTCGGTTGGAACGTTTAGGGCGGGGTTGCTGGTACGGGGGGTGTCATTGCGGGAAGGTGCCCTCCTGCATCTTTGGCCCATTCATCTCAGGCTGCAACAGTCCTTGCTTGTTTGTCGCGGGTCATAGGAGACCTTGTTAGTTCGCGGGTCTCCTTCCATTGCTTCATCATCTTGTCTCATTGATTCTTCTACCTCTTATCTATTTTGACATGGTGAAGCAAGCTCTGATATAGTGTTGGATTTGGTTGTATAGTGTTCTCTTCCATATCTCTTTCATCTCTTTTTATAGGCGAAAGGGTTAGCATAGTGTGGTTAGTTTCATGTTAGCAGCCTACGGGGCAGAGTGTTGCCTTGTCTTTCAAAAAAAAGTTGCTGGCGAGGTAGATTGTTGTCTCATCTTACATTGCAGGGAGTTGTCACGTCCTGCTTTGCAGGATCCTGTCTTGTCGGTCTAAAAAGTTGAGGAGGTATAGTGTTGTCATGTCAATCTGAAAAGCTGGCGAGGCAGGGTGTTATCATGTCTTACTTTGCAGAGTGTTGTCACGTCCTACTTTGCAGAGTCCTGTCTTTTCAGTCTAAAAAGCTGAGGAGGTATAGTTTTGTCATGTCGATCTGAAAAGCTAGCGAGGTAGAGTGTTGTCACATCTTAGTTTGTAGAGTATTATCACGTCGTGCTTTGCAAATTCCTTTCTTTTTAGTCTGAAAAGCCGAGGAGGTTAGTGTTGACAAGTTGATCTGAAACGTTGGTGAGGCAGAGTGTTGTCACGTCTCACTTTACAGAGTGCTGCCACATCCTGCTTTCTAGAATCCTTTTTTTGGGGTCTAAAAAGGCGAGGAGGTCAGTGTTCTCAAGTCGTATGCCTCTCCTTGAAATAGTTGATTGTGCCATGCAAATCACCTTCCACGATGGCGATAAAGGGCTGAGAACAAAGGCCCCTAAGAACCCAGTTGTACACCTCGGCAAGGTTAATGGTCATTATGCCATACCTTGCGCCGTTTGTGTCGTATAGCAGAGACCACTTCTCCAATGGCTCGGCCTCGATCGATTGAGAGAAGCACTTGATGTTCCATGAGGTCCTCCTCCTTAGACCAGCAATGTCAGGCTCAGCCAATGGTGTAAGGCATTTTGGTTATGTCGCCCCGTGCATGGGCGGTCCCATATTCCTATCACCGACGTGCTTCTTACTATGCTCATCCAACAGCATCCATAAAGCATAAAATTTGCACCACTGGTTATGCATAGTTAGCCTCTTAAATAGCTTCATCAACAGTTGTTTCGGGAACTACTTGAAGAAGTTGGCCTTTAGCTGGCGAATGCACCATCTGTTCCTCATATCTGGCCAAGGGAACGGCTCATCGGGGTCTTTCTGAAGATTTCTAATGGCATTCATTATCTCGGCGTGGCAATTATGGATTACGCATACATCAGGATGAGCTCTGACAACTCCAACCCTCAAATGTCGAAGGAACTACAACTAGCTATCGTAATTCTCGCTTTCAATGAATGCTATGACCAATGGCAGAATTTGATTGTTTCCATCAATGCCAATGGCAGTAAGGATCTGGCCCTTGTATTTACTAGTCAAAAAGATCTCGTTAACTGAGATCATAGGCAGCATATGCCTGAATGAGTCGATGCACGCACCGAAGGCTATGAATGCCCTCTGGAATACTACAAAATCTGGCGGTCCTGTAGATGGCTTGTCCTTCACAGCAGTATATGTGCCCAGGTTTCTGTCCTATAGCACCTAAAGCGTACGAGGAAGGTTGTCGTATGCCACCTCAAAAGACCCAAACCGTTTTTCCAAAGCCTTCTGCTTCACACGCCACGCCTTTACGTAGCTAAGCTTGTACTTGAATTTTTCTCGATAGCCACCATTATATGCATGGCCTCCAAGTCCTTCTTCTCCACTATCTCTCCATACATCAAATTAGCTATGAAAGTGGATGTTAGGTTATGATACCTCGGAAAAACACTGCTCAGAATGCAGGAGTGTGGCTCCACCTTTGAGATAATCCAATGAGTCTCATACTTCGGTCTACGTGTGTGCACCCTCCAAGTACAACCACCTGCTCACACTTCACGGTGTATTGCTCCTAGCTAGATTTGACGACCCAAAACGTTTGTTGCATGGACAGCGCCCATAACTTAATGGCATCCTGCAATGATGCATTGTCAGCAAACATTGAGTGCAACCGAGCCTCTGTGCCATGGTACTCCTACGGTGATTTATGCTCATCACGCATCGCAACACCCTTAGCATCAAACCTATTCCATTCCTGCGAGATGGGAGCTTCGTCCTCATCGGAACTGTCCTCATCGTCCTCTTGTACAGCTTCCTCTTCAGCCTAGACCATCCGGTCATCGCTCTCCATTTGATACACTATGTACTCCATATGCTCCTCTTCATCAGCCTGTCCTATAGACTCACCATGCGGTGACCGATCATCCTCTCTTGCATGTACCGCATCTGCCTCGTAATGAGCAACATCCTCCACAGCCTCTGTGACATCGGCCTCCGAGTTCTCCTCTTGACCAACATGTTGGGCACCCGAGCTGCTCCCAGACCGGATGATAGCCATCGGCAGGGCCTTGTACAGCTTCTTTTGGGCATGGTTGCACAAGCAGCACGCACTTGTATCCACGGTATCGATAGCCTTCCATAAGGCCCTTCCACATAACAGTGCACATCAATCTTCTCAACTCCCATCTAATGTGCGTGGGAGACTGGTTCCAAGCCCTTATATGGCAACGTTGCACACCTCAGTGTCCAAGGAGAAGCTACGAGTGAGCCAGTGCATCACATCTCTGATTCGAGCATTCTCACTGTCCAGGTGTACCAGAGTGGCTTGCGCAAAACTGCTCATGTCAACACCGTTCGGATCTTCACGAATAGTATCAACACCATAATGCACTTTCAATGTAGTGGGTATCGGCATTGCTGACATCTGTCTATAAATATTTTCAATGTTGCAACTAGTCAAAGCGCACATTTCTACGGCCGTTCGCCTATCATCATCAACTACACAAATCTCATAGTGTAACCCCTCCTCATTCGCACCGACAACGCTCCCTTACCTCCACCCCAATATGCATCAACTCTCTATCAACTCTCATGCACACCAACGCTGCTCCTCTAGCTGCTCGAGCACCCTTCTACTGTAAATAGTTCCTAATGGATTTCGAGAATTTACATGACATACTAATTTAAATGCCATTATACCAGTTTTAACGGCACGCATAAATTTTCAATGTACTAGCGACATTAAATTCATTCTTGATTAATCATAAATGTTATCTACTAATGATTTGCACAACCCAAATAATTTACTTCATTCAAAAATATTGACTAAATTTTGTACAACTATAATTTTCTATGGATGCTAATTTTCTACGGATGCTAACTTTCTACATATGCTAACTTTCTATGGATGCTAATTTTGTACATAATATTAACTAAATTTTCAACAACTAGAATTTTCTGCAGATGCTAATTTTCCACAACTATAATTTTCTACGGATGTTAATTTTTTCCAATTATATTGACTAAATTTTCTAAAACTATAATATTTACTAAATTTTCTACAAATACATTTTTTTACGGATGATAATTTTCTATAACTATATTGACTAAATTTTCTATAACTATTTACTTTGTACCAAAGTTATACTATTATTTTCTACAACTATAATTTTCTACGGATCTTAATTTTACACTAAACAAACTATTTGCTTCATGTAAAAATATAGACTACAATATGAAAAAAAGGGAAAATAGGCTCTAGGACACCGCAAATTATCATTATTTGCTAATGGACATCTAAAAAACATGGTTATGCTAGAACACACTGTAAAGAGGTGTAATTTTTGCCGTAGGACACTAAATGTACTATTATATCCTTTTTGGGCTAGAGGGAGAGAGAAAATTTCGAAAAAGACTTAGGTGGCCCTCGCTCGCTCCTCCAGCAACACATGTCACACACCCACAAGCTCTGATCTCTAGCTACCGTCACAGGGGGCGACCACCTCTGCTTTCTCCGCTCCGGTGCCCTTGCTCGCCTCCTTGACACTAGGCTCTGCTAGATGAAGCCCACCTCCTACCCAGCCCTCATCACCTTCGCCGTCTCCCCCTCCTCTTGCGGCCAGGGACAACAAGAGTGGCGTGATCATGTCATTCACCATGCCAGCTGCTACAGGCCGATGTTATCGATGAACTCGACATTAGGCTACTGCTTGGGCGGCAGCCACCCCCGGCCTCCCCCATCTTTGCCCCCCTCCTCATTGTGGTCATGGTCGAAGGCGGTCGTGGTCGAAGGCAGCTGGGGCTGTGGCGGTCGTGGCGGCCGTGGTCGAAGGCGTCTGTGGTCATGGTCGAAGGCAGCTGTGGTCGTGGCAATCGTGATCGCGCGCGGCTGCGGTCGTGGGCGACTATGGTCCGGCGTAGCTACGGTCTTGCGCGGCTATGGTCATGAGCAATTGTGGTCGAATTAGCGAGGCTCGGGGAGGGGAGGGAGGAGCTCGGGGCGGCAGGGAGGCTGAATCCGGCTCCAAGGGGGTAGAGGAAGAGGGAGGAGCTCGGGACAGGAGGGAGGAGCTTGGGGCAGCAGGGAGGTCGGATTTGAGTGTTTTGAAATGAAGCAATGGGGAGAAAGAGAGGAAGCCAAAGGCAACAGGAGGCACCATGAGGGAGCTTTGGCAGGAAGCAACAACATTAGGAGAAAAAGTAATGGAGGAAAGAAGGAATAGAGAAAAGAAATGGGGAGAGAAGAAAAACTAGGAAGAAATGGGGAATGGGAATGCCAGTTTAAAGTTTTGCTTTCTCTCTCTCGAGGCAAAATTGACAATTCATGTGCTTTCTCTCCTCCGGCCTAAAAATGATATAAAAGTGCCCTCAGTGTCCTACGACAAAATTACACATTTTCACAGTGTGTTCTGGCGCAACCATGTTTTTTTGGATGTCCATTGGCAAATGGTGATAATTTGCAGTGTCCTGTAGCCAATTTTCCCAAAAAAAAATTACCTCACAGAAGTAGCAGAACCTCTCCTCTTCTTCTTCCTCTCCCTCTCCCTCTCCTCCCCTCTCCTTCCCTCTCCTCTCCTCTTCTTTCTTTCCCTTCTCTTCTTTCTGTTTGTGCGGCATCGGTGGATGGAATCGACTGGGCGCTCAACCGAGCGGCGATTATTTATGAGTTCCAGTAGTCGAACATCTAGGCAACTGGAGCTACAGTCGCCGAATGGTTAGGCGACTGGAGCTGCAGTCACTGAACATTAGGTGACTGCAATTATGTCGCCCAACGGTCCACAGACTGCTTGCGTGTCATGTGACTGTTGGGTGACAGGCTCAAGTCATCCAATAGTTGGGCGATTGGATCTCATTCCTGTAAAAAATTTAGGCACAGGTATATTTTTGTGATTTCAATTAAAAATGGATTATTTAAAAAATCCTTCACAGTCACAGACCAAACCAGGGCATGTCTTTTTTTTTTGTCTTTTTTTGTCTTTTCTTTTTTTCCTTTATTCCTTTGCATTGTCGTGATAATATAACTTTTTATTTTTAAATTTAATTACACTGAAAAGCTAACAACAATTACAGTGCAAAGAAAGCTAGAAATCTAGGCTTATAAGCCCAAATGAGCACTAAGCTTTAAGTGTTTGTTCATATTAGCTATGACTGATGTTTTGACTACGGTTAATAGTTTTTGGTTGAAAATAAATAGTATTGGTCGAAATAAGTTGCTTTTAGAATGATGGGATAAGCGGTGGGAGACGTGAGAGAGATATGAGTGCGCGAGACAGATATGAGTGCGCGAGACAAGAGCGAGAGGAGTATAGTGCGTTGTGCATCTGTGACCTCTTGTCTTATCTCTGGAGTGAAACAGTAATGAGAGAAGTGAGGAAATCATTTTAAGAAGATAGAGTTATTCATATTAGCTTCTTAATTCTCTAACGGAAGCCATGAGTAGAAACACACTACCAATTCCATTGCTTCAATTTTGCATTTGCCGCTATAAGTATTAACAGGTAGGCACCAAACCATCACTTCACTCGCACCCTCAAAGCTTCTCACCAACACCCTCAAAGCTTCTCACCAACACCGCACATCGCGGTCGGCACCAAGAGCCGCGCGCGCGGCGGCGATCCATGGCCGAGAAGCCGCCACGGGCGCCGGCGCCGGCCACGAAGCCTCCCAGGCCCAAGCCCCCAGCCGCGGCGGCACCGGCGCCGGCGAGGACGACCGCGCCGCTCAAGAAGCCGCCCCTCGCGCCGCCGCCGCAGGTGCTCCCGCTCAAGCCACCGCCTGCGCACCACTACCGGCAGCAGCAGGGCGGCTGGGAGCCGCGGAAGCGGCCGTACCGGCACCACCGCGGCGGCGGCGGGTGCTCCGGCCGCCGCGTCTGCTGCCTCGCCACCGGGTTCGTCCTGCTCGTGCTCTGCCTCGCGCTGGCGGCGGCGTGCCTCGCGTACCTCTACTACCACCCCCGCCCGCCGTCGTTCCACCTCCAGCCCGTCTCGCCGACGCGCTTCCGCGTCGGCAACTCCTCGGCGGTGTCCGCCATGGACGTCACTGTCGGCGTCAAGGTGGTATCCTGGAACCCCAACGACAAGATCGCCTTCGCGTACGGCGACGGCGAGGCAGCGTCGCCCTTGCCGACAGCGACGGCGACATCGCGCTGGGGTGGGCGCCCGTCGGCGGCTTCGAGCACGGTGCCCGGAGCGTCGCCACAGTGGGGTTCGTCGCGGCGGCGAAGGGGGTGGTGGTCGACGAGGCGGTGGCGGCGCGCTTGCGCGACCGGTACCGGCGGCGGCAGCTCGTGTTCAAGGTGGTCGTGGACACCCACGTCGGCGTGCGGGCTGGCGCGTTGCGCACCGGCATGGTGCCGGTCAGGTTGTTCTGCGACGGCGGCGTCATGGAGCCGCGCGGTGGCTCCGCCGGGACCGTGTTGGGGCCAATGAGCAAGTGCCAGGTGTACCTGTTTAGAGTGAAATGGTGAGTTCACTCTTCTAGTATTTATCTAGCTGCATTGCTTGCTGTTACAACAATTGTTCTAAACGCTTGCATGTAAATGCATATGTAGTACTGCCTCTCCACAAATGTAGTTTGTTGTGGATTTCGTGCTATCAAACTTTTCAACTTTTAATCAATAATATGCATTAAAATATTGATTACATAAAAATAATATTATAAAATTTATCTTACAAAATATTTTCATACTATATATATTTATTATTTTTGTTAGTATATTAAGATAATAAATTATAGTCAAAGTTTTGTATTGAAAACCGTAAATAGTAAAAAACAACCTACATTTTTATGGACGGAAGGAGTATGATTATCAACCGCAATACTATACGAATGTGATGGAATTTTAACTACATACAAGCACAATTCAGTAAACATTTGCAGCATTCGCCGTTAAGCAGCACTAGGCAAGCCTCGTTTGACGCTTCATGTGCGACGAGGCTTACCATCGGTTCAAATAATGTCACGGAAGCACGTCCATAAAGAGAAAAACTTTGGTATTAAGCATATATAGTATCGCTCTTGAAACACAACACACATTTAGAGCCTGTTTGGTACAGCTTCACCAACAGCTTAATAAGTTGTTGTGAGCTGTTTTTTTGCTAAACACCCTTTTTGCAAACAGCTTCATAGATGAAGCTCCTTAAATCATACTCTCAAAAGGAAATGGGGTGGAGTGAAGCTGAAAATAGTAGCTTTTCACAGCTCTCTCCCTCAGGCTCGCAGTTCTAGGAACCCACTGCCCTTGTAGTTGACAGAAATTACAGCACTTTGCCACTGGGTCCCCACGCCTGTTTCCTCTCCTCCCGTTCGCACTGATTTTAATTTTTTTTTTATTATTTTATTATTTTAATTTTTTAATTCATACTCATTCAAATATATTATTTTTTAATTCATATGACCATATACAAACATACAACTCCAAATATTAGAACAAGTTAGGTAGACAGGGGCATCTTGGATAATTGCTCTCTCTCAGCCATGCATGAAGCTGTTGGTGAAGCTGTTTTACCAAATAGTTTTCCAAAACAGCTTTAGCTTCACCGGTGAAGCTGCTCGTGAAGCTGAAACAAAAAAAGTGAAGCTGAGCTGTGCCAAACGGAGCCTTAGGGGGTGTTTGGGACTGCTCCACAAACTCCACCGTGGAGCAGCTCCACAAAAAACTGGAGTTTGTGAAGTACCTCTTTAGGTGCTCTCACAACTCCACCTTTTTTCCTCGAACAGAGTGCGTGGAGCTGAAACCGTTTGGCTAAAAAACATGGAGCAGAGCTGAAAAACGTGGAGCGGAGCAGTCCCAAACACCCCCTTAATCCCCACAAGATAACAATTTGCTGCACATGCTTCTCAATTCGACATCCTGTCGATCCCAGCTGATCCATCCATCCATGAACCATCCAATCAGAACACTAGCAAAGATTCCATAAGTCAATGGGGAATTAGGACAAGCCAAACATTCAGGCATATGTTCGTCGGTGGGGGTGGGGGTGGGGGGTCGCTTTAGTTTAGTGATGAAACCCTAGCATGCCATATTTTGTGGTCAAACAAGATGACTACTTTCTTTTCGGTATTTTTATGGCTCTTGGTTTTGGTTTTTTCGTAAGTTAAAATAAACGAAACGGTTGTTCAAATAACTTTTTGAGCCTAAAATTATATACTATTTGACGTTGCCTCGAAAACACAGACAAAAACCATCCGCTACTGTCAAAAGAAAGAACAGGGCCACATTGTACAGTCTGCTACGGTGGATCAGGTAGATCCGTTCATTATAGAATGGAGACGGGGCATCTGCCTTCCTTGCCGCTGATGAGTGACCGAAACGGCTGTCTCCAAGCAAAAGCAACCCGGGATTCTCTCCGCCCCTAGCTACTGTAGCCTTAGTTTGCACGCATCTACGTACATGCACGTATACGGTATACCACACACAGACACAACCATCGCAATCCAAAAGTGTGCTTTCCTCTTACTACAGCCAACATTTGAAATCTTTAGATGAATCTATAGAAAAACGGGTACGAACAATCACTTACAGATGGGCGTATCCCCACCAGGGTTAAATCTTTCGGATGAAATTTGGCCGAAATAACAAAATTTCATCGCTTTCATTCCCCTCCAAAAGCGCAATAATTCGGTCAAATTTTGACCAAATTATCTATATTTAAATTGTCTAAATTTAATTAAATTTTATTAAAAAAATTGAAATTTTTGTCCGAATTTTTAAACGAAATGGATGAAATTTCGTTTTCCGTTGCTTTTGTTCACTGCCGAATTTTTTTTAAAGACGAAAGATTAAACCCTGATCCCCACAAGAATATTGCACAAGACACGAATGCGTCTATTGGTTATTTTCCATTTACATCGTAAGAAAATTGGTATAGCAATGCTTAGAATTAATCAAAATGCTCAGATGCTGTGTGGTACATTACCACATGTTAGTGTGTCGCTATCCAACTTGCTGGCCCCAAATTTTTGTTTATAAGTTGGGATCCCACTTGAACCATCTAGGTAGCTCCCATGTATAAAAAGACATAAAAAATTGTCAAATGACAAAATGGGTGGACGAATAGGGAAACTCTTCAGGGACATTGGATCCTAGATGAGAGGAACATGATTGGTACAACTGTGCAGGTAAGGACCAGTGTCTTAAGACTAAAAGCAGAGTGATCAAATACATAGGCACATTTGATAATTTCTGTCCAGTCTCCAGTGTGTCCTGGCTCTGATACCCACTGATCATGATCCATCAGCTATGCATTGCCAATCCGTCATCCATGTCATCTCGAGCAGTCTCAAAACACGTAAAAATTTTATGATTCGAAAGAGTAATTGACCTTTTCCGCGACTAAATTCTCTTCAGGTTTAGCTTGAACTGAAGGCACATCCAGGACAGGAGCTGTCTGCTACCCTGCTTAGAATCGAGCTAATGTCAGTGGCGCCCAAGCTGCAGATGCTGTAACGTATTTGCGTTTTCTGCCGATGATCGGGATGATGATTGGTTTGCGTGGAACTTGATTGGTGGCGATCGAGTACGTCGTGATCCATGGTCACGTATATAGCCTGAAGACTGAACTCTGAAGCATGTAAGAGTTGAAAAACAAGTTTATAACTGTATATTACTCCCAGCTCCCAATTCTTTTGATTGTGTGGTATATATACATACATACATAGCAGGAATGGAATGATCGATCGGTGTGTGTGTGTGTGTTCTTGGCACTCCCAAGTTCTGTTCCTTGTTGTTAACACCTTGCAGAATTGAAGCGATCGTGTGGTAAATGTCATGATCCGACGGTTTGATTTGATCCAATTGGATCACCTGCTTAGTTGCTGAAATAGGTAGAGACGACACTGACAGTTGGACTGATCTCTTGTGACAAGCTTGCTTGATCGTGTCTTCATGCAGCATATACTAGTAGTTTATCTACCTTATCAACACGAAAGCAGCCCTGATGAAATGTAACGCCCACCTCTAGAGCATGTCCAATGCAGGCGCTTAGAGAGATGCTTAGTAATAAAAAACTAATTTTTCTTGCCACATAGGATAGATAAGGTGCTTATTTTGAAGCATCGATGCTTAAATAAGCACCGGTGCTTAGTAGGTGCTTATGTGTATAACTATATCTATTAATAGATAATATAGCATCTAAGCACCTATGGAAGAGATGCTTGCATTGGAGGAAATAACTTTTGCATGGATGTTTGATGATGTGGCTATATTCTCTCTCTTTAAGCACTCATATATAAGCATCTTGCATTGTACATACCCTAATAGGCTTAGGTCCCACACGCCTGATAAACTATGCACTCGAGCTAATCCTATTTACGCTTTTTGTCCTCACTTCGAGTGAAAAAGATTAATCTAACAATTAAAATACATTTGATAGTAGGGTTTATATATTGGTGAACCTCATATCTAACTAGCAATGCGAGACTATCCTTCCAACACCTCCAATCATACCCCCTATATGGGCCGCATTTAGGTGGTGCTCATTTGGGATTAAAAATTCAGCCTCATGATTTTTTTATATATTATAGCGATAGCAATGTATTGTAGCTACTGGTAGCTTTTCAGCGTAATTAAATTTTAAAAAATAATAAATAATAAAAGTTATATTATCACAAACAATACAAAGAAATAAAAAAAATAAAAATGCCTAAAAATAATCAAAAAGTTGAAATCAAATGAGCAGACCTTAGGCTCAATTCATCCTTCTCTTTTGGGCTGGGACTCACATAAAACATGTACTTTTGTGAGGGTTGTCCAGCTAAAGCCTGAAGATTAGGAATTTTGGACACATGTGGACCCCTAAACACCCGAAATTCTATTTTTGGCCCCCAAACCAAAAAAAATCCGTTTCTGGACCCCTCCCGACCGCGCGTTCGCGAGCTGCCGACACGTGTCGATGCGTGCGATGCAGTACCGCACGATCGCGATCTGTAGCTGCGGTCGTGCGGTACTGCATCGCGACCGACCGCCCGCCGATCCGACCGCGCGACCACTAGCCTGAGCGCACGACCGAGCGCCGACCACACGACCTCCTGGCCCGACCGCACGACCGCGTCCCCCAGCGCACGTCTCGGTTTTTGACCGCACGATTGTTATCCGGCGCATGATTCAACTGTGGTAGGGTTCCAGTGTTAGGATTTGCTGTGAGTATTTAGGTGTATATGTATTTATGTATTTGTAAAGTTATTTTTATAATAGAAATAATTTATGTGTATGTATGAAAAGATGTGTTGAAAAAATATGAATTTCAGGTGGAGTTCAGTTTACTACTTGTGTAATTTTTTTGCAACTATAAAAATTAAGAAATTTGGTTAGTAGAGTACAAACAAAATTTGTGTAAAGTAATGATTAGTGTGTTTGTGATTTTCATACATTGCTGGCCGTGAAAAATATGTTGAACTGGCAATAATTGTTTTCGATCATGTTATGTTGTTTTACTGCAAGCATTTTAATGAAAAATTTTTTGAGCACAACTGTGATATGAACGATTGGACGAAAGGAAGTAAAGTGATATTGAACACGTGGGAATGAGTGCAGGAACCGTAATGTTTATAAGTTTTTGTAATATTTGTAGTTGTAAATCAGAAAAAAAATCTGATAAAATTGTCAAAAAAAAAAGTTTATGTTGAGTATAAGTTGTAGATGCATAAAAAATTTTGATAAATTTTTTTTAGGAACGATTGAGCGTAGAACGATCGATATATAGAGTGGTAAGTAACTTTTAGGGTTTGTAATGTCCGTGATTTGTGTATGTTTTGTCAATTTTGTAGTTGTAAGCTGGGGAAAAAAATCTGACAAAGTTGTAATAAAAGTTTATGTTCAATGTAAGTTGTAGATGCATAAAAAATTTTGGTAAAATTTTTTTAGGAACGATTGAGCGTAGAACGGTCAATACATAAAGTGGTAAGTGACTTTTAGGGTTTGGTCTATTTTTAGGGTTTGCAATCCCCGTGAGTTTGTAAGTTTTGTTGTTTTTGTAGTTGTGAAATGGAAAATAAATCTGATGAAGTTGTAATGATAGTTTATGTTCATTGTAAGTTTTGGTAAATTTTTTTTAGAAACGATTGACCGTAGAACGGTCAATACATAAAGTGGTAAGTGATATTTTGATGTTACAGAGAATTCGTGTAGGGTGAGAACCGGTATGTTAATATTGTGAAATGAATTGCTATGTGAATCGTTCAATACGAAAAGACGAGATAATAAGCTTATGTCAATAGAAATACACTTCATAATACAGCTGGGAGTAACATGCCGCGTACATTTTTATTACATGCATAACATATATCATAATATGCGACTAACCTACCCAACTGCATGCGACTAACCTACCCAACTGCACGAACAACCTACTGTGTGGACCGGGGCCACTTTCCCTTCCTTGCCCGCTCGGCGTTGAACTCCTCCGCGGCCTCTTTTGCCTTAGCCGCAATTTCCCTCTTTCTCTCGCGCTCCCTCTCGCGAGCCTCCCGCTCCCTACGCGTGCACGCTTCAAGATGAGCTTGCGTCTCGCGCTGTATATGCAGGATGTGCTCGTGCTTGCGGCACTCCTCCTCCAGCAACTCCTTGTCCCGTGTGACATTTCACTCCTCGAAGTCGAGGGTCCATTGGTCCGCAGGGTGGATCTTAAGATCGATCCATTTTCGGTAGCCACACAGGGGCTCCGGAGACTGTAAATACATGGGAGATATTGTTAGTGCGTGCTGTGAAGGAGAAAAGGTAGGGAAAATGGTGCATGTGGTCGATTCTGCATTGCCGATAGGTTGCGGTGTCAAAGCGGCGGTTGGGGTAGTCATTGTAGGCACCCGGATATTAATATCTGGATTCTCTCGTGATTCCACCGCACTATTCCACGGATCGATGAGATAGTGCTCACAGATTACGATTACGATTATCAAAGTACATATCATGCGGAAGCGTAAATTTAATAGTAGACTTACTCATGGGCCGATTAGGCCGAAATCATTAAATTGCAGCCGCGGAGGAACGAAGCACACCGGTGGGACCTTCAGGACATGCCCACAGGCAGCCAACTGGAGGTTCGCGACATAGCCCTTGACATCTTCATCTTCTTCGCCAGCATGTCCAGTCGTGTTGCTGAGGCAATGTGATTTGATTCCTGATTCTGTATTTTGTCGCAAAAGCGAGCGTGAGCACTCCGACCCCGTGCTCCGCGAGCCAATACACAGAATGCAAATAAATAGTATGCATGGCTTATCAAAGGAGAGGCTCGCGTTATTTTATTTGCCAAAAATCGCTTTTAATAGCATTATTGTTATCGCATGATAGTGTTATTATTCCTACCTAAACTCCACACGGCGATTGCCATAATTGACTTAATCCACCAAATACACACTTCCCTTACCGATTGTTGTCTAAGACTCCAAAAGGCGAGAGTCCTCATTTAACTAATCCACCGACCTGATTCCTTCTATATTGATTACTGTCTAATACTTTAAACTGAGAGCGACATCATTTAATTAATCCACCAATCATACCCTCTCTATATGGTTTGCTGGCTAAAACTCCAAACAGCGAATATCATCAATTATTCAATCCACCAATCAAATGCTGCCTAATCCTCAAACAGCGAGTATCATAATCTATATAATCCACCGAGCAATTCTGCCTAAAACTCCAAGCAGCTAGTGACATTATTTATCTAATATCACTTATTTAATCCACCAATATCTTTTGTATTCTAATCCCTAACAGTCCAATCTTATCATTTACTGATCCACAACCATAATTTGCTCTTCCACTTATCACCTTATAATCCATCTCTAACTACTTCACTATTGTACCTCCACCAAGAATATCATTGATCAAGTCTACGAATCGCTAGTATACATCCACCAAAATGTCATTGATCATATCTAGAATTCTCTAATAAATATCCACCAAGAATATCCTTGATCAGGTCTATGATTCAATAATATATATCCACCAAGATTATCATTGATCAAGATTAATCTCGCATAGTTGTTTTCATACCTCCAATTTCCCAAGGTTCAAATCATCCATCTAATATTTGATCAAAGCCTATTAATCCCATCATTGTCAACATCTTCCAGGAATTTATACTAAGTATTAGTGTTGTAATCCAACAATTACCTTTATACTCCCTAGTTCTCCAAAGATCATTTAAATCATCTATCTAGCCTATATATTCATTTTTGACCCCACCAATTTATTTTTCCCAGAATTCACACTATCATTATCCCTATTATGATCAACATAAATCCATCAACTTCTTTATGCAATTACCATAAACAGCCATCTTCTTTTGTTACGACTCTATTTATTCTTCCCATATTTTATTTAGTAAGAATAGAAATGCCACTATTTGAAATACAATATAAAATTTCCTGAGACCTAGCAGCTTTGGAACAAAACATAATGTTCAAGGAATATTAACATGATTTTCTATACATATGGCATTACACCATATGCCTAATATCACCATAATTTCTCCATACATACGGCATCACACCGTATAACATCTTTCAGCGTTATAGCCGCTTAACTTACCACTGGGACGACACTCAGGACAACTCAAATCGGGCTTTCCACGCCTCCACTTTTCCATTCCCATTTTCCAAACATTTTTAAATAGAACTATATCGGTTAAGTTCCCATGTCCGCCCATGATGTGTAGGCACGGCTATTCGAATAGTTTTAGACTCTGCGAGTTTGTACACTTTCACCACAAGAGACAATCAACTCGTTGCCCACACGATTCCTTAGGCGTGTGGTTGAGCGATTCATCACGGTGACTTTTCAAAGTATCTAGTCCCTTCGTCATCTCACCTTATGGAAGCGCCCATTTGCGGTGGGTCCCATCTATCGCGGGATGTTTCCCACGACCACTCGTAGCTCGGGCTTCTACTTCCCATAACGTGGGACAGTGGAAACTTCACCCCCCACTGGTGTCCCTTCAGGCCCCCTTGCCATAGTGTAGCCCCTTCAATCCCCTACCAGTGAGATGAATCCGGAGTTTCGATAAATTTACTTAGCCAAGTTGTACTTTACAGACTTGTGGTTGTACTGTTTTACACAGGAGGTCATGACAAGATTCAGTCCTTATTGGTATCTGGGCGGTCTACCACTAACTCACTTTGTGCTTCCACCGCACCACACCCTCGAACCAATCCGCCCAGATAATTAAGCAAGTTGGGATTTTTGGGAGCATAAAATATCCATAACCAAATATACCAGTCATTTCCACCATGACTGCCCAAACCAACTTCTCATGATTAAAAACGACAATGATGTTTGGGGCATTTCAGCGCCCCTGAGAATCTATGCAGTACTAAGCATAGCATATAATTAGGGACTTATTTTTGAAATGTTACTATTATAATTTTGCTAGAGCGACAAGGTTCACACATTCAAATATTTCAAAGGAGGGGTAATATTATTCAAAGTAAACAATGGGCACATAACTAGAATATTAAATTAAACATGTATTTGCATATAAAATAACAGCATGCAATTTGATAATTTAAAACAAAGTAATTTGCAGAAAATGTAGGTTCAACATGATCAAAGTATTGACTCGCCTGGCGCGGTTTACCGCGGACTTGAGCTCGCACGATGCTTCATCTTGAGCTTCGACTCTTTAACTTCATTTTGCTTCGACCACGCGGGATCCGTGAAATCTTCAGGACTCCGGTTTCTAATTACGCGACAAACGACTGAATCCAAATAGAAGCAAATAACTCAAGATATCCAAATAAATCCGAATAAACTCAATTTAATTTTATTATGAGTTAATGGGTGATTTGGTTTATTTGAGGTAAGGTCGATGGTAGATTACGATGACTTGACCTTTTATTAACAATTTCTTTTATTATCTGGTATTTATCAAGGAAGTTCCATGAACTAGGTTAAACCTATGAATTGGTGTATTTTGTCGAGTGCTAATATTCAAGGCATACCTTATATACGTGATGTATAAATTCTTTAGCTTTCCAATTTTAATCTTAGAGTCTGAGTTTATAGCATACTGTGGTATAATATTTTATGTACCTTTTAAATTTGAGTGCCCTCGGGAATTACTGATATTTTATCCTTTTGTAAATCGAGTCTCCTACACCTGATTATATTTTGTTGTTATTATTATTAATTAAAGCTACCATTTAAAACTTCATGGTTGGCAGTATGATAGTGTCTGTTATTAATAGGGCATATACGCTTATATTATAAGTAAAGATGGTCTTTATTGCCTGTGGATATTTAACCAAAGTCACTATATTTTAATTTTAATTAATGGCAATCTTTATTTGGTCATTTATCCTAGGTTGTTTTTCTTTATCGATGTCTTTAATTAGTATTTAGTCTTTTAGTTAATTATTCAAATAGTATTATGTATTCACATATAACAATTATTCCACTATTAAGTCTCAAATGATCTTACCTTGCACATTGCTCTATTCCATTTCTATAATTAAGTTCTTATCTTGCATCTTAAATTTATGTTTATATCTCACATAATTATTCTCCAAGTTTATTTACGTGTATACTAGGAAATCTTTTACTTAGATCCTAATCATTTAAGTATTAGTAAGCTAATACTAAGCTACTCCTCTTAATCACTTAATTGCTCTTATACATATAAATTTTACATTTGGATGCATATATAAATTTTTATGTGATCCTATATCTATTATGCTAGCTTTCTTGACTTATTTTCTAATGGATTCCTAATTGAAATGGCTAAAGAAACAAAAAGCAAAAATATGGCCGCAGGGGAACTCGAACCCGCGACCTGGTGTGTTGTGTGCATTACTTACTCGGATAGCCAACTGGGCTCTGAATCTTTCGCGATTGGAGGGGAAGGAAAGCTGATAACGCAGGCCGGGTTGTGAACTTCACAGAGGAGCCATGCCGGTGCTCGGGATTGTCGTCGCCGGCGGCGGACGGTGGTCGGGGAGATGGTATCGCCTCGCAAAATGGGTTGCGCACTGTCCGTGGAGCCTTTGGCCGGCGGCGTGTGGTCCGGAGCGACGGCGAGGCGAACGGGCGGTGGCTCAAAGCAGACGGCGGCGAGGGTGGAAAGGGGCGACGGCGCCGGAGGGAAAGGAGGGGGAAACCGGCGTGCGCGGGAGCAGGAGGGGGTTCCTGGGATGCTCACTGGGCGCTTGGCCGAGCAGGGGAGGGTGCACGGTGAGCTGGCGGCGGAGGTCTACGGCGGTGCGGAAGCGCGCCGCGCGCGCGGCTGAGGCGCGCGAAGAGGCCCGATTGAGGGGTGGGGCCGGTTGAGGGCGCGGTGACGGTGCGCCCTTGGCGAATAATTGACGGGGGACCGACTAGGGAGGCGGCGGCGGCGACGCTTTCGGGGAAGGAGGCCGATTCGGGTAAGGTGAGGGGAAAGAGGGGAGATGGCGCGAGCGATGAAGGAGAACGGCGGACGCCTCTTATAGCCGAAGTGGGGCGGGGAGGCGCGGTGGCGAAGAACCGAGCGGTGGAGGAAGAACCGGGCGGCGGGGAAGGGTCCGTCGGGTAAAGACCGGAGGCGAGGGGCTCAAGGTTTGGGCGCGGAGCTGGTGATGGCGACGGATCGGCGAGGTGCGGCGCTGCAGAGGGCAGAGGAGGGCAGCGGCGAAAGGACGGCACGGGGCAGAAGTTGCAGGCACGCGCGAGAAAAAGCAAGGAAGAAAGAGGAAGGAGCTGGCGCAATGGGGAGAGAGAGGGGAGGGTGCGGCCGCTCGGGTCCGCTGGCAAAGGGATGGCGCGGGGTGGAGGCGGGCCCGCTGGCCAGAAAACAAAACGGTCGGGAGGGGGCGCCAGCGTCCGGGCCACGTGGCGACGGGAGAGAATAGGAGTAGGGCCCGCATGTAATAGAGAGGGATTTTGGAAAAGAATGAGAGACAATGAGGAGCTGTAGCAGTTTTTTGAAATTTAAATCTTGAATTGAATTTCTAAGTTTTGGCTCAATTATCTTGATACAAAATTTATTACCTTTCTATTTTAGATTTTACTTAATTTTTGCTATACATTGTATGTATAAATTTTGAACGTCCAAGCTCGGGTTTTTGTATACTAATTAAATTAAGTTAAAAGAAGGAATGTTTTTTTTATTTTATTGTATCGTATTAAAATTCAAGATTTTGGTATTTTAAATTTCTGTTTTTATTATGTACAAGATCTTATTTTTATTTGAAATTCTCCTTATTTATTAATCTGCATGCCACCCCAAAACTCAAAAGATTTAAATCTTCAAAAGAAATTTTGAACACCAGCAAAATAAAATAAATAAAAGAAATTTCTTAAATTTGGAATATCAAATTTTTGGGATGTTACAGTTGTTAGAGATATATGTATAGTTTGTTATTCCCCATTGTTATGAGGGGTTCTTTGCATATTTACCACTTGTACTTTGTGTATATATTCTGGCCCATTGGCCTCATATGAATACATGCGCTATTCATAACATGGTATCAGAGCCAAAACTAGGGTTTTGGCTTACCTAGGATTCCGTGCGCTCGTGTGCCGCCTCCGCCGCCGTCGCCGACTCCCGGCCTCCGCCGCCGTCGCCGACTCCCGGCCTCCTCCGCTGCCATCACCGCCGCCACGGTCTTCACGGCCTCCTCCTTCCGCTGTCGGCTTCCTCGTTGCCGCCGTCGCGTTGCCGCGTCGCCGTCGCTCCTCCGCGCCGGCGTCGCGGCCGCTCCTCGCGCGCGCCGCCCTCTCGCGCGCCGCTCCTCGCGCTGACGCCGCTCCTCCGCTCGGGCTGTCTCTCCGCTGAAGTCGCCGCCTCCCCTCGCGGCGGCGCTCCTCCGCTCGAGCCACCGCCTCCGCGCCGAAGCCGCCGCCTCCGCGCGCGCGCGCTCGGCCTCCACCCGACGCCGCCGGCCCTCCGCCGGCGCTTCCCGCGCGCCGGCGCTCGCCGCCTGCGCGTCGCGCGCCGCCAGAGGCCACCGCCGATCTCTGCGTGGGCGGGTGGTCTAACGGGCGAAGGCGTAAGTATTAGGGTTTAGAAAAAAGCAAAAAAATGTTATTCTAACGCCGCGCCGTCGGCGCCGCTGTTAGACCGTTGCCTTTGTCGCCGCGCCGTCGGTAGCGCTACCAATGGGCACCGTTCTCTCCTCGCTGCCGGTGATCTTTGATGGTGTTAATTACACCGATTTCGTGTCTCACATGCGCATTCACATGCGTGGTCTCCGTCTCTGGGCGTCCTCTGGCGATGTCACCGCGCTTGCCCTATTCCTCGGCGAGACCTCGCTGTTGCATTGCCTCCGACACCGATAAGGGCTGCTGCGATGATGACGCTGATGATAAAGCTTCCTCGCCTACCGGAGGCTGCGGATTCCTACGGATCGTCGGCCGTCTACACTCGATGGTACGATGGCGGCGCTCGAGCCGCTGCTTTGTCTTCATCGCGATGTCGGCCTCGATTTTCTTACGAGGTTGTGGGACTCCTTCGGCTTTCGGATGTGGACTCATCTTCGTCGGCGCTACGAGCCCTCGGTGATGCCACTGCACTGTCCGTGGTCGCCAGAGCACTCTCTTCACGCAGGTGATGCTCTGTTGGCGCCTTTACGCTCGAGTTCGCTGCATGCGGCGTCGGTTGGACTCGCCGCTGCTTTGGGCCGCCGTACTGTCCGTCTTTGCACGGAGGTGCGTGCGTCTGCGATTTCAGCGGGTTTACGAGTTCCTTACTCGCCGTCGTCCGAGTTCGAGCAAAGGCGTGCCCGGCTCCTTGCACGCCACCCTCGTGTCACTCTCGGAGGCTCTTACCGAGATACGCGCGAGAGGAGACTCGTTTGAGTGGTCTTTGTGCGATGCCACTCCCTGCGTGCTCGCCGCTCGTCGCTTTGCTTGCTGCCTCCTCGGCGGCTACCACGGTGGTGGTGGCGTCCTCGATCGAGGTGGCCGTCCTCACTTGTTCCTCTGCGACAAGGATGGCCTGCGAGTCCCGGTGCTATAAGAAGAAGCGGCATCTTTCACGCCGTTCTTTCTCGGCACTAGTGCTTCTACGACGGCGTCGCCTCGACTTCTTCAGCAGACTTCTCTCACCGAGCGGGAGATAGCCGGACCTTCGCCTACTTGCCGCCGGGTTCTCCTCGGCGGAGTTCTGCGAGTTACGCTCGACTCTTGAGCAATCGAGAGACCACCTCCTACGATCAGTACCTCCCGTGGATTCTTGATTACGGAGCATCTTTTCACATGACTCTGATTCTTCCACTCTGTCTTCTATTACACCTCTTGATTCTCACTGTCGGTGTTCTTACTGCTGATGGTACATCTCTTTCGTCTCAGTCGAGGATCTCTTAGCAACTCATCTTTTCATGTTTCTTACATTGCTCATGTTCCTCGCCTTACCTTGCGACTTCTTTCTGTTGGGCAGATTCTGACCTTGGTTATCGAGTTATTCTCGACTCGACTCTTGTTGTGTTCGGGGCGCCACACGGGAGCTCGGTTGGTTCGGCCTCGGCGCGTGACTCACAGCGTCTCGGGAGCTTGGCGGCTTCATCTTCCTTCCGCTACCACCGCCGCCCGATATCTCCGCCGCCACTTCATCTCGGCTCTTTCCAGCGGTGGCATCACCGTCTTGGTCATCTGTGTGGATCTCGTGCCGCGTCCTTAGTTCGTCGTGGTCTTCGGGTGCGTCTCGGAGACGTGTCTTTAGATTGTCGGTGTAAATTAGGTAAGCAGATTCAGCTTCCTTATCCTCATAGTGAGGCGTGTCTCGGCGTCCTTTGATCTTGTTCATTCGGATGTTTGGGGTCCGGCTCCTTCGTTTGAAAGGGGTCATCGTTATTATATTATTTTTATAGATGATTTCTCTCGCCACACTTGGATATATTTCATGTCTTCTCGTAGTGAGGCCTTGCCTATCTATAAACAATTTGCCACTATGATACACACACGTTCTCCACTCCTATTCGTGTCTTTCGTCTTGATTCTGTTTGGCGAGTACCTCTCTCGTCACTGCGCAGACTTCCTTCTTGGCGAGGGCACTCTTGCTCGATTTTCTTGTCACGGTGCTCATGCTCGAATGGTGTCGCTAAGCGCAAGCATCGTCACCTCCTTGAGGCGGCTCGTGCTCGATGATCGCCGCCTCTATTCCACCTCACTTTTGGGCCGAGGTCGTTTCCACTCGCCACCTATCTCGTCAACATTCAGCCCTCTTACGCTCTTAAGGGTGCGATCCTGTTGAGCATCTCGTGGTCTTCTTCCGACTACTCGCCTTCATCTGTTTGGCTGCGTTTGCTATGTTCTCCTCGCCCTCGAGCGTACCAAACCGACCGCTCGATCTATTGAGTGTGTCTTTACGGAGTGCGATGTCGAGCACAAGGGCTATCGGTCTTTGGGATCTGTTGGTCGTCGGATACGGGTTTCTCGGGATGTGACTTTCGACGAGTCTCGTCCATTCTACCCACGTCCTGCCTCTCCTTCGGCTTCCTCTGTGGAGTCTCTGTCTTTCTTGACCTTTCCAGATACTCCTATATCTGTTTTGCCCTCGTCCACCTGTCCTACTGAGTCTCCACATATTCCCCCTGTGGCCTCTCCGCCGTTGTCGCCGCCTGTGTCGTCTCCTACGACTCCCCAGGCTCCTCCCACTATCGTCTACACTCGTCGACCTCGTATTGAGGATCTTCCAGATGAGTCATCTTCTTCTGATGTTCCATCTTCTTCTGATGCTCCATCTTCCCCTGATGGGTCATCTTCTCCTCGCTACGCTCTCCGCGATCGCCAGTCGATTCGGCCTCCTGCCCGTTTGCCTTTCGCTGGCGCAGCTACTCGTGAGCTTTGTCTCCTCGGGATGTTGTTACTCACCACGAGTGGCAGCTTGCCATGGCCGAAGGAGATTGCTGCCCTCGAGCGTACTGGTACTTGGGATCTTGTTCCTTTTCCATCCCATTCTCATCCCATCACATGTAAGTGGGTCTATAAGATTAAGACTCGCTCTGATGGCTCTCTTGAGCGCTATAAAGCGCGTCTTGTTGCTCGTGGTTTCAGCAGCGGCATGGTGTTGACTACGACGAGACTTTTGCTCTGTGGCCCACATGACCACTGTTCGCACTCTTCTTTGGTGGCGTCATTCGCCAGCTGAGTGCATTTTCGGCTTGATGTCGAATGCCTTTCTTAATGGCGAGCTGCGTGAGGAGGTCTACATGCATCCGCCACCGGGTATTACATTCTCGAGGGCATGGTGCATCGCCTTCGTCGCTCTCTCTATGGCCTTAAGCAAGCCCCGTGCTTGGTTTGGCGCTTCTCCTCTGTGGTTCTTGGTGCTGGATTTTCAGCTAGTGATCATGATCTGCGCTCTTTGTCCACACTTCGTCTCGTGGTCGGACTCTTCTTCTCCGTATGTTGATGATATGATCATTACGGAGATGATTACGAGTACATTGCCTTTGTTAAGCCTCGTCTTAGTGAGCGATTCCTTATGTCGGATCTTGGTCCTCTTCGTTATTTCCTTGGGATTGAGGTTACTTCCACTCGGATGGTTTCTTTATGTTCCAAGAGAAATATATTCAGGATCTTCTTGATCGCGCCTCTCTCATCGTCATCAGATCTTTGAGACTCCCATGGAGCTCAATGTTCACCTCCGACTTTTCGATGGCGAGCCTCTTTACGATCCGGCTCGCTATCGTCACCTTGTTGGGAGTCTTGTCTACCTTGTCATTACTCGTCAGGATATCACTTATCCGGTTCATATTACGAGTCGGTTTGTTTGGCTCCCACTCGGGTTCACTCTGACCACCTTCTTGAGTTCTGCGATACCTTCGTGGGACTATCTCTCGCCGTCTCTTCTTTCCACGTTCACTCATTACGACTTGAGCCTATTCGGATGCTACTTGGGCGCGATCCTCGATCGCGGTCTATCTCTGCTTCTTGTGTTTTTCTTGGTGGTTCTCTTATTGCACGGAAGGCGAAGAAGCAGATGCGATCCCGTTCGAGTGCAGAGGTGAGTTGCGAGCTATGGCTCTCTTGACAGCAGAGATTACAGCTACGGTGGTTACTTGAGGATTTTGGTATTTCGTCACTACAGAGCCCCTCTTTTGTCGACGATGCAGGTGCTATCGGTATTGCTCGTGATCTGTGAAGCATGAGCTCACCAAGCACATTGGAGTTGATGCTTCTTTCATGAGGACTTGTGTGCATGATCGGTGATTACTCTTGATATGTGCCTTGAGCTTCAGATAGCGGATTTCTTCACGAAGGCCCGGACTCGAGCACAAGATGACTTCTTCCTCTCCAAACTCAGTGTTGTTGATCCACCATGAGTTTGAGGGGGGGTGTTAGAGATATATGTATAGTTTGTTATTCCCCATTGTTATGAGGGGTTCTTTGCATATTTACCACTTGTACTTTGTGTATATATTCTGGCCCATTGGCCTCATATGAATACATGCGCTATTCATAACAACAGTCACTGGAGTAGTTTGCGCAATCCCAGTAACGCTCTCCGGATGCTCGTTTAATTCAAAGGTACTTGTCTATGGTGGTTTCAGTTATTGAAGTACTCTTGAATTAATCCCACTCATTTTGTCAATTTTTCCTTAGTCATGTTCTTTGTCGTGAGAAAAGCTTGAATTGACCAAGTTGTACAGCTGAATAATGTTGTTGTACGTTAGGGGCTATTGGAAATGGTACAGATTTCTACAACCAGATGGTGTCTTCAATTGCTTCACTCATTGTGCTATGTTATACTACACCTCTCTGTTTTGTACCAAATCTAAGAACAAATGCTCAACAAAAGATTGCCATTATGCAATGTCTAGAGAACCATATGGTATCACAAACAAGAAAAATCTCATTGAAAGGCATACATCCATTCATTAACATTATTATCTAGGATCACAAACAAGACTAATCTCGTTGTTCCACATTTCAAGAAAGAGGGATGCATCCGTCTGCACATTCACTAAACAAGAACAACCTCACTTCATGAATTACAATCAGAGCAAACTAAACCATCAGAGACTGTTGTCATCCAACATTACACTCTCTCTAAACTAAATTGGCTCTGAACAAGAACAAAAGGCCAAGTATATGTGTTCCCCACTCGTTGAACTCAACTAAATTTCTACTCAAGAAGCCGCCTGCGAATTGGTCATGGATGGCGGTGTCACTGGATTAGGAGGGGGCATCGGATGGTAAATTAAGATCTAGTTGTTTCACATACTTCTATCCGCTTCAGTTTATCGACTTAGCTAAAAAAATGTGGAAAGCTTCAATACTAAAAAGAGGAAATCATTTATACACTTGCAAAAATGCAAACAAAACATTACTACTGGTTCTGTTAGCACCTTATGCCTATTTGGACACAAATAAAATGCGCTGCTGGATGGTGAATGAATCCCATGGTGATTCAGCCGTGGATGGTAGCGTGCTCCACTGGACTTCATCGCCTCCCTCTCTGGGATATGCCACAGCGCACTCGGGCTTACCTCCGCTCACCTCTCGTGTGCTCCCTTGCCACCCTATCGCACATTGCAACACACTCTGCCCTACCGCTTGCCGCAGCGCAGGGTTATGGTTTGGGCTAAGAGTTGAAGAATAGGGTTGGGATGAGAGAAGCAACATGGTGTGGAGTAGATAGGTGTGGAAGTGGTCAGGCTCCACCACTTCATCTGCGTGGCTCGATCTAGCCAGGGGGAGGGCAAATGGTTAGCACTTTATGCCTATTGGACATAAATAAAATGTGTTGTCAGATGGTGAATGAATCCCATGGTGATTTGGTTGTGGATAGTAATGTGTTTTACTAGACCAGTGTGGGGACGAGTTGGCCAACAAAGACTCCATCGCCTGACATAAATAAAATGCATTACTGGATGGTGAATGAATCCCATGGAGATTAGGTCATGGATAGTAGCGTGCTCCGCTAGACCAGTGTGGAGACAAGTTGGTCAACGAAGACTCCATCGCCTCCCTCTCTGGGACACCATAGTGCACTTGGGCTTGTCGCCGTTAGCCTCTCGTGTGCTCCCTCGCCGCCCCACGCTCTGACCCATCACACATCGCAACACACTTTGCCCCACTGCTCACCACAACACACTCCGCCCCACCACTCATCGCCTCCTCTCATGTGCTCCCTCACCGCCCCGCACTCCGACCCACCGCATGTAGCAGCACACTCTACCCCCCACCGCTCACCATAGCGCACTCTACCCTTCATCGCCTCCCTCTCATGTGCTCCCTCACCGCCCCGCACTCCGACCCACCGCATGTAGCAACACACTCTACCCCACCGCTCACCATAGCGCACTCTACCCTGCCGCTCGCTACCGTGGTAGGGTTATGGTTTAGGCTAGAGTTGAGGAATAGGGTCAGGATAGGAGGAGCAATGTGGTGTGTAGCAAATAAGTGCGAAAGTGGTTAGGCTCCACTTCAGCGTGGCTCAATCTAGCCAGGTGAAGGGCAAATAGGTCTTTGCACACTCAATTTCGATGCAAAAATAATAGAAGAATGGCAAAATACGCCCAGAGTGGCAAATGATAAGTATTTGGTGTTTAGGAGTGGCAAATCACCGAAAAGAAACTTAAAGGCGGTAAATCCCAAATCAAGGTTGTTATGAGTACCAAATCCTCAATTTTCGCAGTGATAAAATGAACACATGATCATGTCAGGGGTCAGTGGTGACTGAGGCACAGGCGGGCATCCACATGTTTGTTGTTGCCAAGACAAAACATTCCACGTCAGTGCACATGCCAACCAGGACGGCTACAGCGAAAACAGAATCCAGAAAGCACAACTGGGCACCAAATCATGGAATCCAATACATCCCATCAAACCACCAAACACTCTCACACAGATCATCAACAGACAACCGATCCATCCAAACCTCACCTAAATGTTAATCTTCCTTGCATAGCTAATAACCCTATCAAGTCCCTGAAGAAACGAGGATTAGAAGAGCTTGTAGGGAGAGGAAGCGTCCAGCGGATGGATCAGGTAGGTAAGCACAAGAGCCACCAGCATCAGGACGTATGCGATCCCCTGGTCAATCGATGTGCCTGCGGTGATCATGAGAAAAGAATTGCAGATGTTAGTCTTGACAAAATCAGAACAGAAGATGAAGAAAACCATGTAAGAGAGAGAAAAATAAAAGAACCCCATGTATCTTTCATAGTTATTACGTTAGTGACAAATGGCAGACTACAGTCACTACATTCCTGGGTATCAATTCAACATATGAAATTGACCGTTATGAACAGATTGATTACATGCAAATCCAACAAAGTAGTTATAGAGTTCGAGAACGGAACTGAAAGTCTCTTGTGCTGTTGTGCGTCCTACTGATTTCTAACACTAGTGTCTGCTGTTCTTTTTTAGTTTCATTATCAAGATGAACAGCACATGGCAAGACAAAACAATGTGTCCAGAGTCAAGACAACACAACGAGAAGCCATTTTCGATACACATGGCTCATCCTTCAAACACTCGTTACACATGGCACATCCTTCTAAATTAGCAGTCATTTTCAAGCAAAGCGAAGTTGTAACATCTGTCAGGCATATGTCTAAAGGGGCAGCTACCAATATCCACTGAAAGCTACACAAGGAACACTAACAGTAAAAGGTACATTTGTAGATCTAACAAACATCGGTATTGACTATGATCAACCGTGTTCAGAAACAGTACATTCTTTTTGATCTAGCATATACCTCACATCAGAAATCCTTAGCCTACTCTTTGAACGATACAGCATGTAATTGGCGTAACATCCTCAACACAAAAGTGGCGTGTCATGAAAAGAACGCTAACCTATTGGACAGCAAACTAATGCAAGAAGGGCACAATGGCGCTAATCTACATCTCTGCAAATGGCACATCCATTTGCACTGTTAATCCGACAACAAGAACTCGGCGATATGCAGTTGTGGCACCGATTGCTAGAGACAGAATCATCTTTGGAGATCCGGAAACTTGAGGGGTAGATCCTCCAAAGGATACGTAATGGAATCGAAATTCTAAGGATTTTCCTAAACGAATCGTAATTCAAGGATGCACAAGGGAGATCCGGATCTCCGCAAGATTTTTAGAATTTGCGATGGTGTTCTTCACGGCTTTAAATTTTGTATTAAGATACGGTCTTGCATTATAACACTTCCTGACTAGTACCGCAGAACAAACACTAAAATTAACGTGTAAAAATAGAAATGAGGATCTAACGCCACTACCGCAGAACAAGTACTAAAATTAACGTCCAATAAAAATAAAAAATGCGGTTCTAACGCAAGGCGCAGGATTTCCGCCACAGGGTGAAAGAAATCTAGTGAAACGAGAACACGTTGCACAACTTCCCCTCTTTCCCTTTTGTTTTCCTCCTCTTAACAACCGGAACTCCGAACACTAAGATGTTGAAATGGACGCGACGGCAGATGAGATACAGGACGCGACCGCGCGACGGCAGTCTGACGGTCGGGGGCAGGCAGCCGCACAGATCAGAACACTACGGGGGCACATGAGATGCAGGTGCAATGTGATGGCCATGGAAGGGAGGAGGTCTCTCTCACCGTCGCTGACGGGCGCGGGCGCCGGGGCATGCGCTGCGGCCGCCGCCGCTGCCGGCATCACAATGCCGACGACGAGCACGGCCACGGCCACCGCCCCGAGCGGAGCCCTGGCTGCCGCCATTCCACCCGCCCCCTCTCCCCTCCCTCTCGGCGTCGGAAGAGAAAGGAACGGCACGGCCACCACCCACCGACCACGCACGCGGCTCCGAGTCAGAGCGCTCCCTGGCCCCCAAGCCTAGGGTTGGGTGCGGCCTATATAATTACAGACCGGTACTCCCTCGCGCACCGCATGACATGTGGGGTCCCCAAGGACCTCTGAGCCATCGGGCCCACCTGCAGCAGCGGTACGGGAGATCTTTTCCGTTCTAATGCGTGATTTTTCCTAGGGCTGTTCTAATGCGTGATTTTTGCTCGCGCGACGAATAGCGCTTTAAAATTTTAACCTCTCCGCTACTCCCGCCTCTTCTCCGGATGCTCTGCAACGCTGACGTGTGGGTCCGCGCTGATCCGGGCCCGCTGGCATTGAGACATCGGCGGGAGTAGGGGCATGACCGCCGCGCGAGGAGGCCGCTTTTCGACCGGATCCGGCTGCGCGCGCTCTTCCAGCGCTCGACCGGATCCGCCGCGCGCTCTCTCTCCGCGCGCTCTCTCCTGCGCGCCGCTCTCGACCGGATCCGGCGCGCGCCTCTCCTCGGCGCGCCTCGCAGTACTCCTCGCCTCTCGAGTTTTGTTCTACACGAGCCTACGAGCGAGCTCGAGCGAGCTCGAGTTTGGTCGAGCCGAGCTCGAGCCGGGTTTAAAGTTCGATGTCGATCTTAGGCTCGCCGAGCTCGGCTCGAGCTCGAGCTCCTAGGTCAAGCTCGCTCGAGCTCGATGCTCGAGCTTGCTAGGTCACCAACGCGTGACCGGATGCTCTGCAACGCTGACGTGTGGGTCCGCGCTGATCCGGGCCCGCTGGCATTGAGACATCGGCGGGAGTAGGAGCATGTGAGGAGGGCAGGGGGCGCGCCAGGCTGGCTGGGTGTGCGTGTTCGGGCACCGTTTCGTGTTGTTACCGTGCATCATACGCGTACTTTCACTGACAAGGCGGGTGGTGGTGCGGGAAGGCCCACATGACAGAGAGGGTAAGGTACCAGCCTTTTATGGTGCGTGTCGCGGCTTTTCTAGCCCCTGTTTTTTCCCCCTCTATGCGCTGGCTCGTGCCTAGGCGTCGCGACGTCCACTGTTGGTCCCCTGCCACCAATGACACGTGGGCCCGTGGGCCTACGTAGCACTGATATACGATGGATGGCCCAATGGGTTGCTGAGATGCGTGCTACCTCGGGCTCTCGACGTGCCATGTGTAGTCAGCGTAGCTGTTTCTTACTGTGTAATAAGTTAGCGATTTTTTTTCCTTTGGTCGCCCTAGTGTTTTTTTTTACAAATCCAGGTCCTGCTTAAAAGGACTTAGGCCCCGTTTGGCACAATTCAGCTTCACTAGTGAAGTTGTTTTTTTTAGTTTCAGCTTCACGAGCGAACTTCACAGGTGAAGCTAAAGTATTTTTTAAATCTTGTTTGCAAAACAACTTCACCAATGACTTCATGCATGGTGAGAGAGGTCAATTGTCCAAGATACCCTGTCTACGACTTGTTCTAACATTTGGAGTTGTATATTTGTATATGATCATATAAATTAAAAATAATATATTTGAATGAATATGAATTAAAAATTAAAATAATAAAATAATATTTGTGAACAGGATTTGTGAATAAAAATTTAAATAAATAAAATAATATATTTTTAAAATAATAAAATAATAATGAATATTTGAATTAAAAATTAAAATAATAAAATAATAGCTTCATGCATGGCTTCATGCAGGATTTTGTGAACTCTCATGCGTCTGTTGAGTGGCAAATGCGTGTAAATATTTGTGAACTAGAGGGGCATTTGTTTCCTAGGAATATGGGCCTGAGGGAGAGAGATGTGAAAAGCTACTTTTTTCAGCTTCACCTCTCCCTATTCCTTTGTGAGAGCACAAAAAAAGGAGCTTCATGGGTGAAGCTATTTGCAAAATAGGTGTTTGGCAAAAAACAGCTCACAACAACTCATGAAATTGTTGGTGAAGCTGTGCCAAACAGAACCTTATTTTGAGTGGTTTATGATTGAAAATACTGTAGCTGGTTGAAAAAACACTATAGCTAACGGTGGCTTATTTGGCATAATTAAATTTTAAAATTTTAAAAATAGAAAAAACACGTTAGCCCGTCACGGACAGTGTAAACGAATACGGAAAAACCGACAAAAAAGCTCAAAAAGCCAAAAAACCAGAAAAAGACGAAATTATTGAATAGTGAAAAATAAGCCAGAAACTAGAAACTCAAGCTGAAATGAGCGGAGCCTAGTCTCATTGAGATTTTTTTTATAGATCTGGTCCATTTTCGAACACAGATGAATAGATGATGGACACGAGGCTGGTGCCGAGCGCGGCTGATGACAGGGTCCACCCACCTACCGCGCCACCGAGCCACAGTAAGTTGAAGTTCCTCACGCGCCCCCGACCGCATTATGCATGCATGCATAACACAAGCCGACCAAGAAAACCTTTTAGAACGGGTCCTTTGATGGATACGCTCTACCGTATTTTCACATGCCAGTGTTCCATGGAATTTTTGTCATATATAACACATTTTCAACTCATATTTATAAAAATAGGCGCATGTGCATGGTATTAACAAAAATAGCGCTTCTACCGTTCGGTCACCAGGAGGTGACACGTGATGCTTGCCATGCAGCCACCGGTAGGCACCTGCCGTCCACCCACAAAACCACAGGTGATTAAACTGGCTAATTAGCCGACTTAATTACCTATCTAAATTCGTAATTTTATGTTATATTTATTTGAATTTTTAAATATAACAAATGATCTCAAAAAATTATGAAATTTTATACATAGCCTTCTGATATAACATACTTCATTGTGTAATTTTTTTTGACAATTTTATCCACTATGAATGTTGCTCAGAAATTTGTACGATTTCAATATTTGTAGGAGTCATTACATATAACAAACGAGTTCCACAAATTACAAAATTTTATGTGAATCCTCCTGACACAGTCAACCTAATTGTATAATTTTTGAAAATTTTATATGCTCCATATTTGTCATGTTAATTCATGATAATTTAATCATAAATAGCGATATGCAAAGATGGATGTCCCCCTCATCAACTCGGACACACCACCAGCCATGTAGAATACTTTAAAGTACATCCTAAAGTAGGCAAAACAATATTGCATAACCTAAGCTGCGGCCATTCGACGGATCACGTCGTATACATCGGGCATCCAATAGGGGCACTATTGATGAGGACATCTCTACTACATATTCATCTTCTACTTCAAGTGTGAATGATAAAGCTAGTAATGAGACTCCAATAGGTCCAATGACAAGTGCAAGAGCTAAGCTACTACAACAATAGGTGCTTTTGTTTCTTAGAGAATTCCCTATTGCTTTAGATGAGAATGGTATACTACCTAATGCAAATACATTATGTGTTCTCATTTTTAAAGCAATGGAAGAACAAGGAGACAAGTGAGAGACCATGTGGAGGTGGTCACATGTTTATGATGAGTAATTGACAAGTTTGTTGCAAAGATTGAGTTTAATTTGAAGTGATTTGTGCCAGGACGGCATCTGGCGCAGTCGGGTTGATTAGACGGACTTATCGCATATTCCTTTTCCCGATTGGTCATTTGGGCAATTTTGTGCCTGAGTATGGTTTATTGATGCTATTTATGCTTATATGTGTCGAGCGGTGCTATTTGATGTGTTTCTTGTCTGTGATGGCTGCAGGACGTAGAAGCGGAGTCGTGGCGAGACACGAGGTGACCGGACTAGACACAGGCGGTGTCGAGGTCAAAACGGTCGGAGGTGTCGAAGACGGCAAAGACTCGAGGTGGTTGCGAGGCTTGGACGACAAGGAACGCGGAAGCTTCCCGGAAGGTGCAGGAGGGACGAATTGGTAATTTTGCAAGGCTGCACAAGCGGGAGCAGGTTCTGTTGGATTTAGTGGGCGTAACAGGTTGGAGACCCGTTAGCCAAAGGCTATAAATAGAAGTGAATTTCTGGTTGTATGCATGGCTTTGGGAGAGAGTTAGGATTTTGTTTGAGTCAAAAGAGCCTTTGAAGAGGTTGTTTTGCTTTGGGGCTTTAATTGGTGAGAGTTGATAGGAGTGGGCAGAGCTACGTTGTTCTCCTCTGTGTCCCCTGTAAGTGTTCTTGAGTGAGGATGTAGTGAGTTCTTGATCATTCAAGCATGTATGGGGAAGTAGAGAGAGTGTGAGTTGATTCTCCCATGTAATCATGTATCTCTCTTCCTCAATATGAATCTGAGATGGTTTTGTTTAAGTTTGATTGAGCTCCTGTCTCTCTGTTGGTTTTTGCTCTTCGATACTCTTTTTGCTTGATTTCTCACTCTTTGTGATTTGAGTGATTTCTTACCGAGAAGGGCCAAAATGGGTTGCTCTGTGATGAAAAAAGGTCCCAGATCATTTGATCAGTTTTTCTCGTGAGCAAATCATTTTTAATCTCAGTTTCTTTCTCTTGGCCTCCTCTGTTCTTCATTTCCTTTCTAGGGTTTTGAATGGATTATGTTTCTCTTCACGAGATGGCCTGAGATTTGGTCTGGAGAGTCCTGTGACCATAGCTAATCTAGCTGCAAAAGCTCATGATCAAAGATGCAAAGATTGAAGAGAAATTTGGATTTTGATGTTGCCTTTGTATGTTTTCAGATTTTTGGGTCAAATCTGAATTTCTTGTGTTTTTGTTTGATACCCTTGTTGTTTGAAGTCTCTAGGCTATTTAGTTTAAGGTCTTAGCCTTGTGATAAGAAAAGATTGGAGGAATTTCATATTTTTCTCTGTTTTAGGCAAGATCCAGAAAATTCAGTTTTAAGAGTTTCAGTTGGCCTTCTCTGCTCTTGCTGAAATACGAAGTCGGTCGATCGGAGAAAAGTGTGATCGGCCGCGGCAGATGACCGGTCGACCGCCAGCAGCACATGCGACCGACCTTGACCTTTTCAAGTCAGTCCGGCCTTTTGTGATTTGTCGATCGTTGGTTTTTCCTTGGGTGTCGATCTCTTTTCCCTTGCTTTCCTCTCTGTAAGTTTAGGGTTCCAGAGATCCTTTAAACTCAGCTTCATAGCTTTCAATAGCTATTGAAGAGGAGTTTCTTTCAGGGTTTCTTTTGAGGGAAATTTTTTAAAGTCGACATTCACCCCCCTCTGTCACCATTTCGGTCCAACAACAAGGACCAACTAGCCATCCCCAAGGAGAAAGGAAGCCATGCGACCACAACGAAGGAGGCCCATGCGGTCACATGACAAAAGGAGGTGAAGCTCCACGCAGCCCAAGACTCTAGAAGAGGCCCATACGCGACGCGACCAAGGAGATAATTGAGGAGTTTGTGGGCCTACGTGCCAATGATGGGCTGAGATTGTTTAATTCAGTCATGTATTCAATTCCGAATTGCTTTAGGACTCGTATACCAAATTGAACTCGGCCTTAGGTCCAAGTGTGTGCGTGCATGAGGTTAGGGTTGGCTTTAAGTAACCGCCACCCCCTCCATTATGTTCAGACCACTTTTGATAATAGATTGATTCAGAAAATTACTCTCGTTCTTTCTATTAGCGGGACCAACTTGAGGGAAGAATTGAGAGTTCACCAAAATCAAGATCGTTCAACCTTTCCGCTGGGAATTAGGAGCATGATAGAATTTCATCTAGTGGTCATGAAGTTCAGCACGTGTGATCGGACGAATTATAGAGTGCTAACTCTTGCATTAGCAATGGGGGATCACTACGGTTCTTCAAATCCACGTGAGTATCTTGATTCTATGTTGAGAAGATTGGGTGACCCCGTATCAACTATGCTCACCCGCAAGGTCATCACGGCCTAGCGGGTTCGGCCGGCCATCGCAATCTACCGAGTCTGCCCAGCGTCGTAGTACTAGCCGTCGATCATCCATGGGCCATGTCGATGAGGTAACTTACATACAAACCTACATTTTGTTTTCCTGTTATATCTTATATTCCACTAATATTATGGTGTTCTCTCACCGTAGGTCCATCGTCAAGATGTATCACTTAACGTCTGTACCACCTACACAAACTACCGCTCCCCGTCGTTCATCTTTGCTGCACATCCAGGAGGTATGAGATTCACATTATACATCCAGAACATTTATTGTAACTAATATAGTTTCATGTTGTAGCTTCCAATTTAACGTGGGGAGATGTCGAGTCCACTGATGATGATACGGGCCTCCCGGATGCTTTCAAAGAGCGGTACACAGGGCTAAGGTTTGTAGCATACGTAGGGTAGAGTTTAGCGTTCACACCATGCCTAGCGTTTGGAGACTTCGGTGGACAGAGCTCTTATTGCTAATTGAAGCAGTTTCTCTAATCTTGCAGGCAGAAGTTACATGAGGACAGTGGCCCTATGCTATCATTGATCTGAAATAACAAAAAAACAGGTGTTCTTTGCCCGCATTAGTCATCAGCACTATTATTTCTTAGTTGCTCTGTGCTTACTTTTTTGGCCACTTATATTTAATGATATTTTGTCTTTTTATTTAGAGCTCATGTGTTGCTCAATCAAGGATACATTGTGTAGATAAATCTAGTAGCACCACCCCTGCCACACATTGCCATCATCAGGCTTCTCATGAAGTCTTTCTTACGCTATTACATTTACATATATGTGATAATTATTAATATATATCTATATACACACACATATATATACATACATATATATATATATACATATATATATAGATATATAGATACATGTATATATATATATATATATATATATATATATATATATATATATATATATATATATATATATATATATATATATATACATGTCCCCGTGTTGGTACGGCGCAACGTAGTGCGCTATTCTTTTTAGTATCTATATACGCACTAGTATTTGTCTTGTCAAAAAAATAAAGTAATCAATGTCAAATCCAGCGTACCGCGGGCAGGCAGACGCATGCATACATAAGGCATGCAGTGTTGCATGATTTGCTCATGTGCCGAGGGGGTGGCGCGCTGTAGCACAGCAAGTGGGTGGACCCCGCTATCGACCGCGCTTGTCGGCTGCTCGCGCCACGCTCAGCGCCGAGCTACCGCGCTCTGGGACGCAGCACCAGCCACCTGTCGACCGCTCATTCATTTGCGCTCGGAAAAAAAATGGTAAGCAGACCATATTTATTTAATAAAAAAAAGGCAAAGGGGGCCGTAAAGGAAAAAAATTCTAAGTTTGCCACCTCGGAATCATCATGTACGTCTCAAGTCTTAGCCCTACTCCATCCGGCTGCGGTTTTTAATTGTTGGTTCTTTACTATTAGTTTTTTCTAAGTCATTCAATTAAAGAAAAATAAAAAATATACAATTATATCTCTATAGACAATACCAAAAAGAAAATACCAAAATTAAAAAAGCTGTCATGTTTGAACCAGCTTAGAAGCTGAAAACCAAAAGCCAAAGCCATTTATAGTGAGGCTTTGCCTTTGAGGCTTTGACTCATCTTTGCGGTGCTGATGTTTAGAGAGAGAAAACATGATCGGCTCAACAGAAAACTAAAGATGATGCTACTTTATAGAGTCAAAGCATCAAATTGGGGAAATCTGTACATATATAGATTTCTTTTACTCCTCGTTCTTCACTTGGTCTGCATTCACCTCACAGACAGAGCAGACAAGCTCCGTCTGATTCCCTTGCAAACGAGATGCCGCATCCATGACCGTGCGGACTACACACAGCTGTGTTTTTTTTGCTATGACTGATAGTGTTTTTGCCTAGTGTTAGTATTTATACGAACGAATTAATATCGATAAACTATTTTGAAAAAGATTATCTCGAACTTCCAATAAACCGGTTCAAAACAACAGTGAAAAATTATTTATCATTTGATAAAAGCCATAAATTATATATCATAAGCTAAAAAAATATTTTTTTATTTATTTAATAAAAATTATAAATTATAAATCATAAGCTAAGAAAATGGCATACCTTGCACCGTCATCTCCACCCAACCCTCGTTGCGCTGCTCGGCTTATCGCCGTGAGCTGCTGCGGCCTGTGGCTGCACGAGCTCGCTCTTCACCGCATTGCACCGAAGAATAAACAGATCCTCTCTCTCGCCATGCGGCCACGCGCCGACAAAGGCAGGGCTGCCTCGCGACCTGTCAAATCCCGCGTTGTGGTGTCCGAATCGAAGGGGAAAGGAGGGATCTGGAAAGGGATCGGGACACGGAAGAACAGCTAAAGCTACCGCTAAGGAAGAGTAAAGCTACTGCTAGGGATAGAAAATATCTTCAAAGGCTTGTCCATTCCTTCCCGCAACCGGGTATATGAGTACAGTCCAACAAATGAGCTTAAGTGCCCTTACTGATTACATCAGGTTAAGCATCACATTAACCGCAAGTAAGAAGCTCATTTATCCCCTTAACAAACAAGCATTAATAGAACCAATGTAGACCGTTGATGTCTTCCCATCGGTGATCGCGATCCTAACCGTCGGATGAAATAAAAAGTAAGAGATGAAACGGTATCCTTCCCAAATAGATCGCAATCTTCCTTCGGTGTTTCTCGAGTTCGACATTGCCCTCCTCAAGAATACACTTGTCCTCAAGTGTTGGAATCAGAAACCAAGATTGATAGTCCGAGCATATAATTTGTGGAAATATACCTTTTATGAAGTCGGCATCTTCCCATGAAGCTTCTTCTGTTGCTTAGCATATCCAAAGAAGGACACCGGCACAAACATCATTACAAAGGATGTTGGCCCCAAGAAGCAAGAAGCTAGCAAGGAAGTGATCCTTAGCGCTGAAATCTTCAAGCATCTCACGAGAAGGATAAAATGGAATCTGCAATACAAATTCCCATGCTCCAGTCAGTGCAACCAGCTCACCAATTGCATCGTGGTTGAAAATAAAGAAAAGCATTCCAGCCTCTCTTTGGACAAATACTTTCCAAGATCTTTGCTCGAAAATGCACTCGATCGATTGTTGCAAGTCCCTTTCTCCTTTCATAGATATACCCACCATTTTGCGACGCGTGCTTCTAGCACCATCGCGCCTAGAAAAGGCCACGAGAAAGCTTGTCACGCTCAATAGGAGCAAGCAGCTATCTTGGAGACAAGCAGTGAAACTCCACCCATCGGAGGCCAATCATACATCCCAAAATCCTTTCTCCTTTAGTGCGAAGCAAAGACTAGGTACTTTGCCGGGATAGATGAGAGCCCCGTGGTTGCATCCCTTCCTCTGTATGACCTCAAGGGCAACCAATAAGCGAGAATGGGCATTGTAGAATGCAGGATTCTTCATAGCGAATAAGGAGAGATCTTCTTTGAATAGCATGTGCTGCCCATGAAACTTGAACCACGGATGAGGACCCTTTCGACCATAGAGTCAAAATTCTTTCTTGCTTCATGCTTCTTCCATTCTCACCAATTGTCCGAAAAGCAATATCCATGCACAAGAATAGTATATGTGTGGTGCGATCAGGCCTAACACTATCTTTAATCATCTTGTTAAGGAACATCCAGCCCTATCCCATGTCCGAGCTTTGCAGGCCAGCAATGATTGCATTGTAAGTCACAACATCGATGAAATCCACCAATCCAACATTTCACAAAGTGGGCCGTCAACTTTGTACCAACTCTTGGATTAATCACCCTAACCAGAGGAGTTGGTTGATGCTCCTCAAAGACTGTTTGATGACCCCATATTTCTTAATGGTCAATCTCCTTATCTTGAGTCTAAACTCACGGGCCGTGTTGAAACATCCAATCACAACATAGCACAATGTCATAACCCTTCAAAGGTAATACTTTAAAAGAATCACCGAACTTTTCTCCCTAATGTAATAATCAAGCATCGGTATATAAGATCCTATCCATAAGGTTCCTCCACCACTCATCGCAACCCTTTGCGGAGGAATTATCCGAATATTGCAAGTGATTTGGGTGGCAAAGGTGAGGTCCATGAATGTGTGGGTACCGCCACCGTCCACTAATGCCATTCCAACCTTACCCCAATGTTCACTTCTAGGGTATAAGTGGATATACCCTCACTCCTCTCATTGCTTGGATGGAGATTTGCATCAATTGGGCCTCTAAATCAGATTGTGGGGAGGCTCCTTTCTCCTGTTCGGATGTTTCAAATCACCACTTCACCCTCACCAAACATTAAATTAACTTGTTGATATTGCTTACATTTGTGCCCCAAGAACCATTTATCCCCGCAGATTTGCAAACTCCGGAATGAATGGCTTCAAGGTGGTATCCTTCTTCCGAGCAGTAGTGTCAAGGGGTGGTTTGCTCTTAGCTTGCTGGAAATAAGACTTCCTCGCTCACTGTAACAGCATGGTAAGCATCCATAAGAGGGATGATAAAATCAATGGCCTTCAAGAATGGCGAAGGACCTTTCCAAGGTGAGATCGATACTCTTCCACAGAGGCTTCAATACAATATCAAAACCATAAGGTGCAGCAAACCTCGGCAAGTGCAGAAGAGAAAGTGCGTGATTGTCCTCACTTTCTCGGTTCTCATCACTGAGACCATGCTCAATGATCTCCGGCCCTCAACCCGATCATAGTAATCCTCATTCTCAATTGGCCATATTTTTATCAGCTCTTCAAATTTGTCGGTGTAATCTAAGACACTATGATTGTATTGCTTGGTGAGTGAGAATTCTCCAACACTTCGTAATCACTACGTTGAGCAAAACGATCATAGACCGATGCACAAAAGCCAGCCACGGTGGGAGGTTCCAACGCAATCCAAGACTTCTTAACAATCGCCATCTCTTCCCACCATATTTAAAAGAGCCATTAAAAGAGCTTTGAGAATAGCATACTTTTCATTAATGTCAAAAGGCTTCCTCCCAAGCTCGGTGTTGTTTCTCATGTGTGCAAGCAACAAGTATTAATGACCTAGCCTATGCAAACCAGATTGTGGAGGAGGTTCCCTTTTCTCTTGTTCATGTATTTCTGGAATCATCATCTCAATAAAGGCATGCTTGTCATCAATTGACCAATCAAGATCAGCAGGCATAATATCTTTCGAAAGATTATGTATGAAAGGATATGATATGGTAATTGGATGATTGGACCTCTCTCCCTGTTCTGACACTACTTCTTCACTAACTCCTCTATCAGCAGTGGTAAGGTTCATGTTTTGCCCTACCATAGCATTTTGGGCATGCTTCTTTGCCACAGCACTAACCCCCTTCTCCATGTCCTTTGCTATTTCTGGATTATGACTAGGGTTCAGGTTGTTCAGAGTGGGAGAAGCAATAACAGCATGCGGCAATGAATCTTCACCCCACCCAGTGACAACTACACCCTTCGGCAATGGAAAATTGAAGTTACCTTTAGGTGTGCCATTCAAACGAAACCCTTGAGTGCTATCCATATTACTCTGCCTCATATCTTCACTTCTTCTGGTCTTCTCATTCTCCCATTCAGCCGGTGGAACCAGATCCCGAAGATTTCTTGGTTCCTCTAACGGCCGCCTTTTGATCGCCGACACTATTCGCCAGACAGCCGTGGGATCGGACGCCACCTCTTCGTACCTCACCATGGATTTCATCATCACTGCCATGAGCTCCGACATGGTCTTGGTCATCTTCCCGCAGCCGCAATCGGAGGAAGACTAGGGATTTTACGGGAAACAGAGTTTTCACCAACCCAGTCGCCGTCCCGACTCCTTCGGCCAAGGATCCAAGAAACTCTGATGCAAGAGCTTATAGATTTTACCACGGATGGAGTTCGGAACCCTCACTCAGCACCACTCGCTTCCGCCGCCGTAGTTGGAGGGGATCGGGGATTTTACGAGGATTCAAGTCCCAACCCAATCGTCCCCAACTCTCTCCGCCAAGGATCCGGAGTGGAGCCCGGAACCTTCACCACGGCCGATCCAATCCGCAGCCAGCTGAGACCGAGACCGCGAACGCGAGCTCCGCCGATCCAATCCACCGAGGACTCGAGTTGCTCTGATACCACTTTGTCAAATCCCGCGTTGTGGTGTCCGAATCGAAGGGGAAAGGAGGGATCTGGAAAGGGATCGGGACACGGAAGAATAGCTAAAGCTACCGCTAAGGAAGATTAAAGCTACTGCTAGGGATAGAAAATATCTTCAAAGGCTTGTCCATTCCTTCCCGCAACCAGGTATATGAGTACAGTCCAACAAATGAGCTTAAGTGCCCTTACTGATTACATCAGGTTAAGCATCACATTATCCGCAAGTAAGAAGCTCATTTATCCCCTTAACAAACATTAACAAATAAGCATTAATAGAACCAATGTAGACCGTTGATGTCTTCCCATCAGGTGATCGGCGATCCTGACCGTCGGATGAAATAAAAAGTAAGAGATGAAACGGTATCCTTCCCAAATAGACTGCAATCTTCCCACTTTGTCAAATCCCGCGTTGTGGTGTCCGAATCGAAGGGGAAAGGAGGGATCTGGAAAGGGATCGGGACACGGAAGAACAGCTAAAGCTACCGCTAAGGAAGAGTAAAGCTACTGCTAGGGATAGAAAATATCTTCACAGGCTTGTCCATTCCTTCCCGCAACCGGGTATATGAGTACAGTCCAACAAATGAGCTTAAGTGCCCTTACTGATTACATCTGGTTAAGCATCACATTAACCGCAAGTAAGAAGCTCATTTATCCCCTTAACAAACAAACATTAACAAACAAGCATTAATAGAACCAATGTAGACCGTTGATGTCTTCCCATCAGGTGATCGGCGATCCTGACCATCGGATAAAATAAAAAGTACGAGATGAAACGGTATCCTTCCCAAATAGACTGCAATCTTCTCTTCAGTGTTTCTCAGGTTCTGACACGACCGTTCAGAGATCACCAAAGGCCAGGATGTGAACGGAGCAACAGCGTTGGGCCTGGGTCTGGAGAGAGCAAAGCGGAGGAGTTGAGGAGACGGCGGTGGAGGTCGCCCCCGCCTCGCAGGAGTTCCTCGGCGGCGGCGGCCAAATCTGGAGAGAGCAGGTGCGACCGTGGGAGGAGAGAGTGAGAAATCCTGCGCGCGCGATTGCCTCCGAACGGACAGCTCGGCGGCTGGGTTGCGCTGCAAGGCTGATTTTTCCGGCGAAAACGAAATGATCTGGTGCTGATTTATGCTTATCGATCGATGACGACGATTCACCAATACACATATAGCTGGGCTGGGCTGGACCATGATCCATGCATGACGTAAGTTTGCCCCTTTTTTTCCTTTCTCTCTACAAGAAAACGTCCAAGCAAAGAAAACACAGCGCCGACTTTCGAACAGGGGCGGGGCATATCCCGAACAGGACTTTAACTCAAGATGTAGAAAAATATTTTAGTGTACAATCCAAGTAAATTCAGTCTAGTCTAGGTAACATTTTTATGATCCAGCTCAGATAACTTAGATCATTTCACCACGTAATGAATCACCCTGTTTGAAGCCACATAATAGAACCCAAACAAAACCGTGCAGCAGCCTCGATTCCTTAATCAAATCATGGCTCCATGTTCAAACAAAATTTAGTTGTTTGAAGCCACATAATAGAACCCAAACAAAACCGTGCAGCAGCCTCCGATTCCTTCACACGGGGAGCTAATGCATGCAGCAGCCATACCATCTAGCTTCAGAACGTAAAGAGCACTCATCTTGCAAGTTGCAGGGCACAGGACAAAAGCTCACATGACTAGAGGAGCGCGAATGCTTCGCAACTGCATGGCCATGGCAGCTCCTACAATATCAAACATACGACGAGTTCATCCAGGCACCCACAAGAGATTAACAGCCCAGCACAGAACGACATAGACCGGGGCTTTACAGCCCAATTAAGGGCCACTTATGGGCCTCGTTTGGCATCTGTCGATGCAACGAACGGATGTTTGGTCGCCTGGACGTCGGTTTGGGCCTAGCCCCAGCGATGCAGGCGCGTGGCCACAAGCTCCCGTCACATGAGAATACTGTTCTTTTCGACTTTGGACTTTGACTTATAATTTATGATTACAGTTTATAGTTTTTAGTTTGTTCGTGAGAAAAAATACGAAGTAAAAAATCGCATACGGTTTTGACCGATATAAATAAAGTCGTTACAGTGTATATTACAATCAACTTGTAGACCCCGCTTTGAAAAGACACTCCGTTCGAAAACTAGTTGCTGTCGAAAAGCGAGTTTTAGAAGCTGAAAAGAAGAGGCCCTCTGACACGCGCGTGCATGGTAGAGAATCGAAAAGGTTCTGTTTGTGTATTTTCCTAGTTTGAGAAAAAAAATACAAGTTATACTCCGTTTGGAAACGCAGGAATTTCATAAAAAAAGCAATCGTTTCTACATAGAAAATACTAGCCTCATAGCGCGGCGGCACGCCGCGCTAGCCACCGTGTGCACCGAAGTAAAAGAGGCAAAAATTCATAGCTAAAGAAAGCGTAGGGTTTTTTTTTAAAAAAGCGAGGGGCTTTTCGCAATAAAAGGAGACCAGAGGGGTTTTTTTCGTAAAAATCAGGGGTTGTTTCCGGGCGCAGCGCGCGCAGGGGCGACGTGGCCGCCCTCTCCTCGTGGGAATCCCGGATCTGAGGATGACTAGCCTCATAGCGCGCGCACGCCACGCCAACCACCGTGTACCAAGTAAAAGAGAAAAGTAGCTAAAGGAAAAGCGTTTTAAAAAGCGAGGGTTTTCGCAATAAAAGGAGATCAGAAGGGTTTTTTTGGTAAAAATCAGGGGTTGTTTTGAAAGAACCGAGGGCCTGTATGTAATTTCGAAAACTGCGGATCGTTATCAACGAAAAATAAATATGCACATGATCTTTTTTGAAAAATCCAGGGACCTTTTCGCGAGGAAAAAGGATCTTTACATAATTTTCAGAAAACACAGGGAAAGTGCCTCCCACGGGGCGCGCGGGCGGGGCGACGTGGCCCGCCTCCTCGCGCGGGGAACCCCCGGGGGCGTAATACAGGATGACTAGCTGCATAAGCGCGGCGCACGCCGCGCTAGCTACCGTGTGGATCAAAGTAAAAGAGACGACAATTCGTAGGGGGTTTCATAAAAAAAATCGAGGACACGTGCGTAATTTCGGAAAAATCAAAGGTCTTTTTTGTAAAAAATCGAGGACTTATAAGGGCTTGTACGTAAGTAAATAAGGACATATACGTAATTTTGGAAACCCACGGTGCGCCATCCAAAAATTTCTTTAAAAAAAACTGGTCGCAGGGACTTTTTCACGAGAAAAAAGATCATTTACGTAATTTTCGAAAAACACAGGAAAAGTGCCTCCCGGCCGTACGAAAAAAACCCCGCCACGCGCCGGCCGGAGCGCGCGGGTGGGGCGACGTGGGCGCGGCCTCCGCGCGGAGAGTCCCCGGCTCGTAATACAGGACGATGAGGGGAAAAAATCCGTATTCCAGACGTTCATCTGAGCGTAGCTTTCGTACGAGAGTCGCTTGCTGAACACAACCTGGTCTATTCTCTTCGCTTGTCGAATCCAGAATGGAGAGAAAGCATCGCGCATGCCCTATAATAATTACCATCGAGTGGTGCACCACATGGCGTGCGCGCACAGCGCAGGGCACATTTGGTGGACGAGCGATCGTGAGGCGTCGGAGGCCGCTGTTGGGATTCGGTTGGCCGTACATCCACTCGTCGTATTGCGTCCGGATGGAAAACGATGGAAGGAGGTGCAAAACTACGGCCTTTTTTCGAGGGCCGATCACATGGGAGGTTGGCACCTGATGAATAATGGAGCAGATGTTCCGTGGGGTGATTTGGACAAGTTTTGCACGAATGCGACCCACACCGCCAGAGATCGAGGTGCTTTGGAATCAAGGACATTATGTGAAACGAAGGAATTCGATAGGAATTTCGGGGAATTTTTTTTGCAAAATTTCTATGCTCAAAACATGCTACATTGTATGGTCAACGTATGTCTAAGGTTTAGGAGCTATATGAGGCATTCGTATTGGCTTTTGCTGATGGATTTTGGCTGAAAATAAATAGTAGCGATGAAATAAGTAACTTTAACAAGGATGTGTACGCATGACGGAAACTAGAAGAGTGGGATGCGTGATGCATCCATGACCTCTTGTCTTATTCACGGAGCAAGACAGTGGCGAGAAGAGTGGACAAGCCGCTTTGAAAAGATAGGCGTTCGTATTGATTTTTGGCTTTTCTAAGCAGAAAATAGAAACAGAAGCCAATACAAAGAGAGCTATAGTTATTTGTCAACCAAGACCACACGAAAAGATGGTGCTATAGTGGTGCTAGTGTGTTGGTAGCCTCCACACAATGGCCATGTTCTTTTGGGTGGCAAATGATGACTTTTGGCTACGGCTGATGACTTTTGTTTATACTTTTCAAGATGGTAATAGACATTAGAGACGCCGACACGGACGATACGCACAGTTTCAAGCTCGAGAAGCTGTTTGAAAGATCTGCTTTAAAAAGTCATGTCGTTTATTTCGACTTTTAGAGAAACCAATAGTCAAAACTCAAAAGAACACGGCCAATTCATAGTTTGTGTACATGAGGCGAGCAATATTGGTTGCATTGTCATGGTAGCTGAGGACCATATCCTAGGTCTAAGACATGTTTGTGACGAACAATTAGCACTTTGGTTGAGTTAAATTTAAATTTTGTGAAAGTTTTAGAAAATTTAGATTTCATATTTTACTGTCAGGACTCAAGTGATCTGATCGCCATGGGTCGATGGTTTGTCCATTAGATGGCCCAGTCTAACCGCCATGAGATCGATGATCTGACCGATAGATGGTCGGTGGTCTGACCACCGTGGGGTGAGCAGTCAAACCAGCCATGGACGTTTAGGTAAATGAATACTAAACACTTATGTAGGCTTGTTTGGGGTGAGTTTGCACTTGGTGCTAATGTTGAAAACTAAAGCTAAAATTAGAAAGAGTTTAGCCAAAATTTCAGAGTTATTTTCTGGTGCAATTAAGCGATTAGACTGGACAATGACCGGTGGTCTGACCGACATGGTGTCAGTGGTTTGACCAACATGGTGTCGATGGTCTAACCAACCGTGGCGATTTGGTTTGTTCAAGGTGAGTTGAGCTGAGTTAGTTTGAGTTTGGTTCATAGCTTGGGAGCTATGAGAGTTTGTGTTGTATAGCATGATGCATGGTTTTGACAATGTTAGTTAATCGTATGGAACTTATGCTCGATATAGTTATTGGACTTTGGATGTGTAGCGACTTAGAGGATATAGCGGTAGGTGGCAATGAACCAGGACTAGGCAGGAGAGCTGAGGTCTGAATCATGTAAGTCCGGGAGAGGCTACGTGACTAAAGCGTAAAGCATAGAGAAGGCAAGGTCATGGACAGGCGTATTAGTGCATGTGGTGCGCCAAGTCATGAGACTGATACACGTAGATATGGTTTGGGGGAGTCCGAATGCGCGAAGATGTGATAGCTACTCATTGGGCACTATAGATTGTGTGTCAAAGCATGTGGAGATGTTTTGAGGTGAAGATGAAGACAAAGTCAAGAGAAGGTGCCTAGAAGTTTCATCGAGGGTGTTTTGGTGAAATACCCAAAATCGGACTTGAGGCCTACACCAAAACTGCGGTAGTGAGGTGGTTTGGGGTTAGGATAGAGTCAGCTGTGTGGAGTAGATCAAACACTAGTGTGTTAGTAGGTTGATCTTTGTAAGCACTTTAAGAAGCATCTATGAGTATGTAAAACATGTGTTAGTGGAGTTGACGAGGACAAGTTTCCCTATTAACTTAATGGGGTTGGACCTATTAAGAGTTGTGCTGAATATTTAGAGAGGGAGTAGAAATGGTGGTAGGGACAAGGATTCTAGGATTTAGTTTTCTCTCTACTACCTTATCTCCTTCCATGGTTGTGAGTGATAGATCTTGAGAGAAGATAGGGTGATGCTTTGGCTGTACATTGTAAACATCCATGAGTATGTGAACTTCATGCTCCGCTGAAATAAATCAAAACTTTTTCCAATCATATGCTTACCTTAGTTTTCTGGCTCCTAAGCTAGATTTGTGATTTCAGGTTTGTAGGAGTTCTACCCCCAATCTTTTTCTTAAATCATCTTGCTAAGATATGTAAGAATAGATCTGAAAAACATCATGTCTTAGATCCTTACGAGAAAGAAGTAATTTGAGAATTAGAGTTTTTGGGGTTCTTGTCAGTTAGATTCGATTCTCCTCAATTTGGTGAACTTGGGCCAAAAACTTTGTGATTTTTTATTGTTTTAGGTTCTTATCACCTTGAACAAGTCTCATTCAAAATTTGAAAGTGTTTGAATGAGATTTGAATAAGTTCTTAAGATTTGAGCTTTTTATCTCGAGAGATTTCAGATCTGGGATCAGGGGACCAGTCAGATCGGCGTGTAGGTGTGATCGGGCGCAAGCTGACGGTCAGACCGGCCAGCGGTTAGACTGGCCCATCAACGACGGTCTAACCAGCCTTGAGTAGGAGGCAGCTGATTTTGTTGGCTCTTATTGCTAGCTTTGTTTTGCCTCTTTATGTTGGTGTGATCTTAACTTGCTGACTATAATAGTCACTCGAGTGAAGATGATTTTGAATACTTCAAGGAGAAAAGGTTTGAAAATCATTCAACCCTCTGATTGCTGGCATCGGTCCTACAGTAGTAACATTGGGCAATTATTGCAAGCAAGAGCAACAGGAAGCCGCACCACAGATAGAGCCTCTCTTCTTTTCAACTTATAATTTGTGGCTTTCCACGAACAAACAAGCAGGACGACTTTTCTGCCGTCTTTTTGAAGTGGCTTATCGGCTTGTCGTTATTTAGTTTATTCGTATAAGTGCTTGTGCTAGGACTAAAAACCATCAGCCACAGCCACAAGTCATCAGCCGCAACAAAAAAACTCACCCAAAATCTAGATAGGCAATAAAATAGGGGGCACTTAATTTGTGGTTCAATCACATCACCAAAGTATCTCTTAAACCTTTTAGAAACACTATCGATCAGCGAGTTGCCCGGGACATGAAAAATCAATAAAGCTTCAAACCATCATCGGATTACAAGACTCTTTTTGGAAGAGAGAAAAACCGCTCCATGGCCAGTTCTGGTTTTCATCAGCATTAACCGCCCGCTTGAAAAGCACATGAGAATTTGAAGTTAACAACCGGATAAAAAACTATCGAACCAGACAAAACAGTCAAAATTGGGAAAGTCAAAATTCAAAATTGAGCAAAACAACTCTCAAGTGCCAGGAGGTCAAACCGGATGAACAATAGCAGGTCAGATGATGAACAGTAGTCGGTCCGATCGCTACAGTAATTTCAGCACGTGAATAGTATTTTTAGCGCTATTTCAAAACCATGAAACTTTTGATCTGTAGATTCAAATGATATGAAACTTGACAAACACCTTCTCTAGGATATCACGAAGCTATTCTAACCAATGATTGAGAATCATTGTCAAAGTAATGACATTTTTTAATTTGAAGGAATGTTGCATCAAAATCGGGCCAAAACAAAAAAGATGAATATGACTTGCTCGTGGGTGGATGATGGCCAAGATGACTCTAGATGTATTCTCACATGTCACAAAAAGCAAGAACACTAAAGAAATCGAGGGAAAAAATAGCTGCATCAAAAAATCACTCGAAGAGGCCAAAAAGAGTAACAACCAAGCAATTTAAAGAACTTGCCAATCAAGTGCCTAGATGATGGAATTGTTTTTTAGGGGTAATCTACATCTTTTACACGCCCTTAGTATAGAAAGATCAAAAAGTGGAGAGAGATCAATCAAATCAAAATCAAACTAATCATCACAAGATGGATCCATGAGAGATAAACAAAGATTGATTTACTACTACTTGAGAATGAAAGTTTTATAATCACTTCATCTGGAGGACAAGAGAGTGCACCACAACATTCAATTTCTCTTAGAGCCTAACCCTAAAACACTTGGCTTCGATGGCGACAGTTGGATGATTAACATGCAAATCTCCATCCCAACTCGTTAAATAGATAGGTTAACTAGCCCCATCTAACCCTAACATATAGTATCTATTTGGCACATAACAGATAGTATCTATTTGGCACATATGGGAGAAACTCGATAACCCCACCCAACATGGGTTTTACTCACACACTATATTTATACACACTTTTTAAAGCACATAAGCCAAATCTATTAAGTCCTTAGTTTTGATCCAACTTAATCTCTCGGCTTCTTCTTGACCTAAAACATTCTCCCAAGCAGTGCTGAAGCACCGCAGTTTTGATCCAACGTAGTTTCTGGTATTGGTCAACTTACCAAAATACCCTTTCTTGACCCAGTCTTCATCTTCTATTGCAAGCAATCACTATGCTTATCACGTATAGATGCACCACTGGTTTGTCACACGTCAACAATTCTCTCATGTTCCTATTTCACTGGACCACGTCTCATTTGGTCCGACCAAGCCACATGGTGCAACCCGTCGCTCGAACTTCACTTAAACATTTCTTGATCATTCTTGATCGTTATGTGTCTCGGTTCCTCCATGAGTGTAGCCCCGATTCTCATTATTGACTCCAAGTGACCCCGCACATTTAAGACAAATAAATCGTTTATGGCACAAGTTCTTCATAATTTGACACGTTAGCTGAAATATGCATCATGCAACACATATGTACTGACCTAGGTCAAACCAACTCATCCCAAGATCAAAATCGCCAGATTAAAAAACCAGCTGAACTGAAGACAAACTCTACGGTCGGATCGCCGCCTTTGGCAGCGACCATTGCCGGATCGGACCACCGGAGGAGGCCGGGTCGATCACGGCAATGGGTGGTTAGACCGTCACCATTGGCCGGTCAGTCCACCAGGCCTGTTGATTGCCCGACTAGGGGTGGACACTTTTTTTACCGAAAACGAAAAATCGAACCAAACCGAACCGATTAAACTGACTTTTATTTTATAGCAATTCGGTTTTCGGTATACGGTGCGATTTTGGACTTCAGAAAACCGAACAAACCGCATACTGCTTCTCAAAAACCATCGTGCTACTCCAAGCTCCAGTCCTCCCATCCGCTCCTCATCTCTCCACCTCCCCTTCTTCCTCCCACCGCCTCCTCCTCCTTTTCCTCCACCGCGGCGGCAGCCGCCTCCCCCTCTTCTTCCCACCGCCGCCTCCCCCTCTTTCTTCACCACGGCGGTAGCCGCCTCCCCTTTCCCCACCCATAACCTTTCCACCTCTACGGCTGGGAGTCTGACGCCGATGCCAAGGAGGTCAGCGTGCGCATGGCGGCGCTCGTGGCCCGGACTCGCGCGAGATCTTCTTCACCTCGGCACCATCGAGTGCAACAACATCGCTGGCAACTTGTGCAGGTACCTCCAGCAAGAGGGGTTCGACGTCACCTACCTCCCCGTCCGCCTCGACGAGTGACATCGTCGTCAACGTCGCGCAGCTCGCCGACGTCATCCGGCCCGACATAGCAACACCAATCTCGTCTCCGTCATGGCCGACAACAACGAGATCGGCATCGTCAACGTCACGCAGCTCGCCGACGTCATCCGGCCCGACATAGCAACACCAAGCTCGTCTCCGTCATGGCCGACAACAACGAGATCGGCATCGTCCACACCGACGCCGCTCAGGCGCTCAGGAAGGGGATTGGGATGTCAACGGGATGCAGATTGGGCTCACACTGTCTGACGGCGGTTTCATCGAATACCAAATTAGCCGAACCAAATTAGTTCGGTTAATTCGATACGGTTTTTATTTTCCTACTGGTCATTTTGGTTTCTAGTTTGTAAAAACCGAATTTTTTATACCGAATAAACTGCACCGATATAGCCGAATAAACCGAACGCCCACCTCTATGCTCGATAATTTCGCAAATTAAAAATTTTCACTCTTCAAAATAATAATAGTGCATAACAATATGATTTTGGATCTTTACGCATGATCCTTCCATACTCTAAACTTCAAGGATTCATTTTCTTATGCAGCGTGAACTACCTCCAGCACGGATCCGATCGCAAATACGCCGATTGCAAAGTACATTCTGCTATCGTTAATCTTAAGTTCTGTGGCCACTAGTGCGAGTACCAAGCATTGTGCCTAGGATCGATTAAAGTACCGCATACGCATGCTAACAGCTGGAATTAAAATCATGTTCGCCCAACGGTTGGCCTCGCTCGCCGAACACCGTCCACCGTGCACGCCATAGCAGGACGGCGAAATCCCTGTGCCGTACGCCGATCGTGTCAGGCTCAGGCGCTGTGACGGCCTTGGGTTCTACTAGTGGCAGAATTCAATGTGGGGCGTCAGATCTTCGATCGGACTGTCGGGGGCAGAGGGAGGTGCACGGCATCGACGGTGCAACCTGTACATGCATGCATATATGTATATACACACGCCGCATCCGAGCCTTTATTCTGTGGGGTATGTGTACGCAATTAGGCATTAATTACGCACGTGTACTTGCTGCTCTGGCTCTTTCGGAGGAGCCCTGGCAAACAAGGCCGCAGCAGTCACCATGCTCTGACGTATAAGCTGCGGTGATCCAATCGAGTCCAAATCGACTTTAGCTTTTATTTCTATTTAGAGAAGACAGGAATCGATTTGAATACTATAACTTCTGAGAACAATTTTTTACGCTATTTTTTAAAAGCAGCCTCTTTAAGTCATCGGTTAATCTCCATCGTCTCTTCCATGTCCACGCATTTCAAATACTGTTTTTAAATTTTATTCTAAAAACTATTTTTTACTATCTATTTCAGCTAAAAACTCCAATCAAAAACCAAGAGTGTTAGCCGATTAAAACATCCCCATAATCTCAAACTCACATCAAATCTCCGATTGCGGTAGGCCTTTGTTTGAAATAGAGGATGATAGGACGAATTATTGGGGCCCCATTTGGAACGTAGGTTTTTTGTCCCTTGATTTCTATAAAAATTAAAATATTTCATGTGAAACTCATACGAAATTCCTATAAAATTCATGTGTTCTAAATAGGGCTTTATGGTGTGTATAAAACAAGAGATTACGTCAATTCCACAGGATTTTTACAGAACACAGTATAATTTTCCACAGAAACCTTGAAAACTTGCCGTGTTACGAACTATAACAGAGCCGACTGATCGTGCAGAAATAGCACACCCGCAAGTGCACGGGCTGCCACTGAAATAGCGGCGAGTGTCGTGTTCTCCATAGGGACTAGACTGAGGCTACCGGTGCTCAGCTAAAGCTAGGTCAATCGAAACGGGGGAAAACTAAACCTAAAACGTCTACCGAATTAGCCGAACGAACGAACTACAGAACGAACGCTAGCTCGCACGGACTAAACAACAAAAGAACTAAACAAAAGCACGAACTAAACGACGACGGGACGAACGACCGTACGAATAGACGTCGTACGACCGAACGAACGACACGACGACCGACCGAAGGTCTAACTAACACCCGACCGTAAGAAAGAAAGAGGTAGAGAGATGAGAAGCAATAGGGGAGGGTTAGAAGCACGGAGGGAGTCGAGAGAAGACGAGGGAGAAAACGATCGACGGCTAAGTAGACGATTGTGGCAGGACGACAAACACAAGACTACGACGAACGCACGACTTAACTAACTAACGACCGCGGAAGGGAGAGAAAACAGGGAGGTCGAGAAGCAAGGAGGGGGATTGAGATAGCAAGAGGGAAAGGAGACGGTCGCCGGCTTAGCTAATCCGTGCACAACAACACACAAACACAGATAACAATTCTGACAACTGCATAACAGGGCATACCCTACACAAATACTAAACACAGACTGACCATAAGAACAAACTAACCACTGACATATACATCACAGCCATCACAGATCACAGATAACAAACAGAGCTACCAAAAATCCTACTAAACTGTTAACAGAGCACAAATTGCACAATTATCACAGAGCACATATCACAATGACAGAACTCAAATTAACTGGGCATATGCATACATCACAGTAAAACAAGAACATTCAACGTTGCAAAATTAGAACAGTGTAACAATTTGAACGAAAAAGTAAAGGGAAATGAGATGAATCAACCGAGAAAGAAGAAGATGAAGCAGACTGGAGGTGTTGGGTCGGTGAAGTGGTGGCAGCACCGAGAGTCGCCGGTGAAGCAGATGACGGTGGCTCGGTCTCGGTGCGGTCGGCGGGAGCGCTGGAGGGGAAGCAGCGGAGAGGTGATGCAGCCGTAGGTGACGGACTCGGTGAAGGTGTAGAAGTTGTCGCCGGTGGTGTCGGTGCTGTGGGGCGGCGGCGCCAGGAGAGAGGCACTGCGGTGAGAGAAGATCCGGGAGGATAGATGGCGGCGGAGAAGTAGCGGAAATGGGGCGGCACCGGTGGAACTCGGGATGGAGGTGCGGTGAGAAGGAGGGGTGGCGGTGCCAGAGGGAGATGCGGCGGTGGAGCGGAAGGGGAAGGCGATGGGAGGAGGTAGGAAGGAGCGAGTAGGGGCGGCCGAGAGAGGAAGAGGTGGCGGCGGCCAAGGAGGGAGCGGCGCACCGGTGGTGGAAAGTCGCCTGCGGAGAGATGAAGGAAGAGGTGGCCGGAGAAGCAAGTGGGGAGGAGAAGAAAGGCAGCAAGGTGGCGAGCCGGTGAAGGGGAGGCACGGGTGTCAGACCCAGATTTTATAATCCGGAATCTACTGTGTTTAACTGCACTATTCCCTGGATCGATGAGATAGCGCATACGATTCTGATTACGAATATCAAAATACATATCATGCGGAAGCGTAAATATAATAGTAGACTTACTTCATGGGCCGATTAGGCCGAAATCAATAAATTGCAGCAGCGGAAGAACAAAGCACACAGGTGGGACCTTCAGGACATGCCCAGAGGCAGCCAACTGGAGGTTCGCGACCTAACCCTTGACATCTTCATCTTCTTCGTCATCGTGATCCAAAAGTATTGTTGAAGCGCGATGATCGATTCCGCTTCGAATTTGTCGCAAAGCGAGCATGAGCACTCGACCCGTGCTCGCGAGCCAATACACGAATGCAAATAAATAGTATGCATGGCATAACAAAGGAAAGGCTCGGGTTATTTTATTTGCCAAAAATTTGCTTTTAGCGGCATTATTATTCTTAATTAATCAAAGTTTTATTATTACTACCTAACTCCACACTACAATTACCAGAATCGACGTAATCCACCGAAAATGCACTCTATTTATTGACTGCTGTCTAAAACTCCAAACAGCAATATCATCATTTATTTAATCCACCGATCATACTTCGTACTTTGAGTTATTGATAATCTAGCCCTGTCATTACTATTCATCAGCCTCTTACCTCTGAACTCTAATGATTCTCTAACATAATTACGTTCAAATCCACCGATATCATTTGTATTCAATCCTTTTTGTCATTGATTGCAACCCATAATCTAATAATCTATCTCTTTTTCTATTATCTATCACTAGCTAATCCTCAAATATATCTCCACCGAAAATTCCATTTACCAAGATTATAATCCACTAATTATTATGAATCCTCCAATCTTCTCAGAAATTCAATTCATCCATCCAGTAATTCCTATTATTTCCCTATATTGACAACATCTTCCAAGAATTAACAATCACTACCAATAATATCATTAATCAAGAATTATAATCCAATGCTTGTATTATTCCACCAATCCTCAAAAATTCATTTGATTCATCTAGTAACTGAATCTATTAATTCTAATATTGACATCTCCCAAGAATTTATTTATCAGTATCATAATCCAATATTTATATGTGAAATTCCTAAATCTCCAAAAATCATTTAAATCCTCTATCTAGCCTATTATTCGGCTAGACTTCACCAATTTAGTTCCTCCAGAACCCACACTATCATTTCCTATTCAAGATCGACATGAATCCACCAATGCCTTTATATGTACTCTACAAACATTCCTCTCTTTTACTCGCGACCCTGTTTATTCCACCCATATTTTATTTAGTAAGAATAGAAATGCCACTATTTGAAATATAATACATAAAATTTTCTGAGACCTAGCAGTTTTGAACAAAAGCATAATGTTCAAGGGATATTAACATGATTTTCCATACATAAAGCATTACCTCATATGCACACTATTACCATGGCATCACACCATCTTTCAGCGTTATAGCCGCTTAACTTACCACTGGGACGACACCCAGGACAATTCCAAATCAGGGCAGTCCTTCGCCCTTCCACTTTTCCATTCCCATTTTATAAAGCATTTTCGAAATAGAACTATATCCAGTTAAGATCCCATGTCCGCCCTTGACCGTGGGCACGGCTATTCGAATAGTTTTGACTCTGCAGAGTTTGTACACTTTCACCACAAGAGACAATCAACTCATTGCCCCACACGATTCCTTAGTCATGTGGTTGAGCAGACCATCACAGTAACCGTTCAAAGTACCTCGCCCCTTCCATCATTTCACCCTATGGGTCGTTCCCACTTGCGGTGGGTCCCATACGTTCTGCGGGATGTCCTCCTTACGAGCGTCTAGCGGTGGCTCCCGCCCTAGCTAGCCCGCCAGAGAACTTCACCTTTCACGGTGTCCCATTCAAGCCGTCTCACGACCGCCACTTGCACATCCTCACACCACCTCTGGAAGAATGACTTTCAGGTCCAAGCACATTTACTAAGCCAAGCTATACTTTACAGACTTGTGGTTGTACTGCTTACACGGGTTGGCATGACAAGATTCAGTCCTTCGGTATATGGGCGCCTACCACTAACCCACTTGTGCTTCCATTGCACCACACATACTCATACTCATACACACCCTCGAACCAATCCGCCTGACATTAAAGCATGTTGGAGATTTTGGGAGCATAAAATATCCATCACCAATATACCGTTATTTCCACCATGACCGCCCAAACGATTTCTCATGAATAAAGTGATGCTTGGGACAATTTCTTGCCCCGAGTTCCTAATCAATACTAAGCATGGCATACGATTACGGACTTATTTTTGGAATGTTACTAATATATTTTTGCTAGGGCGACAAGGTTCACACATTCAAATACTCAAAGGAGGGGGTAATACTATTCAAGGTAAACAATGGCATATAACTAGAATATCAAATTTAGCATGTATTTGTATAAAAATAACAGCAATGCAATTTGTTAATTTAAAACAAAGTAATTTGCGAAATGTAGGTTCAACATGATCAAAGTATTGACTACTTTGGAGTTACAGAGTGGTGGTGCTGGATTATCCGGATCTCCTAGTGCTGCTGCCTCGAATTCTTCCTCCCGAGCTTCAGTATGCTATTTAATCGTGCGAAATACCCAAATAAAAGAAAAGCAATCAATCACTCAAAAGATCACCAGAAATTCATATGAACTCTAAAAATTATGATTTCAGTTCCATTGGACAGATCTTGATTTTAGATGAATTTAGAATTTTGTCCCATTTGATTTGGAGTTAAAATGAATAAGTTATGATTATTTGAAGTTCTCAGTTCAGTTTATTCTAAATATTCTCAAATTTCGTGATGGGTCCCATGGCATTTTCAGATTTATTTTTAATTTTCCTTTTTATTTACGTTCTGTGCTATTGACATGTGGGTCCGGTTCATCGTTCATGGGTCCACTTGTCGGCATGGGTGAGTGCGAGATGTGCCACTGACATGTGGGGCCCAGCGGTCGTGAACGGCTCTGTCTGCGATGGGCGACATGTGGGCCCCCTGTCGGCGCAGAAATTAAAGAAACTCCACCGCACGCGCGGAGCCGGGGCTCGAGCAGCGCGGAGCGGAGGGGAGGAGAGAGGCGCTGCGATAACCAAGTGGCGGGAGGCATTGCCTACCCCATAAGGCAAAGATACCCTTTTAGGGGGCTCTCGAGGCGGTCGGCAGAGGAAGTCGGGCGGCAGCGCGGCGCGAGCTGGGTCCGGAGGCTCGGGAGTTTCGTGATATATAAACTCCGCGTGGTGGTGAAGCTCTGGTGATGTCGGCGGGGATGGAGGTGTCTGGTGGCGGGCGGCGGCGTGTGGTGGCGGCGCGGGAGGCTGTCGCCGGTGAAGCTCGGGCGATGGGAGGTCCGGTGAGGGAGGGGGTCAGCTTCGCCACGTTCTCGTGAAGCTCTGGGAGCTTGGGGGTTACTCGGAGGTGGCTGGGAGTGGCGGGGAGGGGGCGCCGGAGTTGGGGAAGAAGGAAGGGGCCAGCGGCGATTGGGGGGTTTTCAGGCCGATTGCTTATAGGGGAGGGAAGAGGATGGAGTTGCGACGCGGTTGGAGCTTCCAAGCACGGTTTTTATAGCCGGGAGAGGCACGCGGCGAGGGCGGCACCTGGCGCTCCGCCCTGTTTGCGCCGGCGAGGGGGAGGGAACCAAATCTTGCCGAGATCTCGCGGAGAGAGCACAGGGTGCTGAACCTTGCCCGCAAGGGGTGAGAGAGCGGGAGGAAGATCAGTGCGCAGCTGCGCGAGGAGAGAGAGCGCGAGGCGCGGCCGCGTGGAGAAGAAGGGGAGGAAGGAGAAGAAGAGGGGCCACCGGCCAGAGGGCTATCGCGCGCGGGAGCGAGCCCACCGGCCGTGAAGCGAGCGCGAGGAGAGACGGGCGAGATGGGCCGGGGCATCGGCGGCGCGAGCGGAGGCGGGCGGTGGAGGGGCGCAGTGGGCTACGCGTCGCGCATCGGGGCCATCGGTGGCGGCCGCGAGGTTTTCTCCTTTTATTTTCTGGACTTTTAGAAATGCCGGATAATTAAATAAATCTCAGAAAAATATGAAACTAATTCCAAAAATTTCCGAAAAATTCACAAAAGCTCATGAGGACCTTCTGGACTTAGCAAAAATAATTCCAACTATGGTTGACTTTTAATTTATTTGATTTCCTTGCTATGTATAGATGGATGCATATGAATTCATTTTTAGTAACATCTTTGTTTTTGCTTACCAAAATTTCTAGGGATAACATTCCATGCGTATTTACACTTCTCCTTTATTATTTTATGGACCATATTTTCAATTTCTTTATTTGATACTCATGTTTTATTATTTCATGTATTGATTTCTTCCCTCTTTTTTTTTACTTTTGTAATTCCTTTATATTTACAAAAAGTCAACAAACTCCAAATTCAAATGTAAAGCAAATAAAATAATCCAAAAACTTTATAATTTAATATTTATATTTTCCAGGATGTTACAAATCTACCCCCTTAAAAGAATCTCGACCAGAGATTCCAGCAGAGCGAAAGAATGGAGGTGGGTTATATTGGCTAGCAATGGGTTTGGGGTGTTGCTCAACTTAGCTCCACAGAGAGAGGAAAATCTGCATGTGGGTTAGAACTTGGAGAAGTCAAAGGAAAGAGAGAAACTGGTTTTCTGGATAGGTCGTAGTCTTCCAAGTACTTGCCCTTTAACATTGTTGTCTTCACGTCATCGTGGAATGGAGTAGTTGCATCGTCTATTGGACATATGGTCGCGAATTTCTTATAGATAGGTGGATAAGAATGGTCTGTACCTTAGGGTAGAGGGCCTTATGAATGTAAGAGGTGTCAATGGACATATCTATATGGTGGTCTTTACTTCTATTGGGACCTCGTTCTTACTCTTTAGCTTTGCCACGCATGTCGGGTTTAGCTAAAGGTATGTCTTGTAACCCTTATCACCGAAGATTTCGGTCTCGCGAATCTCCTTGTCTTTGTGCGATTAGTCCTAAGTTCAAGTTGTGGCAATTTCAAAGGTATGCATCATAGTAGTTCTTCGGCAGTTCTATCTCATAGTGCTACCCCCCTTAAAATGGGTATCACTAGTCATTATTTATTTCTTTTAACTCTAAACATGGTGGGTCTTGTGGCGATGTGGAGACTCATCCGTGGTACTTCAGCTGCTTGGTCAGTAATAGGCTTTAGAAGCAATCTTCAGGTTGGTGGTCTTGTCTTTCACAGAGAGAATATGTGGCCTTGCTCATATGATATTTGCCAGGTTGATGGTCGTCTTCGCAGTTGGAGTAGTTCACGGAGTATTGGTATGCGTAATGTCTTTTCCCCTCACGTTATCGACGCGATTGTGTTTAGGTGGTGATTTGATCTATGAGTCCTCCGGGTGGGTAAGGAAAGAGTGTTGGTAGGGCAGAGTCTTAGGTCTTAGTCCATGGCGATCCATCACTTTGTTTCAGTAGATTTAACTGGGATTGTAGCAAATGGGGCGAGAGTGAATAGCATGAGGTAAGGATTGAGTCGTGGGGATAAGGTAATCCAAACCCATTCTAAATTTTTAAAAGAGCACACCCGAGAAGCTGGGGTGGCACACAAATCTTGCAAGTTCTTTAAAACAATCTTTTCCTGTGACTGCGAAAGATAACGCCCGAGGGCAAGAAGGCAGTGCACAGGGCCAAAGCGAAAGCTCGCGACAGGACAACGTCTATTCGTGGAAACACATATGTGGGGGCACAAGGTTTATTGGCATAGTCCGTTTAGAACGAGACTACCTTATCTTCATGACCATCTTCAACGTTCTTAACCCTAAATTTTTGATGTAAAGGTACGAGAAGAGGATTGAAATTTTCCTTTTGAATCAATAGACAGAGGAGGGAAGATTTGGGGTAATTTAATTGTTATCAACACTCACTTTTATATTATCATTTTGAATTCGGGGTAAGAGAGCCTCAGAAGTAAAATGGCTAGGGTAGCATATAGATGAGGGGAATCACCTAGGAGAGTTGAGATTGAGCAATACCACTTAGTTTTGTGAAAATAGATATTGAGAAAATAATTCTAGTCATGGACTAACGACCAGGCTAATTAGGTCACGACCTGCAGTCGATATGCTCTGATACCATGCCTGTCAGACCCAGATTTTATAATCCGGAATCTATCGTGTTTAAGCGCACTATTCCTGGATCGATAGATAGCGCACGATTCTGATTCGAATATCAAAATACATATCATGCGGAGCGTAAATATAATAGTAGACTTACTTCATGGGCGATTAGGCGAAATCAATAAATTGCAGCGGAAGAAGGAAGCACACAGGTGGGACCTTGGGACATGCCCACAGCGACCAAGCGGAGGTTCGCGACCTAGCCCTTGACATCTTCATCTTCTTCGTCATCGTGATCCAAAAGTATTGTTGAAACGCAGTGATCGATTCCGCTTCGAATTTGTCGCAAAGCGAGCATGAGCACTCGACCCGTGCTCGCGAGCCAATACACGAATGCAAATAAATAGTATGCATGGCATAACAAAGGAAAGGCTTGGGTTATTTTATTTGCCAAAAATTTGCTTTTAGCGGCATTATTATTCTTAATTAATCAAAGTTTTATTATTACTACCTAACTCCACACTACAATTACCAAAATCGACTTAATCCACCGAAAATGCACTCTATTTATTGATCTTGTCTAAAACTCCAAACAACAATATCATCATTTATTTAATCCACCGATCATACTTGTACTTTGAGTTATTGATAATCTAGCCTGTCATTACTATTCATCGACCTCTTACCTCTGAACTCTAATGATTCTCTAACATAATTACGTTCAAATCCACCGATATCATTTGTATTCAATCCTTTTTGTCATTGATTGCAACCCATAATCTAATAATCTATCTCCTTTTCTATTATCTATCACTAGCTAATCCTCAAATATATCTCCACCGAAAATTCCATTTACCAAGATTATAATCCACTAATTATTATGAATCCTCCAATCTTCTCAGAAATTCAATTCAACCATCCAGTAATTCCTATTATTTCCCTATATTGACAACATCTTCCAAGAATTAACAATCACTACCAATAATATCATTAATCAAGAATTATAATCCAATACTTGTATTATTCCACCAATCCTCAAAAATTCATTTGATTCATCTAGTATGCTGAATCTATTAATTCTAATATTGACATCTCCCAAGAATTTATTTATCAAGTATCATAATCCAATATTTATATGTGAAATTCCTAAATCTCCAAAAATCATTTAAATCCTCTATCTAGCCTATTATTCGGCTAGACTTCACCAATTTAGTTCCTCCAGAACCCACACTATCATTTCCTATTCAAGATCGACATGAATCCACCAATGCCTTTATATGTACTCTACAAACATTCCTCTCTTTTACTCCGAACCTGTTTATTCCACCCATATTTTATTTCGTAAGAATAGAAATGCCACTATTTGAAATATAATACATAAAATTTCCTGAGACCTAGCAGTTTTGAACAAAAGCATAATGTTCAAGGGATATTAACATGATTTTCCATACATAAAGCATTACCTCATATGCACACTATTACCATGGCATCACACCATCTTTCAGCGTTATAGCCGCTTAACTTACCACTGGGACGACACCCAGGACAATTCCAAATCAGGGCAGTCCTTCGCCCTTCCACTTTTCCATTCCCATTTTATAAAGCATTTCGAAATAGAACTATATCCAGTTAAGATCCCATGTCCGCCCTTGACCGTAGGCACGGCTATTCGAATAGTTTTGACTCTGCGAGTTTGTACACTTTCACCACAAGAGACAATCAACTCATTGCCCCACACGATTCCTTAGTCATGTGGTTGAGCGGACCATCACGAGAACCGTTCAAAGTACCTCGCCCCTTCCATCATTTCACCCTATGGGTCGTTCCCACTGCGGTGGGTCCCATACGTTGTGCGGGATGTCCTCCTTCGAGCGTCTAGCGGTGGCTCCCGCCCGCTAGCCCGCCCGCCACGCAGAGCTTCACCTTTCACGGTGTCCCATTCAAGCCGTCTCACAGACCGCCACTTGCACATCCTCACACCACCTCCTGGAAGGATGACTTTCAGGGTCCGGCACATTTACTAAGCCAAGCTATACTTTACAGACTTGTGGTTGTACTGTTTTACACGGGTTGGCATGACAAGATTCAGTCCTTCGGTATCAGGCGGCCTACCACTAACCCACTTGTGCTTCCACTGCACCACACATACTCATACTCATACACACCCTCGAACCAATCCGCCCAGACATTAAAGCATGTTGGAGATTTTGGGAGCATAAAATATCCATCACCAATATACCAGTTATTTCCACCATGACTGCCCAAACCAGTTTCTCATGAATAAAAGTGATGCTTGGGACAATTTCTTGCCCCGAGTTCCTAATCAATACTAAGCATGGCATACGATTACGGACTTATTTTTGGAATGTTACTAATATATTTTTGCTAGGGCGACAAGGTTCACACATTCAAATACTCAAAGGAGGGGGTAATACTATTCAAGGTAAACAATGGCATATAACTAGAATATCAAATTTAGCATGTATTTGTATAAAAATAACAGCAATGCAATTTGTTAATTTAAAACAAAGTAATTTGCAGAAATGTAGGTTCAACATGATCAAAGTATTGACTCTTTGGAGTTACGGTGGTGGTGCTGGATTATCCGGATCTCCTAGTGCTGCTGCCTCGAATTCTTCCTCCTGAGCTTCGTATGCTATTTAATCGTGCGAAATACCCAAATAAAAGAAAAGCAATCAATCACTCAAAAGATCACCAGAAATTCATATGAACTCTAAAAATTATGATTTCAGTTCCATTGGACAGATCTTGATTTTAGATGAATTTAGAATTTTGTCCCATTTGATTTGGAGTTAAAATGAATAAGTTATGATTATTTGAAGTTCTCAGTTCAGTTTATTCTAAATATTCTCAAATTTCTGACAGTGGGTCCCACTGGCATTTTCAGATTTATTTTTAATTTTCCTTTTTATTTACGTTCTGTGCTATTGACATGTGGGTCCGGTTACTGTTCATGGGTCCACTTGTCAGCATGGGCTGGGTGCAGATGTGCCACTGACATGTGGGGCCCGGTCGTCGTCCAACGGCTCTGTCTGCAGTGGCTGACATGTGGGGCCCACCTGTCAGCGCAGAAATTAAAAGAAACTCCACCGCTACGCGCGGAGCCGGGGCTCGAACGCGCGCCGCGGGAGCGGAGGGGGAAAGAGACGCGCTGCGATAACCAAGTGAGCGGGGGAGGCATTGCCTACCCCATAAGGGCAGCATACCCTTTTAAGGGGGCTCTCGGAGGCGGTCGGCAGAGGAAGTCGGGGGCGACGGCGCCGGCGGCGAGCTGGGGTCCGGGAGGCTCGGGAGTTTCGTGATATATAAACTCCGCGTGGTGGTGAAGCTCCTGGTGATGTCAGCGGGGATGGAGGTGTACGGTGGCGGGCCGGCGGCGTGTGACGGCGGCGGCTCGGGGAGGCTGCTGTCGCCGGTGAAGCTCGGGCGATGGGAGGTCCGGTGAGGGAGGGGGTCAGCTTCGCCACGTTCTCGTGAAGCTCTGGGAGCTTGGGGGTTACTCGGAGGTGGCTGGGAGTGGCGGGGAGGGGGCGCCGGAGTTGGGGAAGAAGGAAGGGGCCAGCGGCGATTGGGGGGTTTTCAGGCCGATTGCTTATAGGGGAGGGAAGAGGATGGAGTTGCGACGGTTGGAGCTTCAAGCACGGTTTTATAGCGGAGAGGCACGCGGCGAGGGCGGCACTGGCGCGCCCGCCTGTTTGCGCCGGCGAGGGGAGGAACCAAATCTTGCCGAGATCTCGCGGAGAGAGAGCACAGGGTGCTGAACCTTGCCCGCAAGGGTGAGAGAGAGCGGGAGGAAGATCAGTGCGGCTGCGCGAGAGAGAGCGAAGCGCGAGGGCGCGGCCGTGGAGAAGAAGGGAGGAAGGAGAAGAAGAGCGGGGCCACCGGCCAGAGGGCTATCGCACGCGGGAGCGAGCCCACCGCCAGTGAAGCGAAGCGCGAGGGAGCGAGGCAGGCGGATGGGCGGGGCATCGGCGCCGAGCGCGGGCGGGAGGCGGGCGGTGGAGGGGCGCAGGTGGGCTACGCGTCGCGCATCGGGGCCATCCAGGTGGCGGCCCGCGAGGGTTTTCTCCCTTTTTATTTTTACAGACTTTTAGAAATGCCCAGATAATTAAATAAATCTCAGAAAAATATGAAACTAATTCCAAAAATTTCCGAAAAATTCACAAAAGCTCATGAGGACCTTCTGGACTTAGCAAAAATAATTCCAACTATGGTTGACATTTAATTTATTTGATTTCCTTGCTATGTATAGATGGATGCATATGAATTCATTTTTAGTAACATCTTTGTTTTTGCTTACCAAAATTTCTAGGGATAACATTCCATGCTTATTTACACTTCTCCTTTATTATTTTATGGACCATATTTTCAATTTCTTTATTTGATACTCATGTTTTATTATTTCATGTATTGATTTCTTCCCTCTTTTTTTTTACTTTTGTAATTCCTTTATATTTACAAAAAGTCAACAAACTCCAAATTCAAATGTAAAGCAAATAAAATAATCCAAAAACTTTATAATTTAATATTTATATTTTCCAGGATGTTACAACGGGTGAAGAGGATGTGGCGGCCGGAGGGTTAGGAGAAGAAGGGGGAGACTGGGGGCGCGGTAGAGGAAGACGGGAAGGAGCGGCGCGGTGGTGCAAAGAGGTGTTGGTGGCGATGGGGATCTGCAGAGGAGAGGAGAAGGGCGGTGTGGTCGCTTGGTAGCGCGGTGGCGAGCGTTGGCCTGGCCTCGCCGCCGGCCGAGTAGAAGAAAGGGGAGGAGAGCAAAAGGGGGCTAGGAAGAAGAAGCCAGGCTCTAGCCCCCTCCACAGGCGGCGGCGGCCAAGATAGAATTGGGGGATTTTGGGCATATTGCAAATTAGGCCTCAAAGGAACTAGGGTTTTCAATTAGGTCCTTCTCCCAATTTGGTTTCTTCTGTTTTGGCCCCTCCGGAGCTCCATTTTTAGCGTGGTTTGATCCCACGCGTTCGTGACGACGCGTACAACTGTACGGAGCAGTCCAGATTTGTCGTTTATGCGCCTAGATCGCGCCGGCCTGCGGAAAAGTGCAAAAAATGTAAAATGGTCCATTTCGAGCAATTAAATATAGAAAATAGTGCAAATGATGATAAATGGTCCTAAAATGCGAAAAATAATAGGGCAAAATTATAGTTAAATGTATATAGAAATGACGCATGTCACCGACTAATTTGTTCTTTCACTTTTCACTACAAGGAAAATAGACAGTGCCAATTATTAGGACTTGGGAGAAAGAAGCAGCACAGGAGGCCGCATCACGACCACACAGGAAGCGATATGGCAGTCAACAACAGGAGGCACTTAATTCTGTCTGTATCGAGAGGGCATATCACATATATAATCACTAGGTAGCTAATCTTCAAACTTTACCTTTGGACTTGACCAGCAAAAACCGGGAAAAAGAAAAATCAAATTATACCCAGGAAAGTGTACATGCATGCATGTGTCAGCATGTCTCTGGAAATGTGAACCATCCATGTGCGAAATTTTCCAACACACCTACGCTAACCATTTCTTAATTAATATCCCTAATGGGGCTGTACACTGTACTGTGCAGTTGGACCTAGGGGTGTTTTGTATTGTCTCATGTTTCTATGGGTGTGTTTGGTTGAACTGTGGCTTCTGAAAAAGCTGCTGTGAGCTGTGGGCTATGGAAAAGCTGCTGTAGGTTATGGGCTGTAAAAAAGCTATAAGCTATTTGGTTCAAACAAGTATAAAACTTACCTCCTATCTCTATTTTCCTTGAAACAACTATGAAACAGCTCTCTATTTTCACCATTTCAAAAAGCATAAACCCAAAAGCCAAAAGCAGGATCCAAGGTACTTTCAAATCAGACTACCTAAAAGTAGGCGCTTCAAAAGCGACTGGTTTCCACCCCTTTGGTTAGCTTTTGGCTTTTTAGAAGCAAAAGCAACTCCCAAAAGCTCAACCAAAGGCACCCTATATTTTGCTAGGAGTAGACAGAAACTAATATGAATATCTAGTTTGTCGAATCGATTTCTTCACGACTCTTACTTCTGTCTTATACACATATCTCTTTCTCATTTTTTTTTCACCGATCACCACTCCCTTTGAAAGACACTTTTTTTTATTTATTTTCAGCTAACAGCCATCAACCGAATACAACATGAAAACAATAATCTTCTTGTATTAGCTGTATGCAGTACTACTGTACGGACGTAAGACTGATCTCCTGTACGGATCCAGTTCGTAAGCGCTTACGTGTGTGACAAATTGGTAACTGAACCTCAGGCCGGTTTTCTTCTTTGTTACGTGCGTACGGGTGTTTTTTTAACAGCAACTGAATTGTCCTACAACCTTTGAATATTGCAAGGTTTTACCAAGAATATTAGACCTCACTTGGAATATGAAATTCCCGTAGAAATTGACAAAATCCCCCCATTCTGACAGGCCTTAAACTGATTATGCGTAACACATTAGCAATAATATAATATTTTAATATTTGGTTGGTTTAAAAGAAACTACAAAATGACCTTTATAAGCTTTTAAATATTTCATAACTCGAACCAACAACTCCATAAATTTAAATTAAACGATTTGAAATTTCAAACCTTGAAGGTTAACATTTATAAATTTATATTTAAACTAAAATTTGAATTTTACAATTTAAATCCTCTCAATTTAAAATTGAAACATTCAAAATTTCAATTTCTTATGATTCAAAAGTTCAATTTTTGGATTTTTCAAAATTTTAATTTTAAAATTTGAGTTTGGAACTTTAAAATTCAAATTTATAAAAATTTAAAATTTTGGAACTTGTATTTTTTGAAATCTAGAATTTAAAATTTTAGATTTTAATATTTATTTTAAAATGGAATATCAAAATCCAAATTTGAAATTTTGAATTGCCTGAATTTAATATTCTAAAATTCAGGATTCAAAATTTGATATTTTGGTTTTGAAATTCATGTTTTGGAAAAATATTTTTTTTAATTTGGATTTTGAATTCAAAAGGTTCCAATTTTGACTATGAAAAATTAGAGCAAATGATAAAAGTGTAATAGCAAAGACTCATTTCCTTTGGTAATTCAAGATAGACACCCTTTTCTACGGGAAAGTTATTCTTGAAAATTATGGCAACCTGGTTTTTAAGGTAATTTTATATTCCTGATTCAGATTACTGGCTATTTTACTAAATATGTTAATCTCATAGGATTACTGTAATATTCCTAGATATCCTTGGAGGATTCCACCTATGCCCATACATGTTGCACAGTTCAACTTGCTCTTACATTCTGATTGTGTGCATGTCAGGAACAAACTAGTAGTACTCGCTAACCGTGAACAAACAATAGAACTATGTATTCGTAATTCTTCCAGAAGAAACTTGGTCCTGTTTTTTTAGTGGTTTTTGGTTTCTCTCAATAATCAATATTCACTATACTAATAAGTCGCAGTCTAAAAAAGCAGGTTCAAGGTAAGGCACTAGCTAGCAATAGAATATTCTATGGATTTCATCGAAGTAAAAAAAAGATATAAAAGCAAAAAAAACACATTTCCTCTCAAATATATTATGAAGAATGTCGATGAATAGACACTGCATATTCCACATTTCCACTGAAATTTACAGGATGTCAGGGCACGATGCTGTTCCGTGTAATTCCCCCACATATATTCTTGATGTAACAGCATATTGTGCCCCATTTGGAGGGCAGGGGAATCACCACGGAACACATTCATCCAACTGGTTAGATATCTAAAGCTAATTCTTTGTTTTCTCTTTCTTGCCATTTTTCATCATTCGTTTAATTTTGAAAAAAATATTAGGCTGTGCCCAAAATGGCTTTTTTTGAGTGGCTTATGACTAAAAAGCACTGTAGTTGACTGAAATTGCATTATAACTGATGATGGTTTATTTGACGTAATTAGATTTAAAAAAATTACAAATAGAAAAAACAGGTTAGCCTATCACGGACAGTACAAACGAATACGAGAAAAACTGACAAAAAAGCTAAAAAATAGCTAAAAACCAGAAAAAGACAAAATTGTTGAATAGTGAAAAATAAGCTATAAGTTAGAAGTCTAAGCCATTTTAAACGGGGATGTCGACATCTTGAATGAGACGAACAAGCTAGCGGATCCAAAAATTAATAGCAGCGGGCGTACATTTCACATGAGCCGTATACAAAGATGTAATCACAAACTAAATTTCACAACGATATCGTATTTGAAGCATCATTCGTGTAATGTGTAGCAGCACTCCCTTGATGTACCCAGTACGGATTAGATATTCACAGCAAATCTAAATCTCACAACAATATCGTACTTGAAGTATCATACGTGTAATATGTAGCAGCACTTGTGCTAAATGTACCCAGTACGGATTAGATATTCACACCACATGTGTTCCCATGCTAGTAGATTCAATTATGATCAAACCCAAATATTGCTTGGATTTGAACACGGATAAGATCATGCGACCGAATTACAACCCAATACACCCATATATAACGATTAATTCTGCTTGAAGATCCACGGCTATTTCCGAACCAACGCATGCTACCCTTCACCGAAATTAAACGAGCCATCAGTAGTGTGTAGGGCTGGTGGGGACCCATGCACAGGCTGGGGCTACCATGAACTGCATGTGTTGGATTTGAAGGGTTGGGTCATCGATGACTCAATAATGTATTGTGAGTTGTGACTTGTGAGAGCAACTCCAGCAGAGCCCCTACTTGAGCTCTCATCCTATTTTTGATGGCCGAGGGGCAAAAAACTCACTCCAGCAGGACCCCTACTTGAGCCCTCAAAAGTAAAGGGCCTCAAATCTCCCCTCGAGCCCTCATTTCGAGGGGTCGGAGGAGCCCCTACTTTGAGGGCTCAAGTAGAGGCCTCTTGGAGTGAGTTTTTGCCTCGGCCTCAAAAGTAGGATGAGGATGAGGGTGGGTCCTATGTGTCATCCCCTCTAAGAATGAATTTGAGGGTCCTGTTTTGAGGGCACCTGCTGGAGTGTAGCCCAAAAAACAGAGCCCTCAAAAGTAGGGAGAGCCCTCAAATAAAAAGTAGATACCCTGTTTTGAGGGCTACTGCTGGAGTTGCTCTGAGTGGCTTGTCTTTGAAGGAATAGACAAGGGGTGCTACAGGGCAAAGATGTACTAGCACAGGAGCTACCTGCATAGTAGCCGTCCACCATCAGGCAACTAGCACACCCGCCCATTTCAGCTAAAATAAATAAATTATAGTTAAAATTATATTGTAATCGATTAAAATTACACTATAACTGATGGTGATTTTTTGATGTACTTAAATTTAAAAAATAAAAATAGAAAAAATATGTTAGCCAATCACGGACAATGCAAACGAATACGGGAAAAAGAACCGGTAAAAAAGCTCAAAAAATCCAAAAAATCGTAAAAAGATAAAATTTAGGAATAGTGAAAAATAAACCAGAAGCTCAAGCCGAATTGAGTGGGGCTCAGATGCGGAAGCGCGGCACCACGTTGGATAGCTACTACATGGATCAAAGAAAAAAGTAGACAATTCGTAAGAGGGATTTTTTTTGTACAATTAAGGCTTAATTACATAAAAGGATGTGTTTTACGAAAAAATCAAGAACTGATGCATAATTTAGGAAAATTGTGGGGTTTTATTCCGTGATGGTCCAATGTGTTGGAATCTAGGTGGTTGACAAATATGGTCAGAACATCGTGGTTGACCAACATGGTCGAAACATCGTTGTCGACCAATATAATCGAAACATCACGGTGGAAGGAAGGTGGTCGAAGGACGTGGTCAGATTAATGTGATCGAAATATCGTGGTCAAATCATCGTGCTCGTAATCACGTGATCGGTTTAATGTGTTGTCACAACATGATTGAAATATCGTGGTCGATCAAATATGGTCGACACAACGTGATTGAACTAATGTGGTTGAAACAACATGGTCGAACCACTGTGATCGACATAACATGGTCGAACGTATCGTGCCCGAAACCTCATGGTCGACTGAAGTGGTCGAAACATACTAGTCAAAACTATCATGGGTGAACCAACGTGGTCAAAACAACATGATCAAACTTATCATGGTCGAACATATTATGGTTGACCAAAGTGGTCAAAACAATCGTGATCGAACCAGCATGGTCGACACAACATGGTCGACTGAAGTGGCTGAAATCTCGTGGTCGAAACTATCATGGTCGAAGCAGTGTGGTCAACCTAAGTGGTCAAAACATGGTAGTCAAAACAACGTGGTGGAACCAAGGTGGTGGAAACAATGTGGTTGACCAAAGTGATCTAAACATCATGGTTGAAACAATCGTGGTCGAAACATGGTGGTCGAAACATCATGGTCGAAACATGGTGGTCAAAATAGCGTTGTCAATCGAAGCGTTCGAAACCATTCTAGTCGAAACCTCGTGGTCAACTGAAGTGGTCGAAACCATTCTGATCGAAACCATCGTGGTCAAACAACAGTGCTCAAAACAATATGGTGGAAACATCCTGATCGAAAAATTCATGTTTGAATCAGCATGGTTGACACAACGTGGTCAAAATATGGTGGTCAAAATCTCATGATTGAACAACATGGTTGAACTTATTGTGCTCGAAACCTTATGATCGAAACAATATGGTTGAATGTATCATGCTCAAAATACCACTCTCTTCGTGGTTGAATTGAAGTGGTCGAAATATCCTGATCGAAATTACATGGTCAAACCAATGTGGTCCAATCCTTGTGGTCGAACCTGCGTGCTTGACCTAAGTGATCGAAATAGCGTGGTCGACCTAACGTGGTTGAACCAAGGTGGTGAAAACATCATGGTTGACCAACGTGGTCGAAACATGGCGGTCAAAACAATATGATCGAAACATCCTAGTCAAAACTATCATGGTTGAACCAAAGTGATCAAAAGATACTAGTCGAAACTATCATGCACGAAACCTCATGGTCGAACCGTAGTGATCGAAACATCTTGATTGAAACTATCATGGTCGAACCAACATGGTCGAAATATCATGGTTGGCACAACGTGATCGAGAAAACATGATCAAAACATCGTGGTCAGCACAACGTGGTCGATCCAACGTGGTGGAAACAACCTAGTCGAACTATCATGGTCGCCACAACATGGTCAAAACCTCGTGGTCAAAAATATCATTATTGAACCAGCGTGGTTGACCCAAGTGATCAAAACATAGTGGTCAAACCAGTTTGGTCAATCCAAGTGGTCAAAATAGCGTGGTTGACCTAACGTGGTAAACCAGGATGGTGGAAACACCCTGGTCGACTAACATGATCGAAACATCATGGTCGACACAATGTGATCGAACATGGTTGTCGAAACAATGTGATCGAAACAACGTGGTTGAACGTATCATGATCGAAACATCATGGTCGAAAAGATCATGGATGAACCAAAGTGTTCGAAAGATCCTGGTCAAAACTATCATGGTCAAACCAGTGTGGTCAAAACAACATTGTTGAACGTATCGTGGTCAAAACCTCGTGGTTGACCGAAGTGGTCGAAACATCCTGGTTAAAACTATCGTGGTAGAACCAACATGGTTGAACATTTCATGGACAAAATAACATGGTCAAATGTGTCATTGTCGACTGAAGTGGTCTAAATAATCATAATCGAATCAGCGTGGTTGATACAACGTGGTCGACTGAAGCGGTGGAAACATCGTGGTCGACACAACGTGGTCAAGCCAAGTGGTCGAAACAATTGGTTGAACGTATCATGATCGAAAATATTGTGGTCGAATCGAAGAGGTCGAAAGATCCTGGTTGAAACTATCGTGGTCGAACCAACGTGATCGAAATTACATGGTCAAACGTATTATGGTCGAAACCACGTGGTCGAAACATCCTGGTCAAAACTATCAAGGTCAAACCAACATGGTCGAAATAACATGGTCAAATGTATCATGGTTGAAACAGCATGGTCAAACATATCGTGGTCGACCGAAGTGGTTGAAACAATCGTGATCAAACTAGCGTGGTTGACACAACGTGGTCGACTGAAGTGGACAAAACCTCATGATCAAAAATATCGTTGTCGACCCAAGTGGTCAAAATATGGTGATCGAAACAACGTGGTGGACCTAATGTGGTGAAACCAAGGTGGTGGAAACAACATGGTCGACCAAAGTGGCCAAAACATCGTGGTCGACACAACATGGATGAACGAATGTGGTGGTGTAAATAAAAGGGCTCACAATGCATAACGTTTTCGAAATTATGTTGTTAGGCAGCATAGTCGAAATATCGTGGTCGAAATAATGTGGTGAAACCAAGGTGGTGGAAACAACATGGGCGACCAAAGTGGCCAAAACATCGTGGTCAAAACAATCGTGATTGAAACATCGTAGTAGACACAATATGGACGAACGAATGTGGTGGTGTAAATAAAAGGGCTCACAATGCATAACGTTTTCGAAACTACGTTGTCAGCCAGCGTAGTCGAAATGTCGTGGTTGAAATAACGTAGTCGACTAATGCACTCGGAACAACATGTTCAAAAAAACGTGGTCAAACAAATGTAGTGGTGTAAACAAAAGGGCTTACAATACGGAAATTACATATTCCATAAGTAAGCAGAATACAGAAGGAAAAGTGTATATTAGATATACATGAATAAGCACATACACATGGAGTATGATACATGATTCAAAGAAAGCTATGATTACTGAAGTCTATGTATGTGCTGGTTGCATGTAGTAACCAAGTAAGTATTTTTTTTTTACAAAATCCTAAGAGGTTACAAAAGTGTATCATAGAAAAGAAACAATGGTAACAACAGCAGGTACTAAATAGAAGAAAGCACTTCTTTATATATGTATTTTTTGTTTTAGCAGAAGGAACACCTTGGTCATCTTCGATTAACATTTTCAGTTCTGAACATCATGTAACTGGCTGTGGTCAAAGCGTCGTGCTCGAAGCATCATGGTCTACGGTACAATTGAGAACGTGATCGAAGCACCATAGTCAAAGTGCGATAGCAACTGGCCCTGACGACTGTTTCAACTACGACACTTCGACCACGTCCCTTTTTTCTAAAAATTACTTGAAATGTCATGGTCTGCATTGCGGTCGAGAATGTCATTGAAGCGCTATGGCAACCGGCCCTGACGACCTGCTTCGACCACGAAGTCGTAGTCGAACGGATGTGAAAGAAGCGCCGTACTCAAAGCATGACGGTCTACGTCACGATCGAAAACATGATTGAAGCGCGATAGTCGAAGCGCTATAGCAACCCTACGGCAAACTTGGTAAATGTAGCACAAAATTTGATAAAGATAGCACCTAGCATACCAGGTCCATGAGAGAAAACTCAATAAAGATATAAATAGTAAATCCTATAAAATTTGATAAATGTAGCATAAAATTCGATAAAATATAGCACCTCACGTCCATGAGAGAACAGAGTAAATTTGGTAAAGATAGCACAAAATTCGATAAAGATAGCACATAACACCTCAGATCCATGAGAGAAAAAATCGGTAAACGTATAAATAGTAAATCCTGTAAAATTCAATAAAGATAGCACCACGGGTCCATAAGAGAACAGGAGCGGCGATGGGGTTGGCGCGGCCAAAGAGGAGGAGGGCAGGTGAGCAAAGAGGAAAAAGGAGCTGAGGGCGCGACCCAGGCGAAGAAGTGGAAGCGAGAGCAAGGAATCGGGGAGTAGGTAGTGAATAGCAAGCGAGGGTAATAGAGCGGAGGACGCGGGGCATCTACGAAAAAGGCAGCTGCGATGCGCCACGACAAAAGCGATGTGAACATTCACAAGAACACACGGAGCTCACCCAAAGGTCGTGCATCGCGCGGTCCGCCCGATCGAACGGCCGATGCAGGCGCAGCTAAAGAAGACTATCTGAAAAAGCGGAGGACTCTTTCGCAAAATCGGTGACGTGGCACGGGGGGAGGCCAGAAATCCCCCAGATTTAATATAGGGACTATGGGTGGATTGTTTTGTGATGTAGTTTATGTTTATTGGTTTAATTTTTGAATTCTACCTGTCCACGAGAGAGACATTCGCGTATGATTTTAGCTGATATAAATAAAGTTGGTTTAATGCCTACTACAATCGATTTATAGACTCTATTTTAAAAAGATATATTATTTAAAAGCTAGCTACTATATATAAGTCAAAAGCTAAAAGCTGAAAAAAAAAAAGCTAGTTGGGTTACACTTCAGTAGTGTGGATGGCGGATGAGAAGGCAAGGGAGGATAAATGAAGTGTTGACCTTACTGCTATTTGCATAGTGAATTAAGAGTTATCCTCTAGGGACCAAATTTCGGCTCAATTTGCATATAAATCTTTAGCATGGTTTTCTATCCCCACACACATGCATACATATAAACATTCATACATGCGTGAAAATGATTCTATACTCTTCTCTCAGACATGAGCTGGTCCTACCTTTTTCCATACTCATTAGCCAACGTGATCTCGACCATTTGTGGCAGAGATCGACTATACTGGACCGAGGAAGAGATTGCACGTCGTTGAGTCTGTAAGTTCACCCTTATATACCAGATGATATATGCTTTTTTTCTAAATAATTACTTTATTAGGGTGCCTTAGGAATGCAGGAGTTCCACAGAAAACAGCTTAATTCTCATAAATGTTTTAAAAAAATCTCGCGCTCCAAACATAGACCTAGATATCTATCATCAGTTCAACGGTCAGACTGCACCAAATCGTCACATCCGTATTAGTAGCCTATTTGCGTCAACCAACTCAACATCTATTTAACGCTGAACACCCTTAACATCTACTAGTCAACACTCTTTTCAGCAATCTTTTGTCCGAACCAACACTAACATAATTTTTTTTTCTCACAGCTTATTTTAATTTATAACTTATAGATTATAAGTTTTTTTAAAATAAATAAGTAGAACACCTTCTTTCTCGCTGTTTTGAAACGGTTCATTGAATTAGTCTCTTAGAAACGATTTATTGATTTTCGATTTATTTATATAAGTATTTATACTATGATAAAAAAAAAAAGAAGAAGCTATGAACCGCGGCTAGAAACCAGAGGCTCCATACAAAGAAACGCCAAACCAACGGAAGGGCCGTACGCTGCTCTCAGCGTCAGGCCGACGCCACCGAGCCGACATGTGATCGGCCGGGACGCGTGTGAAAGCGGTGGGCCTCCCGCGTCGCACGCAACGCAACGGCTGCCAAGTGGAGCGGAGCGGACGAGTCAAAGGGGCGACTTTGCCGTTGTCGCTCGCCCGTGGTCATCGCCCCGGCCTACTCCCACCTGTCCCAGGTCGCCCCTCTCCCACTGACAGCCCGACCCATCGTACGGAGCCCACGTGTCTGCGTCGAGTGGTCAGAACCCCCACCCCCGCCCGGGCTGTACTCCGTGCCGCTGATTTTTTTTCTTCGTGGTCTTTAAGCCTATTCTACATATCTTTTCCACTCAAAACTTATATAGCTATAGTTTCCTTTACATAAATAAATACAATTATTTTTCTCCATCTTTTTAAAATAATTTATTAAGATAACTTTTTTAAAAATAGATTTATCGATATTTGATTTACTCGTACAAGTATTTATGTTAAGATAAAAATCATCAGTAATAGTAGAAAATGACACGTCGTGAGATTTGTGCTTAGTGCTTGGCCGACTGAGATCGATCGATGAGATCGTTGGAGGGAGAATTCCAATTAATTGACCGTTCATACGGATTAGGAAACGGCTAGAGGACGCAATGCAGTATGGTTTGACCTGTAGAAAAACGTGTCGAGTCTATGTCACTGTTGAATTTATTCAAACCGTATCATGTCAAGCACTTTTTTTACATTATCTTGGTCCTAATAAAATCATCACATGCTATTATCAAATCGATGAAGTTACAAATATAAATTTGAAATTGTTGAACACATATGGCCCCTGCTTGGGTTTTAAACGTAGATGGGTGTAAGCGTGCACTGATTGACTTGTTTTGTGTGCCTCATATTTAAGTTCTACTACGTGATATTTTGATGCTGTGTGTATATGGGCATATAAGACTACATTTGTTTGAAATTTTATAAGGAATTTGAACCTTTCAATATTAGAGTACTATTTGTTTAACTTTTACGCGGAGATTTACTCACCATAAGTATATGTGCTTAAATAATTCCATCCAAAAATTGTGGATGCTAAAAAAACCTATGTTATTTGCCTTCAAATGTAAACAAAACCCGTCCAAACACAGTGACACGGCAGATATACCCGTTTTGAACCTTTCATTTCTTCAGCAAAAATGAAGGGCATCTTATTCTAGTTTATCTATAGGTAAAATAATCCATTTTGCTTCATGGAGCGAGAGGTTTAGGGCTATATATAAGGGGCACGTTTGATGAGTTGAAGCTCTCCTTCCGCCAAATCGCACATAGAAACAAGCTAAAGGTTAAGCTGCTGATAACCTCCAACTTACCCCTTTTTTTCCCTAAAATATTCTAGGTCCATGGTTTTTAACTTTTTCATGATCATCGATGCAAGAGTTTGATTATTGTTCTTTCCAAGTAATATGCTAAAAGTCATAACATCACGAAAGTACCATAGTAATGTTATTTCCATGTGCCAATCCAGATACTTCTACTAATAACTTTGGTGAACATTTCAGATATTTGATCACACAAATACCACAATAGACTAGATATATTTATGAGCGAAGCCCTTGTTTTTTAAGGGGTGATTTTTTTTAAAAGGGAAGGAGGTAGAATTCAAGTGAAAGGGAGAGAATTTATAGCCATTGGATCTCTAATCCAATAGTCCTAAATCTAGATAATAGTTAGAAAAAACATCCGGATGATGTTTAACAAAACCCAAAAAGAATATCTACCATGAGCAATGTAATTTACAAACAAAAACCTAGTTAAGATGATCAAGGAGTCAACCAACATACATCGTCCCCTTCATCATCTACAACAAAAAGATGTTTTATACAATTAACACATCTTACCATGTAAAAACCCACATACCAAATAGACACAAAACATACCATCATCCATATATTTACCGTAAACCATACGACATCCATATATTAACCGTAAACTAGGAGAAGATCATATTTTCCATGACTTGGATTACTATTCAAAGTCCCAGCTAAGAGGAAGAAGGAATGAACCCACACACATCTTGTTCCACTACAAGATATCCCAGATTTACCGACGTTTAATTTAACCTCGTGTATAGCCAACACCCATAAAACCAATCTAAGATGGCGTTTAATTTAATTCAGGCATTTAATTTCTATGGCGCATATATATGTCGTCTTAGAGTTTACTGTAGTGCATATATACAATGGCCTAACAATTATAATTTAGGGTGTTTATAAACACCTTTATTAGTAGCTACCATGATTTTTTATAAATGTTGCAGAAAATTCAATCTAAAATGGTGTTTATATACGCCGGAGACAATCAACTGCGGCTTTTAGATGAAACTAGTATAGTGCTTTTAGATGAATTCGTACCCATGTCTAGTATGTATAATGTGTAGTGCTCCATTTGACTGGTATGGCAAGAGAACCTATAAACAAACACCGAGTCTATAAGTGACAAATGATAAAACACAAGTTTTTAAAGGAGTATATAGAACATATCTTACATCGCTGCAATATGAAATATCGTACTCCATGTCGAGCCGACATTCAAGCAATTTTGCGAGTTTTTTGCAGTCTAACTTGTCACACCGCGGCGGATCTCGTCCAAACTGAGATATGGATTGTTCATTTTGCAAAATTTAGAATTATTTGTTTATAAATATATATATACACACACACAACAAGGGAACAATTATATCAACTTACACAGAACTGGAGGTCCATGTAGTGGAATTTCTCATCTAACCACAACAAGGCTTCGTTGCACGCAACCGTCCGAACACCCATGTTGAAGCAATCACAATCAATGGGTTTATTTGCATCTAAAATATCTCTAAGTGTTCGAGACTTAAAGAAATTGGATATGGTCCGTGTTTTGAACCCATTCTTTGCTACAAAAAAACAAGGAGCAGAACGAATTAGTTGATCACATCTTAGTATATTAGTATATGCAATTAATTAGCAAAAATACTTACTCTAAACACTCTTCATCGTCTATCGACCGGATGTATGTGCTCAACCAATACAATAGTTCATTTCGCCGCTGAATATTTTGGCGGATGGTTGAGGACCAAAGACAATTTCGGCAGTTGAGTGACCTCACCCGGATTATCGATCATTATGATATCATCCGGATTATCGCTGACCTCTATATCTTGTTCATCATCCTGGTACCCTCTCATGTGTTTAATGTGGAGTTCCACAAGATTGCAGGAGCTTGAACCTAAACCTACTTATATCATCCTGAAAATATGAGCAAGTCTTTGATCTATTAACCGATTATTTGACAAAAAAGTGACTATGTTTAGAAATCTCCCTATGAATTACCTGGGTCACATGGTCAGATAGAGTAATTCCAGTCCAATACTCCATATATTTTATCATCCATAAACCACAACTTACCCTGTGCAAAAGTGAAAAAAAAACTAACGTGAGTGATATAGATACCGTTGCAAGTCAGGCAATGGCATAGACAACAAGTCAGATGATCTTTTACCCATTTGTTTGTATTCTCTCAGTGATCTTATCTATAATTGGCCAAGATGCCACTTTAATATCCGCCCATTTATTTCGGTACAGCTGTGTATGCTCTGCTACAAGTTTTATTACTCTTTCCAGTCCTCTTAACTGTTGTGACCGAAACACCAATATTTAGAAAGGAATATTAGAATTAAAATACAATATAAATCTATATATTAATCATTAGTACCTACCGTAGTTTTGAGATCTCGACGGTCCGATAGTTCTCGTCCGAAAGAATCCAAGACATGTATCTCACATTTTTTGGCATTCACAACCGCTAGGTACCAGTGAAACTTCTCAATATTAATTGGAAGGAGCACCTGCACTAACAGAGTTTTATCTAAAATTTTTCTTCTATCTTTAAATTAACAAAATTAACATATGCATGATATTATATATATATATATATATATATAATAATTATGGCATCGACAAGTTTACCATATCAGCGTGTAAATACTTTTCGACCCTTGTATAATCTCGTCATCTTTATAGTTCAATGCCACCTTAGGAGCAGAGGCGGGCGAACTCGTGTCAAAACCGACAAACGACGGAAGAATGGAAGAAAGATCAAGTCTCGAAGATATAACGCCTGCAAACAAACTCGCTTGTCACTTACGGTGGGATGCCCTCTTATTCCTTGGCGAGAATAGACGGTCCAGATCGTTCGCGCCAATTGTGTTTATTGAGTAGTTAATTATGTTTAGTTAATCTGGTTTAATAAGCGTAATCATCTTCTTACGTTAATGTTGAACCATGTACTCATATATATCTTTCTCGAAGGAATAGAGGAGATTATCACCGTCATTATCAAATACATCGTAGCCCTAGTTTTGTAGTCTAATTTCCAGTAGCTCGCGATCGCATTCTTGGAGATTTTCCTTCTTTGTTCCAGATTTTCTCTGTTCTTTTGATAAACGATCAGGTGATCTACCAGTAAACTTTGAACTCGGCAATAAGTAACAGTAGCAGATTCTTGGCATCATTGTGATATGTGCATGACGGATGTTACAGATGAAGATATCTCATGATTACACAATAATGAAGAACAAAACCATTCTTTGTGTTTCCTTATCTGTTACAAATTAAAAAAAATGCTCGATGTTGCCTATGCAAATGGAAGGCGGGCTCTTCATTCAGCATATTCTTTGCTTTGAGGTGAGAAAATTTGAAATTTGATTTGTGTAGAAATCTGGCTGGATTGAGTTGTTGGGGATCTCAAGCGTCTGCAGGGAAGTCACACCTGCAAGAGACAACCAAGCTCAATGCTTATGCTGATGTTCAACCTGAGAGAACAAGCAGAGTTTTGCACCGACCATTGATCCGACCACAACCGCTCCCACTGTAAGAAACCCAAATACCGTGTCATTGGGTTTCTTCTCACTATATGGCACACCCGAACATGATGATGAAGTAAAGATGCACAACAAACACTAATAAGCGGTGGGCATTGGAGCAACAAGAAGAGAGTTTCTCAATCCAACTTTAGAAATACTCTCCTTAGAGTGGCGGTTCCATCTGTCGGATGGCACCACGTTCCACATGTCAAAGTTGGAGAATGCCCTACAAATTTAGTCGGTATGGTCAATGAATAGAAATTTGAGAAGAAAATTAAACAAAACTACACCAAGAAATAAATTGGCAAACATTAGACAGTATCATCAATAAAAAAGGCAACATTTGTAGAAAAACCTTCTTGACAGGGCACCCTTCATAAGTTTCATAAGGACCTTCTTTAGCAAACAAGTTCGTGAAGCTTTGAGCATGATAGTAAATAGTTTCAAAATATACTTATTCAATCTTGAGCTGAAAAAGAGATTCCATTTGTTACATATCAGCTAAGTCTGAGAAAGGAACAGTGCGACAATGAACAGGGAAAAAGTACCTCTGGTGAATCAAATGGCATGCCAAGTAATATGAAAGTATCGCCAAGCCTTGAACACCTATGCCAATTGGCTGTGCAGTATATTTGATCTCTTTGCGGTTTCAACAGGTAATAATTAATATCAATTATTTTGTTGAGATTGTATGTGACAGATTGAAGTAACACTGTAATAAAATCAACAATCTATCGTAACATTCGACATAGGCCGAATTGAGGATCTAAAATAAGTAGGATCTGAGAAAACCTCACCAACTTGTCAAAGTCAAAATATCTATTTTTCCAACCACTGCTACCCACAAGCTTAGATGGATGGGACTCTATAGGGACACCACAATGAAGTTTATCATAAGGCGTGTAAGAATACAACCATCATGATTGAATTCGGACAAAGCAACGACAAGATATACCTTTTCCCTTACAAAACGTGGTAAAGCAATAGATGCTAGGTTGCGGACAACAGTTTGATTGGACTTGTGAACTCAATTATCTCGGTGCACAAGTTTGAAGATTTGATTGTGCCCAGATTCTGCTGGTTACTTTTCCTATTGCATGTATCCCGCACACAATTAAGATGTTAGAAACATCCTTGGAACTGATCATTACCAGAGCAAAAATTGGAGAAGGAATCATGAGTCCATAAGCAAGTACTCATATTTGTTTTGCTACCACATGTACCTTGTAAAGCATATATGGTGTACCAGTTTCTATCTCTGTGCCTTCAAAATGTCAAACCAGAGGGTCTGTCTTTGGAACAAATTTCTTTGCCTTGCCTGAAACCAGAAAGCTAGGTTCTTGAAGTCATTACCATTTCAATAGATTTCATATCTAAAATACAATTTCCAGACAACTTCTCTCTCATATTTATTGTACAAATTCTCAAACTCATCGCCCCAGCAATCAGCCAAACCTGGAGCTTCATTAGGACAAAACAATGACCATTCTTCATTAATTTGGACTCTTTGCATGAATAGATCAGGAACCCAGAGCGCATAGAATGAAATACCAAACCAACTCTTGCTCAAACCAACTCATCATTCAGACACCATTTAGTTTGTAAAATCATAGTTATTAATTAAATGAAATACCAAACCACTCATCACTACAGTATTTTTGGGGTATTTTGGAGCATTGCATTATGCGATTTTCACAAATGGGGATGCACGCTCACATGGGAACCAAAACATTCCCTCATAGGCATGTAGATCGTGCCTTTAGATCAAATTGAATGAGGTGCATCATACATCCCATCACGTCAATTTGGCAACTCGATCAAGTATTGGTCCTATTGGAAACTTTTAGAGCCTATATAATCTTCAAGGAATGAATGATATATACCTAAACTTATATCCAAAAATAATAATAGTACCAAAAATCTGTTACATGCATTTTCAAAACTTGACTACAATGCTTCATGCTGTACCTTGAATATCCTTGAGTATTAAAAGTGTGAGAATTGTTCCAATGTTCTAAAGTGCTCTTATGATGATGAAAGAAGAATGTCACACCTAGCATTTCTTGGCAATCTTAACTCAAAAATATTGGCGAAGGAATTATACTACATTAGTTGAACAAATCAAAGTATAGTAAGAAAATGTTGCAACAAAGAGAACAATCTATTTCACAAAGATGCCACGAAAATTTCAAGAAAATGGCAAAACAAGATCAATGTAATGCAATTAGCTTCCATCAAGAAACAACAGGATATGAAAATTGTGTTAATAGTAATCAATGAAGCATGCAAGATGACAAGATTACAATATCATACCTTCATTGGAGCAACATTATACGTGGACACACCAAGAATTGGAGCTGAATGCGATTTTCAAGATATAAAATGCAAGAGCACTTTCACCTGGTTTAACCCTCACCTACAAATGGAATAGATCCAGAATAAATATACAAAGAAAGGGCTTAAAAATTGTACGTAAGTTCCAAAGGATTACCTCTCTCGAGTAGGGATGAACTTCCATGGCATTCCATCAAGAACATCGCATTAAATTGCACAATTATCTCTCTGCAAACAAAATGAACAGCCTTGATCTCAAAAGGAAGCAAATGAAGTCCCAAAGACAAAAGCGGAAATCTTGCTAAACTTTGTGCATAAGATTACCGCGGGCAAAATACAAAAGGGCATGCAATTTTGCTATTTCATATATGAGAATACCGAGATATTGTGGGCAATAATACCGTGAATCTGTGGGCAATTAGTTGAAATCACATAAACATGAACAATAAATGATCCATGTCAAAGTTAAGCTGCTTTGCTCAAGTTCTACAACAATTAGCTTGGGACTACGACTCAATTTTACTCTAGGCATGCAATGGTTGTCAAATTTGTACCAAGTAAACCTTTAACACAGAATGTTCCAAATATCTTTCGCGGATCTAGCATCACATGCGATGTCATATAAGCTTAGTATTTGAAAAGAAGGTACTCGCTATGCTATCATAAACATTGGTAGCGGATAATCGAGGAAAGAAATTCACAAGGATATGTTAGGGACAAGTAAAAGAAATGTAATTTACGCACTGAAACTATTTGGTGGATGGTAGTTCAATACCTCGGTGTGTAGGGTGCAAACAAGATCTAAACAAAATGGAAGTAGCCAGAAACTTGGAACCCTATGTTCAGCAAGGCTCACCTTGATGTCATGGTTCCATCTCGAGCATGCCGTGAGATCTTCTCCTCCACACTCTGCAGAGAATGAAACATTGTTGCACACCACAAACACAATAGTCCAAGTTCAAGCCCACCTCATGAATCAGAACGTTATACTACATGTCAATTTATCGCAACCTTCAACTATATATCTATTGATGGTTACCAATAAGGACTCTGCTCCATAAGACCATAACAAATTTTTAATCCCAGTCATTTTCTAATTAGATCCATCGTCGAACCTGAAATAATTTGATGCCATTTCCATCACATTTAGGGAACACCCTCCTAACTCCGGTTATTGTACATGCACAAATTTCAGCATAGACAATTATAGATGAATGATGATATAATATAGAGCGTGAGAGAGAGGAGGTCTCATTTCTATACAAGATACAACCTTCTAAAGTAGACAACTACAACACGATAATCTGTGTGGCATCCCTACTAAGGACTCTTATCGCTTAAATACATTCCCTTGCAAACCCCACGAAGAGAAACGATAATTATGAACTCCGCATAGCCTCGAATCGCAACAATTTTCACACAAAACATAGCAAAGCAGCGGTGTTTGAAATAAACCCTACTCAATCATGGAGCTGTGATGTTAGCATCGACCAAATCAAGCGCAACCTAATCGCGATCCCTGCACAAAGCGCATTTTGGAACACCCAAGAAGTAAATTGAAACCAAATCGAACAAGGAGGAGAGGGGAGGCATACCTGCGCGCTGACGGTCCCGCCAGAGCTCGTGGCACGGCAAAGCGGCGGTGACAGCGTGACGGCAGCGTAGAGGCGCCGACCATCGCCGCCGCCACGCCGAGCGGTAAGCTGCGTCGCCTCGAGCTCTTCTCCCGGCGCGCCGCGGGCGGTGGTGGGGAGGAGGAAGAGGCGAGCAGCGCGGCGGAGGAGCGTGGGCGCGGGGCCATGGTCGGCGTGGGTGGCGGTGGAGGAGCGAGAGGAGAGGTGGTGGTGGAGGAGCCTCGGGAGCGGAGGCATCGCGGCGGCGGTGAGAGGCGAGAGGGGATGTCGCCGCCGCGATCATGCATTCGTTCGGTGTGCGCGGCCGGACACGCGGCGGTGGAGGAGGCGGGAGAGGCGGCGGCGCGGGTCTCAAAGGGGCAGCCGGCGCGGCGCCCGAGGCATTTCTTGGTGGCGGGCGGTCGGGCTCCATGAGGACGCGACAAATGGCGCGCGCGGCGGCGCTCCGAATACTCCACGCCGTCACTCGCCACCGCCACCTCCTCCTTCTCTGCGATCGATGAATCAGTAGCTACGCCGCGTCCATCCTCGCGCCGCTCGACACCCATCTCATCCTCATCGCGGGATTCGAGCGAGGAACCCAGAATTAGGCGCTAGTTCTTCTGGTGGACCTGAAATTTCCAATGCCACATTGGATAAAATACTCCCTCAATTTGTCCACCCAAAACTAGCAGCTGGCTATATGCAAACATACATTTATCCACGGATTTACCATAAACTATAAAAAGTATTTACTATATGCATGGGTTGGTTCTTTTGGGCTATTGCTTATGGTTTTTTAAATTCTGTCAATTCGTAAGAGGCAGTATGCAAAGGAAAATAGTCGCATACGATTTTGTCAGGTACAGCTGAACTCGGTACACTTTTTACTACAATTTTCTTGTTGACCTCGCCTTGAAAAAACGTACCATTTAAAAATTAGTTGTTGTAGCATAAACTATAAATCATAAATCATAAATGAAAAAGAACTCAACATATGAGCCTACATACATTACGTTCATCGTCGGACTAAAAAAGGATGGTTTGTACAATTTGACCAACTATATGGCTGTGATCAATTCGGCTTATGGCTTATGGCTTCTGGCTTATTTTGCACTATTCATAAATTTTGTCTTTTTTTGAACTTTTGGCTTTTTGTTGAGCTTTTTTGTCGGTTCTTTTTTCCCGTATTTGTTTGTATTATACGTAATGGGCTAACATATTTTTTATATTTTTAAATTTTTTAAAATTTAATTATGCGAAATAAGCCTCTATCAGCTACAGTGCTTTTTTCAGCCAGCTACAGTGTTTTCAGCCATAAGCCATGAGCTTTTAAGCCGAGTTGATCACCACCTATATTCTAGCCAAATCGATTATATCTGAATCTACATTGGGGTCTCTTTTTTGAGGTTCTAAAAACTGTTTTTCGACTTTTCTACAGTAACTAACTTTTAAATAGAGTGTTTTTCAAAACAGTGTCTGCAAGTTAATTATAATACATACTAAAGCGATTTTATTTACAATGGCCAAAATTGTGCATGAGTTTCTGTTACTCTGTACTCTGTTTTATACAAACAACCTAAAAATTATAAGACACAATTAAAAATCAAAAGTCAAAATCAAAAGAATATTCACCATAAACTATGGGATGATTTTTACCTTGACGTGACTCACATGAAAATCCCAGCTAACATGCGATAGCGTGAACCTACATCTCGTTCATCGTCAACCAAACTACGATGTTTTGTAACGTATTCTGTAAAGTTTGGCAGCTAGCCAAATCGAACAGATAAGACTGGGTGGGTTCTCTGCGCTGTACCATTAATTTTTTGTTTATGGTTTTTGATTATGATTGTTCGTAATAGATAAGTATATAAAAGAAAACAGTTGTATATAAATTTAACCAATATAGCTGAACTTTGTACAATATCTATTACAATCTACATGTAGACCTAACCTTGAAAAGACATATCGTTTAAAAGCAGAAAGTGCTAAGGCAAAGTTAAAGCCAAAAAGAACACAGCCAAAAAGAATCTCGATCCATGCATTTATCATAACCTATGAGAAGATGCAGGCCTCATTTTTTTAAGTTATGGCTGATGATTATTTTATTACGGTTAGTAGGTTTGATAAATAATATCGACTGATAAAAGTTGAAGCCGAAAATCAATTGAAAAGCCAGAAAAAGTGGCCATATACATGACGTGGTTTATGGAATTATGCCAGCCAAGATGAGGTGGTGTTAACCTACGTTACAGATGGCAATGGGTACCCGAAACCCGAGTACCCGATGGGTTTTACCCGATAAGGAGGCGAGTATGGAAAGATATCTTCACCCGCGGGTATGCTAATGGGCAAAAATCTCTACCCATCGGGTATGCGGGTGCGGGTGCGGGTGTATACTACCCGTACCCGCATACCCGCGGGTAAAATATACCCACGGTGTATATTAGATATAGCAACAGTACATATACCGTGGCCGTATATATATATTCAAACGGCGATGGAAATACCCACACTCGTATATACCTGTGCCCCGTATATACCCTTATCAATTCGGGTATGGGTTACCCGTCGGGTATAAATACCCGCGTGGGTACGGGTATGGGTAAGTTTCTATACCCGTGTGCGGGTACGGGTATTGTAGCGGGTGCGGGTGCGGGTATCGGGTACGGGTATGGTTTAGCTATACCCGACGGGTATTTACCCGTTGCCATCTCTACCTACGTACATATCGTTCATCCTTAACTAGAAAAAGACGTTTGTAAAACTTGGCCTGCTGCGTAGAGTCTAGTTGGGTTTGGTTGGACTTTTGGCTGGTTTATATTTGTACATATTATAGTAACTAATATTTAAATAGTATATTTTTTAGGTAGAATTAACAGAAAGATTATAGTAAAAATATACTAAGTTTAGGTGTACCGACTAAAATCATATGTAACTATTTCTCTCTGTATACTGCTTCTCACAAACAGATAGAATTTTAAATTATAAATTATAAACTGGCTCTGCTCAAAAGGGCTTATTTTAAGTGGTTTTTGGCTGAAAATCACTGTAGCTGGCTGAAAAAACACTGTAGCTGACGGTGGCTTATTTGGCATAATTAAATTTAAAAAATTTAAAATAGAAAAAACAGATTAGCCTATCACGGACAGTCCAATCGAATATGAGAAAAATAGAACCGATAAAAAAGCCAAAAAAACTAAAAAAGACGAAATTATTGAATAGTAAAAAATTAGTCATAAATCAGAAGTCTAAGCTGAAATGAGCGAGGTCATGACCTAAAAGAACCTATCTAGCCAAACTGAAAAGGCGTAAATACACCATCGATGCATTTACCATAAGAAAAGATATCCATCGCCACGTGGCTTATAACAAAGTTCTAGTTCTTGGGCGCAGGTCTGAACCCGTTCACCATCAAATTAGAATGTTTTGTACAATCCAGCCTCCGTATAAACTGCAGCATCAACTAAACGGTTTCACACGCGCGTTCATCCCATTTACATCCAAGTATAGATGGTATTCATGCGAGAAAGGTCCTTGAATTTTAGTAATTTCCCCTTTGTACCTATCGATCGTTACAGGGCATGCAGCAAAGTGCTGGCTGATGTGCGTATGTGTTAACGTATATACATCCTGTTCACCATGAACAAGAATAGAATGCCCTGTACAATCCAGCCTGCGTATAAATTATGGTCTGTTTTTTCGGCTTATGTCTTATGCGGTAATAACTAGCTTTTAAATATGGTATTTTTTATTGCGAGGTCTAAAAGTCGATTATAGTAGACACTATACTGATTTTAGCTATACTGGACAAAATCACACATAACTATTTCTCTCTCCACACTCTCTCACAAAGTCTCCGGATTCAAAAGACATAAACCACGACAAAAAAAAAGATTGAGCCCTATAGCCAAAAAAAAACTGAACGGATTCACACAGATTCATCCCATTTACATCAGGTGGTATTTATGCGAGAAATGTCCTTGAACTTTAGTAATTTTCCCTTTATACCCCTCCCCCATGTCATGTCTTGGAAACGGATTCTCTGCAGTCGCCGTACGGTGACTGCAGAGAGAAGTTGTGGATCTGAGTCGTCGGATTGAAAAAGGACAGCTCAGATCCGTTTTCTGATACAGTAAAAATTACTGTAGCTACAACAATTTTTTTTACTGTAGATACAGTACTTTTTACTATAGCAAATCAGATCTGTACCGTCTTTTTTCAATCCGACGACTCATATCCACGATTTCTCTCTGCAGTCGCATACGGCGACTGCAGAGAATCTCATTTCCATGTCTTCCCTTGCTCGCTCCTTTGACATGGTACAAAGTCAAGTGGGGGCTGCTCCACGCCCCGCCCCTATAAAACCCACCAAGCCCAAGGAAGAAAAGAAAACCACGCCAAAAAGAAAAAAAAAACTCAGGCAAGACCGTAGCCGTCCCTCGTCCCTTTTTAGGACGGGATCCAATGCCCTCGCGCACCATTCCTCTCTCTCTCCTTTTACTCTTCTCTCCTCTCCTCTCTCTTCCAAAACAATCAATAAAGTAGCAAAAGTCAGCGCCTCCGCCTTATCTCCCTCCTCCTCCTCCAAAGCCAAGAAGAAGAAGAGCCAATGGAGGAGGAGCACTGCTTCAACAACTGGGATCTGAACGCCGTCGTGCGCTTCGCGTGCCGCCGCCGCCTCTCCCGGCCGCCGCAGCACGACCCCTTCGCCTCGTTCCCGCCTGTGGCGCCGGCGCCGGAGCCTGTGAAGGAGCAGGAAGCGGATGCTGGGTGGTGCTTTCCGGACCTCTGCGCCGGTGAGAGCCCCGGCTTCGGGCGAGACGCCGACGAGCTCCTCAAGGCCTTCTGCGCCGGGCCTGCTCCTCCCCTGCCGCTTCCTCTGCCTCTGCCGACGCCGCTGTCACGGCAGCAGCAGCAGCCGGTGATGAAACCGGCGGACGTGCCCCTCCAGGCGGCTGCTCCGGCTTCTGCTCCGGCGAGGGCGCAGCCGAGCGGGCGGCAGGTGTCCAGCGGCGTGCCAAGATCCAAGAGAAGGTAAGCTTCACGGTCTATTTCTCTGCACGGAAATGGTAGCGATTCTTCATCTCTAAGCCGAGATTTGCGAGTTGCTCACGCTGTTCGACGCGCTTGCTTGCTATGCTACTCCAGAAAGAAGCAGCAGAAGAAGGTGGTGCGCCACGTTCCGGCGGACGGCGTGTCGGCCGACGTGTGGGCATGGCGCAAGTACGGCCAGAAGCCCATCAAGGGCTCCCCCTACCCAAGGTCAGCCAAATCTCTCGTCTTGTAGCAAGAGACTGATAGATGAAAGCGGCCGCCGGCCGCCGTTGAAGCAAAACCTCACCGGCTGCTCTGCTCTGCTCTGTTCTGCTCTGTTTCTTGAACAGGGGATACTACCGGTGCAGCAGCTCCAAGGGGTGCGCGGCGCGGAAGCAGGTGGAGCGCAGCCGCGCCGACCCCAACACCTTCATCCTCACCTACACCGGCGAGCACAACCACGCGGCGCCCACCCACCGCAACTCGCTGGCTGGCACCACCCGCCACAAGTTCCCCTCCCCGGCCGTCTCGGCGCCGCCGCAGCAGCCCCCGCCGTCGGTGGTGGTGGCGGCGGCCGAGGTGCAGCAGCACCTCAGCCCGCCGTCGACGTCGGCGGGGCTCTCGCCCACCACGCCGCTGCGCACGCCGTCCATGGAGGAGGACGAGGACGAGGAGGAGGACGAGCTGCTCGTGGAGGACATGGACATCGCCGGCGAGGACGAGCTCCTGTTCCTGAACGGCGACAGCGACGCCGCCTCCGCATTACTCGACGGCAGCAGCGCCACGCCGATGTCCTCGCTCTTCGACGCCGTCGACGAGCCGTTCTTGGGCTCCCCCTGGGCAAGCGCCACCGCCGGCGCCGGGAGTTGACCTAGAGCGAATTCCATGCTGTTCTTGGCTTCTTTTACAGGAGAGGGAAGGGAAGAGAGCATCTGATCCACCATTTTACTCAGCTGTAGCGCCATCACCATACTAGTAGTACTAATTTTGGGTACTTTTCAGCATCGGTAGCCAGTAGTCCAGTAGCCAGCACAGAGCTTGATCAATCCTCCTATCTCTTTGCTGATAAAAAAAGAACAATCTCTTTTCTTCAGCTCTTTTGTTAGGTTTGCTTGGGGCTTTGCATCTCTTTTCCTTAGGTGTCTGGTTTTCACATTTGTATATAGAAAGTGGCAGATGATGAACCAACAAAAAGAGAGGATGCTGTGTTTGGGTGGCTCTTCTTGGCTCTTCCTTTTTCTGTGCAACGACTTCCTTTCTGCATGAAGCCTGGGCTCTGTAAGCTTGAAGAGAAAGGGGAAAAAAACCTTTAATTGCAATCTCTACTTTTGTTTTCAGGATTGAGAAATTGAGATCTCACTCTACATGTATCTCTGCTCTTTGATGCTGCGTTTTGGTGGTTCTTTATCCATTCTGATGCTGGGTTTGATTGTGTGGCTGTGTGTTTGTGAAACTGTGAATGGTGCTGCTACTTTGGCTGCTTGCAGCTGTAGAGGATGAAGGGGTCAAGGCTTCTAGTATTATTTTTCTTGGTTTTGTTTCTATCTCCTCTGACTTTTTGTTGGAGGACAGAGGGGTGTTCCCATGGATGCCATGAGAGAGCTCAAGGAAAAGCAAGGGAGATATTTGCTAGCACCACCCACATGAATAAACCTACCAGCGCCTGCAGTGACAAAGCTGCATAAACTATCGAATGGGAGAGAAATCGGAGGATCCAAAATGCATGCTAACGGAATGCGCTGTGGTGTTTAGAATTGGTTGGCCCTGATTCTTGTATAATGTTCTACTCCCTATCCTTTTTTCTATCCCAGATCATAGGTTTTTATCATTGACTCAACTGATTTAATTTTAGCCATCATCACTAGTAAAGTATGGTTTACATGCACTTGACTGCTCTCGTATTCTGCCGTTACATGCTATAAATGCACTAGCTAGTTATCACTTGAAAAGAAAATAAATGTTATATATAGCGAGACACTATGATGCCTAAGCACCATAATTTTAAATAGGTATTTTCTATATGTATGATGTGCGAAAAATTTTAGAATTTTTTGAATGTCGAGTTTAACCAGTTTACTAATTAGTTCAAACAAGTTTGAACTGAAATTCAAATTACAGTTACCTTTTTTATGATAGTTTAATTATAGACATGTGTTGATTATATATATAAACTAGCAAAGCATGTGATCTAAATTCGTTCGAAACTTTGAAATTGAGTATAGCCTGTGATGAGGTGTCCATTATAGCCTTTTTATAGTAGTGAAAGTTACTATTGTGTGTGAGTAAAGTCACTATCAAACATATGAAGAGTTACTGTCCATTGTAACACTATAAAACTGATAGTAACTCTATATATATTTGACAGTAATTTCATTCATGCATAATAGTAACTTTATATGACACTAATTTCACAGCATCAAAATATATTCAATATGGATCTTATTTTGTTAAGCTCATAATTTCGAATAAATGTTGTAAACGGATTGCAAATCGGACTTTTAGTGAAATAGTTGTTTTATTTTTTAGCTTGTAAACAAGATAAAAAACAATAAGTTAAATGCACTTATTCTCTTCTCTTTCCTGCATGCACACATGTGTCAACCGCGCGCGCATACACACCCACATATATAGTAAAAATAACGAGTGCTCCTTGATACCCGGGCACCATAGTCTAAAATAGGTATGTATCGTGTGCGAAAAATTTTAAAATTTTTTGGATGTCAAATTTAATTAGTTTACTAACTAGTTTAGACAAGTTTGAACTAAATTTCGAATTGTACTTTTTATGATAGTTTAATTGTAGATATATGCTGATTATATATATAAATTAGCAAAATATATTATCTAAATTCGTTTAAAACTTTAAATTTGAGTACACGCATACATACATTTACATATATGGAGAGAGACTTTAGAAAGAGATTCGAGTATGATGGAGCATATCTTAACATCAGGAAGTAAATTTGTGACTAGTCGATGTCAATAAAATCAGTACTGATGATCACTCTACTGCTTTTAATTTGGCTACATTAATTCCGGTATGCTGCATTATATTTAGTTTTGGCAACCAAACCAACTTCTTAAAATATTCGGTCAACTGGTTTAGTCTTACATTTGTATTTGTTTTTAAACAGGCATGGTTCTCATTCTATTAATATATGTGCATTAATTATCAAAAAGCCAAACAAATGCTGTTTTTGAGAAAAGTTCAACTAAGGGTGTTTCTAATAGTGCCACTTCAATTGTTTATTAGCTATACCATGTCAGTAAATTTCTATATAGAGGAAAGACCAGGTGCGAAAGAGAATGTGCTATCTCTTATACAAGAGATAATCTGAACACACAAACCAAAGCAAATAGTAATGAAGTATGAGTCAAAAAATTGATGAAAATAATATAAAATAGTTAGAAAAATTAATTTTAGAGATGAATTGTTAAAGATATTATCTATAGTGCTGTCTTTAGTTAAAATGAAAATCTTAGATATGAATTCAAAAATAGGCTATTGTACATACCCTAAAACATATAACATAATGTCCAAACCAAGGTCGGATTTGCCCATTTGTGCAGGTTTGTTTGGCTAATCTCGTCAAGTTGGGCAGCGGGTGTGTACATCCAAGGATTTCTCTTTCCCCGGAGGAACGACTTTTCGAGCCCGAGGCTCATCCGCCTGGCACCGAATCCCCAAAGGTCAACACGGTTTGGCCTTTGGCGTTGGCGTGGCCATCCATCCGGTGCCGATCGAGAGAGACGCACGCTTATGTTTTTTCCGGTCACTAACTTTTGTCTGCAGCTAATAGATGAGAGTTTCTAGCGTCTAAATGTTTTGTTTAAATCCAGACGCTAGCGATGTATGATCGTTTATAGCATTTTTTTAACTATATATATGTAATATTTCAATTTTATGTATGCAACAGAAAAAGATAAAATCTCAATGTGGCATATATAAAATCTTAATGTTACACATATAAAATTAAATTGTTACATACATCAAATAAAAAAGGGAGACTTCGAGAGGCAGCGAACACGCACCTTTTTTTCTACCTCGTGACTCGTGAGGAGGGGGACCGGTGGCGCGACGAAAGGAAGCCGGTCGGGGGATGGCAGCTCGAGTCAGACGAAGTTGGCAGTCAGTAAGGTGGAGACGGTTGGCGGCAGCCTGAGCCAAATCTAGCCAATCGAGTGGCAGCCCGAGCAGATCTAGTCGATCGACCAGCGCCCTGAGTAGATCTGGCCGATCGGGGCAGCCGGGACAGTGAGGAGTAGAGGCGGTCGGGCCAGCGAGGAGTGAAGCAACGTCGCCATTAAGTAGCTTGTGAAGTGGAGGTGGCCAAGGAGGTGGAGCAACCGAGCAAGGGAAGCTTAGGCGGCAAGCCGGGGAGGTCAGGAAGCTCGGGCGGTAAGCCGGAGAGGTGGATGAGCGAGTGGACAGACGGGGTAGAGGAGCCGGCACAGGAAGAAATGAATGGGTGGGAAAAAAGTGGACTGAGGCCGAGCGCAGTGGGATAGTTGAGTGTGATGTTTGATAAAATTACTTGGTGCATATATTCGTATGTTAGCAATTCTGTAGATCTTATAAATGATAAAATTAAAATTAAAAAATCAATTGAAAAATTAAAAAGATTTGAACATCGGTCTCCGTCCCGTCGTGCGTGCGAACGTGACAGTCTACACACGCGTGCGTTATTGAGAGCGCGCTACTCGGAGCACTCGCTGTCATATCATATACACTCCTGATAGTAATCATAACGAGGCTAAGATTAGTGCTATAAAGATATGTATAATAATATAGTATATAGATAGCTACTGTTTATAATATTTTTTTATATCATTTGTAAACGATATTAAAGACAATTTATATAATAAATTGTCTTTTTGGTATACATGTATAGACAGTTTTTTTTGATAAGATATATTTTGTTTATCATGGTACAATTAACTATTACTGTATAAAAGACGGTTCAATTTTTTATACTCTTTTTCTGTACATCCTCCCATATTTTACTGATAAAAGTTTATAGGCGTCTCACATTATTTGCAAATTCTCTATGGTCTCACCGTTAGATTGGATCGGATTAGCGTTAAGCTAGGTGGCTTGGTGTCTGCGGCTCTGTGTCAGTTGTCGGGCCGGGCGGGACCACGTCGTCGGGGCGATCAGCAGCGGTCGCGGAGCCCTAGATCGTCGGGCTTGGCTGACACCGCCACCTTCTGGAGGTGTCCAAATTCCGAGGCGCTACTATTCCCTCCCCTCTTTTGGCAGCCTCTGCACTTTCCGGAAGGTAAATTTGTTGAAGATGGCACGCACCTCTTAAGGTTTTACGGCCTGATCGTGAGGTAGGAATTTTACAGCGGTTCAATTTCTAAGGTTGTGCTCGTTTACGTTTAAGTTTTTAGCTTTTAACTTTTTAATTTTATTTTTCTGGCCTTTTGGATTTTTGGGTTTTTTTTTTACCTTTTTTTCTCTTATTTCTTTACATTGTCTAAATAATATAACCTTTTTATTTTAAAAAAAATTAGTTACGCTGAAAAACTACCAAAGCTACTAAGTACACAAAAAGCTAGAAGTTTAGCTTAAAAAGCCTAAATGAGCACCCTAAAGATACTAGAGAAAAATTCATTTGCTTTAAACGAGATTTTAAATTCCAAAAAAAATTAAAAAAATGTATTCATAGAGCTAAGAGGTCATTCCACAAGGCTATTCGTGTGACGGCTGATCAGTGCTCCTGTATTTTTATCATACGCTACTGCCTAAAATAATGTGTAAATTAGACATGTATCATTAGCGGCAAGCCAAGAAATGCTCATTTATATCGTGTTGTCAAATTTTTAGGAATTTTTTTATGATCACTCATATCGTATTTCAAAGAAGATGCATGGAGATACACCGAATGTTAAGACGCACTGAATATGGACCGAGAAACGACTCCCTTTTCCAACGTGGAATGATTAGCGCTTTTTTCAGCTACGGCTGATGGCTTATAACTATAGTTGGTAACTTTTAATCTTAACACGAGCGTTTGTATGAACGAATCGAATACCGATAAGCCGCTTTCAAAAGACTGTCTCGATAAATCGCTTGAAACAACGATAAAAAAACCATTCTATTTATTTATTTGAGAAAAGTCATAAACTATAAGTCATAATCTATAAACTAAAAGGAACATGATTTATTATAGCAGTATCAAACATGTCTCGTGAGCTCTTGTTGGTGTGTACATTCAGTTCTATTGTAGATGGCCTGGCCTTTCAAATTCCCTCTGAGAGCATAATGAGAACTACCTTATGAAATATTTGATCATTTGTCATATGTTTGATATGTTATTGATCATTTACTCTATGATATTTTATTGATATACGGATCCAAAATTATACGTAGACAAATGATCAATGACATATAAAAGATAGGGCCCTCCCTAGACGTGCCACGCCTCGCGGTTGTAGAAGCAGCAGAGGAGCTCGATGATCTCGTCGTACATGGCCGACGGGGCCCGCGTCAGCGCCGACATGCCGCGCAGCAGCCGGACGAGTGTCAGGTCGTGCCCCTCCGCCAGCAGACGGTCGCAGCCCATCTCCAGCGCCAGGTGAAGCCCGCGGATCAGCGCGCCGGCCTCGACGATCCCCACCATGGACTGCTCGCTACGCTCGGCCGGCGAACGCGACCACGACGTGCCCGTGGCTGACGCAGATTGTGCCGCCGATGCCGGCGCGCCCGAAGCCATCGTGGTACACCGATCCGTCAAAGTTGAGCTTCTTCCAGATCACCATGCAGGACAAGCCCACGCGGAGGGGCTACGGGCATGGAGTTGCGCCGGCCCCGCAGGCACGGCGGTGGGGCGCGGGGGCACGGCGGCTGCTCGGTTGCCGGGACAGCCAACACCATGAAGCTAGTAAGTAGGAAGAAGCAGCACGAAGCTTGGGAGAGAGATTGAACTCATTGACGCGGCAATGGCTCGTAAGCTAACCAATTGGCATATCATTTACTACCAATCCGCATCCAAATCGGAGCTCTATATATTTACGCGCCATTCCGCATCTAAATCAGGATTAATAGCATACATGCTGATACGCAAAACCGGCTCGTAAATACGAGTCCAATTCCGAATTTGCACTTCGCTTGTGCTTGTTAATTAGTTAGTTACAAATAGAGATGCCAACAGGGATATTCCCCGTCGAAAGTGGTGGAATGTCTCCGTCCTCAATTCTTCTCTCGTTCCTCGTTCCCGCCCCCGATTGCATGCCCAGGGAATAATTCCTCCTAATCCTCATTCCCGGTGGGGAACGGCCCCGATAATAAGTGACGACTTGGAATATACAAATAATTACAATAAACAATAACATGACAATTAGATCAATAAAAATTGTATGAATTCATCACAATAAATATGCAATATGTACTTGTTGGATCGTAAGGGCCTTCTCACCCCAAAAGCTAGCCCATGAGGTGAGGGACTCCCCCACTTTTAAGTTAGGTCCCTTACCCTTCCACAACCAATGTGGGACTATTCCAACAATCTCTCCTTCACACATTGGTGTCCCTCAACCCTTCACTGCCCCTTCACCATACACCGACGGTCCCTCAGGGTCCCTTCACCGTACACTGACGGTCCCTCAGGTTCACAGTCCATCAGGCGTTCACACACTAGTGTCCATTGGGCCAGAAATGTTAAAACCGGGCTCTGATACCACTTGTTGGATCATAAGGGCCTTCTCACCCCAAAAGCTAGCCCATGAGGTGAGGGACTCCCCCACTTTTAAGTTAGGTCCCTTGCCCTTCCACAACCAATGTGGGACTATTCCAACAGTACATCATATAATTTAAACAAGTATTTATTTCTCAATTTAGGATTTTACAAGGTATTAATAAGCTATCATATAAGATACATAATATGGTATACAATGATTCGGGTCCCTAACGAGGAATGGATATAGGGGTAGAGGAACGTTCCCGTCTCTGCTATCTCTGACGGAGAATAAATTTGTTTACTACTTATCCTCATGGAGAAGAAATCTTTCTATCCCCATCGCTTAATAGGAAAATTCTTCGCCGGGAAATAGGGAATGGGGCATTGCCATCCCTAGTTAAACACGTGACTGCATGAGACTTCGTAGATCATCGCTAATTAGCTTGCACGGAGTATTTAACATATCTGCTTACAAAATTGCTTCCTTACCCAACTAAAAACATCACAAACACACCAACACTAGCACGCCCCCACACGCGGCACACAAGACAAAATGGAAAACACCCTCACACTCGGCACGAAGAGAAAATAGAAAAATTAGCTTAATACCATTCCAAAAAGTATAAATTGAAAAATACCATCCAACGGGATGATGACTCGTGGGCCTAGGACTATATGTCTTTGACATATGGGATGTATTTTTTTCTGCTCGATGACCTTGGCAATGGATGGGCAATATTGTCCTAAAAAAATTGAAGGGGTTACATGCATGCTCTAATTGCGCAGGTATACATATGAGTGAATTACAAATGCATCATTTAGAGAATGTGGTAGTCACACTTTCCTAAACTTGACTACTACTAGAGCTACCTGCTAACTCTGTAATTCATCTAATTTCAACTATGAACTCCTAAACCGTTTACTCGAGAACCTGAAACTATTGAAAAAAGATCACATAACCCCTTTGCTCAAGTGGGAGCTTCTTTCATTTCTGGTCGTGGGAGATGGAGCATGGTTCATAGTTCAAAAGTACTATTAGCGCATCTCGAGTGTTGTGACTTATGAGAGGCTAAGTTTTCCACCTCACTATCAACGATGCAAACATAAATATCATTGTTAAAAAGCATACAACACATGACTTATCAGATTACAATCCTTTTCGGAACGTAAGCATGGGGCAGGAATTTTAGAGGATATATACTGTTTCTTACAAAAAAAATGATATCAAATCTTCTAGAAAAAGCTATGAAATCTCCTCATTCTAAATCGGCTCTACAAGTGTGGCTACGTGATGGCTGTCATTGCAATGGCCTAGAAAACTAAACCTTAATGTTTACGAGATGGGGTCCGCTAAAATGTAATTGCCTCAATTTGTCGGTCCTGATGTCATTTTGAAAAAAAAGGTAATGCATTGCTTCAACATTCTAGTAGGATCACAGAATAATTTTGTTATTTGTAAATGGTGATGTATATTTTAAAAATGACCTAAAATATACCAACTATCTTACTTAGATACTTTCCAGAGATCAAACTCGAGAATTCCAAGCTAGAATGTTTTAAATCATAAAGTTTACAGGATACTTGGAACTTGGAAGTTTATTGATATAAAATAATGTTTCGTTGTTGAGATGACATATTGCAATCATTTGAGGCAAGACGTTTGGGATTGTAGGAGCGATAAAAAAAAAAAGAAGCCATGTATCTTATGCATTGCAGTACGTTATTGCATTTTGTTTCTTGTATTGAAATAAAAAAATCATTTTATTCTCTTTCCCTTGAAATAATATCAGGGTTGCTTGCCCTTAAAAATATCAGAGTCTCATGGCGCTTTATTACAGTATAGTGTTTCTTGAATTTTAGAGGCAGTCTTTTGTGACCGGAATGTACTTTATATCAGTTCAAAATTATTGGCCGCCATGTATTTAAGAAAGTTCAACAATTTTTGCCCTTGCAAATATCTCAGTAGTTGGTCAGTACAGTAAAATAACTAAGAACTATATTTTCTCGCGCAGTTTTGCTTGCATGCAAATTTAAATGCTTAATTTGGATTAGAAACCGGTTTCCAACTATATCTCCCTTCTAATTTTTCCGATTCCTCAATGGTTTGATTTTTTATTTTAATCCATATTTCAGCTTTTACCTTATAAACCAAAACCACTTTTAATCCATTTGTTTTTTGGTTCATGTAAAAAAGCACTAACCTTTTAAGAAAAGCTTTAGTCAATTTGAACTTTGAAAAGAAATAAAAAGATATTTGAAATAAATATTACAATCGAAGTTATCATGTGACATGAGAATAAAAGGACGCATATGCCACCTTCCTCTGAAATACTTAACGAAAGAGCGGGAGTGGGTGATAACGAAGCAAGCGTGGCGGTCCACAAGTATTTTGTTAAGTGCCACTGCTGCTTGCTTACATGGAAAAAGAATGCTTCAGCTGTTAGATAGTATCCTCTCCCTATTCATTTGAGATTTGCAAAATTATCACTAGAGCATAGCTCTACCAACTGAGCTATAATCGCTTGACTGCTGTATCGTGTTTGCTTTGTACGTTATGACTTTGTGTTCTTGCATGCATATATACTGTCTTGATTCTCGGCCGTCTGATCTCTATCTACGGTCCCCATCCGAAGCTCCTGACCCATCCACCAAGCCCTAACCAGATTTCAACCCACCGTCCACGTCTCCTCCGTTTTCGTGGCTCTCAAACGAACTGGTTTGTCTCCCAATCCCCTCCCTTTCCAATGCCGGATGCTTAGAGCATCTCCAACAGTATAAGCTAGTTACTAACTCTAAGACAATTTCTCTAATAGTACTAACTTTTAGCACATAGTTCATAACATAAATAGTCTCACATGACACTATCACATAATCTTGGAATATGTGTATGAGACTAGCTCTTGATCCAGAGATAGTTTTTCTCTCTCTTCTATTAAAATATGAAATAATATGCTTAGAGTTAGCTCATAAGTCACTATTAGAGATGCTCTTACAGCGATGTCAAGCATGTCTCCTGTGCTCTTGTCCATGTGTACGTTCCTATTGAATGTTGCCTTCGAAATTCCCTAGCCAAGTACGACGAGCACACCAGGTGCTTCTTCTATCGAAGCAACCAAACACAATGATGATTTTTTTTAATTAAAAAAACATCCGATGCATGCACCACATGTACAAGAAACCAAATACATTGCCAATTCATACCTGCCTATAGTAAATTAACCGTGCCCACGTGTAGTCCCGATGGATGGAACTATATGCCACTGTTCTTTTAACTTATGGTTTTCTTTGCACAAATAAACGGGATAATTTTTTCATCATTGTTTCAAAATAGTTTATTGAGATAATTTTTTTAAAATAACTTATCGGCTCGTTCACACAAGCGTTCGTACTACAACTAAAAGTCATCATCTACTGTAAAAAAGAATGCACCCTATATCTCAACGAAACCATGGTCTTGATGCCATTTTAGACAAGCACACACACTTGAAAAGTGTATAAAATGGTATCCTGCACCCTTGATCAAACCCGTTGACCTTTGTTAAAATGACATAACATATCTTTCCAGTTGTTCACCCTGGCATGGCAAAAATGGATTATCAGTTTACAGTGATGTAGTGTAAGTACTCCCGTACATGCTTTTAATTTTTTTGAGACATAGTGACAGGCAGGTGGGCCCCAACCTGCAGAGGCACAACACAAACTCAACACAAATTTTGGGTGGGTTCTTTCCAACTGCGGCTGATGGCTTATAGTCTAGCGCGAATGCTTGTGTGAACATATCGAATGCCAGCCCATCCTTTTGTCTCAGTAGAGCCTTTCAGTGGCATGTTTTAGTCCTCTTCCCCATTACTTAGAAAAAGTGAGCCACCGGTTCAGGTACAAGATACTATCATTAGCATCTGGATAATTAGATAGTCAACCCGTAATCGCAACAACCCAATTGCAAGAACATAGCTCTAACAACTGATCTATATCCCCCAAACCAAGTGGAGTATGCATGAAAGAGTCAGATGCTTCTTATATATTTTTTCCCCAGGCACAGCTATGTCATTCTGGACTTGAACCAGAGATCTCAATTGTAAAGTAAATCATCGCCCCTACAGATAAACCATTTTGAAAAGACTGTTTCGATAAATCACTTTGAAAACACAATGAGGAAGACGTTTCATTTACTTCATTTGTTTATTGAGGAGAAATCGTAAGTTAAAAAGAAGCGCCGTTAGTCATTGTTGGGGCCATTTAGCTAGCTAGCTAGATATCTTGAACTAATGCCAATGATCAACTTTGCCGCTTGTCCTAGGTTGCCTCCAATTACGGGAGCTACTGTTATATATAATATGAAATGTTGTTCTAAACCATAGTCGAGAAAGGAAAATACTCCGTACACTAAAAGTTTTGTAGTACATGCGTGCTATAAAATGATCTTAACCTGTGATGACTCCAACACCCAATTCTACTTATGATCTATATCAACTACCCTTGATCTACACCATCCAATCAAGCGTTATACAGAGGTAAAGGGTGCCCTGATACGAGCATCATCTTCAGAAGGTACATTCCCTTGAGATCCTCTCGCATATCATAACAACAGGAGGCATGTTGCTAATTAATCCTACCTCGAAGACTACGCATGCATGCACATACATTTTTGTTTAATTCATTCCCTAATAATACACTATATATATATATATATATATATATATATATATATATATATATATATATATATATATATATATATATATATATATATATATATATATATATATATATATATATATACACACACACTCTAGCACTACTTATCGCTGTCGCCCTCCCCTCCTCTTCCATTATTGCGCTGCTCGATTGCCTCATTTAACAAGCTTATCTCCCTCCTTTACCTCCTAGTAACCTCACATCGCATCATATTTTATTTCCTAAAGACATCTTCAATAGTGCCATATTAGCTGTCTCTTAAATATATTAAATAAATAAAATTCTATGTGAAAAAGAGAGGAGGTGAGGGAAAGATAATGCGTTCTCTCTTATGTTAGAGATGACTTGAACCCGTAAACCAACGTAAATAATGAGAAGATGTGAGGCAAGAAGTTATGGTAAAAATAGTATAAAATAATTAAAGTAATAATTTACTATTGAAAAGATCATCTTTAGCGTTGTCTTTAGACAAAGTAAAAATCTTAAAAATAATCTTAGAAGATAGACTATTATAGGTACTTAATAGAGTTGCAAAGTGCATAACAGCTTGCTCGGTAGGTCTAATTAATCTCGCCGAGTCGATCGCGCGCGTGCGCTTGCACTTTTTCACGCCTCACTAAGGGCGTCTCCAACAGCTGGCTATTTAGCTAGCTAGATCTGATGTGGCAAGGAAAAAGTAGGAGAGAGAGTAGTCACTAGTGACAAGCAAATAGCTGATCTATTTCACGTAGTCCAAGAACATGAGAGAGGAGCATGTGGGTCCAACAGTATAAAATAGTCTTTGCTTTTGTCTCTCACCTCCACGTCAGCTGACTATATAGCTAGTACTAGCTATTACCATTGGAGATGGCCTAAGCACCACGTCTTAAGCTAGAGATGCACTAACAACAGTAGATTCTACCGGCTTTTTTGTCACCGAGTGCGCTTGCCATGACTCTTCGAAGAGGTTATCCGTTTCCCACACGTCTTTTTTTGTTAAGAGCATCTCCAATAGTAACTTATGAGCTAACTTTAAGTATATTATTTCATATTTTAATAGAAAAGAGAGAAAAGTTATCTCTTAATCAAGAGCTAGTCTTATACACACATTCCAAGATTATGTGAGAGTGTCATATGAGACTATTTATGTTATAAGATATGTGCAAAAAGTTAGTACTATTAGAGAAGTTATCTTATACCTAGTAACTAGCTTATAATGTTGGAGAACAGGAAATTTGGACACTGTTGGACTCCTGTGCATCCAAAATTCCCGTTTTGGCCCCCGAGCGAAAATAATTCCAGTTTTAGACCCCTGTTGAGCGCGCAATCGCGACGACGCCAAATGCCCGGTCGTGCGGTCTAGTACCGCACGGCCGATCATTCATCGGGTGCGTGCGGTGCGGACCGCACGACCGTCTGCCGTCGCGTCGACCGCGGGATCCATTCGCCCGAGCGCACGATTGATCGGCCGACCGCGCGTCCTCCCGCCCGAGCGCGCGAATCCCAGCCCGAGCGCACGACCATTTTGCGGAATCCCAGCCTGGGCCAGCAGTCACGCGGTCCGCCATGCATGGGTGGGGATCGAACGGAGGACCTCACACTCGTGCACTTCCTCACTTCACCACCCGGAACTCATATTTGATGAATTACACTTTTGTGGGATCACATCTTATTATGTATCATATAGATTAGGAAAACACATTAATGACAAGATGTAACAGACCTAGCAAGTGTTGGTTCTAAAGAAAAATTAATAATGGCCACATGTGAGGCAGGAGGATCAATTGGTGCCACATAGAAGTTTCTTCTGAACGAACAAAATGGTATCTTATGCATTATCATGCATCCTAAGTTAGTGAGGTTAGCCTGGAGGAAATAGCAATGGTATAGAGCACAGCAGCAGCTTCAAGCTTTCAAGTGTAATTCACATAGTAAAGACTGGGAGACACTAACCATCCTGTTCTGCAAGTGATGATGGATCATTGTTCTTGGGAAAAAGTTGATCTGCAGAATGATCTGCCTGCATGAAATCATTAACCGGTATTGGGACCTGAAACTGAGCATCAACACCATGGCCAGCAGCTCTCATCTCTGAACCACTCAGCCTTGCAACTGATCTAGGCATGAGTTTGAATGCCAAAGAACATCCATGCATGGGATTCTGGCCAGCAGTCACGCGGTCCGCAAAATGGTCGTGCGCTCGGGCTGGGATTCGCGCGCTTGGGTGGGAGGACGCGCGGTCGGCCGATCGATCGTGCGCTCGGGCGAATGGATCCCGCGGTCGGCGCGGCGGCAGGCGGGTCGTGCGATCAGTACCGCGCGACCGATGAACAGTTCGGTCGTGCGGTACCAGACCGCAAGACCGGGGCACATGGCAGCGTCTAGCGATCACGCGCTCAACAGGGGTCCAAAACCAGAATTATTTTCGCTCGAGGGTCAAAACGGGAATTTTGGGTGCACAGGAGTCCAACAGTGTCCAAATTTCGGAGAACAGCGTGCTCCGTGTGCCTCGATATTGTGTGTCCTCGAATTGTATTCGCCGACTGAACAGGTAGTAGTAGTTGCGATATGGGTAAAAAAAAAAGGAAGTCGTCGTTGGGTTGCAGTACTGTCACAACGAGCGATCATTGTTTTCCTGGAGTTGAAAGTAATTGGTCAGTGTGGTGATCTTAATTCGTAAGACACAAATCGATACGTCACAGGTTTAAATTTTAGAAAAATCTACACGATTGACACATCCGAGCATAGTCGGCGAGTCCTCGCCGGGCGCAAATTTGAGCTCTTGGCATTAACATTACTATTATAAAAAATAAGTTGGTGGTTATATATCTCTCCTCCTCCAACCGGCTCATTCTTAACTTCTCATTACTTTTCACTTTTCGACTGATCAGAGTGGCCCTCTTCTATAGCATGATTATCTATATATTCAATAAATTTTGTTGCAACGCACGAGTAGATAACTGGTAATTAAAAAGAAAAAAAAAGGAAAACATGATTGGTGAAAATTGAACCATGGTTGGTTCTTAGTCAAAGAGCTGAAACAATGGTGCCACTCGGTTGAGCTGAAATAAACTGACTTATAGATGAAATTGCATTGTAGCTGTCTCAAATTACACTGTAACTGATGGTGGCTTATTTGGCATAACTAAATTTAAGCAAATTTAAAAATAGAAAAACCACATGTTACCCCATCACAGACAATACAAACAAATACGGGAAAAAGAATCGGTAAAAGAGCTTTAAAAACCAAAAAGCTAAAAAAATGATATTTAAAAATAATAAATCAAAAGTTAGAAATTTAAACCGAAAATGAGTGGGACGAATGTCATCAACCAGCGCCTGCTGAGATTACCACACCACTGGACACATGGCGTGTGCGTTTTTGAATAAGGCCCCGTTTGGCACAGCTCCACCACCATCTCCTTGGAGCTGTTTTGTGCCAAACGGGGTAAAACAAAATAGCTCCACTCAAGGAGTTCCTTAAAACCTGCTGAGACAAAAGTAGCTCCACCCAAGGAGTGAAAAAGTGTTTGGCCTCGATTGAAGCGCTATAACTTTTCACCCGACTGCTCAAATTTTGTGAAGTGAAAAACAACTCCACTTATGAAGTGGAGCTGTGCCATACAGGACCTAAAATTGGCTGGTCCTCCTGAATCCGTACGTGCCAAATCGGCGATGAGACTGATGCATGTGAGTACGTCTGTACGTGATGCCCGCAGGGCGAGCCTGCCTCCCTGCTCTCTGCATGTGCTGGTGCCATCCAGCCGGCGCGCATGCACGGCAGCACGCCACACATGTGCGCCATGTAGCAGCGACATGTGCGATGCCTCCCTGCTCCAGCCGCGGCACGTGTGGGCTCCATGCAACGCCGGGAGGGCAGCGCACGTCGCCGCACGCCCACCGAAACCCAAACCACTGAGACGCCGTGGCAACACGCCAAGCTGCTAAACACATGTATATCCTCCAATTCTTTTGGCCACTTCATGGTTAAACATAGATGTCACCTGTCCGTTCTTCTCGTCTTATCAACACAAACAAATGCGATGGCAACTTAGCATCACCACTGCTCTGATAATCTCATCAACTAATCTGTAAAGACAGCTCCGGTCTTTGCACATGAACGAGCGAGGCACAATCAGTAGAAAAGGCTTCAGAATAAGGTGCTCTGAAATCAAGCAGGGGGGGAAGCAAGAACAGGGCAGGTTTCTTGACCAGTAGATATGACAGAACATACTCCATAAGTTAAGAACAACTAAAATTTGGCATTGGAGCTAATCAGAATTTAGAAGTCAATATGTTGCTGACAAACTCTCAAAAAATAATGGTACTGACACAACGAAAGGCGGTTTATTAATCCAATATGGTACTGCTCTACTGGAATCTACATTATTGACAAACGAAGGGCTTACAGCGTGCCCCCGTCCCTTAATCATGTTCAGTAAAGTACTATGGCTACAGAACGTCTAGTACATACGCTATAAGATATTGTCCTACTCAAAATTGTTAGTGGTGTGCAAGATATGGTGCAGAACATGGTGAATGCAGCGGCAGATACAACGAACCAAAACATCATTCAGTGCAACATGCATAGGTATCAAGTCAAAGTTCAAGGTACTGAGTATGGTTTTTCTGAACATGCCTGATGTCCCCAAAGGAGGGAGTATCATATCACTTTATGGATATGGTCAATGGAAATAGGTTCATCAGGCTCTCCAACTATCTGTGAGCATCCGTCTAGTACTCTAGTCTGTTGCTGCTGAGCATCCATCACTCTGTTGCTTGGATGCAATGCGGCAATATATGGGATGCAAAAATGTACTCACGCACATCCATTCCCCCACTCAGCCAGTGGTAAACCACATGACACCCATCTCTCATTCGAACTTTACAAAAAAAAACATTTTTGTTCTTTCAATGAACCCTGAACCGTTTGAACACACGTTGACGGCTGCCACATTGCAACATCCCAACCATGCGGTTTCATCGTAAAAGTAGATTAGGTTAACATTAAATGTCACAGGTTACATTTAATGAGACTCAGAATTTGGAGAGCAGCATGACAGTTGACATTCTGAATGGCACTTACAACATATGATATGTCTGCATGCTTTAATAGTCAAACACCTTATTCTAGTAGTTATTATATTCATCTCAGTTGGAAAAAAAACTAAAGAGAAATTGTATTGCCGCATCAGAGAGGCACAGGAAGAAAAAAAAGACACAACACTATCTTTCAGATATGTAAACTCAGATTTGAAAAAACTTGTGTTTCAATCCCATAATTGCCCACATTTCAATATACTAACAATTATTTCTAACAGCAAACTGTGACAACTACAGAAGATGGCAGCCATGTTACTGGTGATATAAACTTAAGCATATTTTCAGAGGCATACTACATTGGAAAGTAGCCATCTGTAGTTGGTTAACTACAACAATTCCAATTCAACGTACTACAAAATTGTTCATTTTCACCACCAATCAAGTTTTTTGAGTTGATAGTACATTATCTCTACAAAAAAACCTTCTATAAACACAGAAGGGGAATGTAATGGAATGTTCTACATGAGCGATTTATTTCATTCAGAAGCAAAAAATCTCTCTTCAGTGCAATATGCATAGGTATCAAGCGCAAACAGCCCTCTAGGTGCACGGGTGCAAAGCGTACTGATTCAGCACCAAAACATCATGAAAGAGAAAAGGCAGTGTATCTAGATGCCTGTAAATCTTTAAAATTTCTAGTCCAACCCCCATCGGTGTTGGGAGAAATATAAAAGAGAAGGTTACTATGAATAGTAAAATTTGTTTTTCTTTCTAGGAATCGAGAGAAGGAACCACTCTGGTTTAGGCAGACCCTGGTCTCTCTTCTGGGAACTGAAAGAATTACCAGTTTACCTGGCTTAATCACCACTGAAACCAGACTTATCCCAATTAACAAATGGATGATCCATGATGGCAGCACAGCTGGAGAAACAGTACATTGCAAAGAATAGTCTAATCTATAAGCTTATGGCAAGGATACAAGCATGCTAATGCACAGAGAAGCAAGATTTATTGAGCCTGACTTTGCCTAAATAAGTATCCCTTAACACAATTCAAGAACATTGGTGACCAAACTGATTTCTTCCGACTAAAGTGTAGCTTACTCTCAAGAATATTGAGAGAGCAGCAAGTCATAACATCATAATAGATCAATGCAGCGTAATTGACCAGGTTAATGAACATGACCTCACGTGAAACAACACATAATCACGGCAGCATAGAGTTTACATACCAAGTAGAAAAATTAGGACTAGTATATCTGATTCATGGTCATCATAGAAACTTAAGAGCTCAAAAGTGAACCTGATGACCATGGCACAGCTCTAGCTTGAACTGACCAATTGTGTCTTAGTCTCTGGTAACGAGCATCCTCATCATATTCACCTCTGGTAATATGGAGATCAGGGCAAATGCTTTTCAGGTAGTCATGAACTTCCTAGAGGAAAGTTATGAAATTTATCGGTTCATACTTCATCAAAATAAGAATTATACAGTTTATACAAGACATTAGTCTGTGTCAGAAAATGGAAAACCACAACCGTACTAATGTCCTGTTAGCAAGTTAATGCAATACCAAGTCTAAAAAAAAACAAATCCAATACAGGAAAAGGTACAAAAACAATCATTCCTTGGCAAGGATAGCTTAGCCATTCATCATGCAAAATAATTAAAAAGCGACAAATAGTTTATGAGCTGTTATCTCATCGTGAACCCACACTTTGTGGGTACGCATCCTTAACCCTGTAGAACACATCAACTTCTCTTTGTTCTGACTTCTTCCCTAGCTTTCAGTTAGTTTGCCATGGAGCCATCCAACTTGCTGTTGTCTCATCATTAATTAATATTGCATAATATTACATTCACACCAACTAGCTAGGCTGCATTAAGCCAGTAACACTTCTACTACGTGGCATTCCAGTGTTTAACAATCCAGTATATTGGTGTCAGATACGCAAGATAGCCTCAGCATGCCCCCCATGTATGCCACCGTGTTGGTCTATTTTGAGTTTCATATAATTCAACACAGCATGGACAGGGCAACAACATAATACAGACAATTTGATATTGTTGTCAACAAAACTAATTTAACAATTTGAACTTGATGTGTTTGGCAAGTACAAAGCCTATTGTTTAAGAAAGATAATGCTAGAATTGAATAAAAGGTTTACATGTTGCACCGTAAGTATTCCTTATGTGAAATCAAACAATACATGGGCCGTTTTAGGCTTTTGGCCTAACTGCAATTTCGCCATATTGTATGGGATTTTCTAAGCTGAAACTAGGCTGAATAGGTCAATAGGTGAGAGCTTCTTGGGCCTATCCTGTGAGCCTAAGTCTATTTTGTATTTGAAGCCCTGAATAAGCTGAAGCCAGTGGGAAGAACTTGTGTGGTTTAGGCAAAAGCCTACAACAGCTGGTTTATCAGAGAAGTTTAAGCTTGGCCAAACAGGCTAATATCAACTATCATGCCTCTGTGATGCCCCAAAAAAAAACTCCTTTGCAAATGGATCGATTACAAGCGTACATCACACATGTAAATATGTACTACAAATACATCTACAAAATAAAGTTGTCCCCCAAATTTTCCTACAAATATGTTAAGTAAAGTATACCCAGTTATCCACACAACATAAAACTTTGAAATGAATTCCATACACCCCAAAGATGTCATAGTCATACTGCTGCATCAATACCATGTTGTGCTATTTTGCAGCAGAGAAAATCGACAAATTTCCTTTGTTTTTTCTTAAAAAATGTAGATGTCATGAAAAGGTCTTCGTAACAAATAACAGCATAATAAGGCCATTTCGTGGCAAAAAAAACATAGAGACAGTTACCAATACAAGGGAGGAAGGGGTCGGCCTGAAGTGCTATTCTGCACAACTATGCTTGTCATTTTGTCAACATGCAAGTTATCTGTTGCGAAACTACTTTCTTCTGTTTCCATGGAGATGTGGAGGTCAGGGAGAACTTATTACTGACTACTGGGTAATTAAGAATCAACCAGCCCATATATTTGAATGATATTCATTTTTCGTGGATGGATATATAAGTTATGGATAAAACTCACTGATCTGAATGGACCATAAACAGTTATGTGAATCATGTGAGCAAATATCATATGTCCCCGCTAAAGTCTGAATGTAGTAATCTAGCGCAGTAAAGTGCAGTGAATAATTGAATCCAAAAAAAAGGTTGTACTTAGCAAATTATGATTTGCAAAATAGTAATAATAGATCAATGAGAACCCTATTATACTCAGCAAATTGACAGAAAGTTTTCTCACACGATTGCAGTAAAAGGCTAGATGGGCACTACTGTCATCTTTCTTCTTTCCGATACTTATTTTTAAAAAACTGAGATTTTTTTGGGGGGTGGGGGGTAAAACACTGAGATTATAACCACTCTGTTGACAAGTTTCAGCAAAATTTCATAAACCTGGGCATGGTGCAGTAACATCTAGATATTTTTTGTTAAAATAAGTTGCTCTAACAAATCAGACAAGGAATAACCTTAGGATAAACAGTACGGACAAACAGAAATAATGAAATTTACAATATTTTAGTTGATCATTTAGAGATAGAATATACATTCAAGACTAGTGGCACAATAATGCATTATAGGCCAGGGTTCGAAATCCTGGCAATAATCGGCCGGTTACCGTCGGTAACCGGTTCTACCGGTTGCAACCGACAAAATAAAAACCGGTGGTTTTTTATTTAATTTAAATTTAAAATTCTGAATGTAAAAGTTAGTTTTCCTAATGATGTTTACATTATTTAACATTAATGGAATGTGTTAGGAAGATGCATGCACCTTCCGTGTCTGACTTTATACTTTTTACCGCGAATGTAATAGGAATTTCTAATTCTTGAATGTAAAAGTTATTTTCCCTAATGATATTTACATGATTTAATACTAATGAAATGTATTAGGAAGATGCATGCACCTCCCGTTCTTGACTTTATGCTTTTTGCCATGAATGTGTTAGGAATTTTCAATTTCAAATTTGAAAAACCGGTTTTTAGCAGTTTTCCGGTTTTTAGCCTTTTTTGGGCGGTAACCGGCCAGTTTTTCCCGTTATCGGTTTCAAATTCAAATTTTAATGTTTGAAATTTGATTGGTTTTTTCCGATTCTTGCCGCTTTTTTTGATTCACGGCCAGAATCGTAATGCCGTCGGCGTGGTATTTCCCCGTTCAGATTCTAGAACCTTGTTATAGGCGCTTCATTAATAAATCAAACAGTGACCTATATATGCCCTATACTTTAATCAAGGAAGACCTAACCGACAATCGTTCCAGACAATGAAGCTGATGTCCCTTTTGTAAACAATAGTTTTGTAGTTTTTAGAAGCTTTCTATTTACATGTCGAGCTTTCCAAAAGTACGAAATGATCATATAAATTTCTATCAGCAGAGGCATAATTCTGCAAATGGGCACAATATCTACAGAATGAAAAAACTACTCTGATAATGAGACAACTATAGTTTTCTTTGATAATGTCCTTTAGACCATTCTCAGTGGAGAGTTTCATGGCGTTGTTTCTAAGACTGCCACATCATGTAAAATGAAATGAAACATAGATGAAACATCCATCTTCAATGCATAGTTTCATTTTATTGTTTCATAGACATTTAATTTTATAACTCATATAGAGTTGGTAATCGTGCCAAAAGAGTTTCATCTAGATGAAACTCACTTCTTCTCTCTCTTCTTAAAAATGTTGCCATATCATCAAAAATGCCTATGTGACAGCCTATTAAATGCAGATAAAACTCCCACTGAGACTGGCCTTAGTGGTACAATGTAGATGAGGCAGAAAACCCATTCAAATTGCATAAACTTCAGCAATTTGCCTTGTCTTTAGTGCCTGGTCGAACTTAAACTTAGAAATATAGTGAACATTTTTCCTATTGATAGTTTGCCCTTCAAAGTTTCTAATGAGAAACGGAGATCTCCGTAGTCTGCAGACAGGCGTAAGCTGAGCAACCTTTTGTGTGTTGTATGTGTCAAAAATACATGAGCCCATTAATCAACTGGAGATGCTATTGCTTTTCACATAGCACCAACCGTGAGAAATAGGTTCGTACTTCCTGTGAAGAAGGCCCAAAAAGGTAAAACTAAAACACCAACAGCCAAGTTCACTGCATTTACATTCCTGATCTCAACGTAAAAGGGCCATTGACTCTACTCTAGTGCACCTATCAAAACGTCAATGCTCTGTTAGATGGCTCGAGTACTCTCATAGAAGATATTAGCCTACTATCATCAGTGGCGGATCCAGGGAAAAAATTTTGGAGGGGCTGAAGTACCTTCAGCTCGACCTCAGCCCCTTCTACATTATACATCCATGGCTAAAAATTTAGGGGGGCTCCAGGGGGACTCCAAGGGTCCGTAGCGATGGGGCTCGAGCCCCCCCGCGCCCCACCGCTGGATCCGCCGCTGACTATCATGAGGTGACCGATCATTTGTTTCCAGAACACTTCACAAACAATTGTCCAAATTGATATCTATTAGGCCCTCTGTATGGTTATTACACAAGTAGGGCAAACTCCAATGGAACTCAGTTCAACCCTCACGGGCATCAAGTCCAATTGGAATGTAAGCTGAAGAGCCTTGGTCGGAATCCCAAGAAATGGTGTCCATCAATCATCAGCTGGTTTTAACAGAAGGAAACATCAAATTTGATCTGATTCTTGGTTCCATGTAAGCTCAGTGTAGGGTCCAAGAAATCGGCCATCCTCCCATTGTTCTCTCCCTCGGAGAGCTGAAATTCCTTGCACCTCTACTGCCCAGCCGCATCAAACAAACAATCATGCAACTGCAAGCTTATCCGGTAATCACTCCGCGGAGCCAGGACTAGCGCCGCTGATCCCAACACAACACCCAAGAAATCCGAGAGCCAACGAGATTCGTCTGACGAGTAGCAGCTAAACACAGCGCTACGAACTAGCCAACCAGATTGGAGGCGCGCGCGCAGACGCAACGGCGACGAACAGGAAATCGCGGGAACAAGTAAACCGACCTTGATGCAGTGGTTCCCGGTGCAGATGTGCAGATCCCCCAGGGCAAGAACCACCAGCGCCATCTCTCCTTCGAACCCCCATTCCTTCTCCCCTCGAGCTCCAATGATCCCCCAGGGCCGGACCAAGCTAGGGTTGAGAGACGTGGTTATTGCTGGCCTTTGCCGGGCTACTTGCGTGAAATTTGCCGACCTGGATCGAGCGAGCCTGCCTTCCAGAACAACAACAGGTAGGAGCAGATCCCAGGAGCAAAGCTCGGTTGGTGAGCTTCCTTGTCGAGCGAGCAACCTGTCGGGCTATCGATATTGTGTAGATCACCTCCGGGTGCCTCGTCTTTCGGTGGAAAACACATGCCCGTGTTCTACGAGATATTACCCTGCTCAAAGAGACTTATTTTAAGTGATTTATGGTTAAAAAGTACTGTAATTGACTGAGAAAATACTGTAACTGACGGTGACTTATTTGACGTAATTAAATTTAAAAAAATTAAAATACAAAAAACAGGTTAACCCGTCACGGATAGTACAAACGAATACGGAAAAAAATAACCGACAAAAAAACAAAAAAACAAAATTGTTGGATAGTAAAAAATAAGTCAAAAACTAGAAGCTCAAGCTGAAATGAGCGGAAACACAGGAATATTTGTATAAGTTCTAGCAAGTATTTCAGTGAAACACACATACATATGCATATGGTATAAATGTGTTGTGTGTTCTCCGTTGTAATATTAAAAAAAGATAGGAGTAGATTTTTCAGGGGATTTATTACTTTAATTACAAAGAGCTGAACTGTTGCTAAAGCTCAAAAAGTTAGCATGAAATCAATTCTCAGGAAATTCGCTGACAACTCTCCTAACACGTGGGTGGTGAAACACAAACCCTAACTTTTAACCAAGCAGCTGAAGTGCCGCACCGGTTGAACTATGCAACGGTTGGTGCTCACCAGATTTCTTGCGAACCCTTGTGTTTACCATGATCTTTATTAATAGAACCATAGTGACAAACTGACAATGATCTGGAATTCTGGATGGAGCATGCGTTGACGTGTTTGTCAGTGCCAATCGTCTCCAGAAACGAAGTCGTGTCGAATATACTTTTCTGCAAGCTCTTTGTCATCTTATACATGCATGTTTCTTTAGTTTACTGGAGTACACTTGACATGACTAAGACTATCGCTGCCTTGCCTAACGTGTCCAAGACGTCGGGTTGGAGTCGATGAATTAACTTCCTAGAAATTCAACTCGATGTGTTTGGCGGCTGTTGGCGTGTGCGTCATCTCTTTCCTCAGCAAGTATATTGACATCTGCTGCGTTTAGCCCTACTCGGTTGGATTAAAAAGCTATAGCTTATGATGGAAATTATACTGTAGCGGTTAAAATTTTACTGTAGCTGAAGATAGCTTATTTGACGTAATTAAATTTAAAATAATTTAAAAATAGAAAAATATGCTAGCTCATCACGGACAACGCAGACGAATACAAGGAAAAAGCCAAAAGTTCAGAAAAAGACGAAATTTATGAATAGTAAAAAATAAGCCAAAAGCTGAAATCAAAACGAGCGGGTCTTTTATTTTCCTCTCAGTCAATCACGATACTTCTATGCATCATCCTCAATACAAATTGCGTAAATTTTAAAGCAAGAGAAGGAATAAGTACAACCATCCGTCCATCATTTATGCTTTAATATTTGCATAGCTTTTAAATAGTGATGCAAAGAAGCATCTCTCACACGGCTTTCAGATTATGTTTTCTTTACAACTTTAGCTTTGTTAATTGATTGAGGAGTTGGTTGAAAAAGGATCGGCACTTGGCTCTTCGTCATTTCGTGATCATTGTTTGTGTAGGAATCTGTGTGAACATGTGCTATATGCCCGCATGTTCATTAACTTGAGAATCACATTAAGTGCGTGTTAGTAACCTTAATTTTTTAAAGGGGAATTACTGGATATTTTAATCTTTACGGCTTGTAAATGAAGGATAGGAAACATCCAAAATCTTAATGCGATTAAAAGAATAAATTAACATACATATATTTACTAGCAAAGGGGAAAGATCATGTACACGTGGTTTTTGGGCTAACCATTCATGAAACATGTGGTTAGCACGGCAGTTCAAGCAGGATGCTGGCAGGTGTGGTATGTAGACCTTTCGAGGACAAAATCACATCGGAAGCTAATTTGTGCATGCTGATTAACTGTACATGGGACATGCTATAATCACAATAATTTTGCTAGGATATATAATCATTATTTCATTCGCCCCCCCGACATGATCCTCCCTACAACATGTTGCTGCCTTCCAATCAATACAGCAACTTAATTAGCAAGCACGAGCTGTTTCTGTCTACTAATAATTGGGGCATGTTTGTATTGATTTCTGCGTTTGGTTTCTGCTTCCAGAAGGTGAAACCAATATAAACGCTTCAACTTCTATAAGCTACTTCTATCAACCACTATTATTCATTAGCCACTACAATATATGCTTTTACATATTGTAATGTACTTTATATTTTATTGTATCACAATTATGTAAGTCGCATAACGGTCAAAATATTGTAGTACCTTTCGTTGCTCTGCATTCCTTACATAATTCACTACTATTCATCAGCTACTACTATTCATCAGCCGCAGCTAAAAGCCATCAACAGAAGCCAATATGAACAACCCAAAAACCAGCTTTCTAGTAGCTTTCATCGTAATGAATTTGGTAGAGTAGATGCCTAAGTGAGATAGCTTTATTCATGTTTACCGAACATCATTTGTCACATGAGAAGTTATGCTTCCAATCTAGTGTTGGGATACAAGTAGGCTATACTAGCGCAGATTAAATTTTTTTACCATGTAAACCAGAAAAACATGTGAGTAAGAGATCATAAATCATTACCACAAAATGCACAACACATCGGAAATAAAGTTGAAGTAGCCCAATTCAACGTAACACGCGTCGATGTAGTGGACATAGTCGATCATCCACGAGCAGTAGTCGATCTTCATGAGCCAATCAACGCCATAGTCATAGCAACGCCTCTACCGAAATCCACATGTTTAAGGTTGAAACGTTGTGCACCAGTGTGCTAGCACTAGCGCGCACAGCAGGGGGTTTCGAGAGGTGATGGCTAGGGTTTCGATGGGTGTGTCTCAGGATTTTCTCCGATACCTGCTAAGCTACACGTCTCTCTTAATATATATGGCCTCCAATCGGATCCTTATCCGATACGATTAGAGATCATATCCAACTCGAAAAACCTCCGACTAGATCCTTATCTAATACGAATAGAGATCGTATCCCACTTAAAGTCTATCATTCGGATCCCTATTATTCTAACTCATTAAGTGTGTAACCATGTAGGCTTATATATAATTTGTTGTAACTTGAAAATACTTTTTCGATCACTGATTGGTAGTGATTTCTACCAAGATATATTGACCCCTAAATATACACACAAAGATTAATCAGGACGAATCTTATGCAGTATGATCTGCAATTAGGTCTTAGTCATTCACAATCGGTTTATAACTCCTTACGATCGATCGTATCTGGTTAAGACCAATACGTACGCCCATACAACTAGTTTGTAATATATCCGATCAGTTCATGATCAGTCAGTGTACTCATACGATCGGTTCATATCTGGTCGAACCCATCTACCCGTTTGTGTATTCTTCTTTTGCCTCACGATATCTGATCAAACTATAGGTGAAAAATGTGTCATCTATGGACTGTTCAAATTTTTTCCGATCTAGTGATAGATAACTTCATGTGGTCAACTCTTCGACCACTCGTAGCATGATCATACACTTTCTTTATCTGACCATATCGAAGGGCCCAAAAATATCTTTCCTGTTATATAGAAGGGGCAAATCACATATCCAACAAGTCACATTCCTTCGCACGTTTTATAGTATACTCGAAAGCTATTTTTATAATTACCCAGTTACGGCGTAGCGTTTATCAATCCCTAAGTGTACTATTACACATGTAGGAAACTATACTAATATCAGGTATAAGAATTATACATTATCATTATTTGAGACCAACTAATAATACATAAAATATAGCAATCTCAACAGTGTCTCAAGGTGGGTCAATTCAACGTCATGTTTTTTGACATGTGTCCATATTATTTATTTGATATCATCATATTTATACGGTAAAATATGGTCATCAATCAATACATATACTGGTCTATAAGTCACTAGTGTCCTGACTAGTAACATCCGACCAATGATCTTTTAGAATAATATCATGTAATAAATAAAAAGCTTCACCAACATGTCACATACTTGCTAACCTTTATAAATAATAATTCATTTAAGGTACATAACAACATTTATCAAAACATCATAAACATAAGAGTAATACAATTATCTTTATGATTGCTTTTAGAGTATATCTCTAACATCTAGATCATGTTTGAAATACGGAAACTTCATAGGCATCATAAGAGATTTATAGTTCTTTTTCATTTGAAGTTCACACATTCTAAACGTACCCACAGAAATGAAAGATAACTTGGGTTTTGCAACTGAGTGAAGAGAAGGATAAATATAGTTGCTTAGCTCAAAATTCATTCAATAGAAAAAAAGTAAATTACGCAGGAGGCTAAACTGGTAAAACTGTTCTTACTACCAGAGGTTGACTATCCTCAGGTTTTTACCCCCATACCTACTAGTTTTAATGCCATGCATTACTATGAATAAAAAATCATATGAGCCAGCACGTTAAGCTGATGTCGATGGACCTGGCTTGCACTACCCTCCTAGCTCCACCGCAATGCCTGGTTCAGCTCCTCATAGTAGTAAAACCATTCTATTTTTCTACATAGTAATACTAGTATTATTGATAGACTACAAATAAAATAAATAAAATTAGGGGTGAACCACCACCACCAACTCTATTTTTAAATAATAGAGATTCTTGTAGGTTGCACATATATTATTCAAAATCATCTATAACTTAAAATAAGTTCCAAAAGCTTAGTTGGATCTACATTTTAGACACTAATTCAGAAAAAATGTATAAAGCATTACCAAATGTATACTATACTTGCCAGCCGATGGCTGGACTAACTAAGGGGCATTTGTATTGGCTTACATTGATGGCTTTTGGCTAAAAATAAATAGTAGTAGCTAAAAAGTGGCTTTTAGAAGGATAGGGTGAGTGATGCAAAAAAGTAAGTGAGAGATGCATGCGCGAGACGAGTGCGAGAGGAATTGGGTACATGATGCACCCATGGCCCACTAACTTATCCTCAGAGCAAGATAAGTGGAGAAGCCGCTTCGAGAAGGCATGTGTTCATATTGGCTTCTGGCTTCTCCAAACAGAAGCCAGAAACATAAATCAATATGAACAAGGCCTAACATGGCATTTGTGTTGTGTATGGCTAACATGTATGGCTCAATTGTTCAAGTCTCAGGAGTGTAGGCTTCTTGGGGCGACACGTGGTGCGTCTGACGCCTGGTGACCATGAGGCAGGTGCCTCGGTCCAACACGTAGCAGCTCACCATGCGCATTAGCCTCACCGCATGTCGGCTCGAGGAGTCACCTGGCGGCAGGTGCACCACGTGTTGCCCCGAGGCACCTATTGCCTAGTGACCGGGCAGCAGGAGCAATGTGTGGCCCTGAGGACCTTGCCGCCCGGTCACTGGGCGACAAGTAGTGCCATTTTGCAATTGAGGCTAAGAGGATACTATTTTTGCAAATAACACGTCAAATACGGACAAAAGTGGCTTTTACTCATAGTGTGATGGCTACAACACTAATGAATACACACACACACACTCATTTAACACTTTTAGTGTACGTGTACTAGACCTAGATGTATCGGGTAAAAGATAAAGGCCCCGCTCCAAATTAAATGACTTTTGCTTCTGGCTTCTGGAACACATCAGCTTCTTAATTTCGTCTTTCTTTGGCTTTTTGGTTTTTCTTTTTTCCCCTTATTCCTTTTGCATTGTCCGTGATGACATAAATTTTTTATTTTTTTAAAATTTAATTACTATAAAAAAAATTAATAGTCACTACAGTGCATTTTTAGTCATAAGCTAGAAGCTACGTTGAGCACTACCAAAGCAAACACAAAAGAATCGGTCATGCCTTCCTACGTCATGTGGGCTGGGGAATGCAAAAGAATCAGTCATGCCTTCCTACGTCATGTGGGTTGGGGGTTGTCGTGTATAGTGTAGTATGCACAGCTGCAGCCAAGTTAACTGTCACGGGCTTTCACACTTTGGGTTGTGGTTTATGGCTTTTGAATTCTACCTGTTTACGAGAGAGAGTACGTAAGCTGAAGTATAACGGGCACATACGATTTTAACCAGTATAGTTGAAGTTTGTACAGTGTTTACTGTAAGTTGACTTATAGACCCCACATTAAAAAGATGCACCGTTCGAAAGCTAGTTGTTGTAGCAAAAGTCAAAAGCCACAAGTAGCAAGCCCAAAAGAACCCAACCTTTTTCATAGTTCACACGCCCATGCGCCCCGCATCTTATGCTTAGAGCACCATGTGGGCCCGTACATCCAATGCTAATTTGTAAATGGCTCTTTCTCACAGCACAAATTTGAATTTGAAGGCACTTGAAAGTTGAGAATTGTCCGGACCAACCATTTCCACCTATAAAAAAGAAAATCGATGAGTTCTTTGTGTTACATGAAATTTTTCTATATTTTCTTAGAAATTTTGGAGTTTATTTGCTAGTTTTGGGGGCTCAATTAACTTTGTTTCCTTTTCAAAAAAAAAATCATAAAGCTTTAGAAATTTGTAAAACCCTATTTGGGTCGAAACCCAAAATTTTGGCCAGTTTCATTTTTCCCGCGGGCCATCTCTTCACCCATGTGCTAGTCTGGTCTGCTTCGCCCGTCGTCGTCCTCTTCGCCACGCGTCACCCATCAGCATGACATCCCTTGCACTATCGCTGCTAGATGAGGCCCACCTCACTGTTCTCTCCGTGCCATGTCCGTTTCGCCGTTGTGCGCCATGCCTGTCTCGACTTCTGTGCCACCGGGTATAAGGGCCGAGCCATCCTCTCAATCTCTGCATCTCCAAGCCGCCTCGCCGTCCTCACGCTAGCACCAGAGATCGTGCTGCTTCACCGTCACTCCGTCGTCTTCGTCGCCAGAGTCATCTTCGTCGCAGAGCATCTCCTCCGCCATTTCGCCGTTGCATCGCTTCGTCTTCCTTGTCGTCGGTGTCTCGCATCGCCGTCAACTCTTCCTGACGGTGAGCCGCCCTTCTGCTATGCGCCTTTCCGCTCCATTGTCTCAATCTCATCACTGGTCATCGCCTTGCTCAGCTCGCTTGCTCGTGTTCCGTGTTGTTCCCTCAGTTCCCGCACGACGCCTCGGTTCGCTTGTGCGCTCTAGCATCAGCGCTTATGTCACCGTTGCCATGTCACCACATAGAATCCTTCGTGGGCTTAGTCCATGGTGAGCTGCATCTCTGCCATGTGGTCCTACATGCCATCCACTTTTCGTAGACCCAATCCACCATAGACCGCGAACACTAGCATATGGACTTAGTCCATATACTATGACCCCACATATCAGTGATCAAAACCAATTTTCTTTAGAAAAATAATTTGATCGAAAACTCAAAAACTCTTGCTGACATCATAAATCTAATTTCTTTAGAAAAATAAATCCAGAAAAGCCAAATAGTGTTCCTTAGATTTAAACCTTTCGAGAGCCCGTTCTCCTCTGTCCGAACTCCGATTGACCCAATTCTTCTTTTTAAATTCATCTAAAATTGAGCTCTATCTTTTGGTTCTAGTTTTATTATTTTTGAATTTTATTTAAATTTATCTGTGTTTCATTTTCTATCTCTCTCATTAGATAATGCATTCGAAGGAGCCGAAGAAGGAATTGAAGTTCAAGAGTTGCTAACTGAGCAAATCCAAGGCAAACTATGACCTTTGATCATGTTGAACCTATTATTTTAAATATATTTATTATTATTTTATTTTAAATTAGCATACATTGCTAATTTAACACAAACCCTTGTAATTGGTTATTATCGACCAATTTGAATAATCTCTCATTGATACTTTGAATGTCATAATTTTACTATCACAATAGGATGGCTAATTATCTAGTGATGTAATATTAGTATCCACTTGTGTTGTGTGTCTAGTATGATTAGCCATTCTTATTATTATGTTAGTCTTATCATCACATGTTGATAAATTAATTAATTTTAACTTAATGAGATATTGAATCATAGTTGTAACCATAGTTATAAAATTTATGTACCAAGACATGGGCGTGTCATTGATCTTGGTTAAACCAAAATGATTTTTTTCACTTGGGCGAGTGAATCGTGTAGTAAAGTGGGTACTAATAGCACATGGGATGTGGATGCCTCACTTGGGTAATATCTAAAGACTTAACGTTGTATGCTATTGATTTGAACCTTATCGTACAATCACATGTCTAGTATGAGATAGATCTTATTAATTAATTTGTGATGTTTCAACATTGATTTCGTCATTGAGATATTTTTTCGCGCAAGGAGGTTTTTACCGATAGAACTGTCAACCTACTTGAAAGCAAAACCTTAGCGAACGAGGTCAATTTGAGATTGAGTATTGTAAAGGTCTTATTATGATCTTCTTGGTCAGCGCACCTAAGAAAGCATGTTATATCGGTGACACCACAAGATAGTCATATCATGTGGGTAAAGTTGTGCAACCTCTGTAGAGTGCAAAACTATTTGTATAGCCATATCCTCGGTTATAGACAATACTCAATGATTTCACATGAGGGGTAGAATTTCATAAAACTTGGATTTGGTTAGTTTGAGAAGTTAATGGACAGTTTACTTGTGGTTTACTCATTTCCTTTGTATTACCGATTTAATAACCATTTTCAAATTATGTAGTTTAATTTATTTATTGTACTTACTTTAAAGTGTTGCTTTCTGCAAGATAATCATTCAACCATCATTTGATAAGCTTTGCATACTTGTTACAAATGACTTGCTGAGTACTCTATGTACTCACGGCTATATCTATTGATGCTCAGTTGTTGAAAAAGGACCATATCAGCCAGAGGTACTTGAAGGAGAAATCTTCGCTGACTTCATATTAGGATTTCACTTCTCAGTTGATTGCATATGGCATGTCGAATGACTACTTCACTTTTTCTTTATTTTCCGCTGCTAGTTAGTTTTGATAAGCCCTGTATGCTATTGTTTATAAGCTTGGCCATGAAGTTGCTACTCTGATAATTAATAATATTTAACCTTTTTCTTAGTTAATCATGATTATGGTCGATATTTCATTCATGTTTTCACTGTATGCATTGGTGTGATCCTGGACTGGTGCAGAACACACATGGAGTCTGGATTTGTACATTCAGGTCTCGATAATCTTGTTCCATCTCTAGCCGACGTGGACATCCAACTAATCCAAGCCACCATCGCAAGTCCTTGTGAAGCAACCTCCCTCCAAACCAAGGCCATTGGTGGTTTCATCTTTTTCCACTAGTGCTCACCACTGTAGCGCTGGCAGGTATAGTCATTGGAAGATGTCTCTGTTGTTTGCCACTAACACAAAGCCACACCGAGGCTCTTCCTTCCTTGCCAACCACATCACCAGGTTCGCATCGTCCTCCTGTTTCTCACCATCTACCTTCCCCACTCTTTGACCTTCCCCACTCTGCTTTGTCATCGAAGAGTGGAGAAGGCAAGGAGGTCATACGCGCTAATGGTGTAGGATGGCATGGGGAAGAAGGTGCGGGGGAATAACAAGAGGAAGGATGTGAAGAAGAGGGCAAAGTAGCCTTTGCATATTTGAATTTCGGGCCTAAAATATGTAAAAGTAGATAATACAGAGAAAATGGCAAATCTCAACTATTTTAGGATTTAGAGTGAGATGGTCAAGAAAAATCTTTTGGGTGTCAAACTCACCAACTGTTGTGTTTTGGAATGGCAAATCATCAATTTTCCCCTAAAAAATTAGTTTGGATGATTTTGATTATTAAGCTAAACTCTTTGGTGCATTAAAAAAGTTTTGGATAAAGATTTGGTGCAAAAGCTCAAGTTCCATTTTGTTGTGTATTTGTTAGTTGCTAGAAGAGTAAATAATCAATCCTGGCTCACCCTGCTACGATGAGAGCTTGGGTTGTTTCTTTCTTTCTTTCTCTTTTTTTTTTTGCAAAACCCGAACTCCATTGTGCCCCACTAACTGCTAGCTAGGTCAATAAAACAATTGATGACAACCATTTCTACTTTCTTCCTATTTCTCACATTCACCGTTCAGTTCTTTTCCACTTATATTTATGACTTATGATTTATGCTATAGTAATTAGTTTTCAAACGGTGTGTTTTTTAAGATGAGGTCAACAGGAAGATTGTAGTAAAAAGTGCGCTGAATTTAGCTGTAACAGCAAAAATCGCATATAACTATTTTCTTTACATATTGTATCTCGTGAACAGTTAGAATTAAAAAATTTAAGGCATAAGACATAAACCACAGCTCGAAAGAACCCACCGTTAAAATATCTGATGGTTTCTTACTTTTCCTTAGTTTTTTTTTATCTCCGTTGCAAACTGAACATTGTTTTTGTTTGCAATGATTGCCTTTTCCTGTATATCGATCAATTCTGTTTCCATAATCTCATATTCCTTCTTTATTACGTGTCAATCCTTCTTTACTTATTGCTAATTCTGTTCTCTTGCGTTTGTTTGTTGGATATACTCACTGGAGCTTCACTACCTTTCACCTTGTCGTTCCGCGCTCCTCTCCGTTGCTACTGCTGACAAGGAAAATCAGAAAAACAAATAAAAAGAAAGCAGAAAAGAGAAAAAATTCCTCGAAAATCCAACTGCTGCTATATATACCTCGACGCTCCTCCCCTCCCCCTTTCCCTTTCCTCCCCCACCCCCACCCACCTCCTCCCCAAGCCCTAGATGTCCCCCTCCCCTCCCCCTGCCTCCTCGCGCCGCGCCGCCGCCCCGCCTCGATCCCCCTAGATCTCGCTCGAATCCGCGCCCCCGGCGCCCGTCGCGCCCCGATTCGGCGCTCGCGCGGCCGGAATCGGCGCCGATTTGGGGGAGTCTTGGTGGTGCGTTGTTGTTTTTAGCGGCGTTTAGAGGCGGGGTTTTCGGGGCGGTGGATGGACGCAGTTGAGCTGCCGCTGCCAGCGAAGGTGGATTTCGGTAAGATTTTGACTTCGGCGGCGGCGAAGGGGGTGGACGGAAGCGGCGCCGGTGGTGGCGGGGGCGGGGAGGTCTTGAGGCGCTGTGCTGATGCGGATCGCCGGCACGGCGGTATAATATCTTTCTGCTCCCTTTGGTTTGTTTGGTCGTGTTGTGGGTAGGTTGGAGTTTTGTTCGTGCGATGGGGAAATAGGGTATGGTTTGAATTATTGGAGTTTTGGGAATTATTTTGAAATAGGGTATGATTACAGAGGAACGTTGATTGCATGTTTAAATAATGTGTATTGCAGTATCAGTTCAAAGGCTACCAAACATAAATTATCCATTTTTCAACTGTGAACAACTGAAAATCATGCACTACTCTCCACGTGCAATATTGCTGGAGCTTAGCGGACTCTTTATAATCCCTTACTCAAGAATCAATAACAACTAGGACAAAGTTAAAATAATTGCAGATAAGCTCAGTAGAGATGTTCAGCTAGATTAGTTGCTCATTGCAAAGCAAGATAAGCTTAGTAGAGGTGTTTAGCTAGATTAGTTGCTCATTACAAATCAATATCAATCAACTTGGAAGCTTACATAAACAAATTTTGCCCATTTTTTCTCAATAAAGATCTACATAAATAATAAGGAATATGTTTGATTGTTTCGACGAATGCCTATAAATGCTCACTTGTTCAGTCCAAATCTCAAATTTCAGAAAAAGAACAAAAACAAATGCTCACTTGTTCAGTCCAAGTCTTAAATATCACAAAAAGAACAAAAGCATCTGTTACTCAGTAGGAGCATTGAGAAACCGAACTTTAAGGATAACCAAGCTCATTTATTAATGAATGTCTAAAATTACCACAACTACTTGGCAATAAACTCATCTTTTAAATTCATACAGATTAGAACAACCAATCATTCGTAAGATGGCACAGTATAAGACATGTTTCCGATCACAAATAGGTATAAATAAAATCAAATAGAGGGTAATATAAACACTATGTCACATTAATGTGTTCTTTCTAAGAACCTTCAAATATATAACACTTCCAATATGATAAAATAACCTTTTTCACTCAGAAAAATGAACGGATCATATTGTCATTGTGATGCTGCGACCAAAGTAGACTCCAAAAGATATAGGCCATTCCAATATGATAACATAACCTTTTCCATTCAGAAAAACGAACAGATCATATTGTCATTGTGATGCTGCAATTAAAACAGACTCTAAAAGATATAGGACAACATATTAACTCCTCAAAAAAAATTTAATCTACTAGCGTCAAGTACATGTATTAAGTTCAGCAGCTAAAAGACATCTAATAAGCAATAAAATCTTGTGGCAGGAGGTGTTGCCATTATCAAGTCACCACTCTAAAAATATGATTTGTACGACAAAAAAAGTAATCACAGTTAAATTACATTTTTTTTGCTTGATTTCACTGTTTACAACTAAATTCTTGCTCAAAGAAAATACCATAGCAGCACATTCATCAAGACTCAAGAGACAAGAAATAGCAATAACCTGATCACAACTACTCAATAAAAACTAAAAAAGGAAACAGATGTAAGAACAGAACAACTGTAAATTAGTTCACTAAAAAAATATATTTGACAAAAATTTATGAACTCAGCACTAAAATTCACATATACAAGTAAAGAAGGTATGGCTCATGCTGATTAAAAATTCCATAGCAAAAACTCTACAAAACCATACAAATCAACCTCCAAAGTTAAGCCAATTCATAATGAAAACTATAAGAAAAATTCAGAGGAGACAAATGGATCAATAACAAATGATGAAAGATTTTGTTTCTCTATAATACATACCATGTAACTGCTGCCACAATCTACAATCGAAAAAGACAATTACTGATCATAAAAAACAGGAAATACCATAATCCACAGGGCACACGATTTCTTGCTGTAGTCAGAGAACATTCTGGCAAGGTGCTGAATTGTGATATGAGAAGTCAAGTGGATTGTGGCATTTTCTATTTTTGGTGATCAGTAAATGTCTTTTTAGATTGTGGATTGTGACAACAGTTATATGGCATGTATTGTAAAGAAAAAATCTTTAATATTTGCTAGAGAAAAAATCTTTAATATTTGCTATTGATCCCTTTGTTCTTTGTGAATTTTTCTTGTAGTTTTTCTTGTTGAATTGACTTAACCTTCTAGGTTAATTTGTATGAGTTTGTGGAGTTTATACAATGGAATTTTTGTCCTCATGAACCATACCTTTACTTGTATATGTGAAAATTTCTTGCTAAATATGTTTTTTTGGTGAACTGATTTACGGTTGTTCTGTTCTTACATCTGATTTATTTTTTTAGTTTAGATTGAGCAGCTGTGATCAGATTATTGCTATTTCTTTTCTCTTGAGTCTTGATGAATGTGCTGTTTGAGGAAAGAATTCAGTTGTAAATGTGAAAGCAAACATTTGTAATTTAACTGTGATTATTTTTATCATACAAATCGCATTTGCAGAGGGTTGACTTAATGGCAACACCTCTTGCCATGAGATTTTATTGGCTTATTAGATGCCTTTTAGCTGCTGAACTTAATACATGTACTTGACGTTAGTAGATTAATTTTTTTGAGGAGTTAATATGTTGGCCTATATCTTCTGGAGTCTGCTTTGATTGCAGCATTACAATAACAATATAATATGTTTATTTTTTTTGAATAAAAAGGTTATTTTATTATTTTAGAAGTGTTATTTGAATGTCCCTGGAAAGAATACATTAATGTAGCATAGTTGTTATATTACCCTCTATTTTTCATTTATCTTATTTGTGACCGGAAACTTGTTTTTTACTGTGCCATCTTTTGAATGATTGGTTGTTCTAATATGTATGAATTTAAAAAAGTGAGTTTATTATCAAGTAGTTGTAATTTTAGACGCTCATTAATAGATGAGCTTGCTTATTCTTGAAGTTCGGTTTCTCAATGCTCCTACTGCAGTAACGGATATTTTTCTTCTTTTTATGATATTTGGGACTTGCACTGAACAAGTGAGCATTTATAGGTATGCATTGAATTGTTTCATCATGGAAATAGTCAAACCTATTCTTTATTATTTATGTGGATCTTTATTGAGGAAGAATGTACAGAATTTGTTCCTATGTAACTTTCCAAGTTGGTTGCTATCATGGTTGACTTGGTGACGAAGGCGATTGCCGGGCGCCATGGCGTCGTTTAGGCATTGTACGGCGAGCAAAACAAAAGCAGATTTTAGATTCAAGCAAAGCAGTGGTATGGCGAGCAAAACGAATGCAGATTTCTAAGTGGGGTGCAGAAGACGGAGGCAGAAGCAAACCTTCTGGCCCCGACGTCGTTGATGACGTGCTCGAGGAGCTGCACGGTGGCATCGCGGCGGAGGAGGCCGAAGCGTGCTAGGTCGCTGAGCTGCACGGCGAACAATGCTGGTAAGGTGGCGGTGTCATCGGGACCAGGGCGTGGAACCTCTTGCTCCGAGACCATGGCACTGATGCCGCGCAGGTCGACGATCTAGACGACCGACTTGACTTGAGGTTGAGATCTGGGAGCAGAGGAAGGGTGGATGGATTCCTTGGCTGCTGGTTGTGGGAGTGGAGGAAGGGAAGCTCGTCGGAGGGATCACGGTGGCGCTGGTGGAGGGAGTGGCGGGGCGGCGACGGCGGCTAGGGTTTCACCCACGTTGCCTTCTGTTCACACGCTCGCTATAGTGAGTCTCCACTCTCCACTAAGTGTGTCTCTTCGGTTCACTTAATACCATTCATTCTCTTCTCAGTCCTCACCTCACGGCTTACACTCACCTGGCAAGGCAGCCGCCCAGTCATTCGCCGCAGATGCCTTGGCGACGGTGGGGACGACCGGAGCTCCTAGGCGCTCGCCTAGCTTGCCTAGGCGCGGCGGACCTCCATGGCGTCCTCCCTGCACCGCCGCAAAGCCTAGGCAACACCAAGTCGACGCCTAGGCGACACCGTGACATCCATGGTTGCTATTGCTTTGCGATGAGCAACTAATCTAGCTGAACATCTCTACTGAGCTTATCTACAATTGTTTTTTATCTCCGTTTTAGTTATTGATTATTGAGAAAGGGATTACAAGAAGTCCGCTAAGCTCCAGCAATATTGCACTTGGAGAGTTGTGCATGATGTTTAGTTGTTCACTGTTGAAAATGGATAATTTCTGTTTGGTTACCTTTGGAATGATGTTGCGATCCACATTATTTAAACATGCAATAAACGTTCCTCTGTTTGGGACTTTGGGTATACCACATATTGCTTGGGTGTGTATTGGATTGCAGCAATTGCATTGACCATTTTTTGGCCTCGTGACTGGCAAATATTTTGTTTATTCCTTTTTAGTTTTTATCTTTTACCATGTAAATCATGCCAATTTTCTTGATAGTGAAACTTGATACCATTTTCCTTTTACTTTTGAACTATTTGATCTTCTTGGTTCCATGTGCTGTACGTATGGAATATGGACTTAGTCTTTTGTTTTTCTTGTGTTGATCATTTGGCCTAAGACAAATAGGCGAACTTAAAATTTTAATAGGTCTTTTACTTTCCTTTTAATTTTTAATAGGTCTTTCATGTTTTTACCTTTTTTGGTGTGAACTTTCATGCTTCTGCTAAATGTCAAGTTGCAAAATGCAGCCGATGTACCTTGGTTTTGGTTGTGTGGAACTGTGGATTTTTTATTTATACGAAGCCTTGTGTCAGTGATGATAAGATTCTCGTTCGGGGCTTTCAGATAAGAGTAATATGGTGAAGCTAGAGGGCTTTCAGATCGTAGATACACAAGCACCATCACCATGTGCACATGCATCCAAGCTTGTGAACCTTGCAATTACAGATGTAGTTGTTAGCTTCCACATCTCTTTGGGGCTTGCATATTGCATTGCTGTTCCCTTTTTCTGATGACATTAGGGCCTGTTTGGAACGCAGGAATTTCACAGGATTTTCGTGTGATTTTCATAGAAAGTAGAAAGTAGTTCGATTCCTACAGGATTTGGGAAAAGTCCCGGATTCCAAACAGGGAATCGATATCTTGTATCCTTCATGCATTTCTTGATATCCTTTCTTTAAAGTGGCAGAATAATTTGCTTTGTTCCTTGGGAAAGTTTCTGTTGCCATATAGGAAGTATTTTTGCCATATGTGTCATCTGTCAAAACGTTTCATGTTATGCATGCTTAATTTTTTTACAACGGATTTACTGATCCATCAAAAACATGTATTTTCAGATGTGAAGCAGCACAATCAGAATGCAGAAAGCACTTCATCTTATAGAAGTAAAAGGACTTCTTCGGAAGTTTCTATTCAGAAATCTCTTGCTTTTGATATCAAGTCTGAAAACAACAGCAAGCGGGATTACATTGGAACTGATACTATTCAATCCTTGCATAAGAAAGACAGCAAGATATTGGCCAAAAAGACCATAAAGTTGTTGGATGCTCCACCTTGTTCAAAAAGGCCAAAGCTAGAGCCAGTACAAACCGCCAGAGATGCTGAAGCTAAGGGCCATGACTTCATGTCGCACAAGATTGCGCTTGAATTGGCGCAATGCACACCATCTGGTAAGTTGTAAATTATCAAGTTCCATTTCTTCATTTACGGATGTCTCATTTGACATAATGAAGTTCTCTTTTTATAACTGACCAAATGACTGCATATGTTCATGGATTCATGCTGGACATTTCCAATCAGAGGTTCATTATTCTGGCATTATAATATAGTAATATTTCAACGATGAGTTAAGAGACTGGGGTGAAGCAACTGTGTTGCTGTGATATGTTTATGATAGCTTTGGGCTAAATGCATGTTACCGTGTTTTGAATCAATTCCATGTCGCTGTCGCACTGATTTCCCTATTGCTGTTTTTCTGCTCTCCTTGGGGCTTCTGTAGTTTACAATACATCGCTGTGTTGTTTGGTGCGCAGTAATAATTTTACCATATTATTTATTTTCAATTCTTTACATAGACAGGTCCATTTAAATTCCTAATGTAGACTGTTAAATTTCAATTATTTATTGAGGAAAAAACAATTCCTCCTTGTGCTAACAAAAAATTTGGAGTGGTATTGCCTTCATTCTGTTCTCTTTCATGCAAGCAAATTTACAATAGTGGGATGGAAGTAACGTTTGAGGGTACATGTTTACAATCAATCTTGGTGGAGGCGGAGTTAAGTTTTGCCAGGCAGATTTACAAGGGTGCTCTAATCCTCTAGCACTGTCAACTGTAGCACTGTAAAAAGAATGGAATATTATTTTTAGTCCATTGAGTTTATATGGATATAACTCCAGGGATCAATTTTGTAGAGGTAAATGTGTAGTATCAATGGAATACTAAGCTTGCTCATATTCAAATAGGTCATTCCTGTTTATGGGGCTCTTATCCATATGTTTCTTAGCTCTGCAAAATGTATCTAGTATTGTCCTGGTTTTATAGATCTTTCCTATTGGTGTTCCTCTTATTGGCCTATCTTTATATAGGCTAGGGTAATGGCCAACTTACGATATGATCCGAATAAACCAGTCCTACACATCTTAATAAGCTACCGGATTCGTGGCAACCCTGCCAAACCGCAACCGCTATCACGCGACCTGATTCGTGGTTTGGCAGTGAACTGATTTGTGATGGTTCGCAGTATGATACACTGGAGGGTGGCGAACCCAAAACTGAGGGGCAGCATGATGGATGCTAACCTGATGGCAGGAGGAGGTTGGTGATTGTAGGTTTGCACATTGGCCAAGGTCGGCACCGCTGCCGCTTGAGGTCCATGGCTTGGAGTTTCTGTACTTCAACCACTGCAAGATGGAGGACAAGAGCTGTGTGGAGCACGAGCAGCGGCGGCATCAAGGGACCAAGAGGGAAGTCAAGAGTTAGATTGGAAGGGAGGGAGACGAAGGAGATGGGAGCCGGTGGTAGTGCCATGGTAGATCCAGAGGGAGGGAGAGATGGCTGCCTAGGGTTCCCGGAATCCCAGGGGTAGGAGCCAGGGATGCATGGGCTAAGTGGGCTGAGTGGTCCATGGGTTGCGTGGGATAGTACAGATTGAATTTTTTCCTTTTTGTTTATGTACAGTTATGCAAGGATCTTCTGCGTATAAACCCCATGGTCCGTTTGGTGTTTTATCTTCTGTAAAGAAAATATGTTGCGTACTAGAATCATTGGGTTTGTGAACCAAAGAGGTAGACCCTCTGAAAACCTTTTGTGAAGTGACGTACCTGTACCATGAGGCCAACTAACCATGAATCATATAATTATGATTTAAACCGAGTAATGCATATTTTTGAGTAAATCTAATGAAATTAATATTTCGTGCTGCTGTTCACGTCATCCAATGATAAGAGTGGTTAAAAAACCTATGAGCCACATTCAGTTTCTTAACTGATCCTTGATGAGTTCTGCTTAAGTAAAATATTCAATTTACTCTGCAATAAATATTTAAGATGGGCCAGTACTTGGCCAGTTCCTCATATTAGTAACTGACCATTTGGCTCTTGTGGAGTAAATAGCTGTTGTTTGGTGCATGTATGACCCTATCTGCGTGTCTTGTTGGTAGGGGGTGGGGGCATGCCGGCATGGGAGCTCACCCTGTCTGCTTTTTCAATCATAATCTCTCTGAGGAATTAATTGTCATTCATAATTTACTAATAGGATTGTAAGAGTTTTTCTTGGTTTTAGTCTTTTTCCAATGAAGTATATTGTGTCAGTGGTGGTTATTGCTCAGCTCATTACAGCTTCCTAATTCTATAAGGCAACAAGATCTTTTTAATGTATGTACACATTGTGGGAAGGATTTATATTTTAGGATTATTTTACTTGTGGTTCACTGGTTCATGATGCTTGAATGTTATGATATAGCTCTATTTGATGGTCCATTTTGGATCCCAACTTGTTGTACAACTTGCCATTCTCTGCTTTCATAATCCATATTTGATATAGCTCCACTCTTGTGTGAGTGATCATTTGTTTACTTGCTTTAATGTCAATGCTTCTGTTTAGGTTGATATTCTGACAACAAATGCTTTTGCACTTATCCTAATTGTACACAGAAAAAACTCGGTTGCTAAAGCAGAAGCGCATTTCTGATGCAAAGAGAATTGATAAGAAGAATTTTAGGTCTGGTGTCAGATCTAAATATGATTGTTTCACATCAAAGGCTGGTTTAGGAAATTTTGATTCTGGTTTCTTGGGAAACAGCATGCTTGGTATGTAGTAACTGGTTGCTGCTACATTATGATTTTATTTCTTAATGTATTCTACTTGTTATTATTCTTTTATTGACTTCTGATGATAATATAACCCTGGTAGATAAATGGACGTTGTCCTTTAAATAATAATTTGATGGCAATGAAATCTAGTTCTATAATTCATTTGAATTTTAATTAGTCGTTGGTTCTGTGACTTTCTGTCTATAATTTCACAATTGATTTTTTTTATTGCTGATAACTTCAATTTGAATCTTCACCTGATAGTTTATGGTCTTCTCAATGATATGGAATTAGTTTTCCTTTTAAGCAATCCTACCTTTTTTTGGTTGGTTTCATCTGCCCTTTGACTATTCTAAAAAACTGATATAAAATTTCCTTCTGGCTGTGCACAACTCATTTGCTTTCAAGTTAGTTTTGTTGGTCACACAAAGATTGGCACTCACTGTGGATGCATGACAGAATCACATAATGTTTTACAGATCAGTGTTTCTAATTTCTTTCTTTCTTTTTGGTTTTCTAGGTTTTCAATTGCAAACACTTTATTTACAGCTAAACACGTTGCCAGGTTGTTTTTATCTCCGGTCTTCTTTTTGGTGATTCATGCCCCCCGCCCCCTGTTGCTTTGCATCTTTTTAATTGTAAATATTAATATGAAAACATGGTAGTGTTGTTTTTTTTAACAATGTTGTTATTATGTGTCATATTTAACAATGTTGTTTGTTGTTCAGTGCTACATGCATATTTTTTTTATTTGAATGTATAGGATTCTGCATCATCATAACTCACATGGTGTGCCAGTGACTTTTGCATTATAAGACCTCATCCAATTTCATCTCATATGTATAACTTTCAGAATGACTAATGTGATATTTTACGGGCCTGTTTTTTTGGGCTGAAGTTTATGGCTTTTAGCTGCGGTTTTTGGTTTTTGGGCTGTTCGTGCAAGAGATTACAGAGTAACAGAAACTCACGTGCGGTTTTTGCCGATATAAATGAATTCGGTACAGTATGTACTACAATTAACTAGTAGACCTTATCTTGAAAAGATACTCTGTTTAAAAGCTAGTTACTGTTAAAAAGTTGAAAAACAACTTTTAAAAGCTGAAAAGAACATTCCCGTATGGTTTATTGTTCACTGTTCAGTGCTACATACATTTTTTATTTTAATGTATAGGATTTTGCATCATCACGTCGTATGGCTCGACAGTGTCGTTTTCATTATATGACCACTTTCAATTTCATCTGATATGAATAACCATCAGAATGACTAATATGATATTGTAATGGACAGAATTACAGAACCATGCTATTAGATCATTTCTGGGTCATAAGCTATATGATATTCCATTTCTCCCATTGTTGATCATACATATTCTTGAATGGCACCTTACAGTGTTTGATCCGTCCATTCAGGGGCACATGGCCTTAAATCTGATATCCGTGACATCACAAATCACATTGAGAACCTCTCATTGAGCGAACTTCTCAATGGCACTTACAAATATTCCAGCTTAGGAAGAGAAAAGGGAAAGAAGGTATTGCACACGAAAGATGAACTCCTAGCGTCCGTCAGAAAAGCTTTTTCCATGCTGTCTGACATGGACTGCAGTTATGGAAAGGATGCTAATTTAATCCTGAGCCCTGCGTTGCCCTCAGCAAGCACTTCCAGCTGTGACGGCAAAGACCAATGCAGTGACAAACCATCCTCTTTGATTAAGGTAAGTGCAATTATTAGTGTTTCAGCCATTAGCATGCCTTGAAGCACCTCAGAGCTCCTTTGATTTTTTTTTTCTAATACTACTACACAGGACCCTTCACAAATTGAGGTCTGTGATACTACAATTCATCGCCCAAAGGATATCCTAAGCCGTTTAACACTTCGCCAAGGACAGGATCTTGACTCTCTATTATCACCTGGAGCCGAGAGCTCAGCTGCAGTTAAGCCTTCTATGCCTTCCATAACAATTCACGGAGCTAGTTTGCCACCATTTCCATGGTCACACTCACAAGCTGGGGGTTATCGGCCAAGTGTTGACTCCGGTAAACATGGGTCGAGTAGGAGTAACTCCCATTGGCAGTGGGTGAGAGTTGGATCCAATCCCACTGCTCTAGATTATGAAGATTCATCTGTCCATAAAATTGATGATCTTCTTCAAGAAATGGATATGGCAAAATCATCTATCATGGATTCATATGACAAACAATCTAATTTATGCTGCACGGAATCAACTCCTGGATCCCTTGAACAAATTATTTACTCGAGAAAAGTTTGGAGCGAGCATGGTCCACAACAAGTGCATCCACTGGACCATGGGGACTCTTCAGATAGCTTCCAGAAGCATGACAGTGAACGTTCTCTTCTAAAAACTCCTCAAGGTACGCCACAGTTTATTAAGCAATAAAGCTTGTAGTATAGATTACTCTGATAAATTCAAAGTTCCTAAGAAATTTCAAATTTTGGTTGACCGAAAATTCTTGCTGAGATTGCTATTGTACTCTAGACGTACAAAAGCTTTGGTGGTCAAACATGTCTCTGTGTAATAGTGAGAACCTAAAGCATTTTCATGCTAAATCACTTTTTGGTCATATTATTTATAGGAAAAAGACAATTTTTGGTCCCTCAACTCTTCTCGTATGGTTTAATTTTCGTCCCTCATTTGTAAAACCAGGTAAAACACATCTTCTAATTTTTAAAACTGTTTAGAATCCGTTTCTCTCATTAACAAAAGGCGGTTTTGACTGAGTTTGACACACGTGGCATGCCACATTGGATCTTAGCTGGCCAAAACGAGGTGGCCCATCTTCATTTTTATATTAAAATAAAAAATACTTAATATTTCAATAACACATGGGTCCATCCTACCTCATGAGTTATTTGTGGACTCGATGCATCATGGACATGCTGGCTCCATCTCATTTTGGCTAGCTTGGATCCAACGTGGTGTGCTACATAGGTCAAATTGGCCAAAATCGTCTTTTACTAGCAGCAGGGATGGGTTCTAAATGGTTTTGAGAGTTAGAGGACGTGTTTTACCTGGTTTTGCAGATGAGAGACGAAAATTAAACCACGCGAAGAGTTTTGTGTTGGGGCGGGCGACCAAGAATGGACATTTTCCTTATTTATATGCCATCCCATGCTAAAACCTAAGATTATGCAAGTTCATGCAGGCTAAAGGCCTTTTGGATTTTGTGTCACTAGACCTAGGTGCACTGCAGGTCCTAATTGATCTTGATTATTATTTCTGTGGGTTGCATGTTCCGTATACTCATTTTCAATTTTCAGAATTTCATAAATTGCTGACATGAGCTGTTCACGAGCAGCATCACCAAAGATAATTCGTGCTGCTGAGATCCTATGTGATATGAGAAGAAGCACCGAAGCATGGGGTGCCCAAGGATACAGCAACGGGACAATGAAGTGGCCAAAGTCACCATCTGAGAAGGTGATGAAGGCCCGCAAGCCCTCATCCCCATTTGGTACAACCGAGAGCTCATCGGGGTCTCGGAATAGTGACGCAACTCGAACCGGAAATACCCACTCTACCAAGGAAATAGTAGATAGGACGAATGATTCTGCACGCGTGAACAACCCTGGGAAAGGGCCTATTAGGTGGCCTGTTCCTATTGAAGATGGTGCATCTCCCGGGAGGCCCGAGAGGGGCCTTATGGTTGATATGAGACAAAGCCACGGCAATGCTGCAAGGCCTCTGATTCAGGTGTCGTCACAGGCACGGCTTGAAAAGGAGTACGAGAATCAGCAGAAGCTGAGGAAAGCAACATTGACCTCGTCTCTAGGATCCACAGGAGATTGGAATAGGGAGAGGAACAGGAGAATGTGAATTGTACATTACTCATGTCGAAAATCATAGGCTGCGATATATCGTCTGGGACAGCATAGCCAGGCAACTGTTTCATAAGAGGTCACAGAACATTGGGAGATGCGATAATTTAGGTGGCGGATGATGTATTTATTGGGCATTTGTTGGTGAAATTGTTGTAACAGGTGTAATTTTGTTTTTATTTGCCATCTTATCACAGGTCTCTCCCGGTCTCAACATCTTCTGTTGTGTATGCCTCAACCTATTTTCGGCAAAAGTAATAATAGCATGGGCGGTTAATTTCAAGGGAAAATATTAACGCAGTAGTTTGCATCTTATTTTAATGTTTGTAAATGCATCGGCATTTATCTGACGTAAGTAATAATGTTAAAGTTTCATCACCTCAATGCTATAGTTATTTGAAAATCTGTGGATTGTTGCTGATGCAAATCATGATAATTTGTGAATCTTGGAGCTTCGTCAAGACCAGTTGATCTGTTCACTGCGTGTCCTATTATTCTCCGTTCAAGGCTTCAAGCTTTATCTGCATTGAAGATGTCTGTATAGCTAATGGAAAGACCTGTCCAACTTTGACCTGTTCACTGCATTGAAGATGTCTACATGCGTATTTACACATATGGTTATGAATCATGAGATGTACTTCTCTGTCTTGAAGGTTGTTCACCCATGCTACTCTTTTTTTGCGTGCAAATTTCAATTGTCTGGACAAAATGCATCGTATCCAGGTATGCAATCAATCACTAGGGAGAACAGTATTGTACATGCTGTATATATGATCCTCCTCCCTCTTTTCCTTTCATTAGGGAATGCATGCTTCCTCATCTATTCTAGTAACAAGAATTTACATGCAAACTATCTACTGTTGATCTTATGAAGTAACTGCGGGAGACACGAGGGATCACACAGAGGAGACGGTGTTTTAAACAGGTTGAGACTTCTACAGAGAATAATAATCTTACTCCTGTGTTCTTGTATTCAATTAGAATTACAATAGGGTGCACAATATTCGAGATGATTACGATTGAGTAATGTCTTGCAGTATGCTTGCTTTCGCCCTCTTTGTCGTCTGATACCTTGTTTAAATAGCTCGAAGGGGTGGTAGTTAGCGCCCATGGAGAGGCACCAATCGGTTCTAGCCATCCGCACGTGTGTAGTAGTTGTTAGCAAGTCATTCTTTTGGCGCGGTTGTCGAGTGATTATTGTTAGAGACAGGTCTGTTCTTTTTAGCTATGATTTTTGGCTGAAATTTTTGAATTTTGACCGTTTACGGTACAGATTATGGAGAGACAGATACTCACTTGTGATTTTAGCTGATACAGATGTTAGACTTTTAACGTGTAGATCGTTTAACTTGTAGATCTCGTCTTAAAAAAATACTCCGTTTGAAAATTAGATACTGTAGTAAAAGCCAAAAGCCAGCCGGCTTTTGACCTGCCGAACAGGCCCAAAGGAAGCTGTGTGGTTATGCCAATGAGACAAGGGTGCATGTTATCTTCAGACTTACTCCCTTAGTCTGTTTCGACAGCTATCGTAGGCTACCCTGCTCCGGCTGAGGTTACCATGAATAACCTGGACTTGGCTCTGGCTGCTATACAGGTTCATCAGGAGAACAACGTGGAGTCCCAACTTTTGGGCCAGCTTTATCTCCTCAGATGGTCATAGAAAATCTCTGCTTTGAGTTACTTCTGTTGTGCAATGCCAGAGTTGACCGAGTTCTGGCTTGCCTTGTGAGTTTTCCGGTTCCTCTTCAGACGGTGAGAAGTGACTACACGGGTTTAAGACCCAAGAGATCCTGGGATCTTTCTTTTGATCCAGTGATCCTCTCAATGAGTTTCAGCATGGACCTTCCCAATGTGGATATTGATTCTTCTGTGCATGACACCCCTGTGAGATTCAGTTTCGAGTCCCCCAAAAAGACAACTGCTAGAAGACTTCTTTTTGGTAGCTCCTCTGGTAGCCCAAGTCAGCATGAAGATTGGGCCACTGTTCCTGTTGCTTCCAGCGTGGCAGTAACCCAGCAAGATGAAGACACCACCATGTTTACTCTGCTTCCAAGTGCGCCTGCTATTGTTCCTGTTGCTTCCAGCGTGGCAGTAACCCAGCAAGAAGAAGACACCACCATGATTAATCCACTTCCAAGTGCGCCTGCTATGGTATCGTCTCTGAAGCCACCTTTGCCCCCAAAAAACTAGGGACACCGAACCAGAAAGAAGCCCAAAACTTCTATTTCTGAGAAGGATCTAAGACGCAGCCCAAGAATCAACAAGCCCAAGGATGGATACAAGCACGAGCGGTTGTCAGACACGCAGGAGGAAATCTAAAGTTGCCCCAAGCACGACAACCATTCAAAGCAATCACAGTACTAGTTCTCTAGACTCAGGCTGCACAAGTTGCGACAGAACTATCAACTTTTACCGAGCAGACATCGGCTACTTCCTCTTCAACTGCACCCAAGGAGTTGCCGATCTCTTTGATGCAAGAGTGGGGTGAAGAATTATGCAAGGTCTCTCCTAAGGAGCTAACTGAAGAACAGCTGCAAGCAGAGCCAGTTCCTGATGACAAGACCAAGCCTGATGTTGCCGAGTAGTTGGTGGCACTGTTACCATAGGATTAGCATTCGGTACTTTTGCTTCACCATGGATGCTATTATGTGTGCAGTCTGGTCCTATTCCAGACTGATAATGGCATGTATCCACTGCTATTTGTGTGATGACTTGCTACAGTAATTTTGCTTTTTGTCGGTTATGCTACAGTTTGATATCTTCAATTAGTATTCGCTTGTCTTGTGGCTATGTTTTGCTAGTCTTGCTTTGCTGGCTAGTGGTTCTGTTCCCCTCTTGCCTCTACAATGAATATGACTACCCGGAATAGAAACTGGAAAATTCTGTGTTGGAATATGAGGGGCATGAATTCAGTAGAAAAATGGAGATCAATTAGAGAGTTGATGAAAGTGGATGCGCAGTTATCTCTTCAGAAACAAAGAGGGAAACATTTTATCACTCTTATGTCAAGAATTTTGCACATAGAAATTTTGATAAGCTTGTTTTTCTCCTCAGCTGGAGCTTCTTGTGGTCTCTTGGTCCTTTGGAATAGTTTTGTGTTTTGTGTTCACAGGTAACATAGTTTATAACCTCTCCTTTGCTTTTATTGTGAAATTTACTTCAATTCAAAATTCAGATGCCTGGACTCTTTCCAATATTTATGGTCCCTGTGAATCTGTGATGGGCAACCGAGAGATGAGTTTGTGGATTGGATCTAACCATTCCAGATGATGAGAATTGGATTTTGCTTGGAGACTTCAATTTTATCAGATCGGTGCAAAATGAAATTATGATCTACAACAGCACTATAAGCCAATTGGGTCTTATAGAACTACCTCTTTGAAGTGTGGAGCCTTTGCCTGGAGTAACATGCAGGACAACCATTTGCTTGCGCAGCTGGACTGGTTTTTCACAACAAACTCTTAGACTATTGCATATCCAAACACAATTGTTCATGCTTTGGCTAGAAATATTTCGGATCATGTTTCTTGTGTGGTTAGTATTGAAAATCCACTCCAAGGTCTAATATCTTTCATTTTGAAAATTTTTGGGTAGACCTACTAGGCTTTCAGGAGGTGGTTCAATTTTATTTTTACTTTCCAACAAAGCGCGGCGTGGCGTGTCGCGAAAGATGAGCCGGGCGTGGGGCGGCGGAATCACGCGCGATCACCCTTAAGTGGGTGTCAAAATTGGCGTGTTCATCACATGGATGTCAAGTCGGCATTTCTTAACGGCGACTTGAAGGAGGAGGTCGTGCATCGGGATTTGCGATCCCGGCAAGGAAGGTGCTCGCTGCGCAAGGCCCTCCTGCGGCGAGCACCGAGGCGTTGACTCCACCCTCAAGCAAATGGGGTTGAGTAAGCGGCAACGCCTGGCGGTGGGTGTCTCGTCGGCGACTTGGTGATCACGGCACCAGGATGCGGACCAGTGCCACTAGACTCACATCAAGCGGCGGTGGTCTTGTGAGGCCGAGTACATGGCTTTCGACTCGAGCACTCGGCTCGCTCGGCGCTTGGTGATCTCCTCGGCGGGGACATCAAGCGGTGGAAACAATCCAAAGAACCCGTTTTCATCAAGCACATCGGGTGAAGCCATTCAAACATATTGACCGCTTTAGGACAGCATCTAGGATAGCATCGTAGCATATGCTTGGTGGTTCTCAGCCTATAAATTTGTATCCCCAACCCCTCGGGTTGGTATGGCATTGTGTGAGAAATAAACAAGAAAACTTGCCCCATCTCCTAGTGTCATCCTCTCCATGAGAGTAAGGACTTGAGAAGAGGATCAGACAAACTCTGGAGCAGTCACATCTCTCAGCTTTCAACTGCTATTCACAACAGCAATTAGGTCATTCTTTTCGAGGATATTTTAGAAGAGCAAAGACCATTATCACGACCTGAGTCGAATTTTAGGAAAATAATCAAAAGTCATTTGCAGCAGTTGTTGCATTGAAAACATATTTACCGGAAGAAAAGATGTACATTTTGATGGGCCAAATTTGGAGATGAAAAATACTACATTTTAAGTACATCTATACTTTCCTCTTTAATAAGAGTAACACTAATCTCAAAGTATATGAAAAGGTAAGTAACATTTATCCACCATTTATCATACTTTAAAAATTGTGCAAATCACTGTTGAGAATTTTCATGTAATGGCCATAGAGAGGTATAGAAAAAACTCGATTGCGCACCTTACTCTACAAGATGGTCGTGTTGTTTCTTAACATCAAGAAAAAGCCTCGGCTATTTGGACAGCTTTCAAAGCACGTATGGGAGTGACCTCTAATCGTACCATGCATTTTGATCTTGGTAATCTTATCTTTCGAGTAGAAGGTTCGGAGATCTTATCGGAGGCATTCACCAAGGAGGACATAGATGATGCCATCAAACTCTTGCCAATAGACAAAGCACTTGGTCCAGATCGGTTTTTCCTGAAAAAATGTTGGGCTCTGGTGGCTAATGATTTCTATTCTCTCTGTAGAAATTTTTTTATCATGGACAGGTTGATGTTAGAAGTTTGAATGGTTCTTATATAACCCTTGTGCCCAAGAAGCACTCTCCCGAGACAGTAAGTGACTACAGACCCATCTCTTTGATGAACTCAATGCTCAAGTTGCCCACTAAGTTGCTAGCAAACAGATTGCAAAAAGCCATTCTCAAGTTAGTGCATCAGGACAGCCACACGAGTGAAGCAGTTGTTGTCAGTGAGACAATCTCCAAGTGCGGTTGTTGAGTGATTATTGTCAGAGATAGAGGTACAAGCCTTGCGGTTATATCAGTGAGACAAGGGCACACATTTTCTTTATCTACCTCACATAGTCAGTTACAGTAGACTTACTCTTCGGTCGGAGGTTCAAGCCCACATGTCTAATACTGAACATCATCTCTAACCGGGGGTGATCAACGCCCAAGATGGTATGAGCATATTCTTCCTGGTCAGAGAAATCTATTTGACTAAGTCATATTTCGACGGTAACTATAGACAATAAGCTATTTATTATGGTCAATTAAATCCTCGTCACAAACTTTCCTTGATGGAAGTAACTAATTATGTTCTTGTCGGTGCAATTTTTTGTGAAAATAATACTGTAGCGGCCGTTACCTTTTTCAAAGGTATTCAATTAAACAAAAATGAATAAAAATAGGGAAAAAACACCATTATATCTTTATAGATAATGCAAAAGAAAAATAGAGAAAAAAAAAGAAAAAATAATACTGTAGCAAAATGAATAAAAATAGGAAAAATAAAAAAACACCGTTATATCTTTATAGATAATGCAAAAGAAAAAGAAAAAAGAGAAAGAAAAAACCATGTTAAAAAACCAACATGTTCCGAACGGCTTTTAATTTCTAAAGGTGCTTGGAACGGGGCTTTAACATGCTTGGCTCTAGCTTAGCTACCTATATCCATTTCAATATTAGACGTTATGCCTTCAACAAACAACCAAGTTTGATAAAAATACAAGCATTGGTGAGTGCTACCAAATAGCTGGCCATAAGTGCCAAAGCCTTTAAACGCTAGTAAGCATTTGGTTCATCGCAGCTGGAGGAAAGAAACAAACAAAGAAAGAAAGCTTTAGGTAACATTGTGCCAATGTTGTTCATCATCAGGCAATTTACTGGAAACTTTTTGTTGGCAAAAGCTATTTGCTAACATCAGTATTGCAGATGGTACTAAATTGGGAGTCTTTGAAATTTTATCTAACCTATCGATATTTCCTTTTTTTCGAGTAATACTGATATTTCTTAAAGAAACAAACTGAAATGTGCGACATATATAGTGATTAGCTCCATGGAAGATTGATCTATTTTTTACAGATTCTTTCACTGTTCCTCACTTATATGTTTATTTACTTAAGTACTTAACTACAGAATCATTACCTTCTATATGCAAAATTAAACCATCCATATTCTCTCCCTCTCTCACACACACACGCGCGCGCACACATACATATAGTAAAAATAACAAGTGTTCCTTGGTGTCTAGGCACTATAGTCTAAAATAGGTATGTATCATGTGCGAAAAATTTTAAAATTTCAAATTATAATTACCTTTTTTTTTATGATAGTTTGATTGTAGGTATATGGTGATTACAGCAAAGTATATGATCTAAATTCGTTCAAAACTTTGAATTTGAGTATATTTTTTCAAACTAATATGTTTTACTTAAATATTAATATTAAGATACTTCAATACAACTTGGTTGATGGTAACTTATTTAATGTTACTAAATTTAAAAAAATTAAAAATAAAAAACAGACTAACTCATCACGGATAACACAAACAAACATGAAAAATGAACCGAAAAACTCAAAAAAGTAAAAAACAAAAAATGACAAATTTTAAAATAATAAGAAATCATACGTTCAAATCGAAATAAACCGTCCCAAATCCCCTAAAGAGACTGGAGTGTTTCTTCTCAAATTTCAACATCTCAAGCGGGGCCCAGCCGTTGTTAGTTTCTTTCTAACGCGCCGTGCGACGCACTCCCCAAGACGCACAAGAAATATCCGAACTCTCCTCCGTCTCTGTTAGAAAAACAGTCAGTGGCGGAGAGAGGGGGGGCTGGGGGGGGGCCTGGCACCCCCCAACCTCGCACCAGTGGTTTCCCATCGCTAGCAAGTCACCGCACACGTGCAAGCCAGCCGTCGCTGCTCCCGCGCGGTATAATAGCTCATACCTTCCCGTGCGTGTCCCTGCCATGCGCCGCTCGCCTTGATCGCCCGCTCAGCCATGCAAGCCAGCGTACTGCGCGCTCGCGCGAGTGGTTGGCTATTTATTTTTGCATGCAACATGCTGTAGTGACTGTTGCGTATCATGCACTGCCACAGAAGTAGACGAGAAGGAAGGGATTAGGGAGCAAAGAAGAGAAGAAACGAAGAAAGCAAGTATAGCAGTGGGTGAAAGTTTAGGATGGAGAAGGGAAGAAATTATGAGGAGGGGATCGTAAAATTTGGCATAATTCACTGAGGTAACATATGAATTTCTCTCAGTTTTGCTAATTTTAATTAGAGGTTAAAAAATCAAAACTAGAGAGTGAATTAGCAATTTCTAGACAAGGAATAAAATAGTATATTGGTTTAATCTGCTATATGGTTGTACTGTAATTATGGGTATTATATGGTCATAATTTGGAAATGCCATTAACTAAAAAGTTGTAGGAGGTTTTGATATATTTATGTAGAATTTTTATTCGTGTCGAGCATATGAGTAGATTTTGAGATACGAATTTGGTAAGCCTACTGTCTAGTAAATTTGTCGTATTTTGGCAGCACATATTAATCTATACATTAAAAATAGAATATAGAATAATTTGAGGATCTGGTCTACAAGAAAATTGTAGGTGCTTTTGTAAGGTTTGTAGAAACTCCAAGAACACAGTTTTAACATAAGTATAATAGAAGTATTTGTATAGCTAAGTTTAAGTTAATAGAGATGTAATTTTCTTTGCATTGGAATTTGCGAAATATATTACTGATATGTGACTATTGGATCGGTAAATCCAGCATGGTTCATTAGTTCTACTCTATATGTTGTCCATGTTGCCCCCCCTATATCCAATTCCTGGCTCCGCCCCTGAAAACAGTGACATACTGACATCCATCCGGAACAGAAAAACAAAGACGCACCAATTGCTCCTGGTGACCGATCCTGCGGAGAAGCTTTCTTGCTCGGCGATGGCTGAACCAGCGGAGGAGATGCCCGCGGTCCCGCCGGTGGACGGCGTCTCGGAGGAGAAGGCGTCGCAGCCGGCGGCAAGGTCAAGGGGGTTTAGGTTTCTTGGGGAGGACAAGTCCGTGCACAAGGCTCTCGGTGGTGGCAAAAGTATGGGTTTTTTTTTCGTTTCTTTGTGTTCTTGTCTCGTTTTGGTTAGTTAATTGCTTGGTAGGACCGGAATTTTGAGTTCTTGTTTCGTTTTGGCAAAATTACTGGATGGTTAGTTTCGTATAGGTTTCTAGAAATAATATGAACTGTACTGATTACGTTCTTGAGTTCTTTAGCAGAGTTGTTCAGTAAATCCAGACCTTCAGTTGTTGATGTTCGACTGTTTGTTGCTATAGGAAGTGGGAAAGAGAGTAAGCTGGGTTCTTGCGATGTTATTTTCGGGGGCGAGCAAGGGTACGTTTGGATGGTTAGTCGAGGAGCAAAATTGGCACTGATAATTATTAATTAGCCACTAAGAAATATTCTTTTTTAATAGAAAAGAAATCTGTTGGTCTTAGTAACTTACTCACCTAGTAATCGGTCGGATTGGTCGAGTGCGAGTGTCATGTGAGAAACCGTCGCTGAATACCAGTTCTATCGATTCCTCTGCTAATATAAAACCAGATCAATCACAGAACACAAAAAATAGTAGATTGATAATACAGAGAGGTGGAGAGAACTTCTGGTCTTTCTTTATTACTTTCTTTCTGATTTCATCTACAAAACAACCAACAGTACTTCCTATTTATAGCCTAGTGGTGAGGTGCTCACCATGGGCCAAGGCTTCAAGCTCAGACCCAGATTTCCTAACAGCCCCTTGGGCACTCATCCGATACATTTATGCCTCATCAAAACTCCATAAAAACCCAGTGGAAAAAATTTAGAGAAAGAGTACATGATACATGTTATGCCGCGTTGCACGAATTGCCTTATGAAAATCCTTGGCCGAGAAACTTTAGGAAAACTCGTCAAGAGAAAAAAAAAAGTACAATCCACCCAATTTCATTTAATCTTCATGATTTATTCTTTGAGTACTCGATCTTTGTGATCAAGTTTTAATAACGAGCTTGAGAAAAATATCCCCCTAAATTCTGCGCTTCTCTAAGTCTCATCATTCCAATTTCTCATACGCATCTTTCAAAACTAGATGCAGAAAGCGACTTAGTGAATAAATCTGCAAGATTCTCAAATGACTTAGTATGCAGTACTTTAATTTCGTCCATCTTTTGCAATTTATGAGCATAGAAAAATTTGGGTTGATATGCTTTGTGAGATGACTCTTCACGTAGTCTGTCTGTACTTGTGCAACATAAGTTGCATTATCTTCATAAATAATTGTGGGAGCTTGCATAATATTCATTTCACATGACTGCTAGATGTGGTGAATCATTCGTCGGAGCCAATCATATTCTCGTGCGGCGTCGTGCAGTGCAATGATTTTTGAGTGGTTCGTCAAAGTCGTTACAAGACTTTGCTTAGATGATTTCCATGAAATTACAGTTCCACCACACAGGAATAGATAGCATGTTTGTGACCTTACGGTAGCGGGTCCGATAGGTACCTAGCTTCTGCATAGCCAATCAAGTTCAAATCTTGATTCTTTCTGTAGAACAATCCAAGGTCTTTGCTTCCTTGGAGGTATCGGAATATGTCATTTATTCCCTGCCAATGCCTTTTGGTAAATTCTGAACTATGCATTGCTAATAGGTTTACGGCAAATGTAATGTCCGCTCTAGTGCAGTTTACTAAATACATAAGTGCTCCTATTGTACTTAAGTATGAGAATTCTGGTCCCAGGACTTCCTTCCCCTCTTCCCTAGGTCAGTATGGGTCTTGTTCTTAGGGCCTGTTTGGCAGAGCTCCACCAGCTGGATTCACCGTGGAGCAGCTCCATCGTGGATCTGGGATTCATCAAAGTGTTTGGTACAGCTCCACCTCCCTCTCTATCTCACTTACACCTGGGCCCCACGCGTCAGGGGGCAAAATGAAAAAAAACCTCGGCCGGCGCAGGCGCTGGCAGCGGCCGGTGGCGCTGCGCCGGGCAGCGCAGCGAGGCGCACGGCGGCGCGCGGGAGGCGGTGCCGAACGGGAGGAGGCGAGGAGGCGGCGCGAACGGAGGAGGCGAGGCGACGCGGGGAGGCGGCGCGGCCGGGGAGGCGACGCGGGGAGGCGAGGCCGGGAGGAGGCGGACGCGGCCGAGGCGAGGCCGGGAGCAGGCGGACGCGGGGGAGGCGGACACGGGGGAGGCGGAGGCCGGGAGGAGGCGGACGCGGTCAGAGGCGGGGGAGGCGCAGCGGAGAGGACGGCGCAGCGACGGGAAATAAAAAGAACGAAACGTTTTTTTGTGTGTAATCAGTGGCATGGTGGGTAATTTTCCCCAACTCCACCAACTTGAGTTTGGTGGAGCACCCCTTGAGGTGCTCCATAGATTTGGTGGATCTGGAGCCAGATCCATGGTTTTGGTGGAGCAGATCCACGGTGAAGCTGCTGGAGCTAGAACTGTTTGGCTTGGAAAAGTGGATCCGGATATGTTTTTTGTGAATCTGGAGCTGATGGAGCTCTCCCAAACAGGCCCTTACTATAAAGATCTCCCGATCATCGGTACTTTCGATAGGTATGTCTTCTCAAAGCCGAATCTTTCTAACACCTTCTGGGCGTAGACTAACTGATGTACTAATGTTTCTTCAGGGACATGCTTGAGCTGCAGGCCTAAGTAGTATTTGGTTTTACCCAAATCTTTCATTTCAAATTCTGACTCCAAGTAATAACTTGCTTTTTTTATGTCTTTCATTGTTCCGATGATGTTCAGATCATCTACATATACTGAGATTTCATTCTGAGATCGTCGTATAAATACACATAGACAATCTTCATTGTTCGTGTAGTCTTTCTTGCATAGAAAGTCGCTTAAGCGATTATACCACATGCTGCCTGATTGCTTGAGTCCGTCCAGTGATTTCCTGAGCTTCACACTGTACAAATTTCTATTTGCTCTGTCTTGGTTCGGGACAGGGATACCTTCAGATATCTTCATATAAATTTCCAAATCCAAGTTTCCATAAAGGTATGCAGTTACCACATCCATCAATTTCATTTCTAAATTCAAATTTACTGCCATTGAGATTAAATATCTAAAGGTGATTCCACTCATGACTGGGGAGTAGATTTCTTCATAATCAACTCCTGGACGTTGGATGGAATTAATTTACTTCAGGTAAATAAATGGTACAAACGATTCTCATAATGTTCCAGAATTTTATATGCATTTTCTATAAATTTTACTATTAATTTCGGTGATTAAAGGCAATTTAAATAATTACGATTAATCAAAACAGTAAATAAATACAGAAAACATAGAAAATAATAATAATAGAAACAAACATGCTTCAAATGCTAAAAATAATTCAAAATTTGGATTCCCGAGGCTCTTTTATGCCGAAATATGAATTTTTAGTGATTTCTGCAATTTCCGAGGGCCTATACACAAATTTTCAGTTCAGAGAAAATTTTCTCATAAATTTTTTATTTTTTGAGGGTCTTTTTGCAAAATTTGGGACCCATCTGAAAATTCCGAGGAGCCTTTTGTAATTTTTTGGAAATCGGAGGGCTTTTGTGCAAAATTGCCGATGCCTCCTCCCAAATCGGGCCTTCGGCCCGTTTTCTTTCTTTAGTCGACCGGTCCAATCAGCCCATTCAGCTAGCTTAAGAGGCCGGGTTAGGTTTCCCCCTCGTGTTTGCTAGTGGCGGCATCAGGCCGACCCGAGCGGCGGTCACCGAGCAGCGACGGCGGTCGGCCGAGCGAGATGGCGTGGCGGGCGGGCAGCGATGTGGAGAAGTCGTCGGCCGCGCGCGGTGCGGGCGGCCGGCCGGCGCGCCGGTGGCCGTCGCGAGAGCGGCGGCTCCTCGGGTGCGGCGGTGGCGCGCGAGGCGAAGCCGAGCAAAGCGGTCGGTCGTCGCGCGGTCTCGAGGCGCGCGGTCGGGCGCCGTGTGGGACCGAGGTGACCGGCGGCTGCCGTGCGGGACCAAGCGACGCGGCGTCGCGGGATCGAGGCGACGGGCAACGGCCCGGCGGAGCTGAGGCAACGCGCGAAGACCGAGGCGGCGCGGTCGGCGGCCATGCGGGAGCCAAGGCGACCAGGCGATGTGCGAATGGCGACGCTTTGGCTGCGGAGCCGACGGCTGGCGCTTCGGGCGGCGGAGCCGGTGGCTGATGCTACGGGCGGAGGAGCCAGCGGCATCGCTTCGAGTGGAGCCGGCGAGCGGCCTCCTTGGGCGCGACGGCACGCACATCAGTGCGTGGAAAGGATGGCGGTGGCAGTCCGGCGGCCAGTCGTGCGTGGATTTTCCTTTTTTTTTCAATCTACAGTGTAATCGTCATCCACTCTTTCATGTAATCTACCGATCGACATTGTACCGGTGACTTCATATCTACTCGCGGTAGATTAGAGCAGATTTGCACCGTAGAAAAATAATCTAGAAAGCGAAATCTGCGAATTTAGAGCGATCTAGATACAGACAATTCAATCTACTAATGCTTTGATGATTACCTTTCAATTCACCAGAGCGATTTGTGCTGATAACGTGTTGAGGAACCGTCACTGGCGACCAGTCCGATCGATTTCTTTGCTAATGCAAAACCAGATCAATCACAGAAAACAGAAAATAGTAAATTAATAATACAGAGAGGTAGAGATAACTCTTGATCTTTTTTATTGCTTTCTTTCTAATTTCATCTACAGAACAGCTAACAGTACTTTCTATTTATAGTCTAGTGGTGAGGTGCCCACTATGAGCCAAGGCTTTTAAGTTCAGGCCCAGGTTTCCTAACAGTTTTTTCGATGTTTGTGGACAGAAAATCTTGAATCGTCTTTTCCTTAACAATTATTTTGATTTGTGTGCGTGATCATATAATTAACACCGAGCTAGTCATTCTGATTTCCTTTAATGTTGAGATTTCGCATCTTCTGCAGATATTGATCGTGGATAAAAAGCATTGGGGAATGTTGTGGGCTCACTAGTTTATCTAGTCAAACGCTGTATTACCCATTTAGCACTCAAAAGCTTGTAATGAACATATAGGATGCTTTTGGCAAACCAATGGTGAATGTTATTATACTAGATCAGCACCCGAGATCACGAATATATCGTTTCTTTCCAGGTGGATTATGGGGATTCTACGCTTATTTAATTAACATTCTACTGGCAATCAGCTTTGTGGTCTCTGTTCATAGATAAGGGAACACTAAGATATGCTTGTTAAGCCAAGAGAACAGTGCTACTGCTGTCATTCTTCAACTTTTCAAATGGAAGGGGAAATTATAGCAGATCCATAACACAGTCACTGATTGTTTCTATTTCAGTTTTTTTAGAATTGTACAGTCATCTATAAGGCAAGAACCGAAGCATGTAGCAAAAAGCTCAATATGTCTTTCTGCATCATACATGTCGTTGTTAAGATTCCATTACAATGTTGAATTTTGACAGCAAGTAGTGTAAGAAAATGTCAAATTGAAAAGGTGCACTCTCTTTTTGTTAACATGATGACTGGTTTTCTAATTTAAGTGGGTGGAATTGAATATGACCATTCAGAATGGCCCGAGCAACATAAGAACCGCAAAGGTCAATATTTTCCATGAAGAAATGTAAATTGTTTCATACAAAACCTGTAGAAATTGTAGAGGACTTCTGGACATGATTCAATAGACTCACCGACTTAAACGAACTATGCAGAAAAATTCTTCTGTAATGTCCGCAAGGTCAAGATTATTGTAATTAAAGGATGGGAAAATTTGCTCAGCAACACTGCAAAGATGTACAAATTGGAAAATAACATCCAATGTGAGGATGGTAGGTGGACCATGCATGAGGGCCGCATGTCGGTGACACATCGATGTTATTTTTTTTACTCGTGTGACTTGAAGGATTTAAGAATTTGGAAGATATGCCTCATGATTCACTTGTTTATTTTCATTGTATTTATCAAGTGAATGAAATTTCAACATCCTGAATCTCTAGAACTAACAGGTGAAAATGGTTTGATGGATGTGAAAATTTTAGGTTAAGAGTGTGAGGCAAGGGGTAATGTTTCCTTTTCTGTTAGGTTGGGTTGAAAGGGAGTATGCCAGAACAGAGGTGGGGAGGGATAGGGGCCTTAATTCATAATCTGATCCCTTAACACTCCCATGTGCCATGTTATAAATGATCCTTTTTATACACAATTAACTATAACAGTATTCAGTTATGCAAATGAGTTTCCAAAGCATAGTTGCATATGGTGTAAGTTGTTCTCCCGGTGCGATTCCATTTTTGTATATTTGTTTTGTAACGGTCATTTGTCTATGCAGCTGCTGATGTACTATTGTGGAAAGACAAGAAGATCTCCGCCGCAGTGATAGGTGGTGCAACTGTCATATGGGTTCTGTTCGAAGTTGTTGATTACCATTTCCTGCCTCTGATATCTCATGTGCTGATTGGCACACTGGCCATCTTGTTCTTGTGGTCAAAGGCCACTATCTTTATGAAGAAGTGAGGAAGAAATACTATGATTGTTATGTAGTTAACACTTGACCCAGCTTGTTGACATCAAGTATTCCACTTTCAGGAGTCTGCCTGATATTCCTGAAGTGCAGATATCTGAAGATGTTGCTGTGAACGTTGCACTAGCTTTGCGTACCAACATCAACCAAGCACTTGGCTTGCTGCGGGAGATTGCTCTGGGGCATGACCTGAAGAAGTTTCTAGGCGTATATTTCTACTCAAAGAAACAATTTTGATTTTCTTTTCACTGATAATTTAATAGTTTATTCTGTTTGAATATTTGCCGTTCCTATGTTTTCAGGTGATCGTTGCTCTCTGGATTCTTTCTGAATTTGAAAGCCTCTGTGATTTCCTGAGGCTGATATACGTTGGTAAAGAGTCTTTCAGCTCTTACAACCCTCTTGCTGTGCCTGTGATTCTTTAAACTCCCAATCCAGTTAACTAAACAGCATAAGTGCCAAGCAGCGGTCTTGATGCTCCACACGGTGCCGATCCTGTACCACAAGTACCAGGACAAGGTGGACCATTTCGCTGCGAAGGCGCACGTCGAGCTCTGCAAGCAGTACGAGGTCCTCGACGCCAAGGTCCTCGACGCCAAGGTCCTGAGCAAGATACCCAGGGGTCCAGCAAAGGACAAGAAGCAGAACTAGAACAGAAACCAGATCACCCTGGAACTCGACTTGGGAGGGTTGGCATCTAGCATCTTACACTACGTGCATCTTGACTTGGTTTGGCTCTGGCTGGTACGTACATATCTGGCTTGTCTGTAGATTGTGTAGCAAATGGTCGAATGTCGATCTAATGTGGTTGGTGATTTGGTGTGGGTGACTGTGAAATGTTTTGTTTGTTGATGCCAGATCTGTCTACCACCATGTACCTATCTAAATTGTGGTTGTAAAGTTAGATCATATTTCTATTACTTAAAAGTAGAGATGGCAACGGTTAAATACCCATCGGGTATTGCCATTCCATACCTGTACCCGCTAGGTGTAAATTTACCCGTCGGGTTACCCGTATCCGCACGCGGGTAGGAAAATTTACCCATACCCGTACCCGCGCGGGTATTACTACCCGACGGGTAACCCGTACCCGCAAGCATACCCGGTTCAACACATAAGAATATCATCAATTTAGATATTCATTAATCATACATGCCAAACGCAAAAACGTCTAATAATCAAAATTAGTACATCACATAAACATACTTGACATGACCATATCAACATATGACAAATAAATAAACAATCAACAACAAGTAGATAATAAAATTAACATTTGAGTGGGATGTCTAGTTGTCTAATGCGGTATTCATTACTCGGGTAGGCGGTATGGGTAGTATATACCACACCCGCACCCGCCTACCCGGCGGGTAGAGGATTTCGCCCAATAACGTACCCATGGGTACATAAAATTTTTCATACCCGTCTCTTTATCGGGTAAAACCCGTCGGGTATTCGGGTATCGGGTACCCATTGCCATCTCTACTTAAAAGGAGTTAGTGAGTGATACGTTCTTTCTCCCGTCTCCCTCACAAACGAAATTGCGCCGCCAAGTGGGCCACCATGCAACTATCCCTCGCACCTCTCCACACCGAGCATGGCTGAATCCCTCATGCCGCTCATCCCGATTCTCCTCTCCGCCATTCCCACTACCAGCGCTGGCGACGACGCGGCTCCAGAGGGCCCTCATGGGGAAAGCTCGGAGGGGAGGGCACGAGGAGCAAGACGGCAAGGGAATGAAGGCTAATGTGGTTGGAGATGTGGGGGGTGAGGGGTGGAGATAGCTGTGTAGGAGGAGGCGGCGGCAGCAGTGAGAAGGGAGGAGGCGGCCGCCATGGGATGGTGGAATTGGGGAATGGAGACGGTGGCAACGGTGTAGGGTGGTGTATGACTTTTCTCCTTTCCTCGTGTTCGTCGTCTGTCCTTCCATCTCCTCAAAACCCTAACAAAACCAATCGAAACCACCCATCCAAATCCAAGCCCTCCGAATTATGCAAAATTCCCCGACATCCTAGTGCCTAATTCCACTGTCGGAGTCGTCAACGACAGTTGTGCCGCTTGCCCTGGCTTCCGCTTCCACCCCACCGACGAGGAGCTCGTCTCCTACTATTTGTGTCACCGCGTCCTCGGCTGTTGCCTCCGGATCGGCGCCATCATTGAGGTCGACCTCTGCCACCTCGAGCCTTGGGACCTCCCTTCCCTCTCCCGCATCCGCAGTCGCGACGCGCAGTGGTACTTCTTCGTGTGCCTCGACCACAAGCTAACTGGTGTAGGCGTGGGAGGGCGCAGCGGCCCTGAGAACAGGACCAACCGTGCCACGCCGCGTGGGTACTGGAAGACCATCAGCAAGGACCATGAGATGCACCACCGTGGGAAGCCCGTCGAGATGAAGAAGACGCTCATCTTCCATGCTGGCAAGGTGCCCAAGGGCGAGAGGACCAACTGGGTCATGCAAGAGTACCACCTCCTCAACACCGATGGCACTTAAGTACCCTCGCATCCACACCGCCGCTCGTCGTCCTCGTCTTCGCCCCTATCCTAGCCGCTGCCACCGCTCCTCCCTCCCCTCGCATCCACACCGCCGCTCGCCGTCCTCGTCCTCTCCGTTTCCCTACCGACGCTCCTCCCCCTCCCCTTGCATGCTTGGATCTGGACACCCCATCCCTCACTGTCACATATCACCCAGCCAACTTTTCTGGGCAACAGTAGACACTTGATAGCAATAGACCACTCCGTGAATTCAGGTTGACCATCGTTACGGACTCAAGAGAGGTAACACGCATTTAGTGCATTTCTTAATATATGAGAACGGCCAGACTCTTTAGAGACCACCTCCACCAGGCACTTGCAAATGCCTTTCTAGAATTTCGACATTCTGAACACTTTTGGTGCAAGTGCTGGAGACCTCACTGGAATGTGCTGGCAACCCATGAATATGCAGATAAAGCATGAGAAAGATATCTTTCCTTGTCTACACACTCTAACACTTTACTTTTATGAAAAAAAGAATAATCTGTTTCGTTATGTGCACATGAGTCATCTTTGGTGAGAGGTCATGTATTGACAAGTCTTATTAGTGAGATTGAGATTCTTTCAACGTCAAGGGTTCAGGAAATATTTGTTCTTCTAAGGATGTTGAGGATAACCACATACAAAATTACGCTGCATGGGCTATTTGATTTCTTAGAAGCAGGTGGTTATTAAAGAATCAGAGACATTATGATGACGATTCTTCTCAAAGAAGTTCCTGAAGGAGTATGTGGTGGTAATCTCATATCAGTGATGAGTATTTGCATCGATCGTATATTGATTTCATTATTTGAGTTTGAACCTTTAATTTTGTGAATTGAGTTGGTGCAGTGTTGGAAAACCAGTCAAACCGGCTGGACCAGGTAGTTTGACTGCTGGGACCGAGCGGTATGACCAGTAGCTATTTGGGCGGTATGACCAGCTGGTGTGCCACGGTCAGACTGGCCTCAGTGAAGTCTGTGCTATTTGAGTCTGGTTTAGGTATTAGTCACGGCGGGTGTTGTGCAAAGGTTAGTCATGGGGTAGTCTATGCATGCGTGAGTCATAGCGTGTGCCCATACATATGGTTTACTGTTGGAGAGTCAAATGCATGGTAGTGGTTCAACCGCTCGGGGTTAGTAGTCTCACTGCTGAGACCAAGCGGTCAGACTGGCATGACATGGATCTTCTTCTAGATTTTGAGCTTCGAGATTTTTGAGTTGTGAGATGAATTTGGTTTGACTTGGGTCGTTGCTTGTGTGCACATGGGTTTATTGTTTGGTCCTAAGTTTATGATCAGTGATTTGGTTGCATACTTTTTTCATGGTGCATTGTATAGATTATTTATGTCAATTAATGACTTTGTGTATTGTGCGGTGCTATGTGACGATTTGCTTGTTTGTGTTGGTTACATGACTCTAGAGCTACGTCATGGTAAAGCGGACAAGACCAGGACTAAGCTAGGAGACCTTAGATCCAAAGTGGTCAAGGAACCACCGAAGATGACTGAGGCTTGCGGGGTGGTTGTAAGCCGAGACGATGAGAAACTAGAGCGGGGGCTACCGGTGGTGGACAAAACAGGCAACGGCAAGGTGGACTGAGACTAGTCTCAGGGAGGAATTGAGGTCCTGTGCGGTCAAGGAAGCTAAGTGCCATCATGCATGTGGTGCACCAAGTGATTTGGGTCATTTACAAGCGATGACAGATTGGTGGGATCCGGATACGTGAGAGGTTTTGGTTGCAAATCATTGGGGCCACGTGGAAGGTGGCGAAACATGGGCTATGCTTTATGGCAAAGGAAGCGGGAAACTTCCTGGAAGGCGGTAGATGGGCATTTTGGTAAATTATCTAATACCAAAAAAGTGGTGGTGTGCAAAATCGCGGCATGACCTAAGTGGTTTAGATCTTTGTTGTGCTGGAAATGTGGAGTGGATCAAGTGTTGATTCACTAATGGGTTAATGGGTGTGTGCGCTTTGAGAAGCATGCTTGAGTAAGTGTAAAATTCAAAATTGTATTGGGTTAACAGGCTAGCCTATGTAAGTAGATAAAACCCAACTAGAGAGGCTGGTTAGGGTTTCTCTTTTGCCTCCACTATAAAAGGGTTGAGATGGTGGTTTAGGGTTAAGCCATCCATGCCAAGTAAAGAGAGAAGTTAGGGTTCTTTTAGAAAACTTTTGGGAGATGTGAGAGGCTCTTGTGGCTGAGTTTTTTGTCATCCTTAGGCTTTTTGTGACTGGAGATTGGTTATAAATATTCATCTCCAAGTATCAATAGAGATCAAAATTTGTCCAAGTATTTTCCTCTTGTGCTCAAGTGATAAAATCTTGATTTGGGTTGGTTTTTAGTGTTTCCTCTTCTCCCCTTGATCTTGTTATGTGCGAAGAATGTATAAGTAATGAAGATGTGTTTTGGACACTAGATCTCATCTATCTAGGGACTTGTATTTGCAAGTTCTTGTGTTTGTCCCATTTTTGGCTCAAGAAAGGGTGATTTTGGGGTTTTGATGTTCTAGGCAATTTGGCTTAAGTTTGTGCTGTGATCAAGGTTGCTATGATATGTGAGAACCCATTCAAGATCATCAAGAACTCACGAGTAAAAGCAGATCGAGATTTTCTTCTTTTGATCAGTTTTGGTGCACTCTTTCTTGGATCGCAAAAAAGTTAGAAGTTTAACAGCAATTTTCTTGATTATTGATTGGAATAGATTCCGGATATCCTAGGGAAGGTTCATACCAAGTTTCATGTTATTTTGATTGACCAATCAAAAATCAACATCCCATAGGGTCACCCCTCATCCAACTCCGACTCGCTTAGCAATTGAGTGTCCAATCGATCAGCAACCATTTGGCCTTTTCTTTCTTTCTTAACTTCCACCACTTCATTTTATTCCTAGGGACTAGCTACTATTTATCTTCTTTAGGCTCCGCTCATTTTGACTTGAGCTTCTGACTTATTTTTCACTATTCCTAAAGTTCGTCTTTTTCTGACTTTTTGGCTTTTTTTGAGCTTTTTACTGGTTCTTTTTTCCTATATTTATTTGCATTGTCCGTAATGGGCTAATTTTTTTCTATTTTTAAAATTTTTTAAATTTAGTTACGCCAAATAAGCCATCATCAGCTACAGTGCAATTTTAGCCATAAGCCTGCTTATTTTAGCCCAACCGAGCGGCACCAAAAATCCAGTAGATAACAAACCACACAGACAACCATGGCTTCGACTTCTCCCTCCTCTCCATACCATTTTTCAAACCAAGCCTCATCTATATCTCGTGCCAAAACGAAAAATGCTCCAAATAATGCAATCAATCAATTCGTATACGTTTCTTAGCCATCAAAACTTAAGTTTTTCTTGCACTAAAACCTAGAAAATGACATGGACTTAATTTGGTTGTTTCAATTGATTTCCTCTCCCTTTGAGCTCTCAAATACAACCTGGTGATCTCTCTCAACCCTTCCCCACTTTTGCAAACTTTTTAGAGCATCCAAAATACCTTTGTCACCACCAGCCATCATCCCCGAAATCGATCATATTTTCAACCTCGCCATCTTTCACTCTGGAGAGCCTTTTCAAAATCCTTTCACATCAAATCGTGTTCCCAAGTTTCATCAACCCTCATGCCAAATTAATTTGATTTTTTTGCAACAAATTGCTTGAAATCGAGTTTTCCCAATCTAGGCCGAAATCGTTTCCCGTCGTCGATTTGTCGCCTTCGGTGAATTTTAGCCCATGCATCACTCTGTTAGATTTGTCTCGTTGCGTTCTACGCGATGCTTCCCTCCTTTCCTCGGAAACTCACCACAAAATTTTACTTCCGATGCCTAGCCATGGCCGCCTAGGACACCTCACATTCTCATCTATGCGGTGATGTTTTCTTCAATCCTTTTGTGTCAAAATGTGTCATACCATCCTAGGTAGCTACCTCCAAGTAGTTTTGGTTTTCCTTCACCGAGCACGATATCAAGTTTTTCTTTTTCCCTACCGTCGTCGTTCAATCGTTGATTGTGTCATCTATGGCGAGTTTCCAACTTAGCCGATAATTTTTCTAGCTTCACCATGTTACGGTATTGCCCATGCTCATGCTATTTCTCCATGTTCCATGCCCGTGTATGGTTTCTCTCTCCCACCCATGTCCTTGTCGCCATCGTTGCCGCTATGGGCCCTGCTGACCGGTGCTGCCTCTGGCCACCTCTTCCTCTGGACCGCGTGGGTCCCATTTTGCACCTTGGCCAACCTCCCTTTGGTCTTCCCTTGCCTGCACGAGCTCACGGATAGAGAAGCCACCATGACTGCACATGCATGCTCCTTGTGTGCAGAAGTTAGTCTATGTTGTTGCCTTCATATAAATTGTTTTGAGCCTAAGTTAAATGCATTTGCAAAGCCTAGTGGTGAGAGCATTGCTCTTCAATTGGGAATTTGGGAGGTCGTAAGATTCAAATCCATGAACCGCATGCACTGTGTTGAATATCCAAAATTTTTCCCATCATAGACTAGAAAATTTCAAAATTCTAGTAAAAATAAGATTCTAGGGAATATTCCCCATTTTGCATTTTCTGGAATTTTTATTCCATTCAATTTTCCAAAAGTCCGTTCTCTGTCGCCCAAACTCCGAATCAAGTTATTAACAATTTTCAAATTCATCTAAAATCATAACCTTCCTTCCAGTATATTTTTTGTATTTGTGTGATTTTATTTATGTTTGTCATTTTGCACGTAGAACCCGACGTCGCCAAAGAATATTCTGACCCGCGGTAAGAAGGCCTAGTTAACGTCCAAGAAGGCAAGTCTCCTTCCATCATCTTGTACCTATGTTTATCAAAATTATTTTATTATTTCAAATTTAAATGCATTGCTATGTTGCATAAAATGTTAACTTTTATCTTTAAGATAATAGTTGATCCAATTATTGTTGTACTCTCATTTAATATATATTGACAACCATGTATCTTTGTCACCCTAAGCTTTCCTTGTCTCAATATTGAGATTGTGATACCATTCGATAATTTTAGAATGGTAGAATTGCTTAGACAAGCTAGTTGGTCGGTATAACCCTACGAGTGGAAAAAATTGTTATCACATGCTTTAAATCATTTTAATTACTTAGCGGAAATAGTTATTGCTGCTATTTTTGAAACAAAATAAAATGGTAAAAATGATTTAGACTTGGGTGGAAGGCAAGATTGGGATGGTGCGGATTTAGCACGAGAACTTGTTTGGTGAATGTACCGCTCTAATCGATTCAGGACTGACGCTTGTAATTATCCAAACTGAGATCTACTGTATAACCATAAGTCTAAATGGTTACGACCTAGCTGATTAACTTGCAAAGATTTAGTTTAGATGGGTACTAGGGTTTACTGGTTTTACATATAGTGAGGCACAAGGATTTATTATATTCGTACAGTGCAAGAGGGAGCTTCTGACTATAGTGGATTTAAACCTTCAGCGGTGAAATCTCAACGGGTGGTGTCTAACTAGTTGGAGTGAAGTAAAGGCTTTGTGATAAATTATCTGGGTTTCATGCCTAAGAAAGTATGTTGTCTATTAAGATGACTTATCTCTTGTGGGTAAAATTATACAATCTCTATAGAGTATAAAACTATTTGAATAGCTGTGCCCATGGTCAAGGATAAGCAAGGTGCGCTTTCACATGGTAGATCTTTGGTTTGGGTTTTAAAGTAAAAGTTTTGGGAACTCAGGAGTGGATAGAACTCTCTCAGGCGTGTGTCCTGACGGATAGAGGCAATGTGGGTGAATAGAACCTGTATTTCTTGAACCTTGGCATATAGAGCCTTAATACTAGCATTAGTGGCTAGAACCTTCACTAGAAAATTTATCTAGTTTTAGTTATTGTAATTATTTTGTTAAATTGGTGCTTTCAAAAATATATGATGGTATTTGAAATAAAATATTGCGTTATGCAAAAGAACCATATTATCCTTTCTTTGTTAAGCCCTGCATATTATTACATTTTTCCAAGACTTGCGGAGTATTTTATGTACTTATATGCTACACTCAAACAAACCTCAGAAGAATATGAAGACGTGGAAGGAGGAGTCTCGTGTGGATTCGAATTCGACAAAGGCTTTTTAGAGTTCTAGGTTGTGCTTCCCTAGTCAATTACCTGTGGTGAATTGATGGGCCATCATCAGTTTCTTTTGCTTCCGCTAAGTTTGTAATTTTGTTAGGTTTTGTAGCCTCATTTGTAATAAGTGGCCCGAAGGCCGATACTCTCTATTATTGTAATAAAGCATTATTGGTTATGTAATCATCACTGTTTGTGTGCACTAGTTTGATTTGTGACTAGTGCGGTATTACACAGAGGGTTCAGATTCAGAAATCCGGCCCCGACACAATAGCCCTCAACCGGTATGACCACCATGGTGTGGCTGATTAGACCGCCAGTCCAACTTCAGTCGGACTGCCATCCTGGCTGGTCATTCTTCATGGCTTCGACTAGAAAAACACTCCTATCGAAAAATACCTATTGCCACCTAAACTCCAATCACACTACAGACCAGTGCGATCACCTCCTTAGCCGGTCACACCGGCAACTGGCCAGACTACCGCCCAGGCTAGTCCTACCGGCCATGCTAATGGTAAGACCACCTGGTCCCCGTGGTCAGACTGTAGAGGCCTAAATTTCTAGATTTTGCAGCCCATGTGTAAACCTCCAAAACCAACTTACCCCTTGGTGCCAATTGTTCATCATTGCTTGACCATAACCTCCCACATGGTCTCTCAGGATTTTAGGCCAAGGTGTTACATCATCGCCGTGTCTTCCCTCTTGCTACTTGTTGACTCATCACCCCTCCCCATCGCACACTCTCCTTCTACCGAACCGAAGAACACCACCTCAAACCCCTCTCCCCTCCTCGTTCTCTCTACTAGATCAATTCTGCTATTGGTAAGCAAGGCCTAACTCACTTGGATTGAATTCAATTTAATCTAGAGAAATTTTTTCTAGTCATTTCTTGCTATGAGCAGTCCAATCCAAATCTTTTGGAGATACTCTATCGAATTTGCTATTTTAAATAGAGGATTACGTTGAAAAGTTAAGTCAGGAACCGATATGTTACTTTTTCGCTGGCTGTTCTCTGAGTTGTGACATCGATGCTGCTAGGTTTTGGTTGGCACTTGTTATAAATCAAGCACATAGGTGATGTAGTTAGGCTCAAATTTTGCTCATTTTGATTAGGTAAGAATTTGTGCATTACCATTTACGTGCCCCCTAGATAAAACCATTACCATTTACCAACTCTCCGACATGGAATAGAAATATTTTAACTGCCTAACACTCATCAACTCACATATTTCTATGCAAAGCCAATCCCGACGATGTACAATTTTAGCACTACTATAGCAGCAACCATTTGCTTGGTTTGTTATTGTCAGAGAGATAATGCGCAAAATAAAGGTGCAAGGATGTGGCTATAGTCCAGCCGTGCGTCCTAGGGGTCACCCGCACACACACCCAAATAACTAGGCGACAAAATATGTGTTCCCACTATTGTTCCTTTTCTATCCAACACCCCCGTGCTAAAGAAAAATATCTTTCGTGCACACCATGTCACATGATTGGACCATAGGCAAGAAAGTATGAGATAATTTGAAAGCAAAGTCAACATAATTTTGAGAGTAAATTAATATAAATTTCAAAGTAAATTTTAGATAATATTTAGAGCAAATCGATACAAGTTTTAGAGCAAATTAGAATAATTTATAGAGCAAATTTAAGATAAATCTTAGAGCATTTCAACATAATTCTGGTAGCAAAGTCAAGATAATTTTGAAAGCAAATTCAGTATAATTCTGAGAGTTAATCAACATAAAATTCAAAAGCAATTTTAGGATAAGTTTGAGTGTAAATTCAAAATAATTTTGAAAGCAAAAGGTCAATGCAAATATCTTACAAAGAAAAACCTCCGAAAAAAATCCTCAGCTTACAATCGAGAAACTCTGTCACTGTTCCCCATGACACGTTGATCCCCTACACTGCCACCTTTCCCTCTCTCTCTCTCTCAGCTTCAATCCCACCAAAAGCAACCAACCCATTCGCATAGATAAAACTATCATGAGATCCCGTGAAAATTCCCAATAAAATCACAACAAAATCCCTGCAAAAAATGCATGGCTTACCGATGTGAATCTGTCATCACTCTCCATGGTGCGCTAATCCGCACCGCCACCACCTCACTGACACTCTACTACCCTTGGTTTACACAACCAAAGTGTGTCTCCTCCCTTAGAAACCCAATGTGATGAGCAAAGAGAGAGAGAGAAGATGCTTGGGATAGAGAGATAGAGTATTAACAGGAGAGTGTACAACTCCCGAGATTCAAAATATACTATTGAGTGTTCTCATCTTCCTATCTTAAACTAACAATAGAATCTAGTGTACCTATTAGGCCCTACCTATCATTGCTGCAACCAAGTGCACGAGCTATGCAACAAAAAAGTAACTTCACTACTTTCCCTGCCTCACCACGCACCAACGGCTCACAATGATGTTGCTTTGATCATATGGCTCCCACAGGTGTGTGCGCATTTGTCCATCGCATGAACGTGCGGAATCAGGATTTTTTGAAGGTGCAAAGCTATTTTATTTTCCAGATGGTCCTATTTTGCCAAAGAAATGAGGTTTCTTTCAATCGTACTTATAGGATGAAACTACACACCCGCATGGTAGTTTCAGCGTTAGCGTCAGTGTGGCCATACAGTGGGTGCGATGCGCTCGCGAAGATAGGGATGAGAAGTGAGGTGAGGGTGCCTTATCTTGGTCATATTGGTGTGTTTGCTTATGCACTCTTGTGCAACAATACTATAATCCAACAGTTGCCATTTGGGGAGGGAATCTACGTGAATATGGATTTTGCTTGATGCCATGACAGGCAATTCAAGTACCATTTACCATACCTTACATGAGTTATCTATGTACATCAGAGTTTTATGGCTCTCTTTTTTAGCTTGACTTATGACTTATGGCTTCCTCGAACAAATAAACAGGACAGCTTCTTCGTCGCCTTTTTGAAATGGCTTATTGGGATAACTTTTTGAAGCAACTTATCAGTTTTCAATTCATTCGCACAAGCACTTATGCTAGTTTTAAAAGCCATCAATTTTAGCCAAAAAGAACCCATGCAATATTATGACCTCTCAGTTGTGTGTCTTAAAAGTGGTGTAACATCCCAAAATTTTGCTTTCTGAAAAATTTAATTTCAAATTAATTATTTGAACTTTATTTGGATTTATATGAATTTTATTTCAAAATCTAAATCAAGAAAATGTATTTTAAATATTTTATTAAAGCCAAAAAGAGTTCATTTTATTTTTGTCAATCTTCCCTGAATTTTATATAATTTTTGAGAATTTTCTGGATTTAAAAATCAATTTTAAAAGTTAAAAAGTATTTTATAAAATTAGTAAAGGAAAATTTGAATAAAAAAATATTTTTTAAGTCTAAAATAGCTCCAAGAATATTCTATGAATGTTTTGAAATTTTTAGACATTAATTAATATTTTCTAAGAATTTATAATGTTTCTAGTATTTTCTGAAAAAGTAATCTGAAAATAAAAATCAATTTAATCCCAAGCTGCCACGTGACGCTCTCAGATTGAATCCATCTCTTTCCTTGATCTAATCCTAACCATCCATAGCCACTTACCCCTTCACTCAAAACCAACAACCTTGATTCTTTCCTCGCCACGTGTCATCAATCTGACCGCGCGTACCCCTTCATCTCTCCCTCTCTCACCGACGCGCGGTCCCCACCCGTCATCTCTTTCTTCTTCCTCTACCTCTCTCTCTCCTCCTCCATTGAAGCCGCACCAAAGCTTTTAAAACCGACCGTTTCTTCCTCCTTAACTCCCGAGTGAGTGCGCTAATGAATGCCTCTCATCACTCCTCCTCCCTCCGACCGTTTCTACTCCTTTAAACCCCGCAAACCGCCGGCCCCCATTTAATCTGGCGAACTCAAACCGTCGGCCGTTACCTCCCTTCCCCGCCTATAAATCTCTCTCCGTGCGCCGATTTCCCCTCCTTTCGCCTCTCCCATGCGCCGAAGCCTTCTTCCCCTTTCTCCCCGCGCCTAAACTCCCTGTGCCGAGCTCTCTTTCCCCGCCGCCCGAAGGTGCTCCGGCGAGCAATTGCCGCGGGAGCGCTCGCCGCGCCACCGACGCCGCCACGTCTTCCGTCGGCGCGGCGACCGCCCGCCGCTCTTCGGCTGAGTCTCCCGCCTTCTCCTTCGCCGTTGCACCGAGCGCCACCCCGCCGCCCTCTCTCTCCTCCGCTGCCACTCTCCTCCGACCACCTTGGGCCCCGCCGCCGGTAAGAGCCGCACCGCCGCCGCCTCTTCTACCTCGCCGCCCCTCGCGGTCGCCGCCGCCGCGCGCCGTCTTATTGTCGCGCGCCGCCCGTGCTTGCCCGTCGCGTCGCCCGTCCGTTCGCCATGTTGGCGGCGCGCGCCGCGTGGCCTCCGCGTGTGCGCCGCGTGGCGCCACGTCGGCCGTGAGTGCCACCTCGGTCACCGCCGTGGTGCGTGGACCCGGTCCACGGTAGACCGAGCCCACGTGTCCGAAAAATTCAAAATTCAAAAATCGCTGACGTCATAAATATTGTTTTTCAGTATAAAAATAAATCAGTAAAACAACCTTTTTCTTCTAATTAAACTTTCGGAAGCCATAACTTTCACATTTTAACTCCAAATTGAGCTGTTCAAATTTCTTTTTGAATTTTTGAACTTTATTTGAATTTATGTGTATTTATTTATTTTTGTTTGCTCTGTCTTTTCGCGTGTAGAAACCGTCGTTGCCGAAGAATTTCCCGACCCGCAGCAAGAAGGTCCAGACAGCGTGCAAGAAGGTAAGTCTCCTTTGAACATTTTGTACCTATGTCTGCGAAATGCTTTTTATTATTTTAAATATTATTTGCATTGCTATTTACATAGAACACTAGTTTCTGTTTTAAGTACTAGTTAAACCAATTATTGTTATGCCCTCGATTGAAGTTGAATGCCATGTACCCTTGTAACCTTAGGATTTCCTTTGTCTCGGTAATGAGAATAATATAATACTTTGTTAATATTAGAACGGTAGTAAAATGCTTAGTCATGCTATTTAACTTTTGTAACCTTGGAATGGGAAATTATATTTCATTGTTCTAATCTTTCTATTCAGAAATCTAGTGGCGATTGGTGTTGCCACTGTTCTTGTAAAATAAAACAAAATGTGAAAATCGTTTTAGACCTGGGCGGATGGTTAGATTGGATTGGTGCGGTTTAGCACGAGACTTTGTAAAGTGTATGTTCCGCCCTAGTCGATTAAGGATCGACTCTTGTGATTGTCCAGACTGAGCATAACTGTACAACCCCAGGTCTATATGGGTATGACCGAGCTGACTAACGTACGATAGTCTAGTTTAGGTACCACCAATGGCAAGTGGGTACCAAGGATTTACTGGTTTATTCACAGTGAAGGACAGGGTTTTACTGTACTCATATGGCGCAAGAGGGGCTTCTGACTGGGTAGATTTAACCCTTCAGCGGTGAAACCTCAGCGGGTGGTGTCTAGCTAGATTAGAGTGAGGTAAAAGCTTTGTGATATATTATCTGGGTCTCATGCCAAAGGAACAATGGTGACTGTTAGGATAATTTGTCTCTTGGGGGTAAAGTTGTACATCCTCTACAGAGTGTTAAACTATTCAAATAGCCGTGCCCACGGTCAAGGGCGGTTAAGGAATGCATTCACATGGTAGATTTTTGGTTTTAGTTTTAATAACAAAGTTTTGGACCTCGAGAGTGGAGGGAACTCTCGAAAGTGCATCCTGGCAGTTGTAGCCGGTGTGGGTGGGAGGAAACTGTAGTTTTGAACCTTGGCGGTTATAGCTGGTTAACTCGTGATGGTGGATGGAACCTTCACTATAGAATTCTCAATAGTTTCAGTTAAAATAATTACTTTGTTAAATTAGTGCCTTCAAAAATATTTAATAGTATTTGAAATAAAATATTGCTTTGTGCAAAAGAACCATATAACCCTCATTTGTTAAGCCTTGCATCTACTGCATTTTTTCCAAGATTGCGGAGTACTTTATGTACTCACATGCTGCACTCAAAATAAAACTCAGAGGAATATGAAGCTCAAGATGGAGACTACGACTACTTCGCGTGTGGATTCGATGAAGGATTTTCGGAGTTCTAGGCTGCGTTTCCCCAGTCAATTGCCTGTGGTGTATTGATGGGTCTTCACCGGATTTATTTTTGCTTTCGCTGTGTTTTGTGAGTTTGAGAGGTCTTGAAACCTCAGTTGTAATAAAAAGACCTTTCTATCTGTACTCTCTATTATTGTAATAAGCGTTGTTGGTTATGTAATCATCAATGTGTTGACCGTGTGCACTAGCTTTGATCTGGGATTAGTGTTGTAATACACAGAGGGTCCGGATTCGGAAATCCGAGGTCTCGACAAGTGGCTTACAAATTAAGTAGGAGTGATCCCTTTGTGGTGTTGCCTTGTATATATAGCATGATGAGTAAGTATATATATTTTCTTTTTGAAGATTGAATTTTGTTTTAGCATATAGAGGTGCTTTTGGGGTTCTAGAATGACTTGTTAGAAAAAAGTACAATTCAAGATAATTTCAAGTCATAAGTTCAAAATTTTATATACCTTCCACGAGTAAACTAATCTAGGGGAGACCAATGACTCAGACTGATCACGGGTTGAAAACATACATTGTCAAAAAAAACTCATCATGTTGTTGTGCATACCACGTTCTTCGTCCGAAGGCCAGTACGTAGTGGCAGAGCCAGGATAATTTGGGAGCCTGAGTGGGCTTAACAATAGCCAATAAACGTGAACAAGTGAATATATACATGACAAGAAAAATTGACAATAACAATAGTTTTAAACTAAAACATGATCCAATACATGAAAAGATAAGGAAAATACGACAGCAAGTACCTTGCTATGACACATGTGAAGCTTGCGATTTGTGCTAAACACATGTGAATCTTGCAGTTGTGCTAAATGTATGCTTCCATGAGTTCTACCATTTATGATGCTTCTTGTATCAACCAAAAACCTTCTCATTTCTAAAAATTGATAATTCAAATATTCAATATTTTAGGAAAAATGGATCAGCACTGTTAGGACGGATCAATCAATCTCTTAGCCCAAAAATACCAGCATGACAATATAACATTATGACATGACAAGAACATTAACGTACACTACCATAGTCCCATCCAATTATCATCTACATGAATGTACATGTGGTTCAATCTTGATAACAAGTATCAGTATATCACAATCTACAAATCACAAATATCATATCTATGACTATGAATCTACCATCTATCCCTGATCATCATTCATCAACTCATCAAGACATCAACTACTTACTCAATTGAGTCAATCAGTCAATTCTTAGCTCAATTCTTTGCAATGCAGCCTTAGTGTAATGATTTATTGCTTCTAGATATTTTTGCTCCTTGAAAAACTCATTCCTATAAACCATAAGTTAACCTATTATGAACACAAACAACACATTAAAGCTCAAACTTGTAATAGATAAAGATAACCATCACAATCAAGAAGCATATAAGAAGATAAAGAAAGGAGAACTCTTCCCAATCCCAGGCAAGGCGACGGGCAGGGTGCCAGGCATAGCGGTGCCACCTTGCCAGCTACCGCCCTAGCACCTTTCGGCCTCATTGCCTTCTTCCCTTTGGCCCTTGCCTTGTTGCTCGCTTAGGCTATTGCCCTGTCCACTCGGCACCTACCCTACTGTCGATGTGTCATCCACTAAGGCACAAGGCCTTCCCCTTGTAGCCTTGCCAATTGTCGTGTACCGCCTACGCCTGGAGGAGGGAAGCAACCAAGTAGGGAATCGAACTGGCCACTTGGTCTGGGAAGAATGGAAATGAGGAATTAGGGATGGGGATTGATGGGCTGCATGATGGGCCGCCAACTGCATTGGTCCATGTAACGGCCCAAGCTTGCTGGCTTGTTGATGATGTCACGCTTACCTAAGAAACTTGCTCGATGGTGGTATGCCAGCGCGCTACTACTGCTCATCACCGGTGAGCCCAGGCAACCACCCAGGCTCGCCAAGCGATGCCTCCGCCACGTATGGCACACTGAAGTCACGTACATTCTTCGAATTTATGAATGGAATTTTGGGCTCATATGTGTATCATTTTCTGGTAAAAAAGAGAGCTTATTATGTAGTTATACCACCACCATACCACCTGACCACATTGGCCTTTGCGAAAAAAATTCTATGGGGATGGGCCTTCAACCCTAGCAACTAGGGCCCCTTCCCGATTCATGCCATGTAGCAGCATGCATCTAGAAGCAAAACAAGAGAGTCTCCTACTCAGATGCTTATCACTACGCGCACTCCCTCATCTCGTCTTCCCATCGCGCTCCATTGTCTTGTCTCCCCGTCATGTCCCCAATCTGATCGACGGGCAACCACGCCACATTCCACAGCCTAATCCAAGCAATTAGCCCTTGATTCGAGCTAGCTCTAGAGGAATCGGTGGATTTTGAGGGGCGACAAAGGCTGGAGGGGTGTGGATGGGAATTCTACTCAGATGATGGTGGGGTTCATGGGGAAGAGGAAGGAGCTAGAGTAGGCCGTGGTCGACAGCCTCTGGCCCCACCGCCAGGGCCGCAGATTGGTCTGCACCATCACCTCCATTTTTTCTTCCTTCACTATTTTCTTTGTTCTAGCTTCCATGTTTAAGAGTTGTGTGCAATCAATCAATCACTAGTGACCATTTTTATGGCTCATCCTATTTCATTGGAATGTCAGACTTGAACCTGGCACTAGCGCTGCCCGCTCCATCGAACCCCATGCTGCCCTGGTCGATGCCCTGGCTTGGAGCGGGGTGGAGGAGAGCAGAGCACATGGCTGCCAACTTTAGAAATATCGAAAGCAGTGGTAGCACAGGCTTTAAATATGCCCACATTGCTGGCTTCAACTACATCAGTACCCCCTGCCGAGATAATACAAAATATCAAATTGATGCTCATACAATCTATGTGTAATAAAATTTCCTTAGTGTAGTTAGACCAATTTAATTTATGTCCTTTATACTGCAGGTGGATGATAAAAATGATGAATCTGTACTTATTTCTAAAGTTGGGATGAGTTTAAAATTAGAGAAAGATGCATATGATTTTTATAACTTTTATGCTGGAAAGACTGGGTTTAGTATTCAAAAGAGCCACTCAAAGATGAGATGAGGTGGCACTGTATACCAAAAACATACAGTTTGCAGTAATGGAGGAGAACGAGGTATTCATTCATCACATGACACCATGAAGGAAAATGCTATTATAAGGTCGTTTTGCGGTGCTCATGTCCAGTTTAATATTTGTTGAAAGGGCATTTGGAGGGTCCAAAAGGTTGTCATTGAACACAATCATTATCTTGCAAGTCCAGATAAAAAACACATGCTGAGGTCACATCGCTGTCTAGTAGAGGCTGATAAATTTATGATTAGCCAGATGCGTGAAGCCAGAATAAAGCCTATTGAAATGTACAACTTTTTCAAGCAGTGGTATGGAGGAGCTAATAATGTTCCTTTCTTGCGGGTGGATTGCAATAATCATGTGGGTCGTGAGCACAAGAAGTATTTGGAAGTCAATGATACACAAACATTGTTAGATTACTTGAAGAATTAACATAAAGAGAACCCTTCTTATTTCTTTATGCCATACAATTAGATGAGGTGGATGTCTAGATAGCTAATTCCTTTGGGCAGATGGTCCAGCTATCGTGGATTATGGTTGCTTTGGTGATGTTGTCGTTTCAGACAAATAAGTTTGAAATGCCTTTTGCTCCACTCCTTGGAACTAACCATCATAAGTAGACAATTCTTTTTGGAGCCGCATTGTTATATGATAAAACCATTGAATCATTTATTTGGCTGTTTAACATGTTTATAACAGTAATGTTTGGCAAGCAACCTGAGACAATTTTTACAGATCAATATGCTGCCATGTCGAAGCAATTAGCATTGTATTCCCAAGTACAAGAAATCGTCTTTGCTTGTGGCACATTTTATCAAAATGCTGCTAAACATCTTAGTCATGTAATTTCGAACCATCCTCAATTTCTTTATGACTTTAAGAGATGTGTACGAAGAAATGTCAATAGCATACCTTGACAACAAATGGGATGAATTGTTGAGTACTTATCACCTTGAGGGGAACTCATGGCTAAAAAGTCTATATGATTTATGTGAGAAGTGGGCTACTATGTTCCGCCATGGTTCATTTTCCGTGGACATGACCTCTACTCAAAGAAGCGAAGGTATGAACAATGCGTTCAAGAAAAGGTTTCGCAGGAAACTCTCTCTTTCTAAACTTCTAGAAGAGTATGACAAGTAGGCATTAAGGGAGTAGGCATTCTTCCACAAGGTTGGATGGAACTAAGCTATTTGCAGAGCTTTTGTTAGTACTTCATGGTTGAGCAAAACATCAATGGTAGCAATGATTCCTAGTAGCTTTTGTTGTGTGTGGGTTTAGTAGAAATGGCATGTGTTCTGTACGCATGGATTAAACTGAGAATGGCATGTGTTTTGTATGCATGGATTAAACGGAGAATGGCATGTGTTCTATACTGCATCTTTTTTTCGTTATGTGTAAAGAGAAGAGGTTTAAGGAAATGTGTCTGGTAGATATGCTACAAAATCTTTGCCTGGTTGCATTCTTCTATAACATTCAAGCCACAATGCTAAAGCTCTTCCCGGATATGCTACAGAGAAGAACCTTGCTTGCAAGGAGGCTTGTTGTTGGTTGTTGTGACAACTAGAACCTTGCTTGCAAGGAGGCTTGTTGTTAGCTGTTGTGGCAACTAGTGTTTGGTACATTGTCTGAACAATATGAGGTCCACAATAGCATTGAGCAAAATAAGCATAAGCTACCTAGTGCCACCTGATGCTATAGTTGAAGTGAACAAAAAAACTAGCCGCCGCTGCTGCAAAACACTTGAATTCATTCAAGACATAAGCAATCACAAAATATTTGCCTGGCCGTAGAAATTAGTAGTACCAGGGTAGCACAACACTATGTCCAAAACTCCACAAGGCATCTTTACAACAAAAAAAAAAGAATGCTAGTACAACACTTCTAGAAAACCTTCTCATTTAATACACAGTACATAGAACAATCTTGCTGGCCTAAATTTCACTTCGGGGGCATAGAAAATGGGATAGGAGGGTTGGAGATACATCGCTGAATGGACTCCATCTGCATATACTCGAGGCTATGCCAAATTCTTACCTATCTTCATCTTGAGCAGCAGACAGCGAGGCAGGTGAAGAGCTTGATGAGGCGGCGACGAAAGGAGCGGAGGGAGCCATCGAAGGAGGTGATAACGGACTTGAGAGGGCTCCCGTAGGCTTGGTGGCGCCTGGCCACCGGCACCGGCGACGACACCGCGGGGCTGTCGGTGGTGGGCCTCATTGACAACTGCTTCATGATCATCTGTGACACCATCACCTAACGTGTTTAGCTCTTTCTGTTCTGCTGTTGGATTTGGATTTCGTTTCGCGCTCAGGAGTAGGAAGAGGACTTAGAAAGATGCTTGCTGGGATGCGTGCTCCTACGTGGGGCTACGTGGCATGAATTGAGAATGGCCCATAGTTGCTAGGGTTGAAGGCCCATCCCCGTAAATTTTTTTTCCGGCCTTCGCCTTCACCCGTTCACCGCATCCTCCGGCGTTTCGCTCCCGTGCGGCCACAGGCGAACGCGCCGCGCTTCCACCTGGCCATAGCCCATAGCGCCTAAGCTTCCCCTCCTCCCGCCTCACACTCCCCGTCCGTCAAGTCCCGGAACCGATGCGGCGAGAGCCAGAACCCTAAACCCCTCGAGCACCTAGCTCCTACTCGAGCGCGGGCTGGTATGGACGCGCTCGTCTCGGCGGCGCTCGAGGAGGTGTGCGCCCGCCTATCGCCGGGTATCCCCGTCCCCGACCTCTGGCAGGCGCTACGCGGCGCGCTCGAGGCGGCCGGCCTCCCGTTCGGCCCGCCCGTCAAGCGCGCCCTCTGGGCCCGTCTCCTTGCGCTCCCAGTCATCAGCCTCGTCGTGGGGGAGGGGGATGGGTCGCCTGTCGCGGCCGGCGACTTGGCTGAGAAGGATGTGGAGGAGGCCGAGCGGCGGGGCGTGCGGCTGGTGGCGAGCGCAGCCCTCAGGGACAACTTCCTGGGGATGTATGACCGCCGGTTCGCCAAATCAGAGCTGAGTGCAGTCCAGAAGGCTACGCTGGAGCGTGTCGGGGCAAGCAGGTGCGCTCCGGTGTACCATTTGAGCAAATTATCATATGCTTCCTATATCCCATTCGTTTTATTAATTAGTGCCGATTTACTTGTGAGATGGTAATTCTATGGAATTGGGAGATTTTGAGTACTGATTCAGTTACATACTTAAATTACATGTCTAGTTATCTCGGCAAAGGAGAATTTGGGGTGTTTACAATTTTGCATAGAAATGAACGACGTTTTGGGCTCGAATTTTGCTGTATATGGGGTTATCTTTGGCCGTAGGACAAGAATTTAACACTGTCTACATAGAAATTTACTTAGAAGCATCAAATATTGGTCTTATTTCTTTGTTATCAGTAGAGTAGACATTTAATACTAATCAATGATCATCTTTCCCATTTTAGTGCTGGCACCTGTTCAATTGATAGTAGTTCTGTATTGTGCGTTGCGGTCCTTGTGGAGCTATTCTTCTTTTAAGTACACTATAGGTCACTGGTCTTGCATGCTTGTGTCACTTGGGTCCCTGAGCTGAACTTTTGGACGGTCCAAGCCTGATTTAGGTGTGTTCTAAAAAAAACTGATTTAGGTGGTGATGGGAGTTGGCATGGCAACCTTGACTTGATCCAACTTGTCATTTGACTCATGTAGCTACGATGTCGGCTGATCAGGCCACAGGGGCTATAAAACTCATATATTTTTATTTATTATTATTTTTACTTGTGAGTCAGTGTATGAGAAGATGAGGACTTTTACTGCCCCCCAATCAGCCCACATGACGAGCACATAGGTACAATGGCAGGTTCGGTTTATAAGTTGCCATGTCATCTCCCTTTGCTAGCTTAATAAGTTTCAGGCCCACATTGGCTCACTTGTACATTAGGGACATTAAAGTGTATTTATCAAGTTTAACTGTGTGGATTTGTTAACACGCTGCACATGTTTCTGAACACTGGCACGTATTTTATTTGTCTGTAAATTAGCATAATCAACATTGTCCAACAGAATTTATTAGCCTTTCTTGCATTTCTTTTCTAGTGCTGGCCATTTATACTTTTCCACAATGCATATGTACATGGGCAAAGAAGATATCATGCCGTCGATATAATGCGTGCAATAATTTACATTTTGTTTTTGCCATAGGACTTCTGGTGTAACACAGAGTGATCTGTGCAAAAATTTTCGCATGAAAGGAAACAACTTCCATTTTATTGTAAAAAGCCTTCAATCACAGCGGTTAATAGTTAGACAATCAACTATTATAAAGGTGAAGGACCATGGAGCTGAGGGGGAAGATGCTTCACACAATAAACAGGTTATCAACACCAACTCATTATATCTCTCCCGATATGCCAAAGACCTAAATATGAATTCACACCAAAGAATTGAGATTATAAAGCCAGAACTACTGGGGAGCAATGAAGATACCAATGTAGATGCTTTGCAAGAAGATGGGGCTTTTGGTGTAAATTACAAGAATGATGTATCTATTCATGATTTTCTTCCAGCAATGAAAGCAATATGTGATAAACTTGAAGAAGCTAGTGAGAAGGTCAATCATTCCCCACCAAAACTAGATGCACTGTTGCGTTTTATTTTCTATTTTCATGTTTGCTAACTTTGTGCAATTATGCCCTATAGGCTCTTGTTGTGTCAGATATAAAAATTGATCTCGACTACAGAATGGCATATGGGCACAGAGCATGGAGAAATGTAAGTTTGCTTGGAATCGCTTAGCGCATATGTTCTCTACTCTCATGTTGCCCACCTTGTGGGGTGTTATTGAGACAACATTTTCCTCAGGTATTGCATAGGCTAAGGGACGCACAACTTGTTGAAGAATTCGATGCCAAAATTGATGATAAGGTGTTGTTAATGTTTTCTTCTGTTTTGCAGTCATTTTCAGTTATTATTTTATGCCCTTTCTAAAATATTGTGGTTCATTGTTGTGGTTACCGGTGCTTTCTGTTGACTGGAATTTTAAATTTGTATTTAAAAACCGTTCAGAGTGCATAAGGTGGTGAAGTTGAGACTCCAGACATTACAATCCAATTTAAAGACATGAAAAGTTGGAATAGAGACCTCCTGAGAGAGACAACCATGGATGTACAAGTACAACCAAGAGTTCATGCATAAGTAAAAACAACAAAAACCTCCATGAGATAGATATCTAAGATCTCATCCTTGTAGCAAGCTCACAAGTTGTTGTAACAATGTAGCAGTTCCATCCACCCTTTGAGCTTCTTCCAACAGCAACAGCTTCTTTCAGAGTTTCATTCCATGAAAAGATGGCATGATTTTTATGTTGGCTTGCTAAGCTTAATACAACCTTCCTCTTTTTTCCTGGCTTGGGACAGGCTATATAAAAAACTATATAGGCGGAGCTCAATAGCTTCTTTTAGAGCTGCAAGAAAAACCATACGCAAGAATACCATGGATGTTACGGTGTCGCCTAGGCGACGCCTAGGCGTCCAGGCGGGACTGTGCGGACGCCACGACAGTTCGCCTCGCCTTGGTCTTCTAGGCCGCGCCGCCTCCCTCCCTCCCTCCCGCCGCGTCGCTTTCCTCCCTCCCGCTGCACCGCCTCGCTCCCGCCGCCGGCTTCCCTCTCCAGCTTGCTCCCGCCGCCGAGGGGAGGGGAGGCGACGGGGGGAGGCGGCGGCGGCGTGGGGAGGCGTCGGGGAAGGGAGGCGCCGGGAGGCGCGGCGGGGAGGCGCGGGAGGAGGAGGCAGGGGAGGCGCGGGAGAAGCTTCAGTCTGGGGAGAGAGAGAGAGAGAGAGAGAGAGAGAGTCGGGAGAGCTGAAGCGTCATGTGGGAGTCTCGCGGGGAGAGCTGAGGCGTCGTGGGGGAGTTATATCGCTGGGAGAGCTGAAGCATCGCGAGGAGCGTGGAGATCGCATCGCCGGTGAGCGTCGCGGAAAGCGCATCGCCGTGCCTCGCCAGCGCCAGCGCGCTCACTCACCGTGGTCGCCGACTCCGCCGTGACAACCATGAAGAATACAATATATTTGGCATAAAACCATATGGCTAATTCAGTCTGAAGCAGGGTTCCAAATACCGGCAGTAATCGGCAAGTTACCGCCGGTAACCAGTTTTACCGGTGCCGACCGGGAGGAAAAAACCGCCGTTTTTTTTATTTAATTCAAATTTAAACTTTTGAATGTAAAAATTAGTTTCTCTAATGATATTTATATTGTTTAACACTAATAGAATGTATTAGGAAGATGAATGTATTTCCCGTGCTTGACTTCATACTTTTTGACATAAATGTATTAGGAATTTTCAAATTTTGAATGTTAAAGTTAGTTTCCCGAATGATATTTACATTGTTTAACACTAATATGATGTATTAGGAAGATCCATACATCTCCCATGCTTAACTTCATACTTTTTGCCATGAATATGTTAGGAATTTCCAATTTCAAATTTGAAAAACTGGGTTTTAGCGGTTTTTTGGGCGGTTACCGGTCTGAAGTGCCTCAGTCGTGCTGTAATCTTTTACTCTGTCTGTCTGTCACATATTTTGTCACCAACAAGCTATAAAGATATTCCTTTTTTTTAGGTTGTCCGCTGTTTACGTCTGTTAAAGAAATTTGATCCAAATGAGTTTCAGCCAAAAAGTACAACCTCAAGCTACAAACTTGGCAAGAAAGGTCAGGCAAATGATGAAGTTGTGGAACTCCCATTAGAGAACTGTATATATGATATGATCAATGATCAAGGGCCAAAAGGTATTACTCTTGTTGAGGTAATTCTCTAAACCTTTCAACGGTGCAACTTTGGTGTATTATATGTTTTTCAATGATATGCTACATTCCTTCATAGCATCAAGAGTGCTTTTATATTTCTTGTCGTTGTAGTTCTATTCTGCTTAATTTCTAGTGATACATGTTCACCTACCTTCCTCTTTGATAGTTGAATCTGGTTACCGTTTACAATCATATTAAAAATAGTGGGCTTGCTTTGACAGATTTGGTTGTTAAGCAACTGGTTAATTAGGTTAGCAACCTGGTGGACAGTCATCATTTCCCATGCCAAGATAAGAGACAGCTCCTGATGTTGGAAATTTTAAGTTGGTTGCAACTGAACAGTGAAACTGAAAACCATTTGTTGTAGCCTAGCTCTGGTTTTAATCTAAAATTTTGATTTGTTATAACATATTGGATAGAATATTTCCCCCACTTTAATATCATTCTCAATATCTATATGGTCTGCATTGTTACCACTGTCTAAAATTTCCCCCTTTTTTTTGAATGATGGAGCAAATCCCGCAAGGAAGCAAGTGAGAACTTCCAAGTGAATTTCCAATGTCAGTAATCATAGTCAATCCATCTTTCAACCCTGACAGTTTATCATGTCAAGCCTAGTTATTTGGCGGTTATTCTACTTAGGATATGACCTTTAAGGCAGTCATAGTCCAACATCTGCACTATCAGTAATACAACCTGTTATACAAGCCTACAAACTATCCAGTGTGTGTGTTTTGTCTCTAGCTGCATGGCCTTAGCAAATTTATTTTATTGGAATTTCATTGATTGCGCAACTTAAACGAGATATGGTAGCTTCTTTATGGTATAACATTCTTGCCAATACATTATCCTTCTGGATTGTATTTCCTAATGAAAAAATAGCTCCATGAGCAAAACGCCTTGTCACTGTGAACCCAGCAATGTATTGGTGATGAGTATATAAAGCAGCTCGAGTATACTTCATTATGTAATATGGATTGGTGTTGCTTATGTCATCTAGTGTGACATATTAGTTTTTTATATTTCTTGTAATTAGCAACTCATGTTCACATATAAACCCCAATTAGCTTGGCAAACGTCTTGGGCACAACAATTCGAGAAGGCTTCATAAACGAGTGTCATCCATGCTCGAAAGATTCAATTTGATTTGGGAGGCTGAAGTTTCAGACAAGACATCACAGTACCGAGTTTGGACTTCAAAAAACTTTTCACACTACAAAGCTGGTACTGTTCTGCAAAATTTTGAGGCCCTCCCAGATGATCATGACAATTGTTCCGATTTGTGGTCACTAGTTCCATCTAAAGGATTGGATTCTCCTAGCCCACAGGGTGATTTATTTGTTAACAACAAGCTCTTGTTCGAAGAAGAATGCCATGATGAACCAGTTGGACATCATTTCCAGAGCAACCTTGATGCTTGTTCTGGAGTTTCTCAACTAGTTAAAGAAGGTACAGTGATCAAATTCCCATCGCTATCTGTTTATTATGTTAAGATTTTGTGCTTAATATCTCTTTGGGAACTGCCATGCTGCTGTAAGAGCTTACGGTATTTGTGCTGCCTAAAAATTACTTATTTTGACTTTGACTTTTGAGCACTCATAGAGCCGATTGCACGACGTGATTCCATCCTAGCAAATATGCAATCATATACCCCATTTGATGCACCCATAGTTGGGTAGTATGATCTATTTCAAACCCTGCATGTTTTGTTTTCCTCGAGGAGTCCATGTCAGATCAAAACTAAGGGCAAGTTCTTTGATGATTCATACCTCCAGAAGTTATTTCAGCAAATTAGCACATCTCAATTTTTTAAGTACTATTGCGCAAGCTTGATTTTTGTGAACTCTTCCTTTGAGTTATCCGTGAAGCTTTTGGTATTTTTATGTGGAATTAGTTAACCTTTTCCTCTTTGGCAAGCTATAACCTTTTCCTCTTTGGCAAGCTATGTGCTCCTTCTGTTGGTTTTTGTAAGGTGTGGTTTGACTTGTCACGGTCTCCAAAATTGAACTTTGACTGTTAATTTCTTTTACAACATGTTTTTTAATAATCGCAAAATTGTCATCATATGAAAGTTCTTTCAAATGCGAATCTAATGGTATCACCTTTGTGCCACTAAACCTATATATTTTTAAGAGTAAATTTCCAAACTCCAGGTTTTATGGTCGTAGTCACAGAAAACCCCAGGTTTTATGGCTTGCGGCACATAACTCGCGGTTTTATGGTCATATGGTTTTAAAAAAGGCTCACGCTAGCTAATTCCTGCCAAGACTGACATGCTGGTCCCACCTGCAATGCCACTTTGTACTGCTAGTCCATCCACCTTAGCACGCCGACTACAAGAACAACCCTTTTCATCCATCAGCAATGCAAGTGGGATCGGCATGTCAGATTGGGTAGAATTGGTTAGGGTTGGTTTTTTGAAATCATATGACTATAACACCTGGGGTTTTCTGCAACTGCGACCTTAAAACCTGGGGTTTTATGAAATTTACTCTTTTTAGATTAATTGGTAGTAAAAAATTACAGTTTGAATCTTGAAATACGTGGGTGCCTTACAAAAATCGATGGAGTGAGTAATATAGGTCGCGAGACAAAATGTTGCTCAACTCAATGGAAATAATCCCATGTTTTCTCTTTTAGATAAACTTGCTTTGGGTCAAAGGAAGAGGCGCCGCTGCCCTCCTTCAACTTCTGATGATCGACGGCATAGAAGGATTCTGCATATGTTAAAGGTTGCTTGCTGAGTATTCGTCAATATTAAGTTTTTCATGTGAACGGTCTGTCCGATACATGTGTTCTAATTTACTGTTCTTTTATATATGGCCTTAACTTTCTAAGAGCCTGTTTCATGGCACAAAATCTACTCTGTAGTTCGCTATCGACTTGATGCACTTTGTAGGAGTATGAAATCATCTTGGCCTGTGTACACACTGTTGCATTGCCTGTGCATACGTGAGCTTATTTAATTGTAAGTGTTACTTTGTGCAGTTTGTTGCACTTTATGTAACATTGTTTGTGCTTCTGTGGCCATTGCATTGTCTATGCATATATGAGCCGGGTAAGTGTTACACTGTACAATTTGTAGTCTACAACAATTGTATCATAAGCCACTAACTCCCCTTGCTCCTTTTACCATTTTTGTAGAGGTCTTCTATCACTTACTCACTTTCTGCACCAATCATTTGAAGCTACAGAAATTTGTTATGTGATACTTTTTTAATTATACGAGTGTGTGGATTGTGGTCTCTGTATTCCTTAGACCAGTATGCTTTTTTCTGGACAGTACAATTCTATGGTACAGAGAAATAACCCTATTTCTTTGTGAATGTGAAATGATGCTATGGTAGTGACGATTAGTTCAGTGTTTCATGTTTTTCATTCAAGTAAAACTAGATTAACAGTTCTATATCATTTTATTGCTTCAAAGAAGGCTTGAGGCGGTGTGTATTTTATAGGCATGTATGTTTTTGTGGGTATGATGACAAAATTCCTATTTCTTGTTTTCATTGAGAAATTTTGACATACGATCTTTTTCTTTTCACCCCAGGTAATAGCAGTTACTGTTTAAATAATTTGCATTTTTTTAATAATCAATGAAAATAATTTACAGTTTTATCTTAATCAGAGTTGCAAGGTGCAACCTTATTTTTGTTTTGATAATTCCTTTTTTGTGTGCTCACGGTCACGGTCATGTGCATAAGCATGGTGTTCATGCGCCCTTGCATGTCTGATTGCATTTCATCGTTATATAACACCTTTCCTTTTTCTCTCTGCAGAAAAAGAAATTTGTACTAAAGGTGGAGTTACATAAATGGTTAGAGAGACTTGAAAAGGAAAATGGAAAAATAATGGATAGGAAGACATTGACTCGCACTTTGAATAAGCTTCAGCAAGAGGGCAGCTGCAAATGTATCAAAGTTAGTGTTCCTGTTGTTACAAACTACACTCGCAGTCGTCTCATTGATGTAATACTGCATTCTTCTGTTGGGGACTTGTCACCGGAACTTGTGGATCAAATTAGGATCAGACAAAGGAACTTTGATACTGAAACTCGTACAGGTGCGGCAGCTAAACTGAAGCAAAATCAACATACAACTGCCATACCTGGTCTGAGGATTTCACACAGAGTTAAAGATAACAAACCATTAATATTAGAAGCTATGCATGCCAATGGATTCATAGGTGCAAAGATGATTCGGGCAAAGCTGTTCCATAAATTTCTGTGGGTATACGTTAGTGGTTTGCCAAATTGGTGCAACGCATTTGATTTTGCCAAAGAAGGGTATCACGACAAGAACCTTAGTCAATCATGTCTGTTATTTTCAATGGCAGCAGCTACAAAAGAAATGCCTCTTGAACTCTTTCTACAAGTTGTGGGGTCAGCAAAGAAGATTGACAACATGATAACTAAGTGTAGGCTTGGAAAATCACTTTCAGAAATTCCTACCAAGGAATACAACCAGCTCATGGATACTCATGCCAAGGGCCGACTCTCACGCTTAATAAATATTTTAGATAAGCTCAAGGTAATGTTCTTTGTCTTTGAAGTTTGCATTTAACGTTGTGAGTGTAGAACCTTAGGTGTCTTCTTAAAAGTAATTAGGGTACAAATCTGAAGTGCTTTTAGGTTGATATTTGCCTGCTGTATATTCTAATTTAACAAGTCCAGTTCATGTTTATTGCAATTCAGCTATCATGCAATCTTAAATTATTAATTGACTAGGGTGTAGCAGACTTAAACTGACCTGTTTTGTGGCTATGTTTGCTAGTTGGTCCAACTTGCAAAAGACCTTGTAGAGGATTCCGGTGTGCCATCAGATGCTGTGCCTACACATTCAATGGAGTTCAGGCCTTACATTGAAGAACCTATACCAAGAATTATTCCATCATCCCACGTTAGTGCGAACCATCGTCCAAAAATTCGGCATGATTTTGTGCTTTCAAAGCAGGAGTTTGTCGATGATTACTGGGAAACATTAGAGTACTGTTATTTAGCAGCTGGTTTGGCTGACCCGTCAAGTGCCTTCCCTGGCTGTTCTGTACCTGAGGTTTGTCATCACTGCTGCACATCGTTGTACTATTACCTAATAATAACATCGTACTGTGGGGTTTACCTGTTATCATCTTTGTCATGGTCGTTTTCTTTTTTTATCCCTCCATGCACTTAGAAAACAATGTGTACATATTTTAATCAAATTTTTAGTCTTGTATCATTGTCTAAACTTCAGAGTGATGTTTACACTAACCTATGTTTCATTCGCTACATATCCTGCATTCCATAGTGATATATTTTCTCTTTTCTGGTTGTGGTAAATGGTTCTGCCTATAAGGTCCTTTCAGCTTTAATGTCCTGTGTGCATGTTGCATTCGAATGGGCAACACTGGCCTGTATGGCTGTATCCATACAAGTCCATGATTTCATGGCCTCCCACTTTTGTCCTCTGGGTATGATTTCAATATCTTCTTTGGGCCATTTGGCTGCTGCTTCTGTTAACTGTTCCATTCAGCCAAAATCTAGCTGCCAGTGTTAGAGCTATTTGAAACACTAATATCCTGGATCTTGATATTGATATGTGCTCTATTTCTTGTTTGTACTTTTTTTATACTATATATATTGTCAGCTGCAAGCATTTTACTAATTTTTAACATTTTCCAACATCTATTCTGGAAGCCCATTATCCCCACCGAAGACAATATTGGCTGGCATTGCCTATTTTCTAGCTTATTGAGCTGTCAGTTAGGCCCTAGTTGTGATTTTCATTTGTAGAAGGTACTATATAATGCCCTGTTCTATGTAGGTTTCTCATCCTCGTTCATGGAGTTCACTTAGAGTAATGACTACTGAACAACGACTGGAATTACATCAGCGTGTTATGAATGTCAGTGAGAAGGGGAAAATTCCTTTTAAAGATTGTCTTAGGATTGCAAGGGAGTTGAATCTCTCTGTAGAGCAGGTATGTGTTTGAGATTTCCATCCATCTTCATCTCGTGATCTGAAGGACTGTTCTGTTTAGTGTTGATCTTATTCTGCACTAATGTATTTGTTTAACCATATCGAGGAAAAGAAACAAACAGATATTGATAAATTTAACTAAATCACATGAAAAGAATTAAAAGAATTGATAAAGACAGCCATAAACAGATCAATAGAACTTCAAATTAAGATGGGAGTGCTTAATGTCTTAGCAATTACAGAGTAAATATGTTCCTGGGATCATCCTATGTTGTACATCCTTTTTCTTACACGGGGTAAATTGAGATGGCAAGTTGCCAAGTTGGCCACATAGTGAGTCCCAAGTCAAGAATCTCCTCTATCATGGAAAGTGGACCTGAAAGAGCACAAAGCGTCCAAGGAACAAGTCTGAACGTGCTCATACAAATGGACAACACGAATTGTTGAAGGAACAAGTTTTTGAGACATAGAAAGCCAAGAGCAGCAAGAACTTAATCCAAAGCTCTTAGGGGCACAATATCTAAAGGATAACAAGAACAGTAGTTCCGTACTTAGGGGATCTGAGTTTCTTTTCATTAGGGTAGACATGGATATCTAATTATTTATACTTGGTGAAGATCCATCCAGATTAGGTGTGAACACAATATGGCTGGGACCTCAGTAGAACTAAGAGGTAATAAATTTGACAACTGATGGAAGTTGGAACCATGAAATGTGCAGGCTGCCACTTTTTATGGGAGTAGGTTCCACCAGTAGTCTTTGACTCCGCAAATTCATAGCTAGGCTTGCATTTTACACACTGCACCATGTTAACATTGTGTTTGAACCAAAATCATGTATTTGTACTGCTGTGTTGATGGTCTTAACTTTGGTCCTAATGTCTCGTACCATCAGTGTGGAAGGTCCTCTTCAGTCTACCTAGTCTCCTTTCATTTAACTGTTATTTTCAGCCATGCACATTCTTGCTTGGTAAACTACCTCATGGCATAAATGGAATTGAACAACCAATCGGAGCTTAGTGTTGATGTGGATGAAACCTCAAGATGAGATTGAATCCAAGGGTTGCCCGATCTTTCACAGTGGTAAAACAACTAGATATAAGTGGAGCATGAATTACAGGATGCAACTCGCACTAAGATAGATGATTTCACTCCCATGCACACCACAGCATACGATCGATAAATAGAGATCACAGATCAGTGGGCAAATACCTACACCACAATAGGAACCAACACGCCAAGATGAAATCTTAGATTGGAATTCATAAGAACACAGTAGAACAGGGATGAACTCTAACGCCCGAAGGCCAACACAACACGCACACGCGTTTTAATTCATCCTCTCTAAAACTCCCCTCACAATGGGCACTGCCCGTGGCCTTTTATAGGCATACATATAAAATAAGCTTGACTCAACTCTGAACTACTAAGACTTAATGCACACACACGCAACTCCTAACCAATCCATGCCGACTAGGACTCAAAACTCACACGATTGGGTCTTCCTATAAAAAAAAACCAATCGGTTTCCTTGAGAAACAAATAAACTGACTCGAATTAAATTATCTTAATGAACTTCTGATATGCCATCTTTTCCCGGTTGGCTCGGACTACATGCAGGTGGCCCCCATGGCCCCATCCCATTGCTCGGAGAGAAAGAAACAAATACATAGAAAATAGAAATAAAATGCTAACTTTCCTTGTGACAGTAGTTCGGCCAAAAACGAAATATACTCCTTGATTTCCTGCATGTTTAAACCAGTAAGCTCCTTCTTTAGCTCCAGGACGTTGCCTTGTATACTTGTAGGAGTTGAATTCTTCTTCGGCAAAGACTTGGAGCACAGGGCGTAACATCACACGGCCGCTACGCATGCCGGTCATGCAAAAAGAATTCATAAGCCATCCAGACTCTCCTTTTGTTTGGCATCCAACAATCGAATCCAAACTGATTTGGATTCCCCTTTTCCATTGAACTTCCTTCTTGATGTATCCTCCTGGCTCCCAAGCAAACTGTGTATGACTTGGTCTCACGCACGGCTGCACATGCATTCCATGCATAGTTATCTCTCTGAGCCTGGCCACTGCAAATCACATGTACAGGCCCATGCAAGGTTCCAAAAACCGGAACCGGGAGAAATCTCGGCCGGCGGCCGGTAACGGTAACCGGTCGGTTACCGGAAAAACCGGTCACCATTTAAAAATCAAAACTTGAATTTTTGGATGTTTTGAAACCGGTAATCGGAAAAACTGGAAAAAAAACCGGCCAAAATTCAAAAATCAAAAATAGATACCGGCCGGTTTTTTTGGTTACCGGTAGAAACGGTAACCGGCGGTTACCGACCGGTAACCGCCGGGATTTTGAACCCTGGGCCCATGCACACATGCGCAGGCCCATTCTCTTTCTATCTTTTGGTGCATGAATCTTCCTGGGTCGAAAACATACACGAATGCATCTCCTGGTCCACGCGCACGCGTCGCATGTGCAACACCTTCATCTTCTTTCTCAGCAATTTTTGTAAATAATTCATGTGAAACAACCTGTACACAAGAATTAAATTCAGAAACAGGGTTAGTAGTCTGGGCCGCATCAAGTGTCCTGCATCAATATCACATTGCTGTAGTGAGTCATGTATGGCTTGGTAGATGTTGTAGGGTTCATTGAATTTCTACGGAAGTTCAGTTACTTGATTACTGAGTATGAAACAAAAGCACTACAGCAGTAGTATCTAGGACATTTTAAGTCTATGCAAGTTTGCTGCTATGCAACACCATCTTCTATCAACAAAGTTCACAAAATTTCTCATTATATGTTATTTATTTAACACTTAGTCATTATTTGTTATTTATTTAACACTTAGTCATTATATGTGCCACCATTTGGTAGATTGGTAGATGTAAGCAGAATTAAAACTAAAGTGATTGAATCATGGAAGTTTTCCATACACTCATAAATGATTGCTGATTTAAATTTAGAATATCTTTGTACCTTTTCTCTTACAAACTTTGGAAGCCATAAAAAAGAAAAAAAGGTAGACCTGCGTTGGGAGACATGCTGCAATTGTACTATTTATTTATGCTTTGTTTCCTCTTGATAACAAGAGTGATATCATCAGATGGTCTTGTCCCGTTCAACCTTAAGCTAATGTAAAGAATTTTTTATCATGGAAAGTGGAATCAACAACATGTTCAAGATTATATTGGCAGGAAGGGAATTTTCTTGCATATGGTCTGCTGTTTCAGTTTGTATGCTTATCTACCAGGAGTGATTGCTTGTTTCATTAGTTATGCTTTTCTAATCAAGTACTACATTATTAGCCTGATTGTTTCATTATCATAGTTGCAACATTGTTATGGCTGAATTGTTTTGTGTACTTCTGCTATTCTTTTCCTACTGTGTAGCAATTTTATTTTTCTTTTCTGTCTATGGTTCCTATTCAGTATTACTGACTGGCAGGATTGATTTCTATTTATGTAGGTGCTTCGTGTTTCTTCCTCTCAGAACAGACAGCTTCATGGACAGCCTAGTGATCCCACTACACGAAAGCAGCGAAGAGGTAGTTCTGGATTGACCTCTCAGAAAAGGAAGAGATCTGCTGATGAGATTACCCTGAAGTTTATTAAACAAAAAGTTGAAGCCAGTGGATCCACTGAACAGAGATCGGCGCAGTCTACCCTGGATGAGGAAGTACCAGAGAGGATCTATCCATCATCCATTGACCTACCAGACCAAAGTGATCTATTGGTATCCAGAACCAGCAGCACTCCCACATGCCACATTGATTCTCCCTTGAATGCAGATGAAGATAAAGAAAGTAGTCCAATGATCATTCGATCTACCATCTTAAGAAAAAGCTGCATGAGAAGTAAAAGATTCTTGTGGACATACGAATCTGACAGGTATCCTTTCGTTGTCGATCCATTTTTGCTGGTCTCAATTTCATTTATAAACCTTTAATACTAGAGTTAAAAAGTTTTCCATGATTCTTAGGCCTGACTGGTTATTATTGTTTGCAGAAAATTGCTGATGATGTACACTAGATTCCGTGCAATACTTGGAGCAAGATATTATCGAGTAGATTGGAGTTCTCTCTCTGACCTTCCAGCTCCACCACTTACATGTTGTAGAAGGATGGCATTATTAAATAGAAACATAAATGTAAGAAGAGCTGTGCTGCGAATCTGTAACCTTCTCGGGAGACGGTATGTTAAGTACCTTGACAAGGAAAGGAGATGGAAAGAGAGAGGATTCCTTTCCCAAATCTCAAATACTAGTCATGAGAACTGTTCGGATTCAGACTCTGAGCAATTCAATTGGGATGATTTCGAAGATCCAGAAATAAAAAGTGCACTTGATGAAGTCCTTGAATTCATTCGAGTAGAGAAAATGGACCAGGCCAAGAGAGTTGGGCCAAAGAAAGAAAAGAACAATAATGATACTGATGTCACATACAAAATTCCAAGTGAGCAGGAACTGCCGGTAAGTAAATTATCTATTTAAACTGAATTGCCAACATATATTTAACCTCAATTGCCAACATATATTTTCTCTAATACCTATTTTCACCTTAGAATAATCAGGTTATGCAAGGTGCAACCAGCACAAGCACTGTAGGTCCAGAAAGCGGATTCCGTGAGCATGCAAAATTGTGTAGACGTTCAAATGGAATCCAAACAAGTAAAAGCATGGACATTCCCAGCAAATCTCATGACAAGGTCATTAAGGTCAACAAAGATGAAATGATTAAAAGAGATGTATGCAAATCCCTGGCTGTTGCAAATGCGTTGGAGCTTCTGAAGTTGGTTTTTCTCAGCACATCATCAGGGTCAGAAGTACAAGCTTCATTAGCAGCAACCCTCCAGCGTTATTCAGAGAGCGAAATTTTTACTGCCTTTTCCTTTCTCAGAGAGAAGAACTTCACAGTTAGTGTTTGCTAACTTATGTTTCCACGATACATCCAATCTCTTTTATTTCTTTCTTCAGTATGCACTGCCCAGCTCAGGGCTCAGACCTTTTGGTCCATATTAGCTCCCCTCTTTGGAACATGCAGTATGAAAAAGAAATGAGTATTAATAACATACCACTAAATCTGAGATTTTACGTGCTATATTCAGCTTCATTGTCTGAAACCTAGAGGGATTTTTTTTAAAAATTTTATTGCAGTGAGAGAACTTTTCGTACTTACAAATAGCAGTCTTGTAGGACTCGATTTGCTCAAGCATGGTATATTGGTATGCAATCACACAAATAATACTTTATCTGAAGCATGGTTCTATTACAAACCAGCAGTAGGAAAGTAACTTCATGGGCAGTCCAGCCCAGTCTGATTTTTCCGGGCTCGGGCTTTGATTTTGTGGCCCACAGGCCTAAGCCTGGCCCAGCTTGAGCCCGGAAATATATATTACTGTATGTATTTCATATAGATGTATGCATTTCCCACTGAAATTTAATATAAAATAATACTCCGTTTTACAATATTTTTATCCTAGACTCACTATGCGCACAAATCAAGGAAACACTAAGTCTAAGAAAAAGTTAATGAGAAATGGCCTTACATACCTTTGTTAAATGACATAGTACAACAATTTAGCCTTATCCAAAGCATTTAAGTAGAGACAGAGAGTGAAAATATTGCAATAGTTACCCTCTTGATTTTCTCAATGGACAAATATTTTGAAATGGTGACTCTTGAGGCTATGGACAAACATTGTGAAACAGGAGTATTTTATTTCGGGAAACAGGAAAATAATAATATAAAAAATTGATCTTTCTTGGGCTTCAGACCTAGGTTGGTCAGGCTCGGGGCAGGCCAAGTGGAGTCGTGCCTGAAGCAGGCCCGGCCCAGCATTAACACCTCTAGTTGCGTTCTGATGTTGTTGACTGGAAGTCTGGAAATATGTTGTTAATGCAAAGTGAAATGTTATATGATTGCCTGTTTGAACCGTGGTCTGGATTTGTTTAGATGGTGCTCAGAACCTACACACACTTATGCTTGTGTTGTGTAATTTCAAACTTTACAGCCTTTATTTCCTTGTGGTGTAAGAACCTGAGTTTGTGGTGGAGCTATGTTGAATGTTCTTTAGAGATTTTCTCAGCATGTGCTGCAAAAGTTGATTGGTCTATTCAACATCTTCACCGCCATACTGTTTGTAATCATGTTAGGAACGATAGTATACATTCAATTCTGTACCTAGCCGGAGAAGGCAGGTTTATTTTTTTAATGTGATTTGTGATTTAAGGTATCCGTTATTCTTGAACTGTTGTTTGTATTTCCCCCTGTTTTGCAGGTTACTGGAAATGGAACGAAGCCATACACTCTTTCTGGAAAATTCTTCTTCAATGCTTCTCATTCGCCCTTCCCATTTGGTTCAGGGAAAAAAGCTTCCGAATTTTCGAAATGGCTTATAGGGCAGCAAAAGAATATTACAAGCGATGGAGTTTATTTGTATCCCGATCTACAATGTGGGGAAATTGTTCATCTCTTTTCTCTGGTGTTGTCAGGAGAGTTGCTCATTTCACCTTCCTTGCCAATTGAAGGAGTTGGTGAGGCTGATGAGCCTAACAGCTCTAGTCCTTTGGTTGAAGATACCAGTGGATTGGACGACGGTACTCACAAACGCAAGGCTGATTCAGTGAAACTGAAAAGCAGTAAGACTAAGAAACACAAGCCTTTGCCCAAGATAGAAAGTGACTTTTGCTATCGTCGAGAGAAAGGGTTCCCTGGTATCCAAGTGACTTTGAATCAAGAGAGAATTCACACAAGCAATCTCATGCAAGTGTTACATGATGAAGAATGCCTTATTTTTACTTCAGCCAGGGAAATGAGGAGCAAGGATGTTGATTCGCAGGTAGAAATCAGCAACATGCCATCGTTTTTAAACAGCTCCAGTTCATGTCGGCGTTTACTGTCTGAAGCTCAGTTGGAAAACTCTTATAGTGGATGGCCTTGGGATGCTATGGAAAAATATACCGAACAGTTACCATCGGTATCTTGTAATCAAAATGAATCATTCATATTGTCTTCTGAACTGTTTAGAAATGCATTTTGTGTTGTTTATCAAGCTGGTGAACAAGGAGTTAGTCTGAGAGAAATGTCACAGGCACTGCATCCTCTAGGTACTTATTATTGTCATGAACAAAGATCTGCATAGTTTTGTAGAACTTAGTTGTTACATAAAGCTACAGTCTTTGTTTTGGTATGTATAGTTCATTTTTGTTTGGTCTTATCCACTGTGCAGGCATGCAGTTGGTCGATGTGATTGTTGATACGCTCAAGAGATTTCAGGTGGCCATTAAGGTAAAAGCTGTAAACATGCATATAGTAGATCAGTAGTGCACTTATTTGTTTATACTAACCAAACTGTCATTTGATTACTGTCTACCAAGTGAATTATTTAAATTCACTTCATTCTGCACCTAGCTGTGAATAAATTCACTGTGTTTTGGTTTGTTACCAGTTATCCATGAATTTCAACACAGTTCTTGTTACCTGCATGCTCTTTTTTTTTTCTTCCATATTTAAAGAAATCTATGTAGGACAATGAAAATGCCAATGACATAGTTAAGAATGTAAGATCTGCTGATGGATTTATTAGGACTCTGCTACAACTTATGGTCATGCCAATGGGATAAATAATGAGAAAACATGAAAAAAATAAAAACAGGGAAATTTTAGTTACTGATCCAGATACTATTGGCATAATTGGTAGTGGTTTCTTCTAACCTGAGTGGTATGACTATTGTTTTAAATATGGCGCTATAGCATCACTGTAGCGGTCAAGGTACCCCGACCGCTACATATTGGTGGTGGTTGCGGTTTGGTGCAATATTACTGATATATCAGACTGATACACGCGCTATCTGCTGCAAGCTATATCAGCGCTATTGCCCAAGAACGTTCAAATTGTTAGATATGTAAATAGTCTGGGGTCTTATTTGCATATTTTCCTGTACATTTGTATTGGCCTTTGGTCTCTTTGGAAAGATAGAATGTATCATTCTTACATGGCATCAGATCCAGGCTTGGGCTAGGGTTTGGCTGCCGCCACCGCCCCACCCCTCTGCTCTTCCCTCCTCTCCCCATGCACATGCACCCGTATGCCCTTCTCCCCCTGCGCGCCTGGCTTCGCTACCACCCCGCAGCCGGATTTGCCGCCCTACAGCCGGATCTGTCGCCCTGCCACTAGATCGACGTTGCCGCCGCCCTGGTCCATGCTGCAGCCACCTCGGCCTACGCCGTAGTCGCCCCGGTCCACCCCAGCCACCGTCACCTCGGCCTCGGCCACACCTCTGCCCCGGTCGGTGCCACAGTCGCCCCTTTGGCAATGCCCCACGCTTGTTTTTCCCCTGCTTCCAGCTCCAGCTCCCGGCTTGACGATAATCTCCCCGAACTTGCCCACATTGTTCAGCTCCGGCCGCCCCTCTGCAGGCCATCAACCCAGCGGGCACTCCTCTCTTGCCGCTTGGCTCGCCTAGCTTTGGCCGCCGACACCATTCCCTATTGCTGCCTCGGTCACCCTCGACCGGCGTCGCCGCCCTAGCCTTTGGCCAACCTCGGCTGACCACACCATCGCTCCGACTAGCTCCTGCCGTTGGACGCCCCAGTCACATCCGGCCTTCTCTGGCTGTCTCGGTCCTAGCTTTGTCCTAATCTCTAGATGGCTACCGCTGGTGGCTTCTTCGCCATCCCGCTCCCCTCGGTTCGTTTCGACGGAACGAACTTCCGGGAGTGGGCTGTGCACCTGAGGATTCACCTCAACAGCTAACATCTGTGAGGTTATCTCACTGGCGAGCACCCCTGTCCGCCTTGGCCGAAGCTACCTATTCCGCCCGCTCTTCCAGCTGGTGTGAATCAGGCAGCTTAGGAGGAGGCCACTGCTTCACTGGAGGCTCTAGAGCTGTACCAGTCTGAACTGTACGCCTACGAGTGATGACAGGAGGTCGAGGCTCGTGCTATCGCCATCCTCGTGGGTAGCATGCCCGTGGTTATCTCCATGGATGTGGCGGAGCTAGCGACGACACAGCTTATGTAAGAGTGCCTCTGAGCTCACTACCAGCCGACAAGTGATGCTATGTATCTCTCAGTTGTGCACCAGGCGCACTCTCTTCAGCAGTTTGATGCCACCGTCGATGACTTCTACTTGCAGATATCTGCGGTGTGGTGTTAGCTTGACTCTCTGGGGCCGGATGTCTGCTGGACCTGTCCCTGCTGTGTGCAGTTTCGAGCTCACCAGGAGACCGTCTCTACGACTTCCTGACGCGTCTCCGACCTGAGTTTGAGATTGTGCGGGCTCAGCTCGACTCGTCACCCACGCCCGAGCTTAGTGGAGTCTCTCACGGCTGTGCGTGCTGAGGAGGCTCGTTACCGTGATGCGGTTCAGCTGCAGGCTGTCTTGTCTGCTTCAGCATCTGCCATTTCGCCTGTTTCTTCAGCACCGGCTGTGATCTGTTCGCCAGCTCCCAACACACCAGTGGTCTGCTTCAGCACCTGCCACTCTGGTGCTTCCTTTCACATAACACCAGATTCTACCCACCTCACCTCGCTGCATCCTACATTTCTCTCTTCCACTGTTTAGACTGCAAACGGTACCTCTTCCTGTGGTAGGTTGAGGCACCCGTTCCACTTCCTCTTTTCATGCTTCTGCGGTCTCACATGTTCCTTAGCTTATGCATCTTACATCGGCTGGTCAGATCACTGAGCATGATTGTCGTGCTGTTCTCGAGTCTGACTATTGTTCTGTTCAGGACCGCCGCACGGGGACATTACTTGATACTGGCCCTCGGCGCTGTGATTCGTAGCTCCTTTGGTAGCTCAACTGGCTTCATTTGCCTTCCGCTGTCTGCACCAGTCAGTCAGCCTGTGCCACTACCTCTGCCCTAGCCGTGTCCTCCACCACTTCCTCCGCTCGGTGGCACCATCGTCTTGGTCATCTTTGCGGATTGCGCCTATTGTCACTAGCTAGTCGTGGTGTTCTTAGGTCTGTTTTTGGGGACACGTCTTTACATTGTATGGGTTGTAAGCTTGGTAAGCAGTTGCAGCTTCCTTATCCCTCAAGCGATTCTATTTCTACTCATCCTTTTGATCTTGTACTCTGAAGTTTGGAGCTCGACTCCCTTCGTTTTGAAAGAGTCATCGATATTATGTGATCTTTATTAATGATTATTCTTGCCATACTTGGATCTACTTTATGCCCTCTCGTAGTCAGGTTCTCTCTATTTACCATATGTTCACCATGGTTCACACTCAGTTTGATTTGCCTATTCGTGTGTTTCATGCTGATTCTACTGGTGAGTTTCTCTCTGTTGCTTTGTGTCGCTTTCTTGCTGAACAGGACACTCTTCCCTAGTACTCTTGCCCTGGTGCTCACGCTCAGAGTGATGTCTCTGAGCATAAGCATCGTCACTTGAGATCTTGTGCTCTCATGTTTGCCTCTGTCCTTCCCCTACTTTTGGGCAGAGGCTGTTTCCCCCCGCTGCTTTTCTTATTAACATGCAGTCTTTTGGGCAGAGGCTGTTTCCCCCGCTGCTTTTCTCATTAACATGCAGTCTTTCGCTGCTCTTCAGGGTTCCACTCCTGGCGAGCGTCTCTGTGGTCAAGACCTAGAGTACGGTCACCTTTGTAGTTTTGGCTATCTGTTTCGTCCTTTCACCTCGTAAGCGTACCAAGCTGACCGCTCAGTCAGTTGAGTGTGTTTTCCTTGGCTCTAGTCTTGAGCATAAGGATTATCGTTGCTATGACCCTGTTGCTCAGAGGATGAAGATTTCTCAAGATGTCACTTTCGATGAGTCCCGACCTTATTACCTTCGTTCCCCCGTAGTCTGGTCAGATTCTCTTGTTGAGTCGATCTCTTTTCTGATTTTTCCTGACTCTTTGCCTTCCACTCTTGTTTCGCCTCATCCTCCTCCTTCGTCTCCCTCTCCTCTGGCTGCACCTCTTCCACCTCTGTCGAAGTTTGCTTCCCATTTTGTTGTTGAGATATGTAAATAGTCTAAGGTCTTTTTTGCATATTTCCCTCTGCATTTGTATTGGCCTTTGGCCTGTTTGGAAAGATAGAATGCATCATTCTTACAAAACTACCTTTGATATAGGGATGCGCCTCTTGATTTACTAAGTTTCACTAATACCGGCATTTTCATTGAATGGGCTTCTATATCCCACCTAATCCAATTAATTAGCCTTCCATATTCCCACAATCCTAGCTTTGCTAGTTAATAACATTCCATGTCTTCTTCTACCCATTGGAAATTTCTCTCCCATTAGAAGAGAAGGGAAGGGTCCATGCACACCTAAGGGCTCAAACATGGTAAGCCTAATCATTGATCTATTTCCTTGTATGATTTACCAAATAAGGCAAGTATGTGTATCAAAGAATAACGAGAAACCAAGTAGCAAGCACATATTCTTCATGTGGACAGAAAAGAAGAAACAAAGGAGACATTGATTTCTCATTTTCTTTATCATTGGATAAAGATTAATCAACAAAACACTACATGACTTTTATAATTTTGATGTTATCACTCATTTTCTTTATCATAGGATGAAGATTAATCAACAAAACACTTCATGACTTTTATAATTTTGATGTTATCTTAGTCTTACATACAGATATGTGGGATTTGATATTTTGGATGTTTATTCAAATTATGGTTGAGACTTATAGTTTAATATTAAGTATCTTTATATTTGAAGTGTTTTATAGCTCAACATGTAGCGCCCACTTTATCTCCGATATACGCTATCCGCTATAAAAATATTCCACCGCTATGCTTCCGCTACCTGCTGTTTAAAACCTTGATGACCAGTCTTCATTAAAAATTGTCTGCTGCATGTGAGAGGATGTAGTGCCTTGCATACTGGAATATATCCATGCACTGCAGCTGCTGTAAGATGGAGAAAGGCAAAGTGTAGATGATGTGGCATTCTCAGATTGCTCCTTTGTGCTTACCTTCTTTCGTATATAGAAGGACTTTTGTGGTTTTATGCACTCAGCTGATCTTAAGGAGACAATTCACTGTTCACAGTTTGGTGTTCAAATCCATTGGTGCTTGCACGCGCACATGTGCTGTATGCCTTTTCCTTTTTGAGATGGAGGCTCGAGTTGTTGGGAGAGGATGGGGTTAAGTGCTATCATGATTTCCTCTGATTGGCAATGTATTACTTGTGTATTAGAAGTTGTACTTCATGCTGCTTTCTTGTCCACAACTTGTGTTATTTCTTCCCCATTAACTCATGGATGGGAGTCACTGTGCTCAATTGCTTCACAGGTCAATGCGTATGATGGTCTGCAGATTGTTGACTCATTACATAAGTCGAAGTATCATATAACCACACTTGCAGAATACGATCCTTGCAGCTGTTCGCGAGCTCCAGCTTCTCAAATAGTGGATAGTGGAGACACCGAAAATCTACTGAAAGAGAAGCATGCCATGTCTGGTAATTTGCAGGGAACTATTAAAATGCTTGGTGATGGGCACACGGTGACAGTTCTTAATGTTCAAAGCAATTTGAGCTCACCTCATATATGCAGTCAAAGTCCTGAAGATGAGGAAAGGGCATCTACTACAAGAAAAGATACCAAGGAGAGTAATTGTTATCATGCTTGTGAAAGGCATATTTATCACCCTATATTGCCATGGATAAATGGTGATGGCAGCATGAATAGCACTGTCTATGAAGGTTTATGTCGTCGAGTTATCGGCTATGTCATGCAATATCCTGGAGTAGTGGAGGTGTGTCTTTGTTTTTATTATTTATATCAGTTTGCATTAGGAAATTTTTTTATATAACCCTGGAAAGTTGGGAATTATTGGTCAGCCATCAATTTTTTTGCTCTTTCGTATATACCACTGAAAGTATTGCATTGCGTTGTACGACATTCTTGACCAAATTATCCTTGTTTTAGAAAAAATAACTTCCATTTTCAGGAGGATTTTATGTATATAAAAGCTTCAAAAATTTAATCTTAGGAAATGTTAGACTTTTAAAGCACTAATGCGCTATATGGAACTTTCAAACATGAAATTTGAATTTAAATTCCTGATATTCGATTATTTTAGTTTAAAAATTCAGGAATTCAAAATCAGACATGAAATTTTCATATAAAATATGCCCTTTTTTCATTTTTTATGTTTGAATGTTTTGAAATCTGAAATTTTAGTTTTATTTATAAAAATCTAATTGGAGTACTTGCTCATTTTTGAAAAAACAGTCAGAAGTAGCACTGATATGGTATTCAAAATTTTCAGTGGTACATATAAACATGGAAAACTCAATGATAGATCCAAGATTATATAGCTTACAAGTATTCACCAGATTTTTCCCTCTTGTATTTGATGGTTTTAGCATGTTCAATTTTGTTTATGTTAAGGGTGCTTTTACTGTACTTGATTCCTGCGTATGTGTTCTGATTCTTCCCTTTCCTTACTTGAAGTCCCATTTATCCTGTTATATAGGTAGTTTGTCCCAAATTCATCAGCGGTCCTTTTTGTGTTATTTACTGAAAAATGGTCTCATTCCCACGTGCTTCTGAGTTATGGTTCCACTTATCATTATCAACATTGTTATGGTTCCACTTATCATTATCAACATTGTTACTTTTAGAAGTTTTAATCTTTATGGTTTGCTTTTATTGTGTCAGGAGGATGTCATCCATCGGATGGACGTATTGAATCCTCAGGTATGGTACCTACTTTAATTACTTTCTCCTATCTGTACTTGTATCTTGGATATTCAAGTGATAGTGGCTTAAGTGACAATGTCGTACATATCGCCTGATAGGTTTGCTTTCTCATTTTGCAGACTTGCAGGACCTTGTTGGAAAAGCTAGTATCTGATAAGCACCTCTACGTTCGGGTGTCTGCTGAACCTGTGCCCACGGCTCCGACCATTCTGCAGTCTCTTTTCAGTCAAGACCGCTGCAAAGAACCACCATCCAAGTGTAGAAAGCGCTACTTCGCCAATCCAATGAGTACATCCCTGTTGTAAAACGGACATTGATTTGTTCTACATTAACTGGCATGTATGATTGAATGAATCATCATGGTGTATATATTTTTGAGGGGTACAAGATGGATGTACACAACCCGCGCACCTACACATGCGTGTTCTCTATACACGCTAGGGAATTAATCCGAGGCTCAAGCCTCTGTTAGCATGGGTATGCGCTGTCTTTGGGTATGCGCTGTCTTTCTTAAACTCTGTAGCATGGGTATGCGCTGTCTTACTTAAAAGTACGCTCATGTGTACTCTAATTATCAAACTCTAGTTATTAAACGATGAGGTGAACCGAATTCGACGCTGAGATGAAATCCGGGCGGGCAGCATGGACACCTGGCAATGCCAGCCAACCGAGCCGCAGGTGGTCCTGTATCATCATGGTGTAAATTGCTTTACATGTCAGCTCTAATCTAGTCTCGCTCAAGCAAAGTACGTGATGTGGATCTACCTAGTAAGCTAGTTGAACTATGTTGTTTTGGCCCTGATCTATCGCGATACGTCTTACTGGATGTTCTCCTTGTTCTAAAGTTCTTGCATACTCAAGAACAGCGAACACCTTCAAGATAAACCTTTTCCACGCACATCACAACATGTGAACAAAGGGTAGAGAAACTGAAGTTTCAGTGAGTAGAATTCAACACCACAATTGGATTCAACACACCAAGAGCAATTTCTTGAGGGAAATCTCAAGAATACGCTAACAATAGCCACCAAATCATAGTGATTTTCTGGTTTATATTTCTCAATTCATATCATATCATAGCCTAAGTTATAATGGGGCTAAGCCCTAGCCTTATATTAGTGCACAATACATAGCTTTGATTAAAACTTATGCACAACCTGGCCTAAGGCCAAAACAAACTCTAATACAAACTAAAAAAGAAATATCTAAACTATTGCTATCATATTCTTGCTCAATTTGCGACAAAACCATGAGGATTCCGTGGCTAGCACCTCATCCATTGTATGGGGCTTCGAATTAGCTTTCCAACGAGTCCAAGAACACCCAAATCGGACTCCATTTGTGAAAGTTATGGGCGTTGTAACGTTGGACTTCCTGTCTGATCCGAACCGAATCCGAACTGAATTCAAATCTTTATATGTTTTATTTTCTTGTTCAAGGGGCTTCCAAATCCGTTTGGAACCAAAAAAGAAATTCGTCTCAACCTTTGGAAATCCATGGTGTGGTCGGATTTTACTCTTACTTAGGGGTGGAAAACGGTAACGGATAATTCGGTTTATCCGATATTCGTATTCGAGAAAACGTGAATGTGGTAAGTAAAAATCCGTATTCGAAAATGTTCGTATTCGTATTCGACAATATTCGTATCCGTATTTGAGAATATTCGTATTCGCATTCATATTTGAGAATATTTGTATTCGGAACCTTCGTATTCAAGGACCTTCGTATTCGTATTCGCATTCGAAAACATTCGTATTCGTATTTCAGAACATTCGTATTTGTATTATCATCGGGCGCCGGCTCGCCAATTGTTGTGCAGGCGCACAGCCGCACAGCCCGACAGGTGAGTAGGCGACAACCGCATTGACGATTTGGCGGGCACATGGACTAAAGGCGCCAAGGCCTGCGCCAAGGCGGGATGGCGGGAGTCACGACACGCGGGAGTCACGACGCGGTCTTCACAGCTCACTGAGTCACAAAGTCAATAGCACTGGCCACTGCATTTGTCCCCTCAATTCCTCACTCCACGCGCTCGTTCCGCTCGTTGACTCCGTCTTCGTCCGTGTCGACTGCGTCATACCCGACGACCCGGCCCCCAGTTCGGCCATTGCCTTCTTCCTTTCCATCTTCCTTGCCATTGCCTTTTTTCTTGTCATTCGCCCTTGCCATTGCCTTCTTCCTTGCCAGTCGCCCATGCCATTGCCTTCTTCCTTGCCAGTCGCCCTTGCCAAACCCCTTCCTACCCTTGCCACGCACAAACGAGTTGTATTACTAGTGGTATTGGTTCGGGGTGTAGGGAGAGGGGGTTAATAAGGAGAACGGTGGGGAGGAGAACAATGCCTGCCATTCGATGCGGAGAGAATGGACTGGTGAGATCAGGATACTGGGGGATATGCTACGGATCGATGACGTGGCGAGACATCACAGACGGGTTGGATTACAAACCGTCTGTGATAGACATCACAGATGGTTCATAACAAAAACCGTCTATGATAACAAGAGATATCACCAAGACAATATACCGATACAATATAAATAACTAGTCTCAAAAGGTAAAATAGCAACATTTTATATAACTTATATATACTCATTTGAAAGATTTCGACGAGATCTACAACTTTGTAGTTGAGGCAAAACCCAAATTCCGAAGAGAAGATCAAAAATTTTGGCAAAAACATAAACCAAAAACTTAAAACACAAATTTGGGGCTAGAGATGGCCAATTTTGAGGGTCTTAGAGGGCGACTAACACAAGCAGGTCATTTGTTTTGGATCGGTCTCGCCGTTAGCTTTCTAACGAGTATAAGAACGTCAAAAACAGACACTGTATACAAAAGTTATGCCTGTTTTACTGAAAGTGTCTCAAAACTGAATTCTACTTGGACTCAGGCGAGAAATTATAAAAATTTTCGGGATTGTAAGGCAGGAAATATATCAGAGATGGTTTTTAATACAAACCGTCTGTGATAATGATAATATCATTATCACAGACGGTTTTTAATAAGAACCATCTGTGTCTGCTATTATCACAGATGGTTCTTATCTAGAACCGTCTGTGATACTTCACAGACGGTTCTTATTAAAAACTGTCTGTGATAATGAAGTTATTACAGACGGTTTGTATTAAAAATCGTCTGTGAAAGTACCTATGGGTATTTGGTTGTTATCAACATGCTGAATGACACAATCTCTAACAACGAGATCTTAATCGCTAATACCGGGAGATATAACGACGACACATACGATGGCGAGAGAATGGTAGACAAAGCTTTCGACGATTTTTTTTGTTTCTCCGAAGAAGGCGAAAACACAATATGGTGGGTGGTTGCCATCATAACTTGTCAAGCAGCTATGCGCAGGAATGCTACGTATGCATGCCGAAGTTCCCCCAGTGATTGTCTAGACGTCACTCGTGGGGGAAACACGTGCTGGATACCGCTGCAAGTGCTCTAAGGGCTACCATGGAAATCCGATCCATACCTCCAACATGGCTGTACAGTTAGGTTTCCCTCCAATGTGTAGATGCTTGGAAAATTGCACACAACACAATCTTGAGATCGTAAACGCGGAGGGCATGGAGCAGTTTATGAAGGAATTTTATCTGATCAACATGTGGTGGCAATTAAAAAGTCAAAAATTGGGAGTAAACTGAGATAGATCAGTTCATAAATGAAGTTGCTATTTTATCTCAAATTAGTCACCACAATGTGGTGAAACTTTTTGCTTGCTGTGACTTTGCTAATCTGTTTCATATCCACTGGCACATTCTATGAACATCTTCACATTGATGGAAGTGTTAAATGCTTGCTATTATGGGATGATCGAATTTGGATAGTGCAGTAGAAGCAGCGAGGACGCTTGCTTATCTCCACCCAGCTGCAACAATACCGATTTCTTATGGAGACGTGAAGTCTTCTAATATACTCTAGATGATAATTGCACCGTGAAGATTTCTGACTGTCGTAGCTACGGGCTAAACAGGGAAAGAGGGGACTGGTAGGAGAGGAAGAGGAGAGCCAGATCTGTGGAGAGGTGGTGAGAATGAGAGGAGGATGTCCCCCTTTGCCCCTCCTGGGGGCTTATATATATGTGAGTGGGGTAGAATGGGAAATCCCCATTCTACCCCTTAGTATTTACAAAGGATGGGGGTACACTGGTATATTTACACTGTTATAATCTTCTACACTATTGGGCCTATTACATGTTGGACTAGTTGCACGACCCATCCACGGGGTTGGGCCACCCTACAACAAGACTCCTCGACGAAGCGCGAGGTCCCGATGGGCGAGCTGACGCGATCAACCACCCCAGCCCCCCGTTCCCTGACAGCAAGCACGAGGGTGCCGATGCAACTGATAGCTTGCAGACCCTAGAGGCAATGCTTATGAAGGAACCGGTGAAGCGCCGGAGACGTTGTCGAGCGCCGAAGACGTGTCATCCCGCCGAGGCGATGCCTACAAGGCGGACGGCGGAGTCGAGGCCAAAGGCGCGTCGTCGAGCGCCGAAGACGTGCCGTCCCGCCGAGGCGATGCCTACGAGGCGGACGGCGGAGTCGAGCGCCGAAGACGTGTCATCGAACGCCGAAGACGTGCTGTCCCGCCGAGGCGATGCCTACAAGGCGGACGACGGAGTCGAGCGCCGAAGACGTGCCGTCCCACCGAGGCGATGCTTACGAGGCGGACGGCGGAGTCGAGGCCGAAGGCGTGTCGTCGAGCGCCGAAGACGTGCCGTCCCGCCGAGGCGATGCCTACGAGGTGGACGGCGGAGTCGAGCGCCGAAGACGTGTCGTCGAGCGCCGAAGACGCGCCGTCGAGCGCCCAAGACGTGCCGTCCTGCCGAGGCGATGCCTACAAGGCGGACGGCGGAGTCGAGGCCGAAGGCGCGTCGTCGAGCGCCGAAGATGTGCCGTCCCGCCGAGGCGATGCCTACGAGGCGGACGGCGGAGTCGAGCGCCGAAGACGTGTCGTCGAACGCCGAAGACGTGCCGCCCCGCCGAGGCGATGCCTACAAGGCGGACGACGGAGTCGAGCGCCGAAGACGTGCCGTCCCACCGAGGCGATGCCTACGATGCGGACGGCGGAGTCGAGGCCGAAGGCGTGTTATCGAGCGCCGAAGACGTGCCGTCCCGCCGAGGCGATGCCTACGAGGCGGACGGCGGAGTCGAGCGCCGAAGACGGGTCATCGAGCGCCGAAGACGCGCCGTCGAGCGCCCAAGACGTGCCGTCCCGCCGAGGCGATGCCTACGAGGCGGACGGCGGAGTCGAGCGCCGAAGACGTGTCGTCGAGCGCCGAAGACGTGCCGTCCCGCCGAGGCGATGCCTACAAGGCGGACGACGGAGTTGAGCGCCGAAGACGTGCCGACACTGTTGTTCTCCTACCTTCAAAAAGAGTGCCCGCGGAGGGCGGGCGCTTGGAGCGTAGGCCGAAGGCACTACGCACGCCGAGGTAGGGAGGCGAGGTCGCCGTTCCCCTACCTTCAAAAAGGAGTGCCCGCGGGGAGCGGGCGCTTGGAGCGTAGGCCGAAGGCACTACGCACGCCGAGGTAGGGAGGCGAGACCGCCGTTCCCAACCCTCAAAAAGGAGTGCCCGCGGGGAGCGGGCGCTTGGAGCGTAGGCCGAAGGCACTACGCACGCCGAGGTAGGGAGGCGGGACCGCCGTTCCCCTACCTTCAAAAAGGAGTGCCCGCGGAGAGCGGGCGCTTGGAGCGTAGGCAGAAGGCATTACGCACGCCGAGGTAGGGCCCGCGGGGAGCAGGCGCTTGGAGCGTAGGCCGAAGGCACCACGCACGCAGAGGTAGGGAGGCGGGACCGCCGTTCCCCTACCTCCAAAAAGGAGTGCCCGCGGGGAGCGGGCGCTTGGAGCGTAGGCCGAAGGCACTACGCACGCCGAGGTAGGGAGGCGCGACCGCCGTTCCCCTACCTCCAAAAAGGAGTGCCCGCGGGGAGCGGGCGCTTGGAGCGTAGGCCGAAGGCACTACACACGCCGAGGTAGGGAGGCGAGACCGCCGCCCCTACCTCCAAAGGAGTGCCCGCGGGAGCGTGCGCTGGAGCGTGGGCCGAAGGCACTCACGACGCCGAGGTAGGGAGGTGGGACCGCCGCCCCAACCTCCAAAGGAGTGCCCGCGGCGAGCGGCGCTGGAGCGTAGGCGAAGGCACCACGCACGCCGAGGTAGGGAGGCGGGACCGCCGCCCCTACCTCCAAAGGAGTGCCGCGGGAGGGGCGCTGGAGCGTAGGCCGAAGGCACTCACGCACGCCGAGGTAGGGAGGCGAGACCGCCGTTCGCCTACCTCCAAAAAGGAGTGCCCGCGGGGAGCGGGCGCTTGGAGCGTAGGCCGAAGGCACTACGCACGCCGAGGTAGGGAGGCGAGACCGCCGTTCCCCTACCTCCAAAAAGGAGCGATACACTCCCTGGTGTAACGCGCTCTAAGGTGCGACATCCAGGTGCCGCATCACTATGGCGAGGCACTCCCTAGTGTCTCGGCCATCGCGCAATTTTTATACTCCGTAGAGTGCGTGAGGGTAACTGGTTCGTGCGGAGGCGGACCTCGGCGCACGACTTGTTTATAGTCCGCGGACTCTCGCATGCGGAGGCATACCTCGGCGCACGACTTAATTTATAGTCCGCAGACTTTTGCGTGCGGAGGCGGACCTCAGCGCACGACTTGATTTATAGTCCGCGGACTCTCGCGTGCGGAGGCAGACCTCGGCGCACGACTTAATTTATTGTCCGCAGACTAGTGCGTGCGGAGGCGGACCTCAGCGCACGACTTGATTTATAGTCCGCGGACTCTCGCGTGCGGAGGCAGACCTCGGCGTACGACTTAATTTATAGTCCTTGGACTCTCGCGTGCGGAGGCAGACCTCGGCGCAGGACTTAATTTATAGTCTGTGGACTCTCGCGTGCGGAGGCAGACCTCGGCGCACGACTTAATTTATAGTCCTTGGACTCTCGCGTGCGGAGGCAGACCTCGGCGCACGACTGAATTTATAGTCCGCGGACTCTCGCGTGCGGAGGCAGACCTCGGCGCAAGACTTAATTTGTAGTCCGCGGACTCTCGCGTGCGGAGGCAGACCTCGGCGCACGACTTAATTTATAGTCCGCAGACTGATGCGTGCGGAGGCGGACCTCAGCGCACGACTTGTTTAGAGTCCGTAGACTTGCGCAGGGACAACACCTGCGTCTTATTTATGCTCCGTAGAGAGCGTGGGATCAGCATCCCCGTCTTGTTTATACTCCATAGAGTCGCGCGTGCAGAAGCTGAGCTCAACGCTACGTCTTATTTAAAGTCCGTAGACTGGTGCGTGCGGAAGCTGAGCTCAACGCTACGTCTTATTTATAGTCTGTAGACTGTCGCGTGCGGAGCGAGGCTCAACGCTACGTCTTATTTAAAGTCCGTAAACTGGTGCGTGCGGAGCTAGGCTGAACGCTACGTCTTATTTATACTCCGTAGAGTGCGCGCGGAGGCGTCCCCCCGTTGCGTCTTATTTAAAGTCTGTAGACTGGTGCGTGCGGAGCTAGGCTCAACGCTACGTCTTATTTAAAGTCCGTAGACTGGTGCGTGCGGAGCTAGACTCAACGCTACGTCTTATTTATAGTCCGTAGACTGGTGCGTGCGGAGCTAGGCTCAACGCTACGTCTTATTTATAGTCCGTAGACTGGTGCGTGCGGAGCTAGGCTCAATGCTACGTCTTATTTATAGTCCGTAGACTGGTGCGTGTGGAGCTAGGCTCAACGCTACGTCTTATTTATAGTCCGTAGACTCGCGCGTGCGGAGGCGGACCTCGACGCTACGTCTTATTTAAAGTCCGTAAACTACGCCGAGGCGCCAGGCCGTCGTGCGATTTAAATAAAAAACGAGGACCAAAGCAAAGGCATCAAAGAAATAGCCGAAGACTTGCGACAACAAAATGCTCCAGAATGCGATACTGGAAAAGCCTACGGCAGCCCAAAACAGGCCAAAATCGTAGAAGCAAAAATGGCCAAATCGAGCGACAATATGCTACGTAACCGTTTCCTTAAAGCCATATGCAGTACGTACCGAGCGGGACGGCTGTACGCTAGTGGAGGCCGAGGGCGAGGGGGCTCCGAGGCGGCCTTTTGCGGCTCGACAGACCAGTGACGCATGTGCCTGGGCCATTCATGCAGTGCTTGCAACAAAGCCTGGGTGCCTTCACGTGATGAATGCATGTGCTATGCACACATGTGCCTGGACTCCGGAAGCTCGGCGAAGACGTCGGTGGGTTTGGCGAAGACCACTCCGGTCACGCCGGAGTCTTCGAAGACATTGCGGGGACCTCGGGGACTGAGTCTTCAAAGCCGGCGAAGTGGCATTAGCGGGCCGCTCGGCTCCGCGTCGCCGAAGTCGTGCGTGGACCTCCGCCGCCTTCGCGCGTGGTCGCGACTCGTCGCTGAAGCCGTGCTTCGACCCCCGCTTGTCTTCGCTACGTGGTTCATCGGAGACGAGGAGCCATACATAGGCCGTGCGGAGCGCGCTCGTAGTCTTGGCGCGACGTGGAGACGAGCGAGTGGAGGTCCTCCCGGGAAGCTGGTACTTCATGAGGCGAAGGCCGAAGACGTTTCGCGGAGGCGAGCGCAGTCCAGCGAGATCGGCGAGACATGGCGCAGAGCAGGCGACAACGCGCGGTGTCGAGGCTTGTCGAAGTCGAGCTCGCTGAGGCTTGGCGAAGTCCGGCTCGCGGAGGCTTGGCGAAGCCCAGCTCGCGGAGGCTTGGCGACGTCCAGCTCGCGGGGGCCAGGTCCAGCGCGTAGACTCAGCGCAGCGGAGACGAGGCCCCACCCGATCTCTGCTGTGAACGCATGCATGGAACGCGGAGGCAGCGTCAGTGCGAAGACGAGGCTTCGCTCGACACGCGGAGACCCGTGGGCGACAAAGGTGGTCGGGGAGCTGCGAAGCCAACACGCGAGGAGCCGAAGTCGAGGACGACGACGTGGCGCCCGACGCAGCGCGTGCGAGCACACTGACCAGCCGTCGTCGCTGCAGCGCCATGGCAGCGTGCGTACGCGGGCGTGTACACACGCGTACGAGCTCCGCCGCACGCGGCCGCCGCCACCGCCGGGCCGACTGGTCGCCGTCGTTGGCCGGCACTCCTGCTAACCTGCGGGTAGACAAGAAGAGAGAGAGACTTCGGGAGCCCCAAATGCATGCATGCAGACTTATGGATGAATATTTGGATGTATGGCTTAAACTGCATGCGCGCCCGAAAGAACGTGAACGAATAAGGATGCATGGTTGAATAGATGACGTGAATGGTCTTTTTTTTGGTGCACGCATGGACGGAGCAGCAGCGCAGACTTCGACTGTACGCAAAGCCGGAGCACTTCGTCGCGAGACCGAGGATCATGTCGCGGAGGGCGGCGGAGTGCCTGTAGGGCTCGGAGGCGCTCGAGAGCGACATATGGAGCGACGCCACCCGGAGCCGGTTGCCTGCGGACTCCCGCGCCAAGTACACGATCGTCGCTGCGGAGTACCTGGGCGAAGACGCCATCGCCAGGCTGCAGCGGTTGTAGCTCATGCATGCAAAGCTATTGCGGACGGGTGCATGTAACGTGGAGAGAAAAAGAAGCTTTATGCCCGCACGGGTGGCTAACTCGCGTACGCAAGCATGTGTTGAGATTTTATGTACGTATGCTTGAGTAAATACTTGGCTGGATCATGCATGTATATGTAAAGGATACGAGATGACCTCGCACTGAAGATCCTCCACACGCGACGAGGTCCGGAGCTGAGCCGCGCGCGCGGAGGCGGGGTCTGGAGCGGAGCCAAGCACGCGAAGGCGGAGGCCGAGAGTACGGAGACTCAACGTGAGGCTGGCTTCGCTGGCGGGACACCAGGCTCCATGGCGACCTCGAGCGTCCACAGGCTATGGAGGTCCGTCACGAAGACGCCATGAATGCTCTACCGAGGCACCTGTCTTTACCTGCATGAGAACGAGAGAGAACATAGAACTCTTTGCATGCTCCGCGGAGGTTGCTCGGAAGCGACGCTCAGCGCGAGTCCAGGCATCCAACTTCGCGAATCCAGGGCGAAGTGGCGCGCGGAGTCCAGAGCGGAGTCCCGGCTCAGGGACCTCGACGTCGCCAAGGCTCCGTAGATGCTCGACGACGCGGAGACTTCCGGACGGCGAAGCGCTCGTGGACTTCGGAGGCGAGGCGCGCGAAGGCGCTTGGGGTCCCGCCTTGCGCATGCAAAGTCCGAGCGGAGGCCAAGGCCATGCGCGCGGTCCGGCGCGGCGAAGACCTCGACTCGCGGAGGCTCCGTAGACACGGAGATGTGCTAGGCGAGATGTCCCCTGCGCGGAGTCCAGCACAGACGAGCCGAAGGCATCGTTTTCCTGCGCATGGGCTAATTTGCACGGACACCGAGGCATCGTTTTCCTAGGCGAAGACGCCGTCGCCGAGCTCATGCCTGTTGCGGGCGCATGCCTGGAACAAGGAGAAATAGAGAAAGCCACTCCCTGAAGGATAAACTTTGATGGGCGCATGCCCGAACTTGGACGAATGGGAGCGCCTGCACGGACAAATGCGTGACGGCGCAGTCGCCGACGACGCGGAGGCCACCACCCGGGCAGACGCCGCCGGTGCTCGGCGCAGACTTTGAGGGCAGATGTTATAATACGCACAATGGGATAAAGCAAGACGACGCTTCGAACAAATTGACCGGAAAGATCCAAATCTTTAGCAACCTGTTACCTTTTCTTACCCTTTTGTTGAACGCTGAAGAAATCCCTTCCCTACGCAACTTCTTGTCGTCCCCACGGTCGGCGCCATCTGTCGTAGCTACGGGCTAAACAGGGAAAAAGGGGACTGGTAGGAGAGGAAGAGGAGAGCCAGATCTGTGGAGAGGTGGTGAGAATGAGAGGAGGATGTCCCCTTTTGCCCCTCCTGGGGGCTTATATATATGTGAGTGGGGTAGAATGGAAAATCCCCATTCCACCCCTTAGTATTTACAAAGGATGGGGGTACACTGGTATATTTACACTGTTATAATCTTCTACACTATTGGGCCTATTACATGTTGGACTAGTTGCACGGCCTAGTCACGGGGGTTGGGCCACCCCTACAACACTGACTATGGTGCTTCAAGGTCTGTATCACTTTATCAAACTCATGTGGTGACAATTGTACAAGGAACCTTTGGCTATTTACATTCAAAGTACTACCACCTGCACTGGCCAATTGATCAAGAAGACTGGTGTCTACAGCTCCTTACAAGGAATAAGCCAATTTTGATTAATGGTCTAGGTGCAAAACAAAGCTTGTTCCATTACTTTGTTGAAGGACTTCGACAGGGATCTCTCATGGCAATCCTGGATTCCCAAGTTGTGGAAGAGGCAGACCAAGAAGAGATTGATGACATTGCCTCACTTGGAGTATGCTTGAGGCTCGAAGGAGGGGACAGACCCACGACGGAGGAGGGCGAGATGAGGCTACAGTTTCTAAGAACTAGAAGACCGAGAAAATGCAATTTTTTTTTCTAGGAGATGAAGAAGATATGGGAGTGTCTAGGTATCACCTCGGATGTTTTTTTCTAATTATCATCTAAATTTATGACCTTTGGATTAGAGATCAAGGAGCCTTTGTTTTTGAAGGGGAGAAATTTTTTCAAGGGGAAGGGGATAAAATTCAAGGAGGAGGGAGGAGAATTCATGGTCATTGGATCTTTAATCCAATAATTCTAAATCTGGATGATAGTTAAGAAGAAAACATTCAGATAATATTTAACAAAACCCAGAAGATATTGAGCTCTGTTTGCGCCCGAATTGTAGTACAGAGTAATTTTATCAACGCTGTTGATTTGCTTCCTTTTGAAGGCATCTGCGGGAGCTACAGTCTACAGGCTGAAGCAAGAATTATCATCGTCAATCAGTTGGCAGCGCTAATCATACATGTCGTAGCACACGGTCCAGCGTTAATGCTACTAGAATTAATGCATTATGATAGCATACATTTTCCACGAAACCATGTCATGTAGTTCCCTCCCTTTGACGGGAGTTTGTTGTGTAGTTGCTTGTCTATTTATGCGACTTATGGTGTATCTATCCTCTTTTAGCACCTGCATTAGATGTGCAACATGTTTGTCAATTCTAGTTATCACTGTACTTTTGATTGTGAAATAATGAAGCAACTAGTAGAATTCTACGCACAATTGCGCCAAAACAGAAGTGCGTATCAAATAAAAACCAACATTCACATAAATGAGTACAAGTTACTGATTTTGGCAGACGGCTCAAATCAGTCAAAGCCACTGATCTCTCCAAAGACCTCCTAATTTATCTATATTGACTCTTATGCTCTTTCACCTTTATTCGTGAACCAAAGCACAAGTATCCAGTTGCATAGCTTTTTTCAAAATCCAAAACTACTTTGCCTTGTGGCATGAAAAATCAGCCGAATCTTGATTTGTGCAACTCAAGTCCATTGCAGTGGAAAGGCTGGAGGTTATCTCTTATATTTTAAAATAAATACATATATTGTAATATTGAATAGTTCCTTGTACTGAAACTACAACCTCGACGAATCATAAACAAGTCAGGCATTAGCAATACGCAAGACAGTCAGAAGTCAGAACGGCACAAAGAGCAAGTGAAGTGTCACCGGTGATGCACACGTTATGTAACAGAAACCTGGAATTCAAGGCAGAATCATTTTTTCTGCATCATTAGGACAAGAACCTTCCAATTGACGGAAGATAAATATCAATTTTCCCTGATATACAACAAGGGGCAAAAGCAAGCAGAAACCTTGAAACAAAATGGTTTCTACGCTTGTTACCAACTTTACCATTCTTTCTGATTTCAAGGAGAACCGAATTTGTTCCCCTTTCTGATTTCTAGGAGATCCGCTGTCAAGTATATTCCTCTATGAATTTCTACAGAGAGGAATAATCTAAATAGGACCTGAAGCTTGCACTTCATGTCGCAATAACTAATTGTTGAACTTCTACTTTGCCAATTTGGCATCAATAAGCAAGCCTAGTTTTGTTTCAGGGTTCAGGCAACCATTGGTAGTACCCCCTATTCGACCAGGAGGCCAATACCGAAAAACAGATCTCCCCAATATGTTCTTCGAAGGAAGAGGACCCCTGAGCAAAAATAGTGCAATGGTGAAGTAAGCATTAACATTAGAAAATCAGCAGAAAGAACCATGAAATTTACAGCATTACCACACATGTGAATCATAACTGTTGTTGCGGTTATCACCCATTACAAAAACTGAGTTTTCTGGTACTTGCTGCAAGGAAAATGTAGAAACAACATGGTTAACTACATAAAGAGAACATGACCAAAAAGAACCAAATTGCGTGCTTTCATGCACATGTAGACAACATGCATGCAGCATTACAGCCCAAGGAACTTTTATTTCTTGTGAAGGGCTGTTCATAAAATAATATATCTGTGCATGGTGGTAGGCATATGCACCTATGTAATGTGTGGCTGGGTGGGTGCTCCGTGCTCTGCAAGAGAGATGCAATTCTAATTTCTGAGTTGTTTGTGGGGTACAAATTATTTGGATTTAGTATCATTCATACTTTAAACAGTTTACTCAAATAAAAAAAAACTTTTGAGCAATAATCTAAGAGTTTACTCTAGGACCATCAACAAAAATTTTTTCTAACGACACAATCTTTCCTCTACCATGTCACAAAATAAATGGTTTGCGAGACAAATGAACACCATCTCCTAGAAAATTGCGATAAAAGGGATGTTAACATATGAAATACATATATCCCACAATAAAGCATACAAAAAAGTTAATGCTGGCTGTTATTTATGCAGGAAACTCACATATCGTTCATGAGCGGCTCAGAAATATCTTACCACTGGGTTCATGTCATAAGAAGGTGGCTCAAGAATGAATTGTTCATTTCTAGCCTCACCATTCACAACTAGTTTTCCTTCATGAACCTGCAACACATCAGACAACAAAACATGAGCAAATTGTTATTTTGAGGATGTTTTGCTGTTTCCATGAGAATTGCCAACAATAAGCACATCAACTACTCCAAAATAAGAGTTTAATCAAAACTAATACTTGCATGGTAAGTAGAAGGCTACTGAAATGAATTCATAGGGTAATGTTTTTTTTTCCTATTACTCTAATCACAAGTACTAAAGTCGAAAGCATTTCATGAGATATGACATCCTTTTTGATAATTCTAGCATGGAACAGCCAACCAATTTGGATGGACAGTAGTGGATAACATCGATGCACGAGAACAGGACAAACAGCGGCAGTGGAGGCTAACATGGGAGAGTAACTCTCATTTGTTGGTGGAGCATAGTGTGGGGCGAGCGAGAAAGGTGTCTTTTTCGGTTTATTCACTAATCTGAAATAAAACTTAGCACTTGTTTTTTTATTCATTCCTGGGGCTAGGCATTCACAGAATAAGTCTATCCGAACCGAAGACATGCTTTTCAGATCAGTGATGGCCTCTTCAGTGGATCTGGGCACTGGGACCCTGGATGCGCTAGCGATGAGCGCATTAGGAGAGTACATGCCCGGGTTTCTCAGCCAGAGACCTCAGACTCGACATCCACAGCATAATTGGCAACGGCATCACCACCCCAGTCACTGCCGATGTGCGTGATCTATCCCCCATCTCCACACTCGTCATCTTAAAAACACATTGCATCATTTGCTGGTTCCCTGGTGCGCAAGGTTATTGATGGTGGGGATGAAGGCTAGTGGGCAGCTGAATTCAACATCCACAAAGTGGAGTATAGCCAAATTCCCAGGTGTACAAGGCTGTAGAGGGCCTATCAGTCAGCTTGCTGCAGCTGAGGTGGAGTTCCATCATGCCGCGAAGCAGCATGTGGCACAGCGAGCACAGGGAGAATGGAAAGGGAAACAAGACTGCAAAGCTATTTTGTGATGGCATATTTAAAATGTTAGTTTTTCCAATAGTATGGAGTAAATTTTTCTTAATTTTCATGAATTTATCATGCTGAAATGAAAAAAAAAAGAGAGTAGTTTTCCTGTTGGCGCCAACTTGGTGTTTTCAACAAGAATAACTTATTATAGGAGAAAATGCTCTAGTTTGAGTTTCTAAGGGTGCCTATTTTTCTAATTTATCTTTTGTGCATCTCATCTAGTTTCTAAGGGTAACATTTGGCTGTACTGAATTTTTACAAATAAATGATCACTTTGTGATTCTTGTATTTATTTGATCTAATTATTCTTCTCTGTTAGCATGTGTTGTTCACATGAATAACTAGAACTGGGGCTGTGCTGAGATCAGGAGGTAATGGAATAGTTTCTTGACTGCACTTTGGAAGTTTATACATCGAAATGACATTTGATTCAGCCTAAGTTCATCGAGCTAATTGAAGAATATCAAAATATGGCATTTGAGAAATTCTACTAAAATTGACATATAGAAATGAATACCGCCACTGGATCACTTGAAGCAATAGGTGAATCAAAAAAACAAATAACAACATGTTGCTATACACATAAAAGCATTATTATTATTTTATATTTTGAAACAAACCTCAACAACATCTCCCTCCTTGGCAACTACTCTTTTGATGAAAACATCATTATCAGTATAGCCGGCCTCCTGAACAGGAATATTCACAATTTAGAATCAAGAAATAATATATATCATCCAGAAAAACTGCACATGTGGGTAACTTGTAAGTACCTGTAGCACTGGAGGGCTTTTGAAAATTACGATGTCATTTACACATGGTTTTCTAAAGTAGTATGTAACCTGAGGAACATCCACATGGTCAATTTACACAATGAAGTGAATACTGAATAACATTTTTTCTTACTTTATAAAATATCAAATTTCATCTTTGACAAAAATACGAACAGACCCAGCATGAATAAGAACATAAAAATGAAGGTACGGAGGTGTCTGGTAATAGCGGTCCATAGTATTATCTTATAAACTTGAATCAACTAGACAAATTATGGAACTTACGAAATTCTAAAGGCTAAAGTGAACTAGTCCACAGAAGAACATATTTAACAACCACAACACATTTGGTATCATGATTCATCAATCATCTTATCATCATAGCTCAAATTATGACAAGTGAGCTAAAGAATAATGGCCTGATCAATTAACACAACAAGAAAAAAGAAAAGTTCGATAAAGCCAAGCAATACTATATGCAAAATGCATTAGGTACTGCTCAACCAACCCAGAACATCCTGCTCATGGCAACCACCATGTACTTTGGACTAAGGATCATGTATCAAGCTTAGCAAGATTGAAGAGGATTCTTATTCTCGTGCTTTTTGCACTGATTTTTTCATAGAGTTATCATATTTTTTTGTTCATTCCGTCATTCGCAATATGGTCAAAGTTTGTGATGTGAACCGTATACCAAATCAAATAGCCTCAGCTCAGAACTTTGCCAACAGGAGACATAGCATATTAGCTCACTAAAAAGTGATTTGTTCTTATAAATTTCATATACACACCTATAATTTCAGTCCTTTGCCACAAAAATGAAATTTTGCACTTATCTTATATATTTAATCATTAATAAAATCTCAGATAGATATGTTATGTCGAAGGAAAACACTAAGCACAATGCCTAATTTCAAGAAATACATCATTTCTACAAAGTGGAACGCCCAGGTCATGAACCCATGGAGTAAATAATTTGACCCTTTTATAAAAAAAAAACAGAGTGGTCAACTTCAGACCAAAAACATAAATCTAAAATATGCCCAAGTTCAGCACGACATTGTTGTCCTGCATAAATCCTAAAGAATTCACAAGCAGCTACTACAAAAGTGAAATGAAGAACTTACATATTAGGTTATCCATTTCCGAACCAAAATAAGCCCGACCATGATATGCTAAGCAAACAGGCAGTAGCTCAGGTTCAAACTAACAGATAAGCACAAACCAAAAAAAAAAAATCTGGCAACTAGTTATTGACCAGTGACCACATTTTCATTAAATTTGCAATACTGAAATTAACATGGGTAAAAAAAAAAAGCACACATGTATCAGGCATATTAGGCATTTGAGCAACCAGAGTTCCAAGTTCCAACCAGAACTCATCACACGACTAAAATCTGAATGCTCCACCGACATAAAGAACAAGTAAGGATGGAAGAACGGACCTTTTCTGCGACGATTCGGTCGCCGACGTCATAGGTGGGGAACATGGATAGCGAGGGGATGAACCGCGGCTCGGCGACGAAGGAGCGGAAGGCGAGCGAGATGGCCACGGCGGCCAGCACCGTCTTGGCATCCTCCGTCGTCACGTTCATCCACTCCGGAAGTAGTCCCTTCTTCTCCCCCTCATCCTCCTCGTCCCCTCCCCCTCCACCCCCCGCCCCTCCGCCCCCGCCGCCGCCGTCGGGGCCCACAGGCGGCGCGTCGGACGGCGCCGCCGCGGACCGGACTCGCCTCCGCAGGAGGATATGCGGGAGGCTCCGGGCATTGCTGCGGTGGAAGGCGGCGGCGACCAAGATGGGGTTGCGGAGTGGGGGTTTTGGGGAGGGTTTGAGGAGGCGGCCACCGGCGGGAGGCTGGGAGGTGGCGGGGAAGAAGTGGACGGAGGACATGGTTGCGGAGTAGGAGGAGGAGGTGGTGGCCCTCTTGCCGCGCGCCTCGCCGGCCGGTGTGGTTTAGGTAGTGGGATGGAAGGGAGGGGAAAAGGCTACAGGAGGATAAGCCTAGTGGCGGGCCGCGCCCGCCGCGGGGAGGACGGTGTTTGGGCGGCGTGGTGGGATGGGTCCAGGTAACTGTGCTGTGAGAGGAAGGTTTTTTAATTAATTATTTCCTTTTCTTTTATTTTTGTCTTGTTTTGTTTTCGAACGGTCAAACTTTGTGAATGGCGTCCGGATTCCGATCAAAACGAGACGAATTGCTCACGGCATGAGCTGTTTTGGATGTAGGAAATAAATTGTCTTACATACAATTCTCGTAAAATTTTTACATTTCAAACGGGCTTAAGTTTTCCCCCTCCACCGTATCTAGTAGCCGTAATAGTCATGGTTGACCATAATTTGCTCTATTCTTTACGGCTTCTAAAAACGACTTTTGACTTTTGCTACAGTACCTAACTTTCAAACGGAGTATTTTCTCAAGACTGAGTCTACAAAGTAATTGTACTAAATGTTAAAAGTCCAACATCTGTATCAACCAAAATCGCAAGCGAGTATCTCTCTCCGTAATTTTTGTCACAAACAGTTAAAATTCAAAAATTTCAGCCAAAAGTCATAAACTATAGTCATATCAAACAGGCCCTCTGTTCGACATTTTTGCTTGTTATCTTTCACAAATGGTTCTACCGAAATCATTGCACACAGCGCGACAAAAACTGAAATTGTCAGATAAGCAGCTGGAGAAAGGGAAACTACAAGCTCAATAGCCAACAAGCACGCAGGCACGCAGCCATGGCACTTCGTTGGGCGAGTAAAATCTGACCCTGATGCATCTTCCCTCCCTCAGCGCTACCTGATGCCTTCATCCTTTTCTGAATATCCCTTAACGATCTGACCTGAGTGCCACCTGCCTGTTGGCAAAAGTGATATTGCCGTCCTTGATAGACTTCTCAGCGGCCTAGCTAAGAAATCCTCAGCACCCCGACGGTGCCCTCATTCCCAGCCGCCTAGCGTCCGCGACAATTGGGGCTGAAGTTGCCATTGCCCCAGAGACACCCGGTCGACATTGCCGAGCCACGGAGCCAGCCATCAGATTCCAAGCTTCATCGCCCTAGTGTTTAACAAGTTTCTAAATCAAATCCACTGTAGCATCAGGACAGGCTGGACAGCGTCACCTCTAATTGTTGTACCGCAGCCTGGCTATTGTCATGTACAAATTTCACTCATCAAGCTTGTCAAAGCATGTGTTTCCAGCTATTGAACACCTTCTTGACGCCCATTGCTGGGGGACCGACCGGTGGATCAGAGGGGCAGGCGCCTATTCTACTTTCGACCGGATAGTAGGTACCCCCTAGCCCCCTACCTCTAGCTGGGGCGCCACCGGCCGGCCATGCGCCATGCCTCGAAAGCCTGGCTGAGGGAGTAGTCTGAGTAAGCCACAGATCACATATGCACTTGGGCCAACAGCAACAACAGCATTGCATTGCAGCAAAGGCCGAAGCGGCAAAGCCCCCACCAAAACGGGAAAACAAAATACCGAAGCCCACATCACATATTCACATGTGCAGATTGGCTAGTTCCAATTCGCTAATTCGATAACACCGCAGCAGCAACATCAATACAACAATCAATTCGATTCTATCCCCTTACCCCATCTCCTCCTATGGACCTGTGGTTGGAGACGAGCGGCGTTGGCCACAGCTGACGGAGAGCGAGTGTGTGGCAGGTGATGGACGGCTTGGAGGCGGGTTGATTCTTGCACGGCGTTGGCGGCGGTCGGGCGGTGGGCCACTAGGGGCATGGTGCCAGTGCGCCAAATCTGGAGTGGGACTGCGGGAGAACCGGCCTAGAGAGGAGTCACCACCTCGCCAATGCTAAGAGGGACCCAGCTTGGAGGGACCTGCCACGCCTAAGGGAGTGCGTGCTGCCAGAGGGATTTGCTACGCCAAAGGGACCTACCGCGTCAGAGGGAGTGTGCGTTGCTGGACTACCGGAGGGAGTGTAGACCGCCAAGGTGCGGTCCGTGGCTGGTGGCCGTCTACCTCCACGGTCCATTGGCCGTTTGCCCGAGAGAGACCAAAAGAAAGAAGTGGAAATGAGGATTGCGGGTTGCGGATGTGGAATGAAATCAATTAATCTGGACTTGGGGGGAGTTGTCCTTGGGCGTGGTAAGTGGCTGTGGACTATGGTGTCTGGTGTGGTGGCCGACTTGGTTAAATGCTATATGGTCTCCAGTCTCCTTTATGTTATTATGTACAATGTATTCACGTCAATACTTCACTATTCAACAGTATTCATGTATTAATGGTTCTTGACACTTGACAGCAATACAAATTCATGGTGTGGACTCAACTGTGATGGCCTGATCGCCTAGGGGGGACTATCGGCTATGACTTTGCATTAATAGGTATAAAACACAAATCTATTTTTCAATTAGCGAAATTGTGATTGATTCGATTTGTAGAGTTGCAAGAAAAGGAGAAGCAAACATAGCATAAATATTTTTCAAGAAATACAAGTAGTACTTCTCATACTAATGAGAGTCAAGCAAAGAAGGCTTGGGGTGCATAAATACTTGTACTATTGCTACTCAATCTTAACTAGTGGTATGTTTCATCTTTTTTTCAGTCTTTATAACTATTCATAATCGCAATTCCTGATTTCATCACTAAGTTTGCTAATTTTAGTGTATTGCTGCTTACATATATTTACGGGATTTAGGAGGCGCATTACCCATTACTGAGGTACAATCTTCAACGTATTTTGTATTTTTACTATGACATTGTTCTAATTATGTATGATTTTACATTACAAAAGATAGTTTGATCTATGTTTAGTTTTTTTATTTTTATTAGTCATGTCCCACTAGACTCTCTAAAATTTTGTTTTGGGTTTGCCACTGCTACAATCTGCATATGAACAAGCATAAGCTTGTTTCAAGTTTCACGTTTGTCCGCACAATAATGTGGCATGCAAAAGCTGTTCCACGTTCGGCAAGGTTTGGACAGTCATTCAGCACCTGAAATTGTTGCCTTTTATTCCCGATCTAGATGACGCACTTCCAGAGACATGCTCTAGTGCCATCCAAGCTTTTCCTGTACGCGGAGAACAACACGCCTCGCCTTCCTCTTATACACGAACAGCAAAGCCTCTGCTAACACGTGATGGTTTCTTTTCTTCTCTCATATGCTGCTTGCTTGTAGCTTTTCGCCTTGTATACACAAAGCAAACGCCAAGACTGCACACAACTTTACTTTCTCTCTCTCATTTTACTACTCTGTAGATTCTCTACTTCCTCGCTTCTCGTCTTACCTCTTCTAACTTACATTGCTCCTGAGTACACAACCCTACTCATAACACCAATAACCAATCGGACTCGAATTAGGAATCCGAGTTGTACTCTGCACACCAAACTTATACATGTATACGTATACGACAAACCACAAACTCGGATACGACTCGCAAACGGACTCGACTTCTACGTATACGGCAAGTATGTGTACACATGTACAACTCAAATACATCTAAAAAACAAGATTAAACTCTAACAATCACCTCCTTAATCTTGATTTTCCTTCTTGATCATGTTGACCTTCTCTCTTGCTGCTGCTTCTTCCTTGCATGCCTGCCTGGGCTGGAGCACCTGCTCCTGCTTCCTCCACGAGCACCTCCTCTCACTGTCGTGTGTCATTACTTTTGACCATTGTCCTCCACGCTGTGCTTCCTCTCGCCACCTTGGGACCCATCTCCGACTTCCTTCTGCTGCCCGCGTGAGAGCTCCTCCCGAGCCTCTGCTTGCCACGACCATGCTAGCTGCATGTGGTCGGTGCCGACCACCCAAGCCGTCGCTTCGCTCCTCTCCGCCTGCACGTGCTCGTTCGGAGTTGGCTGCATGCCTGTGTGCACCTCCTGCACCGCTCGCTATGACCATTGCATGCTCGCTGCAAGCTCTTTCAGGGTTGCTCCTTGTTACGACCATGCCTTCTGCCTCATCTTGCTTCCTTACCGACTCGGTCTCCTTCCTCGTTACGATTTCTTGTGCACCAGGCTTGCCTCCTGCTACTTCTGCACCTCGTCCATCTGTGCATCTCTCCACCCAAACCTATTTACAAGTTTTCAAAGGAATCTTATACAACCAATTTGGAGATCTCTTCGCCTTCATCAACAAATCTCTGTTCTTGACATACACTCATAAGAACTCATCTCCAGCACTACCTTGCATCCTCTCTCCGTCATCTGCCTGAGAGTATGTTGTTGCATAGATTTGGTATATAATAGATTTATGTCAACAACTTCTTATCCCCATTCTTGCATTGCAGCATCATCGTCCCTTTGTCTTTTATCTCCACCGTGGAACCGTCGCCAAACTTGACGTTGCCCCAAACCTTCTCGTCGAGCTTGTGGAACATGGAGCGATCTCCTATCATGTGGTTGCTTACTCCATTATCCAAGTACCATTGATCCATGTGATCATGGTTTCCTTCCTTTGTGCGTAGATTTGGAACTACGTTCTCCTCATTTAGTTCCACAATGACCGACTCCTTTTCAACATATGAGGAGAGAAGTACTAACTCTTCGTCATCTTCTTCTTTGTCTTTGGCAAGGTTCACCTCCCCGTCCTTCTTCTTGCTCTTGCAATTCAAAGTAAAGTGCCCAAGCTCGTTACAGTTGAATCACTTTTTATTGTTGCGGCATCTTATCGCGTAGTGCCCGTATTCGCCACATTCGAAGCACTTGACACGTGACAAATCATAAGATCTCTCACCACCACCTTGCCCAGCCTTATCTCCATAGCCACCCTTGCCACCTCGACTACTCTGGCCACCTCGACTGCGCCACCTCCTGTGGTTGTATGATGAGCCACGACCGTCTCTCGGATCTCCCCTTACTAGCAACGCCTGCTTGTTGTGAGATCCCTGCTTCTTGCACGACTGAAACCCCTTCAGTAACACCTCATGCGCTAGGAGAGATCCAGTGATCTCCTCTATCTTCTTCTTGTGCAAATCGGGGGAGTACATAAGTGTTGTGACAATAGGTATATACTTCTCCGGAAGCACGCGTGGTACTTCTTCACCGCCATAGATTCCTCCATCTTGTCGCCAAGAGAGTTAATCTGATTGTATAATGAACTCAGCTTGCCAGCGAACTCGTCCACTGACTAGGTCTCTTCCATCTTCAGATTCTCGAACTCGCTCCGCAAATTCTAGAGCCACACCTCCTTGACACGATCAACTACTTCGTGCATCATCTGAAGAGCCTCCCATGCATCCTGTGCTGTCTCCTTACTGATGAGCTGATGCATCATCGTGTCTGGCACCGCCTGGTAGATGAAGGCCAAAGCCGCCTGATCTACCTTGTCATCCACCTCCTTGTCCTTACCCTTCGGATCGACTGTGCCCCAGACTCCCTAGGCGCGCATGTTCGCCTTCATTTTCATTGCTCACACCGTATAGCTGTCGATTGTCAGGAGAGGGTACTAGAGGGAGATTAGCCCATCTTGAGTCTTCGCCTTGTCACCTATGCTCTGATACCACTTGTTGCCTTTTATTCCCGATCTAGACAACGCACTTCCAGAGACACGCTCTAGTGCCGTCCAAACTTTTCCTGTATGCAGAGAACAACACGCCTCACCTTCCTCTTATACACGAACAGCAAAGCCTCTGCTAACATGTGATGGCTTCTTTTTTCTCTCTCTCATATGTTGCTTGCTTGTAGCTTTTCACCTCGTACACACAAAGCAAACGCCAAGACTGCACACAACTTTACTTTCTCTCTCTCGTTTTATTACTCTGCAGATTCTCTATTTCCACGCTTCTCTTCTTACCTCTTCTAACTTACATTGCTCCTGAGTACACCACCCATACTTATATACTCATAACACCAATAACCAATCAGACTCGAATTAGGAATCCAAGTTGTACTCTGCACACCAAACTTATACATGTATATGTATACGACAAACCGACGAACTCGGATACGACTCGTAAACGGACTAGACTTCTATGTATATGGCAAGCATGCATACACGTGTACAACTCAAATACGTCTAAAAAACAAGATTAAACTCTAACAGAAATATTAAGTTGACATGAGAACATATCAAGATTAGCACAAGCACACATATGATGATGGACGGAGGGAGAGAAATGACCAAAATGTTTTGTAAAAGGAATTACATGCAGTTGCTTATATCCCAACAGCAAATATGCACTCGACGTTCCATTTTGTCAAAAATAAATATCGAGCAATCATAAATATGAAGTGTATCCTCCACCAAGGGGTACTCTTGGACTGAATACTGCTTTGATTGATAGGCTAGGGAAACATCGGAAGCAAATACTCTAATAAGAAAGAAAAAATGTTAGCTCAATAGTAGTAAAGCCTTTCTCTGTAGGAAATTGATCCATAAATGTATCATTTATATTAGTGATATGCCCTAGAGGCAATCATAGAGATGATTGTATCACTTATATATTTATGATATTTTGAACAATATGCTATTTTGTTTCTTAAATAAATGTCTTTCAAATTGGTCAATAAATATGTGATTTATTTGTATACTTCTTATTCATGTTTTGATATTATTTTAAATTATCCCTGATCTTATGTCATTATATGAGATAATTATGATTTATAGATCAACATATATATTGATTGATTATCATTTTTTACGGATCATGAATATGGAAATATCTAATCAATAATCTGTATATGTGTTAGAGAATATGATGTTTGATTGACTTATAGAGAATATGATGTTGGATTGACTTACCATAAGATATTACGGAAATTGTTATATTCTTAAGTGTTATCAGTTGGTCTTATATATAGTGTATATAAGATCTTTAAACCTAAGATCGTCATGGTTTTCTACATATGTAATAGTTTACTTAGGGGTTATCAAATACTATGTCATAATTGGGTTATCATAAAGGTAGTTTTCATATTTACTATAAAATATGTAGAGGAACATGAGCGATCAAGATGGAATTTGCCCCTCAATATGACGGGAGAGATATCTCTGGGCCTCTCGATGTAGTTGAATTAAGAAAGTGTATGGCCATGCTGAATGTGGTTGAGTCAATCACAACTGAGTAATCTACTACAGGTTCAAGTGAAGGATCGAGCTATCATAGGATAGCACGTTTCTTACCTTGAGTTCGATCTAGTATCATAAGGCAAAGGGATCAGTACATAAGCACTACATAGGTTCGTCTGATATGATATTTATGTATATTTGGGAGTTGTTATATACTACTAGGGACCGCTACCGACTTATTAACCAGAAAGGAGTTTTCGGCCCATGGCCAAATATACATAAACCTATAGGGTCACAACCTTAATAGGTCAAGACGATAATGGTCTGGATGATAGACTCTGAGTGGAATACAATCTCTACTTATATTCGATCCGGTTGGAGGTTCTCTGAGCGGGATACAATCTTTAATTGTATTGGATAAAGATCTAATCTGAGTCTTTCTAAGTTAGATATGATATCTGATCGTATCTGATAAGGATCCGATTGAAGGCTATATAAAGGGAGGTGCGGGGGCTAAGAAAGGTATCCTGATACACACCCATTGAAACCCTAGCCGCCACATCTCATAACTCCTACAGTGCGCATTGGTGCTAGCACACTGACACACAGCATTCTATCCTTGGACTTATGGACCTCGGTAGAGGTGCTACTATGACTGTGGTGCTAATCAGGACGACACGAGGAGGAGACGGTTGGCTAGAGGACGATCAACTACTTTTACTACACCAACACGTACTTTGTTGAATCAGCCGCTTTAACTGTACTTTCACTACACTACATGTCTAGTGGTAATGATCTATAATCTTTTACTCGTATGGCTTTCTAGTTTACGCGGTAGAAAATTTTAATCTATGCTAGTGCAGTCTACCCGTATCCCGACAGTGATATCAGAGCCATCGTGTATAGTATTTGATATGGATTGGTGGCATATAGTTCATATGTGGTGGTATAGATTGGATTTATTACTAGTCAGATATGACAGCTTAGATCGATTCATGTTAATAATTGCTTTAGGCACTGGTTGATAAGATCAGTCAGTTTTGATGATAGTAGATGGGTACGGAGGAGGTATGAATTGATAACATCGAGTTGTTGTTCTTTCTGGAAACCTCCCGTGCCGATCAATGTGATTGTTCAATTAAAAATCAGACCAATCAAACTAGTTCAGAATTGGGTTAATGTGATTAATCCGATGAAATTTTCAAGGGCGAATTTGTGAATAGGATTCATGTCCTGAAAAATTTTGCACCGTCGGGCTAGGTAATCATAATGTGCATTATAAGTGTTATGTGTTCATACCGCATGGTAGAATTGGATTATGCACATAATTTGTTTGTGCATGGTTGTGTGAATAGTATGGTCCATTGTGTATGTGATGCATGTATGGGTTTTTCATAGTCTACGTGTCATACCGATTTATAGTCATGGGCTGCATATTATTGTATAATTATGCGCGTGTCGACTTGTGATACTTGATATTTTCATGTGTAATTCATTGTTAGCTGTTAGGAGTAATAATTAAGTAGACGATTGATAGGAAGCATGGTGATGGAGATTACCGTGCTAAGGGCCATACTATCTCACAGTTTAATATGATTTAACTGTAAATATTTTTATGTTCATATTATACTATTATTCATGCCATTATCTTGGGTGTTTTTAAATATGATAGAATAGTATCCCTCTAGAAAAAGTTAAGTAAAACTTAATTCCAATTATTGCACCTATCAAGATTTTGATCATTAACTGGTAGGTTCTACCAAAGTAGGATGACATTAATTATCTTAATAAGACAAGGTAAATGTTGGACACTTCATGCGTAATATTGGTTTAACTTGACTAACCAATAACTTGACTAGGCTATCAAAATAGTTTTGGGCCTAGGGACATAGTATTGAGGTCGGGACATATGAATGTCACTCAACAAACAAGAGTTACATGTGATGTAATTAGCAAGAAATTGCTTACCTACGTCACTAGGTTTCTAGCAGTAATACCAAAACTCATGAGGATTTAGTGAAATATGGGTCTTGACTCACTATATGTTATTAGAGGGTACATAGTTTTTAAACATATAGTGGAAGTTTCTTTTATTAAATTATGTAGTAGAAGATTTCATATAAACATAGTGATAAATTTTTAATATACTTTTTATGTTGTAGACAATGCCACCATCTACTTTCTCCACACTCAGTTTTAACATACAGTCTATTCTTGGGAAAGAAAAACTAAATGGAACAAACTTCATTGATTGGTATTGTAACTTGAGAATTGTTCTTAAGCAAGAAAAGTAAAAAATATGTTCTAGAGGTTCCATATCTAGATAAATTCGCTGAAGATGCTACTCGTGCTCAAAAGAATGAGTATAAGAAAACATTGTAATGACTCACTTGATGTTAGTTGTCTCATGTTTGCCACTATGAACCCTGAGCTTCAGAAGCAATATGAGAACATGGATACCAACAATATTCCCGATCGCGCTACAGTAACCGGAAACAGGGGATTTTTGGCAACGGCAATTTCTGGTACTACGATCAACTCTGGCGAAAACCGAGGGCATGGATGGACTCAGGGGGTTGAGAAGAACCCATTTTTGGCCTTGGGCGCGGTCGGGGTTAGTCGGAATTTCGCCAGCGGAGAGGAAGCTCCGCGGTGGTTCTTCATGGCATGGGAGCTACAAGGAGGGTCTTTGTTCTAATTGGCTACTTTTTAACCATCTGGGGAAGGTCACGGTGGCTTGGGAGGCTGCGGTTTGGGTCGTGAGGGCTTGTAGCGAGCTGTCCACGGTGAGGGGCTTCGGCCGGGTGGTGGTCATGGTCGTTAGTGAAAATTAGGGCATGAGAGGATAGGGCGGCACTTTGGTGTGACTTTTGGGAGTGCAAGGAAGCTACAGACCAAAAGAATTGAAAGGAAATTGACTGTAAAGGGGAATGGAGTTGGCGGCTTACTTGAGGATTTTTGAAGGTCGCTGGTGATGCGATGGTCACCGGAGCAATTGGGGGTGAGGGTGGCTTACCCGGGCATTAGTGCACCTCACGGAGGGGTTTGGGGGCTTTTATAGGGGCTGTGGTGCAGTTTGGCATGGGGAATGCCCTACTTAGGAGGCGGCGTGTGGCTGAGGCGGAGCATGGGAGGCTTCGGTCAGGTTTGGCGGCTGTAGGGGTGAGGTTGGCAAGGGCTAGCACCTCGGGACTATCACAGACGATTTTTTATAAACAACCGTCTGTGATACTCGTCTATCACAGACGGTGAGTAATAAAGACCGTCTGTGATACACAATATCACAGACGGTTTTTATTACTAACCGTCTGTGATATTTGTATATCACAGACGGTTAGTAGTAAAGGCCATCTGTGATATCATTCACACCACGACGGCACTCTTTGAAACCGTCGTGATATTGTATCACGACGGTTTTAACAACGAACCGTCTGTGATACCAAGTGCATCATCCATTTAATTTGCTATTTTTGGCTAGCCTCGGGATATGCTAGCCATGCCTTCAAAGCAAGCAAGCAAGCGATTACGGATAAATGACAGATATAAGTTGATTGCAACTCATAGTAAATTACAACAAAATTCGATACGGATGAATGTAACAAACGGCTAGCGATCACATACATATATAGAATGAAAATCGTTACACAAAATCGACAAATGAATTCAATTGAAGGAATTGTTTGATTTGTACAGATTGAATCAATGTTTCAACATCTAATTATCACCATTGCCGGCGTGGAACTCTCCTCTTACTTATGACCTCTGCTAGCAAGAATTGGGAGATGATTGCACGAATCTCGATGAGATTGTCAAGATCATATGCACTTTCGTCGAAGTGCACTCGCCGTCGCTAGGAGCAATGTTAAGTCATTAATTAGCATGTGTGTGTAATATAAATACATATATATAATCGAAAGTAATAATTATTGGAAGGACTTGACAAACATCCGGATCATTGATCTTAGTACCCATGATTTCCTTCATATGGCGGCAAACGTAGAATCCACATACGTTGCCACAGTAGCTGCTGGTGGCTTCGCAAAAATAGAATTACATACATCGGTATTGTCAATTCTAGAGGCATTATAACAAAGTATGATATAGGATTGTTGTGTTGTAGCGAGTGCACCAAAATCGCGTGTTGTGTCGTAGCGTGTCACTTTGGATTTGTCGTGTCTTCCTCCTTGGGCAACATAATCGGCAAATGCCCTACGTGATTCAAAAAACTTAGCCTCGGCCGTGGCAAACAAAAGAAATATTACAATAGAGTTATGTATGGAGGAAATGAGTTTACCTATTAAGTACTTCTTGCACACGACTGAAGTCGTGGTTGCTCCTAAGGAGGGAATCAAGGTATATTACCTTGCTCCACTTTGGTACAATCACAATCAAAATCCAGTGATTCCTAGTCATATGTGTCGCCATAGTGATTAATCCTAAGTTCATGCTGCATGTAAAGTACAAATGAAACATATGTGTGGCAACTAGTGAAGCACTTACCCTTGGTTGAAGGGTACCATGACGTACTCCTTGTTGGTGTGAGCAATCAATCCCCTCGTTATGTAACCTTGCACGAAGGATGCATCTTCGTTGATAGATTGCTCAGAGACCAAGTGAGGGTCGAGAAAACCCACTGGTCGTCGCGATTGCCGGGCTTGTTGGATCATGTATCTATACATAAAGAAAGAGTAATGACATTTATCTGTATAACGTGAATGTAGAACTTCATTGTACAGTACACTTACAGTGTCCAGCATCATAGAAGTGAGGCGTCGAGTTCGTCGAGATTGAATAGTAAGAATAAATCTTCGAATGTCACGACGATGTAGCCCAAGTCGTGGAGGAAATGCATCTCGTTATATTTCACGTTGAATGCACTCGCGGTTTGGCTTCATGTTGGACTTCTCCATGTACTGCATGCAATCTATTGCAAATCATACCAAGTGGCGTAATTGTGAATCGGGCACCAACGACACTCCTAGAATAAACTTCCATGGCACGGGACCCGCTTAATTTTCTTCGCATGAGCCTTGGAGGCCTTGGAGCCTCGCTTATGATATGTTCTCGGTGGCGTCTCGGCGGAACCGATGCAACAGACTTTCTTGGATTTGGAGGTGGAGGTGGAGCCACCGAGCCGATGTGCGAGTCGAGCGGCGCCCTCTTGGGCCACTGGATCGAAGATTGTGGCACGGACATGTCGAGGACGATGTCCTCTTGGGCCACCGAATGAATGTGTGGACGGCATCCCTAATGTCTTAATCTCTTCGTTTGGGGGCTTCTCAAGAGGGCGCTCTTAAAAATATCATTAAGCATGTCCACTGACCTTTATGAAACCGGTGTCTACTTGTACACCGTGCACCAGCGTCCCTGGCAGCAATGGATACACCATGCCGCGCCCAGCGTCAACGGGAATAGAGCCAACAAGCCTGACTTTGAGGTTGCAAGGCATGGGCTCCTACATAACGATATAAGATGAGTTAAGGCGTCCACCAGAGAGATCTATGTACCATTCTAAAGAGGTACATTACCTGAATGTCATCAATAGGTAAGTGGGCGTCGCTATGTTCAGAAATTGGTGTGAACGTGCAGCTACTGCGACGTTGAGGGGGACTGGGTACCGCAGTAGTAGGAGTGGGTTGCGCTCCGTTGCGGACTTATCTCAGTTCTTCCCGCAACGAATCTATCTCTCCTCGAAGTGAGGCAGTCTGCTCTTGAAGTGAGGCAGATAGTTGTTCCTCAAGTTGAGCACGAAGCTCTGTTTTATTTGCTCATTGCAGACGCCTTGGATCTTTCCTACTCCTATATGTGTCGGAGTAACTGGAAATCCGTGCCTCCAAGGTACATAAACCCCATGCCTCGTGTGCGACACTGGTGCTCCTTGTTTCCCAAGGCTGTGATAGTAAATCTATCTCCTATATTCTTCAAAGGAGCCACGAGAAGATTCGGTAGTCAATGATTGCTGCAAGAGGCACTTAATCATGTTATTTTGAACTCATGAAGTTCAAAAGGTGTTAACAACTATGTTGTTTAACATATTTTACGAGCGTTGGGACACTTCCTCATCGTGGGGTTTTGAAAGAGACGCCGAAGATGTGGTTGATGACCTCGCTCTTAACGATCGAGCGCTCGTTTGCGATCCGGCAAATGGCGGAGAGGCCTCCGATCGGATTGCGACCTCATCCTGCATCCTCCATTGCGGGATTTTACCCGCGCACCAGCGATGCCAAGTCCGTGAGGTGCGTGTTTTGTGCCTTGAGAGCCTTGTGCGTCGCACTTTGTTGTTCAAATTCGGTCGTCGTCTTCATCTGCACAAAGGCCTCCCATGTTTCCGACGACACAAAAGAATACTTCGTGAAGGGTGTGACATCCTCGGACACGTAGTTCGTCACAAGAGTGCTCTTAAAATTCTTCCATGCTTTTCCCATCGCGAGGAGCGCCTGCCGTTGCACGAGTCCCTGTACTTCTACTGGGATCTCGAACGAATTTGTAATTTCCTCCCATAGCTGATTTTTGTGATCCTTTGTCAAATCTTTCCAGCTTGCTATGGTGATGGGGACCCGTTGCCTTCCAATTATCCCACAGGTAGTCCGAAATGATGACGCTGCTTTCGTCGGTTCTAGAGGGACCCCATTCGGAGAGACCACCGTGATGGTCATTTGGCCATCTGGCCTTTTCGATACTCCTCGGCCACGCTTAGTTTTCGCAATCTTGGGAGCGTGAGACCCAGATGACGACGAGGAAGACTGTGTGGACGCCATTTCTCTTCTAAGAAAAAACTAACTGCAGTGAGCTATGGTCCCAGCTTGTCAAAGTTCTATAAATCAAGTGACACAAACCAGTGCATCAAGTTCATTGAACAAGATACACTGGAGTGTGTCACTTGCTTTATGCCCTTAACGATTAACTAACTGCAGTGAGCTATATATGGGCCTTCCAACATGTGAAGCATATAACATGTGAAGCATATAACATGAGCATATAACATGTGAAGCATATAAAATAAAATACATGTGAAGCTCGGAGGGAGCGGCGTCGGGAGGGAGCGGCGTCGGAGGGGCGTCGGGAGGAAGCGGCGTCGGAGGGGCATCGGGAGGGACCGGCGGTGTCGGGAGGGAGCGGCGTCGGGAGGGACCGGCGTCGGGAGGGACCGGCGGTGGGAGGGACCAAAACCTAGCTAGCAGGGGCGCTGCAGAGTGGAGACAAGAGACTGCGCAAGAGCGGACTCCGCAGACCTAGCTGTGGGTATTTAAAGATAAGCTATCACAGACGGTTCCTTACACGAACCATCTATGATAGTGGTATCACAGACGGTTCAATAGATATAACCGCCTGTGATATGTATATTATCGCAGACGGTTCTGTCGATATAACCATCTGTAATATGCATATTATCACAGACGGTTCTGTAGATATAACCGTCTGTGATATTCATATTATCACAGACGGTTATATCGATAGAACCGTCTGCGATGTGTTATCACAGACGGTTTCTTTTGATAAACCGCCTATGATAGTTCACTATAAATACCCTCAGCTAGCTAGGTTCCAATGTCATTTTACAATTACAATATGGAACATAGATACATTTATGAAAAACGCAAGCATAACCATAAATATAACTATTTCTTAGTTCCTTGGTCATTTTACAATTACAATGGAACATACATACATTTATGAAAAACACAAGCATAACCAATATCATTTATTACACTTTGGCTATATCATTTTAAATAAAGCCCTTCACGATGATCGACACGCATATAGTTTGCTTCATCGCCTTGTTCTTCCTCGAGCTTGATGCCGTCTCCGAATGGAGGCAAATCATCCAATTGATTGTACTCCTCCTCATCCACAACATTCTCAACCCCGATAATCCTTCTTTTTCCCTGAAGAACTACATGACGCTTCTTATTTGCCGGGTTGGTTACATAAAATACTTGAATAACTTGCCTCGCGAGTACGAATGGTTCGTCTTTGTATCCTACACATTCGAGGTCCACGGTAATGACGCCGCACTTGTCAACCTTTACACCCCGTGGGAGTTGGACCCAACGGCACCGAAATAAAGGAATTTTGAAAATTACGTAGTCAAGCTCCCAAATCTCCTCTACAACCCCGTAGTACGAGCTTGGGCCAGCGGTACTACCGTGCGCATCATTGGCATCTATGCGGACACCTGAGTTCTGCACTATGCTCTTTCTATCTTGATCTGTTGTATAAAATGTGTAGCCATTAAGGCCGTATCCTTGCCATGTCACAATTGTAAATTTTGGCCCTTTTGCCAACCATTGTAGTATTTCACTTGACGACCTCCTAGTCAATTGCGCCTTGAACCATTCGTTGAACTGACGGTTGTGTTGTCTCGTGATCCAAACTTCTGACTGGCCTGCATTCTCCTGACGTAGCATGTCTTTGTGCTCTTCAATATATGGGGTCACTTCAGTCATGTGTTGTAAAACCATGAAATGAGCTTGAGCATACGTATTTTTGATCCGGAGTTATTGCTTTCCTCCCGATAGTCCCGATACCCTCTAGCCTCCCCTCGTGACAAGATAGAGGTACACCTATCGGCTCTACCTGAGCCATGTAGCCGATGCAGAATTCAATCACCTCTTCTGTTGTATAACCTTCGATGATGCTACCCTCCGGTCGAGATCGATTGCGTACATAGGACTTCAGAATTCCCATGTACCTCTTGAAAGGGTACATATGATGTAGAAATACGGGGCCGCATATTTTTATCTCTTTCACAAGGTGGACAATGAGATGGACCATGATATCAAAAAATGATGGAGGGAAATACATCTCTAGATGACATAGAGTTGTCACCACCTCGGTTTGCAGAGTATCTAGTCCATTCGGATCAATGACCTTCTGAGCAATTACGTTGAAGAAATAACATAGCCTTATGATTGTCACTCGAACCTTGTTCGGCAAAATACTTCTAATTGCAACATGTAGCATTTGTGTCATTAGCACATGACAGTCGTGAGACTTCATGCCAATTAATTTTAAATGTTCCATGGAAACAAGTTTCTTCATGCTTGTGGAGTGACCGGATGGAACTTTCACACCATGTAAGGACTGGCATAGTTCAGTTCTCTCGGACTTAGACAGAGTGTAGCATGCTGGGGGAAGGTACGTCCGGCCTTTATCGGTCTCTATCGGTGCTAACTCGGTCCTGATGTTCATAGCAACCAAGTCACGCCTTGCGTTAACACCATCCTTTGTTTTATCAGGAATGTTCAGTAAGAGATCAATCAAACTGTCACATACATTCTTCTCTACCTGCATGACATCGATGCAATTGCGAACTTCTAAGTGCTCCCAATAAGGCAAGTCCCAAAATATTGACTTCTTTTTCCACATGTTCTTCCTCAATTTACGTCCCTTTCCAAACACAACATTTATATCTTTGACCATATCATACACCTCTTTCCCGCTAAAAGGTCTTGGTACTGAGTCATCCTCTCTTTTTTTCCGTCAAATTGTTTCTTCATCTTGCGGTATGGGTGATACTTTGGAAGGAACCTACGGTGGCGCATGTACATTTTTCGCGAGTTGTTCAACCACACACTCTCGGTATAATCTAGCGGTGCGGACACGATTTGGCTCCTTTTATACTCAACCCTGACAGGTTACCAAGGGCAGGAAAATCATTAATGGTGCAGAACAACATGGCGCGTAGAGTGAAGTTCTCTCGTTTGTCCGCATCCCATACATGTACCCCTTCATTCCACAGTATTGCAAGATCTTCCACCAATGGGGCTAGGAACACATCAATATCGTTGCCAGGTTGCTTCGGCCCTTGGATATATATTTCCGCTTCATACACAACCAAGGAAGAAGGTTGTACATGCACGAGTCACGGGCAGTGCTATGTGTCACGCTCATGTTACCAAAAGGATTCATTCCATCGTACTCAACCCAAACCTTATATTTCTCGGTTCCACACGAAATCTACAAACATCCTATCGATATTCCTCCTTTGGCGAATCAGCAACATGTCTTATCATTCCGTCTTTCTTACGCTGCTCGCAGTGCCAACGCATCAATCTTGCATCCTTGTGGTTTGCAAATAAACGCTTCAAACGGGGGATTACAGGAAGATACCACATCACTTTAGCAGGAGGTCCTTGCTTCACCTCGATGCCCTTCCCATCATCAGAGTCATTTTTACGCTTGTATTGGGATGCTTTGCACACCGGACAAACATGTAAGCTAGCATACTCTTTACGGTACATGATACAATCATTCCGACATGCATGTATTCTTTCTACTTCCATTCCTAATGGACAAAGAATCTTCTTGGCTTGGTAGGTGGTTCTCGGCAACACATTTTCCGTTGGAAGCATGTCCACTAGGAGACCTAATAATGCTGTGAAACTCTTGTCGGACCAACCATTGTTTGCCTTCAATTTTAGCAGTTCTAGAACTGATGACAACGTCGTGTATTGCGGCTTGCAGCCCGGAAACAAAGGTTTCTCCGAGTCCTCCATCAAGCCCTCGAATTTTCCAAACTCTCTCTCACTATAGTTCCCTTCTGCATCACGTAACATCTAATCCAGATTGTCATCCTGCGACCTATCCTCATGATCGAAAGAACAATCCACAACTGGCATATCGTTGTCTCCCTCGACTATGTCATAACTACCTTCTTGTGTACTCTTCTCTTCACCGTGACTGGTCCAACATTTGTACCCTTTTCAAACCCCTTGAATCAAGTGAGCTTCAATCTGCATTGAGTTGCTAAACATCTTGAGATTATCACAATCAATACATGGGCAATACATATATTTCATCCCTTCTTCAACATATCCGGCTCTATTGCCTTCTAAAAGGACATACCAGTAATGTACTCTTCACTCACACGGTTCTCAATATACATCCAGCTTCGGTCCATCTACGCTACACAAGTGACAAATGGGTGTCAAAAATGATTATTACCCCTACTACTAACCTCTGATCAAATCACTAAGAATGTTAAGTAATTGAGTACTAATCTCTGATCAGATCACTAAGAATGTTAAGTAATTGAGTATACTAACCTCTGATCAGATCACTAAGAAGACGGTGATATTTTTTTCACCCCCAACTCCCTAAAGCCGGCCGCCTTGCTCCACCGATGCAGCGCAATGAAGACAGATCGATGTCGACATCCTTCAAGCAAGTACGCCAAGTAATTAATACTACGCAGAATATCACAGACGGTTCCAACCACAAACAATATGTGAAAATGACATATCACAGACGGTTTGTATTAATAACCGTCTGTGAATTATCACCAACGGTTATTAATATTAACCGTCTGTGATACAAACAATATCACAGACGGTTCAAATATATAACCGTCTGTGATAGTCTAACATTATCACAGACGGTTCTTAACACGAACCGTCTGTGATATCCATAATATCACGAGGCGCCCGCAATACCAACAAATCGGGATTTATGCGTATCACAGACGGTTTGTATATAGAACCGTCTGTGATAGTCCTTCACAGACGGTTTACATTACAAACCGTCTGTGATAGTTCACATAGCATCCGAGGCACATCCGAGGCCTGCTGCTGTGTCTTGAGGAATGCCAAGAGCTGGTCTTCAGATGTGGCATTCCTAAAGACACAGCAGCATGCCTCGGATGTGCCTCGGATGCTATGCTATGCTTCGAATTGGCAGTCATGCGCCTGACAAAACAGTTCATCTTTCCACCCAAATGGCCCATGTATCTTTTGCAACAATCACAGCTAATACAGAGGCAAGCACAACAACACATTCAGATCTATTACAGCTAAGAACGAACCCATCATGGCACGACGGTGCGACTGAACAAGACACACTTACGACACTTACGGCAAGAGTGTGTTGTCCAGCCGCCCGCCGTGCAGCGACGGAGGCGCTAGCTCACGGCAGTAGTCGGCGTTGTGGAGGAACAAGCAAATACAGAGGCAAGCACAACAACACATTCAGATCGATCTATTACAGGATAACAAGCTAACGAACCCTTCATGGCACAACCGTGCGGCTGAACAAGACACACTTACGACACTTACGGCAAGAGTGTGTTGTCCAGTCGTCGGCCATGCCATGATGGAGGCGCTAGCTCACAGCGGAGGGGAACCTAGCTAGTGGATGAACTCACGCGTGACTAGTACCGGTGGAAAGGTTGATGAGAAGTTATTAATAAGGGCGAGCCGTGGAGGAAGCGGTGCGACCATTCGATGTGGAGAGAATGGACGGGTGAGATCAAAATCCTGGGTATACGCCAATTATTGGTAACATTTGCTTATCACAGGCGGTTATTAACACGAACCATCTGTGATGCATACTATCACAGACGGTTCATGTTAATAACCATCTGTGATTGTGCTTATCACAGACGATTTGTTAATAGAACCGTCTATGATAGACCTTCACAGGCATTTTATACCACAAACCGTCTGTGATACTTGATAAAAAGTGCAAAAAAAGACATTCCCAGATTCTTCGGTGAGCAGCCGACATAGCCGACTTCTTCGGTGAGCGACTATCCATCTGCTTCTTCCCACATCTTTTCTTCATCTCGGTCTCTCGGATCACGTGCGCGATGCGATGATTGATGAAAGTCGGCTATGTCAGCTGCTCACCGAAGAATCTGGGAATGTCTTTTTTTTTTGAACTTTTGTTTTAAAATTGCCTTGAATTTTGCAGGAAAAAGAAGGATTGTCAGAGTGGACATCACATCTCGGTAGTAGTCGGCATCGTCGAGGAACATGCAAATACAGAGGCAAGCACGACAACACATTTAGATCTATTACAGGATAACAAGCTGGTGAACTCTTCATGGAACGGCGGTGCGGGTGAACAAGACACACTTACCACACTTACAACCATATATGCTCACAGTGGATGAACTCACGCGTGACTAGTACCGGTGGAAAGGGAGATGGGCGTTATTTATAAGGCCCAGTAGAGGAGGAACTGCATGCGCCATTCGATGTGGAGAGAATGGGCGGGTGAGATCGAAATCACGGTATCGCCAATTATTGGTGACACGTGATTATCACACGCCAATTATTGGTGATATGTGATTATCACGAGCGGTTATTAACGCGAACCGTGTGTGATAATAAATATCACGACGGTTCTTAATACGAGCCGTCGTGATATTTCGATTATCACTGACGGTTTGTATTAATAGCGATGCGTGATATTAATATCGAACAAGCGATGCGTGATATTAATATCGAGAATATGAGCGGTTTGTGATGTTAATAGCAGAGATGGTTTGAAATACGAAGCGTCTGCGTTAATGCTTAAATATGCGCACCTAATCCACGCTCTTCTACGTACACACTATGCTCTCCCGGCATAATAGCAAAGATGGTTTGAAATACGAAGCGTCTGCATGCGTTAATGCTTATATATGTGCGCCTAATCCTTCTACACACTATGCTCTCACGATCATCTTCTTCATCACCGATTTCTCAATAATGACTTCTAAAATTCTTTTGATCTCCTTCCTCTCATCTATCCATCATGAGTTGTTTGGACGCAACCTTACACAAAGCGGCCAAAAATTTACGTCTGGAGCAGCTCCTCCGCTCACGCCTGCTCTCCTTCCTCGACTCGCTTCCATCCGTCAGCTGGACCTCATCATCCGTCAGCTGGACCTCATCATCCGCCGTCGACGGAGGTGTCTCATTGCCACTCAGGATAGGGAAACCGCCCTAAGCCTCGTTCTTCTCTACAATGTGCGCAAAGCGGAGGAAGATCTTGCGGCACTGCAGCCACACTTGGATAAACTTGCCGATCAAGCAGATTGGGCCGATAATGCGGAAGTGCATCTTGACATCCTGTTTCAGATTATGGAACATGCTGATGATCATTTGCCCATGCTTGAGGAGGAAGTCGAGAAGGCAAGGGCAATCTTGACGGCATTCGAGAACAATGGTGATCCTCCAACTCGTAAGTCGACGAAGAAGCATATGAAGCCCGGAAGATTCAAATCTGGGAATGTCTTTTTATTGCACTTTTGTAATAAAATTATCTTGAATTTGATTCTCATCTCTATAGATTCTGTAGTTTAAACGATACCATAGATGGTTCGTATTACTAACCGTCTGTGAAATTTCACAGATGTTAGTAATACGAATCGTCTGTGATCTCTAAAATTATCACGAGCGGTTTGATTAATAGCTATGCGTGATATTTTCACGAGCGGTTAATGTAAACCGTCGTGATAATTTAGACATCCTGAGCGGTTAGTGTTAATAACCGTCTGTGAAGTTTCACAGATGGTTAGTACCGTCTGTGATGTCGCATTTATCACAGACCGTTCGTGTTAATAACCGTCTGTGAAAATATCACCGACGGTTGCCAGTATAAACCGTCTGTGACAGTTTAATCATAGACGGTTCCGTATGAACCGTCTGTGATGTAGTCGTCCAGTATAGCCTCTTCTGTAGTAGTACCGATCTATGTGCATGGTGATGTAGATCGGGATGTGGAACAAGACGTGGTGCGAACTTTATCGCAATGAACTCAGTGAGGAGATGGGGAACGCGATGGTGATGTTTCGGCGTGGTGGAGCACAACCGGAGGTGGAAAAGACAACCGCGACAGCGGCGAAGGGTGGAGCTACGGGTGACGGTGCAAGAGTTTTTGGAGGCAGCACGACGAGGCAAGACGGATGTGGAACGTGAGGATCCCTGGATTACGTGTCTAACACAAAAGCCGAGGGTGCGTGGCGGCGTGAAAGCTGAGGGCGAGCGGCTGTGCTATAGCACGGGCAACGCGAGCACGCTGGGAGATGGGCTAGCGGCAGCGATTCAAGCCACGGCCGCTAGGGTTAGGGTTTTGTGGTGTTGGGATGGCCTGAGAGGGAGGGAGAGGAGATAGGCTAGCGGTGAGAAGTAAGGGTGGAAAATGGTAACAGATAATCCATTTTACTCGATATTCGTATCCGAGAAAACGCGAATGTGATAAGTAAAATCCGTATTCAAAAATATTCATATTCATATTTGAGAATATTCGTATTTGTATTTGAGAGTATTTGTATTCGTATTCGAGACTATTCGATCCGTTTCCTATGCCTATCAGTAGGGATGGCAAAAAAGCTCATTAGTGGGGCTCGTTGGCTTAGTTCAAAATTGCTTCAATTATACTCATTAATTGGTTAAACATTGAAATGAGTTGATTTTAAATAAATTTGAATTTTGCTCTAGCTCGGCTTGTTCCTAAAAATACTTCCAAATTATATGTAAAATGATATTAAATCAAACTGTGTCAATTTTAGGAAAATTTCGTTAAGTCGAGAACTTGGCTCGATATCCACCCCTACCTATCGGCCGGTCGGCCCAGGCCAGCGGCCAAGCGGAAATCCCAGGAAAAACCTGGACGAATTTTGTGATTCAAAATTTCAATTTGGACGGTTTGAAACTGAGCATAGTAGAGAGTATAAGTATAGGAGAGGAGGTCAAAAGAAATTGTAGCTGACCGGTTATAGTGACAGTGATATGGCAGGAGATATTGATGATCGAAAAAGCACGATAGGAGTAATGTATGTGCTGGGAGATAGTCCGATTAGTTGGCAATCTCAGAAGCAAAGAGTGGTGGCATTGTCATCTTGCGAAGCAGAGTATATAGCAACAAGCGCAGCGTCATACCAGGGATTCTGGCTTGCTCGGTTGTTAGGAGAACTGTTGGAAAACGAAGCCATGAAGGTTGTACTTAAAGTAGACAACAAAGCAGCTATATCATTAAGCAAAAATCTGGTTCTTTATGATAGAAGCAAACATATAGATACAAAATATCATTTTTTTTTCAAAGACTGTGTTGAAGAAGGAAGAATCGCTATTGAGTACACCAGTACGGATGAACAGATGGCTGACATATTGACTAAACCGCTTGGCCGGATAAGATTCTTGGAGATGAGGAGGAAGATTGGAATGATTGAAATCACACAACAAGATTAGGGAGAGAATGTTGGAGGTAATCTTGTTGTAGTCGAGATTGAGTCCGCTTCGTAGTTGAAATCGAGTACGAGTCATAGTCGTAACCGAGTTATAGTCGTAGTCGAACCCGAGTAAAAGTCGTAGAGAAGGGTATAAAAGGGTAGAGTCATGTAACCAAGAATTGTGAGAAGAAAGAGGGAAAAAGAAATAAAGAGAAGAGAAGAAAGAGCAATTTGGCTCTGGGAAACTATCGAGTATCGAGTTCGTTGTGTGATTGCAGACGTGGTCGTAAATGACTTAGACCACGGCAAACGAAGGATCGCAGCCGTAGTCGTAAACAGAGGTATGACCACGGCGATCGAGTGAAAGAGTCTGCAGCTGCTGAGACGTGATCATAAAACATTACGATCACGGCCACACAGCAGGAAGGTGTGGTCATAAAGAGCTACGACCATGACCGTGAAGAAGTGAACATGGTCATAAAGAAGCTACGACCACAGCGAGAAGGCGTAGTTGTAAACGACCACAGCGGGGAGACGTGGTCGTAAAGTATTACGACCACAGTGATCGGCAGAATCACAAAGTGTTCATAGGGAGCTACGACTATGGTGATTGATCGTGGCTGAAGGAAAGCCAGTACAGCGGTGGTGAATGTGGTCATAACTTCGGCTGAAGTTTACGACTATGTAGTCAGAGCAGCGATGAGTGATCGGAGGGGCTATAACGTGGTCGTAACGGCTGTCAACGTGGTTGGAAAACTGGCAGAGCGGTCGTAGTGATACAGGAGATGATCGTAGCCTCTTGTATGTGATCATACGGCTACAGAAGATGGTCGTAGTGGTCACAGATTGGTCATAGAGATCCCAAAGTAGTCGAAACATTTACAACAGCCATGCTGCTAGGGTTAGTGTTTTGGTGAGGAGTGGTGGCCGCTGTGGTTGTGGTGCTGCACGCGGCCTGCTCCACGTTGGCCTGGGTGCTGGAGAAGCTGGCCTTGCGCCTGACGCGGCTGACACTAGGGTTGTCGAGGATGGAGACGACTAGCTACTCAAGCTTGATCTTGACGGCGAGCATCGACTGCTGCTGGTTCTCCATGGATCCCCACCACTGGTGAGCCTACGCGCGCATGAACGCCGTGACGAGCGTGTTGGACAGGGACGGTGGGTAGTGGTGGTGGTGGTGGCTGTGCGGCTGTGCCTACCAAGTAGTGAAAATGAGGCGACTGCGATAGAGGCTGACAGGCGGTTGAGCGCCACGTTGAAGCAGAACTCCAGCGCCTTGCACTGGAGCGGATGCGAGTGCGACCGAAGGCACGCCACGTGCAAGAGCCCCCTGTGCGCCGCCAGCATCGCACTCGCCACATTCAGCGGCATCACTTGCGCGTTGCCCCTCCGCCACGCCAGGCTTCACCGTCACCGCCGCCTCCCCCGTCAGTGCCTACTGGACCGTGCACTTGCCTTGACAGAGATGAGAAAGAAGAGAGAGATGGGTGAGAGGGGGAGGAAGAAGACATGAGATGAGAGGATGACATGTCTCATAATTGTTTTTTTTGTTTTGCCTATACACGTGACGGTCATATCATCAAAAACGAGTTAGTGTCAAAAATCATTGACATGTGAACACCACGTCATCCAAAACTAGGATGGTTTTAGGACGACAGGTGATTTGTTCTGGTTTCAATAGTCGATGGGTGCAAACTGAATGGTTCATAGTTGAGAGTGTAAATCAGACTCGAGGCATAAATTAATGGACCAAAAGTGAGCTTGTGTATCTTGCTTTTAGAAGATCCCTTGTAATGGGCTTCAAATATTTGTTTATAGACGGAGACTACGCTAATGGGTCATGGGTCAGCTACCTCTAATGAGCCTTCGTTTAGGTAAAGTGTTGACACAATCAGTCCTTTGTAAACAAGCCAATATACAACTGATTCACAACTCAATCTGGTTAGAACTGATTCAAAATGCAAAAGCAACGCGGGACCAGCTGGTTTAACCACCTGCAGTTTCTATTGACAACCTGTGGATTATGCACTAATTTTTATCTTGGTTAGAAGAATGCTCAATCTAATCGATAACACATATCTGATCCGCGTTTACTCCGAAAGGAAAATTCAAGTTCAATGTATATATCGTAGAGGTGAAGTTCCAGATTTATAGAATAAATATATTGCACTGAACATGCACTTGCAGTACATTTGAAGAAATGGGCTTTCTCTGACAAGGGAGAACATGGAAACTGCAAAAAGCCTTTTTCACACAATCCTAAACCAGTCAAAGGTATCAAGGAGAGGTAGACGAGTACATCATGTTTGTTACTTTGGGCCATTTCTGCGCGTATATACCGTTTGATTAAACCGCCAAGTTACTGCTCGGCAATGCACCCCGATAACTTCACCTGATGACCTTGTTGAAAACTTGAAACTACTAGCCATCAATCGGTCATAAGTTCTTCTAAGTTAAATGCATGTCCATATACCCATTCATCCATCATACATACCATATTCAGGACCACACATCTCATACAGGATCACATTGCACATGCACTACACACACCTTACCTAAACCAAAACGATAGATTAAGAGACTAAAGAACCAGCAAGAACTGAAAGCTCTGAAGACATGGTCAGACCTAAAGCTCCTCATTACCACAAAAAAAATGAAGCTAATAAATTCTATCATGGCTGGGTAAGCCGGGCCTCTCAACTCTGAGGTCAACTCTGCTTCCGAACGGACTGTTATGTCGATTTCTCAAGGAGCTCGGACTCGTAGAAGCGAGGCCCGCGGGCACACAGTATGGTTGACTGCTTGAGTGCGTGTGCAGAGAGATTTTGCATTCCAGCCAGTGGAACTGTACATTCTATCAGATCCTACTCTTAACTTACAGAAACCAACAACGATTCAAACACAGAATTACATAAGGAATCTGGCATGCAAAGCTATCTCAGCTTGTAGTAGATCTGATCCTGTTCAATGGGTTCTGCTCTGTTTCCAGTATTGATAAAACTTGAGGTATTGACATGCCCCCTGAGACAACAATCTCTGCAACAACATGAAACAAAGAAATTATCAAAATCATTCAGATTATATGGACCAATATACAAATATAAATACAGAAAAAAGAAGATGAGCATACCAATGCCTTCACGAACAGATAAGTTTGGTCTAATCACATCACTTGAGTTGACCAGAAATATGTCCCCAATATAGAGATGATTGGTTGGAACGTATACACAGTACATCTCTTCCTCACTAGAATAACTCTGAGAGAGGAAATGCATCATCAATACGAATTTTGTACATGTGCTTAAATGGCCAAAAGTATGCAACTGACGAATGCAAGGTGAAAGACAAAAATGCGTAAAAGAGACAATATCCAACTAAGACAGTTCAACATCTTTGGGAATCAAATGCACAAATTGAAACCAGGCATTTAACTCCATGACAGACTAACAGTTTAGTTAGGGCAGTATATCGGATTTTCCAATTCACAAAGCTACTGCTAACACTTGAGATGACCAGTTGGTAGTTGGTACTAGCACAAATCGGGAGAATTGCCCAAAGTCCTGTTTACTTCCATGTGACTTTCCTAGGCAAATTCTACAGTTTACAACATCAGCACTCAACACATCAAATAACATTGGAATGTTGGGAATCTCTAATTTCAGACCCTACTCCAAAATAACAGCGTTACAGCACCCAAACATCATTTAACAGAATTCCAACCCTTTGAACTTTTCCATTGCAATAAACAAGATTAATAAATTGTTATTATTATACTTAACTTATTTTCAGTAATTTCTTCCAACATACCCAAACATCCCCTTTCTACCCCGTGGTCAGACGAAGCGTCTACGACCGCGAGGTGGTCGGACGAAGTCACAACCGCGGGAAGGTCGGATGAAGCATCTACGACCACGTCGTGGTCGGACGAGGTCTCGACCACGAGGGGGTCGGACGACATCACGACCGTGGGTTGGTCGGACGAAGCCACAACTATGAGATGGTCGGACGAAGCATCTTCGACCACGGTGTGGTCGGACAAGGTCTCGACCGTGAGGCGGTCAGACAAAGTGTGTACGACCACGAGGTGGTCGGACAAAGTCACGACCGCGGGGCGGTCGGACAAACCGTCTATGACCACATCGTTGTTGGACGAAGTCACGACCTCGAGGTGGTCTGACGAGGTCACGACAACAGGGCGGTCGGACGAAGCGTCTACAACCACGAGGTGGTCAGACAAAGTCACGACCGCGGGGCGGTCGGACAAAGCGTCTACGACCACGGCGAGGTCGAACAAGGTCTCGACCGTGAGGCAGTCGGACGAAGTGTGTACGATCACAAGGTGGTCGAACGAAGTGACAATCGCGGGGCGGTCGGACAAAGTGTCTACGACCACGTCATGGTCGGACAAAGTCACGACCAGGAGGTAGTCGGACGAAGTCACGAACGTGGGGCGGTCGGACGAAGACACGACCGTGGGGCGGTTGGACAATGTCACGACCACGGGGCGGTCGGACAAAGCGTCTACAACCATGACGTGGTCGGACGAAGCGTCTACAACAAAGTGTGTATGACCACGAGGTGGTCGGACGAAGTCACGACCGTGGGGCGGTCGAACAAAGCGTCCATGTCATGATCGAACGAAGTCACGAACACGATGTGGTCAGACGGGGTCAGGACCACGAGGTGGTAGGACGAAATCACGACCACACGGGGGTCGGACGAAGGCACGACCATAGGGCGGTCAGACGAAGCATCGGACTAAGTAACGACCATGAGGTGGTCGCACGAAGTCACGACCGCATTAGCTACTGGAATCTTTATAATTATTGTTAAATGATTCCTTTTATTTAAAATATAGCTTTCTAGTTTATCCTTTAATCATTGTATAGCAATGTATTACCTAATGGAAATCATTTGTAATATTGAGTACAACGATGCCCATGCAAGGCCAGGGTGTTACAACCACTCCTTATACAGCTACCACCCCACGCACATCTACAAGCCCTCCTAGTCCTACGGCTGTCCCTCCTACATGCCATCCTACACTGCCACTAGTGTCACAAGCTGCTACTCTCAGATCAACTAGCTTGTGGCCAACACATACCCACACCCACTCCCAGCAATGCACACCTTTGCAGCACATGAACTCATCAAGGGGAATATTGGACTTTTGACAAACAAATTGTAACATTGGGAGTGTGATTTAGCAGGGTTCGTCTATTTTTATCTTGTTTTGCAGGGAAAATTTGAAATAAACAGCTTCTGCATGAATATGGAATGAGTGAAATTGGCTTTATGACATTTATCATTAGTACCAATTTTAAACAAAATGTTGACCACATCACCAAAAAAGTGGGGCAACATCTCAATGGTGAAAAATTACACAAATAGAAATCATGATAATTAAGTATGATAATATGAAATAAAGGGCCAGCAATACAGTTGTTATAGTGATGCTATTCAAACCTGAAGTAGAACTTCTGAAGTGATAAATCCAAATGCATATTCGCCAATTCTAGGGTGCCTTATGATGACCACTTCCTTGAATGCATGCTTGTTTTGATCTGCATTAAAACCATGTTAGCTATTGACAGTTGAATTGTGATTTATAGAATTGCAAAATGTAATGAATATAACCAGGTGAGATGGCAGCACTGATTTGCTTAGATGCATTGTAAATATGGCGAACAAATGGCATTCGCTTTATAAACCACTCTCCCAGACCAAGAATAGATGCCCCTAGCCAAGATGACATGAACACTCCGAGCACAAAAATGAACAATATTGAAGTTACAAAACCAAGTCCTGCAAAAAAAAGGTGAAAAATCAACTTCAGAATCTAGTGCAGATCCATACTTATATCCTGAGAATTCCCTGAGAAAGGTGCTCAACTGTATAAAGAAAAGGCATGCAAGAGTGGATTCTCAAAACAAACTGAAGGAGAATGAGTTCGCACAGGATGCGCACCAAGTAGGTGATGAACTTGGAGAAATATACTCTGAGTGTCTTTGACAAAGAGAGACAAAGAAAGGTACTAGTAGTAATACAAGAGGACAGAGATTAGAAATCAAGTTCCAGGAAGAGCTTTAGTCCATCATTAGATTAAGAAAAACAGCATCAGATATTTAAACTGCAAGGTACTACTAGTCAAAATAGCATTCTAATGTCACCAGGGCACTGGCACAAAAGTGCACTGCTTATATGAAGGAGAAATAGTTGCATTATGAAATATGAGGAATATTCAAGGAGAAAATTAAGCATTACTTGTTACATGTAGCAACATATGACATGCCTGTACATGAAAGGCCATGAAAAATTGCTAAACAAACAGCTACCATGCTGTGCTTCCAAACTCCAATTGATGTACACTGTACCGAAATGTATGGAACTGTGCATAGAATAGATACAAAAAAAACTGTACATTGCAGTATCTGGAAACACAGACAAAAAAACAACTTGGTACCTAACTGTCCATCTACATCTTAATTTGTATAACATAGATGCAACATGTACGATAATTCAAAAAGGTAAGAAATTCTCAAAGAACCTATAAATCTACAGTAAAGTAATATTGTTGGTATTGGTAAGCTACAAAAGTAAATAGAAGTAATTCTCAAATAACCAAAATGAAACATGTGTTCTAATAGGATTGTACAATCTGACATCTGAGGTGCATCATCTACATAGGTAGTAAACTGGAGCAACAATCAATATGTATAATTCAAGTATTATGCATACCAAATATATTGATTCCCAGATGAGCATATATTGGAGAGAAAAAACCATCCACAAAGCGAAAGAACCACCATGTTATATAGAATGTAACTGCAATTGGAAAGAGGATTACACTGAAACAAAAAGGGGGATATCCCATCAGTAATCAGCAATACAGGGACAACTTCACAACGAAATAACCAACATTAATCTCAAGTTTCTTACTTAAGCACAGAAAACTGCAATAGACATTGCAATATCTCAAAGAATAGTGAAGATTGTAAACTATTCACTCATCCAAACATTCTCTCATTCCAAATCTTATGCTCCAGATATCCTTTACAAATGTAAGTACAGAAAAAAAAAAGGCAAAGATAGTATTTATGAGACCATGGTTGCTATCATCTAGATGCAGATAATAGCTTGCAAAATTGCTCAAGTTTTATACTTCCAATCTGTTTGTTCAGTGATGATTTTATTTCATAAGAACCCCCTTTATCATTGACAATCAAATTAATACACCAGTTGCTTAGATATATATTGTAACATCCTGATTTTCAAAGCCTTGTTGAAGCTTTTAAAATAAAATTCACCATTTGGATTTGTTGTAGGGGTGGCCCCCACCTAAACCCAGCAGGCCTGTTAGAAGGTTATAGGGCCCAAAATGGGACATATGTAATGACTTAAATACCCCTGACAAGGAGGTACCGATGTAAGAACACAATTGTAAAAGCACAGCTCATATGAATATATATACCAAGGGAAAGCTAGGAGGGGGACCAGAGGTCATCACTCTCTCCCAACTCTCCACTACCACATCTCTCTCTGTTTGGTCTGTAACCACAACAGTTGGCGCTGTCCATGGGGAGGACAGGAGAAGCCTGAAATCCGAAGAAGGATGGCATCAAAAAAGCCGTCGATGGCGGCGAGGGAAAGAAAGCGGTGGGTCGGGCGTCGGCGTGGTACGTGGCCGGCATCGGTGGTCGCGGACGTCGACGCTCGCGCTGCGACGACCAACCCCGCCACTGACGCTGCGACGACCGACCCCGCCACTGGCATCGGTGGTCGGCAAGGCATTCAGGCAAGGCTTTTACTGGCCGACTGCCATCACTGACGCCCAGGACCTCGTGCGTCGGTGTCAGGGGTGCCAGTGGATGGGACGCATCATCCGCAGGCCCCCGACGAACCTCAACCCTATTCCCCCGGTGTGGCCGCTGGCACGCTGGGGCGTCGACATAGTGGGACCACTTCCCCGAGCCCCAGGGGACCTGCCGTTCGTAGTAGTTGCGCTGGAATATTTTTCCAGGTGGCCGGAGGCGGTAGCGCTAGCCAAAATAACCTCGGTGGCCATGCAGCGCTTCCTCTGGCAGAACATTATATGTCGCTTCGGCGTGCCCAGGGAGCTCACCGTATATCCGCGAGGGTTCAAGCCTGGGGATCTCGTCCTCAGAACGGCGCTCCATGCGGTGACCGTTGGCAAGCTGGAGTCCAAGTGGGAAGGTCCATACATCGTGGCGGAAGCATTACAGAAGGGAGCATACCGCCTCGCCACACTTGACGGACAAACTCTCCACCACACATGGAACGCGGATAAGTTGCGGCGATATTACGCCTAGAAGCAGGGCGAAAATTATAATGGCATCGACCCCTCGTTATGCAGTGCTCGCGCGCAAACAGAATTGATAAAACTAGCATTCGCGAAAGTACCATGTTGTCCGCCACAAATTGCGAAGGTCACCCCGCATTCAGTCGCTCGCGCACACGATCTACGGACTCTAAATGAAGTCGTAGCGTCGAGTCCGCCTCGCACGCGCCGATCTCGGACTCTAAATGAAGTCGTAGCGTCGAGGTCGCCTCGCACGCGCGCGACCACGGACTCTAAATAAGACGCGGCGAGGACGCCTTGCGCACACTCTCGGAGTATAAACAACATGCGAATCCGCGCACGCCTGCGGCGTTGCTCTGTGCGTACTCGGGAGTATAAAAGCGACATCAACATTAGAACGGGTGCTACCGGTTCATCGCAAAAAATGTCGATTACATGACCACTGGCGAGGCGCCGCAGTACACCACTCCCTAACCAACCGCTCATCCCTCGCGTGGTGCCGATGGGCGCGCGACGCCTTGATGTGGCGGCGGGAACTCCTTCGAGCAGCGGAGGAGGTCCCACCCCATGCGGCGCTTGTCGACCGCAACCCCGCCGCATCCTCCCGACATAGCCCCGGATCCGTCGATGGAAGTTTTGGGGCGGGCTCGATGAAGCGAATAGCGTCGGCACGCCGCCTCCGTGGCGAGAGATCGGATGAGGTTCGCGGCTCATGGACATGTCTACACCCATGAGTGTGAAGCATGGCGAGGCGAGGCATGCGCCGAGGAAGCCGCAATGCTCGCCGAAGGTTGTAGCGGCTGCGAGAGCAACGCCCCCCTCTCTCGACCGGCCGGCGTCCCCACCAAGTCCTCCGGCGTGAGTAGCGTCCGCACGTCGACACACAGATCCCGGGCCGGTTCGAGACTCCATTGCCTCCACGCAGACATGGGCGCATTGTCAAGCGCGGTCCTTCTCCGCAAGAGACTCCACCGGTGGACCTTCTCCTCCTCTGAGCGGTGATCTGCGCACAAAGGAGGCACGTTCCTCCGCCGCGCGCTGTTGGACTTCCTCGGTCTCGTGTCGCGCGGCCGCGGCGCCTCCGTAGCGTGAAGTCGTTCGTCGCTTCGTGGCGTGGCGTCATCCGCAAAGACGAAGACCGACCTCCGTGGCTCTCCGCCCGGATCACGGCCTCATCTAGCGCTGGGCGATGACAAGCGTCTGGCGTATAATAGGAAATTTAACTTTTGCCACCGCCAGAATGCCACTATCCAAATGCCATCCTCTTCATTGCAATTAATATTTTGCCACTCGAGCCTACGTGGCGCCTAGTCACCGCCATGTCGGCGCCGCTCCGCGCCGCGCCCGCGCCTCCCGCGCCCGCCTCGCGCGCCCGCCCGGCCTCCCGCGCCGCCCGCCTCGCGCGCGCGCGCGCGCGCCCTCCTCGCGGAGGCGCGGGCGTGAGGCGGGCGGCATGCGGGAGGCGCTGGAGGCGCGGACGGCGGCGCTGAGAGGGCAGCAGCAGCGGCAGGCGGCGCGGCGAGGAGGCGGCGGCGTGGGGAGGCGCGGCGCCGACATAGCGGTGACTAGACGCCACGTAGGCTCGAGTGGCAAAATATTAATTGCAACGAAGAGGATGGCATTTGGATAGGTGGCATTCTGGGGTGGCAAAGTTAAATTTCCGTAGCAATAAGAGTCGCAGTGCCGGTAGTACTCTAGCAACCGCGAGCGCACATACTTACCCTTATCTCGAGGCTGCGGCGCGGCGCGGGAGGTCTCCTCAGACGACGACAACATCGCCGAAGGCCCAACGGCGGCGTGACGTATGGGCTCGGCGGCGCGCGGATGGTGCGCAGGGGATCGAGACGAGCGCGCCAACCGAACAGTCCGGCTGGACTCATCGCCGGTCGCACGTCTGTCCCTGGTGCCGGTGCCGCCGCCGAGGTGGTCGGCGGTCGCACGGCAACCTCGAGCGAGCCCGCGCGCGAAGGCAATACCCCGCTTAGCTACCACCGCGCGATGGCGAGTCCTGCGGGAGCCTCGCCGGCGCGCGTGCTCGCACGCAGCAATGCCCGTACCTCGCGCGTGCGGTTTATCCGCCTTCGCCGTTTTGGTCGCGGCCTCACGCGGCTTGTGCTCTCGAGCGTGTCTGCACGGACCGAGCGCTACAACGCGCGCCCGCATCTTCTAGCCGCCATTGCACAAAAGACAACAAGTTTTATCGGCGGGGACTACGCAGACGCAAAGGATGCGTACCAACGCACCGCACGACTTACAAGGAGTGGAGGCGGCGGAGCAAGACAATGGCGGGCGAACCCGTCCTCCGGGCCGTCGCCCGTCGCGCGTACTTCCACCGGCGAGTGGCACCACCCCGTACATCGTAAACTCTTGGCCAAGTCGCGCATACTTAGCGCGCGTAACACCGGCAAGCCTCCATAGCCTCGTGCGTCATCGACCTCGGCCACACTTGGCGAGCTATTGAGCGAGATTGGCCCACCTCGGCATAGCAGCCACTCGTCCGGTCACGATGTAATAAAACCACCGCCGCGTCTAGTGGACTCCCACCTCCCGGGGTGGCCGACGCGAGGAATAGCGTCGTGCGGGGCGCCAGAGCACGAAATCCACACCGCCAAAGTTGGATCTGCCCCTCCCGACTTTCTTGGGTCGGCAAAGATGCGTCGTCGCGGGGTGACGAACAGGGCTGTGCCGGGCGCGCCGCCTTCGTCCGTCGCGCCACGAAAAAGACAAAGGCGGACTATGGCGTTGGCGTCGGTGTGCCAACTCCAACTCGTAGGCCCACAAGACTTCGCCCACAAACATCGTTGAGGGCATTCGGCGCCGGAAGTACGAGACGAAAACAATCGCCTCCATTTCCCGGGGCCTCGGCTCTGTCTCGTCGCGACGGGGTTGGCGAGCCCCATCACGCACCTCGACCTTCCCTTCCCGTACAAGCCGCGCTGCGGCGTCTCTTGATTCTGCGACTCCTCCCAAAGACACGGAGAGGCGGCCCCGAGTATTCAATGGCGCCCCATCGCTCGTCGACGTGAACGCCCCGCAAAGACCAACTCGTACTCCCCAGAAGGGACAGACAACTCGTCCCGGCTAGACAAGGAGCCGCCGCCGGGATGGTGGGAGACATCGTCATGGCCGGCCATTATTCTCTGCGATCAGGGCAAAAAGAATCAAGGCGGGAGTAAGTTGCGCTACTGTCGGAACAAGCAGAACTAGGAGTCAGGCGAGGCGAGCGCCCCACTACAACGGTGGCACCTTATAAGGCCCGCCGCCTTCCCACGGATACAAGCGCGGCCAGTTAACCCCGCCGTTCGGCTACCCCGGCGTGAAAGGAAAGGAGAACCGGCGCTTCAAGGCGTGCAGTCGTAGGTGGCCGACAGCGCGCAACGCCAAGGCGCCCGCCGCGCGCCCCACTTCCACAGAGAAGAAGCCGCCGCGATCACGCAACCGCTCACATCCCACGACGCACCAATCACAAGCGCGCGTGCCACCCACGGAAGGCGGGCGGCGCAGCGGGGCGACTGCGCTCGACACAGCGAGCGGCGTCGGCACGATTCGAGCACCATTAAAAGCGCGCTACTGCATCGCGGGGTCGCCGCGGGCACAGCCGCGCGGCGGCGCGAGACCCGCCCCACGCGCGCAAATTCGACCAGCGCGCCCGGCTCGCCACCCGCTCGAAGGTAGCGGGCGTAGCACGCGCGCGCTACCGCGCCGACGAGCGCGGCTCGCGCCACCCGTTCGAAGGTAGGGGCGGAGCGCGCGCGCGCGCGCCGCCGGCCGCGCGCGGCTCCGTTGCCACCCGTTCGAAGGTAGGGGCGGAGCGCGCGCGCGTCTACCGGCCGCGCGCCGGCCGGCGCCTCCGTTCGAAGGTAGGGGCGGAGCGCGCGCCGCCGCCGGCCGCGCGCCCGGCTCGCCGCCACTGTTCGAAGGGTAGGGGCGAGCACGCGCGCGCCGACCACGCGCCGGCTCGTTGCCACCCATTCGAAGGTAGGGGCGGGCGCGCGCGCCTACCGACCTGGCGCCCCGGACGGCGAGGCGCTCGCGCGTCTACCTCAGCTGCCAATCCAGGCATCGGTTTCGGCTACGGCCTCAGTCCCCGGGACCCGCTGCACACCAAGGCTCCGCAAGTTCGAAGAAGTTCACAGGCTGCAGGGACGGAGGGGGCCAAAGGACTCGACAACATGGTTTCGGCCCTGTGAAGCCCTTCACCATGAGAGACTCCTGTTGTAGGGGTGGCCCCCCACCTAAACCCAGCAGGTCTGTTAGAAGGTTATAGGGCCCAAAATGGGACATATGTAATTACTTAAATACCCCTGACAGGGAGGTACCGATGTAAGGACACAATTGTAAAAATACAGCTCATATGAATATATATACCAAGGGAAAGCTAGGAGGGGGACCAGAAGTCATCACTCTCTCCCAACTCTCCATTACCACATCTCTCTCTGTTTGGTCTGTAACCACAACAGGATTCTTCTGGAATTAATTAAAACTTAATTTGAATTTTTATGAATTAAAAGGATTTAATAAAACTAATCTAATCTTAAATTATTGTTGAGAGTTTTATTTGGGTTCCTTGTGCTTCAAGGAATTTTCTAAGTTTTATTCAGATTTATTTGCTATTTTCTAGAACTCAAATGATTTATCTGAATTTGTGGTACAACCACGCATGCCACTATAAGGAGACTTTAGCATAATAAGTTACCGCATTCTAGCAACTCAATCACATGTGGTAGATTGCAGGTGATTTGGGCTAGTGCAGGCATGGAGGCCATCCATGTTCATAGGGGCCTTGTGTTCAAGTAAGGTTTATCAACACATCATATGAGACTTGGGATGTTGGAGTGGCACTCCACATCTTAGGAAGGTATCACAGCGAGGTAATTGTTAGAACCGGTAATGTAAAAGTTTCGTCATGAACTCTCAAATCAGATACCTATAGTATCGTGTGATATGTATAACATGATGGGATGTTTATATCGTGTGGGTAAAATTGTACAACTCTGCAGGGTGTAAATCTATTCGAATAGACGTGTCCCTCAATTATGAACATCACTTGGTTATATCCCACAATAAGTAGCTTTATGTTTCATAAAATGATTCCGGGAATGTATAGATAGGAAATCCATGCATAACTTGGTTGGCAAAGGGAATTTGCCACTATTTTGTCTTTAGGGCAGCAAGCCACTTGCTAAATATGTTATTTATGCTTTGTTATTATTTGCTTATTAAATTCAAATGCTCTTATAACTTCCGATTGCAATCTATTACTTCCTATTGCAAATAAAAGTTTGCTTTGTGCAAAATAGTAAACTAGATAGGCTTAGCCTTGTATGTATATATATGTTGAATTTAAAACTTGCGAAGTACAAGTTTGTACTCACAATTGCCTGTTGAACATATTTAGAAGATATGGAAGAAGACACGGTGTATGATTACTTTTACGCAACGGGTTTTGACAATGATGACACCAATCTTTAAGGTTCAATCCTAGTCTGTTGTCTATGGTTGGGCTGAGGCATAGTTGCTAGCTTTTGTTGCCTCTTTATCTTTATTTCCACTGCAATTTTATGTCATGTGAACCATTTGGCTTGTCGGCTCTTTTGTTGTAAAACTAATCGTGTATGAATTAATTTCGGTTGTTAACTATATCATGCTACCCTATTTATTTAATCGTGTATGGATGTGATATGAATGTTGTCATATGTGTGTGCTAGCCACTGATCATAGGACTAGCACGGTAAACACATGTGGATTTCGAATGCAAATTCCGGGTCCTGATAAGATTATTCAGCTAGTACAGTGCACAGCACATAAGGGCAGTTGGGCTGAAGGTGCCTGAACATTGATGTTGCAGAGTTAAGAGAAGGTAAACAAATACAACTAATGCTTGCATGACTGATGTTACACATTAAATATGAAAAATGAAATGTTAACTGACAATTATGAAAAGGTTCTATAAAGTTTTTGCAGGGTCCTAACATCACTCTCAATAGCTGTCAATAGGAAAAAATGCCTGAGGCACTGACACAGCTGTGCAAGTTTCAGTAGGCTAATTTCCAAAACTTTTAAGGTCCAGCAACAGTCATCAATGTCTGTATAGTTCAGGCTAAGAATTTGAATCCTAATTCGCTGGTTGAGGGCAACACAATTAGAGTTAGACAATTCACAACAAAAATTACCCATGTAATTCCATTCTTAACACGACAACAGTGTGCATCCAGATTCAGTTGTACCGATCTGAATCCAACAGCATACCCAAGAAACCTGCCCCAAGTTTCATGTTTCTGCAGTTTTATCGCCTAAAACAAAACATCAAAGCATAAAGATCCCCTTTTCCCCCATTTTGCAACTACCGCAGCACCCCACCCATCAAATTTTGCATTGCACGAGTAACCCTACGAAAATTGGATCCAATTCTACATTGTACAGGTAAAAATCCTACGAAATTGAGGCGCAGAATCTCAGAATCCAAAGAGCAGACATACCATCCGGTCATGAACTTCTTGGACGCCCAGCTATGCACGACTTTATGGAACGCCTGAGACAAGAAACGCACAAGAGGTCATCAGCGTTTCAAAACCCACAGCAATTCTCGCTTTACTGCTCCCAAGATCAAATCTGACTCGATAGGCAGGAAGAGAGAGAAAGGGTGGGGCGGCGAGACCTCGCGACCAGTCTGCGCCGCCGCCGCCGCGGCGGAGGATGGCTTGGACTCGTCGTCGTCGGAGTCCGCGCCGGCGCCGAAGGACGCGGACGCGGTGGCGACGGCGGCGGGCGGCACGAGCAGGTCGCGGTCCCGGTCGCGGCTGGGCATCGGGATTAGCACAGACGGCTTCGCGTCGCCCAACGCCATTCGTGGATTCTCTCTTCCTCCCTCTAGCTGCTGCTGCTGCCGCCGCCGCCGCCTCCTACTGCCTCCTGTGTCTTCTTGCGTGGGATTTGTGTGTTTCTGCTGTGCCTCGTTGTTCTGCTTAGGTGGTCGATGGGATTAAGACTAAACCAAGGGGATTAATTAATCTGGGGAGGCGCAGCGGCTAGCGAAACGGAAAGCGCACGGACTTGGATTTCGTTTTTAATTAAATCGGAAACCGCGTGCATCGGCCGTCCGGGACGGTTCGGGGATTGGGCCTGAAATCCGGCGCAGCGTGCACCCTTCGAGATGGCCCAACTACTGGCCCCAACCCATCTTTGCATTAAAAAAAAAGTCAGAAACCATGCCCGTGACACTTTCATTAACTTTTAAAGTACAAAAATGCTAAAATTTTAAATACAAGTGTAAACATTATAATATCAAGTAAATAGAATAAGTTAGTTTAAAATAGAGAAATTGCATTGGAGCTACGTGTAGATGGAGACAGGGTTCTAGGTAGAGGTGGGCATTGGGTCGTGATTGTCTTCACCATCCTAGGTATAAGGGATAATCTCTTTTCTTCGATTATTCTCTCTACCGTGTTGAACGTCGCTTTTGAAGAGACAGTGGACACTGGCACTAGGAGAACATCTCATGTGAAATGTGACAGCATAGAAAATATCCGCTTGTTGTTCTTCTATCACTCGAGTAAGTCTATCTTGCCTTCACCAGTAAGATCAGGATTAATATTTACAAAATCATGCTCCAATTAGTGGTTTAACTCGGAGACAAAATTTCACTTGGAGGCCGCCTGAGACTGAGAGGACAAAGAAGTAGACTTGCCCTTTAGCTTCTTCCATAAGTGTGATGTCAAGTTTATCTTTCCTTGTTGTGTCTGCTGTAAGGCCTCCGATCTTTCGCTGCTACCAAACTTATCATGGTATATACGGAAAACACGAAAAAGCTCATCTTTGACATGTGCGAAACTTCTGAATAATCAAGGCCAAGATATTCACATATTCCCTCCGTGCCAACTTGTAAACCTACCGACTTTTTTGTAGGATCGAAAATAATAGCAAATAATACAAGTGTGAAATAGAACCAAAATATTTAAAAAAAATTCCTTCATTGCTACGACGACATGGCCTAAAAGGGGATCCTCCCTAAAGTTGATAATTTTGTCGGCAATTAACTAGATAAATTCTATAACTAGCAAGAGGTAGGATAATAAACAGTAGATAGAACCTTTGTTGCTTTATAAAAAAGTCTTAAAAACTCTCGAAAACGACTAGCAATTTACCAATCTGAATTATAAACTATCAATTCATTATTTTGAGAATTAGCGTTGACAAAAAACGGATATAATATGTTCGTACCCTTGTATCTTCTTTAACATGATATATGTCAAGTTCCACCTCACCTTCATGTCAAGACCAATTTTTCTTTGCTCTCTCCCATTGGTTGCGCAGTACTCCACGAATCTAACTACCACTTGTGGGGAACTTGTAAGGTAACGAATGGCATCACAGATACTGTTCAAATATACACTAATTGCTTGCATACCATCTTGAACAACAAGATTCAAGATGTATTATACACATATCTTGTGGAGGACATAACCACCAATATATGTTTGCAATCTTGGGATGTTCATAGCTGTTGTGTTTACCGATGCGTTATCAAGAGTTATAGAAGCAATTTATTATCTATCTTAAAATCATCAAGTACGTGTAGTATACGCTCAGCAATGGTCTCTCCCGTGTGTGATTCATATATTATTTCAAATCCTATGAATCTCTTGTTTAGCTTATAATTATTGTTTAAATAATGGGTTACAACACTAAGGTAGGCACTTCTCTAGCATGATGATGTCCAAATATCTAAGGTAATGGCAAAAGAAAACTGAACTTGTTAAAATAGTTCTTTTAGCTCTACCAGTTCTTTTTGATACATCTGTAAAATATCAAATGTAGTAGTTCTCCTACTAACATGTTGGTAGTGTGGGCATAAGCCGCATTGGATCATTCTTTCGAACGCGCGATTTTCACCTATCCTAATCGGTTGATCTTTTAAAATAATATATCTAGTAATTTCCTCATGGGTGAAAAGCTGGTTATGTATCCAAGTACTTACAGAGCCATCGGTCTCAAAGTTTACCTGCGTTTGTACTCCTCCTCTGTCGCCTTGGCCCTGTTCCGCCATCTTCCGTAAGCATTATTTATAGTGCCGGTTCAAGTGCCCTATCCCTTTACCTGTACGAGTAGTTAATTTAGTATTGCAATAATTACATGTTGTGATCTCTACTGTTTCATCGTCTCGGATTTCCTGACTCTAGGTCATGTGCTTCCAGCAATTCACCTGTGTCCAGACCCACTAATGTTGGCGTCCGTGGATAAGGGAGAGAATTCTGGAGTCCCCATTGGCTCTAGACCGCCCTGGTACTTCGCGTAGCCCTCCGTACCATCCATATGATGTTCATCCATGCCGTAGTCTCCCATACTTGATGAGAGCCGACGAGCATCAACGGCAGTCAGAGCCGGAGGAGGACTAAGGGAGCGACGACGAGAGCTTACACTAAGGCGTTCTGCTGCCCTTTCCGTGCTACGACTCCTTTACATATCGCTCGAGAGCTCCTTGGTGCTCCGACTCCTAGGTAGCATATTGTATGGATGGTGAATAATAGGGAGTGTAGATGGTTGTTGAAGAAATGAGAAGTATAGAGGGATATTGAAGAAATGAGAAATTGAATGCTTGTGAACTAATGAGAGAAGAGAAGTGAATCTATAGCCATTGCTCTTCTGAAAGTTACTCTCCCGAAGACCCGAACGTTGTGCTCGAACGTTACTTCTCTGACCAGTGGTCTGACTGTTGGGTGCAACTTTCTACTCCATGTGACTTCGCGCTCAGCTTTATTCTTTAACTTTACTTCTCTGAAGTCTGAACGGTACTCTGCTCTCCCAACTTTATCACTTTATTCGTCCTCCGTCCGTCCGTTGTCTCCCTCTCTCTCAATCTCTCTCTGTCTCAGTGCTCTCTCGCCTCGCGGCTTGTGCAGTCCACCTGCACTCTGCTGTCTTTTGCATAGGTGCACACGCACTCCGCCAACCACTTCCCCCTCCCCTCCCCATCCTCCCACCCCGACGCAGGCGCCTCCCTCCCCACCCCGATGACCCCCTTCACCCCCGGCCTCCCTCACCCACCCCAAGGTCCCCGACACCCCTCCTCCCTCGGTCGCCTCCCTCCCCCACCCTGACGCCCCCTCCTCCTCCACCTCCCTCCCCTACCCCGATGCCCCCTCCTCCGGCCTCCCTCCCCACCCCGGTGCGGCGGTGCCTCTCCTCCCCTGGCTTCCCTCCCACCACCCCAGCGCGGCAGAGCCCCCTCCTCCCCCCACCCCGGCGCGGCAACGGCCCCTCCCCTGGTCGCCTCCCCCGACCCCCAAGCCGCCTCCCTCTCCTAGTATCCTCCTGGCTGCCGCCTCCTCTCTTGGCCGCCCCCTCTCCGTTGACCTCCCCGAGCGACCCCTCCTCCCCTGGGTCCCTGACCCCCTTGCCATCTTCTCCATGACCGGTGCTGGCGAGGTCGAGGCTGATGGGGGTGCCTCACCTGCGCCGGTGAGTGGAGGCTCTTGGGAGTTGGGATGCAGCTGTTGGGAGCCTGGGATGGAGGTGGCGACGTGGAGTATCCAGCTGCAGAGGAGGCAAAGGTGCTGGCACTGACACCAGCGGAGGCAGCGTCGCGACCTCACCCCTTCTGTCGACTCTTGATGCCGCCCTCAGCTCCGGGCTCCTGCTGCCCTGCTCCTCCTCCTGCAGTCGTCGTCTACTCGCCCGGGCTCTGGTGATCGGTATACGTCCTTCCCATCTACTCCCCTCTTTGCTCTGTGATAGCCTGAAGAGTTGTGGTTATGAGGAATCTGGGGGTGTCGATGGGAGGGGGAGGTGAGGTGGAGGCCAATCGGTACGGCCCGACCGCTGGCGCCAGCATGCCCGCCGTACCGCCTGTGCCTGCTATGCTCCCCGTGCCGCTCGTGCCCGTCGTGCTCTCCATACCATGCCATGCCATGGCACCTTGTGGGCTAGGTTTCCCGGCCTGGTCTGGTACACCATTCGTGCCGTACCGATATGGCCCGTCACGTATCGAGCCGGACCGTACTTGGATCGTGCCAGATCGGTCGTGCTTCAGACTAACCTAGAAAAACACGGCTAACTCCCAACTCTAATATGGAAGCTTTCCACGTCTGCAACTCCTTTGGCTTCATCTAACGACCTGTCCATTGTACGGCTCGTTCGCGTTGTTTGGTAGAAGAGCGGTACAGCGTTCCTTGGATTCTCTTTATCTTATAGCAACTCTCTCTATTCTAAAATATTTGACGCTGTTGAGAACGAAAAAAAAAAGATCGCCCTGACGTCTTCCCCCTATTAATTTATCTCGTTTTGTCTGTCAATCTTATCCGCTGGCCGCTGCAATCTAAAGAACACTACTGCCACTCCTTTTACGGATAGATGCCCACAAGAAGCAATCATCCAGCACCATCCACCGGACGTGCGCATCCCAGTTAACGTAACCTACATTCTTGTCACAAGAAGTATTAACCGAGAAAAGGGTCAATAATGGATGGGGTTTTTGGGCTATAGTTTATAGATTTTGATTTACAAAAGAGAATACAAAAACAGAGACAATCATATGTGATTTTAGTTGACAGAGCCAGATACGGTATAGTATCTACTACAATCAATTTATAGACTTCGGCTTAAAAACACACTGTTTAAAAATTAGTTAATATAGAAAAATAAAAAAACCATAAACAACAAACCACAAATGGATCACGTTTCAGCTAAGACCAGTTGGGTGCTATGCATGCAATGGTCGCGCAAATGCATCAGCAACCCGCCAGCGAGTACGATTGGATGGATGCTGTCAGATATACATAGACACGAGTAGTGGTGGCCAGGTCGAATGGCAGCACGGCTCCTTTAGGCCCGTCAAATAAATAGATCGTACCGTACCAGCCTATGGGCTGCGGTCCGAGCCCAGACATGACCCACAACTGTGTTATGCCGACACGGGCACGGTTAGGGCTTAACGGGCCATGCCGACCTAGTCGACCCGTTAAGCCGGGGAAAAGAGAAAAATTCAGAAAATTGTAGAAAATTATAAAAAAGTTGTAGAAAATTAAGAAAAAAATCAGAAAAACTATAGACATTGTTAATCATCAAGATAATTATTTTTCAATGACATAAAAAGCTTTATTAACTTGTTAAATTACATGGGATGGCTATTCGTTAAAAATTTTACAAAGTAAAAACTCAACTTGAAAAAACCTTAGTAAAGAAAAAAGAGTATAGCCTATAAAGCTCATTAGTGACTATATCTGAAGAAAAATATTGAAAATCCTATTCATTGTTATCTAGATATAAATTCTCAAAAAATTCTTCTAAATCTCTATTCTTTGCAATATGTTGGAATCTTGATTTAGCTTGTTCTCAGTCTTTGATGGTTAGAAGGATTTTGACCATCTCGTTCGAGAGACTTGTTTGTCGCTTCTCGATTATTCTTCCAGATAGACTAAAGGCTGACTCCGAGGAGACTGTAGAGACAAGAATAGTCAACACATCCCGTGCTAATATGGATAGCCCTGGATATGTTACTTTTGGGTTTGCCACATTGAGAGGATGTTCAACTCTTACTTGAAGCTGACACTATCACTGTTGAAATAACTTGATAGGTCTCTAGTGATTTGTCGCTTTCCTCCTCCTGACTGATGTGTACCTGCACCTGCATGAAAATCTCTAGAGGAAAAACCAAAAATCTTGCCCCATTGCATAGTCCCTCTAGAGGTGCTAGGGGCTATCGGGGGTCTTTCCAAACGCACGGACCTGAACTTATTTTCATATTTCTCATATACCTCATATAATTTATCCTTAACTACTCTATAGTATGTATAATAATTTAAACTGGTACCATCATTTAAAAGTTGTAATACATTTATAAATCCTTAGATTTTGGTCCTACGATCCAAAATAAAGGCGAATGCATATAAAATAGGAATTTCTCTCCAATATTTCAAAAACCTAGTTTTCATAGCAACTGCAGCATCCCATAGTATAAGATCATTTTCAAAAGCCTTTAGGTGAGTGTCAATTTCAAGAATGTTATGAACAATTAGAGGAGTGGAAAATGAGGACGGATCCCCCCTATTTATAAAAAAATTCATATTTTTTTTGAATTTTTTACACCTCAATGACAAAAAAAGGCTATATTAGCTGGGCCGGATCGGGCCAGCATGGCCCGTTTACGACCGTTGACAATGAGCCAAGCCGTGCCGTGTCATGCTGTGTCATGCCGTACCGACATGACCCACGACTGCAAATGGGCTGTGTTGTGCCGGCCTAGTGTGCCACGCTCTCGGCCCATCGGGCTGTGCCAGCACGTCCCGTTAGCAAAATGGACCAACAGTATCGAGTTGCAGGCCGACACGGTTAAGCCCGGTCCAGTGGCCACCTCTAGACACGAGATTCCATTCAAGTGAGCGCATGTCTATATATTTACAGACTACTTATGAGATTGAATATATCTCCTTCACTCAAGCAGATCAACAAAGTGTCACAATAATTTTTAAATAGAAAAACCAAAATTTTAAAATTTCCATCATTAATTAAGAGAAAAGAAAGGATCTTGCGCGTCCACTAGATGACCCACGCACGTCGTAACGATGAGGATCTTGCTTATTGAAAAAGAGACAACACAATTGAGCTATCCTTTTCCCAATCACGTACGCCAAAGAAACAAAAGGGAACTGCTAAGCTAAAAGAACACGCACAACCACATAGAAGGAAATCTCCGAATCCCTTTTTATTAGAGTTTCAAATCATGTATTGGAAAGAACAATAGAGCGCCTAGCGTCAGCACGTATGACGTTTCTTTCCACCCTTAGATTTAACTTGGATGAATTTGGCCATTTGATTTGGTACAGCAGAGAAGTTTATCTCTATTCGATCTTCGATCGCCGTTGCCTCGCCAGAGCTCCAGCTTGTCAGAGGAGGAAAAGACCATGGCAGACGGCCTCCCACAAGTACGAGCAGTGGTGACCTTAGACCATTGGCTGATGTTGTAGCTCGGGATACCAGTGCCGGGCTTTATATAGCCGGTGGCCGTAGTCTATTTCCAAAGAGAAGACACGGGGAGGGAGAGTGCAATCTCTCGGCCACTGCCAGCTCACTAGAGTCCCAGCTTAACAGAGGAGTGGGAGGGATGGAATTTACAAAAGAGGTGCATGTGCCGAAAGCAAGAGAGAGGAGGAAGAGTGAGAAGAACATGGATGCGACGGTGGCTAACTATCGGAGGAGGAGAAATTCTAGGATGCGAGAATGGGGATTGAGAGGCATAGACTTGTAGTTGAATGGATGAGGATAACATAACTAATTCGATCTAGTACAACCAAAAAATCCTGGAAGCACAACAATTAATTTCTAAGCTTGCAACAAATCTTTGCGACAAACATGAAATCAACAAATAAAAATGTGCATCAAATTTAAACTATTGAAGCAACAAATACAAGAGCATATTGCAACAAAAATTAAACCTTGCTGCAACAATAAAGAAAACATCGAAACATTTACAACATTTGATGTCTTGTGCTGCAATAGTCGAAAATAATTGCTGCAACAACTCAACTTATCTATTGTCAACATTTGAAATGAGCATAGAGGAAGATAGGGACGAGCCACCCATTTACCAGCAGGTTTGGATCTAGCAAGGCGAGACTAGCACTTCTCACCCCCAGCTCCTCTAGTCTCGGCCCTATCAAATCCAGCGAGATCCGACCGCGGTGGTGGCACAATATCGTATTGCAGTATTATCGTACCTATATCACGTATCAGGGTATCCTAGATTAGCCCCCTCTTGCTTGATTTCTAGGTCCGCCACTCAGAGCATCAAGCTCCTAGCCGTCATGAGACATGGTGGAGCATGGACAGCTTGTCAGACCCAGATTATACAATCCGGAATCTTCTGTGATTCCACCGCACTATTCCCTGGATCAGTAGATAGTGCTCACAGATTACAGTTCTGAATATCAAAGTACATATCATACGGAAGCATAAATATAATAGTAAACTTACTCATGGGCCATTTAGGCCGAATTCATTAAATTACAGCAGCGGAAGAACGAAGCACACAGATGGGACCTTGGGACATGCCCACAGTACCAAGCGGAGGTTCGCGACCTAACCCTTGACATCTTCATTTTCTCTGCAAGCATGTCCAATCTTGTTCTTTGGCGAGGTGATCGATTCTCGATTCTGAATTTATCGCAAAAGCGAGTGTGAGCACACCAACCACCGTGCTCCGCGAGCCAATACACAGAATGCAAATAAATAATATGCATGGCTTAACAAAGGAGAGGCTCGGGTTATTTTATTTGCCAAAAATCGCTTTTAGTAGCATTGTTATTATTTAATAATAGTGTTATTGTTACTGCCTATACTCCACCTAGCGACTACCATAATCGACTTAATCCACCAAAATACACTTTCTTTATTGATTGTTGTCTAAGACTCCAAACAGCGAATATCATCAATTATGCAATCCACCAATCATACCTTCATTGCTGCCTAAATCCCCAAATAGCGAGTATCATAACTTATATAATCCACTGATCAATTACTGCCTAAAACTTCAAACTGCTAGCGACATCATTTATCTAATATCATTTATTTATTCCACCAGTATCTTTTGAATTCTAAATTCTTAACAATCCAATCCTTTCGTTATTGATCCACAAGCATAACTTACTTCTTCAATAATCAATCTTATTTTTCCATTATCTATCTCTAACTAATTCTTGAGTATACATCCACCAAGAATATCATTGACCAAGTATACTGTTCACTAGTATATATCAACCAAGTATATCATTGATTAGGTCTACGATTCACCAGTATTCATCCACCAGGAATATCATTGATCAAGTTTATACTCCAGGAATTGTTATCATACTCCAAACTCCCAAGATCAATTCATCCATCCAGAACTTGTTCAAATCCTATTAATCCCAATATTGTCAACATCTCCCAAGAATTTATATCAAATATCAGTGTTGTAATCCAACCAATACCCTTGCACTTCCTAATACTCCAAAGATCATATAAATCATCTATCTAGTCTAGATATCCATTTGGGCTCATTTCTCCCGAATCCACACTATCGTTTTCTTTTATAATCGACATGAGTCCACCAATATATTTATGTTTTTACCACAACTTCCATCTTCATTACTCCGACTCTACTTATTTCCTCATATATTTTACTTTGCGAGAAGAAAACATTTTACTTTTGCAATATGATACATAAAAATTTCACGAGACCTAGCGGTTTTGAACAAAAACATAATGTTCAAGAAAATGCAATAATAATAGCGATCGATTCCATCCACCGTTACATGGCATCCGCACCATATAGCATCTTTCAGCGTTATAGCCGCTTAACTTACCACTGGGACGACACCCAGGACAATTCAAATCAGGGCTTTCCACTGCCCTTCACTTTTTCCATTACCACCCATAAAGTTTTTGAAATAGAACTATATCTAGTTAAGTTCCCATGTTCGCCCATGACCGTGGGCACGGCTATTCGAATAGTTTTGACTCTGCAGAGTTTGTACACTTTCACGACAAGAGACAATCAACTCGTTGCCCCACACGATTCCTTAGTCATGTGGTTGAGCAGACCATCACAGTGACTTTTCAAAATATCTAGTCCCTTTTGTCATCTCACTTTATGGGAAGCTACCCACTTGCGGTGGGTCCCATCTATGCACGGGATGTTCCCCACGGTTACTAGTGTTATTTGGGCTCCACTCCCCTCAGTGCTAGTACGACTGGGAAACTTCACCCTCCACTCGGTGTCCCTTTAGGCCTTCTCTTGCCCTTGTGTATCCACTTCTATCCACTACCGGTGAGATGAGTCCGGGGGTTTTGATAAATTTACTTAGCCAAGTTGCACTTTGCAGACTTGTGGTTGCACTGTTTTACACAGGAGGTCATGACAAGATTCGGTCCTTAGGTGTACCTGAGCGGTTCTACCACACTCCACAATTTTGTGCTCCCACCGCACCACATACCAGCCCCCAAACTATTCGCTCAGATATTTAAGCAAGTTGGGATTTTTGGGAGCATAAAATAATCATGTCAAAATATTCCAGTCATTCCCACCATGACTGTCCAAACCAATTTCTCATGATTAAAAATAACAATGATGTTTGGGGCATTTCAGCGCCCCTGAGTATCTATGCAGTACTAAGCATGGCATATAATTAGAGACTTATTTTCAAAAAGTTACTATCATAAGTTTGCTAGGGCGACAAGGTTCACACAATCAAATATTCCAAAGGAGATGTAATATTGATCAAATTAAATAAAGGGGCATATATCTAGGATCTCAAATTAACATGTAGTTGCATATAAAGTAACAACATGCAATTTCATAATTTAAACAAAAATAGTTTGCAGAAAACGTATGTTCAACATGATCAAAGTATTGACTCACCTGGCGCGGTTTGCCGTGGTCTTGTGCTCTCTCAAAGCTGTCTCATTTGAGGGGGCTGCTCTGCTGGTCTTTTCTACACTTTGATCTTGGCCTTGCTTGATCCATTGATTCTTCGGAACTCCAATTTCTAACTATGCGATAAGCGACTGAATCCAAATAAAAACAAATAACTCAAGAGATCCAAATAAATCCAATCACTTTAAATTCCCGATTTACTTTAAATTATGCATTTATTATGGTCGGAGAATAGAGGGATGATTTAGGTTGATGTGTTGTAAGCACAGCGGTAGTTGGGTTTGAGCAGGAGGACGAGTTGTCTGAATGCTTTACCGTGAGGGAAAATTTTAGAAATACGAGGAATTAAAAGTGAAGATGTACCTACAGGAATTATCTGCTTTTGGGAAAGGAAGGTGGCCATACATGGCCGATTGGGGAAAAGCGAGACTTGACCTTTTTATTAATAATTTCTTTTTATCATTTTTGTATTTATCAAGGAAGTTCCATGAGTTAGGTTAGACCTATGAATAGGTGCACAAGTTAGACCTATTGTTCAGGGCATTTTGGCTTATCGAATAAATTTTAGAGTCTAGGTGTATAGCATTTTATAGGGTGATATTTTATGTAGCTTCAGTTTTCATTAAGCCTATTTCAGTTTGAATTAGGATTCAGTTGTATGGGCCATATCTTGTTATTTCATGCTCATCATTATTATTTACTAAATCTAGTATTAAGATTTAATTAATGATACCATTATTAGCTATGTGGGCAAAGCTTGTTACGTAGGGTTATATTTTTAATATTTCTTGCTTCGTAAAATCTACCTCTAAGATTTATTTAATGACAGCGTGTTAATTACTGGACATATATCTTAATTATATTTAAGGGTATCTTTACTAAATTTGGGCATTTAACCAAAGCCACATTTTCTTATTAATGTCCTTATTTGATAATTAGACCTCCATTAAATATTTAATCTACATTAGTTGCTCATGCAGTAAATACCAGATACTACATGCTAAATAACCTTACTTTACACCCTAAATAAATTTATTGTGTTCCCTAGATTATCCCAAATTGTCCATAATTTTTACCAAAAATTCATATGAGCTCTAAAATTTCTGGTTTTAGTTCCATTGGATAGATCTTGAATTTAGATAAATTTAAAAATTTATTTCACTTAATTTGGAGTTAAAATGAATAAGTTATGCCCATTTGAAAATCTCAGTTCTGTGAAATTCCATAAAATGGAAAACTCTGACATATGGGTCCCACTGGAGTTTTTAATTCATTTTCTTTTTATTTTATTTCCTTGTGTCTTGTGTCTCGACATGTGGGGCCGGCTCTTGTGCGTGGGGTCCGCATGCGGTGTGCATTGTCTAGCGGGGCCCAATGGTCGTGGCGCTCGGCTGCCCCCCCGGCAGTGGGGCCCACTTGTCGGCGAATTAAAAAAAGTTCGACCTCGGCGGCTGGAGCGGGGGCTCAACACTGTGGCCAGGAACAAGGGGAATAGAGTTAGCGCCGCTAGCGTGGAGGCCTTCGGGTGTTTCTTACCTATAAGGGTAATCATACCATTTGAGTTAGCTCGCGGAGGGTCGAGCGAGAGGAAGTCGAGGACGGCGGTGAAGTCGCGGTGCCGTGGCGAGGATGGTCGGGAGTCGGAGGAGTGGCAAATGCGTTCTGGGGCGGCGATGAAGTCGAAGCGCGATCGGTAGGGGACCGAGGAGGCTCGGGGCGGGTCGGCGTCGTGCGGCGGCGGCTCGGGAGGCTCTTGGTGACGGCGAACCACGAGCGACGGGAGCTCTAGCGAGGTCGGAGAGCCGCGACGCTCGGAGGTGGTTGAGCGAGAGGAATTGGGCTCAGTGCGGTGGAGCGGTGGGAGCTTATTCACCGAAGTTGGGAGAGAATGGGCTCATTGGTGGCTACGAGGGCACGGTGCTCAATTACCTTCGACGCAGCGGAGAGTGTGGCGTGGCAAGGCGTTTGGGAGTGGCTACGGGTTTTATAGCGACGGGTGAGGTGGCAACGGCGGCGCCGTTCGGTCACCGGCGGCGGCGGCGGAATCCGGTGCGCGCGTGCCTCCCGGGCGACCTTTGCGCGCGCAAGACGCGAGGACGCGTCGAGCGATGGCGACCGCACCCGGGTGCATGCGTGCCACAGGGAATAAAGGAGCTGCGCTTCGCGCAGAGAGACGGAGCGGGGAGGAGGAAGATGCCTCTGACAGGGCGGGTCCACCAGCCAGCGGGAGAGGGGAGGGGGAAGCGCGATGGCGCGAATGAAGCCGCGTGGCGGAGGAGGCCGATCGGGACCGGCCAGGTGGCGGCCCGAGAGGAGGGGAAGGCGGGATGGGAGTGGCGACGTGGGCGGCATCTGGCCGTCCACATGGCGGCCGTAGGGTGGGTTGAAGTTTTAATATTTCTGATTTTTAATTTCAGCTTTTTAGAAATTGCCAGAAAATCCCAATAAGCTCAGAAAAATATGAAAAGATATCCAAAAATTCCAGGAAAAATTCACAGAAGTTCCTGATGATATTTTGGACTTAATAAAAAATATTTCCAACTAATGTTGGTATTTAATTTACTTGCTTCCATTGTTATTCATGCCATTATTTTCAGAAATGATATTTTATGTTCTAAGTCAAATTTCTTTCTTACTTCTATGGATCATCTTTTCAGATTCTTATCTTAGATTTCATCTTTCTAATATTTAAATATGTTTATTTCTTTCTTGACCTTTTAACTTTATGGAAACTCAACCAAATTTCAAAAGAATACCATAAACTCCAAGTTCAAATAAAATATATTGCAAGAATAATTCAGGAATTCCACATTTTTTTCAAACTTAAATTTTCAGGATGTTACACAGCTGGAGAGAACTATTGATGCAAGTGGATAAAGATAATATTTGTGTGATAGTTAGGGGTGGCAACGAGCCGAGCCAAGCCTGGCTCGGCTCGGCTCGTGAAAGCTCGGTAGAATCTTGGCTCGGCTCGGCTCGGCTCGGTTAGAACATCAAGCTTTTTTGTCGGCTCGGTTCGGCTCGTGATGCGGCTCGAGCCAGCTCGTGAAGGCTCGCGAGCCAACAATAAAATATGACTTATATGGCTCTAAAAACTCAGGAGAAAAAATCTAATACATAGGCAAGTCACAAACAGCAGGTGCAAATTAAAAATCCACATACAGTACAACCATAGAATCTAGTATTCAGACAGGGGGATGGAATCAAATTCCTCTGCAGATGTTGGGTGAATGCCAACGGTGGCATCAAAATCTTGCTTTGTCAACCCAACTTTAACAGCAATTGCAATTCCCTGTCATGAAGTTCCCTGTCATGAAATTGCAATTCTCGGGTGCATCTTCACCACACATGTGCACTCCTACAACCTGAATTCCCTGCATTTTTTGTAGCACACACAATAACCTTCATTAATACACGATCAGGTAATCCAGAAAGAGTGGCCCTGAGAGGTAATCAGCAAAACAAGAACATCAACACAAACAAAGTGACCACGGACTCCCCTTGGCGGTGGAAGCAAGACTCGCAGTCGCGCACGGAGGGCGGAGCCAGTGAGCCACGGTCGGACTCCCCTTGGCGCCGGTGTTACTGCGGCGTGCGTGCCGACGCCGCCATGCGCGGTGCGGCGCTGCGTGGCGGCGGCGCGGCCGGTGAGGCCACGGCCCGCCGCGGGCGCGCGCGCGTCCGTCCTCGCCGTCAGCAGCGAGGGGGCAGGGGCGGCCGGTGGTGTAGCGCGTGGACGCCGTCACACCGGGAGGCCGAGGAAGAAGCACCGGATCCGGGTCCTAGGCCCCGACCGCGGCCACAACCGTGTGGCGAGTGGCAAGGAGAGGCGACGAGGCGGCGCAAAGCACGAGGAGCTGGGGGTCGAGAGGCGGAGAGGCGACGCAGGGAGAGAGCCGATGGCGGAGGAGGAGCGATGGGACCGAACCCCAAGAACACGCAAGCCACCGCAAATCGGTGAGGTGTAGACTCCAATCCATCCATAAGAAAGCCAATAAGCGAGATCTCTGCGGTAGGACCGATGATTGGTCGGATCCAGGTGGATCTGAGCCGATGGCGCGGCGCCATGGCCGAGAGAGGAGGCGCGGTGCCATGGTTGAGGAGAGGAGGAGGCGGCGTCGGGGGGAGGCGGACAGGCGGTGAAGAGAGAGGAGGCGTCGGTGAGAAGGCGGCACGGGAGCGAGAGGAGGAGGCAGGAAGGAGAGAGGAGGCGCGGTGAGGCGGCGTGGAGGCGTGAGGCAGAGAGGCGTCGGTGGGAGGAGAAAAAGAGGGCACGCAGAGAGGCGTCGGTGGAATGGGCGAGCGGCCGAATGGGGAGTCGGGCGAGCCAACCGAGCCGCTCGCGAGCTGGCTCGGGCTCGGCTTGTTTAGACTCCGAGCTTTTTTGCTGGCTCGGCTCGGCTCGTTTCATCCACGAGCCGAGCCAAGCCTCCACGAGCCCGAGCCGAGCCCGAGCTGGCTCACGAGCCCGAGCTTTTTTGCCAGCCCTAGTGATAGTGATGCTTGTTGGAACCGTATCATTTCCCAAGCAACAATCCTGCGCATCTCCGACTTGTGTGATCGGACTGCCTAGTCCTCTCTTCGCCGTGTCAAACATCTTGTCCACAGATCTCGCCAAAAAAAAAAGATCTTCAGTTTTAGGCTTCGAAAGTTTAAAGAATGGACTAGTTACGCTACTCCTTGCACGATAGAACAAACATGTTCCATCTCGCATGTGCTGTTGCCTCAGCTAGAAGCCTAGATCGAAGAGGTCGACCGGTGTGCGCTAATATATATATGCTGCTTTGCCTCAACAAGCGCCCATGTTAAATCGCTGTGCCTGAGCAACCAGGGGAGCTTACATTGCCGTCCAATTCTCTGTCTAACATCTCAATTGCTAAACATGTAGTTAGGGATAAATTTCAGAGAAATATAATCGCTGAGTTGAAAAGATAATAATACATGGGATCTTGGATTGCTGTCCATGAGTTTGACAGGCATTAAAAGCTTCACAGCCATAAAAGCACAGGAACAAAATTTGTGAGAGCATAGTGAGATTAGGTGGTGATCATTTGGGCTTATTTTTGGTGATATATGGCTGAAAAACATTGTAGCTGGCTGAAAAACACTGTAGTTGACAGAGGCTTATTTAACATAATTAAATTTAAAAAAAAATAAAAAAATATGTTAGCCCATTACATATAATATAAACAAATACGGAAAAAAAAGAACCGGTAAAAAAGCTCAACAAAAAGCCAAAAGTTCAGAAAAGACAAAATTTATGAATAATGAAAAATAAGCCGAAAGCTAAAAGCTGAAGTCCAACCGGTGAGACATCACGATTGGTGCCTAACAAGTGTTCATTTAGCCGTACTACATGACCAATATTGTATTGTCCGCTTGATCTAAAACATCTCATTCACTTTACGAGCTAAATATTCACATAATAATATGTGAAAAACAAAAAAACGACAAATTATTTTATTAATTAATTGGGAAAAAAGAGTACGGAGTACACCTCTTATTTTAGTAGGGTAAGATTATGACAGTACAGAATAATCTATATCTATTCATGGTACCTCTTTCATTTTGAGAGCAAGAAAATCCTATAATGATCCTAAAAAATAAAAAAATCATAGAAATTATCTCATTAATCGAGTGAAAAAGAAAATGATCTACACCACTTATTTTAATGCGTCAGATTATAACGGTGCATGTTACACACACATGTAGATATATATACATATATACACATATATATACACACACATATATACACACACATATATATACATATACATATATATATACACATATACATATATACATATGTATATATACATACATATTTTAGGATATTTGTATTCAATCAAATTAAGTACATATTCGATTCGAATTCGTATTTGCTACGACCTTCATTTGTATTCGTATTAAAAAATATTCAAATTTGTATTCGTATTCATTTTAAAAATATGAATTTGTATACGTATTCATTTAAAAAAATATGGATTTGAATTCGTATTTAAGACTGTTCGATCTATGTCCATCCCTAACGTTCACAAATGGAAACAAGCATACAATGTCACTCTAGCAACTTTTTTTTTCAAATTTGGCTCTAGAACACCCCTTTTTGCAAATCTAGCCTCTTCGTGGACCTACCATGTGTGGCAGGCACCTGTCGAGCTAGGGGAGCTTAGCAAGAGATGTATTGAGCTACAGTAGCTCGGCAGGTGCCTACCGCACGTGGTAGGTTCACGGAGGGGCTAAATTTGCAAAAACAGATGTTTTGGGGGGCCAAATTTGAAAAAAGTTGCTAGAGTGCTATTTTCATACTCAACTCGCACAAATGCTAATGTACCCTACCTAGAGTAGTGGTAGATGTAGAGATAGAGAAGTAAAACTTACCAGGGACAATCCCCTGCCCTGATGTCGTCCGTTTTGCACTATAGTGAGTGATCCGACGGTAGCGAAAAGGGCTCCAAGATAGAGATGTAGCGGGACACTGCGAAGTGTTAAACTACTAGGAGAGGAATTTGCAGTTGCGTGCCATTGGCTAGCCCACCCATGCCGCTTCTGTCTATGCAAACGAACTGAATGTCGATAAGCTGTTTCAAAAAAACTATTCATAGGATGTTCGGAAAGGCAACAAAGAAATCATTCTATTTATTTGTTTGGAGAAGTTATAAGCTCGAAAGAAGAGGATAAAGCAAACACGTACCTTCCTGCAAACCCAGAATTAATTGAAGAAGAGCAATAGCACTATGAGTGAAAACAAATCGGATAGTTTCTGATCGATTCGGACGGAAACAAATTTGGATTGTCTCAAATAAGATTTTCCTCGAATCAGAAATGAATATAGATTTTTTGTCGAGAATGAATATGAATACCATAGACCTGTTATCCATCAAATACGAATACAAATACAAATTATCTGGATAATATGAAGGCCGGATATCTGGCATTTCAGCTCAACAGCCCAACTAGCCAAACGGCTGGCCCATCAGTCCATCGCTCCATTAGGAGCCCATCAGTCCATCACTCCATTAGGGTTCCTACTCGCCACTCGACTACTACAGTCTCCACTCTCCACCCACAACCACAACCCACAGGTGCCATCACGACTCACTTCCACCATTCGTTTCTTATGTGTTTGGTTCATGGAACTATGGGGGATGGAATGGGGCGGTCCTCGTTCCAGAGCTGTTTGGTTTAGAGTCGAGTGGGATGGGGGATATCCCTCTAGGGAATATTCTGCGAATATACTCTCAAATTGGGGATGCTCCTGTCCCCCAGAAATGAGGGGATGGTAAGGGATGAGGTGGGACGAGTGGGCCCCACGAGCTGTTGCAATCCCAGAAAAGAGGCTGACAGGTAGACCCCGCATGTCAGATTTGTCATCCCAAACCTTTTGTCCCTAAACTAAACAGAAAACAGGGACCGTTCTATCCCTTGCAACCAAACACGAAACATGGTCGGTTCTATCCCTAAAAAATGGGTTAGATCCGTCCCGTCCCACTATGACTCTGAACCAAACACACGCTAAGCCACGCAGTTTCAGGTCGCCCTCGCCTCGTCGCCAGCCACCTCACTGGCCTCCGCGGCCATCTCACTCGCCTCCACGGGCTCCCCTACGCCATCTCGCCTGCCTTCATGGGCTCCCTTGTGCCTTCGCTGGCTCCCCCCCATGGCTCTAGTGCCTCTGCTAGATCCCCCTCGTGGCCACCTTGCTTCACCACCGGCCACCTCGCCGGCCTCCGCTGGCCATCTCACCTGCCTTCGACGGTCCCCTGTGCCATCTTGCCTGCCTCCGTGGGCTTCCCCTCATGACCCAGAGCCACCATTAGATCCCCCCTCATGGCCACCTCACCTGCCTTAGCTAGCTCCCCCGCGCCTTCGTCGGCTCTCTCGCGCCTCCACTTGCTCCGCCCGTGGCCCCTTTTGCGACCCGCCTCATCGGGCTCCTGCCCTGTTCCCCACCAAAGGACATGGAGAGCATTGAGCGATGCTCCATAAGCTTGGTAATGATTTGCTTTTTTTACCTAATTATCTAGCTGTTTGGCTTAATTTAATGCCACCTTTGTGCATGATACTCATTGAATTACAACTTGTACTTGCAGGAGCACAAGGATATGTATGATTTGGAGGAGGATGTGTTAGAGGACATGGATGAATGACCAATCACTAGGTAAATCTCCAAGCTTTTAAAATTGACCTATTAAATTTTGCCATCCCCTAAAAATATAATTTTTAATTGTTTATTCCTTGTGTGTTGTGTAGTGATTAGTTGTTTGGTTGAGTTATGTTAAGCGAGATAAAATCGGAAAAATGGTTTGGGTTCCACTAATATTGTCATCGGTCATGAACTTCTTTTTGTACATTTTGACTTTCAGTCACTAACTAGAATCTAATCTAGTGTAACCATATTATATTCTTTTGCGGCCTGTACATAATGCTCGCTAGGTAGTACTTATTGATGATGCCATATTTTTTTTTACTATTGAACTCTTGATCTAATAACCCTAAACCCAGGGGCGGATCCAGCGGTGGGGTGGGGGCTCGAGTCCCCCTACCGCTACCGGACCCTTGGAGCCTCCCCTAAATTTTTAGCCATGGATGTATAATGTAGAAGGGGCTGAGGTCGAGCTGAAGGTACTTCAGCCCCTCCAAAAATTTTTCCTGGATCCGCCACTGCCTAAACCCTATTTCATGAATCGTCTCTAAGGGTCGTCAAGTAACAGTTCCCTTGACATTTGTTGGTTGTCAATGTTTTAAGCTAAATTGAGTTAAACTTTTTGATAAGACAGTGTAATATACTAAGAAAAGTATAATATGTTCATGATTTTGGGAGCTTGATGTTGTTGCTTCACATACTTACTTTTGGTAGCTTAGTTTGCTTCAATTTATACAGTAGTTTGGTGATGTAAACATTTATATGAATGACCCTAATGATTTTCCATTTTTAAATTTCAGCTTCTTCAGTGCTAGTGGAAGACGAATAATGGAAGAGGAAGACGACGAGATGTTGTTGGCTTGCTACTTGTTAAGAAAACGGATATGTGATGAATTAAGTGTACTGCTATGCATTTTTTTAGACATGGTATCTTGGTATTATTGAACTATGTATGTCATGAATGAACTAGGTATGAGCTAAGTGTAAACTAAGTTTTATGTATGTGATGAACTAAGTGTGAATGTATGATAACTTATGAGTTATTAGCTAAATGTGGTAAACTAAGTGTTATGTTTGTCATGAATTAATTATTGTAGCTTGCTAGTGCCAATGTTATGTGTGGTTGCTGAATATATCAACAATTCATGAATGTTTGCATCAAATAAACTAGTTATATGTTTTCGTTATTTTTTGTTATACAATTTAAGAGATTTTCATGTTCCAAAAAAATATTCGTGACTGTATTCGTTTCGATTCATATTCGCTACGTATTTGTATTCGATATTATTCGTATCCGAAGTATTCATATCCGTATCCCAAAAAAAATGAAAACAAATATGACAGAGCTATTATTTGACTTTTAAGCATATTTGGCACCGTTTACCATTGTATTTACAAAAATGTCCATATGTCCAGCATATTGACAAAAATGATGTTTTTGCCGTTCGGTGGCCGGGCGGCAATGCCCGTGGGTTGACGTGTAGCGGTTGTCGTCTTGTGGCCGAACGACAGATGGCGTGCCGTCCTATCACCAGATGATAGGCAGCCTAGCATCCTACCACCAGACGACAGGGGGCTGCCGTCCCGTGGCAAAGTGGCAGGTGATTAAGCCGGTGGATTAGCCGGATTAATTACCCATTCTAATTTATTTTTTATTTACTACTTATTTGAATTTTTAAATATAGAAAATGAGCTTGAAAAATTACTAAATTTTACATGTAGCCTCCTAACACAATGTCCTTAGCTATGTAATTTTTTGGTAATTTTATCCACTATGAATATTGCTCAAATATTTGTATAATTTTGATATTTGTAGGAGTTGTTACATATAGGAAACGAGCTTCAAAAATTGTGAAATTTTGTGAGAAGCCACCCGACATACTCATAGTAATTGAGTAATTCATACATAATTTCATAATTTGTGGACACAATTACTATGACTATACCATAGCAAAAGAGCTCGAAAAATTACGAAATTTTATATACAGCTTTCCAACACAACTTACTTAACTATGCAATTTTTTTGGAAATTTCAATTTAATTTTGAATTACTTATTTTAGAAGAATTTAGTTTTTATATGGATTTTCTATGAATTTTGTAGAATTTTAAAATGAATTTCAAAACTAAAAAGTATTTTTCTAAAATTTAAGGACCAACTTTAAGTGGAAATATTTTTTTTCTAAGTCCAGAATATATTCAAGAATTTATGTGAATTTTTAGACTTTATTTATTATTTTTCTAGCCTCCTAGTTTTTCTAAAAATTAAAAGTGAAAATTAAACACAACTCTCTCCCGAGACTGACACGTGTCCATTCCAGATTGTATCCATCGCCGTTGATCTGATCGCAGCCATCCGAGAAATTTTATTGTGTCACAGTTGCACAGCGTAATTTGTGTAATGACCTAACCAATCATTGACACGTGTAAAAGTAAGTCGTGGTCATAAAATGTGGTCGTGACCCGTGGTCATGAACCGTGGTCGTAAGTCGTGGTTGCGAACTGTGGTCGTGAGCCGTGGTCGTGAGCTATGGTCGTATACCGACTTACGACCACAGCTTGTGACCAGTAAGAAATTATTACAAAATAATTTTCTGTACAACTGAACTCTGTAGGTACTGAGAGCGTTGTAGCAGGTAATAAAAATTAATTTTTTATATGATCTACAATACTGATACAGTGTTACTCTTGACCACGTATAAATTTTTGACCACTATAAACCTTCGACCATTCTAAACATGCGACCGATCTAAACCTTCGACCACTCTAAACTTCCAACCACTAAAAGCCTCTGACCGCCATAGCTTTCGACCACATACGGTGTTCGACCAAGCACTATATCTTCGACTACTGTTGGTTCCGTTCATTGTTTATTCCTACCATTGTTGCGTCGACCTCTAATGCTTCTGACTATAGCCGCTCCTCCGACCACCATATAGACTTTGACTGTGGTAGCTTCTTCAACTACCACAGTCACTCCCGATCACATTGCCACTTTTGACCACACTGCAGCTCTCAACTATAGACTTCTCTGATCGCTGCTGCTTTCGACCACTGACCACGTTGCTCGACTGTGGCCACTCACTCCCAACCTTTGACCGCCAACCACTCACAAAACACTGTAGCTTCTGACTACTTTTCCTTCACAAAATACTTCCAAAAATTCCTTTTATTTATTTCTTTAGAATTCCAACTTTCGGAAGCCCGTATTCCTTCATCCTAGCTCCAATTTGATCCGTTCAAAATTTTAAATTCTTATAAAACCCTAAAATATCCATTTATAGACTCTTTTTGAATATTTGGAGTTTATTTGATTTTTTTGAATTTTATTTGTGTTTGGTAGGTTATTTTCACATGTAGACTTTGGTGATTCTAAGGATTTCTTTGATGACAATTCTCACTAATTCACGGAGCAAGGCAAGTTACACACTTTGGTCACGTTGATTCCAATTTACAAATAAAATTCTGTTGTTTTAAATTATTCTGCATACATATGTGTGAAGGACGCAGTGGGAAAGAAAACATAGCAGCAACAGGCCGACATATGTGTGAAGAATAGAGTTCACGCACTACAAAAGATGCATCGTATATCGCTAATTGTGATTAAATTAATATGATAAATTTAGAGTACATAAAATCGCCAAAAAATTACACAATTAGGTTGACTAGGTTGGAAAGCTTCACAAAAATTTTATATTTTTTGGAGCTTGTTTACTATATGTAACAACTACTACGAATATCTCAATTGTATAGATTTTTGAGCAATATTCGGAGTGAATAAAATTGTTAAAAATTACATAATGAAGTACGTTATGTTAGAAAGCTGTGTATAAAATTTCATAATTTTTTGAACTCATTTGCTATATTTAAAATTTTGAACAAATATAACATATTCAGACAGGTAAATTGTCACCAGACGACACGTAGCTGCCATATTGTGGTGGGGCGGTAGGCCACTTGCTATCTGATGGCTGAACAGCAGGCGCGTGCCACCAGTGGCCAAGCCACATGTCACCTGCAGGCGGCTGCCACCCGGTGACCAGACGGTAAAAGTGTCATTTTTGTCAATACTATGCGGATACGGTTATTTTTGCAAATACGACTACAAAATGGGCTATATATGCCAAAAAGTCGCTATTATCTATCCGTATTTAATCCGTTTTCACCCCTAAATAGCAACCACCTCACCCTCCTCTTCTTTCATCCACTATGTCTTGTCTCATTTGTTCATTCTTCAGAGTTTCTCATCCGTTTTCACCCCTAAATAGCACCCACCTCACCCTCGTCTTCTTTCATCCACTGTCTTGTCTCATTTGTTCATTCTCCGGAGTTTCAGACAACCGCCTCCCATTTCGTCCCATTTCTCTCCCGTTGAAGAATCAAGAACCAACTGCAAAGTCCAGGACCGAAGACAAGGAGGAGAATGCTGGAGGGGAAGGCGCTGGTGGAGGACACGGACATGCCGGCGCGGATGCAGGCGGCGGCGACGTCGGCCGCCTCCCGTGCGCTTGACCTCTTCGACGTCGCCGACTGCCGCGCCATCGCTGGCCACATCAAGACGGCACGTCCTCCTGCCTCCTCTCTCGTCCATCTCTCTTTATCAATTTGTTCTCGCTGTTCTTGATGTTCAAAGGTATATATCAGGAAGATTTGGTCTTAATTTGGGACACATGTGTGCGTGTGCAATCAACCTTTTTTCTGCAGGAGTTCGACAAGCGGTACGGGGTGGGGTGGCAGTGCGTGGTGGGCGCCAACTTCGGCTGCTTCTTCACCCACAGCAGCGGCACCTTCATCTACTTCTCCCTCGAGCGCCTCTCCTTCCTCCTCTTCAAGGCCGCCGCCGCTTCTTAATCCATCGGAGGCATCCCCATCTGCTCGTCGGAGATCCATTCCCCGTCGACGACGGATTTGGCCTCGAGCCGTAGGAGGCGTCCTCCAGAAATTATTATACCTGTATGCTCGCTCAAATGTGTCTAATGTGTACATAGACAATGTTCGCTCAATTGTGGAATAATCTTGCCTCCTTGATGCTGTTCTTGTTCTTCGTTTCCATCGGCTTCAGCATGTGAAGGTTCCAAATTTACTTCGATCCCTGCATTTTGTTCAGCATTAATTCTGCCTAAAATCAGGAAATATCCATAGATGGATGGGTCCAAGATTTTTCTTTCAGTGCATTCAGTGTGGAAGTTTGGATGCAAGTGACGTGCGAGTTGCGAGATGACTCCTTTCCTTCCCTTTTTCCACTAAAGTGGAAATGGACCCAATAATTGGGTCCTTTCTTTTTTCGTTGGTTTGATGATTGAGGTTCCTATTAAATCTCGCGAAAACGAAAGGAGAACGCCTGCGCCATGATTGCGATTGACATGACGACGTGCGCAAGAAAGTTGCTTGCTTCATGAGATTTTTTTTCCTTTTTAAAGAAGAGAAGGATGAAGTTTTAGCAGAAATTGCTGTTAGTCGTATACTCGTATGACCAGCCAACAACCAATCTGTGATGATTCATTCCATCAGCGCAACGGAGCCACTGCAGCATCTTGTGGTTGTTTCTGCAAATTTTCCAGCCGAATTGCTGTGTCATGGCGTATTGTAGTTGTACATAGAAGGGGTGATTATGTGCTTGTATCTCTGTTAAGACTTCAGACGGTTACGAAACTCAGAAGACAACGTTCCGGGTAAATATCGAATCTATCTTTAAGGAGCTTTTGACTTTAAATACATAAATCTATATACATAAAGAAGAGATCTAAGATTAATAAAGACTTTGATTCTCTGATGTTCTCTCTTAATTGTTTTTTTGTCAATTCTCTATTGATTGATTGTGTTGATTGCATCAGAGGTTATTGTCATTATTTTTTAATATGTTAAGGTATAAGATATGCAAACCCCAAACTAATCTATTACATATTACAATCTCATAGATCAATCTAGATCAAAATTCTATTCACTTGCAATACCATGATTAGATCACATGTGATCTAGTTGATTCTAGCCTCAGATCCATATGAAATTTGCTAGTATGTTATATGAATTTACTAGAATCTAGATCGGTCTCAAAATAGATTAGAAATCGAGCTTGCTAGGGATCACATGCACACGGTTTTGCCTCTATGATTGGGGGAAGTCGTCGCCGGCAAGCCCGAAGCTGCGTCCAGCCGCCGCCACCTAAAACTGCGCTGAGCCACAGTCCGTCCGATGAGCGCCGACGCATTCAGCTCGGCCTCGGCCGCCCGGAATCGAGCCGTGGCCACTCGGTCTTGGCCGACCGAAAGTCGCGCACCGCCGACACTCGGCCTGAAGTCGACGCACCCGAAGTCACCGACGAACCTGCCAGCAACCGCTGCGCCGGGCCGACTCGCGCCAGTTGCCCAAAGCCGCCGTCACTCCCGAGGCCGCCTCCACACCCGATTGCCCAAAGCCGCTGTCGCTTCCGAGGCCGTCCGTCGGAGTGGCCGCCGCAGTGCCCGAGGCCACCACTGCACTTGAAGCCGCACCACCCCGCCCCGCCAAAGTGGCTGCCGTACCCCCGTCCGGAGCCGCACACTGCCACCGGCGCTTGGCTCCGTCCGACGCCGCCGAGCCCGGTCGCCCGCCGCGCCCGGCCGCCGCCACGCTGGGGAAGCCTAGCCCCCGACATTTTGGGCTATCTGGCCTTATGGACCAAACAGGTCGAAAATCGACCAAAAATAGCGGAAGGAGAAAAAACGGCCGGCGGCAATTTTTGCAAATTAGCCCCTGTAGGTTCAGTGAATAAGAACATTTGCTGAAAATATGAAAATAACTATAATTTGACCCTGAAGTCTGTCAAAATAAAAAACAATTCCAACAGACCAAATTTCTCCCTACAGAAATTAATTATTAGACTATATGACCTTCATTATAATATTTTTAGCACTTTAGTATTATTCAATTTAGTATTATTATGTGTTTTCTGGTTTTATTTTATTTAGTATTTTATTTTTGCTTATTAGTAATTCCAAAAATTGCTTATTAATTAGCAGAACTTCATTAAAAGGTATACGAGCTTCCGTAAATTTTGTGAAACTTTAGACTTAGTACACTTTGGAAGCATCATATTTATTTTATGGTTTATTTCCTGGCATTGTGTGTTGGGGATTTATTTAATGGGTTAGAAATTCTGAAAATTGCTTCAATGCCTTAATAATTATCAAAACATTCCAAAAAAATGCTAGGAAAAATATGGGAAATGATCAATTATCTACTGAATAGATAAAATTAAATCTTTACTATTTGTACTCATTTCGTGCACTTGAAATTACTTACCAGCAATAAGCATGTAGGAAATTGCATGAATATTGTAGGGCTTTTGGCATCACTAAGTGGATTCGCTCGCGCCCGAATGGTTGCAATTGTATCACCTAGACTTATTTTCTTGTCATACCACTGTCATGCCTAACATTGACATAGCCGTACCCTTTTGCTGCTGAAAGGTAAAAACTTTGTAGTTTATGAGATATTGCCTTTACTCTACTCTAAAGAATGACTATATGATTTATATTGACTCGTTGGTCCTAAGGGCCTTCTCTGAAAGGATGGCCAAACCTGCAAAATGTTAATGGTGTTCCTGTAAGCACTTTGCCATGATCTATTTTTGTCTCTAGGACTAGAAGTCCGTATGCGAGTATTACTTCACCTTACACCACATTGTCTCTGGACTAAGTTTAGGTAATCCGTATATTACTAATAAACAGGTGCATTCATAAGCAAGAATATGCCTACGGTGAATAATACAGAGACTAGTAGCATTCTCCTAGTTATCCGTTAGCTTTATTTAGATGTCATTTTCCTACATGAGTAGCATCAATAGTATAGATACAACTCCTATCGAGCTTGATCTTGCTCATGAAAAGCACCTCTTATATTTTGCTTTAGGCTGAAATTATGCATTAGATAATTATTTTCCTAGATGCCAAAAATACATTTGGTCTAAGTTGTTCTGTTAAAGTCTTACCCCTGCTGAACAGTTGCTTAATGGAATACATCGCCAGTAGCATATCTTACTTGCAGTGAAATAATTAATCATGCATAGAATAAAATTTGTAAATATTATGCCTAACATTTGAAAGGAATGATATGCCCCAGTTCACTAGCACCAGCACATTATAGACATTCTTGATCGTGCAGGCATGACTAACTGCAAACTCTGCACCATGCCGGTTGACACAAGCTCCAAACTACCCTCATCAGGCATTCCTATTGAGAACGCCACCCACTACCGGAGCATTGTGGGTGCACTCCAGTATCTGACATTCACTTGCCCAAATATTACATATGTCGTGCAGTAGGGCTACCTTCATATGCATGATCCGTGCGAGCCACACTACAACCTTCTGAAGCGCATACTTCGCTATCTCAAAGGCACCATCGATCACGGTCTACAACTACACCGAACTGCACCAACTACTCTCACCACGTATACTAACGCTGATTGGGCTAGGTGTCCTAACACTCGCAAGTCCACCTCGGGCTATGGCATCTTCCTTGGCAACAATCTCGTGTCTTGATCGTCCAAGTGGCAACATATTATGTCTCATTCCAGCGCTGAGGCCGAGTATCGTGCTGTTGCAAATGTTGTCATCGAGTCATGCTGGCTCCGCCAGCCTCTTTTGGAGCTATGTCGACCCCTTCAGAAGGCCATAGTCATCTTCTACGATAATATCAGTGCGGTATATCTCTCGATTAATCCTGTTCAACATCAAAGGATGAAACATGTTGAGATAGACTACAGTTTGTATGGGAACATGTCGCTCTTGGTGAAGTCCATGCGCGACGGTGATCTTCAAGAAATTCTGCTCTAGTTTGAACGTCCGTCCTACTCCCATTCCAACTATGGGGGGTGTTAGCCTACCATGATACCATGACGCCTCGGTTCAAGATGATATTAATTTGGGTTGCCACATGTATTCATATTAGCAGTTACTGTATGTATTCACATTAGCGTCACCATTGTATATATATATCCATGTATACCAATGAAGAAGTCAAGTGCTTCATTTCTATGAGCCTTCAACCGCTAGTCAGACCGCCAGGTTGTGACCGGCCAAACCATTGACTTGAGGTCGATCAGACTGGTCTAGTGTAGTGTTGTGCATCTTCGTTGTTTTGGGTTATTGCTTGGTTATAGGCTATGAAATCTAATCTTCTTATCTCTCTAGCTCTAAAGTGAAAGATTTCTAGTACTTGGGGGAAATTTGAGAAGACACCATTCACACCCCCCATGTTGCCATTGCTGGTCTTACAAATTTGAAGGTATAGTGACTTTTATTAGCTAAAAGTGATTGCATGTCATTTAGTAGATGTGTTCAACTAATATAGGTCATTTTGGTCAATGATCAATGTGGAAATTTGATATCACATAACAATCAACACCATAGTCACACGTTTATTTCAGCGTAACATTTGCATTCTAGCTAACTTAGAAAAATTCGAAATGACCTAAGTGACACGGCTTTGCAAGTTTAGGGGCCTACTAGATTAAATTTAAAGTTTAGAGTCCTAAGAGGCACTTCACTATAAGTTTAGGGGCTCATATTACAATTTACTCATACTTAAACCTCTCCAAAGAAACTTTTTTTATGATAATAACTATTCTATTTAATATTTATTATGGTCTTAGGCATTGTGGAACAGGGCATGAAGTAAGTAGGTATACTATTTCAATATGAATGAAGAAGAGTCAATTTGCCACCAATTGAAAGTACCCTTCCCTTCCATGGAAAAATCCAACATTTTCTCTATATCGTTAACCAAAAATCCTACCTTTTCCAAATTTTCTCAACCAAAAATTCCCAACATGACAATTGAAGTCTATCATATGAAACATGAAAACCCAAATACTTCATTGGCATTATGACATACCTCCAACCTCACAGTCAATGGCTGTTGCAAGATAATCTCAATCTTATCACTCCGTTTTTCTTCTGGATGCTTACCAAATAGAATCTATCCAAGTGGTAAATTACATCTTACAGAGTGGTAGAATGTAGAAGCAAGGACACAAATATACAAAATAGTGCTTGCTGATTTGTGCTTTTGGTGATTAGCATTTTTGTTTTATATATAGGATTTTACTAGATGTAAGTGGAGAAGTAGTGAGGCGACAAACTTTAGACTTGGCCTAGGACATTTTTAGTTACTGACATGTGTAGGATCAATGTTGATGCAGTCTCCATTACTAGTTTTAATAGTACTTTCGATTTTTGCTAGCATCTTGTACTGCTCCAAAGTTTTAGTTGTCTTAGTAGTAGCAACAGTAGACGAAATGTAACATCCTAAAAGTTAGGATGCTAAAAATGCGTACTTTTTAAAACTTTTTGAATATCATCCTATTTGCATTTGGATTTTGTTGAATCTTTCCTGTTTTTTATTGAGGTTCCAAATAAATAAAACTTCATGACAATAAACTTTTGAAGAAAAGATGCCCATAATGAACTTTTAATATAAATTATAATACGAATATAAAAGATGATCTAGCAATTAGGGCATGAGAATTTGCAAAAGAAATCCTGTTAAAACAAAGTCAGTTGAAAAAGGCTGAAAATTAAAATACAAGCAATAATAAACCAAAAATAGATTGTGAGCTCAAATTTCAAAACAAAGTATGAGGTTAAAAATCCTAGAAATAACGAGAGGGAAGGTCATAGTTGAAAATCAATAAATCTAAAATTAGGACTATTTACAAATATTGATTAAACCAAAAATTAGAATGAAAGCTCAACTCAAAATCTATAACTCCAAAAAGGAATTGCCATTTAAGTACTCTAATGAGTATTTTAGAAAAGTCTATGAATTAGGATAAGGAAAATTCATGTATGAATTTAGCCCTAAGATAATTTGACCCTTGCTTGAACTAAATGTTTGAGTGAAAATTTAAATCAAGAATTCAAGAAAAATCAAAAGAAAATAGGAAACCTATTTGGGCTTGGCCCAAATTGGCATGTGGGCACATTAGCCCACTGGACTTGGCCTTTTATCCCTCCCTTTGCCCCTAGCTCGGCCCAGCCGAGCCAGCTCGTGCACAGCGCGCTCAGCTTGCGTGTTGGCCGCGTCCATGTCGCACCACCTGCACCATGTCCACCGCACCACTCCATTCTATGCACCAGGCTCACCTCAACCTTGCTGACCTCCTGTAGTGGCTGCCCATGCCAGCCTTCCTCTTCCATGCTCCGTGTCGTGCACCGCCATGCTGGCCATGTCGCACTAAGCCTGAGCTACCTCAACTTTTGACAAGGGATCACACTGCACTTTCTGGCTTGTGTTCACACCATGGTATGCCTCGTCACGCTATGCATTTACTAGTGTTCGGACTTCCTCCGCCGCACTGGCTCATCCCTTTCACCGTCGCATCACGACGACCATGGCACCAAAGACCGCCCGAGAGAGGAACCCCTTCAATCACACTGCCATGCCTTCGTCTGCCTGCCTCATCACCTGCGTGGAGTCCCCTACGTCTCCCTGTAGCCATGCTCACCTGACACTGGTGCATTAATGCTAATGTGATTGCTCACTGCCACCGCCATGGCTCGCCTACTTCATCATGACTGCTTGCCGCCTATAAAAGCCCGAGCAAGCCCCAGCCAACTTCGCCACACCCCAATAAACCTCCCCTTCCATGGAATCGATCTCTCTTGCACTGTAGCTCGCTAGGGCCAATCTTCTTCCCCAACTCCAGCCACTGCTGCCTATGCCATCTCGGTAAGCTATAGCCTGATTCCTTTGGCATAATAGACATTTCTAATTAAGAAATAATCCAAAAGGAAAATAAAATAAAGTGGATCCCACCTGTCATGCACAGTAGCTTTCTCAGTAAAGAAATAAATAGAAAACAAAAAGAAAACCCCAGTGGGTCCCACCTATCAGCGTGATGTTCTCTCTCTCTCTCCCTATTCAATTTTCGGAATTAAAACTAATTTCAAACTTCAAATGGCTCGTTCTCACTCATCGTAAGTCCAAAGAAAGTGAAATTTATTTATAAATTCATCAAGATCTATCCAATAGAACCAAAATCATGAATATTGGAGTACATTTAAATTTTCATTCAAATTTAGTTTCATTTTGCTAGTATTTATCCAAATTTTCGTGCAATAATTTAATAGGACGCGAAGCCCAAGAAGAAGAAGCCAAAGCAAGTCAAGACCCACAAGATCAGGCAACTTGTGAGTAAGGTGAGTTAATACTTTGATCATGTTGAACTTACCTTTTATGCAAATTATTTGTATTTAAATAATCAAATTGCGTGTGTTAATTATTATGCAAAATTATGTTCATCTTAATAAGTTAGTTACATGCCTATTGTTGATATGTTATTATGATACATCCATCATTGAAATAGTTGCACTCTTATTCATTATCGCTCTAGAAACTTACAGATAAACATATTAGTTTTACATTGTATCTAAATGCCATGCTTAGACATGCTTAGATACTCGGGGGCATTAAATTGCTCTGACATCAATTTATAAACATGAAACTAGTTTTGGGCAGCCATTATAGGGAAATAGCTGATATGTTGAGATAAGTTAGTTTATGTTTCCCCAAAACCACAACACATGCTTTACATATCTAGGTGGAAGGTAAGAGTGGTTAGTGTATATAGAGCACGAGTATGGTTGGTTTGTGGTAGAACCGCCCAGATGGATCTAAGGACTAAATTGGTAATGACTTCTTAATGTAAAATAGTGCACCAGTCTATAATGGGTACGATCTGACCGAATAATTTGAATCACTAGATGTGCTGTAAAGGCATTGTGGCAACCTTCTTGATCTGCATGTCAAGGAAAACATGTGGAATATAACGAGTTGGATGTCTCTTGTAGGTAAAGTGTATGACCTCTGCAGAGTGAAAACTGTTCGAACAACAATGCCTACAATTATGGGTGGGCATGGGAACGTACTAGATATAGTTCTATTTCTAAAATATTGTGGGTGGGAATAAAAACTTATCAAGTGGATGGAACACTGGATTTGAATTACCTTGGGTGGGTGGGACCCAGTGATTATATAAGGGTGGATGGATAGAACCCTGTAGACAAAAAACTAGCATTAGTGGATAAAACCATGTAACAGGTAGATGGAACCTACACCTTTAATATTATTGCACATTCTGACAAATGTTTAATAACATGATTTGGTTAAAATCACTAAGTCATAGGGCTTTGTATTTATGGTAGTTTTAAACTGAGATCTTAATAAATAAAATAACCCAAGTCATTCTTTGATAAGCTGTGTATCTAAATAATTGCATTTTGTGTATTGGCTTGCGAAGCACGGTGGTTTGTGCTCACACTCACTCACTCAATAAACTTAGAAACAGAAGAGCAAGATCATTATGCTTACAACGACACAGCAATATCATTAGCATAGGCCAAGCATGATCGAAGAGGGGTAACGCAGAGTGGGGTGGAGCTTGGCTGGGAACCCTGATGGAGTTAATGGTGCGACATAGGTAGAGCTTGGGTGGTGACGGTTTGACGTGCTAGGATAATATGATTTTTTATTCATGACAACACATGGGCATTCAACTATAAGAGAAAAAAGGTCTATTAGTGTTATTATCACTTTGAATTTTTATGGATGGAATTCATCGCTCACTGGAACAAACTAACCAAGAGAGTTTTTTTTACTTTTCCTTCTTCCCCATATTTATGCTGGTGTTTAGGTATGGATCCTTGTTAAGGGCCTTGAGGCATTTGGATGGCTAGGGCTGTGTAAGTAAAGATTCGGTAAACAAAACTGATAAGGTTCCTTATTTGTTCCCCAGCTACCCATATAGGTCCTCACGTTTACATCGAAATAACAGGTGATGCCTTCTTACAAAGCTGTGCACTTCTTGGTTGCTACTATAGAGGAAACCCACTAGATTATATACATGCACAACAACTTCATCCAAATCATGCTAGAGTATGGAAATTTGAGGTGTGCATACTAATTACACCATGCCCTTTGCTAGCATTGCAAATTACTATTGTTGTTTTGACAGATCATGCAATTGTTTGACTTGTAGTGCTTTGCAATTTAGCACTTGGGGATTGTGTGGAAATCCTTTGGTGTTCATTGCAGGATTCAAAGTTATTTTGCTTAATTTGTCTCAATTTCATATTGTCGGTTTGGTTGCATTTTGCTGGGCTGTTCAGAAGCTACACTATGCTTACAACTTTCTTGAATATTGGGCATATCACCAAAAGAATGAGCTTCAGGAAAACCTGCTATGTATAGAAATCCAACTTCCAGCAACTGCAGTATCAGATGAAAGTAGGGTATCAGGGAGTAACGACACTTCGATTGTATAGCTAGAACACAGACTTCATTTTGTAGAGAATAGATGATCAATCTCTCTTTTTTGTTGATATCTTTGTAAGGGTCCTCGAACGTTTGGTTAGCTAGATGCTTTCTGTTCGAGGTTATTTTTTTTTCATTTTCCATGAAATCCAGTTGTAATAACTTCTAATGTTGAGTGGAATGGAGCACTGACTTCTTAAAGAAATTGATGTTTGATGTGTAGTTGACATGAATTTGTTCAATATCACATTGCTTGATCATAACACATTTATTATTTGATTATATCTGTGTACTTTGATTTGAGTTTTAGATTCTGTATGTAGGAAAATCACTTTAGTTTGCTTTAGGAGAGCTTCGTAACATATAATTTGATATCCTTTGAGTTTCTTTGCAACTCATGAGCACTTTTTTTTAAGGGGAAACAGTAGGAGAAACTCCTACTGTGGTAATGTCACATCCCAAATTTTTGCTTTTTGGAAAAATTTAAATTCAATTTAATTATTTTAAAGTAATTGGATTTTACTTGGCTTTTCTGAATTTTTCTAGAATTTAAAACCTATTTTTAAAAGTTAAAAAGTAACTCAAAGTATGAAAATTAAATATCAACAGTAGTTGAAAATAATTTTATTAAGTCCAAAATTACTCCAGGAGCTTCTGTGAATTTTTCTGGAATTTTTGGAGGTATTTTCATATTTTTCTGAGGCCTAAAGAATTACCTAGCTTTTTCTGAAAATATAAAATCAAAATAAAAAATATAAAAATTTCTCCCTTCCCCTCCGGCCGACGCGTGGACGGCCTAGATCCGCCCACGTCGCCGACTGGCCCATCCAGGCCGCACCTCCTCTCCTCGTTGCCCGCGGGCCGGCCCGTCGACCCGCCTTCCTCCTCCTCCTCGCCGCGTGGACGGCCGGATGAGCGCGCCCCCGCGCCCGGCCCCGATCCACCGCTCCCTCCCACTTAACTGCGCCCACCACCCGATCTCTTCCCCTGCCACGCGCCTCCATCCTAGCCGCAGAGCCGCTCGCTCTCCTCTTCCCGCTGCCATCCGGGCCCCATCTGTCGGCTGCCCCGCCCCCGCTTCCGCTGACGCCCGGTCCCGCCTGTCAGGCCCGTCGTCCCCGTGGAGCCGCCACCTTCCTTTCTTCCTCCCCTCTTTCCTTCCTTGCTCCGGCCGACCGTACCCGAGCCGAATCTGGCCTAACCAATGCCCCCACATACTTCATGAATCTGATGAATAAGGTGTTCATGGAATATTTGGATAAGTTTGTGGTTGTGTTTATCGATGACATTCTGATATACTCCAAGAATGAGGAAGAGCACGCAGAACATTTGAGGATAGTTTTGGAAAAGCTCAGAGAAAACCAGTTGTATGCCAAGTTTAGTAAGTGTGAGTTTTGGTTGAAGAAAGTGGCTTTCTTGGGCCACGTGATTTCTGCAGGAGGAGTGTCCGTGGATCCCGATAAGGTAAATGATGTGCTCAATTGGACGCAACCAAAGTCAGTATCTGAGATCCGAAGCTTTTTGGGTTTGGCTGGTTAGTATCGTCGCTTTATTGAAGGATTCTCCAAGCTTGCAAGACCTCTTACCCAGTTGCTAAAGAAGGAAAAGAAGTTTGAATGGAGTAAAGCATGTGAGGATAGTTTTCAAGAACTAAAGAAAAGACTAACTTCTGCACCAGTGTTAATACTTCCAGATATTAGAAATGATTTTGAAGTCTTCTGTGATGCGTCAAGGCAAGGACTAGGCTGTGTACTGATGCAAGAGAGAAAGGTAGTAGCATATGCCTCAAGGCAGCTACGCCCCCATGAAGGAAATTACCCAACCCATGATTTAGAGTCATTCTTTGTTGTGCGCTCTGAAAATATGGAGGCATTATTTAATTGGTAACCGTTGTGAAATCTATACGGATCACAAAAGTTTGAAGTATATATTTACCCAACCTGATCTCAACATGAGGCAAAGGAGATGACTTGAGCTAATAAAGGATTATGATGTGGGAATACATTACCATCCGGGAAAAGCCAATGTAGTAGCTGATGCATTGAGCAGAAAGAGTTACTGCAATAAGCTATGGATTAAAGACAGTATGCCTGCACTTCAAGAAGAATTTCAGCGGCTCAATTTAGAAGTAGTGGAAGAAGGATTTCTAGCTACTCTGGAGGTTCAACCAACCTTAGAGGATCAAATCAGGTTAGCTCAAAAGGAGGACAAGAATGTCAAGGAGATCCAAGATAATATGAAGAAAAGGAAAGCACCAGGGTTTTCAGAAGGCGAACAAGGTACCATTTGGTTTGGAAAAAGGATCATTGTACCTGAAAAGAAAGAAATAAAGGAGTTAATTTTGAAGGAAGCTCATGAATCAAGATACTCAATTCACCCTGGGAGTACCAAGATGTACCAAGATCTTAAAGAGAGATATTGGTGGTCAGGTATGAAGAGAGAAATAGCAGAGTATGAAGCTTTGTGCGATGTGTGCCAGCGAATTAAAGCGGAACATCAGAGACCTGCTGGGCTTCTACAACCTTTGCAGATCCCTGAGTGGAAATGGGAAGAAATTGGTATGGATTTTATAACTGGATTACCAAGAAACAAATCAGGGCATGATTCAATTTGGGTTATTATGGATCGTCTAACAAAAGTCGCCATTTCATTCCAGTAAAGACCACATACTCTGGGATAGACTCGCAGAGTTGTATATGTCCAGAATCGTGTGTTTGCATGGAGTTCCAAAGAAGATTGTGTCAGATCGAGGGACTCAATTCACCTCAAGGTTTTGGCATAAGTTACATGGACTTTTGGGCACAAATCTGAATTTTAGCACAAAGATATCATCCATGCATGCATGGTCAAACAGAAAGAGTAAATCAAATTTTGGAAGATATGTTGAGAGCTTGTGTTCTAGCAAACAAGGCTAACTGGGATCAAAGTCTACCCTATGCGGAGTTTTCCTATAACAACAGTTATCAATCCAGCTTATAGATGTCTCCATTTGAAGCCTTGTATGGCAGAAAATGCAGGACACCGCTGTATTGGAAAGAAACCGGAGAAGGGCAAGTGTTTGGACCAGATGTGTTGAAACAAGCAGAGGAACAAGTTCGCCTAATCCAGGACAGATTAAAAACAGCTCAAACCAGACAGAAAAGCTATGCGGACAATCGTCGAAGAACATTAGAGTTTGTACCTGGAGATCATGTTTATCTGAAAGTTTCGGCTCTCAAGGGAATGCGTCGTTTTGGAGTTAATGGAAAGCTTGCTTCTAGATTCATTGGACCATTCCCTGTTACAGCAAAAAGGGGAGAAGTTGTTTACCAGCTTGAGCTTCCACCTCAATTGTCCAAGGTGCACGACGTGTTCCATGTGTCTCAACTAAGGAAATGTCTCAGAGTGCCAGAGGAACAGATGCCACTAGATGAAGTGAATTTGAAGGAGGACCTAACCTATCCAAAGTATCCTGTGAAGATATTGGAAGAAGCAGAGCGACGTACGCGCAACAAAGTCATCAAGTTCTGTAAAGTGCAGTGGAGCAACCATTCGGAGTCAGAAGCGACTTGGGAGCGTGAAGAGGATCTAAGAGAAGAGTTTCCCAACCTTTTTCCCAGTCCATTCGAATCTCGTGGTCGAGATTCTTTCTAAGGGGGTAGGTTTGTCACATCCCAAATTTTTGCTTTTTGGAAAAATTTAAATTCAAATTAATTATTTTAAAGTAATTGGATTTTACTTGGCTTTTCTGAATTTTTCTGAAATTTAAAACCTATTTTTAAAAGTTAAAAAGTAACTCAAAGTATGAAAATTAAATATCAACAGTAGTTGGAAATAATTTTATTAAGTCCAAAATAACTCCAGTAGCTTCTGTGAATTTTTCTAGAATTTTTGGAGGTATTTTCATATTTTTCTAAGGCCTAAAGAATTACCTAGCATTTTCTGAAAATATAAAATCAAAATCAAAAATATAAAAATTTCTCCCTTCCCCTCCGGCCGACGCGTGGATGGCCCAGATCCGCCCACGTTGCCGACTGGCCCATCCAGGCCGCACCTCCTCTCCTCATCGCCCGCGGGCTACCGTCGCCCCGCCTTCCCTCCTCCTCGCCCGACGCGCGTGATGGCCGGATGAGCCGCGTCCGTGCGCCCCGATCCATCGCTTCCTCCCACTTAACCGCGCCCACCACCCGATCTCTTCCCCTGCCACGCGCCTCCATCCTAGCCGCAGAGCCGTCCGCTCTCCTCTTCCCGCTGCCATCCGGCCCCATCCGCGGCCGCCGCCGCCGCGTTCACGACGCCGGCCCCGCTTTGTCGTGCCCGTCGTCCCCGTGGAGCTGCCACCTTCCTTTCTTCCTCCCCTCTTTCCTTCCTTGCTCCGGCCGACCGTACCCGAGTCGAATCCGGCCTTTCCCTCCGTCTTCTCCCCGGTTTTGGAAGCCCTGGACGACACCGCGACCGAATCCCGATCTCCGTGCTCCCCTTCCTTGGCGCCCCTCTTCCGTTTCTCCCCTTCCCTTCCTTTTTCCGGCCACAAGAACGCGAGAAATTGCCGCACCCCGCCCCCTCCGCCCTATAAATACCCCCATCGGCCTCTCTCTCCCGCACCATCTCCCAGCGCTCTCCATCTCCCTTCCCGAGCACCTAAGCGCCCCGCAGACGAGCTCCCCTTCTCCCGAGCTCCGCCGCACTCCGGCAAGCTTTCCTCGTCGCCTCGGGCCCCGGCTCGCCGCTACCCCGAGCACCCGCGCCGCGGCGAGTCTCCCGACCCCTCGGCCACCTCCTCGCCGCCGAGCACCGCCGCCGGAGGACCCGAGCGACCCGCCACCCTCGCCGCCGGCCTTCTCCGCTGCCGCGCACCTTGTCAACCTCCAACCGGACCCTCCGCACCGGACTTCATTTCACGCGCCACCGAACCCTCCGGCCTCCCGCGCGGCAACCTCGCCTCCGACCATCTCGCGCCCCCCGCAGGTATCCTCAAGAGGTTACCTACCCATTATGGGTAGGCAACGCCCCCGCTCACTTGGCTATCACCGCCGCTCTCCTTCCCGACTCCTCGGCTGCGTTCGAGCCCTCGGCTCCGCACGCCGAGGTTGAGTTTTCTCAATTTATTCGCAGCGACAAGTGGGCCCCACCCGCCGCCAAAGAATCGCCTCGCGGCCATCAGCCGACCGGGCCCCCCCTCTCAAGGCTGGTCAGCGACAAGTGGGCCCGAGTCGATGGGTCCCACGTGTCTGAGGTCGAGCCTGGGCTCATCGTCGATGGGTCCCACATGTCGAGGCCAATTCCTGTGGACTCACTGACCTGTGGACCCCACCTGTCATACTCTCGGATTAAAAATAAGGATTAAAAATTTGATATTCCAGGGGGCCCCACCTGTCAGAAATTTGAGAATTTCTAGATTTATTCAATCTGAGATTTTCAAATGAGCATAACTTTCCCATTTTAACTCCAAATTGAGCCATTCAAATGTCTAAATTCATCTAAAATCATGATCTATCCAAATATGGCCTCTTTTGAATTTTTGTATTTTATTTGGATTTTATTTGTATTTATTTGCTTTGTTTGCTTCGTCTTTTCTCGCGTAGATTCCAACGTTGTCGACGATCACTCTACCCAGCAGCAAGAAGACCCAGAGAACCTGCAGGAAGGCAAGTCTCCTTTGATCATCTTGAACCTATGCTTTTGAAATGTTTTAAATATTTTAAATTATGTGCATTGTATTTACATAAAATCACTAGTTCAAATCTTTAGGAATTAGTTATTCCAACTTTGTTATGCCCTCATTTGACATTGATTGCCATGTACCTTGTCACCCTAGAACTTCCTTTGTCTCAATAATGAGATTAATATTAATCTTTGTGAATATTAGAATGGTAGGATAATGCTTAGTCATGCTATCTAATATCTTTAGAAACTCTTGAAAATGGGAAATTAAGATTTATTGTTGAGCCTTGTGTTTATAAAGTTGTGGTGATTGAAGTCACCCTTGTTCTCTTAAAATAAAATAAAATTGAAAGCTGGTTCAGAATAGGGTGGATGGTTAGTTGGGTTGGTGCAGAAAGCACGAGATCTTGTTAAGTGTATGATCCACCCTAGTCAATTAAGGACCGACGCTTGTGTTTGTCCAGACTGAGCATTAACCGTAACTTATGATAGTCTAGTATAGGTGCCACCAGTGGAAAGTGGGTGCCAGGGATGGACTGGTTATCCACAGTGAGGGACAGAGATTTACTGTACTCATATGGCGCAAGAGGGGGCTTCGGTTCGGGCAGTTAGCCTACCTGCGGTTAGGCCTAGACGAAGAACTCGAAGCTCGTTAGCTCGCTCGGCTCGTGGCTGGCTCGGCTCGGCTCAGCTCGTTAGGATAACGAGCGCGAAGCCAAGATTTTAGCTCGTTAGCTATAACGAGCCAACTCGAGCCACCGCGAGCGCCACGAGCCAAACGAGCCATGCTTCCAGAATTTAGCCCGCAGGAATGGATGAATATATGATGGAGACATGGACCTAATTTGTACTCTATTGCATGTGTTAATGTGTATGCATATGCCGCTTCTTTGTTAGCATGTATGATGGATGAATATGTGCCGATGACTCACTGGAATGTAAGGTAGTCTTCATTTTACATTTTTTGGCCCTGGCTCACGAGCCAAACGAGCTAGCTCGAGCTTATTATCGAGCCGAGCCGAGCTAGCTTTTTAGTTCGTTAGTTATAACGAGCCAGCTCGAGCCAGCTCGTTATCCTACCGAGCCAGACCGAGCCGAGCCGAGCCGAGCCGAGCCAAGCCAGCTCGATATCCAGGCCTACCTGCGGTGAAACCTCAGCGGGTGGTATCTAGCTAGATTAGAGTAAGGTAAAAGCTTTGTGATATTTTATCTGGGTCTCATGCCAAAGGAAGCATGTTGACTTTTAGGATAATTTATCTCTTGTGGGTAAAGTTGTACAACCTCTGCAGAGTGTAAAACTATTCGAATAGCCATGCCCACGGTCAAGGGCGGGCAAGAAATGCATTCACATGGTAGATTTCTGGTTTTGGTTTTTAAAATCAAAAGTTTTGTATTCTGAGAGTGGAGGGAACTCTCGGAAGGGTATCCCGCGCTTGGAGCGAGAGGGTGGATGTAACCCGCAATATTAACTTGATCGCTTGAAATGATTAAGCTAGTGTTGGTAGATGGAACCTTCACTAGAGAATAATTGTTAGTTCTGTTAAATCACTTACTTTATTAACTTGATGCCTTCGAAAATAATTAGTAGTAATTGAATTTAAAATATTGCTTTGTGCAAAAGAACCATATAGCCTTCCTTTGTCAAGCCTTGCATCTATTGCATTTTTCCCAAGACTTGCATGAGTACTTTATGTACTCACATGCTGCACTCCAAAACAATACTCAGAGGAAGTCGAAGCTCAAGAAGGTGACTACGACTACTGCTTCGCTTGTGGCTGTGATGGATTTTTCCCGGAGGACTAGGTCGCGTTCCCTACCAATTGCCTGTGGCGTATTGATGGGTCGTCATCGAGTTTATCTTTTGCTTCCGCTTTGTTTTATGTGTGCGAGGTCAGTGAAACCTCAGTTGTAATAATGAGACCCTTCGGTCAGTACTCTTAAGTATTGTAATAAATCGTTGATGGTGATGTTTTCCATTCTGTTTAACTGTGTGCACTAGCTTTGATCTGGGACTAGTGCAGTAATACACAGAGGGTCCGGGTTTGGTTATCCGGGGGCTCGACAGGTAATATATAAAATAAAATCAAAGGGTTACAACATACACAAAGAAGCTGAACTTTAAAGACTATATAGCCAATTACAAAGGGGTTCATGATCAATGGCCTTTATTCTACACAAGTGCAGAATAACTTATCCCTTAAAGGAGTGCTTCCAATTCTCCAGGCTACCAGTAAAAGCTTCAAAAATAACCCCATTGTGTTGTTTTCAAATGTGCTAAGTAGCAATAGTAAAAATCTCCATGAAGCACGGCACGTTGGAGGTGCATTTGGTGAGGAGGATCATGTGCTCAATATTGGTATTTAGGTTCCAGGAAATCCCAAGGTACTGCCAACATTGGGAACTGAATGAGCAACCAAAGAACAGATGAAACGA